>CM054410.1:46156756-47530923 GCA_028858755.1 Ara ararauna
CAACAGGGCTGGCTCAGCCCAGGCAGAACTTGTACATGCTAAAGAGGGGGATAAAATTCTTGTGGTGCATATAAAGTATTTGTTGGGGAAGACAGAGTTATTCCTGCTTCAGGTAAAAGCAAACCCACTCAGGGGATTGCTTTCGCTCAGGGATCATTGTGTATCTGGTGGCTAATGCAGGAAGATGGGGAAGTCTGGTGTGTACCTTGAAGGGATTTAATTTTGGGTGAAAACAGCCAATGAACTTAATTATATGCTGTTGCCTGCTATTTAACACTTTTATTGACCATCAGCTAGATGCCTATCTCCACCACTTTGGGCTTTGAAAAGAAAATATGTGCTGTCATGATTGTCAGCAGAGAATGAAACTGTGGGAAAAGCTGGCAGCAGCAGCAGCAGGGTCTCCCAGAACTGTCCTCATCATCATCAGCTGACCCTGACTTCCCTCCGATCATCACCCCAACAAAGAATGAAGCCAGACAAGCTCAGCAGTGACCAGATGAGCTCAGTGCTGTCATCAGCAGGCAACAGTCCAACACCACACACTGTTATCTCCTGCCCTGAAAGACTGTTATGACAGATAAGCCCAACATCATGGGCTGAATGAAATCAGCAAACTTTATAGGGCTGGTCCATGGACTAAGGAATGAGATCTGTCCGTCTCTGTGTGTGTATATGTATAGAAGTGATGGTATATTGAAAAATGTGGGACCTGAGCATGAAGTAAATATTATGGAGTAAGGGGTGAATACTGTTCTGAGTTCAGCTGTAACAGCTATGTATTTTCCTTCCTAATAGCTGGTGCAGTGCTGTATTTTGACTTCTGTCTGAGAACAATGCTGATAACACGCAGATGTTTTAGTTGTTGCTCAGTAGCATTTACCCTGATCAAGGACTTTTTCAGTCTCATGCTCTGCCAGTGAGGAGGGGTGCAAGAAGCCAGGAGGAAGCAGAGACAGGACGCCTGACCCAAACTAGCCAAAGGGATATTCCATACCACAGCCCATCATGCTCAGCATATAAACAGGGGGGAGTTACCCAGAAAGGCAGGTCAGATCACTACTTGGGTCTTCCTGGATATCGGTTGGCAAGTGGTGAGCAATTGTATTGTGCAGCACTGCTTTTTAATGGATTTTTTCTTTTCCCCTTTTAGTTTTATATTCTCTTCCCTTGTTATTTCCTTATTATTAGTAGCAGTAGTAGTTTTATATTGTACTTAGTTATTGCACTGTTGTTATCTTAAGCCATGGGGTTTATATTCTCCTCCTCATCCCGTCTGGAAGGAGAGGGTGAGCGAACGGCTGAGTTACTGGCTAGGGTTAAACCATGACAAATATGTGAAGAAAAGGAAATCAATGTTCAAAGCAAGAAAATATATCTGATCAAAATGGTTTATGGTAGGCAGCATGGCAGCATGAAATCCTACATGTTCAAATATTAACTAGTCAGCTGATAAAGGTCTAACGCAGTAACTGACACTTTGTTTATGTCACTTCAGTATAAATGGCCGAGAAAAGCATACTGAGTATAAATCATGTTTAAAATATAATATCACCAGATTTCACAGAGGTGGATGAAGTCACTATAGTAAATCAAAGTACTCTGGGCAGTAAATTTAGGGAAATTTAGACGTACATGGTCTCCTAAATTTTAATTTATTCAAGCTCTTAACATTCAAGAGCTCAACTGAAATAGAGGTATTATTCTGTATCTTTGGGTCTGGCATGTTGTGGGAAGAAGGCAGAAACTGCATTGGAGAGGGGAGTGAAAGACATCAATTGAAATCAAAGTGGTGCATGGAACACGAAGAAAGAAAAGTTCTTCAGGCAGCAAACACGCCTCCCTGATATTATTCTGAACGTTTTGCTTACTTACTGATTGATTAGAGTGGTCCTCTGTCCATCTGTACTCTGTCTGGCAGTTTGTGATTTACTTTGGTTTTGAACATTTTACACATTACCCTTCACAACCTATTTCAGCTGTCATTGAAATAAATGTAAGTTTGTGTAAAAAATAAGGGCAATTGCAAGCATTTTATTTTTCCTCTTGAGAGTCTCTTCAGAAATCTGGACAGTAGAGCACTGCTCTGGCAGTGTTCCAGTGATGATATTTGAGACTGGAGAATAACTCCTTGCCCATCCATGCTTTCTGAATTAACATACATCTAGCTTTTTAGTACCAGGAATGTCTAGGGTGATTTTCTCTTCAAAGAGAGCTTTGTGGTAAGGTCAGTTCATAACTTAAATTCTCAGAATAATGTGCTAATGGCATCCTGATGATATCCTGTAAACCTTGTGCCAGCCTGATGATTTAAAGTGGGTTTTTCTCTTTACAAGCAAAAAATGTCGTCGTAGTTGTTTTGTAAGGAGCAGACAATAGAACTCTGCTTCTTTTTAGAATTTCCAGTGTATACTCAGAACTATTCACAACATTATGTTGTGTACTTCTAAGATGTTTTCAGGACGATACACAGACATTTAGACAATATCTGCGGTAAGTATGTACCATATGACCACCTAATTTTTGCTGCAAAAGGAAAATTAAAAACAATGGAGACATAGTACACACTGCATAAATATTAGAGTTTTTTTTATGACTAAAAGGACCTCCCTTAAGCACTTTGATGAGACAAGGGCTTGCTTCTGATTTCTCCAGCATGGCTGCATCCCTGGAAAGGGATTGGTCAGCTTCCAGGTTTGCTTAAGTAATATGGCCTCTGCTATAGCTCACTGAGCAGTCCTGGATAATGTACAATTTGTTGACTGTTTGAAGGTTCCTGGGTTCTTGAAACCTATTTAATAGTCATCTCAAAGCAGCAGCTCTCTCATAATAATGCTGCTATTATACAGCTACAATACTGCAGAGTGCTATTGCTGTAATGATGTATTATAGAAACTGAGGTACTGGCCAGAAAATCGCCAAGGGAACTCATAAAATATTATTTGATCTTTTGTTAATTTAAAGGCTCCGATATTATCTAATTTATTTATTATGTGAGGAAAGACGTTAAAGTCAATTATACAGTGAGCTGTGAGATCTGTGTATGAGCTTCAGCTCTGCAGTAAATTATCGATATAGAATCACAGAATCGTAGAATAGTTAGGGTTGGAAAGGACCTTAAGATCATAAAGTTCCAACCCACCTGCCAGGGGCAGGGACACCTCACACTAAACCATGCCACCCAAGGCTATGTCCAACCTGGCCTTGAACACTACCAGGGATGGATCATTCACAACTTCCCTGGGCAACCCATTCCAGTGCCTCACCACCCTTACAGTAAAGAATTTCTTCCTTACATCCGATCTAAACTTCCACTGTTTAAGTTTGAACCTGTTACCCCTTGTCCTATCACTACAGTCCCTAACGAAGAGTCCCTCCTCAGCATCCCTATAGGCCCCCTTCAGATATTGGAAGGCTGCTATGAGGTCTTCACGCAGCCTTCTCTTCTCCAGGCTGAACAGCCCCAACTTTCTCAGCCTATCTTCATACAGGAGGTGCTCCAGCCCCCTCATTGTCCTCACGACCCTCCTCTGGACTTGTTCCAACAGTTCCATGTCCTTTTTCTGTTGAGGACTCCAGAACTGCACACAGTACTCCAAGTGAGGTCTCATGAGAGCAGAGTAGAGGGGCAGGATCACCTCCCTCAACCTGCTGGTCATGCTCCTTTTGAGGCAGCCCAGGATACAGTTGGCTTTCTGGGCTGCAAGCACACACTGCCACCTCATGTTCATTTTCTCATTGACCAACACCCCCAAGTCCTTTTCCACAGGACTGCTCTGAGTCTCTTCTCTGCCCAACCTGTAGCTCTGCCTGGGATTGCTCTGACCCAGGTGTAGGACCTTGCACTTGTCATGGTTAAACTTCATCAGGTTGGCATCAGCCCATCTTACAAGCATGTCAAGGTCCCTCTGGATGGAATCCCTTCCCTCCAGCATATCAGCCAAACCACACAGCTTGGTGTCATCGGCAAATTTGCTGAGGGCGCACTCAATCCCACTGTCCATGTCACCACCAAAGATGTTGAACAAGACCGGTCCCAACACTGATCCCTGAAGACACCACTCATTACTGGTCTCCAGCTGGATGTTGAGCCATTGACCACAACTCTTTGCGTGCAGCCATCCAACCAGTTCTTTATCCACCGAGTGCTCCACCTATCAAATTGATGTCTCTCCAACTTAGAGACAAGGATGTCCTGTGAGACAGTGTCAAACGCTTTGCACAAGTCCAGGTAGATGACCTCAACTGCTCTACCCCTGTTCAACAGTTCCGTAGCCCCATCATAGAAGGCCATCAAATTGGTCTGGCAGGATTTCCCCTTAGTGAATCCATGCTGGCTGTCACCAACCACCTTGTTGTTTTCATGTGCCTCAGCATGCCTTCCAGGAAAATCTTCTCCAAGATTTTGCCAGGCACAGAGGTGAGGCTGACTGATCTGTAGTTCCCCGGCTCATCCATTTTCCCCTTCTTGAAAATGGGGGTTATATTCCCCTTTTTCCAGTCATCGGGAACTTCACCTGACTGCCATGATTTTTCCAATATGATGGACAGTGGCTTAGCAACTTCATTTGCCAGCTCCTTCAGGACCTGCAGATGGATTTCATCAGGTCCCATGGACTTGTGTACGTTCAGGTTCTTAAAATGGTCTTGAACCAGATCCTCTTGTACAGTGGGCCCAGGGTCTTCATTCTCACACTCCCTGCATCTGCCTTCCAAGACTTGGGTGGTGTGGGGAGAGCATTTTCCGGTGAAGACCGAGGCAAAGAAGTCATTAAGAACCTCAGCCTTCTCCAAATCCAGGGTAGCCAGTTCTCCTGATAGCTTCCGGAGGGGGCCCACATTGTCCCTAGTCTGTCTTTTATTTGGAATGTACCTATAGAATCCCTTCCTGTTATCTTTAACATCCCTAGCCAAGTTTACTTCTAAGTGGGCCTTTGCTTTCCTAACCTGATTCCTAGCTTCCCAGAAAATATCCCTGTACTCTTCCCAGGCTGCTTCCACCTTTTATAAGCCTCTTTTTTCTTCGAATTTTCCTCAGCACCTCCTTATCCATCCAAGGAGGTCTCCTGGCCTTCCTTCAGCACTTCCTGCAGCATCCTGGGATGCATCACTCCTGAGCTTGCAGCAGGTGATCCTTGAATATCAACCAAGAGTTTTGCCCCCCCCTGCCCTCTAGGGCTATATCCCATGGAATCTTACTAAGCAGGTTCCTGAAGAGGCCAAAGTCTGCTCTCTTGAAGTCCAGGGCAGTGAGCTTGCTGCACACTCTTCTCACTGTCCTGAGGATCTCGAATTCGACCATCTCATGATCGCTGCAAGCAAGGCTGCCCTGGAGCATCACATTTCCAACCAGCCCTTCCCTGTTGGTCAGCACAGGGTCAAGCATGGCACCTCTTCTTGTCGGCTCCTCTATTACTTGCAGAAGGAAGTTGTCTTCCACACAACTGAGGAACCTCCTGGATTGCTTGTGCTGGGCTGTACTGTCCCTCCAACAGATATCAGGGTGGTGGAAATCTCCCATGAGAACAAGAGCCTGCGATATTGAAAGGCAGAGAGGTAAGCTCGAAACGTGCAGCTGAAAACTAACAAGATACAGCATAATTTGTATTAGTGACAGGAATTGCTATTCAAATTAAAAAAAATAACAAATTTGAAGTTGTGGTCACTCCGTCTGCAAAATCTCTTTAGGAATTGTGATTCTGTCTTTGGGTTTTCCCTGACAAATCCCAGAGAGGTCTATTGGAATTTTTGCATAAATAATTTTTTCTTTTTGTTTTTTTTAAAGCATTTTAAAAAAAACCTGTCATGGGTTCAGCAGTAGCAGTCATTTTTCTCCTTCTTGGTAGCTGGTGCAGCACTCAGTTTTTGACTTTCAGCCTGGGAACAGTGCTGATAACGCAAATGTTTTCAGTTACTGCTTGGTAATGTTTTGGTTTGACCAAGGACTTTCTGAGTGTCATGCTCTGCCAGGGAGGAGGGGAAGCCGGGAGGAAGCAGAGACAGGACACCTGACCCAAGCTGACCAAAGAGGTATTCCATGCCACAGCATGTCATGCCCAAGATGTAAAACAGAGGGCAGAGACCCGGAAGGGTGGAGGTGCACTGCTGGGTCGGGCTGGGGATAGGTGGCGAGTGATTGTATTCTTTCCTTGTATTTGCCTTGTCGTCACTATTATTATTGGTGGTAGCAGTAGTGGTCTTATGTTATACTTTAGTTACTGAACTGTTTTCATCTCAACCCGTCAGAGTTGCATTCTTTCTATTCTCCTTCCCATCCCCCCAGGAGTGGGGGGAAGAAAGAGGGGGGAGTGAGTGAGCAAAATTGTGTGAGTTATATAGGTTTAAACCACGACAAAAACCCACTTCAACAGGGTTAGAATTTTCACATTATAATTAAATATAACAGTAAGTACAAGCTGCATTAGGACGCATGAACTATTTAAATCTATCCATGTCAGTTGCACTGTGATACTCAAGAGAAGCGGAGGATCAAATTTAGAATGAATGAAAAGATGGTTTCTTGGGCAAGAGCTTTCAAAAGTGCAGAGAGACTGCAGTGAACAGTATTTTGTCTGAGAAATCTGTTACAACATTAAATACTTCAAGAAGTGTTTGAATGATAGGGAATTTCAGTACATGGTGCATGACTACAGGAATTATTAGCTGCTATGGAGCGCTGAAATGTTAAGCCCGCTTATTTTGTTGCTGAATGAGCTGCATATGATCTTGTAGTCCAGTGGGAAAATTTTGCTGCTTGTCAAAATAGTAGCAGGTTTACTTACAGTAAGATGAGTAAAATCAACGCGGGTTTTGTGTGTTTGTTTGCACATGTGATGGAGTACAGGGTGCTTTCTTTGGATGTAATTCACCCATGTGCAAGTAAGTGTTTGAATTGCACAGATCAGTTACTGACTGAATGACTGAAACTTTTTATGCAAAAGAAAAACTCATGCATCCATCTTCACTGTTAATGACATTCCATTTGCTCTAGCAGTCAAAACAAGAATGAACTGTAGGCACATGGAAGGGTAGTACTGTATGTAGTATCTCAGTAGCCTTCAATCACTTCCACTTTAATTGTGTTAATTAAATACACCCAATTTTATGTGTCTTACTTGTAATTACAACTTCAGGTGAATTGCTGTTAGGACAATAAGAAAACTCAGATTTTTCCTAAACTGCATCTTTTCAGCCAGCATGAAAAAGACTTGATGTCTGAACCTGGGCTGTTCAGAAGATCTCAAGTTCACATGATATCTCTTCCATATCAGTCCACTGAGATGATGCGAGTTATTTCTAACCACAGAGACTTAAGTGAGAGAAACATCAGTCCTGTCTACTGTGAACAGAAAGCATTATCTATAGCTTTGTGATCAGGATATTGCTAAAAATCCCCACAAAACACCTTCTCTTGGCCCAGTTCTTCCATTTTTCATATTCTATGTCAGTATTTTCATGGGCAATTCCAATTGTATTGCTAGGTGACACCCTGCATGACTACCGTTGAAGCTTGTGCCAGTAAGGCTTAAGTTATAATATGTGGGATGTTGGCCTTCTTCAGGGTAAGAGGCTCCCAGTTCAGTTAACTAGAAGAAGTTCTGAAATCAGGTATTGAATGACCAAGGGAAAATTGAGGCTAGAGATAATGGTAAATCATGTGAATGGTAGTAATAGGGTATATGCATGGTATGTATATTATGTCAGTACCTGGTAGAGTTGCAGACAAAATCTTTCATATGAGTTTTTGAAAACACTGACTTTGTTTAGAAGTCCAAGGGCTGAATGTTTGTCAGTAGAAGGATTTGAAGCCTCATTTCTTCCTTACTATCAACATGCCAAGCTAAATCTAACCTTTTTTGCTTGTGTCTAAGTTCACACTCTGTGGTGCATCCTCATCTCTATCCTTTTTCTCCCAGTCACCTGGAGCTCTCTCATATAAACATATTCCTAGTAAGACAGTTGAGATCACTGCTGCATCATTGATCATGTTCACAAAAAAATGCTGGTTATAGAGGTTTTAAGACTGTTGAAGTTCACAGCTGAAAATAGGAAGGATATTTCTCCACTCCTCTCCCTCAACCTTCTTGCTCTCTGACATCTACAGTGTGACGAGAATTATTTGGGTTAATTTGGACCACTGATTACTCCCACAAATACAAAGTGCAATATTCAGGGTCTGCTGAAAGAATACAAGGAGATGCAGGACAGTTAGCTGTGTCTTGTCCAGCTTGCTTTGCTTACCATGATTCTACCCTGCTCTAAACATCTTTTTGCATCATTAACCCCTGGAAACAGAAGTTAATCTCAAAATATCAAAGTAACAGTGTGTTTTCTCAGTTACCACTCTTGTTGATACGCACTATCAGTTCCCACTTTCCTGTGCTTCGTCATGTGAAACTTAATATTCTTCCATTTGGAAGCTTTTAACTTTAATTTTATTTGGACAATTAATTTCTGAAAGGCTGAATATGTGCAAAGCACAGTATGTCATTTCTACCTCTGATTCCAGAGGACCTACTGCTGGGCTGAGTTATATTTTGCTGAATTTGGATATTGTGGTTCTCTCCTACGTCATGCTACTACAGCCGTCTTTCTGGGGAAGCTTTGGGAGAGATGCATTGAAGAACTCAGATGTTTTAATGTAGAAATAAACCACTATTTTTTTAAATGGACTGCCGTTGGCAGTTTAGTTGGAACTAGATGATCTTTAAAATACCTTACAACCCAAACCAGAATTCTGTGATTCTATGAATTTATCCCTCTGTAGACAGCCCCCCCTCTGCAGTTGTCCTGCTTCAGTTCCCTACTTTTGGAAGACTGTGCAACTATTTACATTGATGGTGTTTAACTCCGTATGGTGCCCGGGGTGAGATGCACCAGTGTAGTTTACTGAAGGCAGAAATCAGGGCAAGCCTCTAGGGATGGAAAGCACCTTAGTGTTTGCACCAGAAAACTCCTTCATGTAGACCATGAAACTCCTCCATGTAGACCACGAAACTCCTCCATGTAGGGTGCTCTCACAGCGCAGTTTTAGACTATGGAGATACCTTTACTCTGTCCAGTGTCACATTTGGATTCACAAAAGTATCTCGCAGGCAGATGGTATAGTTTGTTCATCCATTCTTGCTTGTATACAGAGAGAACACCTATTGCTTTCCCTTATATAATACACAAGCAATAATTACTCCTTCAAAACGCAGAATGATCAGATCTGTTTTCTTCCCAGCACCAAATATACACTTGAAATATAGAGTTTTTTTCCCTAAGTGTCTTAAAAACTTGCTCAAAAACCTGTAAACCTCTGTAGTTTATACCATAGAGCATTTCTGAGTTTTTATATGTCCCTGATTGTTCACATGAACCTGATTTTTTACACATGGGCCTGATTTTTCATAGTCACTGAGAGAGATAGCCATTGCTTGATATGAAGTTGCTGAATCAACAGATGCAATAAACAAAAGGGGTAAGGAAGTCCATTTATTCCAGTTTTACAGTTGAAGAACTAGGAAGTTGCAATTGTCTGACGTTTGTACGTGGCTTCTTGAAGGATAATCTTTTCATTTAGCCAAGTTGTGAATTGTGGTGTTAAAAAGTAGTGCAGTGTCAGTTCTTCTGCCCATAAGAAATTTCAGCTACTATTTTTCAGTCTGCCTTTGTTCCTTTGTTAACCTCTAAAGAAAATTTATGGGAATGGCACAACTTGCTGCTTCCATTTCTACTTTGAAAATCTCCTGCTCCAACTTAATTCTGAGGAATGGTAAAAATCATAGTTTGAAAGGATGTTGGCGCCATACACATGAAGATAAGACATTGATTTTTAGAATAAAACGCAGTGCTTCACAAGTTGGAAGTTTGTAGCTTATATATGTTGAAATTTATAGCCAGTGTTTCTTTGAGTATCAGTGCTGCCTCAAGCCTAGACCAGGCATGCTTGAGGAAAAGGGCAAAACCTCATAGTAAAAATTTTGGAAACAACTGTACAAGGGAGGCAGAAAAAGAAGAGAGAGAGATAGATAGATATGCCTGCAATTATAACTGTTGCTAAGAAAATCACACAGCATGGGTTGTGCATAATCTGCTTCATAATTTTCATAATGTTAGTTGTAGAATTGAGCACTTGGCTAGAAAGCCATTGTATTGTCATTATGACTTCATTTAAAAAGCTGTGACTTGTATTGCTTGCTTCATATCAATGTTAGCTCTAAATCATAATGATCTAAAATGAGTTTTGTGTTTCAGCCACTGTGCTCTTAATTTGTCAATGAGCTTACTTTTAGACCAGCTCCTCCATCCTCAGCTGCCTCTGAGAATGGCATCAGCTCTGCTGACAGACCCCAACTATTTGCCCATCCCAGCAAAGTGAAAATGAGGGAGCACATCTAGTCTTGATTTTCACAGCTACACCCTCGAAACCATGGGAAGCTGAGCCAAACAGCAGACAACTGGAATTGCTTCTCAGTAATTCTGTGTCTTTTGCAAATGCAAGTGAAGGATATGATCCCATGAATTCATGGGAGTGGCTGTTCTGGACACAGCATTCACAGTGTACTAACAAGCTCCTATCCTGGCATACAGAAGAGCCAAGATTTCTTCCAGGTTAGAGAATTAGGTCCAAAATGTAAAAGATCACACTGATTAAATCCATTAAGAAGTTGTGAGATGGAGAATTTGGTACCGTACTATCAGAACATAGTTTGTAAAACCAAGAGCAAATGGCATTAAATTTTCAATGTGTTTATTTGTAATATTTAGAATATATAATATTTTATTTATTTGCTTATATGACCAACATGGCTGAGTATTTAGTACAACCCACCCTTGATACGGTACTGCTACTGGGAGTCTGAGCAGCATGTCAGGAGAAAAGTTGCAAGCAGGATCTGAAATGTTTTTGTTTGGAACCTAAGTGATACTCAAGGTAAAACTGTGTGGTGTTGTCATGGGTTCAGCAGCAGCAGTCATTTTTTTTTTTTTTTTTTTTTTCTCCTTCTTGGTAGCTGGTGCAGCACTGTGTTTTTGATTTTCAGCCTGGGAACAGTGCTGATAACACCAGTGTTTCTGTTACTGCTTAGTGATGTTTTGGTCTGGCCAAGGATTTTCTGAGTTTCATGCTCTGCCAGGGAGGAGGGGGAGCCGGGAGGAGGCAGAGACAGGACACCTGACCCAAACTGACCAAGGAGCTATTCCATGCCACAGCACGTCATGCCCAGGATGTAAAACTGGGGGGGGCAGGAACCCGGAAGAGTTCAGTTCACAGCTCGGTCATCGAGTGGTGAGCAATTGTATCCTCTTTCCTTGTATTTCCCTGATCATTTTGTGGGTGGTGGTGGCAGTGGTGGTTTGTGTTATACCTTGGCTGCTGAACTGTTCTTGTCTCGGCTAGTAGGAGTTGCATTCTTTTGATTCTTCTCCCAATTTCCCCCCCCCCCCCCCCTTGGAGTGGGGGGGAAGAAGGAGGGGAAGTGAGTAGTCGGGCTTTGTATTAGAAGGGGTGAGCTATCGTATCCTTCCCTTGTATTTGCCTTGTCATTATTGTTATTGGTGGTAGCAGTAGTGATTTGTGTTATACTTTAGTTACTAAACTGTTCTTATCTCAACCTGTGGGAGTCGCATTCTTTTCTATTCTCCTTCCCATCCCTCCGGGAGCGGGGGGGAAGAAAGAGGGGGGAGTGAGAAAGCGAAAACTGTGTGGCTGACTGGACTTAAACCACGACAGGTGTTAAAGCAAACATAATTGGCTCCTCTTGGCTTTCCCCATGAAAAGAAATTGAAATTCAATTGACTTTCAGTGGGAATAGTTATGGAGCAGCGATTGTCGTTGCTGTGACATTGTATATTTCTGTATCAGGGGGTTCTCAGAAGCCAAGAGAAAAGGCTGTAAATTAGAATATTATCTAAGAATGCATTTCATGGAGAGATAACATCACGTGTGATGAATATTGTATGCCCAGTAGCAGGCTTATGCTGAATGGTGTTTTGCAGGCTTTGCATATATAGTGCAAAGGACACAGGAGTATAGTTGTTTGCCAGATGCAGTGATACTTGGATGATAGCTTCCTTTTTGCAGCATAATAGCAGTATCTCCAGCAATAAATCAGAGGCTGCAGCATTTATTATGGTAGGAGATGGATATTTAAAAGGTATTTAGAGATTTTGTGGGTACATGTTCTGAGCTGATTTTAAATGGTAGAGAGCTCATTAGCCCAAGGCAGATTGTATAACAGTCTCGTTAATCAAAGTACTCCAGCTGTTAGCTGTCCTCAAAGTTAGAAAGCTTTTCCCAGTCTCTGATCTAAATACCTGTAAGTCCTCTTCATTCTCAGAAGACACAATGAAGAAGTTATAATTTATTCCTTGCTGAATGTTCTTCAAATATTTTTTTTGACTGTTTGAAGCTTTCTTTCCTCCTTTCGGTCTCCACTTCTATAGTGAGTTAAATATTTCTCCATTTTATAAATCCATTCATTTCTCCAACTGATCAGGCATTTTCTTGACTCGGAGTACCACAAAATGGACAGGGCCCAACTTTGGTATTAACAATGCAGACCAGAGTAAGAGTAGTTGGTACTCACTTGGCTTCCTGAAAATTCTGTTTATATTTCCCTCTATGGGGCAGGTGTTTTTCCCAGAAATTACAGCAACTTCATGAAATTGTTCTCCACCAGATCGTTTTCTCCAGATCCAGCTCTTCATGCCATCATGTTCCCACCCTACCTCCAGATGTATTATTTCTCCATGCAACTTTACAAATTTTGCACATTTCCTCATTGAATTAAATAGCATTTTTCAAAGCGTTTCTCCAATTTCTAAATGCAGCTTTGTCTGCAATATGTGAATTTGCACAACCTCTATCCGCAAGGTGTGTTACCTTATCATGGGAGGGAATTAATTAGTTTGATGCTACTTGAACTTATCTGTTGGTTTCCTGCTACTTATTTTTTTCATTATTTTATAGATGTTTCATTACTTCTTTTACTGTTTTCTGTCAATAAAATTTAAGTAAATCATGTATAGCTTCCTGACTCCTCTTTCCTATCCTTTTAAGGAGAGAAAATACAATTGTGATGCTGAAATCTGCTGGACTCTCTCCTCTCTCCATGAGAAATGAAAAGAAACTGCCATTAACTCCTGTGTCACCAGCCAGTTCTCTGTGGTTGAACTCTTTCTCAGTACTCAAAAGACCATTTCAGGCTGAGAGCTTATATCTCCTTCCTGTCACAGTGTGCAACTAATTTATTGAAGATGAAGGTTAAAAAGATACCAAACACTCTGGCTTTCAGTGTCATGTTGGTCACTCTCACTCTGCAAGAAGCAGACAAACTCTTTGGTCTTCTTAGTATTAATGGATTTGCGAAATGTTTGGGGTTTTTTTTACCACTGCTTATATTCCTCTGGGAGCTCTGTGCCCTTTATGCTGTCCTAGCTGACAGTATATTGTAGCTTTACTGTTCTGCACTGCTGGGAAAATGGCCTTTGAGGATGGCAGCACATGTATCTTCACCCTAGGAATATCCTCCTCCTGTTAAATACCGAATGGCTTAATTAAAATACTATAATATACTCACAATGTTAAATGTAATGCAGTTAATTTTGTTTCCCCCATGGTGACAAGTGAAATCCTTTGGATATAGTATCCTACTAGGGGACTTAATGCCTCTCTTTCTTTGCCCAAGGAAGCTGTGAATGCTTCATCCCTGGCGGTGTTAGAGGCCAGGTTGGACAAAGCCTTGGGTGGCATGGTTTAGTGTGAGGTGTCCCTGCCCCTGGCAGGGGGGTTGGAACTTGATGATCTTAAGGTACTTTCTAGACCTAACTATTCTATGATTCTATGATTCTATAGCCAGGGAGTCCAGGTGTTTGCTTAAACCTTTCCAAGAAATTTTGCCTGTCAGTTGTACTGATATTTTTTTCTGATCTCTGGGAGTGCAACCTTTCCTACTCATTAAAGCTAGAACTACTGGGGTCAGTTTTGGGTGAATTTCACAGATGACACATACTTCTGTAGTGTGCTTTATACCATTTTCTGGTACAGGCCTCCATAGCTAGACAGTTAAATTCATCATAGTAACAGAAAATATCTGCATATTCCTGTGACACTTTGCTGCTTTTTCCTAGTTACTTTCCTAGTTTTGCTGGTTTTAGCTAGTTACTCAACTTTTGCTGTGGTATGTCTGTGTATAGGAGGGAAGAAAATCCTGTTTTAGCTCAAATTGTAATGAACAGTACAATACACAAAAAGTAGAGTCCTATGTGTTCACCTCCTCACAAGCTGGGGAATGTTGCTCTCAAACATAATAAGTGGATGGAATATCACAGAAATTAAATTTTTTTACTCCCTGTGTAAAAGAAAAAAAGAAAAAAAACCACATAAACCCCCAAACCTCTCCCAAACTTTCTCCCCCCCCAAAACAAACAAACAAACAAAAACTAAACAAACACATTTTGAAGTGAAGCTTTCAGGAAATTTTTTCAACTATTTTCCACATTTTTCCTGTGTATTACATAGGAACATAGGAATTTCTTAGGTGGATCATGTAAACTGTTCAGTTATTCTACTTTGCTTCTACCTTTGGGAAGAACTGCCTACAAAATGTTTCCTAGGCATAGCTTTCCTATAGACAAAAATTTTTCTTCTCTGGAACATGGTGCTTAAGCTAGAAGCAAAAGATTTTTTAATACTTTTCACCATTAGAGCACTTAAATATTTTCATTACTTACATTTGTGTTGCAAACTTATAAGCTCTTAATGTCATTAATTTCTTCTGGCAGATATTGGGAAAGAAAAAACAAGCTAGTGCTCAGGCCTTGCAGTTTTTCCGTGGTTTAGCTTCCTGTTTTCCTTATTTCTCCTTGAGCACTGTAAATCAATGAGAGGGATATTTTTGCTATTTCTAAATATAAAATTTGATAGGAGTGCATTTCTGGTGATTTTTTTTTTTCTGCCCTTGAACTGATGAACAGGCTCATAATGTGAACTGTTTTATTTGCAGTTTTCCATCTTGCATTTCTGTACATCTCAGGGTAAACCTTAAAGCATGTTCTTTGGAATGAAATTGAAGTATTCTATATTTTATGTTGAGCTTGGGCTCCTGTCTGCTGCTGACAAATGATTTGTTAACATATTGTTTCTGAAGTACAATTTGCATTTCTGTGAACCAGGGATTAAGCACTGTGTGTAGATTGGGAATAATTTATGTCTAATTAATAATAAATGTGTTTTTTCTCTCCTGCTTCTGATTTTGTTTTGCATGAGAACAGCCGAGTACTCCCCAGTAATGACAAAAGAGAACATTTCTCGAGTGCAAATAACATGAAAACATTCAAATTGGAAGCTATTTGTGTTTTAACCACTTGCTTACTGACTGTAAGTTAGTTCTGACCGTGTAGTGCATTCTTTTGGAGACATGAATGTAGTTGAATATTAAGTTCAGTTCATTTAAATAGGTATGCTTCCAAGCCTATGCAAAGTAGTTTGGCTTAGCAAAAGTACATTGGTGTAGTAAACATTTAGTTATATGTAATCTGTATTGAAAGAGTTTTTACTTAAATGTGTTAATAATGATCTGTAGTGAAATGTAGTCTGAAAGAACCGTGTAATATATGCTTTAATGAGAATTTTATCCTTACAAACAATCTGTTTTACTCTTAACAGTACATTAAAAAAGACAGAACTGTACAATAATAAGACCATTAGTTGTTTTTGGTTTCGTGTGTTCACCTCTTCACAAGCTGGGGAATGTTTCTCTCAAACATAATGAGAGGATGGAATATTGTGCCTTTCTTCATTGTTTGACTGCTTTATAGCTGTAGGCAGACATAAGGCTTTTTGCTTTGGATGGTTTATTTAGGTTGGTGATCTTTACTGGGTGGGATGACAGAGTGTTTTGCTATAATTATTTAGACTTATAATTATTTCTTATTATAAAATTATTTTTCAATCATTTTAATGATGACTTTGCAATGAGGGAGAAGCCAAGAACAAATAATATGGATTTGATGACATAGATCTTCAAAATAAATGCTTTCTCCCTTTCATTAAGGAAGAAATGGATTATGAAGTGAGTTAATGAAGAAAGTCTTCCTGCGATCTCAGTCTTCTTTGCTGAAAAGAACCACTATTTAAATGAGGTGTTAAAATCAGTAGCATATGTGTTCATAAGCTCATCTTTTCCCATAAAAGTGCCTTTTAGTGCCAAGACTGTGCAAACTGTTTATGAGCATTGTGTGTAAAATCCAATACCTGCTGAACTTAAGAAAAGTAATCCTTTGGGCTTGAGAAGGCAAGCAACCATCACCATACAGGCTTTTATCATTGCTGCACAATTCAAAGGCAATAAGAGTTGTGTACATAAATCCCAAGCAGTTCAAAGTCTTTCTCAGTTGCATTACTTATCACTACAGTAACAAACCAAGTGTCTGTTGCACAAAAGAGCATCCATGTGTGACACTGCTGAAGGAGGCCATGCCATGAGAAAGGAAAAGATGTGAGTCTACTGTTTTTGTTTCCTCTACAATCTGAGTTGAATCAGGAAGACAGGGCCACTGAAATGAGGACAGTGTCTATCCTTAGACAAGTCAGCTGTAGCAACTCCAAATGTAGGTTTGTACCAGCCAAGGTACATGGCAGATGTGTTTTTTAGAGTCTTGGTGTGTCTGTTCACCTCCTTCCTTGCAGAGATCAGTAACTATGTCTAGGGAGACAGAGAAGAGTTTCTCTATAGTGTGGTCTGGAAATAGCCCTTATGCAAAAGTTCTGAAGAAATAAAGCAAGATGGTTGTATTTAATAAAAAAAGAAGAAAAAGTTAGATATAGAACTTAATATAGAATTTAAGAGAGCATTAAAATTCTCACACACTTTTGGGACCATCTTATAGAATAATAATTCTTTGCTGAGTTCTATGTGATGGCACTAAACAACTTGTGGAAAGCCTAGCATGTGTATCAAGCCATGAATTCCTGGTATTTCCAGCCTCTGCTGCCTACTTCAGTTGTCCTCTTTATTCCACCTGTACTCCTGTCAATTTTACATGGATGAAGGGATATATTTTCAGTTATTATTATAACAAGTCATTACTACTTTGCTGTGTTTCAGTGGCTGCTATGTGGGCAGCTGGCTTAATTCTGTGGCTATAGTACACTGAAGTGCTGTGCATGGTTGAGAATATAGGCTGATTTTCTGTCATCATGGGAAAGAGCAGCCTGTTGTATTATAGAGGCTTTTCAGTGCATTATCTACTTAAAGACCTATAAATGAAATACTGGTTTGTTAGAAATACCAACTTTCATGTGATCTTTCCCATCTAGCATGAAAAGCTTTCTTTTAAAGATGAGCAGTGACATTTGCTGTAAAGAAACAAGCAAGTCTTTGCAGGACAAATAGAAATCCAGGGGTATACATAACATACATGTCTAGAACTGACTTTTTTACTACACAAATATTTGGCCCTAAAATATTTTCCCCAAAACCTGTGCATTTTCTGTTAGAGGGCTTTGTTTTATTAAGGTTAACCCTAGGTTCTAATTTATGTGGTTTTCCTCCTCAAAGAAAGGCTACTGAGTACTCCTATAGATATGATCTATAAGCATGGCGATATAGAAGTATGTTATACTGCAGACTGGTGAAAAAAAGCCATAGGTGCTGTCATGCAAGGCTAAAATCCTGCTCTAGTAGACATTCATGTCAGATGATAGCACAAAGATGCTTGCTTTGTTTGAAAATCCTCTTCTTGTAACTCACCGTCTTTGTTTAGTATGGAATAGTGCTCCAGGTTGTATTAGATTACAGAACATTTGTTCTTAGATTGGAATGCTCCAGTCAATAGGGAAAACCATGGATTTTCCTTATATTCTAGCACATGCTGCCTATTTTCTGTTTAAAAACGTGAAATCTGTATAATATACTACATAAAATTAGCATGAGTTATTAATGTTTGAAACCAAAAAAAGTAAAAATACACATTTCTTTGCTTGAATAACATCTGTGTATCTATAAGATGTATCGATTGAGCACAGTGCGTATCTGTTTCAACGCTGCTGATCTCCAGTCAGTAGAATTATTTTGAATTCATATAAATAGCTATCTTGTCTCATCTTCAGAGGTCCCTTAGGAAGGCTGCTTTTTAAATCTTCTTCCTTTTTTTACCTACCTCCCCCAATTCCCTTTTCAATGATAAATTTGATTCTGGTAAAAGCTCATAGTTAGAAAAAAAAAAAAAAAAAAAAAAAAAAAACAAAAAAACAACTCTCTTCCGTCTAGAATAGGCAACAGCAGTGCTCCTATAAGCTGTTTATAGAGATTTGTTTGCATGGAACAACTAATTCACTAACTCCATCTCATCAGTCTGACTTCTTTGCTGAAACTCTACCAAAAAGTGACAGCAAGTGCTTTTGGATGGACCTCTGTGGTCTTGTCCTGGGAGTATCCCTCCAGGTGTAGGTCTCAGTGTATTTGCCTTTGCAAAGTGCGTAGGAAACAAGAAAATGTTACACCTGCTCTTCACCTGGAGGTGACAAGCAGCACAAGGGGAGAAATAAATTGTCCAAGATTGCATGAGACAGTTGTCAACTTCAGAGTCTGGCCCCTAAAATATGAAGTCCTCAGTTTTTAATTCTCCCTTGTCCTCTGTATACAACAAACCCAGGAACTGGATGGTGGCCATCACTTTTCACTCCTGAATTTTAGCCACTACTTTCTTTTTCATATTCAGACTGATTTTCTGGCAATTCAGGTTCCTTATACTTCTGGTCATGGACAGAATTGTCAGAGTGGAACAGCTGCAGAGAGAGAAAGCCCACCACAGTACCTACTTAGCAGGGGAATTAAGAAGGATATTCCCATAAGTCGGTTGGATCTGCAGTCCAATGGCACAAGTCCTTACTTTTTTTTTTTCCATAAAATATTTTTTTTATTTTTCCCATATATGTCTTGACAGCATCATCTTATTCAGTATCAGTGTATGTCCAGCTCTTCTGCTATGTAGTTCAATGTGAATACTTACTCCTCACAGGTACACCCAGCCCTTCTTCAAGCCATAGCCAAAACTCAAAAGCAATGGGCAGAATTGCCAAGTAGACTGGAAATCTTCCAACAGGAGATGCTTTTATGAGACTTGCAGCATAAAAGGGTACTTCTTTTGTTATCTATTTTTAGTGCACTGCACACGTAATATGCTTAACTAATGTCTGGTTTCACGGCCAAGATCACTACAGTACAAATGCATCAGAAAAGGGGACTGTTGGCTCTGTAAGGGCAGGAGCAGTTGCAGGACTTTTCTCAGGACAACAGTGAAACAGCACAACTGTTGCATGCCTGAAATTCCTGTTAAACAGAGGATAGATTAGTTTGTATGCTTTTGCAACCCTTCATTTAGACCGACAGAAAAAGCAGATTATGTGCAGGTACATATTAAGTTTCCAATGTGGATTTTTTTATTTATAGCTAATTCCTTTTTACTTGGAAATCTATGGCTGTGCTTAATAAAGACAGCAATTCACAGTTAATAAATAATCACCCATAAGTGAAAAGTATTTGAAATTGCAAAATATTGACCCAATTTATACCTTTGAGTTAGGACTTAATAAAAACCCGGAATGAGTCTTTATTTTATCTAGGTCATTCAATTGATGCTTGTCATATGTATGATTCAGGTGGGAATGCAGCAATTGCCTGATATTTAAAGATGCATAGAAAATGTATTAATCTTGGCTGAAGAGTGGGTGATTTTCACTTTCCCAGCAGGTAGTGTCCTGCTGAACTTTTCCAGAAAGAAGAGCACCTGATCACAATCATTAAATCTCCTTCTTGTTCTCCAAAATCCCTCTTCAAAACCTCCCACTCTCATAGTCTGTGGCTGTGTTTACTGTTACTGACTAGAGAAGTCTTCTGACTCACTATTAGTTACACTTTTTCTTTTAACTCTGTCTTTTTGGCAATATCCGTTTCTTACCCTGTGATCCTCACCCCATTAGTGTGTTTAATTTAATCTTTCAATCCAACTCAGCCTTCCCAGCCTTCTTAGAAGAAGGATTCTCTGTATTGTATTCTCAGTCAGTATTGTACTGCACTTACTGCAGCAGATCCCAGCTGTCCTGTCTGTGCTACTTTGATGTTTATACTAAAGGATATTGAGCTACTAAGCAAGTTATTGTTTTCTGTGTGATACTAAGGAAGTGGCAATATTCAGACTTTAACACTGCTTGCAGCCTATCTGAGAGCCCTTTCTCTGTTCAGGTGGAGTCAGACATTCTGTGAGACATTTTGTCATCCAAAATATTTTGTTCATTGTTTTTCCCATCAGCTTTCTGAATATGTGTTCAATACCATGGAAGTATTAAGCTCAGATAGCTCAATGAAAAAATCAAACTACCAAACAGTAAGGCAATTTCTAGCTTCCATTGTGAAATTATACAGAAGAAATGAACAAATAAAAGACTCAATGTACTGAAGGCACTGTGTGAGATCTACCAAATGCTACATAAAAGCTATACAAACAGATGGCTCTTATTTCAAAGTCTTTCCGAGATGAAATGTCAGTTGTTTAATCAACATGCAAGTGATGTATGTATTGTAATGCTGAGAATGGCCAGTTGTGCTTTGCACTTTGATCACTTTCCTTAATAAAACTGGAGCTGAAATAAGTTCATTCATTCATGATTCCCAAGGGCTTCAAAATGCAAGCTAAAAATAAAGACTTTTAAAGAAGTTATGCTAGAGAAATAAAAAAGTTTAACTTTTATTTTTAATATTCTCTTTTATGAGCTCACAAAAATTGCCACAATTACTATACGCTGTATGGACTAGTATGTGAGCCTAAGTAATGAGGAAAGGTTTATTGTTGTCAATGACAATCTTCACAGCAAGTAGGCAACTTAAGAACTGAGTGTCTCTGTAAAAGTAAATATGTTGCTTTCGATTTACAGAATAGCACAAATAATCTGGAGGCTTTTCCTTCTGCAGGTGTTTTTAAATAGCTGAATTTGTCTTGGCCATGTGCTGTTTAAGTGTTTCACTCTTCACCTTGCTATCTGAATGGCTTCTTTGACAAGTGTAGCTCAAAGAATCTTTTTTGCTTCTTTAGTCTCCACCTGGGTTAATCATGGCAAACTGTTAATATATATGAGTTTTAGCAGAATATAGAATAACAAAATATATGCCAAACATCTTAAGACCTGTGTTAAATACTTTTGGTTTGTACCAATTACTCTTTATCTCATTGTATTTAGACCTATGGAGTTACATTTAATTGTATTTACAACGGTGTGAATGAAACCTGCAACTTTGGCCATTTAAATTATTAAATTTTCCATGTATAATTAATAAAATTTTATTATTAGAGATTTATTTGCAACTTGACTTTGTGCAGGTTGCATCAGCGTGGATTAACCTGTTGAACCAAGCACTTTTTGCTTTTCTGTCAATAGCCTTAATTTTCAGTTAGTCAGTTTGTCTTAAGTAGCATCGAATTGGTAGGCTGAAGTGCTTTCACAGAACTGGCTGGAAATTTTAAAAGCCTCTAGGGGCCATATGATGTAATTTCCAGTGTAGTGTTGGTTAATGTTGGAAAGGTTAGCTTAAATTCATTTCAGAGGTAGCAGCAAGATCTTTTATGTCTTCTCAGCTTTTTGGCTGCTTATCCCCAGCTAAGTGGCAGTGGGATTTAGTGGGAGGTTTCTCTGCCCATGGCAGGGGAGTTGGAACTAGATGATCTTAAGGTCCTTTCCAACCCTAACTATTCTATGATTCAGCAAGGCCATAGGAACATGCCACAGGGGATGGCACTGTTCGTATGAAACAGCAAGAACACAGTAAAGGATATAGTGTGTCTCCTTCCCAAACTGCATGGTTTGTTTAGATGTGTTAAGAAATGCGATTGGGGCTCTGAGCCTGATTTTGAACTCTGGACTTGCTCAAACGGAGAGATGAGCAGGACAAGTTTTCGTAAGATGCTGCAAACCAGACAGCTGAAATATAGTATGACCTTCTTTCTTTCTTGTGAAAGAAAATGAGCGACTGATACTGAGCAGACTGTTGAAGATAGTTACAGGAAAATGAAAAAGGAGAGCCATCATAGCTGGATACCAACAAAGGTAGTTCTGGAAGCGGAGAAGAGACAATAGGATAAGGGACTTTATTTCATGTTCGCATAAATCACCAACAGAAATGGCCACCCTAGTTAATGCAGAGATTCTGATTTATTTTGATTTCTGGTCTCGTGGTTTAAGCTTCTCAGGCAGTTCGCTCACTCACTCCCCACTCTTTCTTCCCCCCCAGCTCCCAGAGGGATGGGAAGGAGAATTGAAAGAATGCAACTCCCACAGGTTGAGATAAGAACACTCCAGTAACTAAGGTATAACACAAATCACTGCTGCTACTACCAATAATAATAATGACAAGGGAAATACAAGGGAAGAGAATACAGCTGCTCACCACCCGATACCCAGCCCGAACCTGCAGTGAAACCCCCCTCTTCCAAGTCTCTGCCCTCCGTTTTTACATCCTGGGCATGATGTGCTGTGGTATATAATACCTCTTTGGCTAGTTTGGGTCAGGTGTCCTGTCTCTGCTTCTTCCTGGCTTCCCCTCCTCCCTGGCAGAGCATGAAACTCAGAAAGTCCTTGGTCAAACCAAAACATTTTAAGCAGTAAGTACAAACATGGGTATTATCAGCACTGTTCCCAGGCTGAAAGTCAAAACCACAGCGCTGCACCAGCTACCAAGAAGGAGAAAAATGACTGCTACTGCTGAACCCCAGACATCTAGAAACAGAATCATATCCGTTTCATATAGATATAATATTCCTGAATTGTCTCCTTCACCAGGTCCTCTGATTACGGTATCAGTCTGGAATCAGGCTGGTAGAGAGCTTTTGGGAGAACGCAAGAATAAATATGGCAGAGAAAGTAGGAGGGACTTGTGAGCAGAAAATAAGAAATCATAATTCTTTTGCAAACCCTAGGCAAAAGTAATTCTTGCTCAGTAAACATGAAGAATCAATCTATAGAAGATGACTCTATCCAGTGCTTGTTTAAACACAAATGATAAGTAACGTTGCTTTCCAAATCAAAGCAACCACTAGTTCTGAACAGTTCCCCACTATACTAGAGGGCAAATGCCACCCCTGAAGTCTGGATTTGGGAATCCTGAGAGTAGACTTCAAAGCCTGTTGACTAATTCTTCAGGTAGTCTAAGTGTTAGATTTATTTTGTGACTTTTTGCTAACTGATGTTGCATGTGAAAAATTAATAACCTAGAGTACTTACAGGTAACTTACAATATCCATAAAATAATGATATATATAAAAATATAATGCTAATATTATTGTGTGAGAGAGTTGATGAGAATACCAATTGGCTGATGTTTGTGAATTTTTGACATCTTTGTATGAAAGATGCTGTATAGAGCAAGTGCCAAATATGATGATTATCATCAGCATTATCTTTCTGACTTTAATTAGATGATTCAAGGGCAAGCCCTTGAACAGTGCTGCTGCACAGGACAAGCTATTCATCACTGAATCTCTTAAAATTTTCCTTTTTAACATGTTAAATGAATTAAGGCAACAGCTATGTGCTGTGTTATTTTACTTGCTTAGAATTTTTTCTCTGACATAATTGTTGTGAAACTTGCCTCGGGATTGGTTTTGTTTTCATTTACCTCAAAATTACTTGTTTTGAAGGAGTGTAGTTTTTCTCTGTGAACTGAAACAGTGATTGATGATTCTTGCTTGTTATAGTCCTCTTAGGAGTATAAGTACAGATAATGTTTGCATGTTTGCTGTAGTTTTAGTTTGGGGACAGGCTTACTGGCTGCATGGTATTTCTCAAAGATTTTTTGCAAATAAAATTGCAAAATAAATTGCAAAGACCAGAGAAGCATAAAGAAGTCTAATAAACTAATACTACATACTATCTTGAGCCTCAGCTAGGATTTCCTGTTATCTGTCTGCACCTGTGGTACTTAAGAATTATTAATCACAGAGCTCACACAAGTGATATGTACTTAAACAACGAGTTGAGGCTTTAGAGAGATGCTCTTAAAAAAACCTTAAATGTTTAATTCTTATGATAAAATTGCTTAACAAGACAAAGTCTTCTCTCCTTCCTTAACAGCACACTTTGAAGAACAGCTCTACCTCAGGAATTGCTCAGGAATAAATAAAAAATACTTTTGTTTTACCTTTTGAACAAAGTCCACATCCACCTCAGAGGTTTCAGGTTTTTGATAAAGATGATGGGCAGCCTCTGAAATCCCAGCGTTTGAAGAAGGCATGCATTTTCTTAAAGAATTGTCTTTTCATGTTCTAACATAAGATCAGCATACGTATGTGTGTATGCTCAGACACGTGAGTCTGAGAAAGGGGTCATCAACAGTGTTGTCTTTAAAGTGAAACTCAAAGCATTAGATACAATGTAAAAAAACTTTTATTACAGCAGATTGCAGTTCATAGAATCACAGAATCATAGAATAGTTAGGGTTGGAAAGGACCTTAGGATCATCTAGTTCCAACCCCCCTGCCAGGGGCAGAGAAACCTCCCACTAAATCATGTCACCTAAGGCTCTGTCCAACCTGGCCTTGAGCACTGCCAGGGATGGATCATTCACAACATCCCTGGGCAGCCCATTCCAGTGCCTCACCACCCTTACAGGAAAGAATTTCTTCCTCATATCCAATCTAAACTTCCCCTGTTTAAGTTTGAACCCATTACCCCTTGTCCTCTCACTACAGTCCTTAAAGAAGAGTCCCTCCCCTGCATCCCTGTAGCCCCCCTTCAGATACTGGAAGGCTGCTGTGAGGTCTCTATGCAGCCTTCTCTTCTCCAGGCTGAACAGCCCCAACTTTCTCAGCCTATCTTCATACGGGATGTGCTCCAGTCCCCTGATCATCCTTGTGGCCCTCCTCTGGACTTGTTCCAACACTTCCATGTCCTTTTTCTGTTGAGGACACCAGAACTGCACACAATACTCCAAGTGAGGTCTCATGAGAGCAGAGTAGAGGGGCAGGATCACCTCCCTCAACCTGCTGGTCATGCTCCTTTTGATGCAGCCCAGGATACGGTTGGCTTTCTGGGCTGCAAGTGCACACTGCTGGCTCATGTTCATTTTCTCATTGACCAACACCCCCAAGTTCTTCTCCTCAGGTCTGCTGTAAATCTCTTCTCTGCCCAACCTGTAGCTGTGCCAGGGATTGCTCTGACCCAGGTGTAGGACCTTGCACTTGTCATGGTTAAACTTCATCAGGTTGGCATCAGCCCATCTTACAAGCATGTCAAGGTCCCTCTGGATGGCACTCCTTCCCTTCAGCATATCAGCCGAACCACACAGCTTGGTGTCATTGGCAAACTTTTTGAGGGTACACTCAATCCCACTGTCCATGTCACCATGTCGCAACTGTTTTTCATTCACATCACTTATTTTTCTTGGGTTTTATTTCTCTTTTTTTTTATTTTCTTTTTGTTACAAATAATATTATTATTATATTTTATTTCAATGATTAAGCAGGAAAGTAGAACTATCAAATGAAATCTTGGTTAATCTTCTTTTGTCATTTATCACTGCAACTGCTTATCTGTGCAGATGCAACCAGGTTTATCTGTGTGGATAAAGCTGGTAAGATGTGATGCTGTCCAGTGTTCTCTTTCCACTAGTCAGACCAATGTGAGGAAGCCCTGATGTGCCAGCACATGCTTTATCTTCACTGTGCAGCAAACCTTCCCTCCAGGGTCAGTGGAGTGAGCTCTGTACTGTTTGCAAGAGTTGTGTGCACGTGGAGGTGCGGCAGTGTTTCTGTTGAACTAAGGCATGCTTATGACCTCTGAATAAGAAGAGTTGCAGTCTTGCCATTGCATTCTGATAGAAGTGGAATGGCCCAAAAAAGAATATATAGAGCCATGCTGGATAATGACACTGAGCTCACCTCACCTCTATCTGTTCCTGAAGTAGTGTATCTCAACAATGAATCTGCAGTTAGCTCATTTTAAGTGATGGCTTTCTGACACTCACAGATTCACAGTGCTGGATTTCCTGTGTAGACCACCCTCTTTCTACAGATAAGAAAATTCTTTTCAAGACTTTTTTTTTTTTTTTTCTGAAGTAACATAGGGCCCCTTTCTCCCTCTGCTGTATATCCTTCTGGGAGGAGCTGACTAACTCACTGCCTATATATATTTCAGCTGCCTCATAATTTGGTCAGCTTAGTGCTTTCTCTGTTTGAGCACTGACTTTTTTTTTTCCTCATTTTTGTCTTATTTTTAACCTGATGATATCTGTATACATCTGGAAGAAGAATAACCCATTTCTTTTCCTTATTTCCTTTTTTTGCCTTCTGTTTCCCTGTCTCACTGTGTTTGCTTATGTAAATATACATTCTTAATATTTTGACTTTCTCTATTGAAGAGAAGGCTTATTTTATGGTCAAATCAATGAAGAGTCTTGGTGTATGAATTTATTATCTGATACACTTCAACATAAATTATATTATGGTACTAATCCCTGAATATATAGGTTTTCCATATGAAAGCAAATTAGGTTTTTAATTAATATTTTCAGTAACTGTAGTCCGGAGTTACATTTTTTCCCATCTCCTAGTGTAAAAGCTAACATGTCTCATATTACTAGGAAGGGATGAGGTTAGTCCTTCTTTTTCTCCAGTAGCCCATCCTTTTAACTCTGCTGATATGAGTAGTTCTGCTACTTAGTAGGTCTTCACTTTCTGTGGAGAAATGAAGTGTACTGGGCTTCTGGGTGTTTGCTTAGCAAATATTCAAGGTCTGACCATTGTTTCAAGAAACCTTAGTACAGCATTTATACCATAGATCAACTTCTTAATTTAATTATCCAAATGTGACGCTTCAAAACGACTTCAAGTTCTGAACACAGTTTTCCTAGCATGTGCTGGTGCCTCGAGTTCAGTGGAAGATTTCAGAGAACCGTAGAAAAGATCCTCCGCTGTGACCTATCAAGACTAATCTATAAAAGAGGTAATTAGGACTGAAAGAAATGGCTATTTTATTCTCCATATCTTTATTCATTGTCTTCTCAACTGACCTTGCTACTGTGAATGTGAACTGGCGTAAGACAGGACATGGATATTGCTGCTCTGTAAGTACGAATGGATTTCAGTCATTTTACACAAGCTTCTTTGATGCTGGAAACTTACCTTCAATTCCTGCTACTCCAGCTATGTTATTTCCTCTTCTGCTGTCCTGTAGAAAAATTATGTATACAGATCCATGTAAGCTGCACGATGGGTCTCCTATTTGACCTTTACAGTCACAAAATAGAGTTTATCTGCACAAATGCACTGGTGGTTCAACGTATTTTCTCTTCATGAGATATTTTTTGTACTTGATCTGCTTCTATTGTGTTGAATTATTCATGGTTGTAGACTCAGCTACTGTCCCGCATCTTGCTTCTTGGCTGCATTTTAGCATTAATTCAAAGTCTGAGGTACTGAATCTAATTTTTAAATTCAACCAAAAACTTCAGTCTCCAAAATATCCTGCTTAAGTGGACAAATTCTTAAGTCGCCTTGTTGATCTATGGCTTTGAAGGCTTTTGTTTTCCTACTGTATCCTACCTTTTCAGACCCTTTGTTGTCGTTAGTTGTCAGCCACACTCCTACCATATATTGTTCAAGCTGTGCCCAGTCCTTATAAACAGCTAGCCAACTGGACAGACCTAATAAAAGACTGACATTATAAATCCTAACAGGGTTTAAAAATTTGTGCACAATTAAAATAAAACCCAAAATTTCATTTGCCACAATTTCTTTTTTTTTTTTCTAATTTTTTGTTTTTTAGAGGCATGAGGGCATTTCAGAAGGATCAACTGATGCTGGTTTTGTATGTCTAAAAGATAATTAATCCATATTGAACTTGTCTCCACTAGCATGACAGTGGTCATCTATGATTTAATTTGCAATCAGTCCTTTCTTTTCCCTGCCCTAAGAGCCAATGTTTAAACACAGGAAATGTGAAGGTTATAGGGGATCATGTATTTTAATCAGTTTTTTGTATAGAAAGCAAGCGCAGAAATATTTCCCACAGCAGACATTTTTTTTGTCTCCTTTTGCTTCATTAGTCTGCATTGACTTGTGATGACATTGAGGTATTGGAGGAGGAAATGATCTTTCATGAGAGAACAGAGTAGAGAGATTACCTTATTTGATTCCTCTTTTGTGCTAATACAAAGACTCCTTTTCCAGAGCATTGGGCTTAGTAGGGAGGCTTAATAGTCATTTAAAGTCAAGCAGCAATGAAACCATTTTGTAATGCCTGATATTAGTTCTATGCAGTATATCACAGTATGTTGCCGTGCAGACACAACAAAACTCATATGAGAAGGAAACTACTGCTGTCTTGGGTGGGCTTAGCGTCTGATTTATGGCTTTTCCCACTGCTTAGCAGGAAATATGTTATTTTTATAACTGAGAAATGTTTTATATTTGCTTCATCCATTTGGTCCAAATTACCTAGAAAATCAAGCTTGTTCTTCACAGACTCTGGACATGGACTGGATAAAAGTTAGTTAAAAATTGATCACTTTTTCTTGTATGTCAAAATATGGTAGATGATGCAGACTAGTAGCAGAGTTCTGTGCTATCATCCTCTACAGGTTTGTAGACCAGTATTAAATAATTATTCTACTTAGTCATGTACTGCAGTACCTGGTGCTAGAATACATTGCTCACATCTTTCCAGAGAATACCTTTTTAACTATTTGGTATTGTCATGGTTTAAGCCTCTCACGCAGTTCGCCCACTCACTCCCCGCTCTTTCTTCTCCCCAGCTCCTGGAGGGATGGGGAGGACAATCGAAAGAATGCAACTCTGACAGGTTGAGATAAGAGCAGTCCAGTAACTAAGGTATAACACAAACCACTACTGCTACCACCAACAATAATAATAATGACGAGGGAAATACAAGGAGAGAGAATACAACTGCTCACCACCCAATGACCGAGCAGTGAACTAACTCTTCCTGGTCTCTGCCCTCTGTTTTACAGGCATGACGTGCTGTGGTATGGAATACCTCTTTAGCCAGTTTGGGTTAGGTGTCCTCTTTCTGCTTCCTCCTGGCTTCCCCTCCTCCCTGGCAGAGCATGAGGCTCAGAAAGTCCTTGGTCAGACCAAACATTCTAAGCAGTAACTGAAAACATCGGTGTTATCAGCGCTGTTCCCAGGCCCAAAATCAAAAACACAGCACTGCACCAGCTACTAAGAAAAAAAAAAAAAAAATGGTTGCTACTGCTGGACCCAAGGCAGGGATGTAAGTTGAACTTTTTGTTTTCCCCAGAAGACAAAATGTATTGTGTACCTTGGCCAGCATCCAGGATTTAGAAAAATCTACACAAGTAATTCAGGTATTATCTTTTAATTACCCTCTTTGAATTTATCAGAAGCTGTCTATTTGAAAATATTTATTTCTTCCCTGTGTCTTCCTTGTAACCTTTAGATTATGTAAAGGCAATGCAAAATAACCCAGTCTAGCCATATGGGAGCTGTCCTTTCTACTAGTTTCTATATGTTTTGTACAGATCAGCCCAGTATTCTTTGTGGCACTTCAGTGAATCCTGAACATTTCATAGGACAAAATCATACAGAGAGGATACAGCTACATTTTCCAATTATATTGAGATAATCAGTCATTTGTTAAGATTTACGGGGATTATTTAGCTATTTTGTTTAGTGACCCAGATTTTAAAGAATAACTCAAGGGAGAAGAAATAAATAACCCATTTATATCTCTGTGATGAGTTTACTTGGGTTCCTTAAAAGAATAAAAAACCTAGGACTTTTATAAATTTATGAAAGTTCCAGGAGCTTATTCAGCATACATGATCTGGTGTTATTGCCATACTGTCAAAATATTCTACTGCAAGCTGAATACTCAGGTAGGACACAAATGGAGATTACAAAAAAAAAAAGAATGATTCTACAGTTAATGACTAATCTTATTAAATTCTCTTAATATTATGTACAGATAGAAATCACACTGTTCTGTGTGCTCTAGAAATACATGCATAATTACAGTCCACAATTCTCAGTTTAATGAAACAAAATTGGACCCATAAGTATGTTTCGTTATTTTTCCTCAGAGTCTTGCCTTATCATGTATCAAATAAATTCAGGCAATGCATTCTTGTTTAAAGGGTAATTTTAATAAAGATTTAGGTTTCACAGTAATTTTTCTATTGATTCCTCATTTGGCAGTGTAGGTGAAATTTTGCTTTACAGATTCAACCTATGGCAATTCTCAATTAGAAGTACTAGCCACTATTTTGGTGGAATTGCTAATTGGAAATGCTGCTGGATCATGTATTCATATCAGTGAAAAATATCTTTGTTTAGAAATTACAAGTTCAAGAATTTCTGTCAAGAAATGTCACCATAATAGTTAATTCATTGAGTAACGTTAAAGTCAGTGAAAGTTTGGGGCATTGTTTTTTGGTTTTTTTTTTTTGTTGTTTTTTTTAATCATGTACTTCAGTGGTTTGGATCAAGCTATATGGCCTTTGGTTCGTGTGCACTACAGCAGAAACCATAGCAGCATCCTCTAAGAGCTGGCTTCAGCCTGAAAAGAGTATAAATTTGTAAAGCTGACTAGAATATAAATGTACCATATTTTCTGTATTAAAAAGCAATGCACTCTTATTAGGGTCTCACTTTTACGAGCAGAGTAAGCTGGTTTTGAATCTAACTTGAACTCAAAGGAAAAAGATTTAATGGGTATATTAACTGCTGTATTTAACCTTGTTCATTAACTGTGATCTTCTGGTATAGCAGGTTAAAGAATTAAATAAAAGCTATAAGGAAAATGATCCTGTAGTATAGCTTTTAAGCCATGCTTTCTTAACATTGCCAAGAAAGTTTTGTAAATTTATGTGCAACTGGTATCACAAAGTCTTAAATTTATTCATTCCTAAATTTCATCAAAAGGTCATTTCTTAATAGAGTCTAATGGAATTATCCACTTAATTTATTTAAGATTATGATTGCCTTAGCAACTGGTCACTACAATATCACTTTCTAAATGAAATGGTTGAAAGTGGTGAAATATCATTAGGGCCCTTTTCTGTAAAATAAAAATAATGCTAAGTATAAGGTACATCTAGCTCTGTTATGTGCAAGAAATAATAAGACATTAGTTTTGTTTGCCATAGGTGGAATTTAGGCTCTCAAAGCATAAATAATGCAGCAACACATTGACTCACTGATCTCAATGGCCTAATTTATATTTCAGTATTCTTTTTTTCTACCACCTTGTTTTCCCAGTTGTGTTATAATTTTCCTTCAAATTCACTCTGTTCTGCACTCACATGCACACAAATACACCCTTTGAAAATAGTTCAAGTTCGTGCTAAAGTGGTCCCTAATTGTGCTCCTATCTCTTCATAGTGTTATGACTATTTAGTGTATGGAATATGGGGTACTTTGAAGTCAGAAACAGGAAGATCTCAAGAAAGATTTCCCTAGTAGCATAAAAAGGCTTGCTACTGTGAAAAAGAAAATGGTCCTTTCCTAAAGGCTTGATCTTCTTAATCAGATTGATACATGCTTACAGAAATAAATCACAATGTTGAGTCGCTGATGTAACAAGTGAACTTCATGGACATTACTTCTGAGGGACACAAATGTGTTCATGTTGCATTATGCAGGTTAACAGCATTCTGGACACTAGACATCAAGCTCAATGCATTGTGGGGAAAATATGTGGAGGTGCTTGTTTTGCTTTGCATTTGCTTGTTTGTTTTTCTTCAAGAAAAGAAACAAATTCAAATGGGGAAGCTTTCAATTAACTTTCTACTTCGAGTCCCTTACCAATTCCTCATGAATGCATTGAAATTTGGGGTTTTTTTAATCTATTTTTTACTAAGATTTTCTTTGGAACTATTTGTTGCTGAAACGACTTATTTCTCAAAACACTTTTCCCTATTAGTCACATACATTTGATTCATATTAGTATAAATGGCTACTGGTGCTCTGGAGTAGCATGGAGTCTATGTAAGTTTATGCAAGTGTGTCTGGCTTCTCATTTCCAGGGGTACAATTGCTTACTATGTAAAATGCTGAATTTATTTATTGGAGCCTTTTAGGTTCAGTTTTAATCAGTTTGGCCTGAGTTTGCATGACTGCGTGAGAAATCAAAAGTGCATTTATAACAATATTCATCTAGTCCTACATTTGGTGAATACATATTATAGAATTCCTGAACTGAATAGGGTGCAAAACACCTTTTGACCGAAAAATTCACAGTGATGCAGTGAGAATATTTTTCAAGTATGATTTCGGTAAGATACCATATCTGCAAATTATGTTGCATTGTTGCACCATTCTAATATGACTGTTAATGCAAACTGGCTTTCAGGCTTTTTTTCATGTCATTAACATATTTTCTTGTAATGGCTTGTGTCCTGTAAAGACATTAAAAAAAAAAATATTTCTGGACTGAAAAGTATCAATATGCTATTTAACTGGTACTACTTCTTCTCATGCAGGTAGGTAAACTGTACAGTAGATGGCATCCAGTATTATTTTCATGTTGAGCCAAATTGTGTACCCACATAGGCACTTAGAAGCATGTGAGAAGTCAACGGGGTGGGATGTGCTTATCTAGCTTAATTTGGCTTAAGGGGCCTTTTTTTTATATTGAGAAATATCTCAATTTCTCTTTTTTTTTTTTTTTTTTTTTTTTTTGTTCATGCCAAAAAAACCCCCATTCCTGTCAACTTTTGCCACTGTAGTGGGGCAGAAGACCAGAATTTGTCTTTGGAAACCTTCCAAGATCATTTTGATTTGAAGTGTTTTAAGCAAAAAGTGAAGCTCATTTGAAGATGACAAGAATATATATTAATATTTTTTATTATTAATTGTATTTACAGCTGAGATATACTTAATGTCTAAGTATGCAAACATAATTTACTTCTTAAAATGTAAAATTAAAAGAGCTAGCTAGGGATATTCAATCTCTAATTTCCTGTGATACTATTTTTAAATTACAATAAATAACATAGCTTTCAGAGAGACAAAAAATAAATAGCTATCTTGCTACACACATTTCCTAACAAGTCTTATATCAAAAATGAGCAATTAACCATTCATATATTGCAATTTAAATTCCTACTATATCATTAGTATAATATAAACAGAATTTGGAGGATTATTTAATTCCAGCAGGACAATGCAACTACATTGACTAGACAGATAAAAATTTTTGCTGAGATTTGAGCTGCTTATACAAATTAGTAAGCAGAGTATGCTAGCTCATCACTCCAGTAAAATTCATTAATAGATAAGTAGCAGACATCTGAACAGGCATGAAACATGTATCCAAAATAATAATTTAGTTCAGATTTGGGTAGGTTGTGCAAACTCATCACCCTGGTCATACCTGCTCCTTGCAATCAGTGGAGGATTATCCCCCCCTGAAAAACTGCTTTTAGGAAGGAAAAAGTGAAAGGTTTTCATGCATCTTACTTTTGGACTTTTCAGACAGCAGATGCAAAGATCTTCAGTTTTGCCCGGACCTCTACAAAACTCAGAGATGCTTCTTCATCTTGAGTCTCTCTTTGGATGAACTGTCAAAGTACAAAATCTTATTAAGCATAAGTTAAAAAAAAATTCTTTCTCCTTATTGCTGAAAATGTGAAATGCCATGGATGTAGCTAAGCTGAAGGTGTTCAGGGAGACAGTGTTACGATGGAAAATATTAACATGTTAGGACATGTTAATGCAAGGAGCTTTATTTCCTTCAGTTAAATTGAAAGAACAGAAGCAGGGTTTTTTTACAAATCCTACTTTTATGAAATTGTGTTAAATCAAAGGTCCAAATAATTCAGTGTGAAATTTCTGCAAATTATCAATTGTTGCAGAAACAGTTGCGAGATACTCCCTTGTTAAAAGTAGATTGAAGATTTCTCCACTCAGGGGTTAAGAAGTTTTAAAGCTCTTCCCCAAGAAGAATTATTTCTGTACTTGATGGTGGCTGTTTTATCCTTAATATTTGCTCTCTACTTTTTGTTATTATGTTCAGTTCTTCAGTGACCTGCTAAGTTCTTGACAGTGGTAGCGCCCTCTGCAATGAGTGCTGCCAGCTAATTGAATGTCTCTGGGAACAGGCAATTGATCAGTTTCAAATACAGTCAGTAGTTTCTGGCCATGTTCAACATTTACAAGATATTGAATGAGGAAGTGAAACAAAGCCCTCTTTTTCTTTTTACTTACAATTTTATTGTTTTGTGTGACTTACACTTCCTTTCTAGTTAATTTTTTCCAAAGGTCAGTTCTCTTTCCCATTTCTCTTCTACAGATTTTTTTCTCTGTCTCTAAGCACATCTGTCTCCTGCTGCCAAAACTTCCTAATTTCTACTTCATCTTTTCTGTTATGCCAAATCTCAAGTTGAGTGTTTAAAGGATAAGTCTTATTACTTTCATTAGGCACTTGGATTACTTAATTACCTCCGTCATTCCTCAGAGTTTTATATTCTGTCATGTGGTTTCCCTTGCCACTTGTCCTTTCACAAGCATGCTCCTTATTAAACACATCAGCAACCGTATTTAATGTAATTTGCAGTATGGAAACTCAGCAGCTTAACTACCAGCATTTTTTCATTATGAAAACAAATAATTATATGAACCATATGTTTGATCATTAGTAGTATTTTAACAGATTGAGTCCCTATGCTTTACCGAGAGCTGTGTATGAAACTCATCAAAAGACTTTGAGGAGGGTGTATTTAATGCACAGTCCCATTGCACATAATTCCAGACAGATGAAAATATCTTCTTTCTCCTAGCAAAAACCTTTCTGATTAGACCATATCTCAATTTACTGCCTGGGTCTTTATGATTCAGCATCACTCTTTGTGCTTAGTTCATCCTTTCCCTCACCCACCCAATATGGTTCTGTTGATGTAGGTACACGAATTTGGTCTGTGTGCAAATACCCTGTGTGTTGCAAGGCAAGGTTCTGCCTCTGTGTATGAAATAGACCTAAAGGATTCTGAGCACAACCACACCCGTGTCAAAGGGTTTGTTTCAGCCCTGCTTCAGCTGCTCAGAAGGACAGTTCTCATACTGTGTCCAAGCATGCTCTGAAAAGAAGGATGTAAGTGTTCCCTATTGAATCACTATTATTCTCTTTTTCTCTCCCCAGCCATTTGGAGTACTTCACTATTAAGTACAGTGTTGCATGATCCAGTTCATGCTACTGTTTTCAGGTTGTGGTTTAGGCCACTCATGCAGTTCGCTCACTCACTCCCCGCTCTTTCTTCCGTCCCACTCCCGAGGGGATGGGGAGGAGAAACGAAAGAATGCAACTCCCACAGGTTGAGATAAGGACACTCCAGTAACTAAGGTATAACACAAACCATTGCTGCTACCACCAATAATAACAATGACCAGGGAAATACAAGGGAAGAGAATACAACCGCTCACCACCCAATACCAAGCACGACCCAGCAGTGAACCCACTGTTCTGGGTCCCTGACCTCAGTTTTTACATCCTGGGCATGACTTGCTGTGGCATGGAATACCTCTTTGGTTAGTTTGGGTCAGGCATCCTGTCTCTGCTTCCTCCTTGCTTCCCTTCCTCCCTGGCAGAGCATGAGGCTCAGAAAGTCCTTGGTCAGACTAAACATTACTGCAACAACTGAACGCATTGGTGTTATCAGCGCTGCTCCCAGGCTGAAAGTCAAAAACACAGCACTGCACCAGCTACCAAGAAGGAGAAAAATGACTGCTACTGCTGAACACAGGACACAGGTTGTCATGGGTTCAGCAGTAGCAGTCATTTTCCTCCTTCTTGGTAGCTGGTGCAGTGCTGTGTTTTTGATTTTGGTCCTGGGAGCAGCGCTGATAACACCAGTGTTTTCAGTTACTGATTGGTAATGTTTTGATTTGACCAAGGACTTTCTGAGTTTCATGCTCTGCCAGGGAGGAGGGGAAGCCGAGAGGAAGCAGAGACAGGACGCCTGACCCAAACTGACCAGAGAGGTATTCCATGCCACAGCAAGTCATGCCCAGGATGTAAAATGGAGAACAGAGACCCGGAAGGTGGGGGTGCACTGCATGGTTGGGCTTGGTATTAGGTGGTCAGTGATTGTATTCTTTCCTTGTATTTGCCTTGTCATTATTATTACTGGTGGTAGCAGTAGTGTTCTTGTGTTATACTTTAGTTACTAAACCGTTCTTATCTCAACCTGTGGCAGTCGCATTCTTTTGATTCTCCTCCCCATCCACCTGGGAGCAGTGGGAAGAAAGAGAGGGGAGTGAGTGAGAGAACAGGCTGCGTGATTTACAGCTTAAACCACAACACAGGTGTATTTCCAGGAGGAGAAAAGGTTTTCAGAATTCAGATGATTTGAAGGTCTTCTTCCTTTTTCTTTGTGTTATGATGGTTTCAGCTGGGATACAGCTAATTTTCTTCCTAGTAGTTGGTGCAGTGCTGTGGTTTTGGATTTAGTCTGCAGATAATGCTGATAATACACCCATGTTTCAGTTGTTGCTCAGTAGCACTTACCCCTGTCAAGGGCTTTTCAGTGTCTCATGATTTGCCAGTGAGGAGGGGCACAAGAAGCTGGGAGGCAGTAGTGACAGGACATCTGACCCAAACCAGAAAAAGGGGTATTCCATACCACAGCACATCATGCCCAGTATATAAACTGGGGGGGATTTACCTGGAAGGCCAGATCACTGCTCAGGTCAGGCTGGGTACGGGTCAGCAAGTGGTGAGCAATTGTATTGTGCACTGCTGTTTGTTGATTTCTTTTGAGCTTTATTACTCTCTGTTATCTCTCTTTTCATTAGTATTAACATTAGGACTAATGTTAGTTGGTGTTAGTGTTGGTACTTTCAGCGTTACCAGTAGTAACATAGTACCTGTGTCAATATAATGATGTTGTACTTCAATTATTAATTTTTTATCTCAACCTATAGGTTTTACCTTTTTTCTCATTCTCCTCACCATCACACCAGGGCAGGGGGGAGTGAGTGAATGGCTGTATAGAACTTAGTTGCTGGCTGGGGTTAAACAACAACAGATGGGTGTAATTCATTTTGGAATAAAACAGTTCTAACACCATTCTCCTTGGCTACCCAGAGCATATGGGTATATGTCTATGCCTATAAATTCTTCATGTTTGAATTAAAATGATGGAGGGTAATCATAGAATCATTTAGGTTGGAAAAAATCTTTAAGATCATCAAGTCCAACCGTTAACCTAACACTGCCAAATATGCACTTTATTTCTCATAGTCACAGGATTGTACTATTAAAAGCCTTGCCAATGTTCTTTATTTGGGATGCTGCATGCATGCTTTACTGTAATGTGTTTGCTCTTGCCATTGAATAGGTTGGGCTCTGGGCTGCACATAAAAAGTTCAGAATACTGTTGAAGGCTGTAGACTTGCTGAAAAAGAGGAACCTGAGCTCTCCTGCATACCTGGGTTTGCTTACTATTGGAGAGATGTGACATCTTCAAGTTCATTCAGTCATGCCAAGGCCCCTGTTCTGCATATTTCCCAAATTTGCAATACTAGGAATCTGCACATAAAATACCACAATACGTCTTATTTAACACTTCAGATGTAGTCTGTGAGGATCAGCCCCTAGAAACTCCCTGTGCTAGTTCTCCACCTTAGAGCAATTATTGCAGAAAGGTAGATAGCAAATAACTATCTATGCTCTAGTAGTTCCTAGCAGCTGGAACTAAGGAAACAGACACAATCTAGTGCAGCCTCAGGACTGTGCTGCCATATGCTAAAAGATGAACCGGCCTTTTGGCAACTCTTAAAGTAAGAAGCTGACTGGGTGCTGTAGAGGTACTTTTGCGATGTAAATACTCTGTCTTGAGGAACCAGGATGTGTCCTTTCCTAGTAATCTAAATATGGCACATATAACAATTTGTCATGAGAGATGCTGCTGTTTTTCATTCTTTTCTCTTGAATCTTATCCTGAGTATCAAAAGAATCTCCTACCAGCTTCTTCATATATATAACCTCTTGCTCAGTCTAACCTTGATCTAAAACCATATAAAACATGTGAGATGAAACAGTTTCTTCTGACACAGCTTTGAAGAGCACTTATACCCATTCGGTAAATGTCCAGCATATGGGGTGATCCAAAAATGTTTATAAAGAAATGCTTGTCTGCAACAGGATGCAAGGCAAGTTAATACCACATAAGAGCTACCTCACAGGCATGTTTCTCCTTCCATCATTTCTATAACTGCTCTGTTTCCTTCCTTGTGTTTAAAAATCTCCTGTAAATTTTTAGTGAGATAGGTTAACTGAGTATTTTTATGTAGAAATATTGATTTTTTTCTCCCACCATTTATGTATATTATACTATATTTCCAGTTTGCTAATAAAATAAAATCAGTCTTGGCAAACCATTATACACAGAAGGAGATGCTTTCAAAGTTTATGGCTATTGGCTGTGAAGATGTGCTTGGAGCTATTAGCTCTTACTCTTTTGAAATCACTTTTGTAAGGTAAAAATGCCAATTTAGTATTCTGAACACTCTTAAGAGTCTACTCTCTCATCTACAGGCATGTTTAGCTCCCTAATCCCAGTAGGAGCTGCTGAATTCAAGTGAAACACAAAGACAGTGACTGCCTCAAGAGTAATTTCTGTAAAAAGTAGAAGGAATTTTTCTAAGAAGTTAAATTATGGTACCTAATTTTTTTTCAGAATTACAGTTTTAATATAGTGTTGGACAAGGCCATGGCTTGTTTTACACTAGAGTTACAAGACAATCTTGTACCATGTGTATGGGAGCAAGAATAAAAATACCAGCTGTGAGAGGGCAGTGAAGAGCTGCATATCAGGGAAAGACTGACATTGCACAAAGAGATATGTGTGGAGCAGGACCCTCTTCAACCCAGTTTATGCCCCTGTCTAAGAGATCATCACTGAAGACTAAATACTGTCTGAGCTATAGATGTCTGGAGACACCTGAAAGTGCCTGCAGTAGTTGACACTGAATGAGGGCATCTCCCAGCTCTCAGGATTCCTGGAAATCACCCATCTATGTGAGTCATAAAGCTGAAGCACCCAAATTGAGAAGCTCATTCTGAAAGTTGTGGGGCTGTGATGTGAATAAGGTCACACAGGGGAAAAACAAGTGTGGTGACTGAATAAGTCTTCTGAATTAGGAGCATGGACTCCTTGAAATTGCTGCTTTTAATCAACAGACTACACCTCAGATATTGTATGTATCCTGCAGACAGATTTTATTGTGTAGGCTCTTGAAACTTTTGCAGCCTAATCCCTGTTTATTGTCTTTTGCTGCTTTTAATATCTTTATTGCAGACTATCACTGATGGCAGCATCTTTTCAGGCTGTTACCATTTTTTTATTATTTTGAAGTGTTAAAGTAGTAAAAACATAAAAATAAAAATAAAAAAATGAGCAGTATAAAGTACCATAGCAATATGGATAGGGAAGAACTGTATTTCATTAAAAAGCATACCCCCCAATATGCTAATGCAATTAAGTATTATGAGCACAGTATGTAAATCAAAATAATGTCAGGGAAAAAAGCAATAGTCTTCATCAGAGATACTGCAGATCAATCCCTGAAAGACTGTAAGGAAGATTAAACCTATTATGAAAGTTCAGTGTTTATATAAGCATTAATATATTCAATAATATCAGATGCAATGATGAAAATAAATTATTAAAGACACAATCTTCAATAATTATGAAATAATAGTGACTGTGCCATTTTGTTAGTGTTTTCTAAATGGCAAATTTTGCCATTAGAAGACAAAATAAATAATTCTGAATTCAGGTGTGATATAGAAATCTTTATGGAACACAGCGTATTTGGTTATCATGTCAAATATAAAAATATCTCAACTTACTTGTCATAAGCTTCCCTGAACAGGAAACTGGAGATAAATTTTGAGTCTAAGTAACAGAACCACAGGACAACAGAGCCAGCACTAAATGGACTGTGCAGAAAACGCCTGGTGATGGGAGCGGTTTCCGCTTCCCTCTAGCAAAGATGCTTGGTACTCAGAGTTATCCTCCATGGAAGTGCTGGCAGTTAGCATCCTGCTGCCTGGCACTTGGTTGCCTGGTTCAGTGACTCGCAGTGAAGATATAATGTTGTTAACAGTCTACATAGAGAAAAGCCAGATGGGTCACTGCTAGAAGTGTAAACCGTTGGAAGCACTTGAAAACACATTTGCTGTCTATTAATACTCTTATTTTATGGAGGATGCCAGGGGAGAATTAGGAGTGGCCTGCATATCCCAGAATAACATTATGTGAACAACTGAGTTTTGAAAGGGTGTTATTTCAGTTTTAACTCTGTTTTCTGGGGTAGTTTATTTTTTGGGTGGTTTTTTTTTTTTTTTTTTTGCTTTGTTATGATTGTTTATTATGTATTGTACGTACCATTACATGGAACATAGCAATCCATATCTACCTTCATCCTGACTAAATGTGGGCTCAAAGCCTTCATCCATCTGTATCCCAAATTAATTTTCTTAAACATGCAATGTGACGTTTCTCCTCACTCTTTAAGCATTTAATTAGGAATACTCTTTCCCATTTACCCACTTCTGGCATTTGTACCTCTGTGCAGAAGGTTTTTAACCATTCTTTATCTATTCTCAGATAATGAGGCTCATATGTATTTGCCTATTTTACTACAACAAGTAAAAGTTTGGGGGATTTAAATTATCTTTGATGCTTCTTATTAGCATGTGATTTTGAGTGGAGATTTATAGAGAGTTAAGACATGGCAATTACTTAAGAAACATGACTAAAAAGGCTATGTCATGCAAACAAATTATCATCAGTTAATTATTATTTTTTATAAAGGTAGATATACCAATGAATCAAAAGTAGGAAAAGCACTTGGAGTAAATAAACTATTTTGTGTTTAACATCATAAACTGAATTACCTTACTTGAACGCTAAACCTGAATAATCTGAATGGATTGTCAGAGAATAACAGCAGAAAGAATAAAAGTTTGATTTCAGAGCTCAATATTAGAGGTCTGTAAATTCAGTGGCATTTATATGCATTTATATGATGCAGTTAAGGACAACTACCTCCAAATTAATTGTTACCATCATAGCTAACATAGTTAACATTATTTCTGATTTAAGTATCACTCACTAAACTGGTATTTGGATACTGTTCTCGAATACAATGAAAACGTTAATGGACACCCTACATCTTCAGAAATGACTCGATAGCATATTTTGGTGTTAATTTGAAAAGGCTATTTCATTGCTATGCAAACCTATAGTTGTTGCTAATCTTTAGTCTGGTGTGGGACTGGGGTATGAAAAAAAGTCCACCTGCATCTTATTACATGACTTTGAATCCTGATTGGGAATTGACCATGTATGGCAAGACTGACTGAAATAAACTGTTGCCTTAGTCTGTCACCTAATCATAGAATCATAGAAAGGTTTGGGTTGAAAGGAACCTTAAAAATCACCCAGTTCCAACCTCCCTGTAATGGGTAGGGGTACCTTCCACTAGACTACATTGCTGAAAGCCCTCATAAAGCCCTCAGTTGCTCATAAATCTTATATTCATGACATTTTTGATGCCAGAAATGCACTGGTACTGAGTATAAGAGAAACTACCCATCTCAGACATACTACAGTCAGCATCATGATCTCAGCATCGGTGAGCAGGGCAAGGAGAGAAAAATCTGTTTCCCCATTACAGCACACCTCACACCTCTGCTGCCATTTTGGGACACTGCCCATAGCTCCCCAGCACTCGGGCTGACTTTAAGGAAGCGGCACGTGTTTTCCGCTTCCCAGGTAAAGTATCCCCTTTTTGCATAAAATAGTACTTTTATTTCTTGTGATATCATTCTAAGCTGAATCCTTCTAAAGCAGACCCAAACTTCAATAGCTTTGCTGATGCTCCTGTATTTCTACCCTTTGCATGAGCTTCATATCCATCTCTTGCATAATATCGGAGGAGACAGACCGCTACTTCTGTTTAAGATGATGATTGTTCAACAAGTAGTGAGCAATCAAAAATCTCGTTACTCCAATGCTAAGCATGTCATTAATGTTCCCTTGACCTACATTGGGCACAAGCTGTACAGACACTGCAGCTTGACACTGTTTACGGGCTACAGATCTGTTTCAGTGTAGCTTGTTTTCCAGATGGGTGCTTGATGGAAGGTTTTAAGGACTGTGTTCAGATCTTTCTGAAAGAAGAGTTAGAGAAACTCTTAAGTGGAAATAAAAAAAAAAAAAAAATCATAAAGAAATGTTTGTTTCTGTAAAGAATGAGCGCTCTGCAATATAAACATCCTCTCAGAGATTTGAAGGAATTTCATAACCACAGCACTTAAACAAAATAATTAAAAATAAAGTAACAAATGCAGGCAGTCAAAACCTCTACTCTCATAAGGTGTCCTCATCTTGACATATTTGCATCTCTGTAAAAGGAATGGGAAGAATATCTGATCCATAATCAAATTTAGTACAACAGGAAACACCAAGAATAAGAATGTTTAGATCTTTAAAATGAACAAGATTATGTGTACTATTAACATTGATAGTAACAGAAGCTAAAGCTGAAATAAGGAGATAATCACATTTGTTTTTCAGGGAGCACACAAGTCAATGACAAGGGTCAGGAAGGAATTCCTTCCCTCTCTGTATGAGATTGCTGTCTGTAGGTTCACTGTCTTTCCCTGGTACTGTATTAAGAGTCAGGATGAATCTAGAGATACTTCATCTGTTATTGACTGTGCTTGAAAATGACTTGGTATTTGGAATTTGTGGCACAGTATTAATTCATTTTCTGAGAAACCTGTCTTGGAATGGCTCAATAACTATCCTTCACTGACTTTTTTTCTGCATACAGTTAGTCTTTTGAAGGTAATGAGGAGTACACAGGCAGATACAGCCTTTTTCTTCTATTCCCAGCTGCAGAAACTGATACTTACTTTGATGTTTTGGTGTTCAGCACCAGAAGTGGTGCTTCACACTAGTACCGTAAATACTGTCCTTCCTGTAAAATTTGTATGTCAAAATTACATAGCATATGTCCTTTGGAACTCACTATCTACTGAACAGCTGTAGGTTACTCTGATGAAGCCAGAGATTTATTTTTATTTTTTCATTTTTAAAAAACAAGGTTTTTTGTGAGTTCCTAGTTGAATAGGCAGAAAACCTGACATCCCCCTATCCCACACTGAGAATTCTGTAACAAAAGCAAATTCCCTGACAATCCCATTTGTTCTATTATGTATCCTGTGCAAAAATGCAAAAGTAGTAGCAGAGAGGTTGCCACAAGAGGAGCAGCTGGATGAAAGCCTTAAGTCACTACCTGTAAAAGTAGCTTGACAGAAATTTTAAAATGTAGGAGGCAACATCGAAATCAGGGTATTTCTGTTGTAGTTCTTCATCCCATAAACCTGCTATAAATCTACACTGTATATGCTTAAGTCACAGGGAAGACAGTTCCATTTGTAGCATATATGCACCTTTATTTCCAGATGATTCATTCAGACTCAGAAATCGTGACTATCTGTTCAGAGGGAAGACTGGAGGATATAAAACCATTTATTCTGGGGACATGCAAACCATTGCACATTTAAAATGGTGACAAAAATCAGACCCAAAGAGATGTGAACATTAACATTTTCAATACCATATAGTTGGCACAGCAACACAGCTTTTTTCCTTGCTCCCTGAGCTGAAGCTCCACACAACTTTTTATATTTGTAAATACATACAGAATTCTTCAAGTCTTGTGCATAGTGAACGAAATATGGAAGCTAAAGAAATTGAAGAAAGACTGAAGATGAGAGTGCAGTGGCATGATTTTTTTTTTTACCTCAAGATTGTTTCAATCCAAAACTATCTTAATTAGACACACACAGCCATATATGCACAGTGCAAATAACTGAAATCAGTCCAACATATGAAGACCCATGGGGTATTTTCTGAGGAGAGATAGGCAAATGTCATTTACTTCTGATGTTCCTTAGACTAAGGAACAACAATTCTAGTAAGCATGATCAAAAAGGGGAAAAAAGGGGAAAAAAAAACAACCAAAAACCACTCAAAAAAACAAACTGACATTTAAGAGGACTGGAATTCAGACTTCAGCCTGTATTTAGTTAGACCTAGAAACACATGTTCCCTGGGATCAGTTTATTCTAGAGCTACTAAACTGTATTCTCTGCAGCAGCTTCTTCTGGCCTGCACTGGAGACAAGGAGAAACTGCACTTTCTGCTGCAGTATAGTAACTTACCTGTCAGTCCCAGAAAATTTTCCACTCTTCTCTAGCTCTTTCACATTGCTGTTTCCATTATTCCTTAGCAAGTTGCAATAAAAATAGAGTTCACATTTTGATCCCAGTTACTCAACTGTAAACTTGATGAAGTGTTGTCACCAATGAAAATGACCCTAAATTTATGTCTGTGCAACTGAATGTAACAAAATCTGGAAGTGCAATAAAAAAATTGTAGGGTAGAATGAGGCATATTACTCATAAAGCAGTTTATTTTTTATGACTTAACCGTGATACCAGGAGTAATGTATTTTTTTTATTAGATCTGCTTCTCTACATGCATGTTTCTTTCTTTTTAAGAAAAGATGATTGCTCAGAACTCAGTCAAAAAAATAATTTCTTCAGTTTTCTACTAAGTAGTATATAGCATATAGCATTGCTATATTGCATAGGGCATATAATGTATATTATATAGTGTACACCATATAGTATGCAGCATAAAACCAGTGCTGATAATTTAGAAAATGCTTGATCAATAAGACTTTTGCCTTTTTTTTTTCATTTTCTCATAACTATATATATACGAGAACATGTATAAAAATACTCAAAAGCTCCATTCCCCATTTCTTCCTTGAGTTCATACAGCCATCCTCATTCAAACAGTCAGCTTGCTTTAGCAATGTTTTGCCTCAACCTAAGATAAATGGAAAAGCTCTATGTTTCTGATAAAAAATTAGTATAAGTCTGTTATGCAGTGAACAATGTACCGCATACTTTAGAAAGCTGAAGGTTATGGTATCTTTTTATTTCAGTTGAATGTGTCACAGTGAATCTCACCAACCTGGCTGCGGTTTTAATTATCAAGGTATTTGTTGTAAAAGTGATTAATTACCAAGAATTACGGCAACACAAATTTGCAAAGAATATTACTAAAAAATAAAAATTAGAGGCAAAAAAAAAGTTGGTTGGAGAGGACCTTGAATAACCTGGTCTAGTGGGAGGTGTCCCTGCCCATGGCAGGGAGGCTGTAACTAGGTGATCTTAAGGTACTTTTCAACCCTAACCATTTATGACACTATGATTCTATGATTTTCTTAGTTATTTAAACTTGGGGATTACTTTCCTTGGCAATGACCTCCATGATTGTTTCATCACAGGCACTGTCTTCGCTATCATACAGCTTATAATTGCAACAGCCAGTCTGGTACAATTGGAAAGAAAGCTCTTAGATTAAGTCTGCTTGCATCCTGTTCTTTAGGCAGCAGCTAAATATCTTCCTATTGGCTTCAGGGCATGCTTGAATAAATTCTCAATTTGTTAAGATGAACACCAACACAATATTCCACCTCAAAATCCCGTCACTATGCAAGCAGGTAAAATATACTAAGAAATGTATCTGCTTCTGTTCAGATTATTTGCCAAGCACCGTGTAGAGTTTACATGAGTGTTCTGTTTTTAATTAACTCCTGTTGTGATAAATTGGCAGTAGCATAGGAGTTACTAATAATATCACCACTACCACATTCAATTTATTTTATAATAACTCCATGATACAAATCAGTTAGCTCTTTCTGCATCTGACCAAATTATCTGGCAAAGTTCATGTTTTCCTACCAAAAGTTAATATCTTCAAACTCCATACAATTACTCCAGATGACAATATATTTGTCAAGCTACATTAAAACCAGAGTCTTGGGATCTATTTCAGTAACTCTTCAATATATGTCTTAAAGTGGAAAAGTAAAATGCCTCAGAAGAACCAAGGCTGAAGTCAGAACAGTGGATACCTGTTTTGTTAACACAAAATGCTGCTTTTAAAACCGTACATCACTTTTACTACCAAATTTCTCATCCTCTTATTTTTTTTTTTATGAATGCAGATTCTCTAAATGGCTTGGATGAGCACTGGGTGTTAAGGGGTCCATCCAATGATGTGTTGAATACCCTGAATCTGTAAACAAGTACTAAAAACGTCACAAGAACAGACTCTTATGGAAGCTTTGTGTTTCTTCTTTTTTCTTTATTTGTTTTGATAAAATAAAAAATATCAGATTAGGTTTTTTTAGTTGTTTGGGTTTTATTTGGTTTTCTTTTTCCCTGTCTACAAATTTCTATAAATTAACCAATGAAAAAAAGCCCACCCCAAAACCATCCCAAATTTTGGTCCTCCTGGGTCTCTGAAAGAGGTGCATTCAGGCTCTATTAAGGCTGTATGCTGAATATTCCAGGAATAGAATATCTTAAAGTGTTCTACCCTGTTCAATTCTATCATTTTTAATCACTGGAGGAAAGAAAGAATTGCTAGGTGAAGTTTCTCTGGTCTACTGCTTTTCTGTTAGCAGCAGACCAGAGGCCTTTTAAGCAGCTGTTGGGGTTATAACATCACTAAAAGATGATTAGCATCTTCAGTCTACTGTAAATTTCTCATTATGTTCCATTGGTTTGATGTTGCTTTATTTACCTAATTATCAGATGGTCTTTTTTCTGTGCTGTCACAGCCTTGGCCAGTAGTCTTCCATCTTTCTTCTCCAGACAGCTTTTGTTATTCCAAATATCATTAGTACTTTTGAGTCTGTGCTCCTCTCATGCCATTCTCTAACTCTCCTATCTCCTTTCTCTGTCCTTGGTAGATGATGAAACCATTTCAAAAATTTGTCAAACTTGGAAGTAATTTTTTAGTGCTTCATAATATGTTCTATAGAAACCTGTGTTCGGCCTCTCTGTCATAACTGTTTAGGCCTTGTGCTCTAAAATATCTGATGAATTTTAAATATTTGCTATACAAGCAAACACTGGTATTAAAAAAAAAAAAAAAAAAAAAAAAGTTTAGGGTAACTCCAACACAGGGAGCTTTAGCTGTGCCTTTGAACATATCTGGGAACATACGGGATATTGTGCATATCCATAGTGTAGAAGTTCCTACATTTACTGCCTGATGGGTACTTTTTTTTTTTTATTATTTTTTTTAGGGATGAGTTTGATTTAAATCTGTCTTTTCAGAAGAGCCTGGTGTATATTTTTTGCATGAAAACTATTGTGATAAGATATCTTATATTGCTTCTAATAAGTCAAACATTTGTGATGGTTCCAGTGTTACTCAGCTTTAGAGAGTAGAGAGACCAGCCGATATTGCTCAAGTCATATTTCTGAGAGATGGTCAACCTGTAGCTGTCAGAAAGATGAGGATGTGAGGAAGTAAGGTGTACAAAGAGTGAGAATTCTAAAAAAAGGTCCAACCTGTAATTTAATCTTTCACAATATTTATAGCATTTATAGCAGTACAATTCCCACTACTGTTTTTTTATAATGTGTCAGTCTGACTATCGATATAAATTTCTTGGCTATGCAATACTCCAGTGAAACTGCAAATATAAAGAATTTTTTGCCTTACTTTAGCGAGACCCCTGTTGCTGTGAAAATCCTCCAAGACTGGTCTTCAGCTGAAAACAGAATGGTATGTCACACATTTATTTTACAGTATTATCATTATACTGTTCCTAACATGACTGAGAAGGGCAAGAAGTTGTTTCAAGCTCACAGCTGAGGATTGCTACTTACTACTGAGCAGCGGTATAGGGGACCGACATGTCCTGGAAAGCTGTTTGGAACATCTTGGACCTTTTCTAACCCTATTTGTCCACAGTGTCAAGAGAATAGGTGGACTAGCACATATACATCCTCAGCCACTGCCTTCCATGTGCTTTCAGTGGATAGGCTGAAAATGACAGAGGTTTATTCTGACACATCAGACTGAGAACTGTGGCATCTAGGTACCTTGGTGCACGATCTCTGTCATTAGGGTATTCTCAGCCAGAGTTGAGGTTTGCAATGAGCAGTATCTTGCCCTTTAAGAAGCTCAGTTTGTTTGAAAGGTCTTAATCCATGTGAACAGTGAAACCAGGTAAGTCAAAGTAGGAAAATGTGGTGCTGGAGCCTCAAAAGACTAATTGTACATTTTGTGCACAAAATAGTACAGACAAAAAGCATCTGAATGCATGCTTAAAGAACCTGAAGTGTAATAATGCTATCTGATCAGTCATAAGTAACATAACTTGGGTTTGAGTATTTAAAAAGACACCACTGGGAGCCCAGGTAAATTCAAATACTGAACACATTCAAGGGATTCAGGATTATTGTATAAATATTCAGTGAGCCGAAAAGCATGTTAACTTAAATAAATTATTCATTGTTATTATTATTATGCAGAGCTTTATCAGCTTTAAAGCTAAGCCATTAGAAAATATTTTTTAAAACCTTCATCTGAAAGTCAAATTGGGTAAATCAGACCAAGTAGAAACACTTAATTTTTTTTATAAAGAAATGAACAAAAAAACAAACAAACAAACAAACAAAAAAAAAAAAAAAAGGAAAAAACACCTATATTACCAGCATTGTTAGCATTTGTTACTGTTGAATGGGGTAAAATCCTAAAAGGTAGCTTTAAACATAAGTGCAAATGTCTTGTTAGCTGTAGTGGCACAATGATCTTTACTGTAGAAGATTAACTGCGCGTATGGACATAATTTAATGACCAGAAAAATGGTATCAAACTGTGACACTTGGCTTTGTCTTCTGTGTCCGTAAAAGCTAGGTGCAAGCACCATTTGTGCAGTTACTAAAGCATGTATCATAGTATCGGATTTTCAAACATTGTACAAAGCTAATTACTTAAATTATATGCCACAAATTTATTTAAAAGGCCATTTAGTAATGTAACTCTTCACCGTAAAAAAAAGAAAAAAAAATCTTCCTTAAAACCATTCTGTTATTTGCTGTAATAAAGGTATGACTCTTAGCAACATCAGTGGGAGAGGGACTTTATTTCTTCAGCCTGTCTCACAAGGTTAGTAAAAGGTTGCTGCCTGTCACTTTTCAAGGACAAGTCAGCACTCATTTCACTGCTAATTGTCTCTTCATTTCAGTGCATTAGAAATGCAATGCAATTACCTACCCAAAATGCAACTGGAATATAGTGCACTCCATTAATAAAACAGCAAGGAAGACAGAGGGGTTGGGATTTGAGCCTACTGAGATTACTCTGTGTGTTACTGGCCATGCCAGTTACTCCGTGCTTCTCGGAACATGCTGTATATAAAATCACAGCATGGCTACTTGCACAGAGAAACGGAAAGCAACCCAAAAGCAACATGGTAGTTGGTAGGTAGTCTTCTTCAAGGGAGGAATAAAGGGAGAAAAGAAGGGAAGGAGAAAAAGGAACATAGAAGCGGTATATAAGAATGAAGCAAAGTGGGGTAGCATGCATTTAAGATGCAACTGCAATGTATATGGTTTAGTACAGACTGGTGGATATAAGCAGACAGGTATGCACTTGCAAAGCAAACTATTACCATGATGAAATGTGGTGGTCTTGTCTGCTTAATTACTTAGCTAGGACTTCCTGCATGCTAATGACTGAGTTTCAGACCTTCTGTAACTTCTTATGCTTTGCAGTGCTTGTGCTTATGAGTATAGGTCTGGCTGTAGTGTTAAATCTGTAAATGCACACTGACAAACAGAAGATTCAGAGTTGGCTTCAGTGTACACACTAAAAACGGAGGTTTGATTTTGTTGTTTTCATTCACAATACAAAGCCTTCATGCATAGCAGCCTTCCAATATCTGAAGGGGGCTTATAGGGATGCTGGGGAGGGACTCTTCATGAGGGACTGTAGTGAGAGGACAAGGGGTAATGGGTTCAAACTTAAACAGGGGAAGTTTAGATTGGATGTGACGAAGAAATGCTTTACTGTAAGGGTGCTGAGGCAGTGGAATGGGTTGCTTAGGGAAGTTGTGAATGCTCCATTGCTGGCGGTGTTCCAGGCCAGTTTGGACATAGCCTTGGGTGGCATGGTTTAGTGTGAGGTGTCCCTGCCCCTGGCAGGGGGGTTGGAACTAGGTGATGTTAAGGTCCTTTCCAACCCTGACTATTCTATGATTCTATATAGAGAGCATACAATTTTAAAGTAGTTATTATTAATTAAAAATATTATTGAGGGAAAGGTGTTATTAAATTCAATTGTAAGGTTAAATCCAATAAGAGGTAGCTTTTCCTGAAATGTTTAGAATCTTTTATCTAAGCTTGGATTTGAAATCCATAAAGCTATGTAACTGTACTAGGGAGGAAATGTTAATATAGATTAATTTAACATGTTTTTATTTATTCCAAGTGTGCCTTCACTATGACCCAGTTTAAAAGTTCGTTGGGAAACAAATCAAATAGTACAGCAGTAACATTATTAGCTTTCTTTTAAGTTTCTTTTTAAAAATTGTTTCTAAGTAGCAAATAAAAAGAAACCATAAACTTACACCTCATTAGATGGAATTTTATCTTTTGGGTTTTTTTTCCATTTGTATTTGTTTACCTTTTGAAATTTTGAAGCAGAGGTTCAGAAAACAGTGGAACTTTTCAAGTATCCAATTATGAACATCTTTGCAGCGTGGACACTGCTATCAGGGGTTCAGCTGCTTATTTGCTAAGGTTGTTTGCTGATTGTGCTTTCCTTGATCTGTGGATATTTAAATGCATGCTCAATTTAAAAGTAAATCCTACTTTTTGTAGTGGCTCGAAGATGTTTGGACAAGACTAGGGAAGTTTTGATGCTATCTTAATAATTTCCTGTTAATCAGATAAAGACAAAAATACAAATCCTATAATTCAGATTTCAGTTTTGGATTCCTGCCAGCTACATTTTAATTCTTACACTAAAACCTCCTAATCAGCAAGAATGAAAATACATAAATAAATTCATAATTACCTCATTTATACTATTTTAAACCCAAAACATCATCAGCATTACACATGACTGCATCAGGGATTCTGGTCTCTCAAGAATGTGTTTTAAAAGCATAAACCACCTGTCATAGCACAAAATCTGGAAGTAGCTACTTAAAAAAATCTGTTTTATAATGGCATTTCCATTTCTGGAAAATTCAGTCTCCAAGTTTTCATCTCACTTTTCTTCATTTGGACTATATTTTTGAGTGCTGTCGTTGTTTAGGCCAGCTGTAACTCAGTACCACGCAGCCGCTCTCTCACTCCCCCCTTTCTTCCCCCCTCTCCATGATGGTTGGGGAGGCAATCAAAAGAATGTAACTCCCATGGGATAAGAACCGTCCAATAACTAAGGTATAACACAAACCACTGCTGCTACCATAAATAATAATAATGATAAGGGAAATAACAAAGGAAGACAATACAACCGCTCACCACCTGCTGCCCGACACCCAGTCTGACCTGAGCAGCAATCTAGCCCTTCCGGGTAACTGCTCCCAGTTTATATAGTGGGCATGACATGCTGTGGTATGGAATACCCTTTCACTAGTTTGGGTCAGGTGTCCTCTTTCTGCTTCCTCCTGGCTTCCCCTCCTCCCTGGCAGAGCATGAGACTCAGAAAGTCCTTGGTCGAACTTAAACATTACGGAGCAGCAAGTAAAAATATTGGCATTATCAGTGCTGTTCCCAGGCTGAAAGTAAAAACACAGCACTACACCAGCTACTAAGGAGGAGAAAAAATGACTGCTACTGCTGAACCCAGGATAAGTGTTGTTATTAGAGTGTTACATAGAGAGGCAACACTTTAATAAAGGAGTTTGAGACTTCCATGTTAATAATCTAAGCTGCAGAATGGCAGAATTCATATGAGGATATGATAGAACAAGTAGTTCACAATGGTGAGTTTTGCTTGTATTTCACTTCTCTGGGTACAAAATACCACTGAGCAGACTGCCATCTTCTCACTTCATCTTTGCAAATATTTTACTTTTTCATTTTGTTTTAAATGTTTCTTCCTCTAAAGGCTCAATATTATAGAGCAGGCGCTTTTTAGTTGGGAGTAATCACCTGTGCTTCATGCTGTCATTTCTCTTCCTGCTTTGTACTAATGCTATCTGACAGGTTCTAGAAAAAAGTATTTGAGCAAGTGCAAGCACTGGGTTTAGCCTATTTCATTATTGTAACAATATTTATACTCCAAATGTGCAGGCGCTGGTGTTTTGCTTTGCTGAGTTTGGAGCTGGAACACACCTGGTGCAATGGCTGAGCTCCCAGAAGTCCAGTTTTACTTTCAGCTGTGTTCTGAGCCTGCATTCACAAAATTGAGGCAGGAACATTTCCTGAAAAAAAATAGGGAGTGAAATAACACACATTTTTGTGCTTAGAATTATATTGCTACCAAATTTTGCCTGCTGCTTCTCTAAATTGGCCATGATGTTTAACTGTTTTTATTGAATAGTAATTCAAAACCAAACTATGCATATTTATGGTACATTTTTTCTAAGTTTAGATTGGAATGCATAGCAGCCTCCATAAATGTACAGATTAAAACAAAAGACATCAGGTGCTGAAGAGAGCAAAAGCAAAAGATCCTATTTATCATGTGACTGCAATCACTGCTGAGTGATGTATAGTGATTGCAGGTTTTTGTTTTTTGGTTTTTGTTTTTTTTTAATTGGCAGGCTTCTGAGCCTGCAAGGAAAATTGGTGACAAGATGATGGATCAGTTTCACAATATTGGCTTGTTGATCCAACAAACCGAAAGTGGATATTGGCATTTGTCATGCAGCTTTGGACCCCTACAGACTCCTGCTGCTGATTAGTCAAACACTTCACCTCCTTGTAATTATTGTTTCAACAGCAGAGGCTCCAAGAAATTCTCAGGGGAACAAACTTTTACAGCATAACTGCAAAGAAGTGCTGCTTAGTATCAGTTGAGTGAGAAGAAAAAAGCATATGGGAAAAGCAAAGAAATCAATGACAGTTTCTGAAGAGCTTAACCCTGTTGGCCCTTGCATGTTAATAGATTATTTATACATCTCTTCCCCAGCAGGAGGAAATTAGTATGATTAGCATTTTCTCTCTATCGACTGCGAATCACAAATTGGAAAAATGCTTGAGTGCATTTTTGTTTATTTCTTTGAAAAGCTGTGACAGTGACTGTGAGGCCAGGACAACCTTTTATCATCTGTGCTTAGTTCTTGGCTTTACTTCCAGAGAGAATTTTTCTTATCAGCTACAGGCAGACTGTTTTATAGAGGTTAAAGGGAACTGAGTCAGGTAAAGAAGGTAAAATAAAAGCACCTTTTTTTTCTAACATTGGAAAAATAGGAAACAAACAAGCTTACAGTATACTGAAATGCATTGGATCTTTCCACAAATGGTATTTCACTATTAATAACTGAGTCTTCCACACTATAGCTCTGATTGTATAGGAATACAATGCTGATTAGAATGTAGCTGTATTTGGGACATTTGTGATACAGCAGCTAGGGTGACTGAAAAGGACTTGGAAAATGTTAAGATCCTGTAAGGTGCTTAAGGTTAAAAATCCATTAAAGCCTTCCACTAAACCAGGTTACTCAAAGCCCATCCAACCTGGCTTTAAATGCTGCCTGGGATGGGGCAGTCACAGCTTCTCTGGGCACCCTGGCGCACTTGTCAGTAAAGACAGAGGCAAAAGAAGTTGTTGAGTACCTCAGCCTTCTCCATGTTTAATGGCTGTATTAAAAAACAAGGTTCACCAAAGGCTGTTGTACCATCTAAAGAGAGGGGTGCTTATTTATTTATTTATTTGCTTTTGTTAATGACCTGGAGTAAGTAAAAGATGTATTACATTTGCAGATGGCATGAAGCTGGGAGAAGTTATATGTGTGCTGTAGAACAGGAACTGAATCTCAGTAGTGTTTGAACATTGTAGAAATGGCCTTGTTAAATTAATGTGAATTTCCATATAAAGTAAGTACATCAAATTTTGGATGCAAGAAAACTTGTGGGGAAGCAGCTGTGTAGGAAAGGATCTGAAATGTTACAGTAAATGACAAGTTGGACATGAGTTAATATTTTGCAAAAATCTTCATATTGGAAGACAAAACCAAAAATGGAGCCTACAGTAAGTACATTCTTAGGGAAGACCCATCAGGGACACAGACACATGGGTCAGTGGCAAAGAGTCTAGAGAAGACTAAAAAAAAACTAGAGTTCTAGAAAACAGGACAGACAGGAAGACAGAAGACAAGTTGGGATATTTTTTAGCTTAGAGAAAACTGAGGAGTAACATGAGAACGCGCAAAAGAAGATTACCAGGTTGGACACAAAATGCAGAAAAAAAACCCTTCAAATGAAAGGGAATTACAGACCAGTCAGTCTCACCTCTGTGCCTGGCAAAATCTTGGAGCAGATTCTCCTGGAAGGCATGCTAAGGCCCATGAAAAACAACAAGGTGGTTGGTGACAGCCAGCATGGCTTCACTAAGGGGAAATCCTGCCTGACCAGTTTGGTGGCCTTCTAAGATGGGGCTATGGAACTGATGGACAGGGGTAGAGCAGTTGAGGTCATCTACCTTGACTTGTGCAGAGTGTTTGACACTGTCCCACATGGCATCCTTGTCTCTAAGATGGAGAGACATCAATTTGATAGGTGGAGCACTCGGTGGATAAAGAACTGGCTGGATGGCCGCACGCAAAGAGTTGTGGTCAACTGCTTAATATCCAGCTGGAGACAGTAACGAGTGGTGTCCTCAGGGGTCAGTGTTGGGACCGGTCTTGTTCAACATCATTGTCAGTGACATGGACAGTGGGATTGACTGTGCCTTCAGCAAGTTTGCCGATGACACCAAGCTGTGTGGTCCAGTTGATAGGATGGAGGGAAGGAATGCCATCCAGCGGGTCCTTGACATGCTTGTGAGGTGGGCTGATGCCAACCTGATGAAGTTTAACCATGCCAAGTGCAAGGTCCTCCACCTGGGTGGGAGCAATCCCAGGCACAGCTACAGGTTGGGCAGAGAAGAGATTCAGAGCAGCCCTGCGGAGAAGGACTTGGGGGTGTTGGTCAATGAGAAAATGAACATGAGCTGGCAGTGTGCACTCACAGCCCAGAAAGCCAACTGTGTCCTGGGCTGCCTCAAAAGGAGCATGACCAGCAGGTCGAAGGAGGTAATCCTGCCCATCTACTCTGCTCTCATGAGACCTCACTTGGAGTATTGTGTGCAGTTCTGGTGTCTTCAACATAAAAAGGAGATGGAACTGTTGAAATGAGTCCAGAGGAGGGCTGTGAGGATGATGAGGGGGCTGGAGCACCTCACTTATGAAGATAGGCTGAGAAAGTTGGGGCTGTTTAGCCTGGAGAAGAGAAGGCTGTGTGGAGACCTCATAGCAGCCTTCCAGTATCTGAAGGGGGGCTAAAGGGATGCTGGGGATGGGCTATTCATTTGTGACTGTAGTGATAGGACAAGGGGTAATGGGTTCAAACTTAACCAGGGGAAGTTTAGATTGGATATAAGGAAGAAGTTCTTTACTGTTAGGGTGGTGAGGCAGTGTAATGGGTTGCTTAGGAAGGTTGTAAATGCTCCATCACTGGCGGTGTTCAAAGCCAGGTTGGGCAGAGCCTTGGGTGACATGTTTTAGTGGGAGATGTCCCTGCCCCCATCAGGGGGGTTGGAACTAGATGATCTTAAGGTCCTTTCCAACCCTAACTATTCTGTGATTCTGTAATTCTATAAATACTACAAAAAACTTTCTACTAGAAGGAACAAAGAATATGGACATAATGGGGTCTTTATCAGGTGATCTTAGGAAACATCTATTTCACAGGGATGACAAGGAAATAATTGCTCTTGCTTTTGTACAGGATAGATGTGGTAGATGTGCTGCCCTGAGGTGGCTCTAGCCTTGCTTTGCTGTTCTTTTAAGAAAGAGGAAACCATCTTACTTAGGGTGCCAGGACTTACAGCACTGGTAGAGAGAAAAAGTGATATCTGCTGTGACAGTTCCCTACCTAATTGATTGATATGACTTCTGCTACAATAAGTAATCTTAATAAAATACAGTTAATATTCACATATTCCATATGCATAAAAATTTACTTTATGATTAAAATTAAATCTAACTTTATAATGAAGAATGACCTTTGAAAAGAATGAGCTAAATGACCTAGCTAGCAGGCATCACACAGAGGTATTTATGAAATGGGGAACTAGCGAGAGGAGTTAGAGGTGTGTGCACACATGAAGTGCTACAACCTCATTGGCATCACAGAGATGCAGTGGAATGCCTCCCATGACTGGAATGTTGGAATGGGAGGATACAGGCTCTTTAGGGAGGACCAGGTGGGAAGACAAGGATGGGTGTCGCCTTCTCCATCAGTGACCAGCACAGGACTCTGCCTGGGAGTGGATGAGGAGCCAACCAAGAGCTTACGGGTCAGATTAAAGGTTGGGCAGGGACAGGGGACATTACAGTGGGGTTCTGTTGCAGGCCACCAAATCAGGAAGACCAAGTGGATGAAATCTTCTATAGAAAGATAGGAGCAGCCGCACATTCAGAAGTCCTGTTCTTCATAGGGGAATTCAACCACACCAATATCTTTTGGAGGGACAACACAGCAGGGCAAAAGCATCCCAGGAGGTTTCTGGGATGCATGGATGATAACTTCTTTCTCCAGGCAATAGAGGAACCAAAACAAGAGAGAACAGATTCAAGATCAGCTAAAGAACCTGAAGGTGGACAAGCCCTGACAAGACACATTCACAGGTCCTGAGGGAACTAATGGACGTAGTTCCCAAACTATTATTCATTGTATTTGAGAAGCTGTGGCAGTCCAGTGAAGTTCCTGCTGACTGGAAAAGGGAAAACATAACCCCCATCTTTAAGAAAGGAAAAAAAGAAGACACAAGGAATTACATGGTGGTCAGTCTCACCTCAGTGCCTGGCAAGATCATGTAGCAGATACTCCTGGAAATTATGCTTAGGCACATGGACAGTAAGGGAGTGTTTTGTGACAGCCAACATGGCTTCACTAAGGACAAATCATGCCTGACAAGTTTGGTGGCCTTTATGATGCAGTCACAAGATTGACGGATAAGGGAAGAGCAACATACAACATCTACCTGGAATTGTGCAAGGCATTTGACACTGTCCCTCAGGACATCCTTGTCTTGTAAACTGGAGGGGCATAGGTTTGGCAGAAGGACCATTCAGTGGATAAGAAATTGACAGGATGGTCACACTCAAAGGGTTGTGCTTGTCCTGGGTTCAGCAGTAGCAGTCATTTTTCTCCTTCTTAGTAGCTGGTGCAGTGCTGTGATTTTGACTTTCAGCCTGGGAATAGCTCTGATAACACCGATGTTTTCAGTTGCTGCTCAGTAATGATTACTCTGACCGAGGGCTTTCTGAGTCTCATGCTCTGCCAGAGAGGAGGAGATGCTGTGAGGAAGCAGAGATAGGACACCTGACCCAAAGTAGCAAAAGGGGTATTCCATAACACAGCACGTCATGCCTTGTATATAAGCTGGGGGGGAGTTACCTGGAAGTGCTAGATTGCTGCTCAGGTTGGGCTGGGTTTCAGTCAGCAGGTGGTGAGCGGTTGTATTCTTTTCCTTTGTTATTTTCCTTATCATTATTATTATTGGTGGTAGCAGTAGTGGTTTGCGTTATACCTTCGTTACTGGACTGTTCTTATCCCAACCTGTGGGAGTTACATTCTTTCAGTTCTCCCCCCCATCCTTCCGGGAGCAGGGGCGAAAAAGCAGGAAGTTAAGTGAGTGGCTGTGTGGTTCTGAGTTACTGGTTGGGCTTAAACCACGACAGTACTCAATGGCTTGTTGTCCAAGTGGAGTTCAGTGACAAGTGATGTTCCTGAAGGGTCAGTATTGGGCCTGGCAGTGTTCAGCATCTTTGTTAGTGACATGGACAGTGGGATTGATGTACCCTTAGCAAGTCTGCCAATGACACCAAGCTGAGTCGTGCATTCAACACTCTGGAGGGAAGGGATGCCATCCAGAGGAACTTTGACATGTTTGAGTTGTGTTCCAGCATAAATCTCATGAAGTTCAAGGCCAAATGCAAGGTCCTACAGCTGGGTTGGGGCAATCTCAAGCACAAATACAGGCTGAAAGGAGAATGGATTGAGGACAGCCTTGAGGAGAAGGACTCAACATAAGCCAGCAGTGTGCACTCGCAGCCCAGAAGGACAACCATGTGCTGGGCTGCATCAAAAGGAGTGTGACCAGCAGGTTGAGGAAGGGGATTGTCCCCCTCTACTGTGCTCTTGTAAGACCCCACCTGCTGTACTGCATCCAGCTCTGGCGCAACCAACACAAGAAGGACATGGACCTAATGGTGCAAGTCCAGAGGAGGCCACGATGGTGATCAGAGGGCTGGATCACCTGTCCTATGGTGAAAGACTGAGAGAGTTGAGCTTGTTCAGCCTGGAGAAGAGGAGGCTCTCTGGAGACCTTAGAGCAGCTTCCTGTATCTAAAGGGGGCTTACAAGAAATCTGGAGAGGGACCTTCTGCAAGGGCAGGTGGTGACAGGACAAGGAGAATGGCTTTAAACTGAAAGAAGTTTAGGGTTTAGGTTAGATTTAGGTTAGATCTTAGGAAGAAATTCTTTGCTGTGAGGGTGGTGAGACACTGGCATAGGTTGCCCAGAAAACCGGTGGCTGCCCAATCCCTGGCAGTCTTCAAGGCCAGGTTGGACAGGGCTTTGGAAGGTAGGAATTAGGTAATCTTCAAGTACCCTTCCAACCCTAACTATAAATGATTCTAATACTTAAACTTACAAAGCAGACAAACTTTCTCCTATTCAGGTCCCTACTCTTTTCCTTAATTGGGTAATACAGACTAATTGGGTAAGGTCAAAAATGGGTGCAAGCATAAATAAAACAAATTAAAGTGAATATCTTTGGTTTCAATATTTAGTGTCAGTTTTTTCTCCCTCCTTCTCTGAGAGCTTCTTATGTGGGTCTTCTGTTTGGCTTTCACCTGCTCTGGATGTCTTCTTTGTTTTCAGACATGAAAGTGAAGATGACAAGTGAAAGGAAAAAAATCAGAAAGTTTCAGTCTTTTTAAAAAATCACTCCACTACTGGTAGTAAAATTACTTTGGGAAAGGCCGATTAGCAAATTGTTCCATTCCAAGCACACGCATTTTTCCTGGCAGTTTTCTCTGTGCTAATGGAATATTGTTTGGTTTGGTTTGGTTTGGTTTTTTCCACTTTTAGCTGACACCAGTCCTTTACCTCCACAAAGGATTTAAGGATTTCTGGTTGTGTCCGCTGGTTGAGTTTTTGAGAAGTGCAGCACAAACCAGGGTAAGATCTGTGTCAAAACCATATTTTTTACATCAACACATTAATCTGTCAATATGCAGGCAGCATAAAAATAGGATTTTAAGATGAGATGCTTAAGTAGACCATAAGTATGATTTCACTAGGAAAGAACCTGTTGGTGAAGACATTGTACCTATGATAACATATATGAAAGAAGATGGCAAAGAGTTAAATTAGTGAGATGCACGTTCATTTGGACCTTGCTTTTGTGATGAACGTGTGCAGAGGGCAACAGATACTTAAAAAAAAACATCGAAATTTAAGTGCACCTTTTCCGTACCTCTCAGTTTTCCCACCTTCTTTTGGCACATAGATATGCCAAATGTATGTTTTAATCCAGCCTTCTATTAGCATAAATTAAATGGTTTCTTTCAATTATTTCTCATGGAGAGAACCTATGAATAGGTAACATATGTAAACCCATCATTTTTAAAACAGACAACTGCCCTCTCCTCCAATCCACCAGCAAATAAGGGAAGTTTTCTCAGTCAAAACACACTGAAGAATGAAGCGTTGGATAAACAGTAACACCCCACAATATGTCTTGTGGGTTTGAGTGGAATCTGTGTAAGAGGATTAGCCAGAATCACAGTGTGTGGGGCAAGTTAGAAAAAACTCTGGTATGATAAAAGTATGTTTCTGCTGAAGGGTTTTAAGTAGTTCATGTTCATTATTTGCAATTCAAAGCCATAATGCAGAACTGCAGAATTGTGTACTAAGGGTCTAACGGCTTGGAGGAGTTAATAAAAGACTCTCACCAATTAAAATGTTCATTAGTTCAGGCCCTAGTATAATTCTCATGCTTTATCTCATAAGATCTATTTTCAAGGTTTGCCTTTGAAGGAGAAAAGTTAATTACAGTCGCACAGGCACCAGTTTGAAGTTAACAATTCTTTGAAATTTCTCTTTGTGTGCATCAGTGGTACAGTAGTAAAATTATGGAGGCTTCATACTATTCTTCTGTAAGAATCAAAGTATATTGTGTTGAGAACAGTGAGATCAGAAGGATTTTTCTTTTTGTTGTTATCAATTTTATTAATGTTTATTTAAAAAAAAATTTAAAGAATGTGTGTTGGAGGATGTAGTGAGGTGGGGCTTGATCTCTTTTCCCAGGTAACCAGTGATAGGACAAGAGGAAACAGCCTCAAGCTGCACCAGGAGAGGTTTAAATTGGATAATACAGACAATTTCTTCACCAAGAGGGTAGTCAGGTATTGTAACAGGAAAGTGCTGGAATCACCGTCCCTGGAAGTGTTCACAAACCATGCAGATGAGGCCCTCAGTGATATGGTTTAGTGGTGGATTTGGCAGTCCTGGGGTAATGGTTGTACTTGATGATCTTAAAGGTCTTTTCCAACCTTGTTGATTCTATGATTCTACAGTGACCTGAAGCTTTGGAAAAAAATAATTTATAACTTTGTTTTGGTTTCTTTTTAAAATATTTTTAATTGTTAAGAAGATAATTTCAGGCTTTTGGAAGGGGATCCATGAACTCTAAGGTGTGGTTTAGAAACGTGAACTGTCAGTGAGGACACCTGATTCATGCATCTCTGGTGCACAGAGCAGCTCTTCCCAGTCCCCTACACACATCTGCAGTGATAAGGCTAAACACAAAACCTTCACCCATCCCCTGTGCTACATGGTCTTTCCTGTGACAGCTTGTTGCATGCAACATATTGACAGAGTACAGAACATCTGTGACGCAGAGATGTAAGCAGCTCTGCTGCAACAGTGCCATTTGTCAATGGCGAATGCTGTTTGTCCACAAAATACAAGACGCTGTGATGGGCCACAAGTCAGATCATGGTGCAGGTGAGAATGGTGTCCAGCCACCTCCTATGAGCTGTGATAAGGGGCACTCAGTGGGATTTTCTGTAATTACCACAGCAAGGCAAAATTATGTTCCTCTATATTTGCATGCTCCAGGGTTCTCAATGGCCAGTAACTGGCTAAGTCATGATGAAAATGTTTTCAACATGGATAAATTCAGCACCATAATCTTTAAGGCAGTGACAATCTGAACCTGATGCTAAAAATACAACGCAGGAGGTCTAAAATTAATTTGAGGAGCCTATGCTTTTCTTACCTAAGATGCCACAAAAGTTCAAAATTCAAATTGACAAATACAGCATCAAGCCCCACTTTTCATCTACTCATTAGGAATTGACTCTTCTTCCCCCAGCAGTTCTTCCCTGAAAAGCACATGACTTTGAGCTTATGCAATTACTTAATAGCTAGGACTTGGAGATTTGTAAGGAAACAGAAATAGACTATTGGATACCTTGCTGCAGCATGAAGCAGTACTCTGCCTTTTCAAAGAAGGGAGCTTGAGGTCCTCTGAAGATTCACTCCTGTCATATGATAGAATGAAAGAGGCTGGTTTGCATCTAGCAATGCCTTACTTCTCTGCTGTTGCCCTGCCATAGCAAACCCGGAGAGCAAGAGAAAGGAACCACTGTCCAACAGGGCAGACCTACCACAAGTTGTAGTTGTTTACCATGCACAGAGCGTATGCAAAGCTTATACGGCTGCTGAAACAGTATTCCTCTGTAACACAGATTCATATGGCATGGTCCAGTGAGCAAGATAAGTTTGCATTCTCATCCATATGCTGATGGTACAATATGTTTCGAAATGATCTTGCCAATTACTTTCACTAATATGGAAAAGGGAAGAGATTTCTGGGCACTGTAGCTTTTGAAATCTTGGTGCTGACAACATGGTGCATTATCATCATTACTCATCAGCCTGTTTCTGCTGGTAGCCCTGGGACAACAGAACCCAATATCCACATCTGCCTCATTCAAAATAATATTAAATCTAATCACTTCAAAGGAGAGGGAAAAATACAGCATGGGAAAATAAAACAGAGGAAAAATAAAAACTAAGGAAAACTTAAAGTGTCTGAGTGAAAAATAAAATACATTCACAGAAGGGATTGCTTATGCTTATTTGGTCAAGAAAAATGTGTTCAAATGGAGTATTTGAAATCTTGAGCCAGTTTCTTTTGAAACAGAATGAATTGAGTGAGAGACATAAATGAAAGGGAAGGATAGGGGAAACATGACACATAGTTTTAAGATCAGAAAGGTTAGGAGTAGCCAGACTGTTTAGTTTGGATTTGCACAAGGTTAAATATGTAAAAATGAAGCAATGTGGCAGAGAGCAGAATTTCAGAACAAGAAGCAAGTTATTAAAGAAATTGAAAAAGGGATGAAAATTGACTTGTGACGTAGGAGGCCGAAAGAGTAAGCTGACAGAGAAAGCAACATGGGATTCTAGTCAATGGCCTCTAAAGTCAGTAAGGGTCCTTCCATTGAGATCAGTGGAAATTAAATCCAGCTCTCAGACAAAAAGACAAAGACAAAAACCTGAAAAGACCATGCAATAAGAAAAAAGAAGTTGGATGAGGAAAAACAGAGCAGATGGTCTTCGGAGCACATAAAGTGCTAATAAATGGATGTGTCTGTGTCTCTGCTTTTGACAGACACTGTTATCTTAAATTATACACTTAAATTATATGCTTAAATGATATACTTAAATGACTGAGGTTTTTTGGGGGTTTTTTTGGTGCTTTTTTGTAGTCTGAAGAAATTTTAGTTTCTACTAGCACTAATTGGATTTTCAAGGGTCTTTCTGCACACACTAAGTAGCCACATCTAACTCATAGCTTCATAGAGGTTTCAAACTAATTTTTTTTAATTAAACACAGAGACCTTAATACAGGCTTATTATCCAGTCTCCAATTTTGAATTGCATTTGGCCCCTAGCCTCTCATGAAGGTTTTTTATATGAATGATCACTGTACATTACAGGCAAATTCCTAGAGAACTGTGTATTTAATTTTTAAAATTACAAAAAATACTTATTATAATTATTGTTGTTACAAGGCATACCTCGGGACATAATGTGTTGTGAACATTAATCACAGCAGCCACATGATGTGCTACTTATTTTAAAAATGTTACCAGCCTATCATTAATTCTAAGATGCTTTTAAATCAAGTCTTTGCCCTACCTATAAATTCTTACTCTAGCGCTAGTATAAGTAAAAAGCCCAATGGCATGTTTCCCGTCAAGGTCATTAATAAATTAATGTTGTCTGTGACTTTACTTAGTGAGCAAGCAGGATGGTACTCCTAGTGTTGGAGTCATCCTTTGAAAATACTGCATAAACAGATGTTTCATAGCAGCTGATGCATTGTTTTGGCCCACAGTGTTCACTGGTGCATCACGCAAGCTCATAGCTTCCATCATCCACGTAGAGAAATCTGCAGAGGTGAGACCAGAACACCAAAAAACCCCTAAAGAGTCATAACTTAATACGTCAGGAGTTCCCATGGATCCTGGACCAGTTCTAAAAAGGCTAAATATTCTCTGGAGAAAAGGGGAGTCTGTAGTTACATGGGAACTGAAAGCTGGATTATTAAATCTATTCTTTGTTTTCAGTAGTAGTTTTATCTTTGAAATGAGCATGAATCATACAATTTAAGAACATTCTATGTAGCTTTTATGTTCAAATAACAGAAGTCCATGTTTTATGTTTTCTTCTATGACTTAAACAGACTAGTGCTTTAATTTATCTTACATTTTAAATGAATGCAAGAATCATTACTGTAATTTAAAATTTTGAGGTTAAAAATGGTAAGACTCCAAAGTTAGCTCTGACAAACTTAACTAGCTTATGCTGCATTACATGTCTCCTGTTTTATGAATACCTATGAATAATAAACTGTGGTAAGTCAATGTGTACATGTAAATTGCAACTAGAAAATAGAACTGTGTATGGTGCATGACCAAATTATTGTTGTCAAATTTACCTTCCAGAGCTGATCAAAATTCATTTATGTTGGATTATGACCAAAGTTACTTCCTTTCCTCTATTATTTCTGAAGCTTTTCAACAGCAGGAAGAGTCTCGGGAAGAAAAGTGGTCTAAATAAAAGGAGGAAATGTATTCTGAAGACAAATGAAATCTGTAATCTACACTCCAAAAGCTTCTAATTTTTTTAATAATAATATGTGTTTTACATGTTTGTGTCTCTAATTTTAAGAAGTTTTTAATTCACTACAACTGTAATGAGAACTGCATTTGTATTAAGTTGTATAGAAAATAGAATCTGCAAGAAGATACAGGCATAAGAATACTGGCCTGAGAAGTTCAACAGCTTTGTGGTGAGAATAAACTCTTGCCACCATACCTGCTCTGGCACCCCTTGACACACATCTCTTGGCACATCCTTCTTCCTTGATTTCCAATGGTTCCTATCAGGATAGGCTTTCTCTGCTTACCTACATGTAGGGTGAGCAAAATTAATTATAAGATTAATATTTGCATTTGTTTTCTTTAGGTTAACTTTCACCCCATATTCACAAGTTTGTTTTTTTGTCGTTGTTTAGGAGTAATGCCACTGACCAGCCAGCTGGTGTCATGATGAAGAGTTACCTACCTGTCACGGCCCAGCTCTGGTATCTGCTACGCCTGCATCTAGCTGAATAATCAGCATGATACTGCTCTGCTCCAGCACACTGTAGTCAGGAAAATCACTATGTTTCATTAAAAAATATCCAACAACCTCCCTTCTAAAAATTGCCTTCTTTTCTTTTCAGCAGCTGTGCATCAAAATCAGTAACATTTTGTGATGGTTTTTATTACAGAAATGAAAGTGCTGTACCCTCTGCCACTGTTTTGTGTATTGCAGATCTAGCTGTAAACCAAGAGATTGTTGAGGGGTACAGGAGAGATTTACATATCGCATTTTACTCACAGAAGCATGATAGTTACCTCGACTTTTCAATTATATATGCCTTTCTAGCAATATGTTCGAAGACCATGCAAAATAATAATTCAGCAATAACCTTTAGTACAGAAGGTACCCAAGAATGCCAAATTGGTATTTTGTTCCCATTATTAATTCCTAGATGAGCACAACTTTCCATATACTTACTGTATACTTACCATATACTTACCTTACCATGAAATGTAATAGAGCATTTCACATGCAGACCACAGGGTCAGTAATCCAAATCTTGTCTAATCAGGAGCATCTAATATTATTTGGTGACTACATGATACACTAAGGACATGAAAACATGCAGAAATCCATAATCAGATTTGGCATGTTTCTGTCCAAATTGTTATCATGTGTAGACTCCAGAGCCTGTTACCTTAGGTATGAAGTCTGTGTTTATAATAGCTTGCAATTTTAGGTACCTCATTTGAACAGTGATAGCAGAGGCAAATTACTGAAAAAGCAGGGGAAACGAATGGTGATACAGTCTAGATCTGGAATGTAAGCCCCAGAGCTATCTTCTTCAAAAAGCAACTGCAAATCTGTGACATAGAGCTGTGGAAACACAGAGCAGAGGCAGGCCAAGTGCTGGAGAAATGGTTAATGCAGTTCTTTCTACAAGGTAACAGAGATGTATTGTTTAAGTCTCTTCTGCATTGTTGGATGCACTACAACTTATCACAGATCTAAGAGACAAGGAGCAAGGTTAGATATTAAAAGGTTCAGTCAATCTCCATTAAGGAAGCATCATTTTGGTCTTCCCAGATCCATTTTATTACATAACTATTATTTTAACTTTTTAATAAAACCTTATTCCCAGAAAGACAAGTGAAGTGAAATGCTGGATCATAGGCTTTGCCAAGAACTCTGGGACAAGCATGTGACATGCCCCTAAAGAATTTAATATGTAAGTGTCTGAAGAAACTTCTGATTTGTTCTAATATCACTTCATTTTTAAATGCTGGTTTTGAAAGCAGATTTCAACCCTGAGTGAAGCTGAGTCCACGGCCTGCATTTCCTCCTCCTTTCTATACTTGATAGATGATTCTTCTGCTTATAAAGCTCATGACACAAAATGTCAAGCTAGCTCAAGTGCCACTGAGAGGCTTTCGAGTCCCTCACTCTTTTCAGGTGTTACTTCTCTCTTACAAATACCTTATGTGTATGCCATAGTACTCTTGCGTGTACAATGCTCATTTCATTGCCACTTTTATTTTGTGGCTTCAGATCAGGAGAGATCCTTCAGAAGCTGTCACTAGAAGAGAAGAAAAAAAAAAGCTCAAACAAAAAGACAGCAAGTCCAATCTTTCTCTCTGTGCTAAAAATATTATGCAGTGGTAAGCAGAGCAAAAGTTAAAGCTGTTTCCATATAGAAAGAAGGAATAGAAAAGCTGATAGATCTTTCAGGAAAATCCTTGCAGTGCTCCCTTCCAAAATTACAGGTTGCTATTGATTCTATACAAAACCGCAATTTTTAAATTATAAATTATTCTTTTAATTACAAAACACTTTTAAACCAAAGGGAATTAAAGAAGAGGAAAGCTATTGTCAAGAGAAACTATAAAGATGACCAAAACATGACTCAGGCTTAACCAACATCACACTTAGTATCAACTGATTATTTTGGTTATTTCACTTCAGGTTAGAGAGATTAGTTTGATTAATGATGCCTGGTTCTGTCCTTCCGCTGAAGCTTCCAAAACGACCTTTTCTATTTATATGAAATACGTACCGCAATTGACTGTATTACACTATACAACCTGGGTTTCTCCTGCTCAGCGCCCATCTGGTAGCTTGTTTCCGTTCTTTGCTTTCTATCACTTTCTGCTCCAAATCCATTAACCCTCTGGGTTTTTTTGCTCTCAAAATCTGCCCTTCGTGATGTCAAATTTCTGCTTCACACACAGGCATTTAGCTATGAATTTGTATAGACAATCCCTATTTTGAGATACAACTTCTAAAGGGTGCCCAAACCCAAACTGCATTCACTGCCAGACTTCACACAAAGTGAAATCTACTAAATCTTCCAACCATCCTTTCCCACTCATGTAGTCAGTGTTTGGCTGTGCATCAGGCTTGTATATTCTTTGTTAACAGCCAGTGTTCTCCCCTGATGGTTAAGTAGATCTTAGAGGTTTTGATTTTGGACATCTGATGCAGTTAAAGATTAGTTACATTTCCTAACCATCACCTTCACTTCCAGGAACAGGATTTTTACATAATCTTTTTGAACTCTTGTTAGGTTCCTCTGCCTACTGACTGATACTCAATAACCCGTCCCAGTTTTACTTAAACGGTACACAAAAACAAGAGGTTTAGGATCTTGCTCTTCTTCCATATTAGGAGACCATAGGGTTAGAATAAGTAATATGAAGACTATTAATCTGTTCAATCTTTACACACAGAGTATGCAGTTCTGGAAAACAGCTATAAACTGTATGTCTGTAGCTCTCACTGTGAAATATATGTATGTATCTCTTCCTAAATACCCACCCAGTGGAATTCACAATCAGATTTTTTTTGTTTCATTTTGAACTTATAAAATATTAAGGAATTCATACAGCTGAAAGAGAAGTGTGTACTTCAAAGAAAAAAAAAAAAAAAAAAAAAAGGACAATCCTGTTATTTCTAAGTTTATGGGGCTGACATTTTTCTCTCCTCAGAGTTTTATAACAGTATGACTCAGTTAATTGGATTAAAAGCCAAGGGCTGTCACAACTCGAATACAGAAATAAAGCAATAAACTTATATACATTTGCAGTGACAGACAAAGGTATTTATTACTATGAGTCTGTTTAAAGAGGTACTCTGAGTACAGGAAGCTTAACAATCAGTGTAGAAGAGGGTTTAAACACAGAAAAAGCAAACATCAAATAGTTTCATTTTCAGACTTTTCTCTGTGTAAAAATATGCTAGCTGTACAATTTCAAAGTAGCTCTTTCTCCTCTGCATATTACAGTGCAAATTTAGTTCAGAAAAACCACATCAGCTGTCAGAAAAAACTGTAATTGAGCAGTGACTGCCTATATTGAGCTACCTATCCATGCTTCTTTCCCTGGAATCTGCTGAAAATTTTAAAGAAATCTGTAAGTTTAAAAATAAATTACTTGTTGAGCATTGCTGATATACTTTGCAGAAATTTGTAAGTTACAATACTCTTACTTTACGTTACGCAAGAACTTGTCTCAACATGTAATGACCCCATTGCAGAACGTTTCCAAATTTAAGACCAAAAGGAAGTCATCTAAGAAAGCGAGAGATTTCAGATTTTCTCTTTTAGACTAAATGAATATGAAGCCTGAGCCACTTTTTAGTACTGCCTTCTAATTGCATTGTTGTGGTTTAACCCCAGCTGGCAACTAAGTACCTAATGCAGTCTGGGGTCCCCAAGCTCAATGCAACAAAAAGGAACCTTTCATACAATAGAAGGCAAACATAAGACTCAGTACTCAATAAAAGAATGTGACAGCAATTTACAAGAATAATTGCCCTGCTAGGTCCTACATTTAAACATGTCATAAGAAATCATATGCTCAGACAGGGTGCAACCCACATGCTATTTTGAAAACATGATCTACATTAGTGAAGTATTTCTACCTCACAGCCTTCTTCTTAACATACTGAACAGAAAACTCTAACAACACAATAATAAATTATCCTTCACTGCTTAAAGTACTTTAGCGCATTTTTTACTTTCAGATACTAACATACATTTTACACTGTGCTTGGGAATAAAATTGGAGTCTTGCATGAATTGAAAGGCAAGCTGTGAGTCAACTGATTTGGTGAAGATATTGTTCAGTTTAGAGGGATCTATCTCTAAATTTTCTCAATGTGATATGTGGTTTACTTTGAGTAACAAGAATCTCCAGAGCTGCTATTCAATAATTTTTATCAGTGGTCTATGTTAGGATATGTATCCTGGGCTGCATCAAAATGAGCATAACCAGCAGGTAGAAGGAGGTGATCCTGCCCCTCTACTCTGCTCTCATGAGACCTCACTTGGAGTATTGTGTGCAGTTCTGGTGTCCTCAACAGAAAAAGGACATGGAACTGTTGGAACAAGTCCAGAGGAGGGCCATGAAGATGATGAGGGGACTGGAGCACCTCTCGTATGAAGATAGGCTGAGAAAGTTGGGGCTGTTCAGCCTGGAGAAGAGAAGGCTGCGTGGAGACCTCATAGCATCCTTCCAATATCTGAAAGGGGCCAATAGGGATGCTGGGGAGGGACTCTTCACTAGGGACTGTAGTGAGAGGACAAGGGGCAACGGGTTCAAACTTAAACAGGGGAAGTTTAGATTGGATATGAGGAAGAAATTCTTTACTGTAAGGGTGGTGAGGCAGTGGAATGGGTTGCCCAGCGAAGTTGTGAATGCTCCATCGCTGGGGGTGTTCAAAGCCAGTTTGGACATAGCCTTGGGTGGCATGGTTTAGAGAGAGGTGTCCCTGCCCCTGGCAGGAGGGTTGGAACTAGATGATCTTCAGGTCCTTTCCAACCCTAACTATTCTATGTTTCTATGATTCTATGTTTATTAATTGTTTCTTACAGTTGTAATGGAGCGGTTTGGTGAGGATTTAGAAGCTTTAGAAAAAGAAATCATGAAGGCCATACACAGACTCCTAAGCAATATGTTCATACAAAAAGTAAGAGACCACCCACCAGCTACTCCCTTTGGGTCTCCCATGTTGATACTCATCGTGTTTATCTCTAGTGTGATTTAAGCTGAGATGCTTTCAGGAAGACTGGAAAAAGGCTTATGGCCATTTAACACTAGTCTAATCACCCAGTAGCTTTGCTATGGTGATTTGGATACTTGCAGTTCTTGTTGGTACCTTCATACTAAGGGAATGAAAGCAAAGTCAGGCCTTACTGAAGAATGAAGGAATCAGGCAATAATCTTCAGGGCCTGGGATCAAACAAAACACATGCTCAAACAGTTTGAAAGGGGTCCAAGGTTCAGTCCCTATAGTTACCATGATGAAATCAAGTTGCAAAAGAATGAAATATTGATCTCAAGATAACCTGTGATCACTGCTACAGATAATTCATTTGCATATACATATATAGACTTTATGGGCTCTTGTATATGTCCACAAGGAGTAAAGGATCTCTGCTGTTCATAAACTCTTCCAACAAGTGAAGAATGAAAATGGCATTGGCAAACTTTTCAGTGGAGCTAGATTTCTTCTAAAACTACAGGCAAAGACTACTGCATTTCATGGTACCTTCCTGCAGTAGTACAAAATTGTGTCCATCCTTCTTTTTGCTGCATTTAGTTGTGACTGTGGGATTTCTGGTATTTCCGTATGTGGCATGAATTGCAGTGCTTTTCAGAGATCTGAAAGGCAGTCTTTTTCATCTGCTCTAAAACTTTCTTTTCCTTACCTTTAACTTCCTGATTTGAAATCAAGTAGGAGAAAAACAAACAAATTAAGTCCTTTAGGATCATGTATGAGCATACGCCATAGACAATGCTGAGTCAGGCTAGATTTTCAGTGAATCTTAAGTTCTTAAATACTTTGATTCTGTAAAGCCCAAACCACATAAACTTTCTATCATTTTAAGTTTCTTCATAGAGTTATTGCACAGCATGGAGCTATCTTCTTTACAGAATATTTCTGTTAAAAGAGAGAAGATGTAAAGAGAAAGAAATCTGCATGTAATCACTTAGTATCTTTCTTTTTTTATAAAAGGAAGGAAATTGAAAAATGATCATAATAAAAATCAGCATACAATCTGAAAATATAGTTATAAATTACTCCCCAAAACACAGACACAGTTAAGCTGCAAATTACTCTTACAGTAATCTAAAAGTAATTTGCTACTCAGTTCTTAATAAAATGAAATTTTTACAATATAGCAAGAGTAGCAGATGTTCAGTTTAATATTTATTGAGAAACAGTTGTGTTGTAATGCAGTTCTCTCTGACTGACCTTTTTAACTCTGCCTGCTTCATTATGTTTCATTAAAAGCTCTTAACACTAAATTGTTTTCCACAATAACTTGGGACCATACAAGCTTCCAATGACAGAAGTGTCCACACTCTGATAGAGACCTGCATGTATCAAATCCCAAAGTAGCCGTTAACAGATATACAATAAAGCAAATGAAAACGAAGCTAAAACACAGCAGAAGAGTTTTCTTTCTCTTCTTTTTTCTTAAATAAAAAAGTTTTTCCTTGTAGTTTGAAAATTAAATAAGTTATACTAGACTAAAATCTATCTGTATTTTTATGCAATACTTTAAAAGGTGGACATAATTTGCTCAAATTTACTCTTGTTATTAGTGAGAGCCTTATCACTGAATTCAGTGGAGGCAAAGTTAGGCTGAAATTGTGCTGGGTTTATGGATTTCTTTAATCACATTTTAAATTAGCTCTATTGGTGTGAATCACCTGCTTTGGTGCGATCTTCATGAATAAAGATTATGAAATAACCCAAGCCAGCATAGCATCAATAAACGTACTGGCCTAATAGCTTTTAAGACAGTGGAAACACAGAGGGTTAGCAGTGAATGAGCACTGAATGAACAGCAGATGGGTGAAGTGACTAACCTGCAGAGTGCAAGATCCTTTACAGACATTATCTGTCTGACAGCTTCCTCATGTTTGTGCTAGGCAGGTACCATAGCATTCAAGCTATTCTCACCTGTGGCAATGTGAGGAAATTTCATCTATCCTGTAGCTGCCTACCAAAGTGCTCACAGCTTGACAGGTTAAATTGTAATTTCGCCCAGGAGGTTGTTGGAAGCCAGTTCAGATTTGAAAGCAGTGCTCTTTTGTTCTCAGCATTGTCACCATTTACAAAAGACACTGCAGTGAGTAAGAGGTGCCAGGAGTACCAGGGCTGAGTCCCACGCACCAGAGCTGTCTAATCTGGTGAAGCTGATGGGTGGATAACTTTGACATGACTGATAATGCGGGGGAAAGGATTTATTTGTCTTTTCAAGTGCAGATAAACAAAAAGATCTTTGTAACCCAGGACAAGGCAGGCTGAGAAGAACAGCAACAGCCCAATGTGGGTAGATTCATGCATAGTTCAAATCACTGAAATGGCTTTAGATGGCTTGTGGGTATGCCAAGTGCATAGTCAGGTCTAACAAGAAAACAAGTGAGGAAGTGGTGGCAAACTTCTGAGAAACAAAAAGCAGTTAATATGGGTAATACATAGTGACGCTCTTCCTTCCACAAGAAGTTTTTAAGAAGTTACCAATGCAGCCTCACAGACTCAAATGTGATGCATTTGTAGACTCTAAGCAGCCTATGTATCTATTTCTTATTTCATACAATGCCTCATGAAGCACATTTAAGTTAGCAAAATACTATTTTTATGATAATGTATTTACATAATTCCTAAGTGAGTGGAAAATATGGACTTAGTGATAGGAGGGAAGAGATCCTTTCTCAGTACTGCTTAACGATGCAGCAGTTACACTCAACAGCTTTTAACAGCAATAGAAAAATGGTAAGCAAGTCAAGGAGTATTACCACATCTAGCCATGTTTCAAAATGAGCACCTTTTGTGTCTCCTCCTTAATATGGTTCCAGAACAGATGGCTTTTTAACAAAACATACACACACACACCACTATCCTAAATAATCACTGCAAAGGTTATCTTTTTTATTTTTTCACAAACTAGAAATCTGTCACAGCACATGATGCCTGATGTAGGTGTGGTTGTGTCTGCTTTTGAGAAAAGGGAATGGACTAAATGACCTTGCAAAGTCTCTGAGCTCTCTTTCTCTCTTCAAAAATGGAGTCTAAAGCTATTGTGGCAGCCAGAGGTTTTACTGTCCTTGCAATGATGTTACCTCTGCCCAGCAAGATGCTGCATGCTTTCTGTTCCCAGCTAATCAAATATCAGAAGGGTGCTAAGGTTGTTGTCTCATTGTGATCTCTTTCCCTTCAAAACCAGCTTTCCTTTGTCTTCTTTGCTCCTGAGTGGTCAGTTAGGAACCACTGGGCATTCAGTACCGCATCTGCAAGAAGAATATTTTCTCCCAAACAAATGCAAGTTGGTGACAATAAAGTATCTTGCATACCAATAGCTTTTCAAATAATTGTTTAGGCAGTTTGAACTGCAATATTTTTCTTTTTTAGTTTGGGGGGGTTACTGTATTTTATACTACATTTATAATTCAAAAATATTATAGAAGGTTGAAAGACAAAAATATTTTAATTTGTTTAAATAATGATCAAATGAAAGTGTCTTTTTATCCTTTTTTAACAATTTGAAACATAAATATTTTGGAATAACTAACAAGGCATTTATTTACTTTTTGCTTTTCAAATAATGTTAAAAATATTACATAATGCAGAGAGTGGTTGTCTTTCCAAGAAGAATTGGTGGTGATCTCAGAGCACCTTCTCTTTTTACCTTTTCTTACTGGGACAGGTGGGACTGATACAGGAGCCATATTTGCTGTTTGCAGTACCCTAGAAGGTATCGTGCATACGTCTTCAACAGAAGAGCTCTGAATCCTCAACTTGGTGCATAGAGAAAATATTTTGTAAAGGAGCAATGTCAGAAAGGAGTTTGGAAAGCAAATTAAATACTTCAGATTATCCCCAAAATGAGAGAGTGTCACAGATTTTACATGAGTGGCAAAAAAACCAAGCTGTATGCATTCCTGATATGTCCTATTAGATCACCAAGCACTGTTTAAAGCCTTGGAATGCACAGTAGCATGGAGGCCTGCTGATCTTCACCACACTGTTGCCCTGAACCAAGCTTTACTGGTCCAGGTTACACCAGGACACATCCAAAATCCATTGAACAGTTTGTCACCCACTTTGGAGAGAAAGAGTAACAGAGAGGTTTTTTTGTGAAAGAAGAAAAAAAATTAATGATTTCAGAAGAAAGGTAGAATAGGCAGTATGTAGATAGAAAAAAAAGATATAGAAAATGTTAGATGTTCTTTGGATTATTTTAATGCAAACTAAACAAGATGTCAAGTTATATAAGGTGATCATATTTCTTTAATTTGTGAAGCTAGTACTTTCAAAGCAAGGAGCCAAAGTTAAAGCATCTGATTTCCCTTTTAAGCAGCCCATGAATGACTGAGTTAACCAAGACTTTGAACTTTCTGAAGGCACAAATAAGCTTTCCTAATCCTGACCACCCCCTGTGGGGTCCCCACCCACAAATGTAGTAAAGGAAGCATTCCCTTTACATAGTTATACTCCCATTGTACACTGTTTTGTTTCCAGGCACAGTGATGTTGAACTTTCCAAGTGCATGTGAATACAGAATAAAAAGCTGGAGATAGGATACTACAGTGACCTGAGATGCTTAAAGCTGGATAGAGAGTTTCAACCACGAGCCTGGGCAGAAACTAGATACTATACCAGCCAACAGAAAAGAATTGATTATTCGGTAAATATAGCTTAATAAAGCAAAGATGATTGAAATATCTGATGTCCTCTCCATCATCAAGTTGACACAAATCTGTCTTTATCATAGGACAATAAAAGCTGTAATGTACAATTTCAGCCTGATTTTCAAAAGAAATTTAAATGCTGAACTTCTGTATTCCCACTGAAATATCAACATCTGTCCAGAAAATAAAACAGGTGAAGACCATTTTTCCTCTTTAAATGGATCCTCTAAGAAATCATTTTGATAATTTTTTGAACAATAAATCTATCATGCAGCAACAAGTGTTGCTACATTTAAACTGCAATGAAGAGGAGTCAGTGTTCTAACTAGAGATCTTCATTCTGAACATCAGCAGCCTTTAACAGAGACATCACCAAAGTCAATGACCAGCAAACTCAATAGCCAGCTGGTTGCCTAAAACATAATGGGCCAGATTTTCTACTGACGTCTTCCTGTTCGGATTTAGTCTCAAAGTAAGTTTTTCACTTAAAATGTTTGAGAGTTGGTTTTACACAAATAAAGGCTCCCACCTATAAATAAACCAAGCCAATACATCATAAAATAAAAATAAATAAAAACCCCATTATACTACTTGTGAAAATGTCTGAGAGATAATACACTTCACTTAGACATATAACAATTTTTGATATTGATATTAAATTTAATTCTTGAAAAAAACAAACCAAAACAAAGACAAGTAAATGGCATTTATTTCATGGTCTCAGGACAATGCTTACTGCAGGCATAGCAATATGAAAGTAGTCACATCAAGATCATATGAACATTCAGGCTTGTGCAGAAAGACTCAAAATGGTATCCATTTCCGCTGAAAATTTGAATGCTATTTGAAAATGCCATATTTCTGCTATTGTAATAGACGATGCCACCCATGCCCCCAGGCAATCCTAAGACATTAACTTAAATCATATGAAGACATGGTCAAATCTCTTGCGGTATTTACTTTCAGAAACTCGATCTCATCTCAAGATTTTTCCATAAGCATTAAGAAAGGGGAAAGACCTGGTGGACGGCATATTCCTTCTCCCTCCTAATCTTGCCAAATAAATTGTTCCCGTGGAGGCAGGTTCTCCTTTAGGTTGTATCAGTGCAAAAGAGAATACAGATTTTCAAAGCCAGAATGATATTCATGTAATAGGAGCAGAATGTAGCCCTGTATATTTGTTTGATCCAGTTTTAAATGACTGAAGTGATGTTTTTATGGATTCTCTTAGGAAATACTTTTACAATTTAACAGACATGGCTGTTAAGATTACTTTTTCTCCTGACATCTCCTTCATTTTCATTTTCTCAATTTCATCCTGTTTCACCACTCATGTCTTACAGGACAACATAAGGGATGCTGCATATATAGATAGATAGCGAAAACTGTGCTATGCTAATATTTAGAGGGCAAGCTTGAATGCTGAAATTGCCCTGTAACCTTATCAAGTGTATCAGATCCAATCCAGTTTTTCTTGCATATATTACACTACACCTTTCTTTTTTCCAGTACAGTTCATTATGTCTTTGCATCATTATGCATGTGAGCATGTCTGCATGTGCATTGTTCATCTACTGTCTTCTTATGGGCAAGTTTCACTTCATTTTCCCCAGGCAACTCCACTATTGGCGTGTCAACTGTGAAAATCTCAGCCTTCATCCTTTTTTTTTTTTTTTTAATGTGAGCTTGTCTGTCATAGGCACTATTTAAATAAAAATACTTCTATGGAAATCACACATTGTTTATTTAAAAGGCCCCAGAGCTCCCTCACAGCAATTATTTAACATTGACAGTTCAGCCAGCTAGTACTTTTGTTGTTTGTTTTTTGAATAATACAATAAAGTGCAACATCACTTGTATTGTGCCTTTCAAACAGAGTACCTTGAAGCACTTCACACACAAGAAACACAAGGAACCTGAACTTGAAAGAAGAGTCATGGAGACACACTGCAAGGGGTTTCTGACTTTTATCCTTGAGTGTTGTGCTGCAAAATCCACTCCACTGACAGAAAAGGGATTGTAGAAAGAGGACTGTAGAGACTACACTGCTCTGGAGACTGTTGGGGGTTTTTTTGTGTTATTTTAATGAATGAATCTTTAATCATCTCTAAGCAGGCAGTGCTCATATTTTAAACATAAATGCACTAGCAGGCATACAAACCTAGTTTTTCTTCTTAGGTTCCTTTTTTTGCTTAGCAAAACACAATGGAAAATCAAGTGACAGCAAGTCTGGCTGTTCTAACAGATTTCCTCTGAAGGACCAGGTCAATCCTGTCTGTTTCCCATGTTTGGAGGGTGCACTCCAGGCTGTGGCCCTGCTATAAAGCAGAAACCCTAGTTGCATTCTCACTGGAGCAAGATGTGAATATGCTCAATTTCCTTTTACCAGAACAAACTTTCAAAAGCAAAAATAGGATTGGGGAAATTACTTGCAAAAGAAGGAATTCTTTAGGACAATGGGGCATAGAACTTTTATTTCCTAGGCAGCGGTTAAGCTTTTTTCACATATCCTTTTAAGACTTCTGCTTAGGACATACATACCAGTATGTGTTTGATTCATTTTCTCTGTGCCTAGGCTTTCCTGTTTATGTTTTACTTTTAAAATTTATTTTTACTGTCAGAAATTTATTTCAGCTTGGACAATGTTGACATAGTCTAATGCAATGTAATAGTTCATGACGGCTGTTTATGTTCCTCATATAAGGCTGGCTTTAAAGAAATGCTGTGAAACATTTTGTGACCATCTGTCAACTGACTTTTGCTCTTAAAAATGGAAGTGATGCTTTTATTCAAATGTCTCCTCCCAACAGCCAGTAAGGAAGGCAGAAGGTCGTCTGCATAATATTGTCCTTCAACTGTTGGTGATGATCACAATACAGCCGTTAAAGCAAGATGAAGTATGTGAGGGAAAGACTTGTAAAAAGAGATGCTTTTCAGCATACTTACAATCTGCCAAGGTTTTCTTTGGAGAAACTTTGAAAGAAACTGCCTAGCACAGTTGTTTTCTAATAGGTCTGTTGCGGTTTAAGCCCAGCTGTAAATCAGCCACACAGTTCATTAGCTCCCGCCCCGCACCCCTGCTCCCAGAGGGATGGGGAGGAAAATCGATAGAATGTACCTCCCACAGGTTGAGATAAGAACAGTCCAGTACCTAAGGTATAACACAAACCACTACTGCTACCACCAATAATAATAATAATGACAAGGGAAATATAAGGGAAGAGAATACAACCGCTCACCACCTGCCGACCAACACCCCACCCTACCTGAGCAGCAACCTAGCCCTTCCGGGTAAACTGCCCCCAGTTTATATCCTGGGCATGACATGCTGTGGCATGGAATACCTCTTTGGTTAGTTTTAGTCAGGTGTCCTGTCTCTGCTTCCTCCCAGCTTCCCGTCCTCCCTGGCAGATCATGAGACTCAAAAAGTCCTTGATCAAACTAAACATTACTAAGCAGTAACTAAAAACATTGGTGTTATCAGCACTGCTCCCAGGCTGAAAGTCAAAAACACAGCACTGTACCAGCTACCAAGAAGGAGAAAAATGACTGCTACTGATGAACCCAGGACAGTATCCACCCCTTATTCCACACCATTCATGTCATGCTCAGATCCCACATTTTCAATATATCGTCACTCTTCTCTCATATATATATATATATATATAAATATATATCTCTCTCCACACACACACACACAGAGGGAGATAATTCCTTAGTGCAGGGACCAATCCCCATAAAGCTGCTGAGTCCATCCGGTCCATGATGTTGGACTCCATCTCTTGTAACAGTCTTTCAGAGCAGGAGAGGCTGTGTGCAGTGTTCACACTCACCAATAACCTGGGCAATAGTGTCCATTGCTAAGTCCACCCCTCGATCATGAGTCCATCTGTATGTTGCATCTCTGCCCTGATGGCTTGAAGTGTCATGGGCACACCAGGCTCAAAGTAATTCACCCTCCCCTTCAGCAGTTTCTGCAGCTTGTCACTGGGGACTCCATACGGCTGCCTTCCATCTCCGACGCTTCCAAAGCACTGGAGGGGCCCACTGGCCTAGATACTTGCCCATGCTGTCCCACACACCCTGCCACTCATGACTATCCAGCCTCAGGGAAAATCTCTTGGTCCTCCTATATCGTCATTTAACCCCAGACAAGGCTCAAACCTGACTCTGCTTAACTCTTGGGACCAGACGAAATGGTTGTGGGTATAACATACTCTGTACTTATGCCAACATGGTGATCCCCATCACAATCAGGAGGCAGGCCATTCAAAACCTTCAGAACTCTCAAATGACGCTGCTGTACTTGTTACTGGGGCTGGTGTAGCTGCTGTGCTTGCCAGCTCTCTCATCACCAGCTGCTCTTTGAGTCCAGATCTTCCTCCTCTGCCTTGCTGGGAAGTGCTGCATGGTCTCCTGCATCCTCCTGGGGCTTGGGCTCACGGGGCTCAGTGGGTGGCTGCCAGGGGATGCTCTCGGCCACCATGGGGCTGGGCTTGGTGGTGGGGCTCTGATCCTCTGCTGCCTCCTCCCGCTGCTTGGCAGCCGCCTCCTTCCTGGCCTCCTGGTCCTCAAGGCCACTCTCCTGGGCCAGTTTGGCTGCTGGCAGCTCCTGAGGCCACTCCCCCTCAGCTCCCCACAACCTCCCGAAGACGGAGGCAAGGACAAGGGCCAGGATGGTGAAGAGCAGCCAGACAGCCAGGTACAAGTCCATGGCTATGTCTATCCCGCCCTACTACCGGAGGCCACCTGTATTGCAAGTCATTACCATAAAGTACAATGAAACAAGAACCTTAGCCTAAGCCCGCCATCTGATAAACACTTAGACACCAAATACGGGCTGTAATTAAGATACAACAGGCTGAACCTGTGAGATCAAGAGCAACAACTTTCAGAGCTAATAAATCAGTATAGTGACGAGCGATTATTAAGCCTGTCATTATCTCAGACCTTCGTGCCCCACGTTGAGTACCAAAAAGAACTGTCGTGATTTAAGCCCTGCTGTAAATCAGCCACACAGTTCATTAGCTTCCCTTCCCCCCCACCTCCGCTCCCAGAGGGATGGGAAGGAGAATCGAAAGAATGTAACTCCCATGGACTTAGATAAGAACAGTCCAGTAACTAAGGTATAACACAAACCACTGCTGCTACCACCAATAATAATAATGACAAGGGAAATACAAGGGAAGAGAATACAACCGCCCACCACCAGCTGACTGATACTCAGCCCGACCCAGCAGTGATCTAGCCCTTCCAGGTAACTGCCCCCAGTTTATATCCTGGGCATGACTTGCTGTGGCATGGAATACCTCTTTGGTTAGCTTGGGTCAGGTATCCCCTCCTCCCTGGCAGAGCATGAGACTCAGAAAGTCCTTGATCAGACTAACTATTACTAAGCAGTAACTAAAAACGTCAGAGTTATTAGCACTGTTTCCAGGCCAAAAGTCAAAAACAGCGTTGCACCAGCTATTAAGAAGGAGAAAAATGACTGCTACTACTGAATCCAGGACAAGGTCTCATGTCTAGACAAGGGGAGGATGCACACTAGAGAGTAAATGCATGCTGTAGGATAGATGCAGCCATGTAGAGTCATCAGATTGGATGAAATGGCTCTAACTTAGCTCTGGGCATGACTGCAGGTCAAGGTAATATGCATAATCCATACTGCATATTTGCCTGGATAGAGAATCAGAGACTATTTAATGTCATGACAACCGGTATGCATGTGTTACATACATGAGACATTTTTAAGTGGGAGAGATGGTTTGTCTAAGGCTATTTACAATAGCATCCCAATAGATAAGCATTCTGCACTACTCTTATAGGCAGATATATCCTTTTAAAGAGGAATAAGGTTCCTTTTAAAACGGAATAAGGTCATGCCAGCAAAATGAATGGTTTTGTCGTCAATTCTGAGAGCCCTGTGACCCATATCTGACACAATAAGTAGTTAATCAGGAAGCTCCATTTATGTCAAGTAATCTGAATCCATTTCATAATCAGACTCCCTCTGATGAAGCATGTTGTGAGAAAGATCAGAAAGAATAGGCACGAATATTAATCTGTTTTTTTTTAGTGAGGAGAAATAGTGCCACAGCCTAATGTCAGTGGCACTTTGAAATCAATAACAATCAATCCTGTAACAATCTGGAAGCCAGTGATACCTGACAGAATAGTCAAGATGTCAAAATTTGCACAAGTGAGTTCTCCGATGTCACAGCAAGAGATTTTAAATGTTTTTCTCTGTAAGATTCATCAGATCAGACCCACAGCAAAAATACAAGATGGTGAAAAAAATGAAATGAGGTCTTGGTAGATAAACTGAAATGTGATGGATCTGGGGAAAAAATAAATCTGACATTTCTGATAATGCATAAGTAAAGATTTAAATGGAGAATGTCTGAAAAGGAAAGATCAAGAGCAATTATAGCAAAAGACACTATATTGTAAAATATGTATGATTTTTAAAAAATGTGCAATTAATATAAAAATGGATTTTATAAAATGTGGGAACATTTGAAGTTATCATTTGAGAAAGGTAGATGCAGGTATTTATAGGAGAGAAGGAAAGAAAAATAGCTGCTTTATTGACAACAGTAATTTTTTTCCTTAAATTTTGACTAAAACAAAGTATTTCTGTCTTGAATTTAAAGTTTTGCTACAACAACGTCGATGCCAAAGTGAGGTGATCCTGCCCCTCTACTCTGCTCTCGTGAGACCTCACTTGGAGTATTGTGTGCAGTTCTGGTGTCCTCAACATCAAAATGACATGGAAGTGTTGGAAGAAGTGCAGAGGAGGGTCACAAGGATGATGAGGGGACTGGAGCACCTCCCATATGAAGATAGGCTGAGAAAATTGGGGCTGTTCAGCCTGGAGAAGAGAAGGCTGTGTGGAGACCTCATAGCAGCCTTCCAATATCTGAAGGGGGCCTATAGGGATGCTGGGGAGGGACTCTTCGTGAGGAACTGTAGTGAAAGGACAAGGGGTAACTGGTGCAAACGTAACCAGGGAAGTTTAGACTGGATACGAAGAAGAAATTCTTTACTGTATGGGTAGTGAGGCACTGGAATGGGTTGCCCAGGGAAGCTGTAAATGCTCCATGGCTGGTGATGTGCAAGGCTGGATTGGACATAGCCTTGGGTGGCATGGTTTAGTGGGAGGTGTCCCTGCCCCTGGCAGGGGGGTTAGAACTAGATGATCTTAAGGTCCTTTCCAACCCTAACTATTCTATGATTCTATGACTGTAGTGAGAAGACAAGGGGTAACGGGTTCAAACTTAAACAGGGGAAGTTCAGATTGGATGTGACGAAGAAATTCTTTACTGTTAGGGTGGTAAGGCACTGGAATGGGTTGCTTAGGGAAGTTGTGAATGCTCCATCGCTGGTGGTGTTCAAAGCCAGGTTGGACATAGCCTTGGGTGGCATGGTTTAGTGGAAGGTGTCCCTGCCCATGGCAGGAGGGTTGGAACTAGATGATCTTAAGGTCCTTTCCAACCCTAAGTATTCTATGATTCTATGATTCTATGATTTTAGTCCATAAATATACAGCAGTTACTTAAGAGATTGTGTTAATGCCTGTTTTCAGAAATCAGACCTTACCTATGGCACACAACTGTGTTCCTCTCCAAAAGAAGCTAGAAGTAGAGCATCCCTTATGTCTATGGCTGTCCAGTATGTTGCAGGGAGAATTAGACCATGAAATGCCGGCCTTACATGAAAACACAGATATGCAGAAGCCAGACTGCCACTCCCTTAAAAATACTTTGGTCAAATGAAACATTTTCATTGTAGAGGAGTTGGGCTTTTTCAATGGAAAATTCAGTTTTCCTAAGAAACTGAGTAGACTTCAGGAAAAAATACACTTGGTTAAAAATACAAAAACCTTTTGAAAAGTTGCTATTGTAAAAATATGATTGTAGCCTCTGCTGTCACCTGGGTCTGACATCAGGGTGTAGGAATCATTATTTTTAGTTCCTGTTTCTGCTTTTTCCCATTTGTTCACCAACCATTTGAGGTAAGTCACTGTCCCTGTCCAGTTCTCCTTTGTGACCTCTACAAAATAGATATATTCCTAATGCATGTAATAAGATTTACCTACTTCTATTTATATGCTCCAAGTTCCAAAAATGAAAAGTTCTGCCTAAATGGAATTATGTATAAAGCAGTATGTTGAAAGAAGATGCCCCACGCTGAAGGTTTTAGTCCCCTAGTATTTTGTACTCTGTAGTCTTAAAGGAGAAAGATCTTCCCAAGATACGGTTACAAAACCTCATAGGGAGAATAATTTCTCCAGTTACTATCTCGCATTAGTGTGCACCAAAATTTACAGTTTTTGTTACTACCAGACACAACACTGAATACATTCTGTAAAAGAAACAAAACAACTTCATTAAAGTGCATACCACAAAGCCTGCAAGCAGAGTTCAATTGGAGGTTTTTGCCCTAAACCGACATTTGTCATTCATAAAGAGCCTGTGGGCTTTCTTCAAGGTCTGTCAAACCTATTGTCTCATATTTATACCAAATATTGCTGACTTCATGGCAGAAGCACTATAAGCAACATATCTGATCATTTTACTGGGCCTTTGACAGATAAAAATTAGAAAAAATGTTGTTCTGTTTCATTTCTTGCAAATTTAAAATGCTTGTAAACGAACATCCAATATGGTCACTAGTGTTTGTATGCCTGGGAATGAACATTATGTGGAACATGACAAAAGGGGTTTTATTTAAAAAAAAAAAAAAAAAATTCAAACCCCAATTTTTTTCATGTATTTTGGCTTTGCAGAGCCAAAAATCTTGACTCTAAGATCTTGAATTTTGAGTTAGCATTTAAGATTTCAAATTAGGAGAGAGTATGATTAACAAAATATTCTTTGCTGACATTTAATTCCTAAACTATAATAACAGAAGGCAAATAAAAGCATAGCAGGAACAGGAAAAAACTGAGAAAATATGTCATTTGGATTGAGGGATGGTCCCCTGCACAAGAAGACAGAGAGAACAGACCAAGTTAAAATGTGACAGGGGGGATAAAGGAACACACAGCAAGAGATATAGAAGAAAAAGAGAAATGAATTTTAGATATTGCTAATAGATAGCATTTGTCTGGATATAAAGCGTAGTAAGTGGTTGTTGGGCACTAGTTATAACTCCTTAATCAAAAGGGCTTTTTACCCCTCACCTGTTTTTGTTTCTGTTAATTTCTTATTACTAAACTGTTCTGGATTCAGCAGCAGCAGTCATTTTTCTCCTTCTTAATAGCTAGTGCAGCGCTGTGTTTTTGACTTTCAGCCTGGGAACAGTGCTGATAATACGGATGTATTTAGCTGCTGCTTAGTAATGTTCAGTCTGACCAAGGACTCTCTGAGTCTCATGCTCTGCCAGGGAGGAGGGGAAGCCAGGAGGAAGCAAAGACAGGACACCTGACCCATACTAACCAAAGAGGTATCCCATGCCACAGCACGTCATGCCCAGGATGTAAACTGGGGGCAGTTACCCGGAAGGGCTAGATCACTGCTAGGTCGGGCTGAGTATCGGTCAGTGGGTGGTGAGCGACTGTATTCTCTTCCCTTGTTATTTCCCTTATCAGTATTATTATTGGTGGTAGCAGCAGTGGTTTGTGTTATATCTTAGTCACTGGACTGTTCTTATCTCAACCAGTGTGAGTTACATTCTTTCAATTCTCCTCCCCATCCCTCTGGGAGCTGGGGGAGGAAGGGGGGGAGTGAGCTAACTACTGGCTGGCTGATTTATGGCTGGGCTTAGACCACGACATAAACTAATACAAGGGTAGATGTCAGAGATTGTGATAGGGTGGCTCACTCTGTTGCTGATATATCATTGTACCTTTACTGGCCAAGCACCAAATAATCCTTCCCAAAAAATAAACTTTTCAGCTCATTTGTGCATTCTGCATGCAGCATATGAAGGAAAGGTAAAACAAATGCCACAGTCAAAGGTTTATGAATCTGAGCAACTTAAAAACAAGCATCCATATGCTACACTATACTGATAAACTAAATTTCACTAAGCTCTTCCAGCTGCAATCCCCCACTTCATGACAGAAATCCTAACTCTGAATCTTTGTGTTCTTATATTTCATGCAATCTTCTGACTTTCTCTTAATACTCCAGTTTACAAGATCAACCAGTTTGTTCTGCATTTCTCTTGTGCCAATGGCATTCTGAATTTTATGTCATCACCAGATTTCAATAGTGCACTATTAGCTTTTGTGACAAGGTTGCTAGCAAAAACATTGGATAGGACCAGTCCCAAGACTGAAACTCGAAAAATATTTGTAATAAAAGCTGTTAATTCCCTTTCACCTTTGGCCAGATCTTTACCCAGTTAAGGGTAATCTAAATATTTTCTGATTTATGTAATGATTTCCCACACAATGTGTGACAGAAGTCTTGGCAGAAGACTTCCTAAAGCACCAGATATTTTTTTTTTTTTTAGAAAAAAGATACTGCCTTTTAAAAATACAATTTCTAAGACACAGAGTATGTCCTTGATATCCTACAGCAGTCAGACTAAGTGTGTGAGCTTGCCTGTATTAGCCTGCTTCCACGTTCTCTGTAATGTTTCATTAAAGAATTCCCAAAATGAGAGCTTATGCTGAGCTTGCACTCCAGGGGCTAGTATGATTGTTAGGCTTAGCTGGACTCCCTGGTCAAATAACACCTGCCATATGTTTTTCATAGATGAAGCCCAGTTAATATTCAATGCAAACATGTTCTGTCCTCTTTCATCAATGGAACATGCGTTTCCTTACTGTCATCAAAATGAGATGCTTTCTGTCTAATGCTCATGACAATTTCACTGTGTGATTTTAAATGGGAAAATGGTGACAAAATGTCATTTTTTAAATAGAGAAAACATTCCGTACCATGGCAGAAGAGTGAAGAGGAACGTTAGCAGAACAAGTATCAGTTATCTATAAGAAAACAGAGCAAAGGTAGATATTCAGCTACTTCACACACTTGGAAGACCAATTGAAGAGGCATGCCACACAGGCCTATAGAGCAAAGACAGTGGTAAAAAGACCATAGTTCCTAATAATCATTCACATTCAAAAAAAAAAAAAAAGCAGTGTGATGTATTTGCAACACTTTCAACTGAAAATTCAATTGCCTGATCAGTTGCACCTGGTTATAACTGATTTATAAAACACAAAAGATTAATGAGTTTCTTAAAATATGGTATTATTTATATCTTAAGATTGGATGATTCATATAAATAACCAACACAGAACTGTGAACTCCATATTTAAAATAATTTTTTGCAAATAGGTAACTAAAATGTAATGTCTATTGTTACAGGTTTATGTATTTGGTATTGCAGTGTGCAGGTATTCACAACAGACTTTGCTGGCAGGGAACTATTCATCTGAAGTTTACGTACAGTTTAGAACAGTGAATGTACTGAAGAGTTAATTGTTTGAGCAAGGCCAATTGAGCAGAATAAATTACAACATTAATCAAAAGCTTTATTCATGTCTAATTATTTGCTCTTATGCAACATTATGAGACTCTCAGATCATATTTCAATTAATTGTGCTGTATTGTATGTCTGTGAAGTAGCTGCAACGAGAAGAAAACAAAACAAAAATAAAACTGTGGCTTGTTCTTAAACCTTACTTCTTTTGCAGATAGATTTCTGGCTCATGATATTTAAATGTCATTTGGATGTTGCCACTGTTCCCAGTCATTCAAATTGAGGAAAGACTCCCAAAGTAGACAACGTTTTGTTATCAGTCAACAGGCGATGAAAAGAAAAATCAAGTATTGCCTAAATAACCAATCAATGGATAAGCAGTTGGAACAAGAACCAAGTCTTATACCCCCATTTATCTATTATTTGAGCTTTATTAACTCTCTTAAGTTGTTGTTCCCCCAGAATGTTTATGAGTCCAGAAAAGCAGCTCAGACGAAAGTAAGAACACCCTAATCAGAAGCTGAATCTGTGAATTTCCTCAAAGAATGTAGTTGGTCGTGGCCATGCAGGAAAACAAAGCACATGGATTAATTGCCTGCTTATACCAAACATGATGTATATCTGAGTAGTGAGGCAGGAGATCATACTATCATAGAATTATTTAGGTTGGAAAAGACCCTTAAGATTATTGAGTCCAACCATAAACCTAGCACTGCCAAGTCCACCACTCCTGGGACAGTGAGTCAATCAGTTCCCTGGCCAGCTGTTCCTGTGCTTGACAAACCGTTTGGTGGAGAAATTTTTCATTATCTCCAATCTAAACCTCCACTGGCACAGCATGAGACCATTTCCTCTGGTGCTATCACTTGCTACTTGGGAGAAGAGACTAACACCCACCTCACTACACTTTCCTATCAGGTAGCTGTAGAAAGCAATAAAGTTCCCCCTGAACCTTCTCTTCTCCAGGCTAAACAACCCAAGTTCCCTCAGCCACTCCTCATAAGATTTGCATGTCATTCTCTGAGATTCTGGGTTTATGAACTTTTAGTTTGAAGGATCTGGTAGAGAAGCAGAACCCCTACCCAGATTTTTGCCACTTTTCAGAGGTAGCCCATTTCAAGGTCAGTTATGTGCTCATCCAAAACCAGATGATCACTCTGAAGGATCAGGTGTCTCCATCTCACCTGAAGAAAGCAGTACCTTTTTTAAATTATAATGGTAGGTTAGATTACTACAGGTTTTAAGAACATTCCTGTTTCTTCACTTGTTTGTGTGTTCACATGTTTGGACACTCACACTGAATAAGACTTTAGCAATTTAATACTTTAAATATGCAACACTTAATTTTATCAATAACATGGGCATTAAGATCAAGCGTACCCTCAGTAAGTTTGCAGAAGACACCAACCTGATTGGTGCAGTTGACATGACTGAGGGATGGGATGCTATTCAGATGCTCAAGAAGTGGGCCTGTGTAAAACTCATGAGGTTCAACAGGGCCAGGTGCAAGGTCCAGCAGCTGGGTCAAGGTAATCCCCAGTATCAGTACTGGAGATAAAAGTACCCAGCTGGGGGATAAAAAGATTGAGAATATCCCTGCAGAGAAGGGAGTACTTGAGGATGAAAAGCTGAACATGACCTAGTAATGTGTGCTTGCAGGCCACAAGGCTGATCGTATCCTGGGCTGCATCAAAAGTGTGGTCAGAATCACCTCATGCAATGTAATTCTTCCCCCTCTACTCCTCTCACTTTAAACCCCACATGGAATACTGCATTCAGTCTGGAGTCCTCAGTACAAGACAGACATGGACCTGTGAGAGCAAGTCCAGAGTAGTGCCATTGATACGAGGTCTGGAGCACCTCTCCTGCAAGGAAAGGCTGAGAGAGCTGGGCTCTTTGAGCCTAGAGAAGAGGCGGCTTTGGAGAGACATTATTGCAGCCTTTCAATATTTGAAGGGGATCTATAAGAAAGATGGGGAGAGACATTTTAGCAGGGCTGTAGTGATAAGATGAGGGGTAATGTTTTTGGACTAAAAGAGTTTAGATTTAGACTAGAGATAAAGAGGGTTTACCGGGCTCTTCATCATAATTGAAGATGTCCATGTTTATTGGAGGAAGGTTGGACTGGATGACCTTTAAAGGTCATCATAACCTAAACTGTGTTATGATTCTACAAAATTCTCATCAAAATCTATTATGAAGAAATTATCATTTACAATGATAACACAAAACCCACTTCTGTCATGATCATCATCTACTTAATTTGAATTCTAAAATTTAGTATTTGTACTAGGGTCATTCCTCTGTATTATTTCATAGCATTTCTGGGAAAATGAATCAGCACTGAGAGGAAACAGAAAGCTCCATTTTGTCTTTTCTGGGACCTGTCTTCCCTCTCATTTTATATGATGGACAAAAAAAGACCTCAAATTTTTCAAAACTACTTTTAAAGATCACAAGAATTAAGAAAACTTCAGTGAGTCATAGACATTTTTAAAGGTCTCCTGCGGGGGATATGGAACAACGCAAATGCCGATTAATGTAATCGAACGCTGAACAATTTATTCTGCGCAAGCACACCTTTTATAGGAAAAAATTACAGAATACCAGAACATTCCACAATAGATGATTGGCTCTGACTCCATGTCAGGTCCTAGCAACGGCTTGTGATTAGAGGCTTAAATTCATGTCAGCAAGTGGGTGTCCCCTTCTGGCAACTTCCAGCACCCCCTGGCAACTTCCAGAAGCTGCTGGCAACTGCCAGCAGCTTCTAGTGGCTTCCGGTGAGGTGCCCTATAGCAACCCCCCTGCAGCCTCTGATGACTTCCGCTTACCAGAGAATTGGAGTTCAGCCAAGGGCTGGATGCCTCTCATGCCTTCTGCTCACTGGACAGTTGGAGCCAGGCCAAAGGCTGGATTGCTCACAAAACCACTCTCAGTGAGAAACGCTTCTACAATACCCTCTTCTTGTTTTGAGCAATCCAGACCTGAGCCAGTACCCTGTTTACAAATCTCTTCATTATAGCGAGTACAATGGTGCATGCGAGGAAAACTAGTAACACAATACCTAATATCTTCAGAGCAACAATCATCCAACTACAAATTCGAGCCCCTATTCCCCATCCCGAAAAAATGTTATGGAGCCAGTCATCCAATGGACTTATATCTTGCTGGATCTTTTGGGAGTGCTCCCTTAGATAGGTTAATTGCCTGTGAATGCTCTCGCTGTGATTCGATAAGTTCATACAGCACATACCTTCAAAGTCCTCACAGCCATGACCCTGTGCCAACAGCAAAAAATCAATGGCTGCGCGATTTTGCAGTAGGGAGTGTCGCATGCTATTTTGGTCCATTAACAATTCTTCGAGAACGGCCGTAGTTGTATTAGCCTGCTTCTCCGCCCAACAAGCCAGCTGGGCTACTGTTCTTAGGGCGTTTCCTGCAGCCGCTCCAGGGATAAACACTGACAGGGCTACCCGAGCAGCTCGGCTCAGTAATTGAACATTGTCATTGCAGCCAGGGGTAAGCCCTATGGATCGTTTAAATCTAGAGCGGAGAATATGACTAAGATTATGCAATTCTGAAAATTTTGGCGCAAAAATAGTCAATGAGCCCAAATAGCATGGTCCACTAACAATATCTTTTGGTATTCCTTGCCATGCCCTATCCCCACAGCTTAAAAAGACATCTGGCGGTAGGGCCTTGGCAGAGTTATTATTCCACAGGAGGGGCACTGACCCGGGCCAGTGAGTGACCCCATATGCTCCAAAGGCTGTTACCTTTTCAGCCGTATCGTTCATCCCACAATATTCACCATCAAAATAATAGGCTCTATCTTTGGGTGAAACATCAGGTGAGTCTGCCAGGTACGGCCAGGCTGCATATTTAGATCCGAACATTACGCAGGTCTGTGTCCAGTTCTGTGAGCTGTTCCCAATTGCCTGCGACGCCGTTAAGTTCAGTTCTTGTGGATCCCAAGGAAGCATCTTATTCAACCCGGATATCAATTTCGCTAAGCAATCCTCAACATTTTTTGACTCACTGCAGTTGTTGGTCGAAAACGTCTTAGAACTGTTCTCATTATACCCAGGTATCCCTATTAAGCATGTTTGAAATGGATCTGTGGCCGATGTCATAGCAAGACAGAATTCTGACACCCCACTCTCATCAGCCCATGTCACCCACAAGTTTTTTCTAGGATTAATTTCATGTAACAAAGATGCAGAACTATATACAAATAACAAAGTTAACAGTTTAACTACTAGCAGGCTCCTGATCATTGCTGACATCCTCCGGCGCAGATGAGATGTCCTCTGCTGAGTCTCGCCAGGGCCGTATCCAGCGGGCTGGTACCCACCAAACACCTTGATCTGTAATCAAACACATATAGCCTCTTCCTGTTAACTTCTGCAGGTCTTTTCCATTGGCCCGTAACCAAGTCTTTATATTGTACCAAAATATTTTGGTTAGGCTTTCCTGATAACCCTGATTGCATTGCCAAACTATGAATGACCATAGGTGGGTCAGCTCTGTCTCCTGTTAATCATAAATAATTAGCCATATATATTGCTTTTGCCAATCGTTCTGCCGGAGGGAGTACTTCTCCCCCGTTTTGTTTTAAAAGAAGGCTTTTTATAATTTGTTTGCAATGAATCATCAACAGTATCAGTAATCACATGTTTCTCCCACCGTTTGTGGTTCTGCCAGACACAAGCGGCTAATTTAGAATGCTTACCAGCATCTGTAAAACACTAAGAATTCAATATGAGACGAAATCACAGCAAGCACAGTTATAAAACATAAACTAAATAGACACTTTGAGAGAACAGTAAAATACATTCTCTTGGAATGGTTAGGATTTACCTCACTATAAGCTGTCAACAACTTCAGTATTTTAAAGATTATCATCAATACAGAAATTAAAGGAAGTATGTTCAAATACAGGTATTTCTTACATACTTTCAACTAAAGTACAAATTCCAAATTGTCAAAGAAAAATTCACAACTAGGATGATAAGCAGGAGAACTCCAGGTAGAGGCAACGCTTTCTCCAGCCACAAATTCTGATTTTTGTAGATATACTCATTTTTCAGCCTCTCTATGCTAGTGCCTGGTGTTGTTGTAGTGTATTGTTTGTGTAACATCTGCTTGAGGGTTGACTGAGACAGGATACTCCTGGGGGACAAAGCTATCTTCCACTATAGCGTCCCTTATCACCCTGATTTAGCAAAAGTAAAGGTTATTGTTTGGTCTGTCTTTGAGATGCACATCCTGCTTTATCTTGCAAACTCTCTGCTTTGTTTTGCTAACCAATCTTCACCCTTCATTGTTGTCTTTACAGTTCTCAAGGCTTAGGCCTGCCCAGGACATTAACACCTGTTGTTTTCTTTGCTGTTCCCAGGGCTGAAGCCAGACCAGGGTGATAGTGCCTGAATCCATTTTGTTAATTATTTCTATCCCTGCACCCACATCAAAAGACAGTTTTTATAGATTTATGATCTACCTTTGCCAAAGTTTCTAGATTCTCCATTAGCTATTGTAGCAAACAAGGCACACAGATTAAAACATTATTAAAATGACAAAATGATTAAGATAAAGTAAAGCCATCCTGTAATGCTTAAGCCAGAAAACACTTTGTTCAACCAATTCAGTCCATCATCTTCCTGAAGGTGTGCTGTTCTTGTTATTAAGATCAGAATGCTTTGTTGATTCGTGTACTTGGGGTCTCCCCTATCATTCCCCCTTTTTGCTTTAGTAGCATATTTTTTACAATTTGCCATGTTCACTCTATCTGAAGTCACTTGAACGTTTGTAACATGTGGCATATCAATGATTCTTACACACCATGTAGCAGGTCAGAATAATAGTGGGTTTAGACTAGATCACACCTGCAAAATATGTGAACTACAGGCTTCTTGGCATGCCTTTCTCTCTTATATAGCTCTCTGATAACAGAGGAGGCCATCTCTCACATCAAGGTCTGGCATGGCATGTGTCCCCACCACTCAACGCCTGCTGGGTTGCAACCAACAGCGGAGCTAAAAGTTCTTCTTGGTGGCAAACACAGAGGCCAACCCAGTCTTGCCCTTGACTGTGGTAAGAGGCATTTGGTCAACCTCAGTCCTGGCACCTTGTTGCCAATGCAGAGTTTCACCTGCTTCATCCAGTAACAAGTCACCACTACGGCAAAGCACATACAGATTTACAATAGCAGTATGTATACTACAGGGTGCAGCAGCATGCTGAAGATGCTTGTGGCAGTGAGGGACCAGCCAAAGAAATGTCTTATCAGTGGAGTTCTCTCACCTTCTTAATTTGTTCCATTGTGTGCTCTATAATGCTATCATTGTATTAAAATCTTTCTCACTTTTGCCTTAGCATTTTCTAGCAGCTGCTGCAAATTTGCATGCCCCAACATCTGTTTTACAATTGACAAATCCATACAATACAAGGTGTAGTTTCTTATTAGCAACTGGCTAGTAAGTACAGGTGGTGTTATACACAAAATCACAGCTTCTAATAAGAGCTACTTTACAAGGACACATATTGCTGTTACTCTTCAGTTGCTCCCAAGTGATGTTTTACAGTCATTTGTTTCTCTCTTCCTCTATCCCGTTCTGCTCAGGATATTCACGGTCAGCTCCTGTAGCTGAGGCATTGGGGTTTTCCACTCGTCTGTCCAGCTTATGGTGAGGCTTGAGAAACTTTGCAGGCAGCTGTGGGTGGGGGGGGGGTGGGGGCGGGGGAGGTGGCACAAATATATCCCTTCCCCAGGGTTATCAATTCTTGAGAAGCAAGACAAGTTAAAGTGTCTCCTTAAAGCAAAGGCATTCTGATGAAACAGGAATGTGAAGCAGCTGCAGAAGTAAACTGCACGGTGTTAACACTCAAGGAGTTCGCTGTGTCATCGCCCGTTCCTTTTTTTTTTTTCTTTCTCTGCCACCCTGATGCTGCTTGGGTGGCAGCTGGTAAAGCTTGTGGTTGCACCACCCCTCTCACTTTTTCGGTTAGCAGTTCTTATTTTAACCAATTGGTTCTTCCAAGTCTTGAATTTACCCCCAGGTTACTTAAAACACACTAAACAGGACTTCTCCTCTGTGCCCAGTGTGCTGCAGGCCTCTTTAAGCCTTATCTGTGGTGTCTCTACAAACTGCTCTGAAACACTGGTGTTATCAGCGCTGTTCCCAGGCCCAAAATCAAAAACACAGCGCTGCACCAGCCACCAAGAAGCAGAAAAATGACTGCCACTGTTGAACCCGTGACAATATCCACTTCTTATTCTATACCATTCATGTCATGCTCAGATCTTACATTTTCAATATACCATCACATGTATATATATACACAGAGAGAGAGAGAGAGAGAGAAATCATCCCTCAGTGCCGCTTTGTGCGGCTACAAACGCCGGCCTGCTCAACAGCAGCTACAGCTGGCAGTCTGCCGAGCAGCAACCATAAATACCTGTCAGCAACAGCACTTCTGTATTAACCCTTTCTTGTCTGAAATGTTAATCTGTTACACATTTAAAACTTTTACATGAACCCAATAACAAAAAAAAGAAAATACACAGAACAGTATCTGCCCTCAACACACATACGCACACATACATACACATGCATACACATGGGATCCCATAAACAGACTTCACACAAATACAAAATTTAAAACACAAAATGTGGTGCAATGACCTGTGAAGACAATCAAGAAACCAGCTCCAAACAGCGTCATTGCAATGTAAGGTGGCAGGCTCAATCTCAGCGGGCGTCCCCGCAGAGGCTCTGCCTCCCTCACATTGCATGAGGCCTGGGCTTCTAAACTGATCAAAATGCACAATCGTTCTGATGCAGGTGGCCAGCCTACATCGGAAGAAGTGGCCAGCAATATCTATAAAGGTCTGCAAGGGTCGATAGAAACATGAACATACTTATATTTGTTAACTTTTAGTGCATGAATATCACAGAGAGACTATAAGCACACAATACATCTGCATCCCCCACCCATCTTACTTTTCCCTTTACAGCTGGCAATTTATCATGAGGATTGCATTCTTTCTCCCTGAGTCACTGCCGGGAGTTTCTGTAAAACTTTCTGCAACAGTTCTTTAGTCGGGTCGTTTAATTCTTTCGGCTGCTCTGTTTCTTCCGAGGTAGAAATGTTAGAGTTAGTGGGGGAATGGTTTGGGGTGGAGATAAGGGAATACTCGGTCGCACTGGGTCTGTAGCCCGTGGATGCCTTCCCCCCGCTGCAAGGTTTGGAATCCTCAGGATTAGTAACAGTATCAGATTTCAATCTTTCCCTGCTGGGCACAGACCGAAAGCCCATCTTCACTGTCTTCGCAATTTCCGGGTGCGTTCTCTCCCCGATACTATGTTCAAAGGGATTCCGATCGGGGCTCTTTGCACCCGTAATCGGGCGCTTTTCGGGTGATTGGGAGGCGGGTGGGGCTGGAGGTTCAGGCGGAGGCAGGGATAGCATCTCCGGAGACAGGGCTTTAGCTGCCGAGGCAGGTGCAGCTCTCTCTGATTTCATATCCCGCAAAGTCTCTCAGATAAGCTTCCATAGCGTGGAATATTTTTGAGCCTCACGCGCTGCCTTCCCCCCATCAGTTATAGTGTCCCAAAGCTGGGTGCCTATCGCCTCCCATGTAGATATTTCAAATGCCGTTCCAACCCCGCTGAACAGCCCCTTTTCTTTACTCCACTGGAGTAACCCCTTAAGAACATCTTCTTCATATTTAATCCCTCTCTTTGAGAGGACGTGTTGGAGGAGATTGAGGACAGCCGCCTCTTCCTTTGTCTGAGCCGCCCCCATTCCTCCCCGACCGCCACTTGCCTTTTTCGGAGTGGACTCTCTAATCGCAGATACACCTTTGTTCCGCGGGACGTGCACGTCCTCCTTCTACATCAGCAGGGCTACTGCTGGCTCCTTTTCGGTCGGCTTCCCACCCATCAGGTCTGCACTGATCTTCACCACCGAAGCAGCTCTCAGGAGGCAAATCTGAGGGTCCCTGTTCGGGCGCCAGTTGCGGGGGATATGGAACAACGCAAATGCCGATTAATGTAATCGAACGCTGAACAATTTATTCTGCGCAAGCACACCTTTTATAGGAAAAAATTACAGAATACCAGAACATTCCACAATAGATGATTGGCTCTGACTCTATGTCAGGTCCTAGCAACGGCTTGTGATTAGAGGCTTAAATTCATGTCAGCAAGTGGGTGTCCCCTTCTGGCAACTTCCAGCACCCCCTGGCAACTTCCAGAAGCTGCTGGCAACTGCCAGCAGCTTCTAGTGGCTTCCGGTGAGGTGCCCTATAGCAACCCCCCTGCAGCCTCTGATGACTTCCGCTTACCAGAGAATTGGAGTTCAGCCAAGGGCTGGATGCCTCTCATGCCTTCTGCTCACTGGACAGTTGGAGCCAGGCCAAAGGCTGGATTGCTCACAAAACCACTCTCAGTGAGAAACGCTTCTACAGTCTCCCAGCTCAGTCTTTCATCAAAAATAAATGGGAAATGAATTGGCTCTTTAAAATAACATAAGCAAAGGAAAGTGGGAAAATGAATTTCAGTATTCACAATCTAATTTACATTGCCTGCTCATTCTGGCAGCTCTTGTAGTTAACAGATGGTGTAAAGGCAAATACACTTTTTGATTATAGGAAAAATTTAAAAAAAATAAAAAAAAAAGATTTAGGAAATGTGCACTATTAAGCATTAGAAATTAGGACTGGTTCACTTATATTACTAGTTTGTAACATGATTAAGCAAATTAGAGGAAATTGGGTGCCTAATTGCATTTCAGGCCTCTAAAAATGTATCCCATTAGCCTCAGTTCAGGAAGCAGCTCTGCCCAAGAAATCATGTTGCATCCTAAATATGGCCACCAGTGCCACTGACTTTATTGCTTATCTTCATCCTCTCCAAGAGATTCACACCAGGAAAGAGTCACTGTGACATTATACAATTATGCAGGGTCAAAGAGGCTTTCAGACGTCTGCTTCCTTCACTGCCTGAGCTCTGCATCAGTTACTGTGAATATAAGAGGATCTTCACCATTTCACAAAGCAGTTTCAGTGCTCACCAGAGCATCTACAGTAACAGCTCCCCACAACTCTTTTTGCAGTTAAAGCTTAACAAAGTCAGCATTAACAGAAGAATAATGCTTATGGTTAATCCACTGCCTAAATGGCCTTTCTGGTTGTCCTGATAGTGCATTGCATAATAGTGGATCCCAGACTGCCTGGCTGCAGTATTCCAATTAGCTCTGACAACACCAGTGATTAGCTCTGATGACACAGAAGCTTGTGTGGGAAAACCTCTTTTGCTACCCATACCATACTGTGCCCTCCATTTCCCACTGCAAATGGAAAAGATGCAGACTAGCGTAGCATCTTTTTCATAGTCAGCATGCAAACCCTACTTTCTAATTCTTTCTGTTTTAATTTTCATTTTAACGTTCATAAGTCCCCTTGGACACTTGTATAAGCTTTTGAGAATCAGGCCAGCTTCTTTGGTCTATAATTGAGAAAACTGAGGTGGATGGAAATGCAGGTTTCATCATTGAAGGTACATTGTGGCTTGGGTTTTAGTTTCTAGTTTTATTATGAGCTATGACTTAGTCGAAAGAGTTGTTTAGCAGGCACATGTAATATGCCATTCCAAATCCAAGCCAGAAGTTTGTTTTATTTTCTCAGGCACCCAAAACTGTAAATTGACCTTCATCCTCCTCAAACTTCATTTTTACATTTTCTCTATAAATGCAGTTCATCTGTGTTTCACTTCACTGTGAAGTGTGTTGCTCATCATAACTTTTTAATTAGCTTTTGAAGCTTCCTTCCTCTTCAGGAGTTATGTGTAAAGTATTGAAAGCACTAACTGCTTCATAACCAGCTAGTATCAAAAAATAAAATTACCTTCCAAAAGTATTTTTGTTTCCTAGCACTTTTTGCATACATAAAGTATAATATTACTCTCCTCAGCTGTCCTCCATATTATCAGAAAGTTGCAATTGGAGCTTTTAGTGTCTCTTTGCTGCCAGTTGGGGTAATTTATTGCATTTTACTTATAACTCAGATCACTCTGTTATTTGGATATTTTCCTATTGGTACCTCAGGAACAATATTATTAACGTTGTTTCTCCCTCTCTCAAACAATCTTTTCTTTGGACCATAGATTTGCCTTCAGAACAGATCTTGCCCTATTACTATCTCTGTGTGATAAAGGACTCTGGAATGATTCATAAGACTGTGGTCATCTGGTGTTTTTGTCTGAGTCTGGGTACAAGAATAAAACTGTCTTACTTCTTAAAAAGTTAACTGTTCCAGCTAGATAATTACCCAGCTGGGAAATGTTTCCATCATTTCCATCTGTTTTTCAAGAGAGTGTCACAGTTTTCACAACTTTTGAGGTACCTTATTTATTTTGTTTAGTTGGTTCAGAAGACTTGTGTGGTGAAAGAAAAGAAATCAAATTTTCCAATTTAGAAGATAAAAAAATTTCATGCTGTTCAGGTTGAGAATGGTATAAGAAATTTGTGGGATTTCTTTCTTCACATGGAACATACTTGTAGGTCATCAGTAGGGAAGATTTCTGGATTTGTATCAGAAGTCTGCATTTATGTGTTAAAAATAGCAGTCTCCAATTTTTTGTCATTCTGCCAGGATGTGGTCTTTATGAATAACCCTGTAGAAGGTTTTTTCTCATATTCTGGTTTGTTGTTTTGTTGCTTTTTTTTTTTTTTAATAAGTATTCCCATCTCAAAAAGGTAAGCACAAGGTGTTGTAATGTCATTCATTACTCTGTGATTGAGAAACAGACAATGGAACAAACATACTCTGCATGACACGTGCAAAAGATTTTTTACCAATATTAGATGCAAATACTGTACTATTATGGTGCCATAGCTTGTATATAGCACTTCTGGATCTCTTGTTACCATAACAACAGAATAAAAAGAGGGATGAGGTTAATAACATAACTCATTTTTTCACTGTTTATTCCTTCATCTAAAGATTGTCTTCTTCACTTTGAAGATGCTTACATTGGAGTTCAATTGAAGAACTATAAGTAGTAATTATGGAGAGTTCAATATGAGGAGTGGAGGAAGCAGGGGACATGATTCAGCATTTTAATCTAGAACAACTGATTTCTCCACTAGGAAATGTATTTGTTCCACAAAAAAAGCAATTCAAGCAAACTCGTCTTCCCTCTCCCTCCGACTTTTTCTCCTTCTCATGCACATAAGGGTACAGTATGAAATTTCTTTAGGAAAGTACAGATGGTAGATAGCACACAACAATTTCTAGTGTGAACAGTTCCTTTGTGTCATTCCTCTGAAGATGTGGGCTGCAAATAAAAAAACCCATGTCATGTAGCACCTCAGATCTGGCAGCTTCACAAAGTTATCACGAGAAAGTAATCAATATGCTTGGCATCATGTATAACAGGTCTCATGTATGCTAAAACTATGCAAGGAACAATGCACATTGTAAGTGTCCATTCAAAATAATTTTCAAGAGAATGAATCTGGCTTGCAAATAGAGGTTTCACTCACCAATCAAGTCCAGTTCGGAGTTCAATATAAGATGCAAGTGACTTAGAAAAGATAAGACAAATGATTTTTCTCTAGTCAGTGTTAAATTTCGTATTCTGGACTTAAAGTATCATGTGCTCCTGCTCTTACTGAAAGTTGCTTAGCAAATCTAAAATCTCAATGAGATTATGACCCTCTGAATGATATTTGAAATACAGGATACATAGTGTAGCAATAAACCTAAGTCTTGTTTGAAATATATATATTAAGAACAGTTCTTTTTTTAAATTAATCTTGTCACAAGGTGGCTGAAAAAGCTACAGAGAACTCTGAAAAGTAAAACCACAGTAAAGCTGTAGGACTTCATTCTGCAAGATGTTTACAAAATAAAACTGTAGGGGCTACTTTAAGAAAGACCAAAAGCACATTTTTCAACTTAATTGGGAGAAAAATTGTTTTGCTTATTAATTTTTATTTCTTTTATTTATACTTTGTGCTTTTTAAAATCATCTACATTGTAAGTTATATAGAAAATTAAAAAATATTTTCTTATGGTAATTCTGCTTTTTCCCCTTTGTGGTGGTGGACTTTTGTGCCAGCATCCAGGAGCTTAAGACTTGTACATCAGCTCTTGGTTTCGCCATTTGTTTGCTGTGTGCAGCTGTATACATGGCTGTGCATTAGTATAAGAATCGTTTCACAGCATCTTTTTTTTGCAGTAATGAAAGAGTTTACCTTTCTTACTGGTCTGTAACAGCACAGAGAAATGGAAAATGGTATTCTATTGCAATGCACAACCAGTGAAGTTCCTATAGTGGAAATAATTTGCCATTCAAGGTAGGAGTCAATGGAAAATTCTTACTTCTTATATAGCTTTCCTAATGGAGCTAGAAAGGGTCTAATAGAACTGATCAGAGTCGCATCAAGGCACTATAATGTCTCCATACTCTACATAGTTTCCAGTGTATTTAATTCTTTATATTCCACTTTAAAGCCTATTTTCTTTCTTCTGTTTACAGTATAGACTACTAACAGCACACTGAGTAATTAACAAGTTATAAAGGATAAAATTGTTATGAAATCCCAATTCACAGATCACAGAAAGCTCAGGCTGAGGAAAATAGAATGTGATGAGAACTGAAGCTTAATTTGTATGCATTGAACTACGCTTTTAAATACATAGCTACATTTAATATAAGAAAACATAGAGTAGTTTCACTTTCGAGTAAATACTAATTTTCATTAGACTGCATAATAAAATATTTTTCTCTACTCAGTAGAAACAAAGTTGAGTAGAAAAAACAGTATTTACTAGAAAATAAATCAAGAAAGTAGTAAAAATAAAAGTACAAAGCAATTTAAGTCCTGTTGTGCTTAAAGATTGCACAAAATTTTATCTCTCAGTAATTTCTTTCTTTCCCCTGTCTTCTTTTCACATCTTTTTGCCCTGAACACTCTGACATGTCTGTGTGGTCATTTGGGCTTTATTCTTTGTTCTATAATTGCAGATTACCTGAGAGCGTTAAAGTGTTATGATTCATTTAATAGACGGAAATACAAGTCGAGTCATTTTGCAATAGTTTGGTTTGCTGTAGCATAATAGCCATGTTAGAGCATTTTTTGTTAAGACACCAGGCGCATCCTGTAATCTGTGCTGGTATCATACTTTATACCATACCATATAATTTATAAACTGTGGATGTAATTGTTACAAATTAATTCCTTGTTAACTCAGTAGACTGCTGTGCACAGTGCTTCAGAAAAGAAACTGAGAGGGTAGGCCTACATTCACTGCGTCAAGCTCAGCGTTGCCACACCTAATCATCATCAATTTATCTCCCTATGCAGTATTTGCAGTGCCTTGGAATAGCATATGACAGACACAACATGCTGAATGTGCTATGTGACCAGCAGGAGGATAACTGTTTTTCCCATTTTCTGCACCATGGTCTTTTTTGTAGGGGTAGAGGTTTGTTTCCTGACTTTTCTTCTGGAGGAAGAAGAGCCGTGACTGTCCCTTTCTTAGAGTACTTTTTCATCATAATAGTATCGCTTATAGCAGGGGGTATGGGGAGGGTTATGTGGCAATTCCTTCCCCAGTTAACAGTTTATTATAAAAATATAATTAATCATGTGTAATTTGTAATGTGGACAATTGCAAAGTTTGTTTCTTATTTTTCTGTTTCTAATAATAATATCAGTATTATCACTATAATTATCATAAATAATGATAATAAACATTATTGTTATTGTTGTTATTATATTATTAGGCTGTAAATCATATACCTCAGAAGGAAGAAATATGGGGTCAACATTAGAGGAGATGTTGAGAGGTTTTCTGTGAGCCAGTGAAGGGACAACCTAGATTTTTCATTATATAGGCCACACGATTAGTCCTTTAAAACCTGAAATTTTAAATCTTCCTCCTCCCACTTCTGTAGACAAGTAGAAAGAGGTAGTCCAAAAGGCATACATACGACTGTTATTTGGGGAGACAAGAAGACACAGGCCACAATGAAACAGTCACAATGTCAGAAGGACAGTGACTACAGATACTTAAGCCATAGCAGAAATTTTAAAGTACCCAAAGCTCAGAAAAATATAGTTATAAAAAATAAAAGCAAAAACAGTTGCAAGAGAAAGCAGCAAAACCATTTTAAGCATGTATAGGTTCAAGTAAGGTTCTCAGAGGTCTTCCATCGTACAAATGAGGTACTCCGGAGGAGTTTGTTTTGAATAACAGTTCAGAAATTTTTGCACTTTCATTTTATTTTTTCACATTTCCCACAGGTTTGATGCTTGTGGGGCATCACCCAGAGCTGTGCACTGTTATGGGGTGAGAGTGGTTCTTTATGCTCACTAACAAACAGAGCTGCCAAGCTCTACCTTTTGACTTTCAGTCATGCCACTGGCAGAGCCAGCATGCTTTCCTGCAGTCCTGCTGAATTACCAGGAATCCAGCTGTGTTACAGGAAGAAACTGGAGTCCCTACTCCTATCTGTCAGAAGCTGCTGTTTCAACACTGCTGTGTGATTAATGAGCAATTTATTTGTTGCTCAGAGACATCTGGGACTTTTTTCCTTTTGCAAACACTAAAATCAACACAGAGTACAGGTGGTGTGTGGAGAGTAAGTCATTTGTTAAAAATCTCAGTTATCATTGAAGTCTACAACTCCTTTTGTCAGAAATGCAAAAAAGTCAATGTCAAAATATTCTGAAAATGTGCAAGTAAAATATTTTGACATTTTCAAAATTAAATGCTTCATTAAAAAAATAGTGGAACATTTCGAGAAAAAAACCCTACCAACTTTGTATTTCAAAACACCCTTTCCATTTAAAAACTGCCTTCATTAGAAGAATAAGGTCAGAAGGGGATTAAATAATTCAGAACTGAAACAAAACGAGGTTTAGTTTTATTCAAGCTGATATTTTATTTTTTTTGTTTTGTTTCATTGAAAACCTAAAAAACCTTCACCAACACCCTTTTACGTTGACTGGTTCCTTCTTGTTCTCCTGTCCAACAACTGATGTACGATGCATTAGTGATCCAGTTCTGAGCTTCTGAGCTTTCACTTCTTTCCTTGTGATTAAGCTTATCGTTTTTCTCTTGCTTATTCTTCTCTGTTTCCTGGAATAAATGTTTGATTTTATTTAAAAACTACTGAAGCTTCTTCTCTTTAGCTGAATGCCCCTTAATAACTGTACTTGCCCATTTGCTTCTTCAGTTGGCAAAGAGATGAGGCTTCATTTGTAGTCTGCAGTCTACACCAGGACAGCAGTTACACCAGAATAAAGGGGTTTGTGGCTCTGCCAATATCTGGAGCCATAGTAGGCTGCACAAGACAACTTGTATTTATGATCTTTTTTATAACCCTATCTATGTGAATTATTATTGGTGTTTCTCCAAATTTCATCAGCCAATCCTCCCAGCTACAGCCCAGACATCATCCCAGTTTCTGATCCGTGGACACAAAGCTGTCTTGTGCTTCCTAGTTTCTCAGGCAGTGAGAAGCAAATTTCTTTCTGCTTAAGAAGCATTTTTTATTTTTCTATCTTAATAAAGGACTATCAAGAATGTAAAACACTTCTAATCAGTTTTTAATCAACTCATGGTATACTTACTGTGGTTGAAAGAGGTGCTTGATACCATTAAACCCCCTTTGTCACCAGCAAGAACTCCTTAAATCCCAAGAAGTACATCCCAAAATTCAGAGGGAAGCTTTGTGTCAGGCACTGAGACCACTTTGATTTCAGACTTTCTGTACAAATGAGCAATATGACCCAGCTACTGCAGCTGTCAGGCAGACTTTCAATAGCAAGAAAATCACTGTGGAAAATTCATGTGAACAAAGGAATAGATGCAAGATGCTGAAATCGGAAAAAAAATAAAGAAGGAAATAAAAAAGATAAAGTATGCTTAATGATCATGGTTTAAGCCCAGCCAGCAACTAAGTACCACGCAGGTGCTTGCTCACTTTCCTGTTCCCCATTGGTGGGGTGGGATGAGAAGGAGAATTGGAAAAAGGTAAAACCCATGGATTGAGGTAAGAGCAGTTTAATAATTAAAACATAATAATAAGAAGAAGAAGAATGAGAATCAGAATCACAGAATCACAAAATCATAGTATCTTAGAATTGTATTATTGAAGAATTGTAGAATCATAGAATCACAGAATCACAGAATGGTTAGGTTTGGAAGGGACATTAAACATCAACCAGCTGGAGCCCCCCTGCCACAGGCAGCGACATCTTTCACTAGAACACATTGCTCAAAATCCCACCCATCCTGGCCTTGAGTATTGCCAGGGATGGGCCATCCACAACTTCTCTGAGCAACCTATTTCACTGTCTCACGACTCTTACGTCTTCCTTATATTTTATATAATAAATTATTTTTATATTTATATAATAAAATATTTTATGTAACAAAAGGAAACAGAGAAAAAGGAATAAAATAAACAAATAAAAAAATTCCCAAGGGATGCATAATATGGTTGATCACCACCTGCTGACCAATGCTGATGCTATTATCAAGTAGCAATTAGCCCCTTGGCTAACTCTCCCCAGTTTATACACTGGGCATGGTGTGCTGTGGTATGGAATACCCCTTTGGTACTTTGGGACAGGTGTCCTGCCTCTGCTCCTCCTCAGCTTCTTGTGCCCCTCCTCATGGCAGAGCATGATACTGAAAAGTCCATGACCAGGGTAAGTAAAGGCTACTGAGCAACAACTAAAACATGGGTGTGCTATCAGCATTGTTCTCAGACTGAAGCCAAAACACAGCACTGTACCAGCTACTAGGGAGAAAATTAACTATCCCAGCTGAAACCAGGACATATGACAGTGAAAATTACTTTTAAAAAAAATGCCTGAAGACAAATATTTTTGTTGAATATTTTACACTGGATGGTATGTCTTCTATCTGCTGTGTTTTACAAGAAACCTGTCATGTAACCTCATTTTGTTTTTCAGGACATGCTGAAAAAACATTTCTATGATAAGATTTTGGAGGACAGTTGGAATTCTGTACCTGACAGAAGGTTACACACAGTGTTTTTAAAATCTGATTTATTCTTTATTTTTGGACAGGAACAGTTAGTTCACTAACTGGTCATTGCTCACAAGTGTAAGGTGTTGATGACTCGCTATGACCAGCCAAAAAGTATATATATACATATAGTTATATGCATAAAAACATATATAAGTACATAAAGGCTGTATCTCACCTCCTTCCCTTACAAAACTGGAGAGCTGCCCTTGTATATGAAGATGAAGCCAGCAGAACCAAGTCACAGCTGGCAATTTTAATCGGACCTAGCAGATCTGCTGAACATGCCTGCCTGCTCACTGCAGTGCAGTTTGCAGACTAATTAAGTTTAAAAATTTTGAATGAGGTAAGAATATATGCCAGTGTTTGAACTGCAGGATGCATCTTGTGTGCATCTTTGGAGGTCACATGTGGCTTTACACACTCATCCTTGTGGCGACTTCTATGCCTGCTGCGATATAATGACAGGATAATGGTGACCTGGCAAACAAGCAGGAGAACCTTGGCATGCATTGTCCTTCTTCCATCCCATGCAAGTACATAAGGCCTGGATATGCTTTACCTGTGAGTTGCCAACTCCAGGCATAGCAGCAGCATGCTTTGTCGAAATGGCAGTCTGAGCAAGGTGAAAATGGTGGGTGCCAGCAGAAGCAACCTCTGCTATAAGTCTGTGTCACAAGACTGCCTCAGTGCAAGGCCACTGTCATAGAAATCCATCACAAGGAATGGATTTTTCGGTGGTAAAATCCATAATCAGCAATGGAGATGAATCTATTACAGGTGATAAATATTTACAGAATGGAAATTTTTATGATAACCACTATCTCTGGCTGTCCAGAACAACATCACAGCTAGAGAAAGGAAGTAGTTTTGCCATTTTTTTCATTCAGGTTATTTTTCATTAACAGCAGGCACTTCTCTTTACCAACTGTTACTAGCAAGTAGCAATCTCTTTGTGGGTGACATAACCTTGATACAGCTGATATAGGCCAACAATATTTATTTGTTTATTTATTGACTGACTCTGCAGTTTAATAAAGTAAAATCTATTGAACTCCAGCCTTCTGTGGTGAATGAATGATGACTTTCTTGCCATTTCTTTTCTATTCCAATACTTTGCTAAATATCCTGTTTAAAATCACCCATCACAGTTATTGTCAAAGCAGTCTGCAAAAAGTGAATGGAAAAAATGTTTTCCACCAGAGTGACTCTCTTAATCAATAGAGGAGCAAAATTATATCCTTTTCTGATATGAGAATTATAAATTGTGTCCAACCTCCATTTGCTTGTATTGATGCTTCCTAGGCAATGAAAAGCTGCTTTTATAACAAATTTAAATTTCACTTTTAACAGTCAGCACTGTTCCTCACATGTAATTGTCCCCATATAAGAGGAGTATAACCTCTTCTTTTGCAGGTATTTTCTCTATATTCCTATTTGCTTCTCTAGAAAATCTGAAAAGAAGGATAATGGAAGAAAAGAAACCAACGGTCCAGATGATATCACTGGTAAAATAAATACCAGACTGAATATTCTGACATGAATTCCTAAAGATACAAAATCACTTTCAAAAGTACAATTTTAAAGACTGCTGCCAAACACAGACATCAGTGCAATGAAAGAGAAACTGTAAAAATGCCTAAGAGCTTGATATTATTATATGACTTAGAATCATAGAATAGTTAGGGTTGGAAAAGACCTTAAGATCATCTAGTTCCAAACCCCCTACCAGAACTGCACACAATACTCCAAGTGAGGTCTCACAAGAGGAGAGTAGATGGGCAGGATCACCTCCTTCGCCCTGCTGGTCACGCTCCTTTTGATGCAGCCCGGGATACGGTTGGCTTTCTGGGCTGCGAGCGCCCACTGCTGGCTCATGTCCATTTTTTCATCAACCAACACCCCCAAGTCCTTCTCCGCAGGGCTACTCTGAACCTCTCTTCTGCCCAACCTGTAGCTGTGCCTGGGATTGCTCCCACCCAGGTGGAGGACCTTGTACACGTCATGGTTAAACTTCATGAGGTTGGCATCAGCCCCTCTCACAAGCGTGTCAAGCTCCCTCTGGATGGCATTCCTTCTCTCCAGCGTATCAACCGAACCACACAGCTTGGTGTCATCGGCAAACTTGCTGAGGGCACACTCAATCCCAATGTCCATGTCGCTGACAAAGATGTTGAACAAGACCGGTCCCGACACCGATCCCTGAGGGGCACCACTTGTTACTGGCCTCCAACTGGACATTGAGCAGTTGAGCACAACTCTTTGTGTGCAGCCAGCCAGACAGCCAGTTCTTTATCCACCAATTGCTCCACCTATCAAATTGATGTCTCTCCAATTTAGAGGCAAGGATGTCATGTGAGACAGTGTCAAACACTTTGCACAAGTCCAGGTAGATGAGCTCAACTGCTCTACCCCTGTCCATCAGTTCCATAGCCCCATCCTAGTAGGCCACCAAATTGGTCAGGCAGGATTTCCCCTTAGTGAAGCCTTGCTGGCTGTCAGCAACCACCTTGTTGTTTTTCATGTGCCTTGGCACGCCTTCCAGGAGAATCTGCTCCAAGATTTTGCCAGGCACAGAGGTGTGAGGCTGACTGGTCTGTAATTCCCCAGGTCATCCATTTTTTTTCTTTCTTGAAAATGGGGGTTATATTCCCCTTTTTCCAGTCATCGGCAACCTCACCTGACTGCCATGATTTTTCAAATATGACGGACAGTGGCTTAACAACTTCATTTGCCAGCTCCTTCAGGACCCACGGACGGATTTCATCAGGTCCCATGGACTTGTGTACCTTCAGGTTCTTCAGATGGTCTCAAACCAGATCCTTTCCTACAGTGGGCCTAGGGTCTTCCTTCTACAGTCCCTGTGCCTGCCTTCCAAGACTTGGGTGGTGTGGTCAGGGCGTCTGCCAGTGAAGACCGAGGTAAAGAAGTCATGAAGAACCTCAGCCTTCTCCAAATCCAGGGTAGCCAGATCACCTGATAGCTTCCGGAGAGGGCCCACATTGTCCCTAGTCTGCTTTTATTTGCTACGTACCTATAGAATCCCTTCTTGTTATCTTTAACATCCCTAGCCAAGTTTACTTCTAACTGGGCCTTAGCTTTCCTAACCTGATCCCTAGCTTCCCAGACAGCATCCCTGCATTCTTCCCAGCCTGTCTGCCCTTGCTTCTGCCTTTTACAAGCCTCTTTTTTCCTTTGAATTTTCCTCAGCAGCTCCTTATGCATCCAAGGAGGTCTCCTGGACCTCCTGCTGCACTTCCTTCTAGAAGGGAGGCAACACTCCTGAGCTTGTAAAACATCTCAGGCACACAGCAGCTCCCCCTGCACCCTGGCGCCAGCTCCCTCTGGAAAGTGCCCCTTCCCTCCTTGCTTGCTGGCTCCCCAAATGACAGCACCGGCAGGTGACCTTGGCCCCTGCTGCACTCCCCAACCTCCAGTGTCTGCAAGCAGCTCCAGCCCCAAGCCCTCTTCCACCCTGCAAGCTCGGGACAAGGGGTCTTGGCAGAGAGATAGGAGGGAGGTAAAAGGCTTGGTTCTGTCCCCAGGATCCAACACAATGCCAGGTGCAGGATGCTCCCCTCAGTGACATTGGCACACTGTGATTCTATGATTCCATGACTGATTCCTTGTGCGTGGCCGTTCTTCCCCCAGCTTGAGCGGCAGCTGAGAAGCCTTGGTCAGCACCGGCACAGGCTCTGCCCGATGACAGCGCCGGGTCAGGAGCCCTGCAGCCACCGAGGGGTCGGTGTGAGCGCCCAGACCTTTGGTCCGTTGCCTGAGCCCAGCCCTGCCCGCGGCTGCAGAGAGCCTGAATGAGCTGCTCTGCCAGGCCAGGGAGCCCACCTGAGGGCAGTTGGGGTGCCCCAGCACCCCCACCCCCACCCCCTCCAGCCCTGGGAACCCGGAGCAAGTGGAAACCACTTGTCTGCCAACACCACGTGTGATCGCAGGGAATGCAAAGAGAGACTGGGTCAGAAAGAGATCAAGAAATGTATTTACAAAACAACAAACAAAACCTAAAACAAACAACAAAACAAAGTGCAACTCCTCTACTTAACCCGAGACTTATCCTACAGAAAACTACAATTCTTATGTGAACAAACAACAGTCTTCTAAGAAAAACAGCAACTCTTCTACAGGAAACTTCCAAAACACCTCCATCTCGATCAACCCAGGAAACAAGCAGCACAAGGCCATTTCAGTGAGGCTACTGATGGTCATTGTGTTTGCCAAAGCCCTGGGACGTGCTAGCGAGAGCGGGACTGTGGCGCAGGACTCAGCCCTGGCTGGGAGCTGGGCATCTGTGTGATCAGGCTTGGCTCGCAGGTGCCAAAGGCGGCGCAGGGCAACGCGGCGGTAGCGCTTGTGTCACCAGGATGAAGCCACCGGGCATCGTGTCGCTGCAGCGGGGCCATTGCACACAGCCCCCGTACAGCAGCAGCCGACCCACCCTCACTGCCAGCAGTGGATGGGGGGCACATGCTGCCTTACCACTGCCCAGCCCAAATCCATCGCGTCTTCCTCCTCCACCACCACATCGACCTCCATCGCCTCCTCCTCCACCTGCAGATCAACTTCCATCTCCTCCACCTGCAGCCCCACTTGGCTCCTGCTGGTGGCCTCTTCCTCCAGCTCCCGCATCTGTTGGAATAGCCTAAGGCAGAAGCCAAACAAAAGAGTGCATTGGTGCTGCCCAGAGCAGCGGAGCGCAGCTGTGGGACAGGGGTGTGGGCAGCCCCGGTCCCCTTTCCCTGCCCGGGCAGAGCCGTGGGGCACTGGGAACCCAGGCACATCCCCAGCAGGAGCTGCTTGGAGGCTGGGGGCTCTGTGTCCAGCAGCACCCACCAGCTCTGACAGGCTGGCGTGTGCAGCTGGAGGATCCTCTGTCTGCTACGCTTCAGCACCTTGTGGGGCGGCAACGGCTTGAGGACCTGGCAGAGCAGAGAGGGCAGGGGTGAGCGGCCGTGCTCCCTGCCTGCGGGCCAGGGCACAGATCCGGCCCCATGCCTGCCTCGGCACCCACTGGTTCCTTACTCTGTGGAGGCAGCCCTTTGCGTCCTCGCCTCCGCAAGGGCTGAGCTCGGCCACCAGCAGGAGAGAGGTGTTCTTCTTGGGGGGCTGCATTTGGTGGCAGTGATTTGGGGACCGAGGGGTAGGGAGCAGGGGATTAGGGCTGAGAACAGAAGAGAAGGGCTGGGAGGAGGTGGAAAGGACTGGAAGCAGGGCAGAAGGAATTGGCAGACAAAACTGGGAGCACGGGACAAGCGCGGGGTGCCGGGGTGAAGGTTTCTGTTGTTCTGTGGGCTCGGGCAGTTGCCGGTGTAGCGCGGCTGCAACGTCACACCAGAGTTCCAGAACTGCTGCGCAGCAGGGAATGGGGATGAGCCTGAAGGGGCTGCAGCTTCATTGAGGACATTGGGCGATGGTTACATTGCCCTCTGAGACAACAAAGACACACTTTGGTGCTGAAAGAGTCAATAAAATGGGTGAAGGCTTCGGCTGGCCAACTACATGGGGCCAGAACCTTCTCCTTTGGTCTTTCACTGTCCCGCAAGCAGTCCGTGAGCTGAGCAGTGCTGATGTGCTGCAGTTGGGATGCGTTCACGGGGGTGGAATTCAGCCCTGTCAGCTCTCGGGATGCCTGCAGCAGCAGAACGCGGCTGCGTGGCCACATCCTTCAGCCGTGCCCGTCACGGGTGTGCCCGTGCGAGAACCTGCGCCCCACGTGCAGCAAAAGCTGCAAGGGCAGCTCAAGGTGTGCGGCCAGCAGCGTGTGGTGAGAGCTGCCTGCTTCAGGAGGAGTCTGCAACAGCTCCGGACCTTGAGCTCGTGTGTCCCTGTCTGTATTTGCATGCAGATAGAATCATAGAATGATAGAATAGTTAGGGTCGGAAAGCACCTTAAGATCATTTAGTTGCAACCCCCCGGCCACGGGCAGGGACACTTACCACTAAACCATGCCACCCAAGGCTCTGTCCAACCTGGCCTTGAACATTGCCAGGGATGAAGCATTCACAACTTCCCCGGGCAGCCCATTCCAGTGCCTCACCACCCTAACAGTAAAGAATTTCTCCGTTATCTCCAATTGAAACTTGCCCTGTTGAAATATGAACCGTTACCCCTTGTCTTATCACTACAGTCTGTAATTCGGTGCATCACCTGTGTCTGCAGGTTAGAAAATGGAGATTTCCCGCACCTGTTGCCAATGTAATTACTTGGTTCTTTGAAAACAAACCAAGCTAAATAATCCCGCATAAAACCCCCTAACACACTGTTTATTAGTGGGTTGATTCCATTAGTTTTTATGTTACATTTTTTCTACCAATTAACCTCTGTTTAGTTTCTGATCTTTAAGCTTTTGAGCCTCTTCAAGTCTTTCATTTTGGAGGCCAAGTATGCATGAATAGAGCTGTTCAGAAACATCCATAATTCTGCTTTTGTCCATAACTGAGAGAATCCCATGAGAATTATGAAGAGAGAAAGAAAATGTTCCATGCTTCATCCATGCCTGTTCCATGTATAGAGCTGTACCAATCAAAAGAAGTAATGTAGTGCTTCAAGCACTCACATGTGGTAGAATGGCCCATGATTGCAATAATAATAGAGCAAATTTGGAATTACAAAATACACCTGAAGGATGCCAAATGCCTTCCTCCTTGTGCTGAAGGGCTGTGGCCAGTCATTTTCCTGACAATATTTCTGGTCTTGGTAACCACAATGAAATATAGAGCTCATGCCCAAACCTTGCCTTGGTTGGAGCTGAAATACAGCTCAAGGCATGCAACCTGAACTTGGACATGGGAAGGACTCCTGGCATCTGCATTTCAGATATCATCTCACTTTTCAGGTAGGGATTTTGCCTTGTTAGCTAGTTCAAATTAAATATGATCAAAATTAATGTGTTTTTGAAATCATATGTTCTTTTTAGGGCCAGTATTATATCAAAAGGTATCCAAAGAGTAAATACTGCCTCTAAGTTACTACCCACTAAGAGGATAACAAAGAAAAAGAAGTGTATTCTTTGAACTTTTTTTACTGGGAACACATAAAAATGCAAATGTTTCTTTCATGATGACCCAGTATTTTATGTGGCCACAGTACACAGTATTTAAGAGAAGTTCTCAATTACCTGGGATACAGTAGTAACTCAGCAGAAGATTATGTCTCAAGCCTGGTTTTGTGACTCTCATGGGAACAGAACATCTGCAAACCTGCACATAAAGACACAGAGGTACACACACAGCATACAAATGGCTAAAATGAACTACTCTTCCAAAGGTATCACTAGGATTTTTCTCTGATATTGCATGGCCATAACCTTTATGCAGTTCTTAGTCTTCCATGAGAATGCCTACTTTAAATTGAACAGAAATAACTGAGAAAATCTTAAACAGACCTTGAACTGTGTAGCCTGCAGGTATGCAGAGAATCAAATATCACAAATTACACAGAATGCAAATTTATACTTGCAAAGAAAGCCATTCAGGCTGACTGAAAAAGACATATGGTGCTTTCATGAAATATGTACCATTCCTTTTCATGAGATTAAAAAAAAGGATGAGGAAAAAAAGTCAAAGTGAAAAGAAGAAGGAAAGAATAAAGCAAGAGGAGTATTTATTTCAATGATTCTTTCATATAATCTAATAGTACAAAAGAATTTATTTCAAAGAAATATAGTTTTCAAGGACTGAAACAAGAAATGAATCCTAAACAAAAAGTCTTGAAGATACTTGGGAAAGGATGCTATTCTTGAAATAACATAACCAAAAGACACTTTTCTGCTAAGCATTCTCCGTCTCTTCCTGTTTCTTTCTGCCATATCCAGTGACTCCTTGTGCATCAGTTTCTTGCACCAGCAGAGAGTTGTCTGAGGGAAAGTTCACTTTCCTACAGCAAATGATAGGTGCTTCAGTCAGCTGGCAGAGACAAACTGTAGGCTGTGATCCATATTTTTGCTTCAGTACTTTCAGTTCTATGTGCTAATTTCCTCCTTTTTAAAGTGGGACAAAATCCAGATTCTAAACAGTGAGTTATTACATTTATACAAACAAAGTAGCTAACTGATACCAGGTGTTAACATAAACAAGGTTCCTTGCAGAGCTCTGTGCTTCTTACTGTTGATTTGCTGTGCTGATACATGGCTGAGGAGCAGATGTTGTAATTTTGTTTGCTTTCAGATGATATCGGAAAGAGTAGGAGTATCGAGCTTTATCCATTGGGAAGTTAATACGCAAGCAGAGAGATGGCAATGGACAGTAGTGGCAACCATGGAGGAGCAGCCTGTGGATGAGCATGACCCACCTCACTGTGGCTTTGGCAGCAAATTGACTAGTTGATGTAGGTTAGAAGTGGAACATGAGTTCACTTTACACTCAGTAGGCGTGGCAGCACTGTCTGCTATATCAGAAACAACATTATTGCCAAAAGCCTCCCAAGAGCTGGGGAAAACAGCCAGGCTTCAATCCCTTAAGAGACACAGTCAGATTTTTAAATTATTAGATGCTTACTGTCCAATTTTACAAACCCTATTCCATCAAATAGATCAATCCATTCCTTCAAATGCATTAATTGATTTAAGTTTCTAACCTAAAATGAAGGATGAATACTGTATGTACCAGAGAGTAACCTGAAATTTAGGAAGATAGCCCTGTTCTTAGTAGTTTTTGTGTATGAGTGGCAAAGTTCATTAAACTGATGAAATCTGCCTAACCTCTGGCAGATAGTTCACATCCTCTTAGCCAGGAAAAAAATCTGGTGGTCCTGTTCCTGCAGACAGCTGACCTCCTGAGCAGGACAAAGAGGACTGCTATTGTGTGCATGTCATCCAGCTACCTGCCATGCCTTTTGTTCTTGCTTTTTTGTACTTGTCCTACAGTTTCTGAATGGAATCTTACAGCATATCTATCTTCTCTGTGGCATTACAGATTTTGCACATATTTCCTGTCCCACAAGTCTTGTGAGTTTGGCTTAAATAGTAAGTTATACCTTTCCTAAATGGTGACTATGCTTGCATCAAAACCTCTGAAAATTAGGAAATAAGGTTCAAGACCGAATTCAAATATTTGCTAAAGGCAGCTATGGCCAAAATACTCGCCTTCCAGGAATATTAGTATCTAAGTGGTGTCCCAGGTCCTCCCTCCTCCAGCACTGGAGTCTGGTCCGTAGAGACTGCAAAGCCTTGTTTTCTGTTAGGCAAAAAATCTGAATAAACTGGCATCATTGAATTGCCACAGAGGGGACCAGCCCACCTGCAAACTATTTACTCAGCTAGACTAGTTAGTCCAGACATTTTTTATCCAATTTTTACCACTTTCCTTTGTATGAAGATGCTCCACCTGGAACATCATCTTTGCCCAGCCTCTGTGGGTGTTGAGCTTTGCACGGCTCAACTGTGGGTGACTTGTAATGGCAGAAGCATATTGCTGTGGTTCTTCAGAAAACTCTGTGAAGTTTTTGGGCATCATAGTTCACACAGAGTGCAGTCTCTAGCTACAGTGACCCCATTTGGACAGAGTGGCACATCAACCAGACTAATTTTGACTCTGAAAAACTTTTTAAACACTCTTTTCTAAAAATGTCACCATGACCTAGACAGTGCTTCAAGTCAGCAGTAAAAGTAAGAGCGATTAGGGAAAAATCAGACTTGGTTTACTGTCATGTACATGAAAGATGTTATAATTATCATACCTTACGTATTTGATGGGCTGGAAGAGGAATTCATACAACCATAACTTGGATGAGATATGTTACCTACGTTCTTGAAGACACAAAGCATTTTTCAGTATAATATGATCTCTATGGGAAAGTCTTACCTGCTGCCTCTACATTAACGCTACCAATACAAAAGAGGAAATTATAATTCTGGTAGAGTCATTAGAGTAATATCATAAATTCTGTCAATTACCTGTGCTTAGCTGATTCCAACAAGGTACTTTGTCTTTATTACGTGTTATATCTGTGGTCTCCTTCCAGAGAGGTAAAATGATTCATCATGCTTTGTGTCTAAATAATCCCAGCAATAATTCTGAGCCATTTGCACAAGTATAGACTGTTCTGACAATGTGTCTACACAGAGGAAGCTTGCAGAATATCATTTCTTGGTTGTTCTCTAGACTATTTCTTAGAGATTTAAAATGGGTCTTCAGTCTTTGCCTGTAGTTGGCAGGGTGGTCTTTAACGGCACACAGCACAAAATATAACTGTGATAGTTCCAGACACACAAGTCCAGCAATATCAGTCCCATGGGCTGTTTCCACACTATGTGAAAAACAGCAACATCTCTTACACTACTGACAGATCACGGCTGACCAAGTTCTTTCGGTTTCATTAAATTCTTTTATTCAATTTTACTTCTTCAAATTTATGTACAGTGACTACGAAATACATCAAATCAGATACGTCTAACCGTGTGGACTTGAATGCACATCAAAAATATGCAGTGCCATGATTCTATTTACACTATCATGATAAGGAAAACAATTTCCCTTGAATTTTAAGAGGCAAATTTAGTTTGGAAGCATTCCTCTAGGGAATCACAGACTAGTGAATCTGACAAGTGAAATCTGTATACACTTACATTGTAAAAATTCTGTTATAAATTCAAGAAATTTTCTCCAATTTTTAATTTGTTATTAAAAATAAAAAGAAAAAATAAACACGGTTAAGATTAGAACCAGTAAAGTCTAACAGAAATAAAGACTGATAAATGAAAAATATAATTTGCGAACATGGGTGTCTCCTCTGTAGAAAAGTCACCTCATGGCTAATACACCCCCTTTCCAAAAAAAAAAACAAACAAGCAATGCCAGCTGAATAATGAAAAACTGAAAGGATCCAATAAACTCTTTGCTGCAAGGAGCCTTGAACAACACAGCTGACTTGTTAAGGGGGCTTATTTAGACTATTAGGACAGATGGCCTTAGCATGAGCTCAAGGAGGCTGCAAATCAGGCAAGCTTGTTCAGATTATAGAGGAGTTGCTGCAGGGAGTTAGAAATGCTGTGTTTCTCAGGACTAGCACAATGCAACAAGCTTGCTTTTCTCATTTAGTTTCTTCATTTAGCCCAAAGACAGTTAAAATGATATACCATGAGTTTACAAAGATAGATACACAGATAGATCTGTTGAGCAATGTGGTAGTGTTCTTAGGCGGCATATCAGGTACACCAAAAGATATGATTTTGGTGTTGCTGTTTGATTCTGAGGTTTTAATTCTGGTCCTGCTGTATAAGCTCCATGTTGGCTAGAACATGACTTCTGTCTTTTAGATTTTTTATGCAAAGTAATACTGACCACTTTCTGATGAGGTGAAGAAAAGAGATACAGAGACTTAGGGGATAAATAGTATAGAAGCCTACTCTCGAAAGAAGTGAACCACATAATTACTGCGATTGTTTATATACGCATAGGAACATAGGATAATCACTGTAAAAACAGAATATAATATTTAATTGGCCTTAAAGATTAATAGAAAACAAAGGTGACAGTGGATGGTCTTATTTCCTGGAATAAGTTATCAACTGGGACCTCTTGATATTTAAAAAGTAGAATTTTAGGAGGTTTTATTGAGAAGAAACTGTAATAGTCAAAAAGGAAAAGACTAGGTCATTTATTAGGAGTCACAGTAAAGCTAAAAAGGAATTTGACAATGAGACAGCAATAGACAGTATCCTAGGTGAAGGATATGATTGTCCATGTTAGTCTTTTACTTTTGAACTTCCTAAGCTTCAAAGAAATTATTTTTGGTTTACATCCATTCAAGCGTCAACAGAATCAAACATGCAGACTTGTGGTGAGGAAAAGAGAAACTTAGGTGAGAAATATTGACATAGCCTCTGACCAAAGGGTAGTATTGCACCAAAGTAAGCTTTCTCTGCTAAAATAAGGGCTTTGAATTTGATGCCATCTAAATTTTTACCTGTTAAAAATTTACTAACTTGGTGTGATTATCTCTTTGCAAATCCAGCCACTTCTATAAATTAGAATATATAGTTGAAATACCTTTTGGTGGGGAGAACAGGAATGGAAATTACCTGAATGTTACATTCTTGGCTGTTTTTACTTGTCTACCTTCTATCTTTTATCAAACTAAACCTACTAAGTGAGTTAGTTGTAAAAGATGGCATATGACTTAGGTTTGAATGGCTTTACTTTGGGGAGCTACTACCTCCATATATATTGATGAAACAAATGAGGTTATTGGCAGTATCACTGTTACTACAAAACTTCTTTCTTAAATAGCAGCTGCAAAGTTCCTTGATCTATCTCAGTGATGCTGCATGCACAGTATGCACCATGATTTTTTCAAGCCTATAGAGAGCACTTTTCCATGTGATCACTGACTCAACATACCAATTCTGATTCTGTCTTACTAACAGGATATGTAAATCAGGAAGCTTGATGGACTGGTGCAAACAGAGTACCCTGAATTTAAATGATGCAGTCTCACTATCAGTATTTCTGCATGTTTGGGATGCCTTGAGCAATATCCAGCCTTAGTTACAGCTCCAGTAATTTTTAGTTTTGCAGTAATCATGGAGGCCTAAAGTGCAGGTGGAGACTGTTTCCTGTTCTGATGCGTCGTGATACCAGGCTTGGTGCTGGCACGTGGTACCCATGCTTTAGTGCAAAACCCCAAAGTCAGTCTGAACTAAGATGAAGGAAGACACTATGAAGTATTATGAAGTTCAGGTGGGGGTGGACTCTAGCATCTTCCACAGAGGAGCTGCCCTTAAGTTTTCTCTCAAGTGTGACTTGAGGTTGCCTTCTGCATCTATTTAGTTTATCTATTTAACAAACACCAAACAACAGTCCCAAGGACAAATCATTCATCCAACTTAGAATTTCAAACCTTATTCCAACTGCTAAGCAGTTGGAATGTAACCTTATTCACCATTGGTATATTTTATGAAGCTTCTGATGTATTACACATATTCAGAAACCTATCCATAATGTCATTTGCAATAGGTTACTTGAGAAAGTGTATGAGACAGCAGGAAAGTGGGAACATCCAAACTCACTTCCATGATGTTTTCTTAAACTATGAAAGATGAATTGCCCGTTAAAAAAACTGTTTTCATTTTTTTTTAATCGGAAACCTAACTAACCCAGACAAACTGTAGAAGAGAGCAACCTTCACTTTGTAACTGAAGGAGGTACACATCTGACCCCCAGATAGTTTGATTGTAAACTTGCCTAGTGGTGCTGTTTCCTCACTGCAAAACACATTACCAGCTGACATCATTGTGAGTTCCAGTAATTGTTTGTACTACTACATTTGCTTCCCCAGTTGAACTGACAGGAAGTATTTAAATGATCAGAAAGCAGAGAAAGCAGGTTCATTTTGCCTAGTTAGACAGTGGCTTCTAATTAGTAGTGTCAGACCAAAAATTATGCGCCTGGCTTGTTGACTTACAAGCTAGATAAAAGTTTAATTTGTAAATCTAAGAAAAATAAAACAAAAAAATTAAGCTGTAGGAGATTTCATTAGAACTGAACTGCAAAAAAATATTGAGGGTAAACAAAATGTTTGTTTCTACTACTATAGAAAAATGTCTTTTATGTCTTTATCATGTCAGCCTACATTTTAAAGATAAATTTAAATTTAACACTTTCAGATTCTGAAACACTTTGTCCTCTCACCTTTTGTTTTTTGGCAACTAGGATCACAATCTGAAAGGTGAAAATAGAATATTGTTGCAGAGTGTTTAACAAGACAAGTCTAAGTGTGTTGAACATCTTTCAAAGTCAAAGTTACATTTAAACTTCAGGACCATTCTTTCTTAAAAGAATGTACATATGCTGAAACTCTTTCCTCAGGTTTTGCAATTGATGACATCCAGCAGCTCCCACTAATTTTAATTAGCTTAATGTAAAACCTAAGTGCAATTCATATGTTTCATTCATTTCATATGTCCTCTATAGACATGGTCCTATTAGGCATAAAAATACTGCACAAGAGGTATACACTGCATTTAGAACTTGGGGTTATTTTGGATATTCCTGGCTAATGCTTCACCCAGACTAAGTAGGATCTATAGATCAACCATCTCATTCTGATTCTTTTCTGAAAAAATGTGCTTCCAGTGGCATCTTTCAACATGACCTCAACAGTCATCTGCACCTTATTTGTGTATGGACCCTGCGGGTAGTATTTTCTCCTTTGCACTTCTTTGCAGCACATCAGTGTTCCAGATACTCTAGAGCAAATGCAGTCAGCACATTTTGTAAGCAATTTATAGACAGGTCATTTTATAAGCTATTATCATGGTAAATCTGAATATTGTATTTTAAGCTATTTTATATTATAGACTGATAACTTATGCATGCATTAACTCAGTTAACTCTGTTAATACCTTAACAGAAAACTAATGGAACAATTGAATTATTGATAAGCCACTTCCACACAATAAGAAATTTTAGCTAGGAGCAGTGTAATTTAGGGATATGAACTCATCTTTCCAGATCTTGATTTTCAGTCTTTAGGATGAATGATCTTACACGTTGAAGGACCCTCAAGCATCAGTCTTTGAGAAAGTCTTCAGCGCATATTTAGGTAACTTCCAAATCTGAGACAGACCCTGGTCAGGACATAAGGGAAAGAGACCCTGCAGGAATAGCATTCAATAGGTGGCGTTCTTCATTATCAACTACATTCAGCTTAGCGCTAAATGCTGGCTCCAACTGAGAAACAAAGGGCTCCTGGCAACTCCTGGCTTTTATAGCCCTCATGCAATTTGAAGGTACTGGTGCTGTGCAAAACTGTATCAGCTGGTCTTTCATGCTGTGTTCTTTGGGTAATACTCAGTTTCAATCGGTGGATAGTTTAACAGTGTGGGGGGGAACAATTACCCAGTCCTAAAGATGCTTCAGCTGTGGATAAAGTGACTCCCAAACACAGTCTGTGTTTTAGCACAGGCCAAAGAGCAGCTCTAATAACAACTTTGCATGAAACTACGCTGATCTTCAGAGAAAGCTGCCTGGAGAGCAAAAGTGTGGTCCAGAGGATGAGTCCTCACACTGTTCAGCTGGCTGGCTGAAATGCAGCTCACCAGGAGAGGAGCTTGGATACTGCTGGATTCGGCACCACGCACAGCAGCACCACACAGCGTGGAACACTCCTGAGCATCTCTGCAAGCAGCCTTCCCTGTGAAATGGGAAAGCAGCTGCTCTGGATACTGCAGCATTATAGCTCACAAACATAGTCCATATTTGTCAGGGAAAGACTAGTAAACTTGCATTTTAATAAATGTGGTTATTCTTTAAATATCAGAATTAAAGCTGTCTGTGCAATCTCTGTTTAAACATATTTATGGTATCATATATTAGGTACAAGCATACACTTTTTCCTACAGTATGCATGCCATTTACTTACCATGTAACCAATGGCCCTTCATGGTCCTTCACCTTGCTCTAAGTAGCAACCTAAACTCCAAACTATTTTCTAGATAATTAGTTTTTTCTTAGATGTCTCCTATCATGTAAGTTCTGAATATGGCTGCACTTACATTCCTCACACTGACACAGTTATTTTCAAGGACTGTTTCCTTGTATTTCCAGTGCATCAGTGCTAAAGCTGTACCCTTTTTACTGAATCTCATTGTAAAAGGTTGTCTGCAGGACAAGATCTTTTTCCATCCTGACCTGTAAAAAAGGTTATTGATTTTGGTTCTTTATATCTTTTAAATTACTTTAGCAGTTGCAAATGCATGAAGCTATGATGGAAAGGGGAAGGTGAGGGAGGAGGAAAGGCAGGTTATCCAACCTGAAAGTGAACTTTGAAACAAGAAGCCATCTACTTTTCTGAATTCTACTTTGCACAATCATTTCACTGGTGCTAGCTGTTACAGATTCAGAAGCTAATATCTTTTGATCACTTTGCAAACTTTGCAGATGCTCAGCAGCAGTGACTTTGAATAAAGCTAGTGTAACTCACTGTAGATGTGGTTTTGCAGTTGAATCAGGCAGTCACTATAGGGCCATTAAAAAGAACAGTTCCTCTTCTCTCACGTCTCCCCCTAACGATGGCACTAGCATTAGATGAGTAATATAGCCCAGCGACCTATGCTTCCATTAGTGTTCTTCCAATTTCATGCTGCCTAGTGACCTTAGCTTTCTAAGCTCAGGAAAACAGTGAAGCAAAAGTAGAGGAAGAAGAAATAGTGTGGCAGTCTTGCAGTAACCAGAGTCAGATGGGTTTGAAGGTACTGTAAAATCATAGTCTATTTGGATCATCTGCCAGTCAATATTCTGAAAATACAGCTCTCCAGTACACCTAATTCTATCTCATTGTGGGTGAGTTTCTGCCAGAGTCGACCCTAAACATGAACAGTGAGGGAAAAGGACAAAAGGAAGCAGAAAAACAGTGGCATCGCTTACAGCAATTCCCTGCAGTGTGTCTGAGGAAAGTGAACACCAGAAAATTTTTCTGTTTTGTTCCTTTTGCACTATGGATTGATGCCATGGCAGGTATAAGTTGTTCAACCCTCCAGGTCTCCTCACCCTTCACTTCCTTCCACACCACCACCACAGGTTGTGTGGCTTTGCTTTAAGCATGATATGGGAATTGATCCAGAAGAAAGTTTTGTGTTCTCTTTCACAGCTAGCATTATACCAAAGGATCTGCCACAGACTGGACAAGTTTTATCCCGCAGAAGAAATTCTTTTGTAGAAGGGAAGAGCTCATTAAAACATATGTTGTTAAAGGCACAAAAGGAGAAATAAGATTTATTAAATAAAGATATTGCCCATGACCTAGAATAATATATATATATATATATATATACATATAGTAATGACAAACTAACGTATTTCAAAGACTGGTTTCTGTTGGTTTTGCTGCAATTCTCTGGAGACACAGAAGTATGCTGTGAAGGGCTCAGGGCTGATACAAGTCAATATAGTTACACAGGCATGCTTTAGTTACACAGTTTGTTTATTTCAAAATGCAGTGCATCAGTTCAGTGAGGCCAAATGTGGGGGCAGAAGGGAGGAAGAAGCTTTTAATAGCTGGCAGAGATGCATTTCTTACCACTGGGCAGGAACTATTTGGTGTACCAGCCTTCATCCCAAGAGCAGGGGTCAGACAGCTAGGGCACAAGGGTCTGTGTACTGACCGCTGCTGTGATACACGTCAAGACATGCTTTGAGGGAGGTAGGGAGATACACAGAACAGCAGTACCGTTATTGGCAGTAGGACACTCAGTGATGTGCTCCCTACTTTGTCCTTCCTTGTCAAAGGGCTTGGAGCTGCCAAAAGTAGGGTCCAAATCATGCTTGGTACCAGTAACGGCTGAAGAAGAGGGAAAGTCCTTATCCTTTTTCGTGTGGGGAGCTGCAGTGACTGTTCCTGTCCTTCCTGCCACTGCTGAAGGAACTGCTAGCTTGTCTTTCTCCCCCTCTCACCATCCCAGCTCAACCCATCAGCCTCCTGCTTCCCTTTCCTTTCCTGGGGTAGATACAGCCTTCAAACAGGGAGCGCCTTCATTTAGTTTTACTTCTACTACGTGAAATCCTCAGTCAGTGCCATACTTTTTAATTGTTACTCTTGGTTGAATTTCTTTCTAAATAAACATGATACAAAATTTCCTGTCTAGAAATGTCTTCTGCTCTTGTTTCCCTTGCCAGCATTTCTAGTATCTCAGGTGTTGCTTAGCAGTGGGAAGTCAGCCTTAGTGACATACTGATCTAAAATTAATGTTGTTATTAATGAAAATTAGCTTCTGTGGCTATGGTTAGCACAACAGAAGAAACAGGATGTGTCAAAATCTTAGCAAGACACAAGAGAAGCCAGGGAAAAATGCAGACAGAAAATTGAGTTGTTCATGTACTCGATGGTGAGCACTTAAGTCCCTCACTGCACTGCTTCTGCATGAGCAATTGGACTGAAAAAGTAGTCTCCATCCCACTGCAAAAGACATGGTAGTGTAGGCTCAGAAATACACTGAAAAGAGCTATGGTCAGTGCTCCTTGGCTCTGAAGCCAAATATTCTAAACCTGTCTTGCAAGATAAAGATCATGATATAGGAAAGAAAGAGCTCAAAATGTGCATTGTGACCTTAGAAATACTTTGCAATATAAGAACTGCCTCTGTTTATTCTGTATTTGCATTTCTTTCTGTCTGACAGCATCCCGTGAAACTCCTTTGTGCCTTTGAAAGTATTGTTTGCAATCGCAATTTGATTCTGAAAGGACTTAAATGGAAAATCAGAGGGAAGATACTCCAGTGCAACCCAGCCAAATGAACACTGTGCAGTGTAAAATAAGCTTATGCAGTAGGAATAATTTCCAAGGAAAATAAATAAAAGCATAAAGATGATATGTATCAAAAGATATATTGCTACCAGAGAAATACTAATGCCTGGTCAAAAAGACTATATATTTCCCTGTAATTTACAAATAAAAAAAAATTATGTATTATCGATTTTAATGACTTAAGTTACAATAAGTTAATGATGATTCCCAAACTTGATAACCATCACATGAAAGGACATATTTTTTAAAGGTGTTCTGCATTAGAATTTAGACAGCTTGTCACAATGAAATATGAATGATGTCAAATATGTACTGAGGAATGGTGAATGAGGTTACAGGAAAGTCACATGCAAAGTAATGCTTCTGAAAAGACAGATTGTTTGGAGCTGGAGACTTAAAAATATGCATGTTAACAAGTTCTGTTCAAGCACCGACAAGCAAAATACTCTCGAAGGATGAGATCTGCAGGAGAGTTCAGTGCCTATTAGTTCCTGAAGAAGTCATTTTGACAGCAGTCACTGTTAAAATGAATTGATGGATGCTGAATGCTTTTCCACTGAAACTGTAACTGAAAAGTAACTGCTTACTCATTCCCCCCCAACTCAATCTTACAATGTAATATGCCTATCCTGCGCCCCCGCCAAAAACAAAACCAAACAAAACCTAAAAAAAAAAAAAAAAAACCAAAAAAAAAACACAACCAAACATCACATAGAAATTCTAGATGAATTTTCTTTGCAGAAAGACAGTTGGCAAAAATATTTTGTAGAAGTCTCGCAGGTCTGCTTTAGTTAGTCACCTTTAAGTTTAGTAAGATGTAAGGTCGATTATTCGGAGTTCAGCAGTTAATATTCATTGAATCAAGACTTACTGTGATTTAAAACCTGGCAAAGAATATGGTAGGATCAGAAATCTGAATTACCTGAACCTCCTTGGCACTGCAGGCTCTTGAAATAGAATACATACCCTGCAGATTTTTCAAAGGCAAGTGCATAGCACTGACCTTATCCTGAAGGCTTTATTATGACCAGCAGTTGTCTCTGCAGTAGTCAATAGTATTTATCAATCCAACATCAAGTTTTGTATTTCTCATAGAAATTTATTGTTTCATTGACTAAATTCTTTAATATTTATGTATTATTTTTTCACTAGTAACTCACATAAAGGAGTGAATTATTTGCATTTCTACTCAACAACATACACAGACATTCACTGTGTTTATCCAGGAACACTTCAGAATATTTTTGCTTCGTAATTAAGCTATCTTGTAAGTGAAGGCACATGAGGATGAGGCCATCTGAATGCTCATGAAACAGTTCAGCTGGAGTGCCAGGCCCACCAAGAGATGTTAGCCAGAAGATTGTAAGAACATGAGACTTTAAATAGGTGCAGTATTACCAGACACAATGCACACCTGGTATAATTCGCTTTTGGGTTTTTTTTTTTTTTCTGATGTTTTTCTCATGATACACAGTATTCAAGTATTCCAGAACACCTTCCGACCCTTTAGATTCTGCACTCAGATTTATAACTGCAGTAACTTAGAAACTCATGTAATTCCCTCCATCTCCTGTCTTCAAGGGCTTTCTTCAATGCAGGAATAGTCTGTGTTGAGCAAAGTAAGAGCATGGAGTTTGCCTGTTATGTAAAAGCATAAAGATATAAGCATTTCACTGGGAAGTCCAGAATGCAAGTGGAATGTATCACTCATAGTAACATTTCTAACAAGACTGTAATGTTACAACTACTCAAACTATTCAATGGATGAGGATCAGGAAGAAAGATACAGTTTTGACACATTAGCAACTGGTACACACTCACAGTAGGACGTACAAGTCTTGCAATGGGCAAGCTGTTCTTGACTTTTCTGCTAATGTTCTTTTTCGCATCTCTGCCATAACTCACCCATCTGATAGAAATTGTAAAGTCAGAACATAGAATCACAGAATCATAGAATAGTTAGGGTTGGAAAGGACCTTAAGATCATCTGATTCCAACTCCTCTGCCAGGGGCAGTGACACCTCACACTACACCATGCCACTCAAGGCTATGTCCAGTCCAGCCTTGAACACTGCCAGCAATGGAGCATTCACAACTTCCCTGGGCAACACATTCCAGTGCCACACCACCCTTACAGTAAAAAATTTCTTCCTCATATCCAATCTAAACTTCCCCTGGTTAAGTTTGAACCCGTTACCCCTTGTTCTCTCACTACAGTTCCTCTGAAGAGTCCCTCCCCAGCATCCCTATAGGCCCCCTTCCGATACTGGAAGGCTGCTATGAGGTCTCCATGCAGCCTTCTCTTCTCCAGGCTGAACAGCCCCAACTTTCTCATATTTTCACTGAAAAATTTGTCTCTCTCAAAGCCACTAAAATTTACAGCTTTTGCTTTCCTCATTATTTGTTTTTTAGTGGTGTTCTAGAATTCAGTCATTTTTCTTTTTTTTTTTTAGCGCAATTTTTTTGGCAGATTATTTGAGAAGCATTTCATAAAATCATGTTCCTCTTTTGTTCCTCCTTATAGGTCTAAGTGGGTTTTGTGGATCCAAAACAACTTCCTTTTTCCTCAAAGGAAAAAATACCAGGATACTTCCTTGAAAGGGTACTGTCTGATCAGAAAAATAAATAGAGAGGTAAATAGATAGGTAGGTAGATAGAAAGGTAGGTAGGTAGGTAGGTAGGTAGGTAGGTAGGTAGGTAGGTAGGTAGATAGATAGATAGATAGATAGATAGATAGATAGATAGATAGATAGATAGATAGATGATAGACAGACAGGCAGACAGATAGAATGGAGATGTCCATTTTTGAAGTTTTCACCTTTCTGTAAAATGCTGGCATTTCTGTAGACATGCTTTGCCAGCTGAAGCACAGTTTAAGTCCTTGCTGAGAGTGGTATCTCATTGGAAGTAACATTAAATCATCTGATATGCTGATTTACACCTGTTTAGATGTCACAATAGACAATTTAATTTACATTTCTCTGTCTCATAGTCCTCAAATATTACGTGCAGCTCAATATTCACCTCTGTTCAAGAGCACCGACAAGCAGTTATTCTTTCAAGTAAAACAAATTTGGTTTCCTTCTTGTTTAGGTGACTTTATGGCTTTTGTCACTTAATTGCAGGAGTGCATGGATGCACCTGAAAGTCCATTTAGACTGCAAAAGTTGCTGTGACACTGAGGTCTGGCTCTCCCTCATCCTGCTGGGTGTGTTCCCAACTGTAAGAGGGAAGAGTGTGGGTCTTCCCAACAGAAAACAGCCTGCTGAGATGTGGGGAGAAAGCTGCACTGCAGCTGAGCTCACCCCAGTGCTCCAGGATGGGGAAGCTTTTCTACACCTCACCAAGAAATAATTTTCCTGCATGTTCCTGTAAAAGCCATGTGCATCTTGGAGGGTAGATGTGTGTATTTCTTACCGGCAGGCCACAAATGCCTGCTGTTTGATTTGAAACCCAAGGAGAACAATCAGAGTGGCATGGATCTGAAGTGCAGCAGGATAAACAGCCTCATTATTTGAACTCTGAAAATGTACAACCGTAGAATGGCTAGGGTTGGAAAGGACCTTAAGATCATCTAGTTCCAGCCCCCCTCCTGCATCTCTTGTCCTTATTTATTTTAGAACCACCACCAATTCTTACTTCCTTTGTAATGTGCCCAAAGTGTCCCCAGCTACAAAAAAGAAACGTTACAAAAAATTACAGTAAGATACTTTTTCTGACTTAGGTCTGCTGAAAGTCCTGCTTCCAGCACTTCTCTGGCCTCTCCTAGACACCACGTCACCCCAAGCCAGCTTGGTCCAGCTTCATAAAGGCTGTGCAAGGTGATATCCTCCTTGTGCTATTTTGAAACACAAGACAGTGAGTACACAAAACTAATGGGGTCTTCTTGCCTTTAGCTGCAGTGTTACCTGCAACAAACATTGCTAAAGGCAAAATGGCAAACATAAAATATTTAGGATGAAAGGGGGCTTACATGCACTGTCCAAGCAGAAAAAATATTTTATTTTGGTTTTGGTAAGGTTTTGGTACGGTTTTGTTTTGTTTAGCTTTCTGGAACTTTTATATTTCAAAAATAGACTTTTTATGTTACACCAGTAAATAATCTCAGAGGAACATAAAATAAATAGGAAAAAATAACAAAAATATCATCACTTTCTAATAAAGCTGAAGAAAAGCACGATCATAACTACTTCTAGTTGCTGTCAATGTGAGAGACTACAGAGTGCGATTCTTGTTGTGATGAAAGTTGACACCAAACTAAAATATTAAACAAATATTGCCAAACAGCAGTGAAAAGAAACAGTGCTGTAGCCCAAATTGTAATCAATCTGGTGCTTCTTCAGATGAAAAAAAAAAAAAAAAAGGAAAAAGAAAATAATGGAAAGGAGGGAAAAGGAGGGAAAGGGCATTTTATACTTTCTGCAAAGAGACCAAAAGTGGAAGAGAAAACTTGAGAAAATATGCTGATAAATACAAAGCTCTTCATGCTGCTACATGTACAATCACAGCCACCTTTAAACCTGGCTGCTGGAATATGGAACTCTCTAATCCATCCCCTCCCAAATTCTTGAAAGTGCACATCTGTAATAATGCAGAAATTTCATCCATTACTTTTATTTTAACCAGGTGGCAAGTGAAGGCACAGACTGAAATCCTATGCTTGCTGAGAAAACAAAATGTTGCATTCAGTGTGTGATTTTGCACTGAAATACTGCAGCTTCAGAAATTTCTGGGCATTTTTATTGTTGTTTTTCTTGATAATGTTTTTCTGGCATAAACTGCAAAAGCAGCCACACTATATCAATCTTCTGTTAGACGGAAAGTCAAGGGTCATGGACTTCCCACACCCTGCTGTCTTCCTTCACATGCTAGTCACACTTGTATACTGTGTTTTGCTCAGCACATAGCAAGCTGGGATGAACATAAGTAGAAACCTTCTCAGCACTCTCTTCATTGTACTGAAAGTGCTATTATTTCTAAAGAAGCAGGGGATGGTGATTACAAGGCAACAAACGAAGGAGACTATTTATGCTGTCATTATTAGTAATAATGATCCTTTTTCCCACTGCTAAGGCAGAGATTAGGTGATCATGACAGCTAGTAGTTAATTACGGGAGAGCTTTTTGCAGCAAATGTTCTCATAATGTTTAGATTCCGTGATAGTAAAGGTGGTGGAAGTGGATCCTGCAGGGGATATAATGAAGGAAATTAGTGAAACTACTAGAATTAGGTCAGAAACAGAGTCATCTTTTTAAGAATAATTTTAGGTTTTCATTGAATTTCAGCAGAGGGTATGTTCCATGTCAACAAATATCTATGTCCAAGAAAAAAATAAATTATAAAAGACTTCTAAACTTCTAAGAATAATCAAACACTGATATCAGGAGAAACAAGAGTGTTTGCACATAGAAAATAATTGCCCATATAGCCCTATCTGAACATGTTACCAGATCTGCCTGCCACTACAGAATGATGAAGAACAAACCCTCGACTTTGCAGGACCAACCTAATTTGGCTCAGGCACGGCAAATGGGCTTGTTTCTGAGAACATTTACAATATCTTCTTGATTAATAGCATGCTGGGTAGGACTGCATCGGTTTATAAAGCTAAAATCTCCTGCAGAGGCTTTGGCTGGACAGCAGCCCAGAGGTATTCAAAGAATATTGTTGCAGTCTCAAAGAAATTTGAATGGTTTCTGCTACATACCATTACAATATCTCTGCTTTCTGTAATCTAAAATGAAAATAGGGAAGAGCTTCATGCTCACAGCTGTAGCTTATTTCCGCTTGTCCAAAGCATACATTAGGCTAGAGAACTACACAAGCCACGACAAAGGTGCACCTCTTGCTTTCTGTAAACAGAATTTAGGTATTTCAGAAACAACCAGACATATAAGCATGAAGTACAATCAGGTTTCTAATTTTTAGTAATTCAAACCAAAGAAAGCTTTGCAACGCTGATGCTGTACATGTTAAGGCTGCTAATAGGAGCTAAGTATGACATTTTTAATCAGCTGAATGAAACAACTAATATCATAATCTCTTTCTGATGTTTTATTACTCATTGTTAATATATAGAGGTATATGGGAACCTGAACCACAATTCTCATGTAGATTCTTCAGCACACCCAACCCTCAGCCTCTTGGGTCTCACTAAGCTATGGCAGAGTTCCTCTTTATTCTAACAAGCCTATTTCTTGAGCTTTCTATATATTACTGCCATGAAAATGAAGCCCACATGCAAAACTGCTGCAAACCCCAAAACAGCTTAAAAATACCTTCTAACTGAATCCATGTCTTTCAGTAGAGCTTTTTAGTTTGCCGTGCTTTTTCGGCAGATGATAGAAGCAGCACATACGAAAGTTTGCACTTGGGTCTTAAGACTTCATGAGAGAAAACAGAAGGAAAAATCTTAATTCATCATCACCAACAACAGGTTTAGGACCAAACCACCCCAATGCATCAGTCAGACCATGAGCACACCTTCCCACTTCCTTACTAAAATTCAGCTCTGCTCATAAAATTGCAGTCATTCCAGCTTCACAAGTGGAGCCCCAAGCAAAGGAAACATGAGATTTAATCGAGTTTTCACAAGAAATTAGTGCTTAATCCACTATTCTTAATTAAAAAAATACTATTCTTAAATACAAAAATAATCAAATTAACCAGCTGAATCAGTTTTCACTTAAGGAGTTTCACTGTATATTTTAGTAAGTAGATTTGACAGTTTCCACACTATTAAACAGGTTGTGGCTTTATGCAAGTATAAAAATCTTTGCTAACCTTTTATTGCAGTCAGCAAAACTGAAAAACTGCACTGTATGTAGTACTATCCTATCTTTAATGCAACAATTCCGAATAATTTACTTTTTTAGTGGAGCAAGTTAGAGACAATGACAGTTTCCATGAAAAAAATAAAAATAAAAATAAAATTGCATTTTCAGTATGTGCCATTTCCTGAATGCCACTTGAAGATAGTATTTTTTATTCAGTCCCCATGGTTTTTTTTCAGAAAAAAACCAAAACAAAAAACTTTAACTGAAAATTATAAAACAGGCATTATTTACCTGAGAAATTCCCAATAAGCAGGGGGTTTAGTCTCAGTACATATTATTTAAAATGTTTGTTTTATTTTTCATACATATATGCAACTTGTTATGCAGATTTTTTCCCACAATTAGAATACTCAAACCTAGCACTATCCTTCTATTACAGTGAGCTGATACCTCAGAAATGGCAGACAGCAGTGTCAGCTTTCAAGTAACTGGAAGAAGACTTTGCTCATGAAAGCAAACTCCACACCTCTCCTTTTATGACTCATGAGGAAAAGATTGCTCAAGATTACCATTACAACTGAAGCTCTCATTAATTGTCCTGGGTTCAGCAGTAGCAGTCATTTTTCTCCTTCGTAGCTGCTGCAGTGCTGTGTTTTTGACTTTCAGCCCGGGAACAGTGCTGATAACACCGATGTTTTTGGTTACTGCTTAGTAATGTTTGGTCTGACCAAGGACTTTCTGAATCTCATGCTCTACCCAGGAGGAGGGGAAGCCGGGAGGAAGCAGAAACCAGACACCTGACCCAAACTAACCAAAGAGGTATTCCATGCCACAGCACGTCCTGCCCAGGATGTAAAAAACCGGAGGCAGGAACCTAGAAGGGTTTGATCACTGCTTGATCCTCAGTTGGTGAGCAGTTGTATTCTCTTTCCTTGTATTTCCCTTGTCATTATTATTATTGGTGGTAGCAGCAGTGGTTTGTGTTATACCTTAGTTACTGGACTGTTCTTATCTCAACCTGTGGGAGTTATATTCTTTCGATTCTTCTCTCCATCCCCTCATCCCCCCCCCCCCCCCCCCCCCCGGAGTTGGGGGGAAGAAAGAGGGGGGAGTGAGTGAGCAAACTGTGTGAGTTATGGCTAAAATCACAACACAGGACACCTGACCAAAAATGACCAAATAGATATTCCATACCAAAGCACATCATGCCCACTATATTAACTGGGGGCACTTACCCGGAAGGGTTAGATCACTGCTCGGTCGGGCTGGGTATTGGTTTGTGGGTGGCGAGTGGTTGTATTCTCTTCCCTTATTATTTCCCTTATCATTATTATTATTGGCGGTAGCAGCAGTGGTTTGTGTTATACCTTAGTTACTGGACGGTTCTTATCTCAACCCGTAGGAGTTACATTCTTTCGATTCTCCTCCCCATCACTCTGAGAGCAGGTGGGGAGGAAGAGAGGGAGATGAGAGAGCGACTGTGTGAGTTCCGGCTGGGCTTATACAAAGACACTAACTAAAACTAAAAAAAAAAACACAAAAAAAAAAAAAAAAAACCACAAAAAAAGAAAAAAACACAAATATTTGAGAGGGATTTGTTTGTTTTGTAGGTCCTACTATCCACAGGGAAGATGTTAGGTAACCATCCCACCATGTAGGGCTCTGGTCCACCTAGCTGCTCAGCAGTTACCTGGGGAGCTTAAGAGATTGACACTTGGAGGTTAAGCAGGACTTTGCACGTTCATGTATGCGTGTGCTTAACACAGACACGCAATGAATATTGACTAGGAGCAGAAAGACATTATCAAAGTCCTGAACGGATTGAAGAAATGTTGAATTTTTATGAAAGGATATCTAAAGAAAAACAAGAAGCAGAGTAAAGCTGAGTTGGAAGCTGCTTGGATGGCTGAGCCCAAAGAGTGGTGGTAAATGGTATTACATTTAGTTTGCAACCGATCATTAGTGGTGTCCCTCAGAGCTTGGTGTTAGAGCCAGTGTTGTTTCATATCTTCATTGATGATCTGGATGAGGGGATTGAGTGCACCCTCAGTAAGTTTGCAGATGACACCAAGTTGAGTGAGAGCATTCATCTGCTGGAGGATAAGGAGGCTCTGAAGAGGGATCTGGACAGACTGGATCAATGAGCTGCAGTCAATGGCATAAGGTTCAACAAAGGCAAAGTGCCAGGTCCTGCCTTTGTGCCGCAAGAACTCCATGCAATACTATAAGAGCAGTGAAGAGTGGCCAGAAAGCTGCTCGTGGAAAAAAACCTGAGGGTGCTGATTGATGGAGCTGAACGTAAGCCAGCTTGTGCCCAGGCAGCCAAGAAGGCCAACAGCATCCTGGCCTATATCAGCAATAGTGTAGCCAGCAGGGCCAGGGCAGCGACCATCCCCCCGTACTGCTCTGCTGAGGCTGCACCTCAAATCCTGTGCTCGGTTCTGGACCTCTCACTACAAGAGAGACATTGAGGTGCTGGAGCAGGTACAGAGAAGGGCAACAAAGCTGGTGAAGGGCTTGGAGCACAAGTGTTATGAGCCGCAGCTGAGGAAACTGGAGGTGTTTAGTCTGGAGAAAAGAAGGTTCAGTGGGGTCCTTATTGCTCTCTACAACTACCAGAAAAGAGGTTGTAGTGAGGTGGGGGTTGTTCTCTCCTTCTGATTAACAAGTGATAGGACATGAGGAAACAGCCTCAAGCTGAACCAATGGAAGTTTAGATTGGATATTAAGAAAAACTGCTTCACAGAGCAGATGATCAGGCCTTGGAACAGGCTGCACAGGGAAGTGGTGGAATCACCATCCTGGACGTGTTCAAAAACTGTGTAGATGAGGCCTTTAGTGGTATGGTTTAGTGGTGGACTTGGCAGTTGTCGTGGTTTAAGACCAGCCGGTAACCCAGAACCACTCAGCAGCTCTCTCTTCCCCCTCTTCTTCCTCCCCCTGCTCTTGGAGGGATGGGGAGGAAAATCGATAGAATGTAGCTCCCACAGTTTGAGATAAGAACAGTCCAGTAACTAAGGTATAACACAAACCACTACTGCTACCATCAATAATAATAATAAGTGAAATAACAAGGGAAGAGAATACGACCTCTCACCACCTGCTGACTGACACCCAGTCTGACCTGAGCAGCAACCTAGCCCTTCTGGGTAAACTGCCCCCAGTATATATCCTGGGCATGACATGCTGTGGTATGGAATACCCTTTTGCTAGTTTGAGTCAGGTGTCCTGTCTCTGCTTCCTCCTGGCTTCCCCTCCTCCCTGGCACAACATGAGACTCAGAAAGTCCTTGATCAGACTAAACATTACTTAGCAACAAGTAAAAACATCGGTGTTATCAGTGCTGTTCCCAGGCTGAAAGTCAAAAACACAGCACTGCACCAGCTACTAAGAAGGAGAAAAATGACTGCTACTGCTGAACCCAGGACAGCAGTCCTGGGGTAATGGTTGGACTTGATGATCTTAAAGGTCTTTTCCAACCTAGTTAATTCTATGATTCTATAATGATGGAAGGCAGTCCTCCAACCCATCCTGTGTTGAACACCCATCTAGTACTAAAGAAAAGATCTCATTTCCTGAGACAGTATAAAGATTCTGCCAGCTAAGCTAATACAACTTAATTATTTTAGTAGATACTTCATTCCATTTGTATGCACTGATACACAGAAATTTAGTCTTTGTCATCAGATTGGCAAAGAATGTATCAATATTAACAATCAAGTTATTTTTTTATTCTTAACATTTCATTTATATGAAAAATTCCTGCTGTTACTCAGAAGCCAGACACTCTTAGAACAGAATTATAGGATGTTTTTGTGGAAGCGTGCTTAAAGACCATCTAGTTTCAAACCCCCCCACAGTGACATCTTCCACGATACTCAATGTGCCATCCAACTTGGCCTTGAACACTCCTGGTGGTGGGTTGGCCACAACTTCTCTGAGCAGCTTGTTCCAGTCTCTCACCACCTTCACAGCAAAGTACCTCTATATACCTAATCTAAAACTACACTCTTTCAGTTTAAAACCATCCTACCTTGTCCCATCACTACTTACTCTTATAAAAAGTTCATTTCCACATTTTCTTTAGATACTGGACGCTGCTCTAAGGTCTTCCTGGAGTCTTCTCTTCTCCAGGCTGAACAAGCCCAGCTCTCTCAGTCTGTCTTCATAGGAGAGATGCTCCAGCCCTCTGACCATCGCCGTACCCTCCTCTGGACTCAGCTCCAACAGCTCCAATCAGTTCACATCCCTCTTGTGTTGGGGTCCCAGAGCTGAACACAGTACTGCAGGTTGTGCTTCACAAGAGGAGAGTAGAGGGGAAGAATCACCTCCCTCAACCTGCTGGTCATGCTCCATTTGATGCAGCCCAGCATCAAACAAAAAAGGTTGGCTTTCTGGGCTGCAAGCACACGCTGCTGGCTCATGTCCAGCTTTTCATCAGCCAACACAGAATGGCCCATTTAAAATGAATATTCCCTTCAGCAAGTAAAAAGTGGTCATTAGTGACCTCGAATGTCCTTTTTCATTCCATGGCAAGCATCACCATAAGCTTCGCCGACATCAGTGTCATAACGCCACACACAAAACGGAGTCATACTCTTAGGTAGTAATTTAAACATGAAGAAGAACTTTATAATGTTATGTTCAGTCAGAAAAAGTGCAAAATTTGAGCAGAGGTCCACCTTATTCAGCAGAGCAAGTCTGAGAAGAGGGAAGACCAAAATTTCAGGAATAGGGCATGGAGATAGATATAACCCAGCTTCTTGGCTTATAGCACTTTACACTCAAATAGTCCAATCTCACATGGGTTTGTAATTGCAAGATACATTCTACTTTTTTACAAAATAGCTAAATAATTTTAGTTTTGTTACAAATATTCTTTATGTGGTATATAAGTCTCCTCTGACCTTTCACAGAAAGGTAGTTTCCACTTTTTGCCTTGCTGCATCAATCCAGCATATAAGAAAAGGGATCAATTCCCCCTCTTTCACCTCACACTGTTTCATTTTTAAGAGGTATGCTAAAAATAACTTTTCACTGGTGGTTTATATCAGCTGAATTCCTTTTATTTCAGTGGAGATTCATCAGAAACAGAGAGGAACAGAAAAAATTAAACCAAGGTTGTGTGCTTTCTTTAAAGATATATTCCCTTGGTAAAGAATGGCCAAGAAAACTAATAAAAGTTAAGAACATTCTCTTGAATCTTTCATGGATTTAAACCCTGTTGACTCTTTATAACAGCAAGCAAAGCAGCCATAGCTGAATATCAAGGCAGAAGGACAACCTATTACACTGTATTTCTGATCTTGAGAAATGCTAGAGCAAGTCAAGAAATAAAACCAGCTTAAATGTCAGTGCTTAGGTACAGCGAAAGCACAGAAAGCCAACTATCAGTAATCCATCTCCTCATTCTCAAAGTAATTTTTCATTTCTGACATCCAACTTAATTGCAAGTAGGAATAACTATTAGACAAAAAAATTGAAAGGTTTAAGTTCAGTCCTGCCTTGAATAAGTTCTCTGGATCAAAGTTTGTCTTCTCTGTGATGTCTTGCAAGAAGATCGTTTCAAAAAGCGAACAAGTAAACCTTGTTCTCATTGGTTTGAATACAAAGGCAATGTTACAGAAAGACAAGCAAAAGGCAAACTATTTAGTAGGCAAAATATGAATAACAGCTAATGCTCAAATCTGTGAAGTAATAGAAATCTGATTATTTGTTCATGGAACATCAAAGAAAAGACAGTGTAAGTCTTTGAGATTTCACTAAGAAGTATGCATTTGTGTTTTCCTACTCTCCAATAATTCTATGAATAAATTTTATTCTCCAGTCAGACAATTCTCCAGTCTCTGATCAGCCCATGCCAATAAGAAATCATAGGAAATCGTCTTCCAGCCTAGCTACATCAGTTCTGATTAACTCCATTATTTCTGGCTTACCTTGGAATGCATTTTAGAAATGAGGCATCCACACTCCAACTAAATTTGCAGTTATTTACCCTCATAAACTGTCCTTGCTAAAGTATTCACCATGAAGACATGAGTTCATCCTGAAAGGAAAATATGACAAGGTATTGGCTGCTACAATCAAAGTTTATCTTACTCTCATAACCTTAATTTACTCATCTGGATGTATTAAATAGACATATCAATATCTGTCACATGTAACGTCTAATTTGGTTTATATATTTTGACAAGATATGATCCAGTTAAATGCTGAAGGAAAGGACATGACACAAGCCTGCTGACTTCAATAGACTCTCCTTTAAGCCAAAATTGCAGGTGTCACATACAAACTGGATTTTTGCAATTTGATGCTAAAGAAATATTACTTTTTAAGAGGGAAATAAAATCAGAATAAACTTGTCTTATCTACTCCGATTTTTCTTTTTTCTGGAGTTATAAGGGGGATTTTATAGGTTTGAATCAGGAAGTTGACTTGTTAAATTGAGCGCTTAGGAAAGCGTTTGGCAGGATTTTCATTCTGGCTCATATCACAGATCCAACACACTCTCAGAAAAAATGGATTTATGAATGGTTGTACTGATTTTGGCTGGAGTAGAGTTAATTTTCTTCATAGTAGCTAGTAGGATGCTGTGTTTGGATTTGTGCTGGAAGCTATTGACAGCACAAGCTTGTTTTCCTTGCTGCTGAGCAGGCTTCCACATGTCAAGGCCTTTTCTACCTCTCCCCCCACCTCACCAGCAAGCAGGCTGGGGGTGCACATGGAGTTGTGAGGGGACACAGTCAAGACAGCTAACTGTTATAAATGATCGAAGTCCAATTATAAAATCAAAGGTAATTTATTGCAATGTAATACAAAGAGGTAATAAGCAAAGCAGCGCTGGGTGCGCGGGGAGTCACTGCTCCACCAACATGCACACCAGAGAAGTGACAATGTACTATATTTATTGTACCAAGACATGCATATTGATTCACGTGTCGCAACATGTAAATTTTCCTTTGCTTTGTATTACAATTAGTTTCACAACACTGTTCCGCATGCGCACTGCCTCCTGGTGGTCTTGGGCAGGGGTCTCGGGATGAAGTAAGGGTCTTCCTCGTTGCTGCACTTTTCACCTCAATGGGATTGGCGCATGCTCAGTTCATTTCTTCTTGATTTCATCATTTCTGTATTGGTTTGTACTAGTCCTCCTGGATGCGTTCTATTCTTTATCGGTGAAACAGGATATTGTGATTTGACGTTTACAAATTACTGCTTGTTTCAGGATCTCTCAAGCATCTCGTACCAGCCTTGCTCAATAAGCGAGTTAACAATTAGCAATCAATTATAAGTAAATTAACAATTAGTAATTTTTCATAATCAGCAAATTCATAGTTTACATTTATTACACTAACCAATCTAACCCAAGAAGTATTCCATACCATATGGTGTCATGTTCAGCGTATAAACTGGCAAAGAGGTTAGCAAGAGGGTTGCTGTTTGGGAACTGTCTGAGCATTGGTCAGTAGACGATAAGCAGTTGTTTTCATTTGCACCAATTTTCTTTCTTGGGTTTTATTTCTCTGTGTTATTTTCTTTTCATTACAATTTATTGCTATTAATTATTACTATTACCTCAATTATTAAACTGTTCCTATCTCAGCTCATGAATTTTCACTTTTATCCTTCCAGTTCTCTTTCCCTCATCCTGCTGGCAGGGGGAGTGACTGAGTGACTGTGTGGCGCTTATTTGTGGGCTGGGATTAAACCAGGATAACAGTAGCAAGTGTATATACATATGTATATATGAATTGCACAACTAGCTTCTGGAGAAGCAATAAGGACTTGTTTACCAAATAATTTGCATCTTAATTAGCCATAGCAGTGTAGGTTTTGTTATTGCAGACACTGAAAAAACCCTTTTATTCTCTGGAGGCATTTAGTGTATGGTCAGGCATTCACTGACTTTTTTCCCAAGATTTGTAATAACTTTAGACTTTCGCAAAGCAGTATCACGCTTCGTTTATCTGCTTTTATGTACATAAAACATGTGCTTTTCATTAAAAGCAGTTGGCTAAAATACAGCCCATTAAATATCATTGTAGAAAGAGTAGAAATATGGACAAGTTAAAACAATATGCATGATTTCATAAAAATATTGTTCCAACAATAACTGGAAAAATAAAGTAATAGTTATAGGCAAGTTATAATATGCCTGGTTTATAAACACTATTGTTTGATGTCTATACTTCAATTTAGTGTTCATGCATGTACACAGCCCAACAGGTACCTATGTGGTAGGTATAATGGATACATGCCTGATTTTAACACATTTACAGAAAAAAACCAGAAGAGTAAGTCAGCTCTCTGTGGTTTTGTGTATATACACAGTTAGGTAAAAGTGTGATTTTTAGCCCAGAAATTTGAAGCTGTTTTCAAAATTTCATGCGCAGTGTTTATCATTTTCATTCACGTTTGAAAATTTGATTGTACACTGAAGCATCTAAATAAGATTCTCAGATGTATTTAGGGTCCTTTAAAAATTAGACTCTGCATGTTTTGTAGTATGTGGAATATGCTGAACCAGAGTATCTAAATATTTCATTTTTATCCCTGTCAGACAGAACCATTCTAGTCCTTTTTGAAACTACATGCTCATTATTGCAACTCATACTTCAACATGCACTTCACTTACCAGATGCTCCATTTCTAGTAGCTAGTGTGTGCAGTAAGCACTCCAATGACAAGATACTCCGTTTTTTCATTACTAGTATGTTTCTTTAGAAAGAATAAATCCCATTATTCTCATCCTTGTCTGAGACAGCAGAGAGTGGGAATTCTCCTCAACACAGGCAGAGCTTTGGCTCTAGAGAATTATATAATAATAACAAATTCTATAATATAGTGTATAATAATATTAATATATAAAATATATATTAATATAAATATATATAACATTATATATAATACTAAGACCCAGGAATTTTCCTCCTAAATGCCTTCTCAGGAAACAAAAAACCAGCCCAACAAACAAACAAAAACCCGAACAAACAAAAATCCCAAACAACAAAACAGAAGGTTTTTGTCACAGATTTTTAACTTTGTCAGGAGAAAACGAAATAAACCATCTACTTTCATTCCTCTTTTTTTTTTCCTTTTTCTTTTTTTTTTTGTCTATTTGCTTAGTTCAGGTTAAATAAGTTCAATAGAGACTGAATTTGCAGGCCATCTCACTGACTATTTTGAACTGCTGTCTAATTATCTGGCCTCTTCTACACACCATACCTCCACAGGAGAAAAGGCACCAGGGATTATCTTCTCTCAAAAATACATTACCTTGAGAGACATGTAGCTCTGAATCAATGGCACTGACATACCTACTGTATTTCCCTCTTATGTTCCTAAACTAAATACATTTAGATTATCTTCTCTCAAAAATACATTATCTTGAGAAACATATAGCTCTGAATCAATGGCACTGACGTACCTACTGTATTTCCCCCTTATGTTCCTAAACTAAATACATTTACGGATAATCATGCCCCAAGAGGAATGTAGGTTAATTTGTTTCAGTTCAGTTTTTAAAAACTTAAAGAAAGTTTTGATTTTAATTCAGTTAAATTTCACTTAATTCAGAATTTCATTGGGAAGACGATAATACTTAATTTTCATGAAAGATTACAGTATGACATGTTTTATCATCTTCAGAATGACATTTAAAACATTTAACTTCAGGAATAATAACTGATATAAAAATTTTTCATCTCAGTTCTCAGTGAAACCTGGTAACAAACTATCATAATGACCCAAGAGACCACTGCAGTTCTCTGGCTAATCCAGATATGCTCCATTTTAATTTACCTGGTTTGAAGCAGGACTTACTATTGTCATGGTTTAAGCCTCTCATGCAGTTCGCTCACTCATTCCCCCCTCATTCTTTCCCCCAGATCCCCAGGGGATGGGGAGGAGAATCAAAATAATGCAACTCCCACAGGTTGAGATAAGAGCAGTCCAGTAACTAAGGTATAACACAAACCACTACTGCTACCACCAATAATAATAATGACAAGGCAAATACAAGGGAAGAGAATACAACTGCTCACCACCCAATACCAAGCCCAAGCGAGCAGTGAACCCCCCTCTTCCTGGTCCCTGCCCTTAGTTTTTACATCCTGGGCATGACGTGCTGTGGTATGGAATACCCTTTTGCTAGTTTGAGTCAGGTGTCCTGTCTCTGCCTCCTCCCGGCTTCCCCTCCTCCCTGGCACAACATGAGACTCAGAAAGTCCTTGGTCAGACCAAAACATATCAAGCAGTAACTAAAAACATCGGTGTTATCAGTGCTGTTCCCGGGCTGAAAGTCAAAAACACAGCACTGCACCAGCTCCTAAGAAGGAGAAAAAATGACTGCTACTGCTGAACCTAGGACAACTGCCTAAAAATTCCTAAGCTTCATCCTGCAGAAGTTCCCATGATCACTTTATCATGATCACTTTATCATGATCACTTCTGAATCAAGGAGGAGAGCCAAGACTCTGCTTCTCCCTGGAGTCCTGGGAGCAGCTGACATCAGTGAAGGTCACTTTCATGGTGTCATAGACAGTGGCTGAATCTGAGTAAAACAGAATCCAAGCAATCACAAATACAACTTGAATTTATTTCATCTCTTCTCAGTACACATCTCCTATTCTAAAATCAGACTACTGATTTTATTTCTTTAAATACAATTCAAAGAATAATTTTTATTTTCCCAAACATATCAAAAACCCATTAATGAAGCTGTCCTTAGACTAGCTGCTGGTTAATCTTCCTGACTAAATTAGATCCTAGAACTCATTTTGTGCAAGCTTGGTATATGACAAATGTAACCTATAGCAAATCCAGTTGTTCTGAGGCCTGAGTGTTCTGCCTTCAGTGTTTCCACCAGACTTTAGCCATCCAGGAATGCCTGGGGAGGCCCAGGAATGAACTCTGAGACTCATCTAAATATGTAACTAGACTATTCTACCCAAAGAAAGGCCGACAGAACTCAACAATACAGCACAAGGATGAATGATTTTTTTAATTTCTGATCAAAGCTTTTTTACCAAATAGCAACGTTATTTTAAAGTGTTGTTTCTATTCATAGAGATCTGAGCACGAGCTAAGCCAAGCAAAAGTAATAACCAAAAACTAGAGGCAGGCCTTAACTGTAAAAGTTTAAGCATGATTAGGACAAAAATAAAGTAATGTTCTTAATATATTTACACCTTTTAATATGAGGTTTTGCTGTAGATCTCCATTAGAAACATACTTAAACTGTACTTTCAGTCTAAACAAAAACTTTTTTGGATTTTAAGTGGACTATAACAGTGACTTCCACTCAGTTCAAGCTTTTTCCAAACTAAAAACAGGGGTAAAATACAAGGGACAAGGTGGAGGGAAAAATAATGTTCAGCAACATGCACAAAAAATTTTGACTGAAAAGAATCTGAGTGCTTCTGTGAAAGGCAAAAGTGTGCAGCTCTGCTATAGTCTTCTCAGGGATGTGGGAACATATGTTCAAGCTGGATGAGTTTACAGGATAGTCCTTTCTTCTTACTATCATGATGCTGCCTTCACTAAGAATGAGGGATCATATGTGGTTAAAAATTACGAAACTAAAGACACAAATGCAACTGCTTTTTTTGTCCATTGAGAGAAGATTTAGAAATCACCATGTTTCACCTCCCATTACGAGTTCTAATTTGCTCCTTTCTTTTGGCCAGAGGAACATCAGGTTACCTTGGCACATTACTACTGCTATGTCAGAACTGGAATCCAAAATTAGGATGCTGGATAACTGCCATTCCTGATGCTTGTTTGGTCTTAAAATTATGCATTTATACCACAGTAGCGGTCATTACGACATTTAAGCATTTTAGTTATTTCACTCTTCATTTAAACTCTAAGCATTTTCAAAATGCCTTTCCATGTTTCCAGTGAAGGAATATTTAATATTAAGCTTAGAATAACCTGTTCATCCTGATTTCTACAGGTCACTTTGGCATCATAAATTATTGCTCTCTCCCTATCCCATTACTGGAGTTGCAGCTAAAAGGAATTACTTGGTTTTAAAATATCCCACATTGAATATGCTATTCTCTCTGAACTGCACTGATATATGACTTGTTTTGTACATAATAACACATTCTTCCCATTTTACATTCGTGTCCAGTGAATTGTCTCCCATTGACAATCTGATTTAGTTTTGTTCGCTTGGATGTCTTTTAGATAAAGGACACAATTCAATACTGAATTTAGAAGCACTCTTTAATTTTGTCTTCTTTCTCACAGTCCTCTCCCCTGAATCCAGAGGAGTAAGAAAAAGAAGAGAGTAAAGAAGCAGAAACTCAAACAAATCTAGATGCAGCAAATTCTTCAACCACAAAGCAATAAGGTTTCATACTCTGCTGGAGAAGCCATTCATCTTAATCAATCTGGAAAGAGGTCTACTCTCAATATTTCACAATCTAAGTACTTTCTGACAAATCTATTAATTATGCACTCAAACAAATTATTTGCTGCCGAAGGAGAATTGCTACTGGATTTTTTCTTGGGCTAGAATCCTTGCTCTTTCCTCTCTTTTTTACTCATTGTTTTCATTAGTAGCCATTGGACTATAGTCCAATTACCATCATTATTTTTTCATAGTATTCTCTTGTCTCACACCACAAATTACTTGCAGAAAGAGATATAAAGAGATATAAAGTAAGTAACAATTGCCCGATCAAATGGGAATAAAAATCTTCTATCACCACACCTTTTCCCCTTCCACCTTACTTTACTTATCCCGTAACTCTAACATTCATTCACTTTTCTACAGCCAAAATTTAACACACAGTCTTTTGGCAAACTGTTTTGTAGTGAAGATCACATTAACATCGTCAGCCATTATAAGATTGTTAAATCTCTTTGTCAGGATAGACCTGCCAACCCACGTAGCACTGTAGGACAATTCAGGCCAACAGGCACCTCAGGAGGTCTCCAGTCTGACTGCCCAGAGTAGGCTCAGCCATGGTGTCAGACCAGGTTGCTCAGGGCTTTATCCTGCGTGGGCTGGCAATCCTCCAAGCAGGGAGAGAGCTCCATTCCCCTTGGACCTCAGGCCCTCTGCACAGCTGTTCTTAGGACTTTCCCTTAATTCCAGCCTCTCTGGCCCTTCTCAGCTTTCTACCTGCCAGACCTCAGGACTTTCTCTCAAGAGATGCCTCCAGCCCCACCAGCATCACTGTTAGGACTCTGCCTGCCCAGGGCAGGAATACACAGAGTGCTTCTTCCCCAAGCACCTGGGGGTCAGCCCCTTGGTTCCACCGATCTCAGTTCCTTCGGACATCAGCCCTGTCCCCACAAGTACTGATTGGTCTTCTTAGGTCTCAGTGTGCTCTGGCCATTTGAAGCCCTACTCTTCCAACCACCAGGTGAAGTCCTACTCTCATCTAAAAAAAAGCATTACCCTGCCTGATCCACAGGGGTTCACTATTTAGAGACATACTTTTTTAAACAGAAAAGTGGAAAGAAGTATAATTATGGTTCAGTCCTCTCTTAAACAGTGATTTGCAAGGAGCTACATCTAATTCTTGAGGACTATGAGCTAATCAGTTAATTTTAATCTGCTAGCACTGAACTACAGGACACTCAGCTATCAGAACATCTGGCTTTACAGAGCAGATCCATACAAAACAGGAACAGATCCATACAATACCTTGGGCAAAAAAAAGGGTAAATTTTCAGCAGCAAGCATAGACTCTATTACTGAGGTGCACACATTTCTGAAAACACACAGAATCTCCACTTTAACGCATGTTAAATTTCCATTCACAGTGCTTAAAATTTTACCATGTGTCCAGATTTTAACAGTAGTGTATTCATTCTAATGAATTCATAAGAAGCAAGGGAAATGATATAGACAGAGAACAAGAAATCTCCTACATATCCTGTTGAAACAGAGAAAAAAATATCCTTTAATTTATAGTTCATAGGATAAATAATTTTAGAAACAAAGGTTTCCAAATTTTGCCAGTCTCTTTCATGTCTACAGACAATGCTCCTCTCAAACTGGATGATATCTTAAGTATAAAACTAAAACTTTCATATTACTTTTTTTTTCCTATAAGTCTCATCATGGACAAAGTATAATGCATAGGAAGCAACACTTTAAAAAATATTTCAGATCTGATACTATACGTCATGGTCTATTGACCTTCATGCAACTAAAACAGATACAGAACTTTAAGATTTATAACAATATATGTAAATAAGAACATTAAGTACACAGATCTACTGTGTTACTGAGTAGAAGAGGGAATTGTAGAATGGTTAGGGTTGTAAAGGACCTGAAAATCATCTAGTTCTAACCTCCCTGCCCTGGCCAGGGATGCCTCACACTAGACCAGGCCACCTGAGGCTCTGTTGAACCTGGTCTTGAATGTCACCAGGGATGGAGCATTCACAGCTTCCCTGGGCAGCCCATTCCAGTGCCTCACCACCCTCACAGTAAAGAATGTCTTCCTTATACCTAACCTAAACTTCCCCTGTTTAAGTTTAAACCCATTATGTGCTACTTACACAATTTATCTAATGATATAAAACCCACATGAATTCTGCTTTGATGGCAATTGGCAATGTGATTTCTTCCTGCAAGTTTAATAGGCTTTGGGCTTTAATAGGTTTTGGGCAAAAACTTTTAGGGAAAACAAAAAGAAGATCAGACTTCACTCTGTAGATTGTGTCTCATTCCTACAAGCCACTGAAGAAGAGAGAAAAACACCTGCAAATCCAACTGTTTGCAACCTTGATTAGCTATTTCATATTTTTTCAGAAAGTACAGTATGAAATAAGGATATATGTGACTATATGCATAGTCACATATACTGTATAGAATAGTATAGAATATTATTATACTGTATAGGAGCACTTTTAAATAGAATGGTATATTATTGCTATAATTTTTTTATTTAGCAATATATTAGCACTCTACCTATCAGAGTCAGGAGATCATGACCTAGATGAAGTTAATTTCCTGACCGCTTCTTAGAAAAAAGAATAACAATATAAGATGCACTATGTCTAAGATGTTTGCAGGAAGTTCAGGGTAAGTCGTAGTACCATTGTACAAGGCACTGATGAAAACATGCTCAGGTAAGCCTGCGAGCAGTTTTATCCAAATGCATTCAAGAAAGGCAATTCAAACTGAAATGAATGTTACAAGAATAGCTGAGGCATTGGAGTCCACTGCACAAGATGGGCCAAAAGAACCTTCTTCGCTTGCTTATGTTAGCAAAAGGAAGAGGGATCCTACAGGTTAAAAAAAAATCCCCAAAAACCAAAACCAAAAGCAACCAAACAAAAACAACCAAACAAAAAATAGGGAGAAAAGAAGATAACTATTTTGCTAACCACTAAGAGGAAGTAAGGTTTGAAGTAGAACTTTATATAACAAAGTCAGTTTCACAACTTTTGTAATAAGTTTTTTCAGCCATGAGAAAGGATTTCTGTTTTACTGTAATGTCAGTAATAAATTGAACCTGAACTCATTGATCATAGAAGTCCTTTCCAATTTTGCATTTCTTCTTCAAGGACTGACCACATTTACAAAAGCGATTTTGTCTCTGTGACCAGACTGAAGGCATCTTGCACTTTTCATTTTCCTTTTATCTTTGCCGCTGCTGTCTCTGGCCTGCCAAGAATAAGCTGTCAATGTCAGTCAGATTGGCCTTGGGTGGCATGGTTTAGTGGAAGGTGTCGCTGCCCATGGCAGAGGGGTTGGAACTAGATGATCTTAAGGTCCTTTCCAACCCTAACTATTCTGTGACTTTATGACCCTCCAAAATTCTACCAGAGTCCGAAGTGTTCTGGTGTATTTCTTCTCCCTTCAGCCCAACTATATGTGGCAGCATTTCAGCATGTATATGTGAACTTCTTAGTAATCCTGACTTAATCAGTCCTGCTTTTTATCCTCCACATCTCTTCCCAAATACCTTCCTGCCAAGGAAAGGAGGGGAAGGCAGAGCAGACATAAGGTCTCAATGTGTTTGGGAAGTGGAGGAGGATATAGCAGCTGATTGGAAGAGCAGAGTGGATTTATGGTTATGGAAGAGTGACACGTGAGGACCAGCCACAAAAATGTATGGAGAGGCCATAGTCATTTTGGTAGGCATGACAGACGCTACCAAGAGATGTCAACAATGTGAAGGATTTTGGTTCAGCAGCCAGTCTGATGAGTGACTAGAATCACTTGGGTCCAAAGTCTTAGAAAACAGAAATGAGAGCTTGAATTGAGTTTAATGCTTGATTCTACTGCTGATTCAATGGTGAGATAGATGGGTCACTAACAGAATGCTACCTAAAAGACTTTAACAGGATCCTGTTATTGATTGCCTCCCTCTGAACTGGGCAGCACAGTACTGCTGGGCAATAGTACAAAAGTATCACTGCAAAGAAACTTTTTAATTAAACCAAAATCAGCACAGAAATAATTGTTTGGGGATTTCATGAACAGTGAAGCAGATATTTTTGTGTGTGTCAAATAGAAATTATTTGAGTTATCCACATCATCAAGACAAAAAAATTTTTTTGGTCCATGAAGGAAACATTTGAAGCAAAGACAGGGATAAACATTATATTGTGTATGTGGCTAAAGGCTTTTGGGAACCAGGGTTATTTTTTTGTTTGTTTCATGCAAACCTGAGGGGGAAAAAAATTAAAATTGAAATATTTAAGGGAGATTCTTCCAGCAATGGTGCCTCATAAAATTCAGAGCTAACCATGAACGAACATCTTCATTTCTATGAATGCTTGGTCTAATTCAGCTTCCATTTGCAGAGGGATTGATGGGTGTCCTGAAGTGATGCACTCCCCTCAGTTTTGTTTATTAGAGCTTTGCTTGCTTAGCAGAGTAACTGAAAAACCTGAAAAACCCAGCCTGAGAAAGAGAGCCAGCACAGCTTGAAATTCTACAATCTGCCTACCATCTAACTCAAACTGGGCAGGGTGGGGAAAGAAATTGCCTTGTAATGTCAGCACACACTCTGGGCTGGCAGCCAGGATAGCAGATTTGTGAGACAGAGATGAGAAAAAAATGTTCTAACATTTTGGTTGAAATAGTATGAGCAAGGACTATGCACAGAAGAGAATGAGGATGTGAAAATAAATGCCAGTGTCTGTCCATAAAATGCTCCATTTCTCAGGAAGAAGAACATGAGAACTAAAAATTTCACAGGTGATTTAATGACATTTCTTAGGTCCCATCTAGAAAAGGCAGAGAATCTACTGAATATACAAAGGGAAAATACATAGGAGAGGAAAAAAAAAATTTTGGGGACCTTGCATTCACTTTTCCTTCCCATTTTTTAAAGCACAGGCTTGATCCCTGCTTCTATGTGTTGAGTCTCATAATTCAACCCTGCTTAAATTAAGGTACCTAGTGCTGCCAAGTCAGCCAGAAAGCCAAAAAAGGAAAGAAAGAAAAAACAAATGAAACCAAAACTATATTAAACAGAGTGACTAAAAATAAATGCTAAGCTACAGATCTCAAAAAAGTTGACTTTATTTTTTTAACAAAGCAGTATTTAATTTTAAATGAAATATAGCTCAATAAATGGAAAAATAAAGAAAATCATGTGGCAAAAGGGGTGTTTAGATATCTTAAATGAAGGAGATATGTTTTTCTAATGAACATAAAAATGCTGGCTGAAATACTAGGATGTTCTTCAATACTGGCTCCAGGAGTTTTTATCTGGAAGACACAGAGAAAAAGAAAACTCATCTCATAAAACAATCTACAGGTAGCACATACCCTATTTATACAGGAAATAGAGCAAAGCTTTAATAACAAAACTATGACAAGCTAGTAAAAATTTCAGTTAAAGAAGTTATGCCAATCAAATACTTAAATCAGGAGCAAAGGCTGCAGATATTTTGACCTATAAAGTTGAATTATCCTTGTTAGCATTGATCTGTAAAAATAAATTTTCACACACCCATCATACCAATTTATTTAAGCAAACAGCACAGAGAGAGGTTGCTACCAGGCAAAGTCATAGAAATGGTGTCAAAACATACTTACCTACATTTCGTGACTTTATAATTATCAGTCTTTGCTTCTTTCACAGACACATATCTGATTCTAACCAGAAAAGTGGAACATTACTCAGAATGGCAGCCTTAAAGGAACTTGTGAAAAATCTCATGAAAAGCTAAAAACAACTGATTCAGTTTTGTGCCACTAGGCAGAATTCATTTATTGGTTTATGCATGAAGACCACTGGGAGGGCGAGAAATAGGCTTACAGTGTTTTGCTTCTGAATTTTCTGCTTCTGAAGGACTTGCTCCTTTACCTAGTATGAAGTGTCAATCAAACAGATGGTTTCATACTGATATTCTCAAAATCTAAAAGCTTCTCTGCACCAAATATCTTAGGAATAAGAAAAAGCACAACAGTTCAATTCTGCCAAGATGACCTTATAATGTAGACACAGCTATCGAATAAAAATACACACCCAGCAACCCAACTGTGGCAGAAAACTACTGTTTCTAATGTATAATTAATGTGTCTTCGCTCTTCTTATACTTGTACAGGAGCTGGTAAATGTGTAATATTTAATGTGTAAATTGCACCATTTTAGTGTCTAAGATTTTTAAAATAAGAACCCCAAGCTAAAATCAACAAGATTACTCCAGATGCAAATAAGTGCCCAGGGAGCAATTGCTGAAGTCAGCAGGATTATGTATCTAAATACCCTGGAAAATCTCCATAGGCCCTATCTGCATCTTCAGATGCTCCCATTACTATAAAACCTTTCTCTTCTCTTCAAAACATACATGCTCACCTGATCCACTGAACCCTCTTAGTTTAGCTACATATGTTAAGTGAAATTTCATCTGTGTCTTTCAATAGAGATCAGATCTTTCAACTACCCCCTCACTCACATATTTCATGTATTCTAAATTTCAGTGCTTATGCGTGGTTAGAGGCAAAGGTGACCAAGAGAAGCATTTGTGTCCCTTTTATTCTAGCCATAATTAGTAGTAGAAATGGGGAAAAAGAATCACAGAAGATATATGCTTTCATGCTGGGTACAGCTTAGTGCTATAAATCACAAGGATTGAGATAGCTCTGAAGTCAAAGTTCTGAAAAACCTGTCCAGCTGCTTTAGCAGTCCATCACAACATAGATGTAAGGAAGCTTCTAGAGCTACACAGCATGAGTAAGGTTGAACCTCTGAAAAAAAAAAAAAAATGAAATATTCATCTTGATCATGATCTTCTAGATATTGGCTGAAGAGGAAGGCTGGGTCAGTACTAGGCAGGTTAGTAAGGACTCAGCCAGCTCAGCCATGAACTTTCTATTTGATTCAGCCCACAAGTAAAACTGAGATAATGACATGTCATATCTCACAGGTCCATTGAGAGACTGAGAAATGAAAAAGCATCAGATACAATTCTCAGGTATTATGGTAGTGGGGATGGATAGAAACAATAGTGCTGTTACTTAATGGTTCCTAACCCAATGTCATATCCCTTCATTTAGACTTCTCAAGGGGATATATCTTTGCTGTTTAGTCAGTCTAACTGATAATGAAAAATTCCCTTTGGAATGAGTGCATCATGTGTTACCCATATAGTCCTGTTTGTTGTTAACAACAGCTGTGCATGCTATCCAGCCAAGGTTGTTTGCTACTTGGTAGTTTTAATAATGCCACATTTGAAAATGCATAAATAAATAGTTCATGAGATCTTTGTACAGTGATCACTGTCCAGTGTTTATTACTGTACATGATAAAGCTTCAGAACAACTATGTGGACAGTCACAGGTACAGTAGGTACAGGGAAAGATATTAGTTTTAGAAATGTGTAATAAATTATATTTCATAAAATAGGTTATTGTGACATCCAAGTAATACTGTCATGAAGGCTTTTCATCATAGTGGTCAACAAACTCAGATATTAATAAAAAAAAAGAAAAAACTCAACAAATGTAAGTTAGGTAAGGGTATGTACCTTTGAATGGATCCAGCTCCAAGGCAACAGAATTACATGCCTTCTACTTTCACCCTATTTTCACAAAACCCTGTTTGATATAATGCAAAACACCTGCACAACAGTGAATCCAAAGAGTGTTTCCAGTGTAGTTTATGATCAGTTGAATAGCAACCAGGAGAAACAAGACACAGAAAACAAGTGGTTATCCCTTCTACAGTTATGTTACCATTAACCTGAGAAAAATCCACAGTTCTGAATAAAGCCCATCCCAGGAACAGAATTTGTGATGAACTCTACCACCCCCTCTCAACTTTTCCCAAGCTCCAAGTTCAGTCAGTTTACTGTCTCTGAGATAAAGGTCTACAGCAACATCCCGAAAACCCAAACATCTGTATATTTGAATATTTTTCCTGCTGAATTTCTATAATAATAATAATAATAATAACAACAACAACAATTACATTATTATTATCATTATTACATTACTAAATAATATAAACAGAAAATATCTACTTTTAAAAAAGTGAAAGTAAAATGGAGAGTCTCCTAAGAACTGTACAGGTAGCAAACACTGAATAAAACATGACCAATAAGAACAGAACCATCCAGATGGTTAGAATTTCAGAGGAAACTGCTATTTGCAACAGGAACAACAACAGTACAGGAGTTAAAAAATTCATTTAAAACTTTTGTATGAGAAAAAAACCTTCTCTGCCCTTCATCCTGCTTGTATTTCAGCAGTGTGTGTGCTTTGTGCAGTCCTCTGAAAAAGGGCTTGCTCTCTCATACAGTAGCCATTCTAAACAAGCACCATGTCTGAGTCAATTGGGTCTGTCAGAGTAAGAAGTGTAAGACCATGGAAAATTTAAACAAATGCAAACAATTCTTAAAGGGTTCTAAATATACATTTATACTTCTGGAGCAAATCTCATAGCACACATGTGAAAGAGCATGTTGTGGTTTAAGCCGTAAATCATGCAACCCGTTCTCTCACTTCCCCCTCCTTCTTCCCCCACTCTCCGAGGGGGGGGGGGGGAATGGGGAGAAGAATCAAAAGAATACAGCTCCCACAGGTTGAGATAAGAACAGTTTAGTAACTAAAGTATAACACAAGACCACTACTGCTACCACCAAGAATAATAATGGCAAGGCAAATACAAGGAAAGAGAATACAACTGCTCACCACCCAATACCAAGCCCAACCACGCAGTGCACCCCCACCCTTCTGGGTCTCTGCTCTCTGCTTTCACATCCTGGGCATGACGTGCTGTGGCATGGAATACCTCTTTGGTCAGTTTGGGTCAGCTGTTCTGTCTCTGCTTCCTCCCAGCTTCCCCTCCTCCTTGGCACAGCATAAGGCTCAGAAAGTCCTTGGCCACACCAAAGCATTACCAAGCAGTAACTGAAAACACTGGCGCTATCAGCGCTGCTCCCAGGCCGAAAGTCAAAACCACAGCGCTGCACCAGCTACCAAGAAGGAGAAAAATGACTGCTACTGCTGAACCCATGACAGAGCAAGATACATTTATGTAAAATCTAGGGAATTTGTGTTCTGCAGTAGGAAACAGCACAAATCAAGTTGTAATACTATGGAAAACAAATGTGGTTCATTTAAATTAGAGTTATCCAACTCCTTGCAACAATTATGAGGTCTCTATCTCTTGCAGAAAAAGAACAGTTTAATGAAAAATCTACCAATCTGATATTTTTATTTGCAGGCACTATAATGTGACTTATGTTTGGTGTTTTAAACATTCTTGGAAAAATTACAAATTTTTAAAATTTATTAATTGTTTTCCCCAAGTTATTTTCCTTACTTTTTTTTTTTTTTTTGCCATTCAGTACATTAAAATGTATTATTTCTTCAAATATTTTCCACTATATTTCTGAATTTTGCTCACCAGTTAATTTTCCAAAACTGAAAAAATAATGTTAAAGAGTGTGGCAACACAAGGAAACTGTGAGAAAGACAGTGTAATCACTATCATTATTCAATCCCATGTGATGTCAGGAGTAATACAAAAAAGAATGAGAAAATGGAAAAGAAAACAAAATTTCAGAATTTTCAGATTCAGCAGAAAAATTATACTTAAAAAAAAAAAAAAAAAAAAGAGGAAACCTTCCTGTTAAAATTTTCAGGTTTTAAATAAGTTTATTTTCTCCCTGGAAAAATTTTCCATTTAAATTTCCAACCAGGTTTGCTTATTATCTAGAATAACATATACTATAGATGATGTGCCACCAGGACATGCAAGGTATCCTAAAGATTACTTCACTGGATAGAGCTGATTATTGATGTCCTTCTGTGGGGAAAGCTCCATAATAGTAGCTGCAGGTTTCTAACCACAAGGGAATACGCATAGAGAATCTTATTATCTAGGACACACTCATGAGGACTACCTAGAGGTAAGAAAAAATAACTCTAAGCCCACATTTATATTGATAATAAGAAGAATGACAGTAGATGTAGACTGAAATTTCAGAGCTTGGAAAAGATGAGTTTTGCTTCTAAAAGTGCAGGCAAAAGCCCTGTAACTTGGGATGAATACCTGAAGGGAGAAGAATATAACATATCTATAGATGCTATAATTGGACTATTTTTCAGCTGAGAGAGTCAATGCTGCTTGTGTTCACTTCTAACACATGGAATTTAAGAATTTACAAACCTATGTTATTTTTACAGTATGAGGTAGGTCCATAGTCAGGATAATAACTGTCTAACAAGATGCTATAAACATTTCTTACCCCCACCATGTGATGAATTCCCAGATGGGCTCTCTGTGGGCTGAAGCACTTTAGCACTTCATGTAAAAAGGCTGAGTGACTTCTTGATATTTTACGCTGTACAAGAAAGAAAGCAACTTACACTTGGACAAGTAACAATGTCCAAATACTGTAAATAAAAACAACAAACAAAAAAATTGGGCAGAACCAAATCCAAAACACTTGCTTTTTCAGACAGTCAAAGTTTTAATTAAGGGAATGCCATGCCCTTAGCTGAGATTTTATTATAAACTCTTCTCCAGGATTTGCTGGTGTTTCTCCCCACCTTTTCCAGCAGTGCTGTGCTCTTTGCTAAAGGGCAGTGGTGATCTAAAGACTATGGCAACGATAGACAGGCCTTGTAAAAAACTGAGGACCTCAACTGAGTCATAGCTTTTTCACTGATTTTGTGCTCCTCCCCCTTTGAGAGCCCAGGTGTTCCCATTCTAGCTGTATGTCTGCATCTTCTAAGTACTCTCCCCACTCTATGCAAGTGATACTATTTCTTTCCCTGACAGCTTGATTTTTGACGCACTGGGGTGCACAGTCTGCAAATGTAAAGCCACTTAAACGGATTCAGGAAGTTTTCAGTGCAGCTTTATCACGCAGAGAAAGAGAAGAGGCATGGAGAGAATCCTGCCTAAGAAAAGAAAAAAGAAAAAAGATTTTTGCTTGCAGACTCCTTATCTCACAATGTAAAATATTCATGACTTCTGCAGCTAGCATACACTACGTGAGATACAATCAAAAACTTTAACACGGAGTGGAAATCATTGAAGTGCCTTGTTGTTGTACAGTGACCCTCAGCAAGTCCATGAAATCTAAATTACAGTGCACTGTTTCATGCTGCAATATCTTGCTGGCAGGGACTGGAGGGAGTCAGATCCCCGTTCGTAGCAGTATGTCCAAAAGAGGCTATGTCTGTCTCAGCACACCCCATGTATCAGTAACATAAATTCCCAAAATTTCCAGCCACATTTAAGACATATTTTATGGTCTGTTCTACAGCAAGCACATTTGATATTTAATATAACAGTTCAAACACCCTCTTAAAAAAAAAAACCCTGGGAGAAATTAGTATTATATACAACTCATTTCCTAACAGATTGGGTTTTGCAGGATCAAGATCACAAAGTAACTTTTCCTTCAGTACCTTCATGCAAATTCCCATCCTGCAGTTTGTTTGAACTGGCCAGACTTAAAATTCACAGGAAAGGATGACCCCAGACAGATCACCAGCAGTGAAGTTCCCAGAGGAAGGTTTAATGAAAAATGTGCCGTATGTTCACCAGAAGATACAATAAGCAGTGGTTGCCAATAGGAGAGAGCAGTAAGAAGGAAAAAGGAAGAGGAAACCACCTATTGTGTCTTGACCTCAAAAAACAAGTAAATTTGTCAACTAGCTCCTTCCTTTTAGCAGGCAAAACACTGCTTTCTATGAGATTTAAAAAGTGCACGAAAGCTGGAGTGTAAATGGAATGAGTAAGACAAGCACAAATGGCACACTGATTCTTCATCTGAGTTTACAAGATACATTATTTTGCAGGAAATATTAATTATTGAAAAAAGCCACTGGCATCAAGCTTGCTTTTGCAATTTTTGGTCTGGGTTGTATTGCCTATATAGCTGCATTTAGTTAAAATTAGTAACTGAAGGACAATTTCGTCCATTCCTCACAGAAAGTGAAATTCATCTCCATGGATAAAGGCAGCAGGAGGTTTCTGAACCTTTTGATCTCGTCAGATTCTTAGACTGATGCCTTAAGTGAGACTTAAGCAGAGCTCTGTGCCCATGCCACTCCTTTGGCCAAGCATTAGCTTCACCAACATGTGCTGGTCTGAATTACTAGCTATACTCGCCAACCCTGCTAAGTAAGCCCGCTAAAATAACAGTTACTCCAGAAATTCTTTTGTTGAGCCCTGGTTTATAATGATCTGTGTACACCTATTTGTAATAGGAAGCTAAAGATATTTTGTGATAAGGTTAAAACTATACATTCACATCATCTTTGAAATCCTAGGGGATCACATAACATAGTCCTTTTATTTTTTTAAGCCACATCATAAACTAATGTAAAATGCCATTGTTCCACTGGCAGAGGATATTTCTTTCAACACAGAGATTTATTTGGCTATTCACATAATTTAAATGGATTTATTTTGCACTTTCATAAATCACGTGGTAACCAATCTTCGATCACTAGTAATATTGGGTCCACAAGAAAGTGATTTGTAAGTCTCTCAAACATCCATATAGCCTCTGAATTCATTTACATGGACCTTCCAATTCTTCCATAGTATATGCTCTCTCCTAACAAATATTTCTTGTCTGTGATCCATAAATCTTAAGAATTAATTGCACTGTAACAGAATGAGTTTGAGTACTATTACTACCAAGACTCAGACAGCAGAAACATCAATGTGATGGGGAAAATCCATGACTTTGCATTGCTTCCTGTTTGAATCATGTCAGTGCAATATACTTTGCCCCTAGACCCTCCTGTAGTTAACACAAGTTGCTGCTGGCCTTGAAGGGAAACTCCAAAAAACATGAAATGCATCTTTTTCTTCTCAGAAACACAAGCCAGTGCAAGCATACTTATTGTGCCCTTTGCCCTCTTGCAGGGTTTTTCATAGGAAGTAAAACAAAGTACGTGGCTTACGATCTCATGTCCAAAGAGCTCAATGACCTATGAAGTCTGGAAAAAAGCCAGATGAAAGTACAAGCTGACACTTCAGTTTGTATTTACCCAAATGGATGATAACTCTGATCTACATAGAAGGCAAAGATTGCATCTCAAAATTTAACTAGAGCCCTCCACAGCAACCATGGCTCAATCATGTCCTTTCCCACAGAAACAATGTACATTTTATAAAGTTGATTAAAATAAGATTTTTTATCTTCATTTGAGACATTTAAAAGGACACCTTCTCCACTGTTTAGCATGTCTTGGGTTTGCACTGCAGCTCTGCCCTGAGCTGGAGCACTTGCTGAGATCACTTATATGGTTTTTCAGCTCTTCCTGAACACTTATTTTCACAAAATGCTTAAGAATCCCATTATTCTGGAGACATCTACCACTCTGTAAAATCTGATGTTGATCCACAGGTTCAGATGCTAGATAGATGAAGGAAGGAAGAAGAAATTAGGAGAAAACTGTACTCAGTGTAACTCCTTACAGAAACCAAGAAATGAGGCCAAACCCAAAACCTCACCAAAATAAGCTTCTACTCCATGAAGATGTAAGAGAAAAAAAGGATAAAAATCCAACTTCTCATTGCAGAAATCCTTGTAAGAATATGTTCAGACATCCAAGGATGTAATTTAAGTAGAGAGCAGAGAAGAACTGTACTGAAGAAATGAACAGAAATGAAATGGATTTGTAATAGGGCATTAGGAAACATAAAATAAAGACATATTGAAGAAACTGATTTAAATTAAACAGAGGCATATAATTAATCCTCACAGCAGATGTGCGTATGCATCTGAATACATCCTATGTACTTCAAAGTGTTATTCAGCAAACTATTTATTTATACAAAATAAGAGTATAATGAAACTGCTTAACAGGTTTTCACTCCTGTACTGTAAATGTAGCACGAACTGTAGATATAGAGAATCCTCCTAGAGTTTGCCTGCAGCTGTAGCTGTAGAAGACAGAATACTAATACCGCAAACCAGGGCACATGATAGAGCTAATGAGTAATGCACACTTCCTCTGGAACAGCTATAAGCGACAGACCTAAGAAGTGCACAAAAAGCAATAACAAAAGAAGCAGCTTGAAAGTGCTACATCAGCCTTGAAAGCAGATGTAGTGTGGAGATTTTATGATTTTGCCACACTTTGAATAAGACCAGGAACAGATTTAGGATAACCCCTTTAAGTACAGAATGAAGCTTCCTGCAATCACAGCAATGAAACAATGGCCTCATTGGCAGCTGACCTGTACAAAGAGGTTGTGAAATAAACTGGTCCTAAGAGCAGATCCAGTCAGTCATAACCTGAAGAAAACTTGCAACCGTACCTGCATTATCAATATCTTAGATGAATGAGCTGACATGATTTATAATGAAAGTGGGAAGTTTTAGATTAGACATTAGGAAAAAAATCTTTACTATGAGGGTGGTGAAACACTGGAACAGGTTGTTCAGAGGAGCTGTGGCTGCCCCATGACTTGTAGTGCTCAAGGCCAGGTAAGATGGGGTTTTGAACAACCTAGTCAAATAGAACATGTCGCTGTCCATGGTAGCAGGGTTGAAACTTGAATTTTAAGGTTTCTTCCAACTCAAACTGTTCTGTGATTCTATAATTCTATGACTCAATGATTCTATGATTCTATGACTCTATGATTATCTTAAATTAATGTAAGTGTACATAATATAATCATCTATATTATTAGACACTTGAAAAGTCCTGCTCTCAGTAGGATTTCAGAAAGATGTCATCATCGAGTGATTATTCTAAAACAGAGCTATAGGCAAGACTGTTCAACACTGTCAAAATTAATGCAGATTTACAAGATGCTGTACATTATTCTCAGATGCGTTCCTCTAGTGCTGAAAATATACCATGCTTCCTACACATGAATGTGTCTGCTACCGCACACAGGGAGAAATATATCCCCTTTTAAAGTCTTCAGTAATATTACCCTTAAAAAATATCTTGAGGAACCTCTTCTTTTAAAATTTTTAATGTTTAATTAGTTACCAAAGGGAACTAAAGGAAGAATTCTCCTTAATAAGAGTTTTACTACTCTTATTTCATTCCTTCAATTTCTCCCTCTCTCTCATAGGCATAAAAGCACACATATATACCACTTGGAATACAATATTAGTATTAAAATGTATTAATACTAACATGGAGGAGCAACAATGTCATTTCCGTAGGGTCAAACTAATTTAAATCATAATTTGAGGGATGTTACAGCTCTGTAGTAATGAGTTTGAAGCAGAAGGAAAAAAAAGAAGAAAAAGAAAGCACTTTGGTTTTGTCACTGTGACAAAACATTATTTTAACTTCATCATAAGCTTCCTGTATGAAAGAGCTAGTACCCCAAGATATCAGATGACAGTTTAATTGATGTTAAATATGTACAATGTAATTTAAAAAAATGTTAGGACTTTTCAGCCAATAAAACCTCCTGGTTAAACTCAGTTTAAACTGGAATAAACACTAATACTCATCCAGCTAAGGGAATTTATTGTCTGAAACATCCTAAAATTTGTTTTGGATTATCCTACATGCATTATACACACTGAAATTAAGCTGTGAAGTTTATTGTGTATTAATGGCAGGCCATCATTTAACTCTTCTGGGTACAAATGATTCCTCTATGGGACCTTTATCTGTACAAATAGTAAAATACTTTTTTTTAACTTCAGGTAAAAATTCTTGAGCAGCATATTGAGGCATGAGGGTAGCAATAAAACCTCCAATTATGTGATATCTGTGAAAATATCAAATTGATAATTTCTTTAATTACTAAAAATGACAAGTTGCAAAAACATTATTTTGGGGCACATTAAGACAGTTAAAAAAACAGTTAGGTTTGTGTACCTCATTCAATTTCACCTTTGAAAACACTGATTTTCTCTCTTCATCTTTCTTTAGCAGTACAGTGAGGTCAGAGGAAAATCTCGGAACTCAACTCTGATGAACTAGCATTTACTTCCAGCATTGGTTGGTCTAGCTGAATAAACGCACCTTGTTTGTAAATCACCTCAATGTAAAAAAATGTGTCCAACTGTTATATTTGCTCTGATCAGAGGTGCATATTCACTCATAGACCTTGGAGGTCTCTAACTGCGTACAGCTTACAAAAAATGACAAGATATTTGCAATATAAGACTGCAGCCTCCTCACTGTCAGGGCAATTGAATCTTCATTCTTCTGGTGCCTCAGGCTCACATCCTTGTGTGTCATGAGGAACACTCATTATGAATGAAAAACATAATCTTATTACAAATGTCAACAGAAAACAGACAGAAAAGCCGTATGTATGGATAAACCAATTCCTGCATGCATACTTACAGAGCTCAGGATTATCCAGGTTTTGAATTTTAGAATTTAGTCCTTAAAAATTAAATAAATAGAAGATACAGCTGGAGATTTCAGCATTAATTGGGACAAAATGGCAGGAATCCAAAGCGATCATGTACAAGAAAAGCCCTAGCAAGTGGATACACAGTCACGACTCCTGGGGCTCAGGTACACTGACACACTCAGCAAAATGAATTATTAATGAAACTCATCATCATCAATGGTCTTTTATCAGGGATATATTAACCCTAAGCATCGACCAAAATTTCTTATTTCTCTCAATTTTGGAGACAGTATTACAAACACAGATAAATATTACGTTAAAATCAAGAAAATCTTCCTTGCCTAGAGAAAAAACATTCCCTATGATAAGCATCTGTTCTACTTGTGTGTATATGTATTTTTCTAACTCTGCAGTCTTTCTCCTTCAGCCCACCTAAGAAAGAGCTAAAACTTCAGAGTATAAGAGAACAGTCATCCTTCATATAATGATATTTCACTGTGAATGGCACAGCAATATATAAACACCATTTTTTTCCTGGTGGGCCAGTACTGCTCAGCCTTTATAGAGACATTTTTTTTTAACTTGGGACATAAATTAAATTAAATATTTATGCCAGAGCCACCAAAAGAAAGACAAATAGAACGGGCAAACAATACTGTTAATAAAGTTCAATCACTGTAATGCACACTGTTGTCAAAGGGTAAGTGCAAGTTACTTTTTTCTTTAAAAGTTTTGTTCTATTTCCCTGACAGTCATGTCAGAAAGAACTGATAATTTGAAGGGAGATTTATTTAGAGAGTAATCCTGTGCTCAGCTGAAGTAAATACAGATCCTTTTCCCTTTGGCAGCGTCAGCAGCTGATGCTATTTATTTATTTCATTCGCTCTTTATTTTTACTATCTGTTTCCGGGGAAGGTTGTTTCATTAACATGAAAACAGACACACACACACAAATGAAAGCAGAGAAAGATTCCTACTTCAGTATTTTATTTTTTTTTTTAAGAAAAACCAAACAACTATTCAAGGGAGATGACAAAGAGTGCAGAAGTCCAAAGGCAATGAGCAATAATCTAAGCATGGCTAACCATGATATCATGATATCCTGCTGATCCTACCCAGGTACAAAGCTCAGCTGGATCATCAGCAGGCAGAATAAAAAAAGATGCCACATCTCCAAAAGACAGGCTTTCAAATATATAGAAATATGCTAAGAATTTTCAAAACTAGTGTTTTAGCACAGCTGATGAGAAATTTCTTTTTGTTGTGTGAGTGAGAACAGCTTGCATGAATGAGAGCAGACGACTGGACTAGTCTAAACTAAAAAATGGATAATCTAACTAACTCTACACCACTGTAACTTGTTTCCTGGATGACCCTGAGTTATCCTTGTGCCTTGCTGTGCCTCAATTTCCCCATTTTTTAGTGACAGCAGCAATGCCTTGCTTGATAAAGTTCTTTCAATAATATTATTTGACTTCTGGAGCCCACATTCACTTCTGGAGTTCTTTAGACTCCAGCAACAATATCGAAAAAGATGTCATAAGATCTGAATTGCATTCCTTCAAATCACCCAGTGCCTTTTAGTCCACTCTATGACTTATCTATGTTACAAAATCTCTCTTAATGTGTCTGCACAGTTTGATTTGAGCTGGCATTTAGTACAACAAGCCCTGAGTTGAGATCATTGGAAATAAAAACTGATACATTAAACCTACAAAGCCAGTCCCCAACAGATCTGTATTATCATCACTGAATTTCTTCTGCTGGTAACCACTGAAGTCCACTTTTGCAACTTGCTGTGTTGTGTGATTCAACGTAATACAATGGCATGTCAGTTATACTTTACAGTAAACAGTATTTTCTACTGCTGGAATTCTTGAATCCTAGCCCTTAAATATCAGCTGGGATCTCTAAAACAGTCCAGGTTTTTTAATAACCACACATGTACATTGAAATATGAATTGTTGTCTATAGCTTTTGAGAGAATATAAAAAAATACTATTTTTCAAGGTCACCTTAAAGTTTGCAGAATATGATATATTTGCCTTCACAAAAAGAAAGAGGCATTTTCCAGTGGGCTACATTCCACCTGTAACCTTTTTCCTCAAGAAGGCAAACACCAGAAACCTCTGAAATCTTCTGAAGAACAATGAAGAAAGCTCAAGGAGCAGATGTCTTGGTCCAGAAATTAGGAAAAACATGCATGTGAGTCGAATGACAACATTCATACTATGCTTGTTATAGGGTATCTAAATTAATTCACACAGACATTGCACAGACAAAAAATTTATTTGCCAAGAATTATCTACCATATTTGAGAAGTCATGGCATCTAGTGAAGTTCCTGCTGACTGCAAAAGATGAAAAAACAATCTTTATTTTTATAAAGGGAAAAAAAGAAGAAACAGGAAACTACAGACTGTCAGGCTCACTTCAGTGCCTGGTGAGATCATCAACGCCATCTGAATACTACTGGCTGCCTGTCTTAATTTCTCTTTTGGGTGGGCATCATGCAATATGTTATTCATGAACCCCTGCTATATTTAAAAGTAAATTAAAACCCTTTGACAAATATTTTAGGCGCTGTACTACATTGGTGGTAGCATATTCATTTGTTAAGCCTGCCAAAAGGATGCTAGGTTTTGGATGAATCACCTCCTTCTATTGGCCACTTATATCTCACCTAGAAATTAAACCTCTACATTTTTCACAGCTGTCATGGAAACCCAAGATGTCATATACTTCCCAATAAGTTATTTTTTCTGTATATTTTAAAACTCCTGTAGTATGTGCACTTTGCTTTCCATGCTCAGCAACACCTAACTGTAAGGAAGGCCTCAGACTCAACAGGAGGATTTCCTTACGCTTTGTATTTCTTCCATTAGATTAAAAAACATAATCCATGTTTGGGACAGAGATTGGACCTAGCCACACTTTAACTGTATCAGAAGTTTAGAGAGCAAGGAGGCTTACTCTGAATCTTGTGACTCAGTGGGAGGTTCTTCCTTACCTTTTGTGTCTTTGGTCTCTTTATAAATAATTTTAGCTTGTTTCTACCTTGATATTCTTTTTGTATGTTTTATGCATGTGGTAAGTAATAGGGTGAACCTTGCCATCAAACATTGTTAGTCACACTTCTATAAACTCATATCATGACTACTTTTGCTAATAACTTTTATGGTGATTCTCAGAGTGGCCCTAAACTATTCACTCATTACAACTCATGTTTGAAGTTAAATACCTTCCCTAGCAGCACTCAAAAAGCTTGAAGATATTGGAATTATTATCTAGAAATTTAGTCTAAAATGGAATAGTGTTGTTTTGTTTTGTTTTTTTTAATTTCTCAGGTCTTACACAGAGTCTTAAAATGAGTCCAGGCAAATTGTATACCACTACCCCAAAAGCAGGAAAAGGATTCAGTTAGGACAAGAAGAGAAATCAGAGGATAAAAGTGCACCTTGTCCTGAACTTGAGAGGGATGCTTTGGATTTGCAGTCACGGTAGAATTTGGTCCAGAAGAGCTTCAATACCAGCTGTACAGAAACATCAATATAAGAAACATCATTTATATATATATATATATTAACACTTGATTTAATGAGCAATGCTTGAAAAAAATATTCAAGACTGTCTGCAGATTGAGTGTCAGAAAACTAAAGGTGTATAAATGGCTTACCAAGAATTTTTCATATTGCTATACATTAGACTAAAGGTAACAAGACAGTTTTGAAGGATATGTAAAAAATTACGTTTGGTGCACTCGATAGAATGGAGAAAAGTGCTGACAGAATGAAAATGGAGGGAGAAAAGGGATGATATATCAGTAGCACAGTTTATTTGTTTGAGCCTTTTTGGTAGGTCTTTTTTCTTCAAAAAACACATTTATTTTGCTATTAAGCTGATAATCCAGTTTAAATGCAAATTTCTGAATACATATCCAGTTATGCAAGATGTAATCACTATAATTACAACAACAATCATATGTTAAGGGATACATAAGCGCTTAAATCAGTAAATGAGTTTTTAATAAAGCATTGCATTGTACAAAGTAGAAGGGAAGTGATTTTTTTAATGGCCAAGATCCAAACACTGTATGATCTGATCAGTATTTGATGTCTATCAGAACATGCAAGTGACTTCGGAGTTACATTTCATCAATAGTAGTGGTATGCACTCAAACTGGAAAAGTGTCTGTCCTTCCTATTAACATTATTGAAAAACAATACAAATGCATTTAAGTACCACTAGAGAAATCCATGGTTACCTCATGTAGTTATTCTATCAAATTTTTGAATATTTTCCCCCCTTGTTTTCTTTCCCAATGTAAGACACATTACTTGGGCTTGTTGATCTCTGTATGAATACTCAGTAATTTAATATACATATCAAAATAAAATTTCCATTTATTATTATATACCTTAATAATTTACTCATAAAATTGCATATATTCTTCGCTACTCTTTGAATTAGATTTATATCTCTCTTCTCCAAAACTCTGCAACACTGATATTATCGTTACAGTGACCATGACGTGACCCTGGCATGACATGAGTTGTCATGCCAAATCATCACTCAAATGTATCAGTATCTAAATCACATTATGCTAACCACTAAAAAGAAAAAAAAAAAAAAAGCAGTAATTTATCAAATATTATGGTAAGCAAAAATAAATTAAAATGCTAATAAATTATAACGCTAACTGGCATCTTGTTTGTGTAATAGAATGTTGTCTGGAAGTTAGTACTCGAAGTTACTGGTTCTGAGCTCAAATGAATCTTGAATTTTACAGGTTTTGCCTTATAAGTATTTAAATTCTGAGCTCCAATTCACTTTGTTCCACAAACTCCCATCTTCAGTGTGAGTTTAGACATTTAATTGCTGACATCCTTTGATTTTGCCCCTCTACTCTGCTCTCATGAGACCCTGCTTGGAGTACTGCATACAGTTCTGGTGTTCCAGCATAACAAAGACATGGAGCAAGTCCAGAGGACAGCCACAGGGATGATCAGGGGGCTGGAGCACCCCCCATACGAAGGCAGGCTGAGAAAGTTAGGACTGTTCAGCCTGGAGAAGAGAAGGCTGCGTGGAGACTTCATAGCAGCCTTCCGGTATCTGAAGGGGGCCTACAAGGATGTTGGAGAGGGACTCTTCATTAGGGAGTGTAGTGATAGGACAAGGGATAATGGGTTAAAACTTGAACAAGGGAAGTTCTGGTTAGATATAAACAAGAAGTTCTTTACTGTAAGGGTGGTGAGGCACTGAAAGAGTTTGTCTAAAGAAGTAAATGCTCTATTCATGGCAGTGTTCAAGGCCAAGTTAGACAGGGACTTGAGGAACCTGGTCTACTGTGAGGCATCTGTGCCCATGGCAGGGGGGCTGGAACTGGATGATTTTAAGGTCCCTTTCAACCCAAACCATTCTATGATTCTATCCTGAGACCTCTCTGAACAGCTGACCTTCAACCTCAGCATTGGTGAAATAAGGTGAGACTGGCACCAGAGCACTGAATCAGTGGGCAAGGCAGAAAAGAAGCTACTTCATTTGGCTATAATACATGTCTTGTCATTAGATATAATCTCACTAGGCATAACGAAGAACCAGAACATAAACCAGCACCTTCTATGACATTTCATTTAATTCTGATTATTTCCTAACTGTTAATAAAGAAATTGGTGTGGTTGGTATTGAAAGACATTAACTCAAAAGCTACTTCAAAGAGATGAGCTTAATGTTAAATCTGTGTACAAATTAACAGATCAGTCATACCCAAACAAAGAAGCAGCAATCCTTTGTTTGCGCTTTTTAGGAATGATGTAAGTTAAAATGCTTTGCAATCTTTAGTCCATTACCACAAATATATTCATACAAAAAAAACCAAATAAACAGGTAAGTGTATGAAGCACTTTCTGGTAAAGACTACAGACATTTAGTGAAGTTAGAATTTTAATCTGAAACTTATTTTTATTTTACATGGATGCTAAATGGATGCTAAGATGCATCTTTCTCATTTGCTTAAATACCCAAAGGTCTAACCAATATTTTATTTGACTCAAAAGCCCACTTACAGTTCAAATATACAACACAGAAAGCCGAAAAATCAGCCTAGGAATTTGGTGTTTGGCTCATTTTGATGTCATCCAGATGTTCTTATCTCCAAAACTGGAGCTTAGTTTTAATAAACGCAAATGTCATCATGCAAGAAACTGAAGTTTAATCCCTTTGTCAGGCAGCGGTTTACTAAGTTCATAGAGGAGCTGCTTGATTAGGAGTTCATAATCAGACTCTTTAAGCCACTGTTACTGTAGAGCTGTTAAGTTTGCAGTTCATAGTGGACATGCATTGGTAATACAAAAAACACTACTAGAACTGGCACTATCATGTTTTCTGGCATTGTTGCACCTGAGAAGCCCATGGTCCCAATAAAGGACAGCAATTTTGGAAATGTCCCATCTGTAATAATGCAGCACATGCTGAGTAAAGCATGACTCAGTAAATCCACAATTTTCCTATTTTTAAGCTAAAAATCACTGGGAAAGAAGAAAATCTTTTGCAGAACTCGAAGAATACAGCTGCCTTGACAACTGTGGGCTGAAGTTTGTATTCATCAGGTTTCTGTCAATAACCAAACTCTAAATTTTAAAAATTGTATGGCTGCTTTGTTTTCTATTTCACAACTAAAAATATGTGCTTTTCCTGGAATTCAATAAACAGAGCATTTTTAATCTGCATGAACAGACTGCAACAGTGCAACAGAGTTTAAAACTGATGAATATGAAGTAAATAAAAGAGGCTGGTTAGGAGGTATGCACAAACCAGATAAGGAATTGATGATGTCAGAAAATATTGTATTGTTCCCATTAAGGTTTTGAAACATATTGTTTATGACTCTCCACTCTGCAGACATCTCAATATAATGCCCTTGCAGACACTTAAATGTAATGCTCTTGCTTTTGCATTGATGGGTAATTTAAATTTTGCTAATGAAGTAGCATACTGCACTGTGCCTAACTGTCCAGAACAGTACCGAGACAGGCAATGCAGGCTCAGTAGTCCAGTACCCAAACTTACTAACCTTCCTTCCAGAAGACCAGTTTGCAAACTCTTCCATGGTCATTTTCATCTCCATCCAAACCTGTGTCTCCCGAGACTATGGAGGCTAATCAAACACCTGATGTTGAGAATTAGTTAGGTGTCATTTAATGCTAAACCTTCTTTTTTACTAGGATGGAAAGTTACCAGGTTTACACTGTGAAAATAGATGGCAAATGTGACTTCCTTTCCAAATTTAAGAGATGACTTTAGAACATCCATTAGGAAGTAGTGTAACATGCTATAATATCAATCTCAGTGCTACATACTGATCATCTATCAGTATAAAGTGAGATTTAATCATGTGAGACAAATAATTAAATGGGACATTTTACTAATAAAACTATGATTTCAAATATTTAATATAACGGTACAACAATTCCTGAGCTGACTGCTTGCTAAGAAGCTGTGCTGATAATCTCTAATTCAGTATTACAAGAGGACTTCCAAGGTTTGAGATTATGGATAGTAAAGACACTCATGCAAGTGGGTCATAAAAGGTATCATACTCCCAACTGCTTTTCACAGCTGTGTTCTGGCTCTTTCTAAGCTGAACCACCTTTAAAATCAGGTATTATTGTCACTGATTCACTTCATTTCCCAACATCCCAGCCTTCAATACTTGGTGCAATGGAGCATGAGTATCTGTTCCACCAGGAAATTACATCTAGGGACTGTCTAATTTCCAAAGTCCACACCAAAAGCTACTGAACCTGGTCCTGTTTTTTTTTGCAGCTGGTGTGAATGATATGCCTGAATTGTTACAAAGCAGGGCAGTGACAGGGAGAATTTACTGCACCACTTGAATACCCATTTGTACTAACACACCTACAATAAGCATTTTCCTTTACAGAGTTACATAGCAGCACAGCACTTGCATATAGTACAGCAAAATAATGACTCAGACATCGGAAGAATTGAATTTGTCTCCAACTCCATGTAAATATGTCTTAAGGTAATTACTAGAAGGAAGATGAAAATAATCCAAAAATCAGTGTCATGAAGATAAGGAAACACAGAAGAAAATATTAGCAGCATCAAAAATATTCACAGCCAAATACTATCAGGCAGGAGCAGAAAAAGTCAAAGAAAGCTGTAAGAAAGTTTTAAAAGTACCTCACCCAGTCTCTCTCCCCTAACAACAAAAGTACCATAAAATGGAAAAAAATAGAGTGAAAACATAATTAGAAAGAAAAAGGGAATATAATGTAAGAGTTGGGGGAGGAAAACTGTCAAGGAAAAAAGTAATTTTCATAGGATATAAAGACTAAAGAGAGAAAAAAAGTTTTACATGGTAGGGATCAAAAAATTTTCAAAGCTCTTTAAATCCCTCAGAACATAGCTGCCCTCAGGACTGAAGGCTTCATCTATGGTAAGTAAGTATACTGATTAAAGGTACAGTTAATTACATACCAAAGAATAGCTACTCTGTACAGAATATTGCTAAACCCAGATGCTACTCTGGTACAGAGTATTGCTAAACCCAGATTGACATCAACTGTAGACATGGTGTAGGAGGAACAGTTGGAAAGATAAAATAAGGTTAACTTCTCAAGCATTCTTGAGTGTGATGGTGATGGATCTTTTGGTTTGCAGACTTTTTCTCTTGCTTATTATTATATTATTGCTTATAAGTAGAGCCCTTACTTTTACACTCCCACTAACATGATGCTCAGGGTTTCATGCAATTATCAAAAGCCAAGAACACCACCACTGTTCAAATCCTACTGTTCTCCTTCTGTGGTGCTGCCAGAGGCATCCTTTCCAAAACAGCAATAAATACAGCAATAACCTGGCTACACTATATAGCCCAGAAATGTCAGCTAATTGTGCTTCAAAATGTCCATGACCTAGGAACTTACCCCCCACACACACTGCAAGTAAAATAAATGTCATATATAGTTATTTGCAATGTTCAGATTTACTCCCCTGACAGAAGGAATAGTATCAAGGTTTGTCTTGAGAAGCAGATTCTTACTTTTAGGGACCATTCAAATGAAGAGTTCAAAAGACACATCCAGAGACTGATGAAATTGCTTTCTACATTGAATCTCACCCTCTGTTTTTCCAAATAACCACAAGAACCCTGTATTCATCTGAAACACAAGAAACCCTAGATCGCTCGACATCCTGTTCTATTTTCCTCTAGTTGTCTAACAGGAAGTCACATAAAGCTGGCAGAACATCACAATGGTGGGAAAAAAAATAGGGAAAATGTATCATTTTATTTTGTGTGAACTTATTTAAGAATGATGAACCAGATCATTTCCTCTTAAATTAAACTAATGCATGAGCAGTGCTTAATTGCTCCACCCTGTTGTTTCTGAGAGCAGGTATGTGGTGTTGCAGCTTGAAATCTATTCAGGTATTGCAGTGCAGCTCTTGAGAGTCAGAGTCTTGCCAAAGAGGCTTACAAACTGCATTTCTCTGAATAGAGAGACCTTAACTGGTAGTTAACAGAGTCTTTCACAGGGTGTTCTGCATCACCCAGAAAATACATATTTTTACATGGGGGTTTCTTTCTTTCTGGGGACTCTTTACAAGATTAAATTATTAAACCCTTTTTTCTTAGCCCTACTACTGATTTTATGCTGTGACTCAACAAATTCTTCCCTAAGAATTCAAAGGCTTTAAATGAGGTATGTGATAAATTCCCTAGAATGGACAAAGAATTAGGGGCTTAATTAGGTGTGCCTTTATCTTTTCAACATTTTGTACCCTTCCACAGCATCTGATTTTCCATTAAGATTCAAATGCAGAGTATACAAGGCAATGCCTCACACATAAGAAAATGTTTCAGCTGTCTGACTAGAAAAGAACTTTAGGCATTCAGAGGTGGCATTTTAAATGCAATTGTGTAGCTCTCAAACACCATGAATCAAAAAAGAGAAATTTAGAGATGAGAAAATAAATTATGCTGCAGACTCAGGAAGCTGTTTTTAATCATTGCATTATGAAAACAAACTATTGTCACTAAAGAGCTAGCAGAAAACAATAGTCAGGAGGTGAAATCAAACACTAGAGAAAAGAGGAGTGCTGAGAGGATTTTGCACAGAAACCGGTGACAACAGGGGAGGTTCATTAATACTTTGAAGGAGATGAGAGGTAAATTAAAAGGGAAACTGTGGGGGAAAAGGGGTACTTCTTGTTCATACATTTATCTACTTAAACATGTAGATAAATAGAAATACAGCATGAGTTCTCCAGGCTTTTGCTTCTAGAAATTACCAGCAGGCTCTAAATAGCTCTGTCACTGCTAACAAGATGATAATACTCCATTTATTCCCGAAGTCTCATTCAGATGGGTCAGGACCAGAGGAAGGAATGGGCCAAAGGCAGGGACCAAAGGACCTTCATGCAGCTGGGCAGGAGCAATGTGCGGTCCCGTCTCAGGCAGCAAGGCCAGTGGGGACAGCTCTGGGGAGGAGGCTGAACAGAGAGGCAGGAGATAAGGGGGAGCTTTTTCCCCAGGAAGGCAGCGGGGACAGTAGATTCTCTCACTCCAGCTCTCACAAGATAAAGCTTTGAGTAACCTAATCTGACCCTGTGGCTGAGCCTGCCCTGAGTAGGGAGTCAGACTGAAGACCTCCTGAGGTCCTGCATTATCCAATGGCACTGAGTAGAGGGCCATACACTAGCAGGGAGTACGGCTGGGAGATGCTCAGGGGACACTCAGTTACTTATTTAGAAATAGACATTTTCAGTGAGCCAGGCAGTTTCCAGAAGTAAAAGAATATCATGTTTGCTGTGCTACGAATTGTACAGGATAATTAACAAACCGCTCTGTCAGCAGTCACCTTTCATTGCAAATGCAGCAGGAAAATAGAATATGATGTTTCCTACCCCTTTATTAGGATCCCTCAGTGATCCTAAGATCTGTGCTGCGCATGTGAAAGGAATCATTTGGTACTCATGATAGCAAAGAGAGTCTTGGAGCGCTTCAAAGGTCATGTGGTGTAGGAGGCTGGTACTTTGAAGATCTGTATTCTCTTTCAACCTCTGTCTTTGATGATGTCCGGTTTACCTAGTTGCAGAAAGAAAATGATGCTATCACCTTGAGGGAGAAATACTTACCTCTTTAGACTGAAGTATGTTACATACAAACTCATCATTTGTTCCTGTCATTTGCTTTCTGTTACATTCTTGAAGGAAAGCGTTTGATTTTTTTTTTTTTTTTTTTGTATGCACATGGAAGAAAGTAGATTGCTTGCTCATGAAGTTGGCAAGGCAGTGACCTGGTCTAGATTTTAATAGCTGCAGACACGGCTCCATAAAATCCACAATAAACACTAGCAAACAACAAACACCTGTAGCATCCAGCCACAAATAGAAGCCCATTAATAAAAGTCACATATCATAGAATCCTAGAAGAGTTTGGGTTGGAAAGGACCTTAGGATCATCTAGTTTCAACCACCCTGCCATGGGCAGGAACACCTCACACTAAACCATGCCACCCAAGGCTCTGTCCAACCTGGCCTTAACACCGCCAGCGATGGAGCATTCACAACTTCCCTGGGCAACCCATTTCAGCGCTTCACCACCCTTACAGGAAAGAATTTCTTCCTCATATCCAATCTAAACTTCCCCTGTTTAAGTTTGAACCTGTTACCCCTTGTCCTCTCACTACAGTCCCTTATGAAGAGTCCCTCCCCAGCATCCCTATAAGGCCCCTTCAGATATTGGAAGGCTGCTATGAGGTTTCCACGCAGCCTTCTCTTCTCCAGGCTAAGCAGCCCCAACTTTCTTATCCTGTCTTCATACAGGAGGCGCTCCAGTCCCCTGATCGTCCTCGTGGCCCTCCTCTGGACTTCTTCCAACATTTCCATGTCCTTTTTATGTTGAGGACACCAGAACTGCACACAATACTCCAAGTGTGGTCTCACAGGAGCAGAAGTAGAGGGGCAGGATCACCTCCCTCGACCTGCTGGTCATGCTCCTTTTGATGCAGCCCAGGATACAGTTGGCTTTCTGGGCTGCGAGCGCACACTGAAGCCAGCTCATGTTCATTTTTTCGTCAACCAACACCCCCAACTCCTTCACCACAGGACTGCTCTGAATCCCTTCTCCTCCCAATCTGCAGCTGTGCCTGGGATTGCTCCAACCCAGGTGGAGGACCTTGCACTTGGCATCATCATCAGGTTGGCATCAGCCCACCTCACAAGCATGTCAAGGACCCGCTGCATGGCATTCCTTCCCTCCAGCACATCAACCGAACCACACAGCTTGGTGTCATCAGCAAACTTACTGAGGGCACACTCAATCCCACTGTCCATGTCACCGACAAAGATGTTGAACAAGACTGGTTCCAACACCAATCCCTGAGGGACACCACTCGTTACTGGTCTCCAGCTGGACATTGAGCAGTTGAGCACAACTCTTTGTGTGCTGCCATCCAGCCAGTTCTTTATCCATCTGGTGGTCTACCTATCAAATTGATGTCTCTCCAACTTAGAGACAAGGATGTCATGTGAGACAGTGTCAAATGCTATGCACAAGTCCAGGTAGATGACATCAACTGCTCTACCCCTTTTCATCAGTTCCATAGCTCTATCATAGAAGGCCACCAGACTGGTCAGGCAGGATTTCCCCTTAGTGAAGTGTCGTGGTTTAAGCCTCTCTAACCACGCAGCTCGTTCTCTCCCTCAGTTCCCCCTCTTTCTTCCCCCCGCTCCCGGAGGAATGGGAAGGAGAATTGAAAAGAATGCAACTCCCACAGGTTGAGATAAGAACAGTTTAGTAACTAAAGTATAACACAAATCACTAGTGCTACCACCAATAATAATAATGACAAGAGAAATACAAGGAAAGAGTACAATTCTCACCACCTAATACCAAGCCCGACCACGCAGTGCATCCCCCCGCCCTTCTGGGTCTCTCCTCTCCGTCCTCCATCCTGGGCATGACGTGCTGTGGTATGGAATAACCTCTCTTTGGTCAGTTTGGGTCAGGTCTCCTGTCTCTCCTTCCTCCCGGCTCCCCTCCTCCCTGGCAGAGCATGAAACTCAGAAAGTCCTTGGCCAGACCAAAACATCACTAAGCAGTAGCCGAAACACTGGTGTTATCAGCACTGTTCCCAGGCCCAAAATCAAAAACACAGCGCTACACCAGCTACCAAGGAGGAGAAAAATGACTGCTGCTGCTGAACCCATGACATGAAGCCATGCTGGCTGTCACCAACCACCTTGTTGTTTTTCATGTGTCTCAGCACGCCTTCCAGGAGAATCCACTCCAAGATTTTGCCAGGCACAGAAGTGAGACTGACTGGTCTGTAGTTTCCTGGCTCATCCATTTTCCCTTTCTTGAAAATGGGGGTTATATTTCCCCTTTTTCCAGTCGGCGGGAACTTCACCTGACTGCCATGATTTTTCCAATATGATGTACAGTGGCTTAGCAACTTCATTTGCCAGCTCCTTCAGGACCCGCAGATGGATTTCATCAGGTCCCATGAACTTGTATACATTCAGGTTCCTAAGATGGTCTCAAATCAGATCCTCTCCTACAGAGGGCCCAGGGTCTTCATTCTCACTGTCCCTGCATCTGCCTTCCAAGACTTGGGTGGTATGGTCAGAGCATTTTCCGGTGAAGACTGAGGCAAAGAAGTCATTGAGAACCTCAGCCTTCTCCAAATCCAGGGTAGCCAGTTCTCCCAATATCTTCTGGAGAGGGCCCACGTTGTTCCTAGTCTGCCTTTTTTTTGCAATGTACCTATACAATCCCTGTTATCCTTGACATTCCTAGCCAAGTTGAATTCTGAGTGGGCCTTAGCTTTCCTAACCTGGTCCCTAGCTTCTTGGACAACATCCCTGTATTCTTCCCAGGCTGCCTGTCCTTGCTTCCACCTTTTATAAGCTTCTTTTGTCCTTTGAATTTTCCTCAGCAGCTCCTTATCCATCCAAGGAGGTCTCCTGGCCCTCCTGATGCCCTTCCTTCTAGTAGGGATGTATCGCTCCTGAGCTTGCAGCAGGTGATTCCTGAATATCAACCGAGAGTCTTGGGCCCCCCTGCCTTCTACAGCTGTATCCCACGGAACCTTACTAAGCAGGTTCCTGAAGAGGCCAAAGTGTATCATAAAATATCAGCAAACTGCACACAAATATTTCCAACAGCTGTGGCCACAATACACAAGCTTTTGCTCCAGGTCATCCTAATTATAAATGGATGTTTCTATATGACATGTCATTTCACCTGTCATCACAGTGGATTGTACATCACTGTTTTTGATACTATTCAAAATGTTCAGAGGATTTATGTACATTACTCTTAAAGAATATGAGTTCAGCAGTACTGGGGATGACACATAGCTTTTATTAATCAAATGTAAGACAAATTACTTGTTTATAAAAATTGAATGTTTTAATTTATTAAATTCTAAAAAATGCAACAAAATACAGAGAGAAAAGTATGGTTTGCACATCAAAATACCAGGAATTAACACAAACCTTGCTTACACCTCCATTCTGAAGACTTAAAATATTTAAATATAGAAATACTGCATTCAAAGTTTTTAAAAGGCTAAACTTAGCTCATATTTTCACTCTTGCACTAATGCCCTTGTTACAGTTCCTTCTTTCACTCCTTACTAATTTCTTAACCATTCTTAGTTTTCAATTTCTTACATTTAAAATCTCAGATAAAAGAAGCTATGTCATTTACCCCTCACATTTCACATGTAGTATTGTTTCTTCTATACCCATGTCATTCACCTGCAACCTCAACTCCAGGAGAAGATCTTCATTAAAAACTTGAAGTTTCATTCTCCGGAGAAGAGATATCAATGCAATATTTGGAAATGTCTTGAGTAAAAATTCTCCTATTTATGCTACATCAGTGCCTGGAACAGAGGGAGTTAAGAATACACGAGTAGTTTACTGGTTCTGGACTAAAATATTTTTACTTGAATGTGGACTACATGAGCAGTTCAGAATATGAAATTAGTCTGACAACTAAGGAATAAAACAATTGATGTGGCTCCTTATAGAGTTTCTATACCCAGAAATTCTTATTTTATTTTTTTTCTTGCACTGGTAATTTTACCATGCTCAGATTACTTGGGGCAAGATGAGCCAGCAGAGCTAGAGTCTTTCCTACAGCAAGCCACCATAGTGAACTGGTCTTTCCCATACTTACAATTCAGGACAAGGACAGAATTGAATTGGGAACGTATCACTCACAAGTCTCCAGGCTTTCAGAGTGATCTTCTGGTTATCTCTGCTGGTGGACAAGGTATACTCAAGTATATAAGAAAAAAATATCAGCTGTAGCAAACTAAGGGCACTGTAGTAAGATGAGACTGTAGTTACCCGAGATTGTTGGATTGCAGTGACTACAAATTCTAACCTACTTCCTTGATTTAAAAATGCAAACCAGAGAAAGTTATAAAGAAGAAGCTGGTGGGAAAACAAACAAACAAACCAACAAACCCAAAACCACACACAACAAAACTCCACCCCCCCCCCACCCCCACCCCCCCCCCAGTCTTCTTTAGGTAATTGTAAACATGACAGGATAGAGTAGCAGGGCAACAGAGGGAGAAGACCAACAGGATTATGGAATGGAAGGCACAGTGATCTGGAACTTCAGGGCTTGCTGCCTTTCCCCTGCAGTTGCATCAAAAACTCAGAGACCTCAGAGATGTATTATTCAAGATCCTGGGAAAAAAGCATACTGAGCCCAGCAAGGCACTTGCAAAGTGCCAGGAAAACTATTTCCAATAAAAAAGCTCACTGACTGAAGATGACAGAGAACTAGCTATTCAGACATTCGGCAACTCTTTATGACCATGGTACAAATCTGAAGAATCAGGAATTAAGTTGAAAATGGAGTTGGAGAGTGTCATGGGTTCAGCAGCAGCAGTCACATTTTTCTGCTTCTTGGTAGCTGGTGCAGTGCTGTGTTTTTGACTTTCAGCCCGGGAACAGTGCTGATATCACTAGTGCTTTCAGTTACTGCTTGGTAATGCTTTGGTTTGACCAAGGACTTTCTGAGTCTCATGCTCCGCCAGGGAGGAGGGGAAGCCGGGAGGAAGCAGAGACAGGACACCTGACCCAAACTGATCAAAGAGCTATCCCATGACACAGCACGCCATGCCCAGGATGTAAAAACAGAGAGCAGAGAACCGGAAGGGTGGGGGTGCACTGCTTGGTTGGGCTTGGTATTGGGTGGTGAGCAGTTGTATTCTTTCCTTCTATTTGCCTTGTCATTATTCTTGGTGGTAGCAGTAGTGATTTGTGTTATACTTTAGTTACTAAACTGTTCTTATCTCAACCTGTGGGAGTTGTATTCTTTTCAATTCTCCTTCCCATCCCTCTGGGAGTGGGGGGAAGAAGGAGGGGAGAGTGAGAGAGCGAAACTGTGTGAGTTATAGAGGCTTAAACCACGACAGAGAGGAAGCTCATCTGAAACAGGGAAAAACCTTTCTCTCAGCAGTCAATAAGGAGAACAAATGCTTTAGAATCATTATCACTCTGGATTAGACAGAGTTCAACTTGTTCTGTTAAAGTTTGTCCTCTCTGTAACACTACCAATAGTTACTACTTGGTAACATTGTGGGGTCAAAAGTTTAGGAGTTTCAGATTTTGAAAGTGTTAGAGGAATGAGTGAAATAATTTCAAAAATTAAATAGAATTTAGCAAGCAGTTTAGGCCAAAGAAAAGGAATGCAGGATTTTGGTAGGGAGAGAGAGGAAGGGGAAGTCCAAGCAGCACAAATACTAAAGCGTACATTGTTGCATTTAAAAACGAGCACAAAAGAAAATTAAACAAAACTAAACTTTCAGGTTCAGTTGTACTTTATCACATTTCTACTTTTTTGTGTGAATTCTAATTCTGTTTGAATTTATTTAAATTAATTCTTCCCAGTAACCCTGATTGCTTGGTTTTGGGATAAATCAAAAGTTTCCAGTTGATTTTAAATGAATTTTTGGTAAAAAGATTTTTGTTTGACCAAATTAAAAAGACAAAGCCAACTTTCTGCTTAATTCCAACCCAAGGCATACATCAGCAGCTTATTTTTTCAGTTGGGTTACCAGAAGATCAAAAATCCACTATTCATACTGCACTCCAAATCCCATCTCTTATCTGCTTTGAGTTTGTTCTAGCACAGACCCACTTACTGATGTTCACTAGTCATTGAAATGAGGGCTAACACTCTAAAAGAAGGTTTCAGAATTATGAAGTGGTAATTAGTGTGCTTTACAGCATCTCCTCTGGCTTTGCAAAGAACCTCGAAGCATCATATGAGTATTTAAATACTTTACTTAAGTTTAAGTAGACTTAAACAGATCATTGAAACCTATTTGGTACTTCAAGCCCTAGGGACAGGGAAAACCACTGTCTCTGACAGAAGATGTGCATTAGATACATACCCACAGGGCAGAGAGATACATTTTTCTGGGACAGCTTGTTTTAAGCATTATAAATTAAACTTTTTCTTTTCCCATCTTTTACAACCTAGGTCTTTACAAGGCAGGATAAATCTTCCTAGAAACAAATTCCGTTCCTACTGCATCTATTTAGACAGTGTTTTTTCTTTCTCTACTCAGAAAGGACAAATGTTTTTGAGGCAATTCTTACTTCTGTCAAAACTAATTTTACCCATTTCTATTCTTCAAGTCAAGAAACCTTTCTAAAAAATTCAGCTGACGTGTTTCTTGGGGTTGGTTGTGGGGACTTTTTTTCGTAATGCTGTTTCTAGAATTACTTTTATAGATGGAAAGCTTTCAATGGTGCAATATCTGGAAAGTTTTCTTATGGATAATACTTTCTAGAAGATTTTAATTGGCTATTTCATTGAGGCACTTGAGGTTGATAGTAAAGTTTATTGGTAGTATTATGTTGGTGGAAATGCTGGAAATCTGGATGGTTTCTTGTATCGTTTATAGCACTGATGATTAGCTGCCACTAAAATGTCATCAGCATCATGAATTTGTTCTACTGCAGCAGTTTTTTATACTGGACTCTTTTTCACAACTGGATCTTTCACCAAATTTTTTGTTCAAATGCTATTTTTGCTTCATGCAATAGCAACAGCTACTTCCAGGCAGTGGTCTGGGTATATATATTATAGAAACTCTACATTCTGCACTGATATTTGACCAAGATAGTTTCATCTTTTGTCTTCTCAGTCTTCAGGTAGGTTTCTGATGTGCTTTTTGACAATAACACTTCTGAATTTAGAAACATATATATCAGTTAAATACTAAATATAAGATTGAAGAGATTATTTACTATAAGAGCTTTGTATCAAATAAGTCATAGAATCATAGAATCACAGAAAGCTTAAGATTGGAAAGGACCTTAAGATCATCTAGTTCCAACCCCCCTGTCATAGGCAGGGATGCCTCACACTAAATGATGTCATCCAAGGCTCTGTCCAACCTGGTCTTGAACACTGCCAGGGATGGAACATTCACAGCTTCCTTGGGCAGCCTGCTCCAGTGCCTCATCACCCTCACAGTAAAGAAATTCTTCCTTGTGTCCAATTTAAACTTTCCCTGTTTAAGTTTGAACCCATTACCCCTTGTCCTATCACTACAGTCCCTAATGAACAGTCCATCCCCAGCATCCTTATAGGCCCCCTTCAGGTATTGGAAGGATGCTATGAGGTCTCCACGCAGTCTTCTCCTCTCCAGGCTGAACAGCCCCAGCTTTCTCATCTTATCTTCATAAGTGAGGTGCTCCAGTCCACTGATCATCCTTATGGCCCTCCTCTGGACTTGCTCCAACAGCTCCACTTTATGACTCTGTCTTGTCAAAAAAACTTAAAAATGAGATTTATAATCTTTTACAAGACAGGCTGCCAAAAATTAAGACATATTCTTTTAAAATTAAGAATTCCCAAGCTATTATTTTCTTTTTCCAGGATTAAGGTTTTCCAAATTCATACTGAATATAATGGAAAACAAAGAAACAGAAAGAAAATTCATTTATCACCTTTATGTACAATTTATTTTATGTCACTTAGCTGTAAAATAGATAATAACAACAACAATAATATAATTTCAGAATTACTCTGTAATTTAAAACCTCCTCAAACGCAACGGATATTAAAATCTGGTTTACTTCAAATACTACAAAATCTCAAAACAATTTCTACCTTCAAGGCCGGCATGGTCCTAATCTTTTCCTTTTTTTTTTTTTTTTTTTTTATTAAATCTTTTATTTAAGCAGTGGCAAGTAAATTTCAGGGAATAGCCTGTATTTAATGGCCAGCTGAGAAAAATGGATACCTTAAGACACAGTGAGGTTCTAACAGCTGGCAATTGATCCTAAAAAACTTATCACATACAAATGTCATTGTTGCTGTGACAAGCTATAAATGGAGTTTTCTTGTGTTTTCAGGCAATTTCACTGGGTTAAAGGCTTTCAGAAAGCATGATAACATTAGACCTTATATAAGATCAGATATAACCTCTGAAAATATTGCATGCCCCATGCAAATATTGCACGCCCCATGCAAATATTGCACTTGATTGCTTTTTTTTCTTCACTGCAATTTTTTGGGGGGAGGAGGAGGGAAAATGGGAGGGATGTGGAAAGAAGGGGAATGGGAGGAATGTGGAGAAGGAGTAGATGGGGGAAAAGAGGATTGCTGTGTTCAAGTAGCTGTCCAAATCCTTAATTCCTCACCTGCAACTAATTTGAGTGTCTCACTTGTTGTAAGGTGATCCAATTGGTTAAGGTTATCTTACCTAAACCCTGGCCACATAAACTAACTATAAAAGTTGGCAAGCTGAGCTGATATCATCTGGTGTATTTCAATCGAGCGCTGACAGATTTGCTAAATTACTTGGTGATAGAAAGGGTGAGACTATGTGCATGTGAAGGGAAGGAAATAGGGCTGAAAAATAGATTATTTTAAAATATTTTGATACATTTCCAAGAGCAAATTGTATTTTTTTACCATAAGAAGGTGCTCCTCTCACGTTGTCTCCAATTCTGTGGTATACAAAAAGGCATATTTCCTTTTTTTAATCTTCACTAAAAGGGCACTTATGCTTCAAGCTACAGTAATGAAAAAGAGTAAGAAATAAAGGGAGGAGGACTGGTCTGTAGCGTTCTTTTCTGCTCTTTGCGTACAGAAACCAAACGGTGCATTGCATAACGTTGCGCAACGTGGTAAACGGTTTAGCAAATAAACAGTGCCCTCTGTTGGAGGAAAAGGTCCATCCTCTGACCAGCCCTCTTTATTTAGAGTAGGCGTTGCTACACTTAGTGTATTAGCAAAATATTAGCCACAGTACACTTGTAGTGAGAAATAAATGGTCTATAAATGTAAAACTTGGGTTATCACCTAGTAAATAATTCCAAATTTGTATCTAAGATAATACCATAATATTACTGCTACAAGTAATACAAGGGAGGGGGGAGACGGAGGGTGGGGCAAAAATATAAACAAGATAGCATTTTGTATGGTTAAAAAGGTATGTTCTGACAGAAGACTACGCAACAACTTCAGAAACACCTCTCTTGTTTCCAGCCACAGTGAATGTTTTAGGAACCTTTCTGAAAATTAACTTTTTCTGAATGTAAAATCCCTGCAACACAGAGCATTTCCTCAAGTTAGAGAGATGCTAATTTTCAGCTTTCTCTTCTCCCCCTCTCTCTCCTCTCCTATCCTGTGGCGTAGGGTGACACTGACTCAAGTTGATGAGGAGACTCAAATCCAACTTTATTGCAAACAAGCCCTTTTTTATCCCCCTGTTCAGTACTTTCCCAACCTGCGCAAACATGCCACATTCAATGTCATTTGCCCCTGTAAAAACCTCCAGATAAATAGTCCAATCACAATGCTGCAGACCCTCTCACAGTCCCCACATTGTCAACTGAGACTCCAGCCACAGCAACATCCTGGCCCATACCCCCAAGGTTGTTTTTCACCCTTCCCTGTCTTTCAATGCCCAAACTCAACTCCCCAGGGCTTGTCAAGCACCAGCCCCAGAGCTCATTCCCAAACTGTTTTTCATGCAAATCTCACCACCTTCACTCCCCACACTACCACACTGAAGAAGAAATTTCTATACTGGTCTATACTGCAATATTTTAGTCACAGCAAGAGTTCTGAGACACTTCTCACCAAGTAAAAAGCATGGTAGAAGAAAGAAAACCAGCATATATAAAGCAGCAAGAGATAACAAGAGCCAGCAAGCTAACTCTTCAGCTCTTCAGAAGCCATACGATGTACTTAACAACCTCAGAGAATGCCAATTTAATCCTAAATTGCCAATCACCCTCTCTTCAAACCCTGTTTCAATATGCAATCTTTTTAAATCAAAGGAATGAAATTACAGATTTTGCTACCTAATACTTCAAAGACCCAAAAAGGGCACCAATGGACTTTTGGTATTGCTGCTTTGGAGACAGAGGAAATTGAGCAGTTGTCCACCTTGCCTGATTTCTCAGAGGATTCTTCTGTTGTGGGGTTGCCGCAGGTTGAGGAACAACAAGTGCCAATCGCGACCACAACAGTGCACCAGCAGCAATATCGCACCAAGACTCCCTGATTCTCATCCATAGGCTGATCCGTAGATTGGAGAGTCAAGGAGTAATCAGTAGGACCCACTCACCCTTTAACAGTCCCATATGGCCAGTGTGAAAGTCTAATGGAGAGTGGAGACTAACAGTAGATTATTGTGGCCTGAACAAAGTTACACCATCCTTGACTGCTGCCGTACTGGACATGCTAGAACTTCAGTATGAACTGGAGCCAAAAACAGCAAGTGGTATGCCACGATTGATATTGCCAATGCATTTTTCTCAGTTCCCTTGGCAGCAGAATGCAGGCCACAGTTCATTTTTATTTGGAGGAGCATCCAGTACACTTACAATCGACTGCCCCAGGGGTGGAAACACAGCCCTACCATCTACCATGGACTGATCCAGACAGCACTGGAACAGGAGCAAGCTCCAGAACACCTGCAATACATTGATGACATTATTGTGTGGGGCAATACAGCGGAAGAAGTCTTTAAGAAAGGAAGGAAAATAATCCAGACCCTGCTGAAAGCCAGTTTTGCCATAAAATGGAGTAAGGTCAGGGGACCTGCACAGGAGATTCAATTTTTGGGAATCAAATGGCAAGATGGACGTTGCCAGATCCCCACTGATGTGAGCCACAGGATAACAGCAATGTCTCCACCAGCTAATAAGAAAGAAACACAAGCTTTCTTGGGTTCTGTGGGGTTCTGGAGGATGCACATCCTGAATTACAGTTTGATTGCAGCCCCTCTCTATCGTGTGACCCAGAAGAAAACTGATTTTAAATAGGGCCCTGAGCAACAACAAGCCTTTGAGCAAATTAAATGAGAGAGAGCTCATGCAGCAGCCCTCGGACCAGTCCGGACCGGGCCAGATGTTAAAAAAGTACTGTACACCGCACCCAGGGATAATGGTCCTACCTGGAGCCTCTGGCAGAAAGCTCCAGGGGAGACTCGAGGTCAACCCCTCGGCTTTTGGAGTCAGCTATACAAAGGATCTGAGGCCAGCTATACCCCAACTGAAAAAGAGATACTGGCAGCCTATGAGGGGGTTCAAGCTGCTTCGGAAGTGACTGGCACTGAAGCACAACTCGTTCTGGCACCCCGGTTGCCCATGCTGGGCTGGATGTTTAAAGGCAGGGTCTCCTCTACACACTATGCAACTGATGCTACATGGAGTAAGTGGGCTGCACTAATTACACAATGAGCTCTAATAGGAATTCCCAGTCGCCCAGGAATTCCAGAAGTCATCATGGACTGGCCAGAGGGCAAAGATTTTGGAATGTCACGAGAGGAGGAGGAGGTGACACATGCTGAAGGAGCCCCACCATATAATGAACTGTCAGAAAGTGAAAAGCAGTATGCCTTGTTAACTGATGGGTCCTGCTGTACTGTGGGAAAGCATCGGAGATGGAAGGCAGCCGTATGGAGTCCCTGATGACAAGTTGCAGAAACTGCTGAAGGAGGGGGTGAATCGAGTCAGTTTGCTGAGGTGAAAGTCATCCAGGTGGTCGTGGATATTGCTGAACAAGAAAAGTATCCAGTACTATATCTCTATACTGACTCATTGATGGTGGCAAATGCCCTGTGGGGGTGTTTGCAGCAATGGAAGCAGAGCAACTGGCAGCGCAGAAGTAAACCCATCTGGGCTGTGGCACTGTGGCAAGATATCGCTGCCTGGAGACAGAACCTGGTGGTGAAGGTATGACATGTAGATGCTCATGTACCCAAGAGTCAGGCCACTGAGGAGCACCAGAACAACCAACAAGTGGATAAAGCCGCTAAGATTGAAGTGGCTCAGATGGACTTAGATTGGCAGCATAAGGGTGAATTATTTTTGGCCCAGTGGGCCCATGACACTTCAGGCCATCAGGGCAGAAATGCAACATACAGATGGGCTCATGAACGAGGGGTGGACTTAACAATGGACACTATTGCCCAGGTTACTCACGAGTGTGAAATGTGCTGCAATTAAGCAAGCTAAATGGTTAAAGCCTCTTCAGTATGGAGGACGATGCCTGAAGTGCGTATATAGGGAGGCCTGGCAGACTGATTATATCACACTCCCACCAACCCATCAAGGCCCTGGTGGCCGCGTGGGTACAGGCGAAGAGACACCAGGCGGTGGGTCGCAGGTTCTAGTCCAGCTTAAGGACGGTGGAGCAGCCCTGAGGCGTCGTTTTTGGTCCCCCCGCCCAGCGCAGAAGCGGCTCAAAGATGTGGCAGCCCACAGAGCAGAGGTTCTGAGAGGGGACAGTGAGGACAAGAGCCTGGCAGTCCAGCCCGTGCTTTGAGCCACCAGCTGTGCCCCAAGGGAAGAGAATGGCGGTTGGCTGGGATGGGATTTAAAGGCGCCAAAATGCTGCGTTGGTGGACCCTGCACCCACCTCTCTGCTTTTAGGAACCTGAACATATACAAGTCCATGGGACCTGATGAAATCCATCCGCAGGTCCTGAAGGAGCTGGCAAATGAAGTTGCTAAGCCACTGTCCCTCATATTTGAAAAATCATGGCAGTCAGGTGAAGTTCCCGACGACTGGAAAAAGGGGAAATATAACCCCCATTTTCAAGAAAGGGAAAATGGATGAGCCAGGAAACTACAGACCAGTCAGTCTCACTTCTGTGCCTGGCAAAATCTTGGAGTGGATTCTCCTGGAAGGCGTGCTGAGACACATGAAAAACAACAAGGTGGTTGGTGACAGCCAGCATGGCTTCACGAAGGGGAAATCCTGCCTAACCAGTCTGGTGGCCTTCTATGATAGAGTTATGGAACTGATGGACAGGGGTAGAGCAGTTGATTCATCTACCTGGATTTGTGCATAGCATTTGACACTGTCTCACATGACATCCTTGTCTCAAAGTTAGAGAGACAACAATTTGGAAGGTGGACCAATTGGTGGATAAAGAACTGGCTGGATGGCTGCACACAAAGAGTTGTGCTCAACTGCTCAACGTCCAGCTGGAGACCAGTAACGAGTGGTGTCCTCAGGGGTCAGTGTTGGGACCGGTCTTGTTCAACATCATTGTCAGTAACATGGACAGTGGGATTGAGTGCACTCTCAGTAAGTTTGCTGATGACGCCAAGCTGTGTGGTTCGGTTGATGTGCTGGAGGGAAGGAATGCCATGCAGCGGGTCCTTGACATGCTTGTGAGGTGGGCTGATGCCAACCTGATGATGATGCCAAGTGCAAGGTCCTCCACCTGGGTTGGAGCAATCCCAGGCACAGCTACAGATTGGGAGGAGAAGAGATTCAGAATAACCCTGCAGAGAAGGACTAGGGAGTGTTTGTAGATGAGAAAATGAACATGAGTCAGCTTCAGTGTGCGCTTGCAGCCCAGAAAGCCAACTGTATGCTGGGCTGCATCAAAAGGAGCGTGGCCAGCAGGTCGAAGAAGGTGGTCCTGCCCCTCTACTCTGCTCTTGTGAGACCTCATTTGGAGTATTGTGTACAGTTCTGGTGTCCTCAACATAAAAAGGACATGGAACTGTTGGAAGAAGTCCAGAGGAGGGCCACGAGGATGATCAGAGGACTGGAGCACCTCCTGTATGAAGATAGGATGAGAAAGTTGGGGCCGTTCAGCCTGGAGAAGAGAAGGCTAAGTGGAGACCTCATAGCAGCCTTCCAATATCTGAAGGGGGCCTATAGGGATGCTGGGGAGGGACTCTTCATGTGGAACTGTAGTGATGGGACAAGGGGTAACAGGTTCAAACTTAAACAGGGGAAGTTTAGATTGGATATGAGGAAGAAATTCTTTACTGTTAGGGTGGTGAGGCACTGGAATGTGTTGCCCATGGAAGTTGTGAATGCTTCATCGCTGGCGGTGTTCAAGGCTGGATTGCACAGAGCCTTGGGTGGCATGGTTTAGTGTGAGGTGTTCCTGCCCATGGCAGGGGGGTTGGAACTAGATGATCTTAAGGTCCTTTCCAACCCTAACTATTCTGTGATTCTGTGATTCTATGTGCTTACCATGGTGGAAGTAACCACCGGATGGCTGGGAACATACACTGTGCCTCATGCCACTGCCTGGAACACTATCTTGGACCTTGAGAAAGAGATTTTGTGGCGACACAGCACCCCAGAGAGAGTTAAGTCAGACAATGGGAGTCATTTCTGGAACAACCTTATAGACAGTTGGGCCAAAGAGCATGACTTTTAGTGGGTATATCACATCCCCTACCACGAACCAGCCTCTGGGAATATCGAATGGTAAAATGAGCTGTTAAAAACTGCATGGAGAGCAATGCGTGGTGGGACTTTCATACATTGGGATACACATTTACCAAAAGCCACCTGGTTGGACAACACCAGAGGATCTGCCAGCAGGGCTGGCCCAGCCCAGTCAGAACTTTTACATACTGCAGAAGGGGATAAATTTCCTGTGGTGCATATTAAGAATTTGCTGGGGAAGACAGTCTGGGTTATTTCTGCTTCAGGTAAAGGCAAACCCACTCATGGGACTGCTTTTGTTCAGGGACCTGGATATACTTGGTGGATAATGTGGGAAGATGGGGAAGTTCAATGTATACCTCAATGGGATATGATTTTAGGGCAAAACAGCCCATGAACTCAATTGCATGTTGTTGCCTGCTATGTAGCACTTCTATAGCCCACCAACTAGATGTCTTCAGGTCACCAGCGGCTGGCCCTGACTTCCCTCTAACCATCATCCCAGCAAAGAATGAACTTTGATGAAACCAGATGAGTTCTGCTGTAAAGGAATGATCAGTATCGGCAGGCAACGATCCAACACTGCACACATCCTTTCCTGCTCTGAAAGACTGTTATAAGAGATGGAGCATCATATGATGGACCGGATGGACTCAGCAGATTTTTAGGGATTGGTCCATGCACTAAGGAATGATCTCTGTGTGTGTGTGTGCATGTATATATATGTGTATATATATATGAGATAAGAGTGATGGTATATTGAAAATGTGGGATCTGAGGATGACGTGCTGTGGTATGGAACACACCTTTGGCTAGTTTGGAACAGGTGTCCTGTCTCTGCTTCCTCCCAGCTTCCCCTCCTTTCTGGCAGAACATGAGACTCAGAAAGTCCTTGGTCAGAGTAAACATTACTGAGCAGCAGCTAAAAACATCGGTGTTATCGGCGCTGTTGCCAGGTTGAAAGTCAAAAACACAGCACTGCACTAGCTACTAAGGAGGAGAAAAATGGCTGCTACTACTGAACCCAGGACAACAAGACACATCCTTACTGACTCAAATTGAATCCAGGAAAAGTATTTCCTATCGCCCCATAACACACACTTTGGTCTGCAAAAGACAAGACTATGGACTTGCTGTCTCCTCCATCCTTGCCTCCAGGTCATCTAAAGTAAGAGGCAGTAGAACAAAAGAACATCTACAGATTCTTGAAACCTCTCAAACAGGTGATTTGTGAACACCGTATGGAACGACTGTTCTGTTCATGAGGCAATGCCAATCAGAAGGAGGCTGACAACGTATTTAGAAATACCTCTTATACCAACTTTCACTGCTATTCAGATGATATAGAACTTGTTAGCAATGTCAGCAATACATGACCATGTTCTTCATGCATGTATCCACACATATGTCTGTTTTAATGGTTATGAAACGGTGTGGAGTTAACTAAGAAAACTGTCAAAGAGGACAAACATGAGCAGACTAATGCCTCAGAAGCTATGCTTCAGACCTTGTACTACAGCACTTGTGAGCCCACATCAGGAGCCCTGCATCCAGATTTGTGTCTTCAGGAACCAGGAAGACATTGCTGTGCTGGAATGAGTCTGGCAGAGGATCCTTAGCGCAGCAGGGCTGAGAGCACACAACAAACAAGGAGGGACTGAAAAGCTTACTTAGCCTGGTAAGGCAGCTGTTGAGGGATCTCCATATTATCTTCAACTACCTAATGCTTGGTGGGTTATAGAGAAGATGGACCACACTCTGTCTGGAGATGTGCAGCAGAAGGATAAGGGGCAACAGCCAAAGGTTGTAATACAAGAAATTAAGTAGATGCAAGGAACAAACTCTTCACCAAGAGGGTAGACAAAGACTTGAGTTTTCCACAGAGGCTGTGGGATCTCCGTCATTGGAGACATTAAAAAAATGAATTAACCAAATGTGACTTCGAAATTGTACCTACAGTAGAAGAGGGGACAGGAGTTAGTCAGTATGACCCCAGAAGTTCCCTTCGGACTAATCCAGCCCATGATTGTGAGTTGGCACTGATACTGTAGCAAAAAAGCCTCAAGTAAAAAAAGGTCTTATTGGAAATGCACATTTAAAAAAGAACATGTTTGCAGCATATAGGTATTTCCAAAGGAGGATGGTATTCCTTATAAACGACAGCTTTATTGATATCCTAGGCTTAATAAACTGGACTCCTTTTTTTATTTGTGTACTTTTACCATTCCAGAGACAGAAAGTTGTAGTCATGGAATGCAATATTCATTGTCAACACCCTACAGAATATGATTACTGTTTTCTTTTAGCAGATTTCACTAACTCACTTCAGGTACAAATCCAGTGTTTGAGATAGTTCCCAAGTAACACTATTTTGATGTGTTTGCTGCTAATGTTACAAAAAATGTATGTCCATAAGAATCAGCCATAAAGTAAGGACTTGTAAGTTTTCCACATAAAAAAAAAAAAGAAAAAGAAAAAAGAAAAAAAAAAGAAAAAGAAAAAAAAAAAGAAAGAAAGAGAAAAAGAGAAAAAGAAAAAGAAAAAGAAAAAGAAAAAGAAAAAGAAAAAGAAAAAGAAAAAGAAAAAGAAAAAGAAAAAGAAAAAGAAAAAGAAAAAGAAAAAGAAAAAGAAAAAGAAAAAGAAAAAGAAAAAGAAAAAGAAAAAGAAAAAGAAAAAGAAAAAGAAAAAGAAAAAGAAAAAGAAAAAGAAAAAGAAAAAGAAAAAGAAAAAAAAAGAAAAAAGAAAAAGAAAAAGAAAAAAAAAAAGAAAAAGAAAACCCACGCAAACAACTCCTAAAATCCTGCTTCTTTTGAAGCATGAATTTCCTCTTACAAGCAAGTAAGTGTAGTAATATTCAGTTTAGCAGAACAGTGCCTGATTACCGCTTCTATACATCAGCCTGGCCTTCCTAATTCAGAAGTCAGTAAGGAAACCATATAGCACATAAACACCAAATATGTACAAAGCACAGTTAAGATGTCCCAGACACATCAAACATAAAGAAATGTATGTTTTAGAGTAGATCTGCAGCAGACAGTATTCACTTCCTGAGACATACAGACATTAAAAGTTCCAAACAAAATTCTCTCTGCTTTGGAAACCACATATTTGTGTTCCCTGTTATAGATTTTTAGGACTTAAATATAGCAAAAAAAAAAACCCCACCAAACCCCAGTGCTACTAACCAGAAGTTTAACATTATATTCACTCAAATGTTTTCTGGATCTTTATGATCCAAATGTTTTCTGGATCTTTATGATCCAGACTTGGATATAATTATAGCTATCTTCCCCCTTTCCCCGAGGGAGAAATTCTGCATTGTTCATCATCAGAGTTGTTCTCATAGAGAAGTTAGCAAGGAGCTCCCAAACCCAGATTAAATTAATGATATATATAATTTGCCTGCTGTGATAGAAATAGAATCCAACAGACTATACCATTTCCAGCTCAATTTGAATTAATTTTAGTTTTCTAATTTGTTTTGAAAAGGGTGAGAAAGCTACAAACTTAATGAGAAATTATAGGTCCACTGCAATCAGTGATAGAACTCCTTTTGTCTTTTTTATGTCCAGTTCTTTATCTCTGCTAATTAAGCTGAGAAATTAGTTTCTTTCTTCATGGATCACCGAGTTAGTTTTGTTAACAAAAGACCTCTCTGTGTCAAGAGTCAGAAGCTAACTTTGAGGAGGATTTCTCTATTATCTCTTTTGGGACTATTCCTCCAGTCCCAGTCAAAATTAAGTAGAAAGACCACGACGTAGCATTTGTAGCTGTTGGTAGGTTATCCTAATCTCCTTTGCAAGGGACATTGTTGATAATTGTGCCCATATTGCAAAAAAGCCTAGTCTAGAAGGGGCAAAGAATGGTCAACAACAAAAGGATACCAGCCGGTGTATTTGCCAAATACTGTCTAAAAACATTTATGGATATTCCCTGCACTTTTGTTAAGAGCTACATGGTTAAAAAATCATGACCCTTTAATCTGGGGGGAGAATTGCATTAGAAATTCTATAGTATCTTCGTTTATATTTTTCAGCATGGATGTAAAGCTGTTAATCATGAAGATTTATATATGATTCAGACAATTCTTTGGGTTTGCTATCAATACTTAGCAGCTTTAAGAACTGCACCCTGTTTTTACTAGTTTCCAAAGTGACATAGGCAAAAAGAGGGCAACTTCATATAGAGAGATTTAGAGTTCTTGTTGCCATGGTAACACCACTTCGTGTTAGGAGGCTTTTCTGAATATTTTGGCTATTTTACAATCCCTGCCTTAGCTTAATAGATCTTTAGTGTTCAGATGTTTGATTCACCTGGCAAAAGCTTTTTGCCCTTTTAATAAAGCCCTGCTACATGGACACTAAAATCAAATCATATATATGCTTATTTTATTAGACTTCCAAATATTTCCCTGAACAGAGGAAGATGTCCTCTCTGTAAGGAAATATTTCAGATAACTTTCTTTCCCATCTCATAAGGGAGCTACATCATCCCAACAGGCTTTAATCCTTACCGCTTTCTTGCGGCTATCCTCCATATTCAGTTTTAGCGCTTACATAATGATATACATTATATACAAGAAAGGTTTGGACAAAGAGCAGGACAAGAATATCTGCAGTCAGAGGCCAGTGCTTGGAGAGCTCAGAGCTGAGAGTCAGATGCTGTAAACCTGCTGGGGACTGTTCTCACAGGTAATCCTGACAAAGCCACTTTACTTTCTATCTGTTGCCTCCAGGGTCAGATAGAGGCAAGAGCTTCTCTGAGCGTGTAGTGACCACTAAAACAATTCTTCACTTATAGAAATTACAACCATCTGTGGGACTGTTACTGCATATCTTTAGACTAAGCTCCACTAAAACCAAGGGCTTCTGAACTGTGACAGTTCATGATGCATCCACAGATCTTCAAAACTCAGGATCAAAACCTAAAAATAACTCAAAATTTAAATTTCAACTTGCTGAAATATGCACAATTGAAACACCTTGGGTTTCAGGAGTGACTGGTTCTGTGAAGTAAGTGGAGCTATACTGATGGAGTATCATCTGTCTCTACAGCTTCCCTGGGCTGCACTGTTCCCGTCTTTAAAACTGAAGTTGTGATTCTCCTGCATCCCTGCCAAGTGTGTTGAGATGTCTGGGTAGACAGTGCCAAAGGTAAGCCAGCAAGACAAGGCTTCTGAGGAGAAGGACTGTGTTTTCTTTAACAAACTGAAGTGGTTTGAAAGAAAGCTGATACACTTCTAAGCACATAAGCCTTTATTCAAATCACCTTACAGAATCACTGTTACTTTTTTATGAATGCATATGATTTTTGTCCTTTGCCTTTTCAAGAATATTATCTTGTTTGAAATATACTTGAAACATAAAATAGCAGGCATACACCATCATATACATGGTATTTTGAATGACTTTTTTCCTATTTCGATTTCACAAAAAAAGAAAGGAAGAATTGTGAAGGAAACAAAAGGCTCTTATAGCTAGTAAGAGTGTGAACCATAAACATCCCAAACCACATTTTCATAAATATGTAAATTCCCAGATCCTGAAAGCATAAGAGAAAAAAATGTAAGCTTCTGCTTAGATCTTTGATATTGCAGCACAGGTAACTGCCATAGTTACCTGAGCACAAATTCTTATCCATTTTGCAATGCGTCTGGTAAATTTACCAGAGTGTTATGATTCTTGTTGTGATAAAAGGAGAAGAGGGTAGCTGTGTCTCTGCAGAAAAGCTAATTTCAACCTTGCAAAGATTTCTGGATCATAATGCTTGTCACTGCACCAAGACCTTTACGCAGACATTACCTTTTTATTTTAAATATAAATGAGTAACTGAAGAACGCTGATACATATAAATGATTTTTTGTTATTTTCTAGTGTTTTTTGCTAATATAGCGGATGTCTTATTTTCTTCTTAAAATGCAGCAGAGATCCCAGTCTTATTTTCTTCTTAAAATGCAGCAGAGATCCCAGAAAGCTCTCCATAAGGACTTGTTCTTTCCTTGTGAGAACCTAGGATATTCAGAGCTATAAGCAAATATATTAGTGCTCAGCCTGCACCACATATGATTGTCTTTCCTATTATTGCAAGCCCAGCCACTATATTCAAATTCAGCATTAGTTTTAGAAACAATTCCAAATCTCTCCTGTACATTTCCACAAGAGAAACAGTTCCAGCAACCTCAAAAAGATCAGAGCAGCCATCCTCTGTATCATCTGTGTCTTCAAAGAAACAGGAGCTGCACACCTTCCTTAAGGTAGCTTGGTCCTGAGTGCAGTGAAGAAAAAAAAAAAAAAGAATTCACATCTTGTTTGATTAATTAACTCCTAAATGACATGCTTACAGAACAATAAGTAGCAAGGAAGAAAAGATGGAGACAGTTTTAATTCAGTTCTAGCTTCTGGCTAGGTCAAACCAGAAGTCTAATCACTTTCTCCCCATGAATATATTCCTAAAACTCTCGTTACTGCACTATTGCTTCCCCCCAGCTTCCATCACTCTACCCCCAATGGGAATGACATGTCTGAGTGCACGCATGTTGAAACCATGTTTTCACGATAGAGTAAACTTGAATTTGCAGCTCCTACTGCAGATACGTGACACAACACGCTGATCCACTATAAACTTGTTCCATCTCTAAATTAATTCAAATATAGGTTAGTTAACTATGCAGCAGCTGGCTTTGTGAGTGAAGCATCACCTGTCTATGCCATTCTAATTTTATCTGATAACCTGTCCTCCTACATCAAGTAAAAAGTCAGAGTAAACACTGTATTGTGTATTCCAGCTAATATGAATGAAATTAATACATGTCCCTGCACAAGATTAGGGGGCAGTAGTGATGATTTATCTATGCACAGTGGTAGTTATGAAAGATTGGCAACATAAGGTGGTGTTTCTCAGTTCTTCTACAGTTCAATTCTAGGGCCAGGTCTGTTTGGTATTTTTATCAACGATCTGGATGCAGGAGTTGAATGCACCATTAGCAAATTTGCTGATTACTCCAAACTGCGAGGTGCTTTTGACTCTCTCTTGACAAATGAGACACCTTGCATCTCAAGTTTCAGTGCTGCCATATTAACAGGTAGACTTTCTTGTGTTTTCCTAGAAAAGGATATGTAAGCATCTTGATGGCTTTTTAAGACCAGAGACTGTCCAAGTTAGCAAAAACATCTATGAGATTTTATTAATAATTCATAAAAGAGAATCTCCTCCTTTTTTTTTTTATGCTATCAGTATCACACTAGAGAAAAAAATGTAAAATATTGTAAATGCAGCTGTGTGATCACAGAATCAAATCCTACTGCAGTAACGTATTTTTTAAAAAGAAAGTATTCATTGGCTTCTTTCTACATTTTCACCTATTATGTTGCAACAGGGAGACAAACTGTGCATTGTAAACATTTCCTGTCATAGTTAGTCCCTATGCAAATGTACAGTATATAGCACAGTAGTTTAAAGGATAAAAAGTTTAAAGGATATGAAGTTTAAAGGATAAAAAGTGAAGTGAGAAGAAGAACTAGAATCCTGCTTTCCACAATCCAGAGTTTATATTGTTCAGTCATCAGCAAAGAATCATCCTCTTCATATATAGAATTTTAATATGTTGCTTTGGGATACAAAGCCACTGGAAACTTAACATTACGTCACCATGGTAAACCACTGAGAAATAGCTCCTGTTTGTTCCTTCAAAGCATTTGGTCAGATAGCTTTTGATAGAAATCCCTAATCTGCTTCAGAATTTATACTTTTGCTTTCTCTATTGCATTATGGATAGTACAGAACTTCAATATGTGTTGTAATTTAAGCCCAGCTGCAAGTAAGTACCCACACAGCCACTCCCTCACACCCCCTATTCCCCACTGGGATCGGGAGGAGAATCAGAAAAATGGTAAAACTCATGGTTGAGATTGAACTAAAGGTAAATAATAATAACAATAATAATAATGATGATGATGATGATTGATGATGATGATGGTGGTGGTGGTGGTGGTGATGAGAGAGAGAGGAATAACACAGACTCCTCTCCCAAAAAAAAGTGATGCACAGTACTATTGCTCACCATTCACTTGACCAACGCCTAGCCTGACCCAAGCAGTAATCAGTGGCTCCTAGCTAGCTACCCCCAGTTTCTATACTGGGCATGATGCGTTGTGGTATGGAATACCCCTTTAGCTAGTTTAGGTCAGGTGTCCTGTCTCTGCTTCCTCCTGGCTTCTTGTGCCCTCCCACACTGGCAGAGCACAAGAGAATGAAAAATCTTTGATCAGGGTAAGTGTTATTGAGCAACAACTAAAACATTCGTGTGTCATCAACATTATTCTCAGTCTAAAGCCAAAACATAGCACTGCACCACCTACTAGAAAGAAAATCAGCTCTATCCTAGGTGAAACTAGGACAATACCTTGCAACCTTTCCAAATGCAAGGAAGCATTTTCACTTTTCTTACCTGATTTTCAGGAATTCTATTAATCTGTTTCGAACCTCCTGTACTGATGTGAGGTTTCCTTTACTTCTGATAGGTTTTGAGAAAGTTTTTTTGCTTTTTTCTCGCTTTTTCCATGCGTATTTTGATATGCTTTATTAATTTTCTCTAGTTCTTATTATTTTCCTCATTCTACTTTATCTTTTAAGTTGCTTTTTTTGTTTGTTTTCTAATTGCTGCTTTCCTCTCACTGCTGAACCTAAGGGATGCTTTAACTAGAGCTGACTTTATAGGGTGATTTTGATGCAGCTATTCATCCGAATTAAAAAGGACAGCTATTGTGAATGATGCTCTCAAGTGTTTCTCAGAAAACCTTTATTCCTACACAGGTCAAATAGTGGTCTACATTCTGCCTTGCTTCCAGTGGTGTCATTAGACTCTAACTCCTTATCTAAACAAGACAGGAGCCAAAACTCTGTTGTCGTGAGCTTGGTCACTGCAGGGGAAGAGGTAAAATAGCAGGATGGCCATGAAAGTTCTATTAAATTGTATGTAAGCAGTCACAGCAATTACAGCAGAGGCTAGCTAGGTGCATTGCTCATCTGCAGTCTGACATGTAAAGGGAAATTAAACAACAATAATAATGATTAAAAATTTCAAGCAAACATGAAGTGTTCCTGATATAAGTGAATTTCATATATATTCACTTTATCCACTGCATGAAACAAATGTTTCACACTCATGTTTGGGTTTTGATGTGTGTTTTGACACAAAAGTCTGAATGCCCCCTAAATAATGAACACCCAAAAAAATGTTTCCTTGAAAACTGACTTAAAAAAAATTTATTTAAGCTACTTAAGATATTACAGAAGCATTGATTAAATGCAAGAGTTGTTTTATTAAAGAACCTATGGATATCATCAGACTCAGTTTCATTTTTTTAATAATTCTTTTCTATTAAGGAGGCATTTTTCTGCACTAATATCACCCATATTAGTAGGTCTGATCAAAGGATAACAGAAAGGTCATGTAGTCTTATGTTATTAAGAAAATGAATAAGTTAGACTGAGCTTAAATCAAGCCAAAGAAAGCCAGCTTTTTGAAGTGTCCCTGTCGTCTCCTAGCTGTTGTAGAAAAGATAGCATAAGAAATGACTAAATGCACTATGTAATACATGAGTGAAATGGAAAGGATAAATCCATTTAAGTAACTCTTGAGCTTTATTAAGCTTTCGTTAAGCTAATGGTCTGATCACCCTAACATACAAGAAAGCCAACAAGTTAATCCTATTTGCATGAGTATTTGTGTGTTGGCAGGGGAACCACCCTACAGGAAGCCACAAGAATGGCGATGTATGAAAAGCATCAGGACAGTGATAAGGCATATTTGGGAAGAGCCAGAATGAAAACAAACAAGCAAACAAACAAACAAACAAATTAGCTATGTTTTTCTGTGCTAAAATACAGACATCCTTGTAATCACTAACACCTTTCCATAGACACACAAGATCTATCACCAGCTCAGTGTTTTAAACTTGAGGGTGACTGGAGCTAAGCTGCGAAATTCAACCAGCTGCTAAGATGGTATGCAAACAGACCTGTGGTTTTTGCCTTACAGCAGTCTTCTCCAATATTTCACAGATTTGAAGAAGACATAAAAATACACTCAGCCTTTGGCAGACAAGGGCAAGGTGCTCTGAAAATCAAATAATATTCCCTTGAGCTGCAATGTAAAGCAGAGCTTACTTTAAAGTGAAGCTGTCAGATGATTCTCAGGTTTGGCTTAACGAAGTGTTTGCAAAATACATTGTTCAGTGCAATCTGTTCTTAACTGCTCTTTAATCATTAAAAATTATTAAAATGTACAATAGCATTATGCTAGACTATGAGGATCAGAGAGAGAAAATGGCTTATAACTAATGAATCTAATTTCACTTTTTTTGGGGAGTGAGTAAATCTATATATAGCTAGATCTTTACATCACATATGTGAGAATAATGTATATCAAACATGAGGCAGATAGCAAACGAGCCTACAGTTTTTTTCCCCTTTCATGTACCTCCAACTCAAGGCAGAAGACAGTTCTTTACCATTTCCAGATGTGACATCCAAATATTACTTAGTGATGGGAAGCTCTTCTATTCCCAGTTTGGAAAACTCCATGTTACCTTTATAACGCTGACATTAACAGATCCTAAGATGAATCTGGATCTAGTGTTATTAAAAAGAAACATTTTAAATTTCCCACTTCCATTTGTTTAAGAAAACTCCCTATTGGTTTTATTCATATTAATGTGTCTTATTGAATCTATTCAGTCCTCACCAAGGATAGCCATCAGTCTCTCAGTTCCAAGAATAGTTTAAATTTGACTAAAGCAGAGCATTGATCTTTTTTAAATTATAAATATACGTTATGCTTGGATGTAGTTACATTAAAAAATTAATAAAAGCTGACCAATAACACTGGAAGGAAAAAATATTTCTCTCAAACATATTAGTAATAAAGCACTGATCTTAGCCATGCACTTAGCACTTTAAAGCAACCAAGAATAAAAATTACCTTAAAATCAACTGCTGCATCTGACAAGCAGAAGCATCTTCTACAGACAGAAGTTATGGTCCCATCATAAAACACATGCAGGTAGATCAGATTGGCTGTAGATTGACTTCAAGGAAGCCGCACGTGACAGTAACAGCAACTGCGTGTGCAGTTCTTTGCAATTCATACTGAACTTTTATTTGAAAAGACTCATCTATAGATTTCTTCTTAAACAGATAGGTGCATCTTACATACATACAGGACCTATAGAAAAACAATTCAGTTTATTTCTTTTGCTGTCTCTGGAAGAGTAGTGAATTAATAAATACTCAGGAGAGCTAAAAATGTTAAGTTCAACTACGATTAGGAATAGAAACAAAGAATGTTATGTCTGCAATATGAAAATCAACTCAGTTTCTAGGTTAAGTATACTGATTTCTCAGCTTCTAAGGAAATATTACTATCAAAGCAAATAACAAAATTTAAATTATTTAAAAAATACTTGCAGCTGTGCCGTCAAAGAGAGTTAAATTATGTTGTTATTAAACTTTAAGGACTATTCCCAAAAGGACTAGATCTGTAGTTCTCTTGGCTGAAGTTTTGCCAAGGCTTTATATGATTTTTTTTAATATTACATTCTTTTTATATTATATTCTTATATATGAAAATAATATAAGAAGTTTGAGAGAAAATTTATCTTTTTTAATTTACACAATGTTGTAAGCCCTCATGTATGTCATTCACATTTATGTTAGTATATTCTGTAAGTACAATTAGGAAAGTCTATAAGCATGTATATACAAGAAAAAAATGTCAACTCTCACATAGTGCACAATAATCACTGAAACCATAGTAAAATGTCTCATGTGGCAAGAAGGGCACTTACCATCTGTATCATGTAAATAAACAGAAGAGGCTGCTGCTTAAAAAAAAAGAAAAAATAATCGAATGGGAATAAGAGGGAATAAAGCTAGACTTCAGAAGGAGAATATGGTGAAAAACCTATAAATGGTCTAAAGACCAAGGAGAGTTCAGGAAAACTAACAGAGAACTGAGGCTGCAGGATGGAAGAAGTGCAACAAACATTTTCATGTCCTTTGCACTATAAACCATAGAAATGAATAAGCATGAATGCATGATTGTTCAATATAAATTTAATATAGTTGTGCAAAATAATCCCCAAAACCTCTGTCATGTGATAAAGAATTAATGTAGAATCTAGTTGACTAGATTCTAGATACTAGATGTTCTAAAAGACATGTTCAATACCAAGCACTTTGATATTTTTTTGCTACCAAAAGTCCATTTCAAGTCACAGGTATCATTACACAACTCTTTTCTCAGAATTGATGTGACTTCTTAAACATTTGTTGAAGAGAAGTTTCTTCTGATTTGAGCGTTATTGAGTTGCCCCATGCAAAATGCTAAGTAACAGTCACCTGGCGCATCCTTCAAACTGTGATGAGGTGAGCTGTTTTGCTATCTGCAAAAATTCATTTCAGAACAACAGGGAATTCAGATTGTTACAGAGAATTTGTTTTAGACTTGGATGAAAATCCCCAAACCAGCCATGAGCTGGGTCCAGCAAATGTGCAGAACCATTCTCAGGAACAATTCCTCTAAATAGGAGGTTCTTTTAGCTATATTATATTCTATAGATCTTCATGTTCCAACTGACTTTAGAGGAAAAGGGTGAAGTTCTGCCACTGCATAGATCAGCTTTTGATTTTTTTTCTTTTTCCATATCAAGTTCTTGCAGAAAGAAGAGGATTAGCAGAAGAGGTTACGGTTGCTGACAAACACTGATTGTTTGGAAGGATGGCTTTAGCTGTCTCCTAAAACCTCCATGCATTTTATCCACATAAGTATTCCATCACAGCTGTCATGATTCCCTTACCTTCCTAAGCAGTCAGAATGATTTGTAGAAACTAGCTGTAACTCCTTAGTCAGCAATGCTGTATGTGAAGAAAAGTTCTTCAAAAATAGAAGATTAAACTGGTGGATCACTTGAACTGAAAACTACAGGGTCAGATCTGTTCCTGGTGTAGTTCTACTTGCAGCAGAGGAACTTGGCCTGGTGCTCTTCAGCATGCTTACTATTGACCTGAGAGTGTGGGCTAAGGGTTAAAGGCACAGTGCAAATACCTGCAGACAGGCCTGAGCTCAGTCAAAAAAAGGAGAGGAATACACTCATCAGTTATTTTCATGTGAACTTCCTAAATTAACAGATTTGAGGAAAAGTAGATTTTGGCTTACTATGCAAGCAGTATAACTAGATGTAAATATAATTCAACATGGAGAAGGACATGGTAGAAAAATAAATGTTCCAAGCAGTTGATATGCAAAATTATAGGTTCTGTACCTGGAGAAGATTTGTTGAGGATTTGCAGAGCTGGATCTAAGCAGCTGTTAATGTAACAGTGTGAAGCAGGCAGTGAAGTACCTGGTCCTGTTCTTTTCCCTGTTTGAAATATCAGCTTTCCAGCTCCAGTTTTACTTCTGTCTTAAAAAATGCTGCCTGTTTTCATAATAGGAAAATAAAAATCAACAACTGCATTTTTAAAAGGAGCTGTCCAGCTTTTGATATTAAAAAACCCCAAAACCCTCATCTGAGAGGTGTTAATTTCTACAGATTTTTATTCAGTGTGCCTGCAGGCAAACCCATGGCATGTCCCTCCCTAGGCCTTCCTAATGCTCTCTCTTGGATGCAATCTGTACATCCCAAAGCATACTACGTATTTCCTTTATGACCATGCAACCCACCTTTCTTTGTTCTTGTCCTTCCTGGTTAAAGTGAGCTCATTGGCTTGCCAAACAGCCTGGGTAATTTAAATTCATCCACCGCTCTGCTGAAGGACTGAGGACAGCCCCATCCTGAATTCCTGTGCACTCTCCAAGGCTACAGCTGGAGAGGCAAGAAAAGTTAAATATAACAGAGAGCACTGCTTTAAAGAAAGGAGGATAATTTGAAATAATGGGGCTTATCCCCATTTCCAGCTTTACTATTTCTAGCAAAGAAAGTTTTACTATTTCCAGTTTTACTATTTCTATTTCTAGCTGCTTGATCCACAGCAGAACCTCCCCAGTGTGCTTTGCCAACCAGAGAGCAAACTAGAAGCAAAAGGAAAACTCTGTCAGAAAATGACATGCAAATTCTGTACCTCTCTATAATCCATATTCTATTTGAATACGATGTTCAAGCTTCATTGCACCATTTCATATTTATAACAAAGCTCCTTGACACTCAGATGAATCAACTTACATAGAATCATAGAATAGTTAGGGTTGGAAAGGACCTTCAGATCATCTAGTTCTAACCCCCCTGCTAGGGGCAGGGACACCTCCCACTAAACCATGCCACCCAAGGTTATGTCCAATCCAGCCTTGCACATCGCCAGCCATGGAGCATTTACAGCTTCCCTGGGCAACCCATTCCACTGCCTCACTACCCATACAGTAAAGAATTTCTTCTTCGTATCCAGTCTAAACTTCCCTGGTTAAGTTTGAACCTGTTACCCCTTGTCCCATCACTACAGTTCCTAATGAAGAGTCCCTCCCCAGCATCCCTATAGGCCCCCTTCAGATATTGGAAGGCTGCTTTGAGGTCTCCACGCAGCCTTCTCTTCTCCAGGCTAAGCAGCCCCAACTTTCTCAGCCTATCTTCATATGGAAGGTGCTCCAGTCCCCTGATCATCCTCGTGGCCCTCCTCTGGACTTGTTCCAACACTTCCATGTCCTTTCTCTGTTGAGGACACCAGAACTGCACACAATACTCCAAGTGTGGTCTCATGGGAGCAGAGTAGAGGGGCAGGATCACCTCACTTGACCTGCTGGTCACACTTCTTTTGATGCAGCCCAGGATACAGTTGGCTTTGGTTTTGGTTTAGGTGGATAGCAAAATGTGTGTCTGAGGTCTGCTTATCTCTGACAGTAGCTAGTAAATGAAATAAAACAATGAATTTCAAAATGTTTATCAAATCTCAGTGTTTAATGTATCTTCACTTTTCTCTGAATGTAATATCACTTTTTTTGCATAAATAGTAATGTATGACACAGTACTTCTCTCTCTGTTTCCCCACTCCTTCCCCCCCCCCCCCCCCCCCCCATTATGTCTTGATTCTTGTAAGAAGAGGGGCTCAAAATTGCAATTGGGAAAATATATTTTTAAAAACAGACCTGTAGGAGATTCTTGATATCTTCTCCTGAAATAATATGAAATTCCAGGAAACACATTTTCCAGTATTTGCCTCATTGTTCAGAAGTTGTGGCCTTAACATAACAACGTAAGGGTGAGACACAGAAAAGTTTTGAGTGGTATCTGTCAGAACAGTACCTAGCTTCAGGGAAAGCTTTTCTGACTTCAAAAATGAGGAACTGATACAGTGAAATTAGGTGAAAGAGAATGGAATAAGTAGAGGAATATGTCTTCATTTCTGTGCGGTACAGGGTTTTGGTTTGGGTTTTTTTTTTTTTTGTAAAAGAGCAGAGAGAAAATAAAAGGAAATTAAGTAACACGATCTTCAGGATGATTGTGATTATCTCGCATTTATAATGGGGGTTTCTTCAAGAAGATGAAACTTCAAGTCTAAGAAGAGTTCTGAATAAATATTACTCATGAGAACACACAAATATAACAGGAAAGAAAAGCCAAGATCTGCAGTATATTATCTGGAGCACTCAAAATTATGACAGCTCTGTCAGAGTCATCATCTGTACTTTTTTTCTAGGATAAGGCAGCAGATGATTAAGAAGATGCTTGAAACTAAGACAGCCTCACGTAGTTCTCTCTAAGCTACATTAGAAAATAATGACTTAATTGCTCAATCTATTGCCAAGAGCCTGCAACCATTTTCTGTCCTGAATAATAGATGGATTTTTGAGTTTTCATGTCTCTGCATCAAGTCCCTGTTACAAGCTGCCATCATCTCTGTGATTGTTTACTGTGTCGACCCTCATGCACGTGTGATGAGCACAGACCTTTAATACAGGAAATGGCCCCAACACACAGCGCAAAGATCAGCAAACAACTAGCAAATGCAGTCAACAGCTTTACTCTGCTGCCAGTCTCTGAGAGATATTACAGACAACATCAATGCAGCAAGAGTACTGCCCATTCTAATAACACATCAAATTTTCTACTGTCCCATAGTGCCACTGGCAGAAGAAATATTTTTATATTCTTGACTACGTACTCTTTTCAGTCTAAATGGTGAGCTACTGATGAGAGGACCCTCTTCCTAAAGGCCTTCTTTTCCAAATGAGCCTCCACTTGTAAGGAAAATGACGAACATCACTTCAGAATAGAAAGGGGACAAAATCTTCTAGAGTTTTCTTAACTTTTTACCAACCTTTTCCACAAATTTTAACTCTTTTCCAAAGATATTAAAAATGTGGGAGCAGAGGTTGTCCTGCTAGCCAAGTTTTTTTTTATCAAAATAAACATTCTCATGTGGAATTCATGCTGGAAAAAAAATACTGACTTTAAAATATAACCAAATGAGTGCTTTGAATGTACCACAAATGGTAGAACAGATTTTCCCACTCTTCTTCATCAAACGCTCTTACTGATATGCAGGCAGTCTCACCCAGATTTCACAGTCAGTTTTGGATCAGGCAGTATTTAAACATCAAAGAAAAGCAACTGGACATTGAATACATGTAAGTCCCTTAGGCACGCAGTTCTCATTTTCCAGAACAGGATGACCTGTCTGGTAATACCAGTGATACATAACCTGCTTCCTCATAACTTGTCCAACATACTTCTAGAATCCCAGAGTTCAATTCGAAACTCTGCTTGGCGAGTGAGAAAGATGGACAGTCACTCTTCATCACAAAGCTCTTTCTCATAGAAACAGCTGCTTATCAGCGTCTCTGTGACAGCTCACTTAAGAAGGCGTGCAAACGGCCTATCTGTCCAAATTTCAGTCTCTAAAATACAGAAATCTGCATGTGCACTAGTTGTCAAGACTTATTTGTAGGAAGGAAAAGCCTGTAAGGCAGATTGAGCACAGCTCTAAAAAAAATTGAAGATTTTTCTGCCATGCATTATGCTGTTTGACTCCAGTCCACTTACTGCTGGTGCTGCAGAGACCATCTCTAGACCAGGAAGGTGGGATACCCTCTCCCATTTGTCAGGTAAAGATAATTAATAGAAGTAGCTGGTATCTACATTAACTACAATTCCTTTGTCACATGCATTGCAACTGCAGTTCAACTCCATTAATGAAAGAAATAAAGACCTAGGAGGTCACAATAATAGCTTAGAAAGCCATAAATATTGCTCAAGTGATAGTATATTTTGTAAACTTTAGGCATGTGATTTAGCATAAGAGCTCTGTGCCTGAAGAAACAGTACTGAATTATAATAATACCATTTAGAACTTCAAGACTGAATTAAAAAAAAAAGCAATTAGCAGTCATCAGGTTTTTATTGTAGAAAAACCTTCAGCAAAATTAAACTTGATAAAATTTCTGATGACTAAGCTTTTATAGTTCTCAGAAATATTTTGTTTCTGGTTGTAACTGACGACCTAGACTCTTCATTCACATGTGTCAGATGAGTATTTCAGACAACAGGATAGACCCTTCTATTAAAAAAAACCCACAACCCTACTTAAACCAGACAGGGTCAGAAAAGTATGTCAGGCTGAGGGTTGTCCAGCAGAAGTCATCCACCACCCTCATGCTGTTGATCCTAAAGCCAGGCTTCTGGCATCTCGGTGACAGCTCATGAAGTGGCTCTGTGGAAGAAGACATTTGTAGTGCCTCTTCCCCTCTGCAGCTGACATTCAGGCTATGCCAGGCCCTTCAAGTACCCAAACTTTCACCTGTGTTTTAAACAGAATGAGGAAACTCTGTTAATGACTATCATCTGCCAAGTCACAATTAAAAAGTCCTTTGACATGACACCATTCAGAGGTAGGCTTATGCTTCCTGGCTTTACCAGTAACATCTACAATCCTAATTACTTGTTATAAACAGTGCTGGACTGACAGCTGTAGATTAAAACCTTTGGGAGAGAATAAAAAACGTAATCATCCTCTTATTGATAACTGTAGCTTCCCAGGTCCCTCTCTGACTGGAAAAAAGCAGTTTATAAAAAGAAAACGGCAAGAACAGGTGAGAGATTGCAGGAAAAGAGAAGGTATGCTCTTAGGACATTTTTTTCATACTTTCCAGAAGTTCTATCACTATCACAGTTACTAAAGACTGTAAGCTAAATAAAATTAATTAGATTTTATGCTATCCAGCTCTTTAACTCTTCTCTCAGCAACGTTCTATTTTTTTTTTTTTTTTCTTCACTAGTACAAATTAAGGGCGTGCATTGGCAATTATAACTGCTTTACCAATAGACAGTAATTTATTTGCAGGTCAAAGCCTTATGTTCAAAATACACTGACTTATTCTTTCTTTATACAGATCATACTGACACATCACAGATGATGACCTCATTGTATCAAGAAAACAAACCACTTCTGTTTAGTATTTACTTCTCCACAGTTTTGTACTGTTGCAGAAAGCAGTCTAAGCAAAGCCTGAAATATCTAACACTAACAGGCTTTCTGCCCACAAGTTTTAAATCTTTCATTTTTTGGGGGGTTTCAGACTCCCCTGCTTTGGTTCATGCTAAGGTTTATCTTGACATATAGCCAATCAGAAGTCCCAGAGAACTAAAATGCACCAGTCACATCAGTGTTTTTCAATGCTCACCTTCGCATAACAAGAACCAGAGAATACCCCTGATACCTATAAATGGCTGAGGATTTCTAGAAAGGTTTTATTTTCCACTGATTTTGAAAGGATAAATATTTAGTCTCAAGAAAATTGATACCTTAAAATGCTCACTAACATCATTCTACTTGTTTCTGACATAAATATTACTACCAATAATAATAATGAAAATTTACCTACCTTTCTTTCCACCTTTTTGATGAGTTAGCACTGCAGGTAAAAATACAGGACATGTTCTCTTCAGTAAAAATTACTGCAGATGTGCTAAAACTAATAGTGTCTTTGGCTCAGAATCTGAGGTATGTTGACCACAGTCTCTGGAACAAACCCACCCTTCTCTGTTACAAAGCAAGCATGGAGGAGTACTACGTCATTATTAGATGTTTCTACATGGAGGAGTACTACGTCATTATTAGATGTTTCTAATGAGGGAAGGCTTGAAAATGGCTGAGGGATGGTCTCACTCCTATTGTCATTCTACAAATGAAAACCTATCTCGGATTAAGAGCAGACTCTGCACAGACACGTTCAGAATCACATAACTATGAATGTTACAACTGTTGTGCGACTCTGAGCAGAACAACAAAGCCAGCAATTTTTTGTTTATTTCCTCTTTCTGTTTTTCCTTATTCCCTGTTCTCTTCTAGGGAACAGCAAGTGAAAGCTTCTCAATAGCTCTTGCCATTTTACTTCCCATGTGTTTAATGTGGTCTTCTAAAAAAGTACTACCCGCAGTGTGCCACCTGATGCATAAATGATCGACTACTTTAAAGAACTTGTACTTAACAAAGAAAAAAAAATACCTTTCTAGAACTTCCAGTTTCTGGTTTTGGTTTTGTTTTTGGTTTGGTTTGGTTTGGATTTTTTGCCTTTATATCACTATTAAAATTTTTTTCTTCGCTATTTTTTGTCCATAAACATGATTGCTTTTAATGTTTGAGTGCTCTCACAACTTTTACAGAGTAGCACAACCTGTGGCATAGTGAGTGAGTAACTATGAAGAGATGAGCAAGTTGTGCTCTGCAGCACACACAAGGTCTGGGCACCTCAGTGACCTCATTCACGGTGGTCGACATGGCAAAAGTGCAGTAAAACTACTTTTCCACACAGGTAAAATGGAGAGCTAGCATAGCCCAGATCTTGTTCCAAGTTCAGTGGCAGATACCATAGGATTATGTACTACACCAATCACCCTGTATTCATGTTCACCCTTTTTCCCCAAAGATGTGAAGACAAGTATGAACACAGGTGACTTTCTGACAGGGGACCAAGTTCAGCAGTACAATTTCCAAAGTGTTTCAAGGTCTTTTCGTATGTTCAATTTTCCCATCCCAAGAGATCAAAAGGGCTATGAACAAGAAAATCCTTCTTGGCTATGACTCTGTATCTGTTCTTGACAGACAGATAATGAAGGTACTTTCAATATTTAAATAGTTTGATTTTGACAGCTGGCTTGGAAAACACATGGTTTGAAGAATCAGTTCTTATTTTCTTATTCCTATACTTCAGTTTGGGATGAGACTACATTTAACCAGGCACTGTAAATCATCCAAAGATCTTTAAACTGCAGGTGGTATACAAAGAAGAAACAACACTGATAAAAAGTATTTAATAGTATTTACACAGTGACCACTGCTGTGGTCACCATTAATTGTGCTACCTCTTAGGTTGTCTATATTTATAAAGAGCAGGTGCAGTGCATCAACGACAACCAGAATATGCCATAAATGTGGTTTAGAAAAATCAAAACAGTATCAGCAAGTTGTGTATATAGTATAGAAAGTCAGCTCCTCTCAATTAATCTTCTCTCCTGTTCTGCAAGCATATTTAAAAACATTTGTAAATTATTTTACTTGTTTTTAATTAAAAAACAGAACAGAACATTTGAAATTTTTTGTCAGCTGATAAGAAATTTCATCAACAGTCTGATGATTATATATTCTCAAATTCCCATGAATGTCATTTGTGCCCCCAAAGAAAATGCTGTACATAAATCAAACCATTTGACTGACTTTTCATAATTTCTCAAGTCAAAGGCATAATTTCTCAAGTGCAAAGCCTACCTTTGCACATACAAAATTCAGCAAGTCCACATCACCTTGGCTTCTTACAAGTTTAGTTGGACAGGTATGTTCTTCACTCAGAAAAAACTTTCCTTCCTTTGCAGTACAAGTTACTACCATCTTCTTGTTTACTTCTATTTCTGCATGTTCTTTCATTTGCATGTATGTAACTCACATCACCTGCACATGAGGATAAAGATCTAGATGTATTCATGTCTCTTCAAAGATCATGTTTAAGCCAGAAACTAGCCTATTTCAGATGGAGGCACTTTTCTTGAGCCCAATGTCAAGAAATAAACTATTCTTCAAAGATCTTGCTGTATCTCTTGCTTCCACCTGATCACAGCAAAGATGTCCATTAGAGCAGAGACTGCATCTTCCATATTTTATACATAGACTGCCCCCTTGCCACATAACAACAAACACAAATTTGTTTTTAAAATTATCTCTTTATCATAAACTTTTTCATTTCAACCTCTCAAGGAGAATATCAGTATTTGCGGCTGGCAAAATAATATCTGGCTGTACTGCCTTCAGATTCACTATTGTGAGCCTGCTTCACGCTAGTTGGAAACACACAATTTTCAAAAAGCCTAAAAGGACCAGGTCAGACCTACATTTCAAAATAAAGTTCAATTACTTTAAAGAAAACATACATGATTTGAATATTTTCTGTAAAAATAATTTTGTCACTATTAATTGACCTTGCAATCAAGCTCCTACAATCAAATTACATGTCACAAATTTGATAGACAGTCCCAAGGTCCTCCAGAAAATATTACTGATACTTCCAGGATGTTTACCCAGAACACCCTCATCTTGAGTTTTTACTTTAAGGGCAAAAATATTAGTGTCTTCAAGAAAATAGGACAATTAAAGACAAGAAATTAAATTTGATCAACTTTTTGTGATAGTTTGGTTGGTTTTCTTTTCCTAACATTATTCTAAGCAGTACTTGAAAAATATCTCAAAGCTCTTGAAATTCCCATACATGGCAGAGCTTCCTTGCTAGGAGAATTACTTGCCATATTTTTGTTCCTATTAATTACTTTCCTACCAAGATCTTAAGATCCCAAATACTGATATTCTCAGCATTTTACTTTGTGCCATTAGAGTTTCATTAAATAAACCCCAGTGAGTGCAGCCTTTCAGCCTGATATGACTACAGAGAGAATTAAAAGAAAATTCAAAGACCTAAGAAAATCTTTCTAGTATTCGGAAGATGCTAGAAAAGGCATAGGTCATCAGATAAGGAAATTAGTTTATTCTTCTTATTTTACAGTTGAAACAACTCTGCATCAGCAGGCAAAAAGATGACCTTATACAGGCCTGTCCTTCTTCCTCCTCATCTTTTTCAAGAAAGAAATCACAGAGACACCACTACAGGCAATGTAATTATCCATAATACACTTGCATTTTAGCACATCACACTCCTGCTTGGTGCTGCTGCTTCCATTGAATTTATACCATATATAGATGAACAGGTTGGGAAACAAATAAACAAGACCAAAATTGTAAATGTAATGGACACTTCCCATTAGCTTTTTATGTCATTTTTTTTGGGCAATCAGTTTTCCTGTCTTGTTGCACAGCAGTTTAATCATTTTCAGTACTTTTGGAAAGAAAAGGCAAACAATATTTACATGCTCAAGGCCTTTCAGATTGTGAAGAACACTGATCTAAGTGTGCAAACCTAATTCACAGCATCACAAATATCATGGAATGGTGTCAATGGGATATGAAAGGGTCAGGAGGGTTGTTTTGACTTTGGGGCCTTGAAATCTTGCTGACATAAAGAAACCTCTCTAAATTTGGTGATATATGGCTGGTTTTGACACGTCACCTTACCTAACTGCACCGTCATGTTCTAGGTATAGAGATCCAACTTACAGTGATAATTTAATTGTAGGCAGGCTGATGAGACATTGCAGTACATGATAGTTAGCTATCCTATAGCATAAACAATATTTATTCGCGGGAGATGGGGGAAGGAGAGGAAGAGGCATAGAGAGAAAGAGAAAAAAACTATAAAAAGAATGTCTGACATGTGTACTATCAAAAGTAACACAATTTCCCAAAAACTAGAGCAAAATCTGAATTGTTCTGAGAGGGACTGTGCAACTTAGGAATCTCTGTACAGGAAATGTTCAGCCAAATCCATAAAAAGACTTCAATTTCCAGCCTCAGCTCCCCTTACATTCACACATTCATCAAGCAGTTTACTGTCTCTTGATCAACCTACTCCATCCAGATTTCCATTTTTTTATTATCAGGGTGTTTATTTTCTGCTACTCCTGGCTGCGTTACTCACCAGCTCAGGTTTATTTTGTCTTATCTCTATGAATATGCACAGTTTATAGCAAATTATCCTAACCGAAGGGTACATAAAAATCAATTAATTGCTTCATACTACAGTACATTGCCATTTCATTTAGAACTGGTCTGTTTCTTTTCATTGTAACAGCATGGATGTAAATAAGCAAATTTTGTACATATTACAAAAAAATACACGTCAGAGCTTAATTCATATTCTTACGATTAATAGTCCAGAATGCCTGGATAAAATACACCTTTACTTATAAACACCATTCCGTTAGTCCATTCATTTAGGTGTGAAATATATCTAGATTGTGCCTTACCTGGCACCTGGGGGAAAAATTAACTAAATGAAGTAAGATGGGAAGCAAAGTTGAAATATCCTGCTTGGATCAAAATAACAGTAGAGAGGGACTCAAAACAATGTCTGTGCTCATTATTTCAGGTGTTATTAACCTTGAAAGAGCTATGAGTACATCACATCACTCGAAAAAAATACATTTTCTATGCCTTTTTTATTAATGGACAAAAAATCCAGGCTGAAAAAATGAACTAGTTTTTATTCACTTAGGCTTTCATACTCCATTGCACAACCGCGACCTAGCAAATACTTCATTAAGAGAGATAATTACTTTAATGAAGATTAAGTATGATTTAAAATTCACATTTTTCTTTACTCAATGCAGGTCTGAACTAAACTGAAAGGGGGGTTCTTCAGTGAGATCTGACCTTCCAATCACAGTCAGACTGTGATTGCCTTTGGCTTCCTGGCTTTTTCCTCCTCTTTTATATCTCATCCATCATTGACTTTCACATTGGCCTCAAACTAAGAATTTCCACTGTTCAGTTAATAGCGCTTTTCTGATGCCCACTGACACATGCAGGATATTTGGTGATTAAAATCAGAAGAGAAATGCTGCACAAGTTGATTGTGCATGCAGCTGTTTAGGAAAAAAACCCTTGAGATCATTGCTAAGGTAGAACTTCCAGTAGGAACATGCTCAGTCTTTCCTACTGCCGGTTTTTGGGGGTTTTTTTTCACACAAAAAGAACTGTTGTGGCTTAGGCCCAGCCAGCAATCAAGAACCATGTAGCTGCTTGCTCACTGCCCCCCCAGCCACAGCCCTGTGTGGGATGGGGAGGAGAATTGAAAGCATGTAAAACCTGTGGGTTAAAAACAGTTTTATAATTGAAACTAAGTAACATATAAAAATAACAGTATAATAACAATAACAGTATTGATAATAATAATGGGGAACAACAAAAAAAGGAGAAATAAAAATTCAGAAAACACAAGCAACACACAATACAATTGTTCACCACCCACTGACTGATGCCCATGTTTTTTCCAGACAGCTTGGGAGATGCAGTACCTGCTGAACAAAAAAGAAGATCAAGAAGATATAAAATTTAAGTACTGATCCAAAATGCAGAGTAAAAACAACTCTGAAGATGTTTTATTCACATTTAAATAAGCATTGGGCATGGGTATTAGGTGAAATATAAAAGAAATGGAAATATGTTAAGGCAGGAAATTGTGCATTTGAGGTATGCAGACACCTTTAAAGAAGAATTCATAAAATTAAAATTGATATCTTCATTGAATTTAATCCCAAACCCAATTAAACAGATGTTGAAAAAGCTCCCTTACAGTTCCTCATTATTTTTATGTCTTGTCTTTCTTTATACTGGTATTGGCATTCTTGAAGGAACTTTAACTTTTCTCTTCACTACAATTTCACAGCTCAAGCCAAAAAGTCCTTCCCTCCAGTAAATTCATGCAACAATTCCTTCCCACAAACGACCACCAGTACCCAGGTGGGTGAAACTATGCACTTTCAGAAGGAGTTAGCCCAGCGTTCTCTTACAGCCAGGGGAGATAAGGACTCCTCTGCTTTCATTCCTGTGTGAAATGTGAAATTTTATTCTGATACAATAGAATAACAGATCTGAAATTTGTGCAGCAACATTATTTTGCACTATAGTAATGAGTAAGTAGAGCTTCATTACTGAAGGAATTTATCTAGAACCAACTAATAACAGAAAAATTAGGAGAAATATATTAGCAAACAAGTCATGGGTTATATTGATAAACTGTAGCAAATACCCACAGTAATTTTTTTTTTTTTTTTTTTTTTTTTTTTTTTTTAACTTCCAGACAGGTGTCTGAGCCACCAGATTGTCTTTGTATTCAATTTCCATATTTTTTGCACTAGCACACAAATCTCAATCTGAATTTAAGCCTAACAACTGCCTAATCAGTCAGTATGGAAGACTACTACAGACACATTGCCAAGCCCCTAATTTCTCCTTTTAACCTACTGTATTTTACAGATATCAGGTTACTGCTGACTACAACACTGAGTCATGTTTTCCTTTCACTAATCTGCAAAAAAAAAAAAATAAAATTTGTTAGAATATCTTGAGGCCACTTACTAAATTGTGTGCCTACTGACAATCTTTGAACCATTATAGCTGAGGCATCTTCTTAGAAAAGAGCTGATGCAATTGGAGGCATTGCCTCTCTGAGATTGGCACTTTGCCCAGTAGAAGCTAGACAGGGGCAAGGAATTAACTTTGTATGTGAATCAATAATGAAGTGAAAGGCTCTTTATATTGTATTTCTTATTCTCCAGAACAGAAATATGATTTATACCAATTGTCTTCATTATTTCTTTCCCTCTTCTCATGAATCTTTCTTTTTTTTTTTCATTTCGATTACATGATATCTTCTAAGCTCTTTGAGTAATCAATAACTTACATCCAAATTAAAAGCTTCTGAAATAAAACATAATGCTACTATGGAACACTTCCTGAAATCAAGCTCTGCTAAAGGAGATCTGCACTTCCTTTCTTCATATGACCTTCCTTCAGAATTATGCTGGTGGAGCTACAGCTAGTGAACGTGAGAGTCCCAGAACTTGGGAAACCTGGTGTCTCATCACAATGAGGCCATTGTCAAACTGTGATTACTCAACAAAAGGTAATTAAAAAAAAAAAACACAAAAAAACCAAAACCCAGGCAATTTCATATCACATTGCCTCTGCAGATCAAATTCCCCAAATGAAAATGGAGATAATACATATAACTACATGGAAAAAAACACAATAAAATGTTGAAAAGCAGCAGAAGTGAAATGCAATTATCACTACTAATTAGGCTGTTCCAAACCTTCAATACATCTTCTTTTTTGTCTAAACCTTTATTTTCTTGATTGTGTTCTGATTTTTTGTAATGTGTTCACTAAGTGTAATATCTAGCATTCAATATTAAAGGTCACAAATAATTTGAATTTCAGTGGACAGAATATGTTATTTCTGCTTTTACAAAATCTTTGGAATACATCTTGCTGGTCTTCCCAGGCACACAGCTTATGCAAAGTGAGCCAGCACTATGAATAACCTATTTCCAAAGTCTTTGCAGGAGAAGACTGCTAATTCCTCCCTCTGCAGAAGAGATCCTCTTAATAGACAGAGCAACGTTAATATAAACCTCAAAAATGTTGATTATCTTCCCATGTCACCTCATGCAAAATGTAAAAATGGTAAGAAAACTATCAACAGAAGACAATATTGAGCATTAAAAAACCAAAAAACCCTAAGCTGTTACTAAAATTTACTCATTGCAGTCCCATGTGACGTCAATTTACATACTCAAGAACTAGCAAAGCAAACGTACTTGGATCCATCATCATTTGAAGACATTTTTTTTTTAATCCAGCTGCTTCAAAACCTATATAACAACTACCAAAAAAAAAGAAGTAATTATTTGCTATTTCAGAAAGACACGAAACACAGCCCCTGAACCTACACCAGTCTCTTCTGACCATTTCTTGTTCTTGAGAAGCTGTTAACAAAAAATGTATAAAGCCATCTTGTCAATCCTTCTTCTCCCAGATACTTCTCAGAAGAATACTGCACCTGTGACCACTAACAAGAAACTACATCTTCCAAAAGGATAGCTACAGGCAGATATTCAGCTTTTAAATCTCTGACAGTTGTCTGCAAGGTCTAATAACCATGGTCTGTCATCAATAAATGGGGAAAAAAAACCAACAACCAAACAAAAAATCCTAACCAATATTGCAACTGTCTAAGAGCTAAACCTGAAGATCAATATTCAGACTGGCTCTTAACATCCTCTCTGTGTTTCAGTGCATCTTCTCATGCATTGCTTGTACCTCCCTTAGGTGCTTCCTGCTTACTTTTTGCAAGTACTTTTTGTTATACTTTAACAAAATGGTAGGTGGGAAAGCATAGAAAAGGAGAAAAGTTAGAATTTGAGAGACAGTGTTGGAGAATTAGTACATATTTGTGCTTACATGTAAGTGCACAATGATAGGACAGAGATCCAGTTCTATAGGGAGATTGCAACGGTATGTTGTAAGCTGACTCCGTATGCGCACTTGCATGGCCACTCACCTCAAAAGCATCAGCACGAGGCACCTGAGCCAGCACGGGGTCCATCACCCAGCCCGGCTCTGCTGCCCAAAGGTGGCCCCCGAGCACTCACCTTCCACAGCTGATGGATTGCTACAAGACAACGTTGTGGTGCTTTTTGTCTCATCACCAAGGAAAACCTCACTCCCCTACAGAAAGTCTTGCCCTGGCATTTCTGCGCCCAATCAGTTCAACCCCTTCTGCAGTTGCATGCTCTTGCCCTCCATGCCAGGTTGTTCCTTGGTCAGAAATTACTAGTGCTGAGCAGCTACAATTTGAATTCCGAGTTGACCTGGTGTTGCATATTCCAGGAAACAAATCATGACAGGCTGAATTACACTGCAAGTATTTCACTGTATGTTTGGGAGTGTGCATGTTCCTATGTATGTAGGAAGACGAGAGCAGAAGAAAAGGAGGCAGGACACAATTACAGTTTCCCTCCTTCAAGGGGTACAAGCCGCAGTTTTATGCTTGGAAGGAGCGGAGGAGTAAGTTTTTTCAAAGACACACAATGTTTCCTATTGCTTTTTAGAAAACTTCAGTATAAAGTGATCAAATTCATTCAGTTGCTTTCCTCCTCCATTTTTGTTTCATCATGTGTTTTTTATCTTCCTTTTAAAAAGAAAGATAAAATTTATCTCCAGGGCATTTTCATCTCTCTCTAAGCTTTCACATCATTCAAAAGATATGCTAAGCTTGTCATGGTTTAGAGATTGGTATTTTTACAGTTATTAACAGTCATTATTTTGCACAAAATCCATGTCAACATTAATTAGGTGGGAATAATTAATGATATATTCCTTTTTCCAACATATTACTTGCCCAATTTGGGTTAAGCAGGCCACACTATGTCCAATACTATGCTGATCATAAATGCAGCTAAAAAAAGGAAAAAGTGGACAGAAGGATCTTTTTGTCCCACCGTTAGAGAACAAATACATAAGTAAATTAGAAATTGTATCTTCAGTTATACACCTACAGGTTTACAGCTATAAGCATACACAAAAATAGTTTTATTTAGGATATATAACATAACTATTCCCTCTTTTAAGGAATGGACTGGCCTACTTAGAAAGCAAGACAAATGTAAGAGCACAAAGGAGTTAGTTGAGCAGATACTTCTGGTGAAATGTCACACAGTCAAATCACTCTATCAGTGACATGCAAAGAAACTAGGGTGCTCCTCATATTACCTAATATCCTAGGTGATGATGATCACACCTCTCCACACATAAAAATAAGAGGATTAGCTAGTGAAAAAGTAAACCTAAGTAAATAATATTTTTCACATAGCCTGGTTATTATTTTTGTTAGAAAAATATTAATTTCATTGAAAATACTAATTTCAATTTAAAAATTGAGATTTTTTCATTTGCCTACTGGAAAAAAATAGTTCTTTTTTACTAATTTTTGTTTCATTTGTCTTTATATTAACTACACACATCAAAAAAGTGTGTTGCTAAAATGAAGCAATTTTTTGAAATACTGATCCCCAAAAAAGTGATATTTCCAAGACCAAGCATGTAGAATTTGTGCAACACAATAAATTAAAAAATCATGAATTCTACATAGAAATTGAAATGCATTTTGAAATGTGTGGGCTTTTTCATTTAAGAAAGTGAAATAAGAATTATTGTGCTGCACAAATGGTGCGCACTTAGTTTTGATTCCTGCCTTGACAGCTGCCACATTAGTTTCTTTAATGCATTCTTTAACATATATATGCAAGTATTTAAGGAACTGTGTCTCATATTTTCTCCCCCTGCTGTTCAACCTGTTTATTATCTATTTGTGTTCCATCATTTCTCAAAGAAAAAAAGTATGAATTGTATTCTTGAGCAATTCCTTTTACTATCTTTTTCTAGAAGTTTGTATTTTCCAACATTTTGAATATTTACCTGCCATCTATAGACTAAGAGAAAAACATTTCTTAGTGTCATGGTTTAAGCCTTGTCAGCCGCACAGTCTCTCTCTCACTACCCCTGCTTTGTCTCTCCGCACCCCCCCCACCCCCCCACCCACCCCCCCACCCCCACCCCCACCCCCCCCACTCCCTGAGGGATGGAGAGGAGAATCAAAAGAATGTAACTCTCACGGGTTGAGATAAAAACAGTTCCATACCATTCACGTCATGCTCAGAACCCACATTTTCAATATACCGTCACTCTTACCTCATATATATACATATATATACATCTACACACACACACACACACACAAACACAGACTATTCCTTAGTGCATGGACCAATCCCCATTAAGCTGCTGAGTCCATTCAGTCCATGATGTCGGGCTCCATCTCTTGTTACAGTCTTTCAGAGAAGGAGAGGCTGTGTGCAGTGTTCACACTCATCAATAACCTGGGCAATAGTGTCCATTGCTAAATCCACCCCTCGATCATGAGTCCATCTGTATGTTGTATCTCTGCCCTGATGGCCTGAAGTGTCATGGGCACACCAGGCTCAAAATAATTCACCCTCCCCTTCAGCAGTTTCTGCAACTTGTCACTGGGGACTCCATACAGCTGCCTTCCATCTCCGACGCTTCCGAAGCACTGGAGGGGTCCAGTGGCCTAGATACTTGCCCATGCTGTCCCACACACCCTGCCACTCATGACTGTCCAGCCTCAGGGAAAATCTCTTGGTCCTCCTACATCGTTATCTAACCCTAGACAAGGCCCAAACCTGACTCTGCGTAACTCTCGGGACAGACAAAATGGTCGTGGGTAAAATACACTCTCTATGCGTGCCAACATGGTGATCCCCATCACAATCAGCAGGCAGGTCTCAAGGGTACCTAAAGGCCATTCAAAACCTTCAGAACTCTCAAACGATGTTGTAAATGATCTGGTGGGGGAGCTGGGAGCATAAGGGAATGTCCCCTTCACAGGTTGACCATCCGAGGAGGTGAAAAATACGTGTAAAATTGCTAAGCACTTCTATTATAGACCTCCCAAAGTATAGGGGTGGTGACCACACTGAGAATGCAAGCCAAATGAGTTTCATGATCAATTAGTCTATTGTATTACAAGTCATTACCATAAAGTACAACGAGACAAGAATCTTAGCCCAAGGCCCCCAGCCAATAAGCACTAACACAGCAAATACTGGCTGAAACTGTGAGATCAAGAGCAACAACTTTGAGAGCCAATAAATCAGCATTGTGATGAGTGGCTATTAATCCAAAACAATGAATGCTTAGCACAAATATGATTAGACACACTCTGGTCAGATCTGTTGTTATCTCAACCCTTCATGCACCATGTTGGGTGCAAAAAAAACTGTCATGATTTAAGCCTAGTCAGCCATACAGTCTCTCTCTCACTACCCCATCTTTCTCTCCCCTTCTCTCCCCCCCCCCCCCCCAAATCCTAACCCCCCACTGCTGGAGGGATGGAGAGGAGAATCGAAAGAATGCGACTCCCACGGGTTGAGATAAGAACAGTCCAGTAACTAAGGTGTAACACAAAACCACTGTTGCTACCACCAATAATAATAATGACAAGGGAAATGACAAGGGAAGAGAATGTAACCACTCACGGCCTGCCGACAGACGCCCAGCCCAACTGAGCAGTGATCTAACCCTTCCAGGCAACTGCCCCCAGTTTATATACTGGGCATGACATGCTGTGGTATGGAATACCCCTCTGGCTAGTTTGGGTCAGGTGTCCTGTCTCTGCTTCTTCCGGGCTTCCCCTCTTCCCTGGTTGAACATGAGACTCAGAAAGTCCTTGATCAGACTAAACATTACTGAGGAGCAACTAAAAACATTGGTTATCAGCGCTGTTCCCAGTCTGAAAATCAAAAGCACAGCACTGTACTAGCTACTAAGGAGGAGAAAACTGACTGCTACTGCTGAACCCAGGACACTTAGTCTATAGACTAAAAAATAAAAAAATGTAATTATTTTGGCATGTTGCTTACCAGCAAATAAAGTGGATGTGCATCAGAGATAGTTACAGTATAGATCTAATAAAAATTATGAAGCTGGGCACTTTATCCTGCAACCCAGTGAAGTCAGGCAAAAAGCAATCTGACTTGATCTGCTTCTGGGCAGCAAGGTAAAATACCATTAAGCTGCTGTTTACTACTGATCCAATATTACTTACAAAGGGGTGGACATAAGAGACAAAGCAGGGCTTCAAAAATGCTATGAAACAAAATCATATTAAAGTGGCAGGGGAGAAAAATAATCTGACGTCTTATTTTAACTTAAATACAAATTTACTCATGGTTGGGAAACATATACATACACTGAATGCAGCAGTTAGTCAGAAATACGTTACAGGACAAATTGTTGCAAGACTTCTGCTTTCAGTTAGATAAGGATGCATTTAGACTGGATGCATTTTTAATGAACATTTGAAAAAAATTAATCCTTGAGTCCTCTGTGACAGCTGAACTTTAACTACAGGTACAGAAAGTTGAAAATGTAGCTGCATAACTTTTTGACACAGCTTGGGATTTTCAAGGAAGCTGAAGTTATGTTGGCGTATCAAGGAAGCTGAAGTTATGTTGCCACGATCTTTTGAAATCCCAAGTGGAAAACAAATGCAAAGCTACAAGTAAACTGTACCTCTACTGTGCTTTGTATTTGGGGGAAAACAGATATCGAAACCTGGCAATATGTGATATCCTCATGAGCTTCTAAAGGACAAAGAGAATAAATTCAGAATATATTTCAGTCATGTCTTGTCTTAAGGGTACAGCATTTCCACCACTTCGTAATTTACTGTACATATATTTCTTTCTTGCTAGCAAGTTAAAGTCATCTGAAGCAATACAATTAGATTAGCTATCTTTAATAAATACTTACTCTTTTAAAAATATCTTTCAATCTTCCTCTATCAAAAATAGAATTTATGTTCTATTATGTTCAAATGAAGTACAAAATAAAAATTTTAAGCACCTTTTTTCTGAGTAAAAGTTGTATGTTTGTTGCACTGTGATAGTAAAACAACTGCAGTTTAGTTTTACTGTGACCACAAAATCCTCATGATGTTAGAGCAAAGATGGCCTACACAGTGCCACATCAACTGAAGTTTAAATAATGCTGAATGTAAAAAGATAGGAACAAGTTCTAGTTAAGTCCATTTAAAAATTTTAAGGAAAAGTGTATCATTATAAGTTCTGTTTGCTGTGTAACTAAATATGCAAATTGGGTATATCCTTTACTGAATAAAAAACACATGAACTGTTGAAATCCAATTTTATATTAACAATTCTAATCTTCACTGTATTTAATTAAGACAATCCAATTCTTCACTTTCAACGGCATTTTACAGTAAAATGTCAAAATTCTGCCCAATCTTGAACCAAGGGAGAGTCAGGAAACAGGCTTTCTCCACTGATACCTTGTTTCCTACACAGTTTAGTGTAACGAATGTTTTTACATCAAGTTAAGTACTTAAAGGTACCATTAATTGAGGACTACCATTTTCCTGGTTATATCTTCCAATACGATGTTTGTTATAGGTCTGACTTGTTGGTTTGCACTAAGGGAAAAAACATCCCTTTTTAGGTGATGCTGCAAATTGAGTGAACACATCAAAGACATGTTCACTCAGCTTCTAATTTCTTGAAGAATTATAAGAATTCTTGAAGAAATTAGAAATTAGAAGCTGATTTATCTCTCAGGGAGAGGACACTGCTTTAATAGTAGAATGGCTAAATTATATCCACAAACATTATAAAAGTATTTATCTGAAGTGAGGCTTGACACAGCCTTGTAAATAACAAGCTTTATTGCCTTGTATTTCTCAGTGTGTTGCCATATGAGAAGGTAGCACAACCATCAGCCAAACCCCAAGATGTTCCCATCTTTTACAATGACTACCTATCAATGTCTTACAGGGAGTAATAAATACATTTATAAACATGCTGCAGCTATATAATTTACAATTAATTTAGAGCACAGAGTGGTTAGGAGGGACCAGCCACCTCTGCAAATGTATTGTATTCTGTTTTGAAAGCAGCATGTTTAACTGTATAGGGCTGAGAAACATTCAAGAAAGCAGTAATTATGAAAGACCTAACCTTCAAAAAAACAATGTAATTCTAGCAGTGTCTGGTTTTCTCATTGTTAAAAAATAATGAGTTACCATGTTACAATATGTGTTGTCTAACTGTAAACATATTAATAAATCCTTACAGTCTAGTTCTGAGGAACTAAGTTGTTAATGGCAATTACTGCAGTCAAGCTTCAACAGTTAGCAAAGGTGTCAGCTATTCCAACAACATGCAGTATTATATTTTGACAGCAATAAAGACTATGCTAATAGGTTCAACAAAGCCAAAATTTCATCAGAAGTCCTATTGCTACTAATTTCCACTGCTGCCTTAGAAAAACAATCTGATTTTCTGTAAAACAACCCTCCCTTATTAGCGAAACATTATTGATACTGTGACAGCATCAAATTGCTTTTGCTATAAACTTCTCCAAAATCTTTGGATGACAACATATCTAATGACTTACCCGTAATGCACTATAAAAATGTCAACTTTATTTATCTGGAAGATAACTGCAAGAATATGAGCCCCAAACCTGGTGCTTAACCTGCAAGATTCAGTAGGGATAAAAGGAAGATAAGTGAAAATCTAGGCCCCCTCCAGGAGGAAACAGAAGACCTGGTTACCTGGACATGGAGAAGGATGAAGTACTCAACAACTTTTTTGCCTCAGTCTTCAACAGCAAGAGCTCCAGCCACACTGGAAAGGAAAATAAGGAGAGGAAAGGAGCAAGAAAATTGTAATCAATCTTTTGTATTTCAAAGCTGAAAAGAAGACTGGGAAAAAAATATTTTTATATAGTATCTGCTTGAATTACAATGTCTATTTGAAAATCAGAACTGCTTTAATTCTAAATTCAGGAAAAAAGAGAAAACAACAAAGGAAAAACAGAAAAAAAAATTTGAACAGAAAAGAAAACTCATTGCTAAAGAAAGGGCTTAAGCCTAAGCTTTTAAATACAGGAAGTGAATCTTTTCACAGTTATTCCTTCTAACCTGGGCTAAAATGTTATGGAAAATTGAAAGAATATATAACTTAAGAAATACCTGAATGACCTCTGAGTACCTACTTGAACAAATCACCTTGATAGGTATACCATGTATCTCCTTTTAGGAACACTGAATTTCTTTCCTAAGCAGGTAACTTTAACTCAAGTTCCGCTGGTGTAGATACAAAACAAGGAAAAAGACATGCCCTTGCAGCTGACATGCAATGGATTCCCTCCCTGCAAGATGTTTTGAAGACTGAAACTTATATTCGTTAAAAATAACTGGGCAGATTGATGAAAAGTTGCCAGTATGCTCCTAAGTATAAAATACCATTTCTGGCTCAGAAAAGCCCTCACCTGAATATTTTCTCAGTAGCTGGAGGAAAGTATACGTATGCTCTTACTGGGCTTTTCTAGTTTTAAAAGTCTGATACAAGAAGCAAGAGCATATTCCCAATTTAATGTAAGTAGCCTTTTCTCATGCACTGAATTAAAAATGTTCACAGTGGCCAGTTACTTGCAGGGACAAGAGTATGAAGTCAAAGTCTGGTCACAGTTGTGCTAAATGACTTACTTTTGCTTTTAGATACAAATACTTATTTTCCTGCTATACTTACCCAAAGTATTAAAATGACCTCCATGCCACCCCATTCACTGGGAGGAGAAAAAAGAAACAGGAAATTACATGGAATTGACCATTATAAAAATTACTTCCAAGGCATTTTCATTTGATAGCTGTATTTTCCATCATATTATCTTTCTTTTTGTTGACAGATTTCCTAGATTTTAATCTTGGACTGCAATGTTACTCTATCTGAAAAGGCTTGTATTTTCCCAGAAGGCACAGTGGCAGAAAGCAGAATCATTTATGGGGGCAACTGTTGTATTGAAAAATGTACCTTTGCTAGAAAAGGCATTTAGTTTGGTAGTCTGCTTGGTCATAAATCATCATGTATGTGCTCAGGGCTCCTAGACAACAGATTGAAAACTCTTTTGCTTCTTTTATTAGAATAGTAATGTTGACATTGCTGTTGTTATGTTGAATCAGCATTTCTAGGATAAGCCCATATTTTCAGTTCAGAGACTTATAACTCTGGTATTAATACTCAAACTGGACTGAAACCCAACATAAAAATGTTCTGGTTAAGAACATTACTTTCAACACTTTTGCCTGGATTTGTTATGTTAGCTAGTCACAAAAATCCAGTCTTGCTGATATTCAAGAATGCTTAGCTTTATTCATATGCTAGATGTATTACCATCCAGGACCAACTTCTCAGAAGCATATTTCAAACCTTAAAGTAGACAAAGAGTACAACAGAGAGAGTTTTTTCTATGTTTGTGTGTTGGGTTCTTTTCCCCAAACAGAAAAAAACAACTGAATTGTGCTGGCTGGCACTCTTCTCAGTGTAAGGTGCAGAGTCATTGATGGCTTTTAGATACAGTCTTTTGTAATCATTATTGCATAAATATCCAATTTCAGCTGGACCAGAACAATCGAGAGATTACGCTGTTAGAGAAAACTGGAAGACATAGAAAAGGGATACAGACATACTTTCAATTCTTTATTAATTCATTATACTGACTTGCAACAGTTTTATAATCTAAACTGTTAATTCGGATTAAATTTTAATTCAAATTTCCTCTTTAAGAGGCTTTATTTCTCCTTTATTAACATAACAAACAAGCATGTTTTCACAGTATGATTAACTTTGAATTGAAAAGGAACAAGGTAAAAGAACCTGTGCATGTGAGTGTGTGTGTGTGTATAAATACAGGTGTGTACAGATTATTAAACACATCTAAATAAATGGTAAAAAGACCATGCTTATAACAGGCACAACCATTGTGCCACCCTTATGAAACATGTTATATCTTAAAGCTAATGAATATTGCAGTTTTAAAGAGCGCTTTTACTGTATGATAAACATTACATGGTAAATCAAATATCAGAAGCATGTTTTGACCTTCCTCTGTATTTTCCTACCTTAGAAGTCCAGAAAGATGTATTTTCATTTCTATTATCATACACAAACATTAAAACCTCAAACTAATAGCCTCATTTCCTCCCAGGAAAACACTAGTTCCATTAACTGTACAAAACTGTAATCTGATTCTAGAATTCAGGCTGCCACAGGCTTCAGTAGGGATCTTTAAAGAATTTCTTAAATAGCTGTATTGTTTATCTCTCTCTAAAAAAACTGCTCTAATCCCATGTCATGTCTGTTCCAGATATCAGACAAATAAACATATCTGAGGCCTACATTGACTAAAATCAATGGCAAAACTGGGGGTTCACCCCAAGGCTGCAAAGTTTTCAAAGCAAAATGCAAGAGATCAAATAATGCATCTTCAGATTTTAAGGTTTTTTAGATTTTAATAAGTTTCAAGTAAAACAATAGATACAATATCAGAAATGTGCAGGCATAATTCTAGGGCAGAAACGAGAACTCACATTTAAGGTGTATTTCATCTGAATACAGGATGAAGACGTTGCAAACTTTTTAATCTCACAAATGAAGTAATTTCAATGCAGACTGAATTAAAGCTTTTCATGAAAAGTAGTATGGAAACAACCTCTGTCTGAGCTTTATAAATTCATTCAGGTCTTACTCCTTTTTTGCACTGTAAATGGACTTTGGCAGAGACATAAATCCTTCATAGGCTCACCTATACTAAGCCAACAAATTAAAGAACAACATCTTGCAAAATCTGCCGAGTACAAGGAGCCAATAAATTTTCTTCTGCCTCTTCTCAGTCTGAGGAATCCAGCACCGCTCTGTCAAACAATGAAAAGCAAAAGAAGAGAAGTCACTTTGCATTGTTATTCAGAGGTATGCACAATCAATAATACTTGAAAAAGAAACTGAGTGCAAAAGATCAGTGTGAAAAATGGAGATAGAGAGGTATTCAAAGAATTTGCTTTATGTAAGAAAATAGAATGAAAGAACTGAGGAAGGCATTATGAGAATTAGCTGTAAGTAAAGACTGTTCGCATTTAACGCATTTTCAGGGAAAAAAAGTTTAAAAATATTCAATTTAAAAACAACAGATAATACAGTCTTCTTGGAAAGAATCTTAACGATTACCACAAATAAGCAATATTGTCGTGGTTTAAGCCGTAAATCACGCAGTCGCTCTCTCACTCACTCCCCTCTCTTTCTTCCCCCTGCTCCCGGGTGGATGGGGAGGAGAATCAAAGGAATGCAACTCCCACATGTTGAGATAAGAACAGTTTAGTAACTAAAGTATAACACAAGACCACTACTGCTACCACCAATAACAATAATGACAAGGCAAATACAAGGAAAGAATACAATAGCTCACCCCTTCTAATACAAAGCCCGACAACTCACTTCCCCCTCCTTCTTCCCCCCCACTCCGAGGGGGGGGGGGGGGGAGGAATTGGGAGAAGAATCAAAAGAATGCAACTCCCACTGGTTGAGATAAGAACAGTCCAGTAACTAAGGTATAACACAAACCACCGCTGCCACCACCACCACCAACGACCAAGGAAATACAAGGAAAGAGAATACAATTGCTCACCACTCGATGACCGAGCTGTGAACTGAACTCTTCCGGGTTCCTGCCCCCAGTTTTACATCCTGGGCATGACGTGCTGTGTCATGGAATAGCTCTTTGGTCAGTTTGGGTCAGGTGCCCTGTCTCTGCCTCCTCCTGGCTCCCCCCCCCCCCTCCCTGGCGGAGCATGAGACTCAGAAAGTCCTTGGTCAGGCCAAAACATTCTAAGCCATAACTATAAACATCGGTGTAATCAGCGCTGTTCACAGACCAAAAATTGAAAACACAGCACTGCACCAGCTACCAAGAAGGAGAAAAATGACTGCTGCTGCTGAATCCATGACAAATATTTTTTTCTGTTTTGCACAGTACACAGTACTTCTCTGGCTTGACTGAGGGCCAAATCAATGTCCTGAGCCAACACTTCTTGCTTGGTATGCCTAAGTTGCACAGCTCACCCTAATGCATACTAGTCACCTTTTGCTAGCACTGCAGGTGTGGGAGGAATGGAATGATATGTAGATTCTTTTCTTCGGAAATGCAAGAGTGCGTGCATGGGGGCACCAGATGAAGGTCCCAAAATCTTTGTGCGTTGCATGATGTTACACTTCAGCAGTATATACAAATAAACTCTGCTCTCCTGCCCTCAAAAACCATGCAAAACAAGCACGGACAAATCTGTCCATTAGTGCAATTCAATCAGCAGTTTTGTTAACAAAGGACTTAATTTGTACAATTTAGGAGTACAAATAGGCTTATAGGCTCAGTCAGGAATATTCCTACACCAATTCTTTCTACACAAGCACAACTGTATATTCCTGTTAACTCTGCAAACAAGTACTCCTTACATAAAGGCCACCCATTCTTTTGTCCCATAAATTAGCAATCAGCTGCATGAAAGCATTTCCTTTTGTGTTTTGAAAATATTCACTTTACAATTTCAATTACTTATTCAGAATTTATGAAATAGAATAAATGGTAAGCAAGGACATCAACCCTGGAGAACTGAATACCACCTTCTGGGATATTCTTATTTCCCTTCTTTGCTTAAGACACTTCAAACAACATAAAGCCTCAGTATCACATTTTTTTATGACTCTAGTCTGTACCATCTTGTTTCCCTCTTGTCACTGTTCGTTGCTCAAAAAATAAAAATGAAAAAAATTTTTGTCATGTTTTATTAGCTACACAGACAGTTGAACAGTTTAAGTTGCACAGGCCCATCTCTTCTTCCTCTTGAGAGGGCAGAGAAAATATCTTGCTCTTAGGGTGTGGTCAGCCAAGAAGGGACAGGGGGAGGAACATTAAGAATAAACATTAAGATAAAAAAAATATTAAAAACTGACAGTGCTGCGTATGTTGCTATCTTTCTAAGTCCTGACTTAACAAGGCCAAAGACACTTTCAGCTGTGGACTGGACCCCCATAATAACCATAGTATCTCTTTCATGCAAGCTGTGATATTACTCTGTGTGCATTTATATGAGAGAATATAATAAGATGAACTGGTGTCTCAGAGGAGGATTATTGTGGAAATGAGTATGGAACTTGAAGGTGCTTGATTTTATAGTAAATTATGTACACCAGTACAAGTTAATAAAACTGTAAAAAGAAAAGGCACTCTCAGAGAATTAAAACTGCTGAAGTATCTTGTGCCACAATGAGCTAATTCCACAGATAAACTCTTTACTGGTTTTGGTTGGTATAGACTAAAATTTCTTCAGGGTAGTTAGCATGAGGCTATGTTTTCAATTTGTGCTGAAAATAATGTTGTTAACACATAGAGTAGAGGAATTTTCTGGTTCTCACACTGCCCCACCAGCAGGGAGGCTGGAGGTGCACAAGAAGCTGGGAAGGAGACACAGCTGGGACAGCTGACCCCAGCTGACCCAAGGCATCACAGAGTCATAGAATGCTTAGGGTTGGAAAGGACCTTAAGAGCACCTAGTGCCAACCACCTCCCGTGGGCAGGGACACCTCACACTAAAAGACGTCACCCAAGGCTCTGTCCAGACTGGCCTTGAACACCACCAGAGATGGGGCATTTATCACCTCTTTGGGCAACCTCTTCCGGTGCCTCACCAATCTCACAGTAAAGAACTTCTTTGTTATATGTAACCTAATCTTCTCCTGCTTAACTTGTCCTATCATTATAGTCCTTGATGAAGAGTCCACCCCAGCATCCTTCAGATACTGGAAAGCTGCTATGAGGTCTCCACGCAGTCTTCTCTTCTCTGGGCTGAACAGCCCCAACTTTCTTAGCCTATCTTCATATGGGACATACTCTAGTCCCCTGATCATCCTCATGGCCCTCCTCTGCTCAAACAGCTCCACGTCCTTCTTACGCTGAGGACCAGATGTGCAAGCAGATCTCCAAGTGAGGTCTCATGAGAGCAGAGTAGAGGGACAGGATCACCTCCTTCGACCTGCTGGTCACACTCCTTTTGATGCAGCCCAGGATACAGTCGGCTTTCGGGGCTGCGAGCGCACACTGCCTGTTCATGTTAAGTTTCTCATCAACCAACACTCCGAAGTCCTTCTCAGCAGGGCTGCTCTGGATATTCCATATCATATGGCACCATACTTAACATATAGAATTAGGGAAAAGGTGGCTGGGCATTGGTCAGTGGATGACACAGCAATTGTTTCCATTTTCACAACTTGTCTTTTTGGGGGGTTTATTTCCCCTATTTGTGGGTTGGGTTTGGGTTTTTTTTTCCTCTTTTCCTTACTTTTTCTATTATTATTATATTTTATTAATAATAATACGCTATTATTATTACTATTATTATTATTATTAATGCGTCATTATCTCAATCCACAAACTTTTCTCTCAAATTTACCCATCCAAATCTTCCAGAAACTCAATATACAGAGAGTGGGTAGTGAGTGAACTGTGTGGTGCTTAGTTGCCAGCCAGAGTTAAACCACAACGGTCTGTGACAAGCAAACCTGTACATTCTGTTGGAAAGACTTTGTTCTATGCAGATAAGTGTAGAAACCCTTTACCCACTTAAAACATATTTCCTATTTTCCCATTTAAAACATATTTTCCTATTTAAAAAAAAAAACTGCAATTGATGTAGCCTTACCCTGGTTGGATGGGACTTTGAGCAACCTGGCCTAGTGGGAGTTGTCCCTGCCTGTGACAGGGAGGCTGGAACTTGATGATCTTTACAGTCACTTCCAACCCAAACCATTCTATGATTCTATAATTCTATATTCAGCTAATAGAATGGTTCCAGTAAAACTAGCAGTTCTCTTGCAGTAGATCACAATTCATAGAATCATAGAATCATAGAATAGTTAGGGTTGGAAAGGACCTTAAGATCATCTAGTTCCAACGCCCCTGCCAGGGGCAGGGACACCTCACGCTAAACCATGCCACCCAAGGCCCTGTCCAACCCAGCCTTGAACACCGCCAGCGTTGGAGCACTCACAATTTCCCTGGGCAACCCATTCCAATGCCTCACCACCCTCCCAGTAAAGAATTTCTTCCTCATATCCAATCTAAACTTCCCCTGTTTAAGTTTGTACCCATTACCCCTTGTCCTCTCACTACAGTTCCTCATGAAGAGTCCCTCCCCAGAGTCAAGTAAAAATTAGAAATTAAAACTCATTTTAAAAACAGAAGGAAACTGTTAAACATTTACTGCATCCATAAAACTAAACTTTGTATTCTAGGTAGGTATTTTATAGCTTTCCAATTTACTTTTTAATTGAATTTTTTAACATATGTTTATAAGATGTAATGCTATCTTACAAAACAATATTACTTTAGGTCCCTGTAACTGATTTGTGCTTGTATCTATTATTTGCATGCTAAGTATGCATCAGTAGGCTTTTGGCCAACGTAAAGCATAGATTGCCTTACATCAGGCCATTTAGCCGGTGGAACAGTTCCATTTTATACTTAATCAGATGCAGTCAATAATGACCGCCATTAAAGGGCAAACAACTCTGCAGCTGTCCAGACAGCAACATTTGAAATATTACACATTCCTCAAAATCTGTTTCTGGAGAAAAGTGAACAATTGTAAAACTACAGGTAGGATCATAACTAACTCTTTTTCAAGCACATTTCTATTTACAGCTATTTAATCCATCTGTGTTTTTTTCTGTCCTGGCTTTTTGCTAGCAATTATTCACATAATTTACATGAGCAGGGCAGTCCCACACAAAGTCACTTATCAAGCAGAATATAGAGGATACTGGTTCATAAAAATCATTCAGTGATACAAATGTATTTTATTGTTTTCACTAATTAACTTGCAAAAATAAACTTGAATATACCTGTCTTGCAAATCATCCTGCTCTTGCCTCACAAAAGGATAACACAATATGTTTGATCTGGTAGCTGATTAATTATAGAAAATTCCAATTTCGAGGTGAGATACTTTTTTATGTCAAAGATGTAGGGAATGGAGTTAAATCCAGTTGGTGGCTGATCACAGATGGTTTTCCCTAGGGCTCAGTATTAGGCACAATTCTGTTTAATATCTTTGTCAGTGATTTGGATGACAGAATCAAGTGCACTCTAGATAAGTTTGCAGTTGGCACTAAGTTAGGCAGGAGTGTTGATCTGCTTGAGGGTAGGAAGGCTCTGCAGAGGGATTTGGACAGGTTGGATCAATGGCCTGTGGCCAATGGTATGAGGTTCCACAAAGGCAAAGTGCCGGGTCCTGCATTTGTGCCGCAAGAACTCCATGCAAGGCTCCAGGCATAGGGAAGAGTGGCCAGAAAGCAGCTCATGGAAAAGTACCTGGGGGTGCTGATTGATGCCGCTGAACATGAGCCAGCTTGTACCCAGGCAGCCAAGAAGGCCAACAGCATCCTGGCCTATATCAGCAATAGTGTAGCCAGCAGGGCCAGGGCAGCGACCATCCCCCCGTACTGCTCTGCTGAGGCTGCACCTCAAATCCTGTGCTCGGTTCTGGACCTCTCACTACAAGAGAGACATTGAGGTGCTGGAGCAGGTACAGAGAAGGGCAACAAAGTTGGTGAAGGGCTTGGAGCACAAGTGTTATGAGCCGCAGCTGAGGAAACTGGAGGTGTTTAGTCTGGGGAAAAGAAGGTTCAGTGGGGTCCTTATTGCTCTCTACAACTACCAGAAAAGAGGTTGTAGTGAGGTGGGGGTTGATCTCTTTTCCCAGGTAACAAGTGACAGGATGAAAAGAAGCAACCTCAAGCTGTGCAGGGGAGGTTTAGACTGGATATTAGGAAAAAAATTCTTCACCAAAAGGGTTGTCAAGCATTGGAACAGGCTTCCCAGGGAAGTGATGGAGTCATCATCCCTGAAGGTATTTAAAAGATGAGTAGATGTGGCACTTATGGACATGATTTAGTGGTGGACTTGGCAGCACCAGCTTGATGGTTGGACTTGAGGATCCTAAAGGTCTTTTCCAACGTAAATGATTCCAGAATTCTTTGATGGAAGAATGAATCACTGGAACCACTTAGGGTAGGGACAAATGAAGTCAACAACTTCTGTCACCTTTCCTTGTCTTCGTAGAGCAAAGCAAATAGCCCAGACTAAAATATGAGCTTTTTCAACTTATTAGGTCCTTACACCTGTTTTCTACAGAGCACTTTAACTGAGTATTCTGCCTTGCCCACTAAATTAAGAAAAGTTTGCCAGCATATAACAAAGATGAAAACGTCACATCCTGGTAAGTTTGGAGATGCTTACTTAAACTAAAGAGGAAAAACCCCAACTCCATAATATGCACCATTTCCCTAGACAGATTTGTCATTCTGCCCTTTAAAACACCAGTAAGCAGCAATCTGGCTCTCAAATCCATGTGGTTTTCCCTTTAAACTTACTTTAATTTTCTAAACACATCTGCCTTGTTTTTGCTGAAGTTATCTACAGTGACAGAACAAGTCACACCTTTTTTTTTCCCCTTCTGTCCAGAAAAGGCTAAACAGTGTAAATCTGAAAATGAGAAGGCTTTCAAAGTTGGGTACAAATCCCATTAAATATCAAACACTAACATATTTTCTCATCATTTCATAGAGTTTAAAATTCAAATCACATCAGGTCAAGATGTGTTTTTCCCACTCATAGTCATTCCCTCACCCTCCTCCCTCAAAATCACATGAGCAACTTCAAAAGAAAAGCAAGCTGAGTGGAAGTTAATGCTACCGGGTTTTTCTTAGTTTTTCTTGTGTGAAAAGAAGAAATAGTAACAATTTCAGTTGGGAGCCATTTAAAAAATAATCTACTAAATTATTACTCATTAGGAATTTAATATTCCTTGTGGCCTGATATCCAGTGCCATAATAAAAGTAATTGGAATAAAATGTCCTATCAGGACAATTATCTAGCTAGATCTCAGACAATTTATCACCAAAATCATCATAGGATCAGGGAATTACAGAACAGCTAGGGCTCAAGGGACCTTAAAGATCATCTCTTAACCATTTCCTGGGAAAGACAAAAATTTTAAATTTTATAGTTATGACATTGTTTAAAGTAAATAAATAAAATTGGGCAATAAATACCAAATGCAGAAAGCAAACATTTATCAGTCAGTTGACATAATAGACTGAATCATCTTGTCACAAATTCGTTAAATTTCTTGAATAACCTGAAATGATGAAACATACATCAGTGAAATCCAGACAATTTCAGTAATAATATAAAAAGCTCTGATTCCACATGTCTGATTCTACGCATTCCTTATATTTTTACAGTAACTCGGTACACATTTTAGAGCAACAAATAATTTTATTTCTGTTGCAAAATCAAAGCAAAATGTGAGTTTTAAGAAGGAATTTGTTTTCAAAGAACATCCTAAACTCAAAACAGCATTATGATTTCTTTGCAGCTTTTTGATGATAACATAAGTTTATAATCTAAATACAAAAAATAAATAAACTGCAAGAAAGTCAATAAACATGCACAATACTTTTATTCTAGCTGTCTAGACACATTTTGCAAGGCAGTAAGTAAATCAGTGTTACTGAAATAGTAATGTGTTACTGTATTTATAGCAATCTGGTCACTGCAAAAAAGTGGAGGAGAGAAAGGGGGAGAAATAAAGAAAAACTAACACTACTATTCATTCATTTTTAATATCCAGTGGACACGTTTTCAAGGTATCTAGACAATTCAAAAGATGCAAAACGGCACATAGCAGGCTCTTGATTATATTGAATAGGTGACACCCAGATGCTTTTGGAACCTGTGCCTCAATACCATTACAAATTGGGTCTGCATGTCTCTTACAAGAGGAACAATGTATGAACCTAAACTAAGAGACAAGCATCAGTTTTACTGAAATTAGTGAGAATTTTCTTTAGTAGGAAACTTTGCAATAATTATCACTCAAACCACCATTAAGATTGTCTCTTTTGTGTTTTAATGCACACAGCTAATTTCCAGCACAGTTTCACAGTCAGCCTCTGCTTTGTTTTCTGGGGTCACTGCCCCTCCATGAAACTGGAAAGCACTGGACCTTCTTGAAAGGCAGACTCCAGGAACGTGAAAAAGACAAAGCAGCGGCAAAGGACAAGCACAACCATGACAACTGTGCTGTGGAAGAAAAATGACTGCAGGTGATTTGGTGCCATTTCTCTGCAAGTGATTATAACATTTAACTCATCCTTCTGAGAACCCCCTGACCATGTGTTTACTACAGTGAGACAATTGTTAAGCAATAACATTGACACCAGCAATAAAGCCTGCAGTGTAGAGAGGGTCATCATATTATCTCCACTGGCTTTGCTCAGAAGCTGTTGGATAGGCAGACACAAAAAGAAGAGTGATTTGGAAGGCTGAGAAAGTTCTGGAAATGGAGTGCCTGTAAATTATAAGAGTTAAAAACATGGAACAAGCTTATGAAATAAAGCTCCACTACTGCAGAAGAATTTAGCATCAATCAATGGGAAAAGAGGTGCAGGTACTATTGCTTTTGCCCAGTATACAGGCCAGCGGCAGCAGACAGGGTAGAGATACAGAGCAGCACAGTACAAGGATAGTGGAGGCACTAGAGAATGATCCACCTTCTCCACCACAAGAGGCATGACCAGGGCTGTAGCCCGTAGCAGGGCACATGAGAGGCAGCATGGAAAGGAAGAAGCAGTTCAAAGCTTCTCTGCTGGAGAAGAATGAGAGAGAAAATGGCACTAATTTTATTAATCATGAAAAATAAGCAGTAAGAGAAAAATGTGTAACCTGGAGACAGCAGCAAGGAAGAGCACAGCTTCTTGCTGTAGGCACTCCAAAAGCAGAGTGATTGATCACGTCAGGACTAACACTTAGATCAAATGCAATGAAATGCAAGTTTCAAACAGGCAAACAAAGCACTAGAGATACTCTTTTCTTGCTCAGGGGTTACAAGAAGAATCAGGTGATTGATAGGGTTAATTCCAGCACTGAATTCATGTAAAAACAGCAGTGGAATGACATGATAGGCAATGCTTTACACAGCTTCACTTACATTGTTTCCATTGGTACTTTTAATAAACCAGTATGAATTTCAGTTAATGGGTCAGATCAACTGTTCATCTCTGAACAGCTCAATTGTGTGCTCTTTGTGTCTGCAAAGTCAAAACCATTTCCAGAAACTGTGCGGCACCATTAACACCGCTGAAAATTGCCGTAAAAAACAATACATGATTTTGCACTGTTCAGCAAATAATTTTCGTGATTATTATTTGGTTTAGACAGTCATCATGGGTGGAGAGGAGGCAAAAAAGTTATCCTTAGAAATAAAATTATTAGTAAACAGCAAATAGGCACTATGGCCTTTAGTTCTGAAAGGATGGAAAAAGGTATTTGTTGATAATCTTACTTCTGCAAGCAGACTCTATCTTCCCTTGTACAATACAGCCCAGTTTGCACTATACATTGTATAAATTACCTATATGGATAAAGAAAACTACGGAACTGGGAACAGTATAGGAAGGACTAATGTGGCTAAAAGTATTAGTAGATTATCTTACTACTGTCAGTTAAAAAGCATCCTTATTCGCCTGAATTATCCCACTTTTTAGCTTCTTATTTTGTTTTCCTGATGGACAGCCCTCCAGGTCCTTTTACTTTATCTCCAGGAAATAATAAAGTGCAGGTCAAGCCTAAATAAACTCAGGACTAACCACTCCTATTTTATATAGGTAGGCTCATCTACCCACTGAACTCACTTCCAGAGATGATTTTTTTTCTCTATTTGGGCTTCAAAAAAAACTGAAATGCAAAGCATACCTTCCCCAGCCCAAATCATGATTACAAAGTGTGAAAGGTGAGTCTGATACAAGTCTGATATAAGCTCAGGTGATTGCTCTTGTTTTTTTGCCCACCTGAGTTGCTTGCTTCCTTTAAGTTGTAGTAGTGGAAATTTCATGAAATACAATTTTAAAATTAAAAAATAAGTTAAAATTTTAATGTGATGTTGAGGCAAGTTGATCCAAATGTATCATTCAAAATGGTCCATCTACCCTTCATTTCTATCAATCTGCAGAAGGCAACCTGAATGCTGTAAAGTTTCAGGTGTTCTGCCTGCACTCAGTTCTGTCCACACATGCAGTCAGCAGCCAAACAGAAGTTGAATTTCTTAACCTTTAAAAAATCCCTGCTAACAGTGAAGAAAAAGACAAGTGAAATCTTATCCTTTTACAGTACTATGTTCTCAGGAACAGCAAATACTGAAATGGACTTGTGAAGAAACTCACGCTTAGTCTATTAATAAGGTTAAGCTGATTGGGATTTTGGTAGAGCAAGGTACAGCTAGAGCTTTATAAAAAAAGGTGAGAAAGTGGAGATCGGCTTTAGCTCCTGAAAAGGTTTTAGGTACCTTAAGAAACCTCTATAAATTTGTGTATTCATTTTATGGAGAAATTTACACAAGCTGGGGATCTGCTACACTATTCTACTGGGACTACAGTGCTAATTTTATATCAGAAAGATTCAACTGATATCAGACCACTGACAAATAAGCTAAAACAACCACAATGGTTCATATCAGACATACAGGAAAAAAAGCAGTCCTACAGTACATATGCAAGTTATCACTGAATCAAATCCCACATATTCAGTACTAACTACTTCTTTCTTTGCTAGAGCACACATTCTCAAATATTTGAAGGCAATTTAGTAACTTTTGATAATGCATGGATAATGCACACAACAGGAAGTGCATTCCTATCTCCAGGCTCCAGTGATACGTAAGCAAAAATTTTACAAGACCTTTTGTCCCATGCTTACAGTACCACTGAAGTACTTTCCCTAAGAAATCCTGATAGAAATTCAATATGCAGAAATTCAACATGAGCTTTTGAGACTTTGATACCCATTATTTGGTCTTCTGAAGAGAAAAGATCTACTTCTGGTTTCAAAACAAAATAACTGGAGTGGACTACTACTGTTGCTCATACAAATCTTGGAATAAGCTTTCTCTCAAAATGCTGTGTTGCCATCTGCATAACATAGTGTAACAAGAAACACTAGTCTAATTATGTTGCTAAATTTTAGACCAGCTAAAAGGACAATTTCCAGGTAGTTTTGGAGTTGGATATGGCACTATTTCATTTTCTTAGGCATCTAGATACTTCCACAATGCCAATAATAATGGGATAAAATATACTTATGCATAATTTGCATGTGTGTTACCCCTTAACACCAAGTTGTCAGTCAAAATCAATGTAAAATTCCCCTGTGGGATTCCTTCTTGGAAACCAAGATTATTTTGCATTTATTTCTGGAGGCACTTTGACTCACATTTTAGAATATTTTGTGGTATTTTTTTCTGACTCTGATGAATGTTTCCTTCATTGTTGAAAATAATTCAAGTTAACAAAGAAGCCAATGTATTGAGCTTTTGCAAATGCATGTATCTATGTAAAGTTGAGTTTAATCACTTATTGATTCATCCAGGTTCCTCTACATTGCCTTCCAAAGCAGTTTTAATGCTTGAAAGGAAAGAAAAATACCAAAGCTATGGTCCTAATAGCAAAGTCATTTGCAATGATCAACTACCGTTCATACGGTTTTGATGAAAAATGTCTTATAAATGGTGATTTCGTCAAGAAGATAAAGTACTTGTAGTTACATTCTGACATGCAGGAAAAATTGCAATGTGATTGTGGCTTCCATAATGCTTATCCCAGTTTCTGAAGCAGACTTTTATATTCTTCTTCTGCACAGTTACCTCCACATACTAGGTATGTTTTGCGCAGTTAGAAATACGTTATCTCTATCTTCTTTGCTATCTAACAAAGCATTTCTGTGAAGCCAAGCAGAGAAAATACCTATAACTTGGCTAATTCTTGTTTGTTAGCTTAAAAACAAAAACCAAAAACCCAAACAAAAAAAAAAAACACAAAAAAAAAACAAACCACACCAAAGCCAAGGATGGCTACATGTAGTTAAGCATTGAAGCATTGAAGAAAGAAGTAAATTGAGCTGACTTTTACAGAGAAGACTAAGTTCTTAGCAATTCAGCTATCAAAATGACACTAATGTATCTGAGAAGTGAACCTTCCTGAAACAGTAGAGAATTAAGAGATTAATCTTCCTTGATGCCGTGCATTCTGCAGCCAGAGAAAGATGTATGAATGCAGCACACTACAGGATCAGACCTTTAGCTTCTCAGTCAGTCACAGAATCATAGAACAGTTAAGGTTGGAAAGGACCTTAAGGTCATCTAATTCCAACCCCCTTGCCACAGGCAGAGATGCCTCACCTTAAATGATGTCACCCAAAGCTCTGTCCAACCTGACCTTGAACACTGCCAGGAATGGAGCATTTACCACTTCTTTGGGCAGCCTGTTCCAGTGCCTCAGCACCCTCACAATAAAGATCTTCCCTATACCTAAGCTGAACTTCTCCTGTTTGAGTTTGAATGCATTACTCCTTGTCCTATCACTACAGTCCCTGACGAAGACTCTCTCTCCAGCATCCCAGATGCCTATAGGCAAAGGTTGTGTTGTGAAGGAAAGGAAAATAACTGGAGTTGTTTATCTTGAACCTAATGCGCTTCAAAACTAAAAAATTACTGTTGCTTGCAGTATATTTGAAATCTGAAACAATACACAACTTTTCCCCATTTTATAAACTCCCTGAAAATGATCTAGCTTCTTGTTAAACTCTGTTATCGTCTTATTGTAAAATAAGTATACATGATCCTGTAAACCATGATGAAGGTAAGTGAGATCCACAGAGAAAAGGAAGAGAGGTACCAAGGAGGTAAATGACGTGGCAGCTCTGTACAGCACACTAGACTACAGTGGATTTTTCGAAAATTTTTACTATGGTCGGTAAAGTCAGTTCAAACACTTCAAACATTTTGCACATAAGGAAAGTCTGCACACAAACAAGCAAAAATTATTTTAAAATGGCCTTCGTTTAGCAGCAATGCCGAAGAAAGCAGGCACAGCAACAAAAACTTGACGTTTCATGATTTTTGTAATGATTTTAAGAAATTGTCAAGGAAGGGCAGCAGGATGAAACTGTGATTCAGTGCAGCTTTGTTTCTCACTTTACTTCATGGTGACATATGATAAAAGCATGATTTTCCTCCAAGAATACATCACAGGGTAAAGGAAATTTGTCACCAAGGTCCAGTTTCATGACAAGCTTTTTGAGCAAATTTTCAGGCATTAAATCTCTGCACAGTTTATTCCTTAATTAGTAGGATTATTATTATTTCCACTGTCTATATTATTTTAATACCACAAGAAATTTGAAACTGTGCAGAGCTATAACTTTGGTGTAACCACGGCACAAATAAGCCATCTCTGTCAGCTAACCTGTGGGTGGGCTAAGAAGTAATGAGAATAGGGTCTAGGGTGAGCACATGAAATTGGGTATTATTTGTTCTTACACATACATGCCTACTTTTTTACTGACTTATAAATACAGAGAAAGTGACAGATTGATGTTGCCCCTTCAGCTAGGCTGTGAACAAGACATTTCTTTTGGGTGTGAGAGTTACTACCCAGATCAGATTGGCATTTTAAAAAGTGAGAAAGAGTGAGAGAAAGAGAAGGAGAAAGAAGAGTAATGTATTTGCTGACTGCATTATGAAATTGAACTATTAAGCAGTGAGCTTTCATTCACTAAAAATAAAAAAATAAACCAAAGAGAATTTTGCCAGTGTAGTAGCTGGACTTCAGAACACAGGAAAGCTGCTGCTGCCTGTCTCCAAAAGCAACAGATAATTCACAAATGTGCCAGTGTTGACAGCAATTTAGTGGACACCATCTGGCATCAATGTCACAGCTCAACCTTGCTGAGACTGGACTGTAAATCTTAAAGTTGTGATGTACCTTAGGGAGGTATTACTTTTCTGCCATGAAAGAAATAAAACAAAAACCATGGTCAAATGAAACTTCAGATGCTGTTTCATGTTCTCCAAGTCTGGGGAAAGAAAGCTTCTCCTTTTCTCTGAGGGATTTTTTTATTATAAACAATGGTCTTTTAACAACACTGTAATACAGCTGTGGGAGCTCCATGTTCCCTTTTTCATAACTGACAGCAAAGCTAAAAAGTTATTTTCAATGTGAGCAAGACTTACAGTGTCTGTGAACAGATGTGCTCAGTGCATTGGTGTACATGAAGACACAAAATCACACCCTGCAGAAGGCATTGGAGGTTAATTTCCATGCATCTGAAGCAATGAAACCTGATGCACTTAGAAAAGCGAAACACTAGTCAATAGATTCAAATTTTCTACTCCTTTTCAGGGCACAACATTATGTATTATGAAGCTATCAATATGTGGTGCAGTTGTTGCCATTTCGAACAGTACTAAGTAACAATACTTGGACTATTATGCCAAATGCTCATGACACATAACCTTGAACTGTCCTTCCAACCCATGGTCTTGAACCATAAACTATAAAAAAATAGCTAGAAAGTAACTTTTGGTTCTTTACAGGACTCCCTTCTTCCTACAGTCTTTAAAAGACAGTTGTCCTTCCAATAGGTATTTTTAAAGTCTGATTTTGACAGTGGGGCATCTGGAGCAAAAGCTGCAAAAATGCAAATTCTAAGCTGGTGGCCAGAGGTTCACTTCAGAGAAGTAGGGGTTTAGAGACATTTCATCTTCACGGTCTCCAACTGAAGTGGGAGATTTTTTACCCTCCTGAAAAAAGGTTCAAATGATAACATCCCTGCCCAAGGAACTTATGACCAATAGTAAGTCTCAGTCTATCTGCTAAACTGTTGCTATTTAAGCATAGAATAGTTTCATAGAATAAAGACATTGAAAGGTCTCATTATTTATTGCTTAATAGTCAAGATGAAGAAAGATGATAAAATTTCAGATTACTTGAATAATATCTTCATGACTTGAACACCTGCAGAAAAACTCAGGAAAACACATCTGTACTTCTGAAGAAAAGGTCTGTTTCAAGCAGGAATGGAAACCACACTGGAAGAAAAGATCCTGTGCATAAGACAGATTTCCAGCTTTGTAAATACTTCTTTGAACAAATTATTATCTTGTTCTGAGCATCATTTCTGCATCTGTGAAATGCATAAATCTCCCTTGCTGACATAATTTGTCTGCTGTCTGCCTTAAGACTCTAAGATTTTCTGGGTATAGCCTAGCCTTTTCTTGTTTTTATACCCAGGAAGACTCCAGTCATTGCATCCTGCCTCTTCTGTCACTTTGTTGTCAGAACAAGTGCTGTTCTTTTGATAAATAACGTATCATGTCTCTGCAGGTCTTCTGTCATGGTTCAAGCCCAGCCAGCAACTAAGAACCACACAGCTACTCGCTCACTCCCCCCTTTTCTTTCTCCCCCACCGCTCTTGGAGGGATGGGGAGGAGAATTGAAAGAATATAAACCCCACGGGTTGAGACAAGAATAGTTCGGTAACTAAGGCATAATAGAAAACTACTACTGCTACCACAAATAACAATTATGATAAGGGAAATAGCAAGGGGAGAGAGTATAAAACTAAAAGTGGAAAGGGAAAAAAACACAACTGATGCATGAAGCAATTGCTCACCACCCCCCCACCAATACCCAGCCCAACCCGAGCAGTGATCTGGACCTTTGGATAACTCTCCCCGTTTACACACAAGGCATGATGTGCTGCGGTACGGAATACCCCTCTGGCTAGTTTGGGTCAGGGGCCCTGTCTCTGCTTCGTCCCGGCTTCCTATGCCCCTCCTCACTGGCAGAGCATAAACTGAAAAGGCTTTGATGGGAATAAGCATTGCTTAGCAACAACTAAAAACATTGGTGTGTTATCAGCGTTGATCTCAGACTAAAGTCGAAAACACAGCACTGCACCAGCTACTAAGAAGGAGAAAAATAACTGTTACAACTGAACCCAGGACATCTTCATGATAGCAGAAAAAGGTACCTTGTGGACACTTCAAGGACATAACAAAGCAGTTCCTGAGCAGTGGCTGGTCTAGAAAACGCTAAACACAGGTAGGATGTAAAGAAAGCTAGTGTGGTAGAGGAAAGCATTGCAGGTTATTACAGCAGTTAGCAAAACTCCCAAGAATATACTACAGGTTAAAGTCTATTGTGAACGAAAAACCCATCCAAATTATACAGATGAAAAGCAGAATTTAAATGAAAACAAATAGTTTACCCTCAATATATTAAGAGCCAGCAACAGTGATGTTCTGCTCAAAGTACTGTATCACCATGCTTTACCTCAACCTGCATTTATTAGACTAGCTAGGTTCAGCCTCTGATCAATATGCTACAGGACTTTAATGGTGTCTTAAGCACTCTGGGTTCTTTAATTTTAGTTTATTCTTTTAATATTTTGGCTTCATGTTAACAGTCTAACTCTGGCAATTTCTGGGTTTCCTTAGTGCCCTTACTTATGCAAAACTAGGACCTCTCACTTCAGGCTAATGAATTCACCAGAGCTGAGATTTTTCTCTCTACCACCAACTCAAAACCAAGAGGCTTCTCTAAACTGCAGAGGAGACCTGTTACTTACTTTGGTTTATGTCAGCTGGTGTCATATTCGGATGAGGCTCATTCAAACCAGAGGGTAGCACTAGGACTTAGGCACAATTGGACTTGCAAGATAGGGGCATTTAGCCTCAGTTTACCCAACATTCAACACCTTGAGACCCTGTTCTTGGATGGTGTCTAGTCGATAATGTGACAAAGATGACCACCATAAATTAACAATGGCTACCATTGTCAACAAAGTAGTTATGCAGAGATATACAAGAAAATTACCCATATTAAAAACAAAGAATAGACCTGACCATCATAAGGAAGCAACAATAAATCCTTCCTGCTATAAACCATCTGTTCCACACAGGAGCATTTTTAGAAGCTTCCTAACATATTCACTGCTGTACTGATAGTGACAAATTTTACAGATGCTCCTTGGGATTTAAGCAAGGTTTCACTTCTGTGTGCTTTGACAGGAGAGTAATGTCTGTACACTGATGTGGATGAGAGATGAAGCTTGAGGTAGTAAATGGGAAAACCTGCTTCAGCACTAAGCTACAGCATGCAGAGCACTTCCTCAAAAAGATTCTTCTCCAGCAGCTTGTCAACTTCCAGACCAGCATGATCAGTGCAAAGAAATGGAAAGACCATGGAAAAGATAGGAAAAAGTGACATGTTGCAGAAATGGAGCAAGCACAGAAATCATTCGATAAAGGTAGGAGATGAAACAGGGAACAGCAAGTAAATGCAAACATATTACAGCTGCAGAAGGAGTACATCTATTCATCACCTGATTTAATGTCACACATAGGGAAATAGTACTGCCTTTAATAGTGGCAATTCAGTCAGGGATCTGGCGGCTCACTCCACTAAGAAAACTGATTTTGAGGATTGTTCCTACAGCAGGTGGCCATATTTCAAGCTTTTCTGTGCAGGAAAACCCATCTTTACACAGGAAAGGGGAGTTATACTACTACAACCTTTGCTATTTCAGTGCTAAACATCAGTAGCCACAAAACTAGAAGGAAAAGCAGCTCTTCCACAGCACAGACAAGTGTCATCCCATAACAATCATAGGGCCAAGTGACACACGTCACAAGCTGCTTTCTATAAAAGCTCCAGACTGAGGAGAAAACTAAGTGTGTAGCAAAGAACTATGTTAAAACTAATACCTGCAAATGACCAACATTTTGAAAGACAGTAGGACTACCAGCACATAGATGTCTTTCAGACCTCAAAATGGTCTGGAACTATATCTTTTTAACAATAACTTTTGTTAGGGAAGCAACCATATGCCCCTCATGAGAGAAGCCACGAACTTCAGGAAGAAATTTAGTTGTTCTCCTCAGTAGCGATAAGAACTTTTGAATGGAAATTGATTTCCCTTTGCTTTGCAATTATCATTGAAGACAGCAGACATACATGTGAAATCTTATGCTAAAAAGTCCTGTAGAGAAATGATGTCTGTAGGGAAATTATGCCTTTTTTGATTTCAGGTCTATCAGGTACAAAAAGCCTATTTTTTTCAAGTCAACAAAAAAAAGAACCTATAATTAGAAGGCATTTTCCTTCTGTTCACCAAACCTCACAAGTTAGGCCACGAGCCATAAGGACGCACTCATACAAACTAAAAAAAGTGTCCAAGCTGCTTCCCAGCAGCTCCTTGTCACCAACTCCAAACAACACTCCAGTATGGTGTTAGAAGATGGAGGGGGAATCTTATCTGGGAAGGGAATAAAGACAAGCATCTTTTGGGATGCTTTAGAAAACAAACCATTATGACTGTAAAGTCTGATTACAAAGCCCTTATTTCTATTTATCGTCATGATTGAGGTAACAATATATTGTTATTGTTACTATTATTATGTTACATTTATATATTGCTCAACTAATCGCATCTGAAATCATAAATAAACTCTTACGTTAGAAAAATCATAGAAACATAGAAACACAGAATACTTAGGGTTGGAAAGGACCTTAAGATCATCTAGTTCCAACCCCCCTGCCATGGACACAGACACCTCCCAATAAACCATGCCACCTAAGGCTATGTCCAATCCAGCCTTGAACACCACCAGCCATGGAGCATTCACAGCTTCCCTGGGCAACACATTCCAGTGCCTCACCACCCTTACAGTAAAGAATTTCTTCCTCATATCCAAACTAAACTTCCCCTGTTTAAGTTTGAACCCGTTACCCCTTGTCCTATCACTACAGTCCCTAATGAAGAGTCCCTCCCCAGCATCCCTATAGGCCCCCTTCAGATACTGGAAGGCTGCTATGAGGTCTCCACGCAGCCTTCTCCTCTCTGGGCTGAACAGCCCCAACTTTCACATCCTATCTTCATATGGGAGGTGCTCCAGTCCCCTGATTATCCTTGTGGCCCTCCTCTGGACTTGTTCCACAGTTCCATGTCGTTTTTCTGTTGAGGACACCAGAACTGAGCACAACACTCCAAGTGAGGTCTCACAAGAGCAGAGTAGAGGGGCAGGATCACCTCCCTTGACCTGCTGGTCACACTCCTTTCAATGCAACCCAGGATACGGATGGGTTTCTGGGCTGCAAGTGCACACTGAAGCCGGCTCACGTTCATTTTTTTATCGACCAACACCCCCAAGTCCTTCTCCGCAGGGCTGTTCTGAATCTCTTCTCTGCCCAACCTGTGGCTGTGCCTGAGATTGCTCCAACCCAGGTGTAGGACCTTGAACTTGGCATGGTTAAACTTCATCAGGTTGGCATCAGCCCACCTCACAAGCATGTCAAGGACCCGCTGCATGACATTCCTTCCCTCCAATGTATCAACCAAACCACACAGCTTGGTGTCATCGGAACAAGCTCATACCTCCACGCAGAAGCCAAGACTGCCACAGGGCAACAGGCAGTCACAAAAATACCACAGCTGTGTAAAGAATTGCCATCAGAAAATCCTGTACTATCTCCCGCCAGGTTTACTAGGTGTCATGGGTTCAGCAGTAGTGGTCATTTTTCTCCTTTTTGGTAGCTGGTGCAGCACTGTGTTTTTGATTTTGGGCCTGGGAACAGCGCTGATAGCACCAGTGTTTTCAGTTACTGCTTGGTAATGTTTTGGTCTGGCCAAGGACTTTCTAAGTTTCATGCTCTGCCAGGGAGGAGGGGAAGCCGGGAAGAAGCAGAGGCAGGACACCTGACCCAAACTGACCAAAGAGGTTATTCCATACCACAGCACGTCATGCCCAGGAGGTGAAGCAGAGAGCAGAGACCAGGAAGGGTGGGGGGTGCTCTGCGTGGTTGGGCTGGGTATAGGTGGTGAGCAATTGTATTCTTTCCTTGTATTTCCCTTGTCATTACTTGTCATTATTATTATTGGTGGTAGCAGTAGTGGTCTTGTGTTATACTTTAGTTACTAAACTGTTCTTATCTCAACCTGTGGGAGTTGCATTCTTTTGATTCTCCTCCCCATCCACCCGGGAGCGGGGGGAAGAAAGAGAGGGGAGTGAGTGAGAGAACGAGCTGCGTGATTTATGGCTTAAACCACAACACAAGGAGTAGGTACAAATTAACAACAATATGTAGTTCTTACTGTTAAAAAAAGGAGAAAAAATAATTTAAAAAATGCAACATAGTACTGTAGAACAGATAGTGTTTTTGTCTAAGCCTCAGGAGTCACCCATTGCTGGAGAAGGACAGCAAGCTCGCAGGAAAATGAAGAGATCCAGGCTGTCAGGAGTGATGTTTCCTTTCAATTCCACCCCTGGGTATTAGTGACTTGATCAAATTACTTGGGTTGTGTGCCTGTATCTCATATCACTAAAATATCCGATCTGAACTATAGCTTTACAACGTACAGCTGGAAGAACAGAATTCTAAATGTAACAGATACATACTCATTGCTTAATTTTTAAGGTTTCAGCAACTGATGCTTAAATAACTTTCAAGTAACTGGCTAACTTAATAAAAACTTAGTTTTTATTTGAAGAGTTCTAAACATTTCCCTTGAGTCTTCTCTCTTTTTACTTCAATAATTATTTTAATATATATTTTATTTCTCATTAAGCACACACTCTCTTCTCCTACATAACATATCAAAACTTTAACAATAACAAATTTTATTTCCTCAGCTAATCCATTGTTTATTTCCTTGTTTTCCAAGAAAACAGCAAATCAATAACTCTAGTTCCACACTTTGCCATAAGCTCTACATACTGCCACCAAAGCAGACAGGAAAACAGGATTCAATCTTTTTTAGATGCCTGTATGTTTAGAAGTTTCTCCCTTGTGTCAAGTCATCAGGGCGTCTTTAAATTACCTCAGATATGGGGAGCACCCAAGCAGCGGTTGCCTTGATTTTGAGATGGGTGAACTTTCTTTTTCCACAGTTAGGCTACCATTTTCTATCTGAACTAAAGTAGTATGGTAGCCCTTACACTATGCTAATTTCACAGGTAAGCATCACAGAGTTACTTCTGGCACCATATGACTTTAGCCTCCTTTGAGAACAGCAGTCTATTCTGACTCTACAGTTCACTTCTCATTGCCTTTTTCTGTGGGTACCTTTGTTGGGGTGTTGGAAGCCACTGATAATGAAAAGCCATTTAAAAAGTATCACTACTTTGTTTATCCACACTGCTCTCTGTAATGTTAATAGCCTGCAATCTGATGTAACAGAGGTGTTAGTCCTTACTTCCCTTGCAAAGGCAGCACACACCTGAGACCAATAGCACTGAAAGTTTTGCATCTTTCTTTTTTTCAGAATGTTATAGCTCATCCTACGCGTAAACACTCTAATTTCACAGGTGAGTGTCACAGAGTTATTTTTGGCACCATATGATTTTAGCCTCCTGTAATGCTCCAGGCACTTCTTCTTTGTGGAATTTTTGGTGGGAGCCCAATCACACAGGGCTCAGAGGTAGCTCTAAATAAGGCCAAAAGGCTTTAATACTCAAAGAAGTAATCTATTATTCTACTGCCAACTAGGAAAAAATGCTTTTCACAAAAAACTCTGAGCAACTTCATCAGAGCAGAAAAAAAGTATTGGTTTATAAATAATTCCAACAAAATTGCCAGACAGATTCTTGCTCCAAACATTGCTCTTATGAAGCTCAGTGACATGCAATGTCTTGCAGCAAGCATTGCACCTTTCCCTGTTATTCACAAAGAGTACCCCATAGTATGGGTACCACAGAGACAGCTGCCTCATCTATCTGAGATGGGTGATGCCCGGTTGCAACCGGCAGAGTAACGTTGTGGGTGTAAGTGCTCTACACCCGCAGCAAGTTTACAAACAACACCAAGCTATGTGGTGCAGTTGACACACCTGAGGGACAATATGCTATCCAGAGGGACCTGGGAAAGCTGGAGAATTTGACCCATGTGAACCTCATGAGGTTCAACAAACCAAGTGCAAGGTCCAGCACCTGGGTCAAGGTAATCCCCAGGATCAGTACTGGTTGAGGGATTAAGGGATTGAGAGTAACCTTGAGGATGCGGTACCGGTGATTGAAAAGCTGGACACGTGCCAAAAATGTGCGCTCGTAGCCCTGAAAGATATCAAGGAGAATTTTTTTACGATGAGCGTGGTGAAACATTGGAACAGGCTGCCCAGAGGGGTGACAGACATTCCGTCCCTGGAAGGTTGGATGGGGCTCTGAGCAAGCTGATCTAGTTGATGATATCCCTGCTTATTGCTGCGGGTTCGACTAGATGATCTTTAGAGGTCCCTTCCAAGACAAACCATTCTCTGATTTAAGCTCTGATTTACTCAAATTCAGAAAAGGGGACAACTTTTTTTTCAATAACTGTTAGTAATCTGAAGAAGTTTGACTTATAACTGTGACATGCAGGCATACTGTGGAAGAAAGCAATAGCATATGATAGTCTGTTGTTTGGGGCGTTTGAGTTGAATGTGTAAAGTTCAAAACATGAATTCACTCCATTGTTTCAAAGTGCCATATTCCCTTCAGAATACCGATTTAGAATTCACATAGATAAAATCAAAGCAAGCAAAGTTGCAAATCCCATTAATGGCAAAGCTTACTTGTGAACCTTTCATGCCTTTAAAGTCTTTCCTTTGCAGTTATGAGGAAATAGGTTCCACTTTCCTCTTGATGTACTATTTTCTATTCAATAAAACCACAGAAATTACACAAACTGTCTCAAAATTATAATATCAAATGTATTAGTAGGTTAAACAGGTTCATTAATAGTTTGGGTAACAGAAATATTTGAACAGTGGCAGATAAATTCAATGATTCTAAAATGAGTTCATAACTACATGGTTTTGGTGACTGAGCAAAGGAAACTTTATTTTATGCTTGATTCTGAAGATTTATGTGGAATAAAGCTGTGAATGAAGCCCATACCATCCCTTGCTATGAATACTTTGATGACTTCCGGCAACCTGGAATCACTGGAAAGCTCATAACTTTTGTGCTGAGTGTAATTTTTATGGTTTTTAGCACATTACATAAGCCATACCCATCTGCCTGCTAGGTTCAGCAGAGTTCGTATCTCTGCCATGATTTTACTGCTATTCTGCCTTTTAATCTTCACTTTCTGTTTTAGGGCATTCTGGCTCATTTAGTGCCCAGTTTCATGTCTCCAAGCTTTGTTTTCTCATTCCTTTTCAACCAGATGAAGCAACTCGGTGCTGTGTTGCCTTTCCTCTGGGGGTCAGCTGCATTCTTCCCAGGGACCAACAGTCAAATGCAGACATGGCTGTGCTGCACAGAGCAGAGGTAGCACTGCAGAGAAAAGCCAATTTAGTTCTTACATATGCAACATCTATTTGTTTTCTCTCCACTGCCCTTTACTGCTTCTAACCGAAGCAAAAGGGAGCAGCTGTACAGCTCAGACACTTGGCCATTTTGCTCTTGCTTTCCAGAGTAATAAACTAAGCACTAGCCCTAATAACAAACTGCCTCTCTAAAGCTTATTAGAGTCAAGAATAATCTCTCTACTGACCTGGACAGATTTTGACTCAGAGTTTATATAGTGCCCAGTGCAGGACATAATGGACCTACAAAACAAACTGACTACAGACATGCAGATGCTGAGAGCAATTGCACAATCTAGAGCAAAGGAATGGTCACATTTTTCAAATACAGAAGTGAAAGGAGAGAACACAACAGAATTACAGTTAGAGCTTTTTTGCTTCTAAATTAATTTTATTGACTTTTCCAAATGCTATGCTCTTTTCCTTGCAACTTTTTGTCTTTTCTGTCCTTTATCCATTAAATGGTCCCTTTTGATATTATAGCATTGATTTACAGTTGATAATTATCTTGGTTTAATAGGTTTAAGGTATTTCTTGTTTTAGTGTTTGCCATCAACAGGGTCTGTCTGTACAATATGCCTTTGGCTGAAAAGGAGTTTATTACCTCATAAAAATGTCTTCTGCTAAATAATAAATAAATGCAACCCTCATTCTTTTATGATTCTGGTTTTATAAATTTGGGGTGAATATTTATGTTCCAGAAAGAAGAGAGTCTGCTGCCATAAAATCTTCAGGTCTCCCTGTAGATAAAATACAGTCATTTGTAAAATGCATTTAACCACAGTGACCCACAAGTAACCTAGTGCTACCAATGATTAAAGCCAAGACTGCTGAGTGAGTTTGCCTGCTGAGGAGAAAGTAAGGTCTGTTTTGTATATTCTTGTCAAGGTTATCTGAAATAACGGAACAGACCTGTCATTCACCTCCACAGGGAAGAAGAAGATACACAGATATGTGTATGTGGGTGTGTTTGAGTCTCTATGTATGTCTTTATGGAAAGGAAATTGTTTATATGTTACGAAAACCTCAGTCCTATTTCTTTTCTTATACAAGATCACTGCTAAAGCCAATCCAAATTTATATTAGAAGATGGCACAGTTTGGACTAAAATGAATGTCAATAAAAGAAATTATCTGAGCCAGATAATAAGTCATTCTAGACTGTATGTTCAAGACTTTCTAATAACTTGGGTGAGCTGCAGATATGATCAAATTGGCTAATGCAGGACTGACAACCTGCAAAGATCTGCAAAAACAATTCCCTCAGTCATGCCATAAAAGTAAGACTTATGCTGCTCTTTATTTAATTTCCTTGACTTTGGGCTTTTTTAACCACAAAGTGGTGTTATATCTGTGTTGCACATATCAGGAGTCTCCAGATTCTTGCCAGGCATTGTGGATCCAGACCGTCAGATCAAATATAGCAATACTCCGTTAGTGTATCACGACATGTAGGGGTATGGTTTATGTGCTCTGATTAACGCAGCTGTTGTAGTACATAGGCTACTTAACGAATCAGATTTTTCCTCTCTTTTTTCCAAGTACTGTTGTCCACACAGGCTCTGGGCATCTGGGGGAATTTCTAGGTCAGAATTAAGAGATGTCTACATCAAACTAAACCTTGTCTAGCTGCTAACTCTGAAAAGCCACTCCATTTTTTTTTTAATTCTGTGTGTAAATATTATGATTACTTCCTCAAACCCAGTGCCAATGATACCATCATTTTGAAATGCTTTTTTTGTAAAGTTAGAATTTTCTATGCACAAAAATGCACCTAAAAGCAAAGATGAACTCCTGTTTAACAGTAACATTATGAATTGTTGTACATTATGCTTGAAGACCCAGGCCAAATATGACCTGCCTCATCCCAGAAAAAACAAAGCACCAACTTGACAGCAATAAAGTGATAGTCACATTTTTAATCATAATTTAGTAACATTTTCTGTTGCCACTATGCTATTTTCATAGCAAAAAAATTGGACTAGCTGAATTATTTGCTAAAACTTATGTTTCTAATAAAGATTGTTGAGGGAAAGTTAAAATCAGCTACTTATGATGAACGCAGCTATTTACAAAGAAAATAGCTGATTTTAACAGTGGAATCATTGTCTACCCAACACCAAAAGAAAGATTTAAGACCCACTCTATAAGTCAGGGGTTCACTGAGTAAATTAGATGTGTTTCAGATGAGAACAGCCTTCTTCACAGTTATCTAGGGAAAAGAATTTTTAAGGCAGTTTCTGTAGTATTTACCCAAAAAATAAGCATAAATATGAACTATCAGATGTTTCTTCTGGGCTTATCAGAAAAAAACTACAATAGATGAAGTATATGAGGAAATTATGTTATGATCAATAGGTAAATGAAATAAAATCATGACTACCTGTGGTCAAATCACAAACAGGAAAATGTACTAGGATTAATAAATATTTTTTTTCAGATTTTATTTGCTTGACAGCCTGTCTAGCTCACTACAGGAAATACAGGTCCCAGTACTGAATTCAAAAAATCTAGTTTCAATAACCCCATCCTGTGAGGCACAAGAGAGACTTAGTTTCTTAAAGCTCAAACAAGATACCTTTGAGTTTATATAGTTTACTTCCCACCTTCTGATAGATTTACAGAATTCCCTCACAAGATGTAACTGATAACTGCACAAGCTTCCTCGTTTGGACAGCTAGGCCAAAGTATTTTTCTGTATTGGGCTCTTAATTTAAAATTCACTCAGCTTTCTTATTATTTAAAAGCAAAAGAATACTTGTGATTGAAGGCAGCAAAATCAATCAAATATATTTTTCTCTAATTCCAAATATATAAAATATTCTTTAGGTACAAGACACTATTTTTATAAAATAAAAACAAAATCTGGCTGTTTTCAGATTGTTACTGCTGTCAACATATATACATGTCATACATATATCAGTATAATCCGATACATACAGGAAAAACCTTTCGGCAATATGTGCTCAATCAGCCTTGTGCGTGGTTTTGGAAGAATTTCCATCAAACTTTGGGTCGAAGTTTCAGCTAAACAAATTTTCCTGATAAAAACATTTTTTTTTTTCAAAACCTCATCTTTTACATGGGATGGGAGAAATCTTGATACAAGATGAAATTCTTGTTCGTTGATAATTTTCTTACATTCCAGAATGGGAAAACCTAAGCATAGGTATAAGAGTATTTGTAAGCTAATCAAGTATAATTTAAGCCAGCTCCTCATATAATATAGAAATGTTGTATGATTTATTTAACTGTTTCACAAAACAGTGTGTAAAGAAACCAAATGCGAGTTGCCAACAGAGAAAAGAGGGACTGACATTTCAGATGATATGACAGGATTGTAGATGCAAAGTTTTGTAAGAAGCTTTGCAATCGCTGCAAAATCTAATGTGAGGCTCATTTATTTGGCCTGTATTAGTACTCTGTATGTACACTTCATGTGCATAATCATTCACGCCTCTTGCAAAGAGATGCCTTGCACTTTGGGGTAAGTTACAGTCTTCATGTACCACTTGCCAACATATGTAAAATTACAGTGTTCCACCTCTTTTTTCCTCTTTTTTTAATTTTTTATTTTCTGTGTGTGTGATTTTAGGCTTTTTGGTCCAGTTCTGGCTCCTGTCATTTCACTAGGCTTATGTAGCAAGGTTTTAGTACTGGCAGGGGGAATGCAGAGATGGCTTCTGTGAGAAGAGATCAGGAGCTGTCCCCATGTCAGATGGAGCTCGTGCCAGCTAGCTCCAAGATGAGCCCACTGCTGGCGAATCTGAGCCTATCAGCAACGTTAGTAGCGCCTCTGTGATGGCATGTTTAAGAAAGGGTAAAAACTGCCATAAAGCAAGAGCTGAAAGAGAGGTTATTGAAAATATGCGAAAGAAACATCCCTGCAGACATGAATGTCGCTGAAGAAGGAGTAGGAGGAGGTGCTCCAGGCACTGGAGCAGAGATTCAGCCCCTGGCGAAGACCACAGTGATACAAGTTGTCCCCCTACAGCCCATGGAGGACCGTGGTGGAGCAGATAGTCACCTCATACAGCATTAAGGGGACACACCCTGAAGAAAAAAACTGCAGCTTGTGGGGAGAAGAGCCTGTGCTGGGGCAGGTTTGCTACAGGACTTGTGACCCTGCAGGGGACCCATGCTGGAGCAGTCTGTTCCTAAAAGATGCACCCCTTGGGAGGGATCTACACTGGAGTAGCCTGTTCCTGAAGGATGCACCCTGTGGAAGGGACCCAGGCTGGAGCAGTTCCTGAAGAACTGCAGCCCATGGGAAGGACTCACATTGGAGTGCACAGAGGACTGTCTCTGCTGGAGGGACCCCACGCAGGAGCAGGGGAAGAGTGTGAGTAGTCCTCTTCTGAGGAGGAAGGAGTGGCAGCAACAACATGCAATGAGCTGACAACAGCGCCCATTTGCTGTCCCATTAGCTGCTGGAGGGGAAGAGGTAGAGAAAATTGAAAGGGAATTTAAACCTGGGAAGAAGGAAAAGGTGAGATGAAATTTTTTTTAAGGTCATTCTTATTTCTCATTATCCCACTTCATTTAATTGGGAAAAAAGTAAAATAATTTTCTCCTCAACATACAAAATGGATTTAACAGTTATTTTCTAACCTATGCTGTCAAGTTAAGTGATTGTGAGTACATTGCTGAAATTACTCTGGTAGAGCACAATCCTTCTGCCATTCATGTGTGTACTCACTAGTTTTGATTCAAAGACTTATACATCCAGATTAATGATGTTCAAAGTATACCACAAAGTGACAGAAAACTAAGCAAGCATGGTCCAGGCAATATTTTGGTTTTATAAGAGTTATTAAAAAATATTTAAAATTCAGGTTATTATTTTTTTTATTTTGCAGCCCATTACAGCTTTGCAATAGTACAGGTATACTCATCACAGAAGAGACAAAAACCAAAGAGGCCTACCATAACAACACGATGACTTCATGTTTAGTGACAATGAAAAACGTAACTCTTTCCATTGAAACATTATCAACTGTTCCTAACCTTACAGCTTGTCTTAGACCGATAGGTGCCGGTCTGTATGCACCAGTTTTCAGGAAAGGGAACTTGAGGTTTGAATGTTTTCATGAGTCACAACCAGGTGAAATCAGTATCCTCCCTCTCTGCTTCGTACTAGAGAAATACAAGCGCAGTAAACAAAAACTGAGAAATGTTGCTATAGTGATGACAGAAAAGCATTAATGGAGTTCAGAGCCAATGAAAGGTTCTCTAAATCTACCATACATACATGAGTTAATTTTGCCTGAACTGCTTGATCAGCTTAACATAAAAAAAATAAAATTAAAAATAATAAAAAAAAATAAAATAAAACAAAACAAAATAAAAATAAAATAAAATAAAACAAAATAAAAATAAAAAATAAAATAAAATAAAATAAAATAAATAAAAAATAAAATAAAATAAAATAAATAAATAATAAAATAAAATAAAATAATAAAATAAAATAAAATAAAATAAAATAATAAAATGCATCTTCACCCAAAAAAGAAATATGAACTGGAATTCATTGGCACAGCGAAATTAAACTTGTGAGCTTATCCACCTCCTTGAACAAAGTTCCTGTATGAAGTTTCTCTGAGTCACATGACTAGTCCACAATGGTGAGAAAGAGTGAAAAGAAGCTACCTTTTTATTGCAAAGATCCAGAATGCAAACACCTAGAGAAAAGAAGGGCAATTACCAGCTGTATTTTCATCCCTCCAAAGAGAAAATTTATTACTTAGCAATCAAAGAAATAATTTCCTCTAAAACTGGCCAGTATTTGAAAGACAGAAAATAATGAAAAAATCCTGTGTACTGTGTTTTTGTGTTCTTCCCTCAGTGCTATTTTGCCAGTGTAATATCCCATGCAGCTCAGTATCTGTGTGCCCTTCATTTCTTCTGGATTGTATATGTGATATAGTGGCAGTTTTCAACAGGCTATTTAAAACAAACAAAAAAAAAAAGAGTCATGAAATCATCACTCTGAGTCCAAGAGAGCTTGTCGTTGTTTAACTCCAGATGGCAACTAAGTACCACTGAGCTGCTCGTTCACTCACCCTTACAGTGGGACAGGGAAGAGAATTATAAGAAAAAGTAAAACCCATGTGTTGAGATAAGAACAGTTTAATAATTCAAATAAAGTACAATATAGTAGAAGAAATACAAATTGCAATGTGAGGTCCACTCTGCTAAGCCTTTTGGTTAGAGCACTGAGAAACACTGATTTCGCTTCAGGTTCTAAGCAACCCTAGTTATATCTGTCCTCACATTTACATCAAGGAGGAAGTAATATATCTATATAAAATTATACACATGTGATTATTAAAATAATTAAGCTACATATAAATAATTATTATTTTAAAGTATTTTATACAACAACCACCTTATGTTTCTTTTGGTTACCATAGACATGTATCAAAATGCTTTCTAATTGTATATTCATGGAAGAGAAATCTGTCCTTCAAATATTTACTTAGGCAAATCTCTCATTGAAGTCACCAAGTTATGCATATTTGTGGCATAATTCAGTTTTACTAGATTTTGATTGTTCCTTTCAGTACCACACAGTATATATGGCATTGCTTAACCTCCTACTTTTAGAATTCAGTGCATTTAAATGCCACATTATGGTGAACAATTAACAAAGTTATTTACATTGACTTATTTTGGATTATTTTTTGTGGAAAAAAAAAGAGAAATTCTGCATTTAAATTAACTTAGCAAATCCATTGTTATGTGAGAGCAAAGAAATCCGTGTTTAAAAAGTCATACCTTTCTACAGTATATCCTAGGTTAGCATCCTGAGCATGTATTGCTTTTATATTTTCAGAAGTATGATCATAGATCACGTCTCCGCAGAATGAATTCCACCATGAGCTCTAACAGCTTACTCCACAACAGTGCTGCTGTGTGAAGATTTTGTCTGCTTCTTAGGCTGTGCGGTGTACTCATTGCATATGCTAGGGCGACTTTGATGCCCTGAAGTGATGTGTTTTTCAACGACACATCAGTTTGTCAGTGGATACACCACAGAGTGCCTGTGGAAACACTGACAGACTCTTAAATGTAGCAGATGCCACTATCATGCAATCTCATTTATTATGTTGACTGCCTATCTCACACAGTAGTCGGCATGAAAGTTTCTGAGCACCTAATGCAATCGAGGGGATATAATAAATGTGCTTGAGACATGTTCCTAAAGGGCCCAGAAGGACTTTCAGAGAACATGCACAGTTTCTGCAAGAGTCAGGAGAAAATTTCTAATGAAGTAAACTTTTTGTCCTTGCTTGACATTCACAGATTCTGCATAAAATACTGTTCCTTAAACTGAAGGAAACTGCATCCTTCAGATAATGAAGTACCTTCCTAAAGGGGCAAAGGGAGACGTGTAATGGGATTCTGTTCTGCTGAAAAGTGTATATACATATTATAGGTGATCTTATACCTCAAAGCCATACATTTATTGTTAACTGTACTAAATGAATGGTCTCCTATCGAAAATAATAAATTTTTGTGAGCTTCATCTTAGATTCTAAATCAAATTAGTTGTTTGTGATAACAGAAGATTAATGCTTTCTGCATCGATCATCCAGAATTTAGTTTTGTGTGATATCGAACTATTAACCACTTTTTCTTTTGTTTATCACAGCGAAAAGTCATGATCCATTCTTTACTTGAAAAAGTAAGATATAATCTTCATTCATAGAATATGCTTCTCTTAGATATGTCCAGAATTCTTTTATTTCAGTTTATGTTTACAACATGCTATGAATCATAAACTGAGTTACATATCAGCAAAAATGGAATTCACAGATACCACAGTTTGAAAGTGGTAAGGAAATATTCGTGTGATGAAATCACTCGTATGTTTTAATAATGCTGTGCAGTTGCATATAAAACTATGACAAAGTTTCTAGTTATTTTTTAATGGAACCTTTGTTACAAACAATAAACTGTAGTTACTCTCTCAGTTTAAATTCCCATTCTCTTAATCTGCTATGCTGCTAGAATGATAGACAATATCAAACTGGATTCAAAGGCAAAGTAGATGATCTATATTGATTTATTTCTTTTTTCCTCAATAAACATGAACTATTTTTTCTTCAGTGGAAATTTCTACAAATGGTTAATGATATTTTTGTTTTCCACCACATTACCTCAAGTTGTGTTGTGAAAAATTCCTGCAATTAATTCTTGAAATGTGATTCATTGAAACCAAACAGTGACTGCGCTGCTGTGTAGAACATTTCTTATCCAAACAGATATTGGAAAGATATATCCCACCTCCCTCCCTCTGTGGAGTCCCTCTAATGAGGAATTCCCTAATATAGCCTTTATACTTGCCTTGGAGACTTGAGGCAGGTACTCTTATGTAAAATAATCTTTGCTTAATCATTTTAATTTTACCAGTTCTCTTTTCCACTCAGTGAATTGTTCCTGTCTTGGTCACTGTAGGCATTTAACTCTTTTTATAAAAAGTACCTTTTATGCAATTTTCACGTCATGCTAGACGATGTTGAAAGGGAATTATTTTCCAAATTAATACCTACATTTCATCCACAGAAATATGAATCACAGCAGAAAATGCCTGAGTGCAGGTCTTCAGCAGTCTCTGAAAAATAAGCCTGTTCTGGAAGCGGCATATTAGGTAACCAAAGATTTAAAGGATTTTCAATTTACCTGTTATGTATGAAAATTGAGAGGAATTCATTCTGCCCTCTATCGAGCTTGCCAAACCATAGAATAGAATGACCCATATGGTGTCTGAAGTCAACACAGCAAGAATTAGTCAGCATTTTACCATGGTCAGAGGATCTTACTACACTGATTGTCTTTTGCATATTATGCAATTTTTCTTGCACAGCAGAGTATTGGCAGGAACTAAATATATTTTCAGGTGTCTGTCCAATTTGTAAGTATTAGGGGACCTTCTTCTGCCACTGCTACATGGTGGTCAAAAATGAAGTTTAACTGCCTCAGCTCTTTCCTTAGAAGCAAGAGCTGAGAAGTAATCTGCATCATCAAAATCAGCAGATTCAAAATATGAAAGGGACACAGTTTTTTTTTACTTTATTTTTTGTACCTTGTAATTTCTTCAGTTTATAGTTTTTCAGAACTGTTTGGTCCTTGAGTGTTTGGTCCTACAGCTACCATCAATGAAAACCCTCACTTTTCAACAAGCACAAAACAAGGTCTCTGTTAACACCTCTTAGTAAAGGAAACAAAAGCTTAAGTCTGTTTTGTCAGATATTTTTTCTTATTGAAACAAGGCAAGGTTGGGATGGAAGTGCAGGATCTTTCTAATCACATGTTGGTAATGGTTCTGCTGAGATCTGGTTCTGGCAGAATAACTGAATTAACTTTTCTGCCCCTTGTATTTTCTTCTCACAGCTCTTTCCACTTCTTTCCTGTTATTCTACTCTTGACAGTGTATTCTTTCCATAATGTCACCTATTCATCCCTCTATTTATATCTCCATTTTCCCTGTTTATTTTCCAAACCTGATGTATCTGAGTGACTTGGTAAAGAAACTTAACTGCAGCAATGTTCTCTGCATTGTAAGACTAGACAATGACTTTGAGAACAATTCCTATAAATTGTTATAAAGCTCCAAATGAGTCAGAATAGTTTGTAAAACCACATCAGTAGAAGACAAGAAAATCTGAGCTAATGTTTTCCATGGCTTTAGTACTTGAGAGTCTTGGGTACTCTGTGCTTTCCACTATCTGCAATTTTTTATTAATATGATTTTCTTTTTCTGACTGGATCACAACACTAAGCCACCATTCCTAGCTTTTCCATATCTTTCCTTCGAGTGTCTGTATCACCCGCACACCAGACACACTTCTCACAAGTACAGTCTATGAAGACAGGAGGAACAAAATAATTGTGATCCTGGTTGGAATTATTCTGTTCATTTGCATTCACCTGCTTTTGTGGACTTCACAAAACGTAAGATAGACAACCTAGTTAAAACTAAAAAATTCTGTTTTCTTTCTGCTTAATCTGGTTTGTTTATATGTCATTTCCAGAATCTTAAGTAATTTTATTCCCTTGAGGTGGCAAATCTAAAAATAGATCTAGCAGATTCCCTTGAAAGGACTGACCCCCCTGTGAGTGTCCCACAGGTTACATCATATGAATTTGGATTTAAAGCTGTATGTCAAGCTGTTTAATTGATGTAGAAAAGTTGTTCCCATATGACCCCCAAGGGTTACAAGACAAATCCCTGCAGGATAATGAAAGAAAAGAAAGTTTCCCTCTGACAATCCATTAGTGTTCTGAGATCTAGGGAATCTGTGGAGAACACACCAAGCCCTAGCAGTTCTGAAAACACCTGTTTAAATAGGCTTGGCAAGATATATATCTTGAAGAATGCTTATTCCCAGTAAGGCAATGGGTACAACTGGAAATGTTAAAATCACAGTTATTATTGTAACATCTATTAGAAATATATTGTAGATATAATTAAGTCATTTTGTTGGCTGCCTTAATGTCCTACTAATACAGATTTTCCTTATCACATACTGTATTTCTAGTCCATCTCTTCGTTTTATTTTGAACTTAGCTAACTTTTTATCTTAATATCCTGGCTGACACAGCCAACTCAGAAAAACCAAACATCATCCGTTCTTACAAGAATTATGATGACTAATAATACTACAGACCATGCATTGTCAACATAGCAGTAGTTCCAAGCCCTTGTAGGGATTCAAAAGTTTTTTAATTACTTTAGGTTTTTTTATCACCTTAGAGAAACTAACTCCTCCTATCAGTTTATGCCATCTGGGAAAGTTTTCTGTTAGTGAGCAATGCAGTGGAAAACATTTCTTAAGCTTGGATGAAATAACGGATGGACATCAGAATCTAAGACAATGAATGTGAGGCTTAAGGCTGAGTTACCCCATACTTTTATTCTCCTTCAACTGTGCATAATAAATTTCTCTTATACAGTTCAAGAAGGGTGATAGAATGACTAGGCATTCTGACCAGCATGTTTCACTCAACTAATTCCAAGGTCTCCTAAGCATTAGCACATATACCTCTTGCCATTCTGAGTATGGTGCTGACCAGTTTAATAAACATTATTCCAAAAAGTTGCCTAGCCTTGGAATTTCAGAGAAACTGCAACAAATAAACAAAAAAGTTTAGAACAACTTACAAGCAGAAAATTAATTTGCTTTATCAATTCTTACACACTGTTCCTGATCTTCAGGATAATTTGAGAGTCACTGTATCAGCCTGTATTTTACTCCTTTATCATATGAATGGGAGACATATTTCTTGCTGTCAAATTTGATCAAAGAATCTAAAAGAAATCAGAGAATCTTATTTATGCACAGAAACACCACAGAAAAAGCATTTTCTTGCTTATATATCCAGAGGATAATTGCTTTATTTCAGTCTTGCCTGTCTATACTTAAACTGGCTATGTTCTCTATTTGACAGATCTGACTGAAATGTTTGTTTAAAAAAATGAATTTCAGTAAAAAGCCAATAGGAATGGATACTGTATCATTAATAATCTAAACAAAACCATAATGTTTTCCAATGTGAAACATTGGAAAAACCCAAGCACTGTAATCCTGTTTGGTAAACAGACAAGAAAATAACATATGTAAAACTTTAAGACTACAGAAAAAAGTAAGCATAAAGGGATGATGTCAGGGAAGCTGCTAAACACAGAAGATCTTCCTGAAGTTTCAGGAGTACCAGAAGAGAAAAGAATGTTTAATTTTAAAGCCTCCAGAGGTTGTCTTTGCCTGTAACATTTATAAAATATTGAAAGAGAAGAAAGAAAGTTGTATGAATATGAATTCTGTGTCTGGTCTTAGTTGCCCATGAAAGCAGCTGCCGTAAATCTTGGATGAAGCCAAATAAGACTGACGATTTTGATCTTCAATTCATTCTTCCTATCCTTCAAAATGTAAATGATTCTGATGGAATTAGAGCTAAGCAGAATGGCTTTCTTCTGTGATCTGCATATCAAATGATCTACACATTTATGCCTGCAAAGTTAAGCCAGTTTTTCCCTCCCATTTATGAGAAACTATTCTTTTGTGTTTGCATACGTGTGTGTGCACATACCTGTGTGTGTATGCCCTTGCATGTGTGTACCCACGTGTATGTACATTCTCATGCTTGAACAACCACTTGAAATTTTAGGAAAAGTTGAAAACTAAGTTCTAATACGAAAGGAAAAGCAAAAGAAATATCTATTGGTACACCACTTTTTTTCCCCTGCGTCAGTTATACTGGGAACTAACTGACAAGGTGAATCAAAGAGGAAAAGTCAAAGGACAGCAAAACAAACAAAAAAAACCCAAAACACAACAAAACCTTTTAGTGAAAAACAAAACAAAAAAACCCTTGCACTTACTCAAGTAACAATTTCCTGATTTTGAAATTAAAATTGCTGCTTCTTCTCAGTGGAAATTTTTCCACCCAAAATGGCTTCAGCATAAGCATACAGTTTATAGCAGACATACATTGTTACTTTTCACAGGCTCAGCACTGGTAACACAGAAGTCATACATAAGATGCCATACCTTAACACTGAAGGACTATTGTAAACCATATATTGTGGATATGTAATTTCACCTCTACTGCACAAGGTAAATGCTGTTGCATGACAACATATATTTAAAATTTGTGTTCTTCATAAGAAGCAACTTTTTAAAACTAGGTATAAAAATCTCTTTTTTTTTCCTGTTCTACACCAAAACAATTTTTAAATAATTTTGGATGGCAGATAGGAGTGTTAATTCTTCATGTGGCCTCTACGGCCCCTAAGAATAGAAGCCACCTGTGTCAGCTTTCCTAGCCCATTTGAAGACAGTGTAGCCACAGTGATTTATTTCAATCAGTAATCAGCCTTGTGAATTTAAAATAAATTACATGCAACTGGATTAGACCATCTGATCCAAGATAGTCCAGCAAACTACTCAAGAGTTCTACACTTTGAACCCTCACTTTCCTGACGTGATTCAGGGACCCAGTTATCTTAGCACAAGGCCCTCAGGGAAGGTAATCATGAATATTTGCCCTGGCCAGTCTGGAACACTTCCCCTGTAGTAAATAAGGCAGTAATAGTTGCTATAATTTGAACATTAATGGGCAGCTACACAGTGTCTTAAACTTTCTGAAGCTGTGAAACCTGATTCTTCTGGGACACACAGTGACAGTGACTTACTGTTCAGTTCCCCCACTAAGCATTAGAAACACTTCCAGTAAAATAACAATTAAAAAAGAGATATCATTTTCAAGACAGTCTCTTTTCAGGTTTTGCAGCTTTTCTTCTTAAAGCCATCACCTTCACAGGTTGTCCTTTTACTTCCATTCCATGTCCTGCAACAAAGGCAGAAAGCTCAACCAGAGCAAAACATCACAGAAACAAAGAGTACAAAACATCTTTTAATCTTTCTGTCTCTGCCAGGACAGGATTACTAGCCAGTTTCATCAAAGCAGACTGAAAATCCTAAAGTTCAAAATTCCTTCCTTCCCAGAGGAGCTGCATTATCCCTGCTGGTTTGTTCCACAAGCAGATTCCAGGAAAAGAGATCTGCATTCCCCCAAGGAAGTGGGCTCCAGTCGTCAGTGGACTCCACTGTTGCAGTAATAAAGGCCAGAAAATTAGTATTAAAAAAAACAAAAGAGTAAACACGTTATTCCTTCTGCTTGTGTCAGTATGACCACTGTTGTATGAGAAGATCCATTTAAAAATAGGCCAGCAAATGCAACAACCGACAGCCCTATGTCCAGACATAGCACTACATGTAGTAAATATCTTTATCTATTCTTTGAATCTGTTTTCCAGTAATTGGGTGTTTAAGTCTCTGTAAGCTTCAGTGGCAAGTGATTGATTTGATTCCAGGTGCCTAATTTCAGGCCAGAATGAGTCATCTGTCTCCCCCTATCCCACTCCTTTTAATTTTTATTTATTATTTTTTAAGTCTTGTTGGGAAGAAAAAGAAAATGCTTTAATTCTTTTCTGATCCTTAAATGAAATGTTCAGAGACCTCTGGCAAACAATAAGTCATAAAACACGCATAATAATTTAAAAAGTAATCTATGGGCATATGTATCATCCTACAATGGTACATTAATCATTACCTTTAAAGACAGCACAAGAGTGATGAAGTTTTTCCACCTGTGTCTCTTGCCACTTGGCTACATTCAAGTGTTTTTAATCTGAGCCATTACATCAAAAGGTAATAATTGTATTTTAATATAGAAATCTTTTTTATTCCCTTCACAGGAATGATTGGGAAAGAATCATAGGCAAAAGAGTGGTGACTTTTGAATGCAGTATGTATATGAGTGAGCAAACACTGACATGCACACAGAAATGTTATCTACAGAATATAAAATTAACGTTGCTTCTAAAGGAGAAATTCATTCAGGTCACCGAAGATAAAACTTCCTGTAAAAAAGAAAGAGGAAAGGAGGAAAGGATGTGTTTTCAGGCAAGCTGCAATCCTAAAATTTATTGTATCTTGTGTCATCAGACTGCAACTACTTCAATATACTTCAGTGAGAAAAGGCAAGAGAAAGAGGTGGGAATTTAACCGTTTGGTAGGGAAAGATATATTAAAAAAAAAAAAACACCAAAAAAACCACCCACACACACCTTTCTTGTTTGGAGACATGCAGAATAGTTTCAAAGATTGGAATATTGTATTAATGCAAAAAAGTGTAAAATATATATGCATTTCCATATTTATGACAATTTCAATGTTGCTTTAAGGTTTCAATAGAAAGACACCATGTGTAACCAGAGTTACCTCTAAGCATTGATGTTATTTTTGTAGTGTCTTATTGTTTATGGCTATAAGCCAGCCCAATTCACGCAGGTATATAGTTTTCTAGTCCAAAGAGAGGCAAAAGCATAATCACCACAGAAAGTGATGAAGAACCAGATGGCCTTACTAAGGGCAAATTTTGCCTGACAAATTTGGTGGCCTGTAATAGGACCACAGTGTGGGTGGATGAGAGAAGAGCAACTGAAGTCATATGGCTGGACTTATGCAAAGTGTTTGACGCTGCCCTACACAACAACCTTGTCTCTAAACAGGAGAGGTATGGATTTGATAGATGGACCACTCTGTGGCAATACGGAATTGGCTTGATGTTTGCACTCAGAAAGTTGTGGTCAGCAGCTCAATGTCCATGGCGAGACCAGTCACAATTGGTGCTCCTCAGGGGTCAATACTGAGACTAGTTCTGTTTAACATCTTTGTCAGTAACATGGAAGGTGGGATAGAGTGCACCCTCCAAACGGATCAAGGTTGCTGAAGTACGGTCAGAAAGCAGCATACAGTACTGGACATTAATATTTCAATTTCCACAAGAATTAGACTACATTCTTTCTCAAATTACCCTCTTATTGGAAACTGGCTTTTTATTTTTCACCAAAAAAACACCAACTTCAATAAAATTTTCTTCTCTTCTAACATCTTGAGACCTCATCGCTCTCTACAGCTATCTGAAAGGAGGTTGCAGTGAGGTGGGTGTTGGTTTTTTCTCCCAAGTAACAAGTGATAGAATGAGAGGAAATGGTCTTAAGTTGCACTGGGATGTTTGGATTGGATATTAGGAAAAAATTCTTTATTGGAAGGGTAATCAAGAACTGGAACAGGCTACCAAGGGAAGTGGTGGATTCACCATCCTTGGGGGTATTTAAAAGATGTGTAGATGTGTCACTTATGGATATGCTTTAGCAGTGAACTTGTCAGTGCTAGGTAAATGGTTGGACTTGTTGATCTTAATGGTCTTTTCCAACCTACATTGTTCTACATTTTTATTATTCTGTTTTGTGACTCAAACCAACATTATTTGACAGTTAAATATAGCCATCATTGCAATCATTTATACCCAGAAATTTTAAAAATTAACAAGTAGGTGTTCTCTGCAATCTAATCTGACACCAATCCTTAGGTCCTAGGGTTATTTTTTATAGAAACGTAAAAAATAGTACAACTGTGTTATGACAATGTTTAATTTTTTTCCCCCATTTTTACTTCCCTTCTCTTTTTTGGTTAATGAAATTATTGATGCTTTTATTCAGATATTCTCACTCCTTTCTGCAGCAGCAGATGCACAGGTTTTTTTTCCCCTCTTCTTAACTCTGTTATCCCAGAGGTGCTCCCACTATCGAGCTGGTGGGCTTGTCCTTGGCCAGCAGCTGGTCCATCTTGGCGCTGGCTGGCATTGGCTCTATCAGACATGGAGGAAGCTTCTGGCAGCTTCTCACAGAAGCCACCTTTTAGCCCCCTCTCTACCAAAACCTTGCCACATAAATCCAACACAAAGATGCAGTTCCATGTTGATCTCACTGCTGTAGGTAGCCCTTCATCTGACCTCGTTTGGGTGGCTCACCTGCTGTACAATGGCCACAATACATGAACCATCTCCTGCTGATTCTGTATCTCATCTCCAGCTTCCTAAAATGTGTCATTTGCTGTTTTTCACCCTCACATATATCAGCCTTTTCTCATCCCCAGCAATATTCAAGCACTGCTGACTGTACTGGAGGGTGCTGCCCTGTCAAGTCATTAAAAAAATTCTTTTATAACCTTTCTTCATAGCAAAAGCCCTTATAATCTAGAAGCACATCAATAAGCTTTCTTCACACTGTCTTCAACCTAAATCCACCTTATCTCTGATGAGGCAGCCTATGCTCCATATGGCACACTAGATTAAGTCTTGTTATTCTGGTGGTACAGGCACAGAATACTAAAAAGCCTGAAAATACTTGCAATCTGGAGGCATTTAAAGGTATTGGCAGCAAAACCAGTAACTGTACAAAACTCATGGGGCTTGGAATTTTGTCACAAACACAGAGTTCCTACAAAGCCTTGATCTTTCAAAAGGTAAAAACATATGAAGTGCCTCTGGCTTTGTCTTTACAGAACAATTCACAGCTTCCTGGTGAAATTGGAAGAAATTCCTTTACATAAGTGAAAAGGTAGGTTTCACTGTGTTGATGGTTGGAGTACAAAGTCAACATAGGTTTAATTCAGGTAGACTGAGCTACGGAGTGCACACACAACATCTGCTGAGAAGCAAAGCACTCAACCTGGCATCATCCCAGTGGAAAAGACTCAGAGCCATACAGCTGCTGGAGCTGGACAAAATACATTAGAGGCTGGATTTTTTTTTTTTTTTTTCTGGCATGGAAATGCTTTTTGTGAACCAGAATTTTGCTTTAGAAAAGTTCAATTTAAGAAAAATATTTTAGTGTTTTCTTTTTTCTAAACAAAACAAACAAACAAGGAAACAAACAAAGAAATAAAGCACAATGAAAACCAGGCAGCTCAGACAGGTTTCCATTTCAAAAACTCATTCTTTGAGTCATCAATAGTAGATAAACAGAAAGGGAAAGGAATAAAAAAGAAATAAAGAAAAAAAACCCAACAAACCAAACCCATAGGGTTGGGAGATTTGTTTGTCTGTTTGCTTAGGTTTTCTTGCTACTGCAACCAGGAAAAAATTTGCAAAACCATTTTATCATCTCAGTTTCATAACATTTGTCCTCAGAGAGCTGTCATAATTTACCAGGCAGTTTTTGGCTGGTAATTTCTGGGTCATCTTCTGTATTCAAGTCATGTAACTTTTTATTCACTGTGATATTCTCACTTGAATAATCACTTAAATAATCATGCCTGCTAGCACAAAGCAAATGTAAGCATGCATTCAAATCAAGATACCAGAGTGGAAATCTGAAAACTTCATATTATCAATCTCTCTTTCTCCTTATTCAACTTGGTCTTTTTGGCCTATCCAGCAAATAAGGAAAGCAGAGACACAATGGGGTTAGATCCAGGGTCAGACTGTTAATTAAAAAAGCCTATAAATATATTTTTTCTCCCTGAAATGAGTAAAATTCATATAGTTCTGAAAGTGTCCCTACTCACCACACTATGTTGAAAAGCCCATTTTAAAAATTATAATGAAAATAAGGGCTCAATTAAGCAAGCTACACAAAAGTTTATTTATTTAAATTTACTATCAGTAAATAAAGCTGAGAAGGAGGTTCTATTAAGCACAAACACATGCTTAATTACAACAATAATGTTTTATTTGAAACTTACTGCTGAATCTTATGACAATTTTATCCCATTTAAACAAAAAGAGGACTGTTGTATTCACACAAAATCAAGTCTTTGTCTGGAAGCTGGCCACAATTAAAGCTGAAATCAAAAGCAAAATTTATTTCAGCATTTTTCTTTTGCTTTTTTAACATAACTACTTCTGCTATAAAGTAATTTATCAGACATTCACCATTAAAATAGGGTATTTTTTTCTATTGAAATATTTCTCAAAAGGGGAAAAGAACACCCATAAATATTCAAGACCTACTAATCAATGAAGAAAATATATGTCTTTGAAAAAGCCTGGAATAAAGCTTTTGATACATCTCAGTTGAAAAATCTCAGTTCATTTTTGGAGCTACTCTTATATTTATTTCATATACAGGATATGATATGAAAATGAAGAATGATTTTGTTCCATGGAAAAGGAAGTTTTTGATTTATTTGAATAAATAACACAAGCACCACCAAGCAAACGCTCAGCAGCTTCAACGGTGGGAAAGTTTTATATGTGATTGCTCTGTTCTTATTCAAAACACTGTTTTCAAAAGTTTGGTTTTGCACAACAGACATGACATAACCATTCTGGAATACCGCATCTTAACAGGCTGAGAGAGTTGGCCGACAGGCTGAGCTGGGCTTGTTCAGCCTGGAGAAGAGAAGACTCTAGGGAGACCTTCGAGGAAAACAATGGGGGCATACAAGAAATCTGGAGAGGGATTTAGGATAGAGATAAAGAAGGTCTTCACTATGAGGGTGGTGAGGCACTGGGAAAGGTTGCCCAGAGAAGTTGCGGATGCCTCATTCTGGAGGTGTTCAAGGCCAGACTGGATGAGACTTCGAGGAACCTGATCTAGTGGAAGGTGTCCTTCCCATGGTAGGACAGTCAGAACTACACGATCTTAAAGGTCCCTTCCAACCCAAACTGTGCCATGATCCTATGATAATGCAAAGAATTTATTTGGATTATTATTTTTGCTGACTTCTTCCAGGTAAAAAATTCAAGGGAAAAAATTTTTATCAGGGCAAGCATAACACTGATGCCTTACTGGTGTACTCTCCCAGCACCACTGATCTATGACTGAGGAGAGGACTGGAAGAGGCACACAGCACTTAAAGATATAGTTTCCTTGAATACATTAGTTTTCTACAACTTGAAGTGAGAAAAGAGATTTCCATTAAAAGGGTCAAGTGTATGGATAAATCCCATAAGTTTTGAGGTGTTTTGGATGTGAACTTTTTTTCACATCCAAAGCAACACAAAACAAGGCAAAAGATACTGTTCCTGCTTATTTTAGCCATGGTCCCTGAAGTTCAAGCAATGTTTTTCACAGATAACTTGTGACACAACCACTGAATATTTTAAAATTTCACCACTTTCCCCTATAGAAGGAAATCTTTGTTACTTTCTTGTAAACCTTCCTAAATAGTAAGACTGAATTATAATGATAAACTCTCAGACCCCACCCAGACCAGTCAAGATTTCAGAGAAGCAACCTCAAGATCTGAAAGGAACACTATTTATCTAGATTCATTATTCACAGCAACTGTTAACAGTGCTTCTAAAAGCAGCATAAGAAAAGGACATGGGCTGCAGTCTGTAGAGCCTGTAGGAGTTTGGAAACAATAGTTTTGGGAAAGACATTTTGAGCAGTGGACAAATTCCTTGCTCACAATGAGGGTGATGATTGCTGTTTGTGTTGTATTAACAGTCTCCTTTAGCCACACTGTCTTAGGAGCATCCCTTTTCTTACAAAGCAGGTTTTTTTGTGGACCAAACTATACCTAGGGTTTTTCCCAGGTTGCTTGCACATTTGAGGGACCTGCTACAGAACTTAATGCTATAGTTTTGTCTACGGGATGAGTTCTGGTACAAACAATCTGGACTCCATCTTGTCCTTAGCTACAGTAAACATTCACTTTTTCCATAGTTTAATGTAATTTGAGAAAATTTTAAACCACAATAACTACAGGTGAGGTCCAGAACAGACCAAATAAAGTGCCTTAAAGATAGCTTTACATCTCACTTGTCTCTTTTTAATCAAATCTAGAGCCAAAAATCTTCATGAAAATCTTAAAGAAAGGCTGTGGAGGGCCATGTTCATTATCTTGAAAGTATCATTACTAAGGTGGCAAAGAAGGATGCCTGTTGAATTTCACAGAGTACAAGGGAACCAGGGAGCTGAGGAAGTGTTTGGAATGACAAGCACATCTAGCATTTCCTAAAGGCACAGTGCTGGCATCAGAGACTGATTAGCTCCTACTCATAATGTCTTCCATCCGGACTTAAGGAAAAATGCATCTTCCAAAATAATAGAACAGAGGAATAGTACTATGGTAATCTCCCACTAGAGACAGCTCAGAATACACTGAGGTACTCTATGATTTCAGAAAATAATCAGAGCAAAGGCTTTATCACACTAGCTTTTCTGTCTGTAAGGTTGCATGATTGTTCTGACTGGAAGAGATAAATCCTCACCTGCAATCATTATTGCTCTTTTCCTGCATTTGAGTCAGCCAGCTCTATTCAAAACACAGACTCTTCCACATTTAAACTGACCAAGAGACCAAAGAGCCCATGGGCTACAAGTCATGGTCGCACAGTCACCGGCAATGAGGTTGTTGCACAGTCACGACGCTTTGCAGTCCTCCTTTTTCCCCCAAAGCATGATCTGAGTGACCTGTAAATGCAGAGGCCGAGTACTACAATTTGTCATTGGCAGTCTTATTATTCTTCAATTCTAAGAGGGAAAGACCAAAGATGAAAAAACTGCTTGGCCTTCAAGCATAATTCTTACACTGAGACTGCCAAATGCAATAGTGATTTCTGAAATTTGGACATAAGAGTTCACTAGGGAGCAGACTGGAAACCATTCCCTTCAACCAAGCAATCACATAGCAAACAGAGTGTTATTCTTGGCAAGGGCGACCCACCAAGAAGAAACATACCTGTGATCCAAACAATGCAATCCCAGTCTCACAACGGTCAGCAGGAGTATGACATTAACTTGAGTACAGCCAGGTTTTCACCCAGTAAATGCAGGAGCCTCTACCACAGCTCCCTCCCGGCAAGTCAGCTGTACTCCCTGTGCATACCAGCAGCTGTTTATTTCTGTTACTGGTCCAGTGCAAAGCTGTTCTTTAAATGTAATCAGCATCATGGAGGGAAAAAAGGCCATGTGCCACAAAACTAGTGCAGATAGGATAAACCTTTTCTGTTTGGTGGGAAATGACACAATCTCACATTTCAGTTTTTAGCAGGATCAGAGCTCTGTCAGTGCAAGAACAGCAGTGCATGAAGTAACAAGAGGAAAACAAGGAAGAAAGCTCAGAGATTAATAGGATGGAGATGAGAATAGCCTCACAGTTAAACAGTTTACTTTTCAAAGGTAACACAACAACAAATTGCTTTGTCCAAACAAAAAATTAGTTTCCAAGGCTTGTGCTTTCTACAAAGAGTCAAGTTAATTATTCAAAGCAGAGGCCCATGAATTCCCACAATTTAGGCATTCTGTTCTGACACATTCAGGGCCAGTGAGCTGCTTCTTATCACCAAGACTTTGATAATTGGCTTGGGCATATCAAATAAACTTTCCAGAGAATTCAGTAGTAAGCAGGTATGATGTCGTAATAGGGGTTTTATTAGACATTTCTCTGCCCAGTAATGTATTAGCAATCACCGTGACATTTTTTCTGCTCTGAGGGGTTTTGGCCTTACTCATTTTTTACACTTGCTGGGAACGAAATTTATTCACAGCAGAGATCTAATCCAATACATGACTCTGTTTGCCCTGGATTCTAAAGTAGCAGGTGTCTCAGAATTAATGAGAAGTGACGTATACATCATAGAATAAAATGCAGTTTCTTCAGCCTAGCATGACTGAATATCATTGATCTCTTCTGAGCCTGCAGACAATGGGAATTCAGTCCTAGCTGTTCTGGTCCTCGCATCAGAGCTGACATCAGCACAAGAGGGCGACAAGAATTCTGCTACCTCTCTCCCACCCAAGCCAAAATTCTGAAATCCTGAAGAACCAGCTAGTAATTTTTAATATAGCTTCCAAACTTCAGAGGAGCACTCAATACACCCCCAGCAAAAAAACTACTCAGCACTAACAATATGATGTGAACTTCAGTGTTTCTCTCTCTTCAGATCATGAACTGCCACGTGGTTAACCTCAGGATCAGGCCCAGTCAGTACGGCTTCATGAAGGGCAGGTCTTGCTCAACCAACCTGATGATGTTAAAGGTCTTTTCCAACTTAGTTGATTCTATGACTCTATGATTCTACTCTATGATTCTAAGATTCTATGTACTGGTTACAAGGAGACTTATGCTAAAGAACCTAAAATCTTTCTTTAGATGATCCTCAATCTGGAATTGGACTGATGCACAGGGTTTTTTTTCCAATATTTTGTAAAGCTTTCCTTACAGGTGCACTTAAAAGCATCAAAAGCACCCCACAATTTTTATGATGACTGGTTTCTTTTTGGGATAGGCTCCTCCCAAAGGAGACAAAAGAGCAAGAGCTCATTATTGTCTCACTTCACAAAGAAGAGATTTTCATTGAAAGATAAAACCCTAGATGTCTTAGCCGGATAATAATGCCCTACAGAGCCTTACATCTGTGGGTTACCAGTGGGGATTCAGGAAAGTCTTCGGCATTTTTGTCCCATGTTGTAAATTCATTGTAGTTCTTTTGAAATTAAACAAACTCACAACTGTAGAGCTGCCAGCCAGCTAATCTAATGTTTTACCAGTTTCAGAAATATTTTATTGGCAGCAGGATGCTCAGCAATGGCTGTATCTACACAGTATGCAGCTGAACACACTTCCAGTGCAATAGAACAATAGCTGACAACAATTAGGCTACCAAGGCCTTCAAAGTGGCAACTGTCTACCATGCTAACTGATACAGAATATTTCCTTGGAAACTAGCAGTCAGTGAATATATCTCTCTTACTCCTGGCATTCTACCTCATCTGAAAGTTCCTGAGGATGAGTGCCATCCTTTTGATGAGAGTATACACAGCAGTTTGGAGACAGTGGGCACATGACTACAAATAGCAAACATAAAGAGCAACAGCGCTGCTATCAATCAGGTGCATGGTCCATTATTTCTTTGGCAAAGGCAGAAAAATATTTCAATCTATAGACATTCTTAGGTCATATGAAGATATCTAAGCTTTTCTTTTTATAATCTCCTGTACCATATCACCTGCTCAGTACTGTCAGGTTGCTTATTCTAAAATTCCAGTCCAAACAGGTAAGAATCTCTTCAGAGCAGATAGTTCCAGAATCCACTGATCCAGAATCATGCTGTGATTGAGCATTTCTTCCTTTTATATAAGACTATCTGGAATCTTAGTAATAACCTGAATACTAGACACAGAACTCCCCTGGATGCTTGGAAAAGAACTAGCTTCTAGTGTTGAGTGAGCAGTTGCATATTATACTGGTTCAAAAGGGAAAACCTGAAACTATAATGCTGCATTTGAAAGGTGAGTGATAGAATGTCTAAAATGCTCATTTACATGGCTGTTTGTGCTGCTGATTAGAGACACGGTTTTATGTAGCACTGTCTTAAGACAAATACCAGACCTCAGTAGATACCCACCGAGGTGCTCTGCACTTTGATAAAATAATCCTTTTGTAGCACTTTCAAGGTGAAAATCAACTCTCACAAAGGTTGCGTTGTGTAGGAACAGCCAGGTTTATACAAAACCTAAAATTTCTAATGCTTATCACCAAATTATATTTACTAGATAACTTGGTGTCCTAAGTTGAAAATGGCAATGGCAGTGCTTTTTGGCACAGTATGAAGCTAATAACTGTAATTAAGAAGAGCTTAACAAGCATTTGCACATCCACTTTCCTGGGAAGGCTGTTCCAATAACTGATTACCTTCTCTGTGAAGAAAGTTTTCCTGATATCTAGTATTAGTCTGACCTTCTCATAAAAGTAGATTTATTGGCTTCTTTGTTCCTGCTTATTTATTTGTTTGCTTACTGCCCTATTTTAGAGGTTATGGAGTGCCTTTCTCTCTCTAACTTGTATGGAGTTTGAGAAATTGCACACATTGTTTACATGAAGTAGCAGAAAAAGTAGGTACATAACAAACCCTTGTCTGTTTTTGCTTCTTTGCATGGCTGTGGAGGATTCAATTCCTGGATGATGGCTTGATTCTCTTCTGTCCTGAAACCAGCAGAAGTTTCAGCACTAGCTGAGAGCTGCTCCCAGCTGGGATCCCAGGGTGTTTGTAATGTAGAGCATTAAATCAGAGCATAACGCTTCCCTGTCTGGAAGGTTTGGCAGGTATTTGCTATGCCAGTTCCTGACACTGATGCACCTTAATACATCTGGTTTTAGATAAATACCATAAAAAAGTCTATAAAGGGCCAAAAAGAGCATGGTCCTCACGATGAGTGTTTGTGGTATTTAACTACAGCATGTCCAGAAAGCAATTCCCTAGTCTTTATCCATCATTGTTAAAAATAGATGAGGAAATGTGGCTCCTCACTTCAGGTGCTGCTTCTCACCTAACCTTGTTATAGACCACACGTTCATAAGCTGTGTAACGTTGGAAACCCATGAAAAGTTTGATCCTGTCATGAAGCTGCAAGTGCTTGAAAAATTTCAAGTCCATGAGCAGGACAGCTTAGCCTAGCAGGGGAGATAAAAAAATCCGTTATTTCACCCTGCCTGGCCTCATACCTTTTCTGAAACGGAAGTTCAGTTCCTTATTCCTTGCTGCTATGTCCAACAACAATGTGAGTTAAAGCATATTTGTGAATACCTGCCAGTCTCCATTTCTAAACAAAAAAAGCCCCAGATCTTTTGAAGAATGTACAGTGCTTGTGGACATATAACAGATGGAGGCTAAGCAAAGAAGTGAAGGATCAGACCTGTGGAGGTAGTTCAATGATAAATATCTTCACAAATCTAACCCTACATTACTTTCCCAAGGTAACATAGGAAGTTTATATCAGAGGAAGAACTGAATTTTGATTTCCCAAGTCCTAAATTATCACCCAGTCACTGAATTTTAATGATTTTTTAATGATCCTAAATCCAAACTCCTGACCTGAAAGTGAGAATTTCTTTATCCATTACCGTAGGTTTATCTCATTATTAGTCTCCTGAGCCATCTAGTATCTACAAAATTATTTAGGAAAAGCAAATTATCTCACTTTTGCAAGATGATATTTGGATATTGCTGTACAATAAAACCTTCTCATCTGCAACTACAAAATTGCATAGTAAAATCTATGTACTGTAACTTGGCAGGGAGAAGATTCTCTTGACCAATATATTTCCTACTGCATATGATACAAGAAAGTTTTCACATCAGAATGTTTCTTCCTCTGTAGATTCAACATTCATCTATGAAAACGAGAGTATCTGTATATGCATTCTGCTTTTGTAGAGTCCAAATAAAGGCAGAAGTTTCCCTGAAATTGAAAGAAGTAAGTTAAAAGGAAGAGCAAAATATGAGAGAATAAACAAAAATCAAGAAAGTTTTTTATTTGAGCATTCACAATTAAAAGTAAATTACCCTGACTTATTCAAAGCACCGCCAGATTGTAATATTATGAAACACTTGACTGTAATAAAAGGCCAACCAGATTAGCCATTGTTTGTAATAATTTTATTTTACACTATAATAGTTATGACAAGTTTAGAATATTTTTTATTCCAAGCATAAAATGACATCCTATTACATTCTGCTTCTTACTGCAAACACAGAAGAAGACTACATTATAGATCTTGAAAAGTGCTAATGAAAATGTTCTTCTTGCTACACAGGCTGGTAAAAAAAATAAATAAAAGGGAGTCTAATCCTGTATAATTAACGTGTACAAAACCTCTGCTAAAACTGGTTGGATTTTGGCCAGACTAAAGCTTCATAAAAGCACAAAATACCAGGTTGAAAGGGACCTCAGGGATCATCTAGTCTAACCATTCTAGGCAAAGCGTGACCTGGACTAGATGTCCCAGCACCCTGCCCAGCCAAACCTGAAAAACGTCCAACACCGGGGAGACCACCACTTCCCTGGGGAGATTATTCCAATGGCTGATTGTTCTCATGGTGAAAAATTTCCCTCTTGCATCCAGTTGGACTCTCCCCAGGAGTAACTTGTGCTCATTACTCCTTGTAAAAAGGGAGGCTCCATCTTAGTCATGGCCACCCTTTAAATACTGGGACACCATCATAAGGTCTTCCCTGAGCCTCCCTTTCTCCAGGCTGAGCAAAACCAATTCCTTCAGCCTTTCCTCATACTACAGGCTTTCCAGTATTTTGATCATCTTTGTGGCCCTTCTTTAGACCCTCTCTAGCCTGTCTACATTGTTTTGTGTAGAGGGGACAAAAACTGGGCACAATATTCCAGGTGTGGCCTGACGAGCACTGAGTAGCAGAATAATGACATCTTTTTCTCTGCTAGTGATGTCCTTGTTGATGCAACTCAGCATTCTGCCAGCTTTCTTTGCCTCAGTAGCACACCGTTTACTCATAGTTAGCTGGTGGCCACTAAGTCCCCCAGGGCCCTTTCCACAGAGCTGCTGCCCAGCTGGGCAGATCCCAGCCTGTGCTGCACTCATGAATTATGTTTTCCCAGGTGCAAGACCATACATTTGTCTTTCTGGAACTTCATAAGGTTCTTGTTAGCCCACCCTTCCAGCCTATCCAGATCTTCCTGCAGAGTCACTGTTTGGACATTTCAAGCAGCTCAGAAGACCTATTGCTACAGAAAATATTTGTCTTTCATCTAGAAGTGTCTAAGAGTGAGTTTATTCTGATGTGATGACCAAACCTGTTTAATGCCTTGTATGCATCTTTTGTGTCAACAGGTAAACTAAGAAAATAAAACTTGGAATTTTCAACTGTCTTCATGAGTGCTTACTTGTCACAGAATTTTTAGGAAATACTTAACCTCTCCTGGATTCAAATTAAAGCCTCAAACTGTACAAAGCAGCTCAAAAGCAGTCATAACCAATCACCTTGGGAAAATAACAGAAACCAGGTATTTTGCACCATCCTTGCACACATGTAGGCAAAGACCCTTTGCAAAGTAAAGGGAGATTCCTGGTCCAGAAAGAAACTTACAAGTGAGTTTCACAAAACAGAAAACATATTGTGAGTCAGTCACAGACACAAGTACTTCTGTCATATAGCACAATCACACAATCTGAAGAAAATACTTTCTTTTCAGTGGTGTAAATATTGTAAATACAGAAAAAGTCTGCTATGCTAGGTGTTATTCATATGTGTAACACGTCTAAATATTACAATCATTTGAGGATGAAAAAGCTTCAAAATCTTCATGAAGTTGTTCTTGCAGGAATGCATGCATGAAGTTATACTTGCTGCTCTCTGAAAATTTACGCATATAATTTCTCACCCCAAAGAGCACGCAGTGTTTATGGAAAATTAGTAATAAATGTGGAGTACATCTGTGGATTAAGTTTTGATGGCCATAAATATTTTTTTTCTCCCCCTCCAGCATTTGTTAGGTCAACATCAACTTTATAGGGTTATAGAGATGTGAAAAGACTGGCTATATTCTAGGAAAATATAGAGAATGGGGGCTTTACCAAAATTAATTCTAAAAGAATGCAGCAGTATTTCCACAGATTTTCTGTAGCTGCTGTAGTCAAAGTAGTGATGGCAAGTGCACAGTTGTCATTTAGCAGGTAAGATTCATAAAAGAACACTTTAGTTGTTCTAAAGCTTATAATAGTGGACCAAAGCTGTAAGGAATATAGCCCATCCAATGTAAAGTTTTAACAATATCACAAGACATCTGTGAAGAAGAACCAGTTAGAAAACAAGGAACTTTTTATGCTAAAATAAATAGTTCTGTTTAGTTACCAAGAATAAAATTATATTATGCAGCAAATATACTGCAGTCCACTGTGTCACCAACATTTTTCAGTGTTCTGATAAGGGATAAAGGTTAAATTCCTTATATTTTGAGTTGCAGTTTTGTTGCCAAATGTGAAATATTTAACTGCTAAGGCAGTCATTATTCTCCTGTTGTTCTAGTCTGATTAATTTCTGTAATATTAAACAGTAATTCATTTTATCCCTTCACATCACAAGTCCAGCTGAAGGAGATAAGTGGCTGATAAAATGTCTCTGAGAACAGTTGTAAATTATTCACTTTAAAAGAATAATAAAGCAGCTATGCAGAGCTGAATAAATCCTCCATATATTGCATATAACTTACATAAAAACCTTCAGCAAATTACAGTCAATAATCTTCACTGTCAACCTGCTGTTACCCAAACTTTAGCACAGAAACTTACCTCTGAAATGCAAATGTTTAATTAGTTTTTAACGGTGAGGTTTATTTTTACTAAATCTGGTCATCTGTCTCAATTATTTTCTCCATTTTTTATGGTTAACAAGTAATTGTCATTTCAGGAGCTTTCCTCCTCCTTTCTTCTATTCTGTATTTCCATTTTTGAAAATGCAAACTTCTGTAAAAATGGCCAGCCCATGCCACCTGAGCAAGGAATAACTATGGGGAACCACCTTCTGCCATTTCCTCTTGAGACAGATATCCTAAGTTCAAGGGCTCAAGTATGAGTTCTGTCTGGGGGGCATTGTTTAAATACATGCATAAGTTAAAAAGCAATGTTTTTTGCTTTATTTTTTTGGTGTAAATAACTAACAGCATGGAATGGGAACTATTGACATACTACAAAATTAGACAACTTAATGGCTGTTAGATCTGAGTCTGTCTGGGAAGCAAGGGGGGAGGAATGGGGAGTGAATAGAAGAAAAAGAAGACAAAAAAAGTTAAAAACCAACCAAACAAAAGAACCCAGCAAACCACACTGATAACTCTGAACAGCAATGGTCTCTGCATTGGTTCTTATGTTCTGCTGAAAGTATAATTTATATTGAATAATAATACTACGGACACTTTTTCATACTATGCATATTTGCCGCCTTTGAGTATCTAAGGACTGTGATACATGTGAAAAGTTCACAAAAAAGTATTACACTATTGTTTCTTTTTCTCTAGTCCTGCAACTGGCTGAAAATATTTTCCCATTCAATTTCATCTAAATGATAAAAATATTGCACTATTTCTTACTGAATTGTTCTCTAACATACACTAGCTAATCATCAGGCAGATATACTGTCATGCATTGCCTATTTTTTAAGAAATCATGTTCATGAAATTCAATTTTTAATGCTGCAAACCATATGAGCGGTACACGACACCATCTCCTTAAAGCTAGGGTCTCGGATCAGAAGGTTACAAAGTTTTCTCTGATTTCTACGTCACCTCCTTGTTACATAACTGTCTGAGTGAATTTGTTTTTCAACACACTCGCAGAAGGAGCCTGGGCAGGAGGATAATAGGAGATCTCTCTGCCATGAGGACCACTGAGATGCTTTGGGGGCCAGCAAACAGTGGCAGGTAGTTTGGAGGACTGTGATTCATCTGAAAGCCTCTAGTTCTTTTTGACGTATGCAGTACTTTTCAGCTGCTGCTGCCAATTAGAAGGACCTTGTGTCTTTATAACACATGAAGCCTCCTTGTCAATTGCTCAGATACCATAGCAACCAGGATGGATAGGTAAATTCTAGGAGTAGAGTATTTGGAGGGGAAATGTGGGAGGTGAACAGGATACGTAATACCAAGGCTCTTGGCCCTACTATAGCTATGCTATCTCCTTTCTGAACAATAAATGTGTACTGTATGAACCCTCCTCCTGAAAGAAAAATGAAAGATCTGATGCTGAAACTTACATTAGTGAGCATATCAGAATTAGTTGCTGAACCAAATGATAACAGGTTGCAAGGTTATGCTAGCTAAATTGGGTTAATTTATGAATTCTAAAATACCAAATTTTCTTCCAAGCATGACATAGCAATGCCAAAGGAATTAGAGTCCCATTTTCACCACACTTCTAAATTATCTCAATACAGAGACAGTAAAAGTCTGTGCTAATAGTGAATAATTGGACTCTACATTATTCACAGCAACTGCAACCATCTAAGGACTACCAAACACCACACTCTAGAGCCTGGGTAAGGAAAGCACATGTGCCTCATCAAGCAGCAGTCCTGTTCAGACCAGCTACCACACAGGCAAATGATCCCCAGAGGAGCAGACTGTGGTAGAGGAACTGTCAAACATGTGAAAACAGTTGCTAACATTAATGACGGTGGAACATGTCTTGTTCTGCTACCAGCTGTGACCATTGTTGTGGTCAAAGGAGCCAACTCACCCATGATGGTGCAGAGTTTGAAGGAAGTGAATGGAAGACAAAGCACTTGACTCTTTATGATTAAGGGGTCTCATTCGTTAAGAGAATATTATTACAGTGTCACAAGCAGTGACATATTTGGCTTAGTCCCTCAGTACAGGATTAACATTTGCTGAAAATATGAAGAAACAGCTGTTAATAGGGAAACACACCATAATTAACAACTGCTTTCAAAGGCTGCAATTTAGATACCAAGTCAGTGCCATGGAATATCTGTAACGGAGCAAAGATCTGACATAGTTTAGCAGATCCGGTACCTATTTTGTGCATTAGGAAAGAAGGATTACTGCTCCATTTGTCATAAACGAGCACCAAATAGAAGATTAGCTCCCTTTCACACCAGACTTGGTTAAAAAATAGAATGATATATTGTGATCCTCAACTGAATAGTCAGTTGCCATGGGGATGGATTATATAGAAAAGAGATTGCTTGTAAAAATGAGTTGGTGGCCAGTCTCATCACAAAGATGTCCTGTATTGGCACCTGTCAATTCCACTGGACAAACTGCGGAGGTTTGTGTCCCTAATAGCAGCAGCATGTGTGTGCTGGGTAGAGGGGCTTTATTATGCTTGATTTCAAGAAGTGAAAAGCCTGCCATATGTTAAAGTCAGCAAAGTCCAACAGGCAGGTTGCCAAGCAGGGGCTGAGAAGGTGACAGTCTCCATCCTGCTCTGCTTAGTGACAGAGCACATGGACCACATCAGATCCCCAGAGTTCATTTGTTTAAGACCTGCAGAATTGAAACATAAACTTTCAGATTTGTTGTTCTTAACCAAAGCAGTATAAAATGACACCCTGCTGATGATCATTTCTGGTGTTCCATACTTCATTGACTGCAACTACTACATTTAATGGACAATTAAGTATTAACATCAGAAGAAATTTTTTATGTATAATCTTGTTTGCAAAAAATGAATGGGTGATGAAGCTGAACTTGCTGTTTTAAACAGTGACTGTTCAAGTAGAATATTTACAGTTCAGTATAACTATTTGTGAGAAAACTGACTGAAAACATCTCTTTGAATCAAGTTTAGTAATTTCTGGATTCCTGAACTGGTGACACTTTTAAAGGGTCTTACAGGGTTGTTTCCCACCTCCAGCCTTCCATCTTTCTCAAACTGAGGACTCTGAAAACAAAGATAGGGGGTAAATTCAATTCCATCATCATTGTGAAGGAAATTGGGCTTTTAAACACTGATCTGACAAAAGGATGTCTGAGAAGACATTCATTGTCCTTGTGTTCTGTATGGTGTTGTGTGGATTTCAAAATAAACTGCTCCTTGCCCTTTCCATCACGTCTCTTTTAATGCAACAATCATAATAAACACTTTATGTGGGTTCCTGATATATAACATTTAATATCCCACAAACATGTTATCACAAAGCAGTTTATGGAGCAATGCATTTTGTTCTTGAAGTGCACGGACTTGCAAGTATACATGCCAGCCTTATTGTGAAAAGAGCAAGGCTATCATGAATTCTTGTACTACTGGCATTTAAACTGCAGTGATTTACTGAATGAAATTATATTATTCAGGGCACTGAGCCCACACTCCTTTCCTTTGTTGAGTTGTCTCATGGGACCTTTCAAAGGAGCAAGGAGATTAAAAAACTGTCTTTATGCTTCTTCCTCTCAGGTTTCAGCTGTTTTCAGAGAAGGGAATAAAAGTCTCATACAGTAGATACCTTGCAGAGGGATAGTAAGATAAGAGAATTCAAATGTCACAAGAGGAAAAAAACATTCATTGTCTTTAACTGATAAATATCCAAAGATGGTTTTGAGTTAATTGTGCAGCAATGATCCTCAGTATCATGCAGGAATTTGTTCTTCATGCAATATGACATAAAAACAATTGATTTTTATTCCAATGTAAATGCTGAATCAGACAAACATGATACTTTACTAATCATTACACCTCAATTTCTGTTATACTGTATGATGATGTGAACAATTTAACTTTAGGTTGTGATTTTGGAGCTAATCTTTTTCTTTGCATACATGCATAGACACAAGAGAGAATAAGGTTCTTGGCAACCTTTCAGGGATAAAGAAAAGTAAGAGACCCTAATAATATGAATTTAACACTACAGAACAGACACTATAAAAGTACCTCTGCCCATCTTCCTCAATTTACTGCAAATACTCTCCCCCAGACTAAAATTCCTACTCCAATGTTAGCAGAAGAGGAAAACTTATGTGATGTTGACTGCACATAGATATTGAGAGGAAGATCATAGCTCGATAGAAATAATGAAAAGAAGTACAGATAAGCAGGCTAGATATTCTAGATTAGAGTTGAGGTTTCAGTGATTTGACTTGAGTTCAACAGTGGCAGATTACGCAAACTGTAGAAGAAAATTAACTTTACTTTGGTGTTTAAACATGAATTTTGCAACAGAGCTGCATCCAGATCCATCAGTTATAAGGAACAAATTCCAAGTGCCAAATGGAAACAAACTGCAGCAAGTTTGTATATTTGCAGTTCACACCCATATTCTGTGACCTGTCTCTGTCTCTGTTCAAGACTGGCCAATATGGTGAAGATGTAGAACAGAGATGTGCTGAATTTGGCCTTTTATGATAATGACCTCTGCTGATAAGCACCCTGCTTCTCTTCTCTGATTATTTCCAAAGGCTGTGAACAGGTTCAAAGCCTTACATTACTGAAATTTAATTAGGAGACTAGTTTGCATACATTTTAAATGTTAATCACTGTCCAGTGAGCTGGTGAACTTTGATGGGTCACAACCTACTCACCACTGGAAGAGTTTGTAGCTCCCACTGTCCATCGGCATTAATGCCAGAAACCAAACAAGGTAGGACATGTTTGGACATCAAAGAATCCTCTTCAGAAATGTAGGTTCGTTACAGAGATAAAAATATGAAGCAGGGAATTCAAGCTGATTCAAAAATTGCTTCTTTCTGAACTGGGCCTTCATGTCTATGTTTCTTCAGGCATTATCTACTGGTTATAATTTCAGATACTAGTTTCAAAATGGTAAGTTGCAGCAGAACAACTGCACAGAAATTACATGTATTGTGCTATGCTTACAATGAGTAACAATGTCTTAAGCAGATACTGAAACTCAAATTATGCACTAAAACCTGAAGAAATTCAGTATCAGAATAATAACAATTCATTTGAGCTTCAGTTGTTCTCCCCTGGTTTTATGTTAAAAAGTAAAATAGCATTTAAAAAGACGTGTTTCTACATTTTAATGCAGCCAGGCTGATGAAGAAGGACAAACACTTGAAAAGCACAGTTACACAAGGTGCTTGAAGATAGAAATTGTTTCCTTAAAGTGTTTAATCATGCTTTCCGAAACCACTTCCTCTGGTGACCTAATCACATAAATCATATTAAAAGGTTAAAGATGAAGTTCAATTACACCAAATTATATGTGATAGTTTCTCTGAAATGGATTACTTTCCATCAAAAAGTGAACTCCCTCCACTAAATAACCATATTATTTGCATGCCCTCTGGACTGAAAGCTGATATTCTGTCACATACTCTTGTGGATGGAATTTTGTCTCCTTAAAACTCTGCTACATGGGAAAATAACAACCACTCATGCAGCCACTTTGTTCTAGAAAGTGTTCACTTAATTACTGCGTTACTCTATGGAATGAAAATATTACATGTGACTTATGATTTCTGCAGAAATCCATTGAAAATCTGCCAGTCTTACAGCAGAGGAAACCAAGCACTAAGGTACAAAGGGAAAGCATGGAGCTGGAGATGTCCCACTCCTAGACCTACGCCCTGCACTATTTTCTTCCTCCCACCCCAAAAGAGATGTTTCTGCTGCAGACTTCTTACTCTTATGTATCTATTTTGGGTGACATCAATGTGTTTGTTGCATCAAAGTTTGAAGTGCTAAGGTCATCATACTCTCAAGGAACTTGTGAAAAACCACCAGCACAGCCTGGTGGCTGTAGAGGGTACTAAACAAGTCTCAGTCCGTCTGCCCCCTCTCAAAGCCTGAATAGGGAGTCGTCGAAGAGCAGATTCACTTAAAAGTTGATAACTAAATAAGATGCGAGGGAAAACCGTAAGCCAGAGCTGGCAAAGATGTTACACTGCCCCTATATTTAACGGCAGCAACAATCTAAGCCTGAAGAAGCTTTCATTGCATGCATCTTAGAAAATACTGGATGCTGGACAAAGGTTTTGGTAGCTGCAGAGTATATGGCAGGCATACAAAAGCTGGCAGAAATTGTGTTGTTATGTCAGAAATACGTCAGATAGATGGACTTTCTAGAACATCATCCCCAAGAATTATGCTGATATTGATGATTTGGTTATTAACGACCTTAATATTCTAAAACATACTCTCTGGGTTTAAGGGTCAGCATTCAGTACAAGAAAGCTGGACAGGGTTCATACGTCTGATAAATGCTGTAATGTCAGGTTCTCCTTTCAGGAGTTAAATAATATTTTATCAGTTCAGATAATAACACTTCAAAAAAAAATATCCTTTAAATCTATGCCTTATGGAAGTCCATGCAACTTTATGTATACAATGTATACACAATGTAAACAAACAAGGCCAATTTAAGACATAGGTGAGACGTGTTGTGTTAAATGGGGAAAAATAAACCCCTTGCTTTATTAGAGGGGGCCAGGCACAGCCTCAATATGCAACTACCAGTCCAGGCGTGTCTGATCTGGATTCACTGATAGGGCACAATCAGCTGCATCTATCAGCCTGGGCGTGTACTGATACAGATTCACTGATAATGCACCACAGGGACAGCTCCAATATGCAACTACCAGTCCAGGCACTTCTGATCTGGATTCACTGATAATACACCACACTGCCAGTTCAATTGTGCTCATGAACCCTCATGGCCACACTGAGAGATGAGCTCGCGCTCAGTGAGGAAATTACGATTGGCTTCCGAAATAGTGTAGTTTATTGATGTAACAGGTACAGGTTCTTATGGATTGCTGGTGATAAATGCTGTCTACAAAGCACGTGTGAATAATAGTTGCATGAATACAAGCGCTTGATAAAGTTAACACAGCCTGGCTCTAAAATATAAAGGTAACAGTAAAAGTAACTCTATAAAGATTCTAAGTTTTCCCAGGGAAGCACTGGATACAGTGCAAGTCTTACGCGCAGGTGTCCCTATGTGGGGGAAGAGAGGTCCAGCCCGTCAACCAGTCCCAGGAGTCCATTGATGTTATCTCCCTTGACTCAAACACAATGGTATCTTCCCCGATATCCCCCTCTCTCCTGGGTCATTTTATATTATTTTCACCTTCAAGGTGGAGTTTGAGTGACTCTAGTCATACATACCTTTATTATTATTGGTGCAAATCTCTCTCGCTTCGTTTTAAAGGTATATGATGCCAAAAATTCAGAGAGCATGCTCAGAGGGGGGTGATCTCATTTTGGAGGGGGGTCACATTGGAGATGGGTGTGTATTTTAGCATGTAAATGCATTATAATGACATTACAATGAAGCAAAGTTCACACTGAGGACAGCATTCTGTCAAAGGATGACAGGCTGCTGGCTCAGGGTAGCAAGTACGCAGCTTATCAGTTTCTTGCACCACCTAGTTCCCATCTTTTGCTGAGGCTAGGACAAAGTGTAACTGCGAGATCTCCACCTCACTCTACCCTCCGTCTTTGCTGCCACAGGAACCGCTGTGGAGTGCATATTCCTGGCTTTCCAGGTGTGGCTGCATCTCACCCTGAGAGGCCCTGAAAGTCCGTTTTTCCCTTATATGTGGACAATGCTGCATTTCAAATATAAATATTCCACAACATGTGAAGTAATAAAATATAACTTCTCTAAATTTCGACACCGCAAATTACATTGTAAAAAGATCCTAGGCCAATCTTCCTGAAAAATCAGTATCAGATAGTTGCAACACATAGGAAAAGAACAACTCACACAACCACAGCTCTTTCGGTCTCAATTGCAGCTGAAATTTTTGCTATGAGGGGCTCCGGTACCCGTGAAAATTCAGGCAACACACTGACATGCAACCAATTCTCTGCTGGGTGCCTGCTAATTACAAAGTAGTTTCAGTAGAATACCATAATTCTTAGCGGTTAATTAGGACTTTGTAATACAGCTTTGATAACACTACTTGAACTTAATTATGAAAGAGGTAAAAGGCTTGTCCCCACAGTAGAGAGAATAAATACATCATTACAGAGGAAATCATCTTAAGAAATAAAATAAAATAAATTTAATTTGTCACACAGGTAATAAAATTAATACCAAATGCAACAAAGGCATCCCACATTAATGATATTTTTAAAAGGCATCACGTCTAGCAAGATATTTTTGACTTTCCACAGGTGGAAATACACTAGTCTTAAGGAAAAAAAAACCAAAAGCCTGAGCAGAACAAAAGAGAATTGTGCACCACCCACTGGAATTTCAGAGTTTGTGTGAATTTGCACATCTGTGTGTAATACAGGTACTCATGGGTCTGGTAGGGCTTATGAAGCCCCTGAGCCAGCGCAGAAGCCTCTTGAACATGCAGGAGCGAGGTCATCAGAAAATGTGCATCTCTTCCATCTCTGTATCTCTCAACTCAGTAGTCTTTCTGATTTCTCAGGGGAAACTGGATCCAGCTATGGAGGTTGCACTGCATTGTTCAAGACAGCTGTGAGTGCACAGCATCCCGTGGAAGCCTAACCGCTTTGTGCGGGCCAGTTTTTCCTCACACAGAGGAATAAATTTGGCAGTATGACAGGCAGTTGCATATTAGGGTGGGAAGGGAAAATCTCAGCCCCAAAATAGGCAAAGGAGAGATATGAACCAGGCCTCCAAGGCAGTGGTTTAGCCTTGAACTGGCAGGGTTTAGTGCTGAAACACAGAACTTTGGTAAAATTCCATGTATTTAAAAGATTTTAAAGTCCTAGGGTTTGACTAGCGCAGGAAAAAGAAAAATACATAAAGGTGCCTGGAACAGACTTTTGTTGATGAACTCTGAACATTTTTAAAGTCAAGTATCTCTCATTCTGTTGTCAGAACAAATGGATTGACCAGTCCTTTTATGCTAGTAAAAGTTAGGATTTAATTCAACTTCAGTGCACACTGACCGTGCCAGAGAAATGCCAATATAAGCGTGCCTCTGGATAAGGTGGGAAATATGTCTTTCCCTTCTCTGTTCAATATCTTCCAGCATAACTACAATAAGCAGAGAATTACTATTTCTTTTATACAGATCTGCTTTCTGAGCTCTTTCTGTTTTGTTCTTGTCATTTTCCATGGCATTCTCGTATAGGGTTTCCTAAATACCTTCACACATTTTAAAAGATAGAGCAGTCAACATCCACTGAAAGCACTGTTGCTCTTGTGCCTGGCTGGGGAGCAACCTTTGCATGTACTGTTGGATGCCTATAGACAGACCTACTTTCTTATATACACTTTAGTATCTCCAGTGATCTACATCATTTTCCAAACCAGTTTCCAGTTACAGTAAAACACTTTTGACAGAACTTCTGTATGGGTCTGTTTTGGGTCTCTTTCACCTGTAGAGGTATAACTTTAAATGTCAAGAGACGTACTCAAGCATAAGAAAGCATACGGGAACTCGTGGAAGCACCACTGTAAAACTTATTTCTGGAGACGAATTTCCTGAAGCATTATGCAAACTGTACACATAAGGCAGGTTTCCTTGGTTGTTATGCTTTATGACAAGAACTTGACCTACTTGAAAGTGGGCAACATGTCATTCAAACAGATGCCTGAAAATGTGGGTAACCAAGAAATTATAAGCAGGTAGGTGCACCATAAGTAGTTAAAAGTAAAATTTGCATCCATTAATATCTAAGCAGCTGAAGATCCTGATCTGTATGGTCCCTAATTAAAAGAGGTCCTCCTCCCAGGTATTTAAGCTGGGATGAATAGTCTTAAAGAACAAAGAGCCTTTTCCATGCTCATTTGGGGAAAAGTTTATCCTACTTCAGCCATGAAGAGTAAGTTGAATATAGACACCTATTCCAACAATTCTGTACATGCTGACCAAATTAAACCATTGTACTTTCATTTCAGTTTAGCTGAGCACGCTCCAGAACACTTAAATAGTTTTTTTGTTTAGAGTACACTCTCGGTGTATTGTTGGCATTAAAACTAAGCATAGTGTCAACATCAATTAAGACATGACAGAGAACAATTCTAGTCCTGCTAGCCAAGAATCTTGGACACAAACTAGCCAGCTGAAAGCCTCTAAAACATAGTAAGTATACCACAGCCAGATGCACTGAATCCTGGCCCTACTAAAGCAATATGACACTATGATCATTTCAGTGAGCACTGAATTTCTCAGCTGAGTTCAGGTATTTCAAGATTATGTTTGAATCTGTAATTTCTCAGATTCACAGCCTTTCAGGTGCAGCTGAGCAGAGTAGAGATTGCTTTTCCTCCCTGGTTGATGAGGCAGGTTTTTTCAGTGGCAGAGATAGTGAAAAGCTTTGGACAGAAGGTCACTCTGATCAGGTTGAAAGCTGGTACCGTGAAACAAGTAGTAATACAGAAAGCTGTAAATATTGCATTTGGTCCAGCTATAACTATCTTCATATAAGGGTTATAATCCTGATTTTGCCCTTCATTTCAAGTAGAAAAATTGAAAATGTGAGAGCATAATGAGCAGCCAGGCTTCTCTATTGACACTGTGCATCTAGTACATTTGCATAGCCTTTGCAGACAAACCAGCATTCACATTTCATTTCAGAGAAATATGCAGTGATTTTGCCCCAAGTGGTGTGGCATTCAAACCAGTGCTTCTTCCTTTTAGTTGGCTTTGAATGTAATCACAGAGAGAGCAGAAGAGTCTGCAACTTCCAGGAAGAGACATTGCCAACAGCTCACAGAAAGCATGAGAGATTAATAGGCAAACCTTCATTTTCATAATACACCTTAAACAAGCCAATGGGGCAAACACTGACCTACCCTATCATGCACACTTCCATGATTACCAGTGAGAGTCTCTCCATTGCATTCAGAGCCTCCTTTCACAACTAAACGCTTTTGAGCTTCCAGAACATTAAAAGAGACAACCTGAAAATTTGACTAAACATCTTTTTTTCTGAACAGCCTCAGGTTCTTCTATCCCTAATTCAAAGCGAAGCAAGCAGATAGTGACAAGCACAATATGCACTCCGCACACTTCTCTTAAGGCAATTTTAATGTCAAGAAGGGACAGAACAAATGAATGAACCTCAAAAAAGAAGATTCAGAGGAGATAATTGGTATGTAGTTAGCTACTTACACTCTGTCCTATATTATTGCTTTTTTTCATGCTTTCAGTGTAGTTTTTTGTATGTGTGGCTCAGGCAATAGCTGAAAGATGAGGGACATTAAAATTTCTGGCCTGCTACTGGATCACTTTTCAGTGCAATTCCCCCTACTCCATTTACATGTGAATAAATTTCTTCAAATATTTAAGTATTTCTCAGCCTCTCAAGATCTGCAGAAATGGCTCAAAGGCTCAAGATTCACATTCACTTTGGCTGAGACACACACACCTGCGCACTCACATATCACAGGCATACAAGAGGAGATTGTAATTTCTCCACCTGTACAGCTCTATCCCCATATCATCAGGTCCTTCATTCTCACTTTGCAGCGTAAACACAACTTTCAGCAGTTCCAGTGGCATCATATCCACATGGAGCAGGAGAGTCAGCTCTAAATGGGTTGTGTTTCCTTCAAAAAAAAAAAAAAAAAGGATGGAGATATTTGTCCTTTGCTCAAGTCCTCTGTCAAATACTTATTTATCAGTTTTGCCTGAAGGGGTAATTCTCCAAACCTACCGACCTCGACAGCACTGGCAGCAGAATATTTTTTGATTGTTGGTTCATTGCTATATTGCCACTTCGGGGTTGAGGAGGGACGGTACCAGGCTTCTCTATGTCAGGCACAGTGCCCAGAAATGGCCACTGCACAAAGAGCTGCTCTCATAGAGCAGTATGATGTCCTGCCCTAGCCTACTGCAGCTCTGTACATTTTATGATAATCCCACAAAAAGACCAGGGTCCTCTGGGCTCATCAGACCAAACTGGACTCTTAAACGCATTCATGCATATGCAATGACACTAGTTGATTAGTCATATATGTGCACATTTGGTAGGTCCAGTGATGGAAATACATGAAGCCTATTACTTTCAAATTATGTATCTGGGACTGGTCTTTACACTTGGTGTACAAAAAACTGTGATTTGCCTATAATCTAAAAACACAAAAGCAACAAAAGTAGTGTACGAAACCTGGCACAACAGGGCAAAGGAGTTCTTGGGAGAGCTGTTTGTGGGAAGAAACATGAGGAAACACGTAGTATAACAATTCCGAGTTCTGCCAGCCCCAGTTTTATAATCCAGTGAGCATTTTTGTACTGCATTCTTTCTGCTGCTGTCTTATCTTACGCTTGGCTTGCAAACCCTTCACCACAGATATTTTTCTTTTTATTCTGAGTCATCATAACACCTACTACAATAAGCACAAAGCTGACAAGATACTAGTTGTTGTTACACTGAGTGACAATTTGTTGTTAGGTCTAATACATGCTGAGCCTCAAAACAAGTACATCCCTTTGTGGTACTCCAATTCTCCACTGATTTATAGCAACATAAAGTTTGAGTCAGCTTGAAAACACTGGATCCATTTACATTACCTCAGGAAAAGCTGTTTAAGACAATGCATTGTCCCTTTCCTGGTGCTGTCTGGCTTGGCAGTTCAGCATGTTGTGTACGATTTTTATTCCCATTTCTCTGTTGTGGTTACATCTGAAACTTCCTTTTTTCCTCTGACATGTCTGTCAGCTCTACCTCTCATGCTACAATGCAGCTAAGAGGATATTCACTACCATTCAGGGGAGCAGCAAAAAAATCTATGTATCTTATAACTCACCACGATAGATCCTAATAAGTCACTAAAACACTTAGCAAATAATCATGTTTAACTCTGATTCACTGTAATGGAGGGTAAGGGCACTTAGTACTAATTTGAAGCACTCGACAGAAGGAAGGACTGGATCCTACAAGCCTCGTCATCCTGTTGCATCAGTCAGGGAGATTTTATATCATTAAATACAGTAGAAGCTGAAACAGACTCTAAACAACTCTTCCAAAGGTCATCTTGAACTGGAAATAGTTTCTTTCACATCTTCACATCAAACTGTAACCAACTTCAAAAAAAAAAAAAAAAAAAAGAAAAAAAAAAGTTTGCAATCCAGTGAAAAGAGCCCCACGCAAGTGAACTTAAATCAAAGGACTGTAACAACTGACACATATGGTCCAAAATATAACCCAGATAACACAGCTTATTTCAACACTATCCAGAGGCTTTCAGCAAGTTAATTGCCTTTTAGAGATACACAGTTTCTAATATTTGAATGGGTATGACAGGTTTTAAATCATTACATGCTGCTTCAGAAACTAATACTTTCTACAGCAGTCAAGGATACTAATTTTATTACAAATGAGTTGTGTGCTTTTCTCATTCCAAAATGTTACATTCTATTACATGTTAAAAAGAAAAAAGTTAAGAGAGTACCCTGTAGGCATATCCTAGCATCCAAAGAAGAATGTCATGCCAACTCATTCTTCCTGGTGTTATTAGGTTAGGAGATAGCTTCTAGGTGAATGACATCAACCTATAATGATCACATTAAGGCAGAATTCATTAATTAAAGATGAGGTCTGGTTTTATTCACTTCTGGTGTTAGCTGAATAACCTGTGGCATTTTCTTAACAAGAAAAAGGTATTTCTTGCGTTTTCTAGTAAAAGAAGAAAAAATGGGAAGGCCATATTCTTATATAATCATAAATCAGAATAGCTCCACTGGTAGCTCCACTATATCCAGTAGAATATAACTATTTCTAACTGGGAAAAACATACACCAAAACATAGCATAGCCTTGTATGATCACAGAGTATCTACCTGATGAATTTTAAAACCCAAGTAGTTTTGTTTTTGGGTTTTTTTTGTTTGTTTTTTTTTTTTTTCCCTGTGGAAACCATAACTAATTTTCAGCTTGTGATGTTGGAAAATACTTCCCTTACCAACTTTTTTAAAGGCCGGGACCAATTTGCAAATTTGTACAAGAATTTCGACTTTCAGTTCTACAAGAGATAGGAGTTTAAAATTTTGCACCTAGTTTTCTTCAGTAAATATTAGTAACTTAAACATATTTTCAGACTAATTTTAAACTATATCAGCATACATTTTATCCCACAGAGATCCTGACTTAAGAAAATCTATTGGTTGTATAGCTAAGCAATGCTAGTAGACAAATTCAAAGTCAATTTCATGTTTAGTTAGTTTCTCTGAAGGAAAGAAGTGCACTGGGTAGAATTGGCAGGTCAGGTTCCACTCTTCTTGATGTTAATTTAAAGTAATGCAATGAAACTAATGGCATTTTTTAATTTACAGCAGTATCCATGGAATTAACGTCTGGCTCAAAGAGTTTTACTGATTGTCTTTCATCAAGACTAAGTACAAATACAAAATAAGATCAAAAATCTCATTGACTGTATTTTCTAACCCAATTAAATAAGTGATGTGTCTTAATAGAGGAAAGCCCACCTCCATAATACAGATTCTGTACTCTGAATCCTAAAGAAGTTTCATAATTTTGATTTGATCTCTGTGGCTTAACCTTGCCGGTCATTTTAAACACAGGCTTTGTTACAGTCTCGTTTTCCCACAGGCAGTGTTCACTGTTAATCTGCTTACCACCTACTTACTTTATTTGACAAAGGCACACCGCTCCCTAGCTGCCACCTCCAGTAAAATTCAGCTTAAGCATAAGCAGATAAAATAGATATTGAAATGAAATGCTTAAATAAAATGGAGTGTTAGCTTTTGCTGGCTTTGGTAAAATATGTTTCAGAACCAAATGGAAAGGACTTTTCTGACTGCCTTCCCAATCCTGCAATGGGATTACCCTGGTGCAGATTTTTGTTTCTTAATAACTTCGGTCATTCTCTCACTAACACATTATCAGTTGGGGGAAAAGAAAACCAACAAAAAACAAACAAAAACAAACAAACAAAAAACCCCAAAATACAAACAAAAGAACACCAAAAAAACAACAGCAGAAAAAAGTCCAACTTTGAAACATTTGCGGACCACTGGGAGTAAAAAAGAAAAAAAAGAGAAAAAAAAACCAACAAACCAAACCAAAAGCAAGACCCATTAACTTAATTCTGCTACTTGACGTACAATATCATCTATGCTAAGTGGATTATTTTATATATATGCACACAGGTAGGAATTCAGTTAGGTAGGTATACAGATAGATTGATGCATACATATGTATATATTCATTTCAGCATTTCTATTTTGCAGCAGATCAAATGGAAATTGTCTCTATTCAACAGTTTGATGTAACTTACAGTTTCTTACATAGAGAAACTCATGTAAATGAAAATAAATTGCTTAATATACCCTGTAGTAAAAGTGCCTCAGATTACAGATCTCATCTAATTACTACTCCAAGAAAAGTGCAACATTAGTGTTCAAATCTGACAGACACTTTGGTGAGGGGATATGAGGTTTTCACTTTTGTCCCTCACAACTCATGTCCTCTGATTATTTTCTAAGTAGAACATTATTACTTCAGAAGGTTTCAGAATCATGTGTTTTAAGAAACTGTGTGCTGCTTTGCAATATTCATCATTTTCTGTTATCTTTTAGTCAGGCCCTTCACACCATTCCTTTCTCTGCTGTTTTAGTCTGTTAAAAGGCTGCCACTACTGAAGGCGAGGATAGCTATAGATGTTCACTAGATAAGAAAATCAATAAGAATATAGATGTTCACTAGATAAGAAAATCAAACCTTGAAATTGGGATGGTGCTGAAATAGACCTGACTTTAATGTTCTCTCTTTTTTTTTTCATTTTCTTTTAAACTAGTGGTGCTTTCCCATCTAAAAGGACAAGTTCAATTTTCCTTCGCTTCAGCACTGTTAGCATGGCCCTGAGTAGAATTAATAAATCCACCTATAATTTATTAAAGTCTTTCACAGTTCTCCACTCAACCAGCTCACATGGCATGTAGTTTAAAAAAATGATTCTGTCACCTGGAATGAGAGGATACAAATAATGGACAAACCAGCATCAGAATGACTGTATTTAATGACTACACTCCCAAGAAGCCTTATGACACCCATCACAAACACTGCCATGTTGAAACATGTCATGGCTGAAATAAAGCACTTACATACATGTGGCTGCTGATCTTCACCTTCGTTAGTAACATCTCTAAATCAGAAAACCTTCATGAAACAAAAGGTCTGCACCTTGCTGAATCCAGGACATAGCTCTTGAGAGAAACTCACTATGAACCTGAATCTCTTACAGGGGTCAGAAAAGGAGTAGAAGCAAAAACGCTATCATATGACTACCTAAGGCTGTATCACGGGGCTATTATGGAGATTATTCCTGGGACACACTTTCTTCTGTGGCACTTAAGACCAGCAACGATCTTCGTGGAATTAGTCACTTGTTAATATGAGAGGCAGAAGCTGGTCTCCACCTTATAGGCCCTTGCACTGCCAAAAAAAAAAAAAATAAAAAAAAAAATAAAAATAAAGTCAGGATGGATTGAATGAAAATTGATGGTAAATACATAATAGAAAACCTTAATCATGGAATCGCATGATATTCATCCAGGGTCAGACACTTTTCCCTTGAGATAGAATTAGAGGTATGAAAGGAAGCACTAAAGAAGGGAGAATGCTTTTGGAGAGGTACCCACATAAGAAATTAGCAAATTACCTTGTATTCCAGCTAATTCACAGTGATTATAAGGTCAATTCATTGCTTTCTCAGTGACTGTGTTTCACATTCTGTATAATGGACCTGCTACCTTTGCACTGCATGCTGTAAAACCAAGAAACAAAAGATCTTGCTGCAGAGAAGGTTGTTTGAGCAAGAAAAATACCCTGTGGATGAAGTATGCGGGTGAGGGTGCATTGCACTTGCTAGAGGCATTTTCATCCAAAATCAGTTTCCAGATATACATTCTGTCTAGCTGACCTGATTTTAAGTTCAGTGCTATGGAAAACTGAAATAAATTAAATCAAAATATAAGAAAATTATAGAGGTGTCTGTTGCGTCCCTGCAACCCAAATGTGTTGAAAACAGACTTTGGGGTTGAATTGGCTTGAATTGGCTTTCCGATGACACCAAGCTGTGTGGTTCTGTTGATATGTTGGAGGGAAGGAATGCCATCCAGAGGGACTTTGACATGCTTGTGAGGTGGGCTGATGCCAACCTGATGAAGTTTAAACATGCCAAGTGCAAGGTCCTCCACCTGGGTTGGAGCAATCTCAGGCACAGCTACAGGCTGGGCAGAGAATAAATTCAGAGCAGCCCTGCAGAGAAGGACTTGGGGGTTTTGGTTGATGAAAAAATGAACATGAGCCAGCAGTGTGCACTTGCAGCCCAGAAAGCCAACCATATCCTGGGCTGCATTGAAAGGAGTGTGACCAGCAGGCGAGGGAGGTGATCTTGGCCCTATACTCTGATCTCGTGAGACCTCACTTGGAGTATTGTGTGCAACTCTGGTGTCCTCAACAGAAAAAGGACATGGAACTGTTGGAACAAGTCCAAAGGAGGGCCAGGAGGATGATCAGGGGGCTGCAGCACCTCCCATATGAAGATAGGCTGAGAAAGTTGGAGCTGTTCAGCCTGGAGAAGAGAAGTCTGCGTGGAGACCTCATAGCAGCCTTCCAGTATCTGAAGGGGGCCTATAAGGATGCTGGGGAGGGACTCTTCATGAGGAACTGTAGTGATAGGACAAGGGGTAATGGGTTCAAACTTAAACAGAGGAAGTTTAGATTGGATATGAGGAAAAAATTCTTTACTGTAAGGGTGGTGAGGCACTGGAATGGGTTGCCCAGGGAAGTTGTGAATGCTCCATGGCTGGCAGTATTCAAGACTGGATTGAACATAGCCTTGGGTGGCATGGTTTAGTGTGAGGTGTCCCAGTCCATGGCAGGGGGGTTGGAACTAGATGATCTTAAGGTCCTTTCCAACCCTAACTATTCTATGATTCTGTGATTCTAAGATGCTCACAAAGCAGAACATAAGTGCTAAACAGTGATTGTTTAAGTTTCCTTCTTAAAAAACTGAATGAAAAGACAGCTACATAATACCACTGATTTTTGCTTACACTCTCCAGAGTGAAAGGTAAAATCAGCTTTAGCTTCAGACTCCCTGAAATCTCCAGTTAAATACAAGCTTCATGCATCCAGTTAAAAATAGATGTTGTTTTGAACATCTTCATTAAAGCTGTTTATTTGCATATGTGCCTGATCTCTATTTATCAGGAATATACGTATACATCTTTCTAGAACTTTTTTCTGATAAGAAATTGCCCTCAGCTCCTAAACAAATTTTATTATTAGGATTTTTGTAGTTTTTTAGACTGTTAGGATTTGGAGAGTTTTGCTGTACATGATTTCTTTTAATTAAAAAAATATAATCAAGATTAAATCATTCATTTTGTTTTTATAGGCCAGTAGTGGATGATACTGTCAAGAATCACAAAATCACAAAGTGTCTGAGACTGGGGACACCCCTGGAGCTCATCTAGTCCAACTCTTCCAGCTCAGAACAGAGTCAGCTACAGCAGGGCCTCCAGGATTGTGTACAGTCAGGTTTTTAATATCTCCAGGGACAGAGATAATCTGATATAATCTTTCTTGGAAACCTGCTCCAGTTTTTTAACACTCTCATAGTAAAAAAGTTTTGCATTGTATTTAAATGGGCTTTCCATTATTTCAGTCTCTATGCATTGCCACTCGTTCTGTCATTGGGCAAGACTGAGAAGAGTCTGGCTCCAACCTCTACGCTCCTCCATCAGATATTTATACAATGGAGAAGATACCTCTGAGCTTTCACATCAGAACAGTCCCAGCACTCTCAGTCCCTCCTTGCTTTACAGGTGCTTCTGTCCCTTCAACATCCTTGCGGCCCTTCTCTGGAGCCATTCCAGTATATCTGCTGAGTCCAGAAGTGGAGCCAGCATTCCAAAGCATAGAAGTATTATCCTCCTTAACCTGCTGGCATCAGTCCTCCCAGTGCATCTTAGGATGCTGTTGGCCACCTTTATCACAAGGGCACACTGCTGGGTCATGGTCAACTTGGTGTCCACCATGCCTGACCAGGAGCCAGGAATATTTGATGCATTGTTCTTAATTTTATTCCTCTACTCCCCTCTGTTGAAATTATTTTCTCCTCCCCCATTGTACTTTGAAAAATATATTGAGAGGAAAAAAATTAGTTTGAAACAGAAGAATTTTTATGAAATAAAGGTTTCTTCATTGATCTAGGCTGATGCAATTAATCCCTTCACTGTCTCAACAAACAAGGCTTCAGACTTCATTTTCTTCACCTGTTACTGTAGTTCTCCAAGATTAACTAAAATACCTTTACCTCTCTAAACATTCTTGATAAGTGTTGAGAGGAAGAATTTGGAAAAAACAGCATAAATACACAAAAATACACAAAGGCAGTACGAAAAAAAATATGTATGTTCACAATTTCTATCAAGTATGTGATTTAATTTTCCCATAAGTACATACTTTCCTACTGTGACACCACAATACATGTCTTGAATCACAGATGTAAAAATTCTCAGGAACTGAGGGTCAATTCACAACAGAAGCTTAAAGAAATATGTTTATAGTCCTGCAACATGGGGTCTGGATTTGGTTCAGCAGTCTTTGTTTAAGAAAAAACTGCAGAGTTATTTTAGAATTTGATTCCAGTGTCACTAAGGTTTGAAGAAAGACAACAAGGAGTTGATATATAGGGCTCTGACTTTGGCCTGTCTTCTCTCTTCATCTTGCTACATCATCCTCTACAGGGTTTGTAGATTTACGCTAAAATTAACATAACTGTACTTGCTGCATGCTCAGCTGTGCATATCAGCCTAGTAAGAAATTAGTAGAGTTGCAGTATCTTTCATTGCTAATTTTGAATAGGAACAAAGACAAGTCAAGCCATAACATTGATCAATTTAAAAATATGTTAATTGTCTTTCTCATTATTTAGCCTACTTAGCTATTTGCCAATATTACTCTCCGAAACACAATTCATGAGAGCTACTGTAACATTTTAAAAACTGCACCTCAGTTCCTTCAAAATGACAGTTTTCCTACTAACTGAAAAATGGATTTCATGAGGATTTTTGTAGAGAAATCACCAATCAGAGGCAGAAGTTAATGTACATCTAGTGCACACTATCAACTGCTTTTCAACCTCCGTTAATAATGAAAATTAGCTATCTGAACCAGCAAAGTGCTAACCAGTTTTCAGTACCAGGAGTTCTCAATTTGTGTTCAGAACAGCTGCGAACAGTTCACTCACACTTTTGTTGCAAAATATCAGTGGTAGCTGCAAAATGGCAAGTAAGCAAGGGAGTTTATTTTTCTCCCCTGCAAGCCTGAATGATTCCTGCTAATGCTAATATAGGCATTCCTGTGCCATAATGACTCTGCATTCCCCTCAGACTGCAACCTGACAATCTTACAGCATATCAATGTGCATAAAGAAGCATAATGAATATTAACTGTGTTTCCCAGTTTCTCTGTGGAAACCTGGAATGCTGGAGTGTCCTACTCCATTTTAGCTTTTGGGAGGACACTGATGGGAGGTTTTTGGTTGTGTACGGAATAATAGCTCTTTTGACATTTGGATGTGGAATTCCCCATTCTGATATTTCTTTTGTGGGTTGCAGTATCTTCTGGACTGCTTGAGGCCTTATCTACACACATTAAAAAATAAAAAAATCCGTTTCAAGTGGTGAAGTCAAATGGCAGCTTTTTAAGTAACAAATCAGCAAATAGCTCCCTGATAGTGAATGTGAGCAAGAGAGGGGCAGGGGGCGATTTGTAGATGCGTGTGCAAAAGGTGATCTTTTTTGTCATTTTTACTCTGTCTAAAATGAGTGACAATCGTCTGATGGGCTACAATTCTTTGTCTCTGCTCCTTGTCAAATTTCTGTACCTCACCTTTCTCTGACACTGGAGGAAGTTATTTATCCAAGGGGTGCAGATAAATCCCACTTCTTAGCACACCAAACCACACTCATTTTGCACATATTCATGTGCATAATATTCAACATCACAAGACAAAGAAGAAAAAAGCCATCATCTGAGGAAGAGATGGAAGAGGAGGATATGGGTTCAGAATTTCAAGAGGGGGGAAGTTTGCTCCTGCAAGTTGTTCTCAAAGCAAATCAGTATCTGTAATCTGAAATTCTCTGCAGTTTAAGCATTTAGGCTCAGATTTTCAAAGAAACCTTTGTGTAATCTGGCATTCAAATCCAATGAAGCTGCACATAAGATATCCAGTAGGTTCTCGACAACTCTCCGTGCTATGAGAGACAAGAGATGCTTCCCATGTCTGTCAAAAGATGCCTAGAGTTCAACATTACTTTTAGCAGAAAACTGAGGCATAAAATCTACATGTATTAATATTACAATCCATGTAGATGTATGCATCTTCTTAGCATAAAGAAAGAAGTTGGAATTCCTAAAAAAGCAGGAGAAAAAGAGGGAATCTTTTACCTGTGGTCTTCAATGAGCAGCAATTCCAGCAGACTGAGACAGTTCAATCTGAGGCTATGATAGTGAGAGTTAATGAATTTACAGCTGGTGGACAGCAGGGCATTCAGGGGCAACCCCCAAGCCCAACCAGACAGTGTTGGTGACTTGAATCTGAAAAGTTGTAACATCTTTCTGTTGATTATTAGTTGTTATGCCTTAGCTTGAGGAAGAAAATGTGTTAGAGGTTCTTATAAAGCTGATCTGAAACTGAGTTGAATTTGTTAGACGGCTCCTACTGAGAAGGGCTGAACCATTCATACTCAAGTGGAGTTCAAAAGGGATTTCTGCCTGGCTGTGCAGTGATAGAAAGAATCCAACAGTGTGTGAAGCATAAGGCTGGTATTAGATGCTGCATGAAGGTCCCTCATGTCCCATCCCTTTGGAAAGCCAATGATCAGATTCCTGCTCCACTGTGGGACTTTTCTCCACGACTGGTCTTGCTGGACCCCTGAATCATGACCTAGAGCTAGCCCTGAGCTGTGTGTAAAACTAAATGCACACTTCATTTTCTCAACATGTACAGGATAGGCAAAAGAGGAACTCCTAGGGAAGGGGAGAAATTCCCTATGTATGTCTGAGAAGCAGAAAAAATATTGGTGGAGTTTGACTGAGTTTGAGTCCCTTTCCATCCTCTACACAAAAATAGCAAATAAATGAAAAAAAAGTAAAAATCAAAAATTCTTATTTGTTAGAGATCAAAATGCTTCTCCCTTCATCCCCCCCAATGCAGACATAAAATAACTCTAGAGGCAAGGTCCCTGGAATACTAATTGGACCACCATTCTAAAGCCACATTACACTGGTAATCTGTGCAGACACACATTTTGCATAAAGTCTTATCTGCAGTAAAAAAGTGAAAGACTTATTTCTTATTTCATTGTGGCCAGGGCTTCACCAAAGAATGAGCTGTGGACAAGAACAGCAGTAACTTTAGATCCCCCAAAACTGATTTGTCTGCACTCCAGGACAGCTGAAATGCAATCAACAGCACTGATGTACAATTGACAATGTCATCATAAACTAACACTGCAAACCAAAGGAGCCTAATAAAGGTGCGAGGACAAGAGAACAGGAATAGAACAGGAATCAGAAGCATTAATGAGGGGAAGACAAAAGATCATATTTCATCTTGGCAGTACACATCTTATTAATATGAAGAAAGAACTCACGGCAAATCATCCCTCATTTTTCTTGTACACAATGGATGTCTAATATATTTGGTCACTTATCACCTGCAGTAATGAAGCAGTACAAGAATATACACTCATAACAGTGAATATAATGGCAGGAACCCTTTGAGTCTCCTTCTCCACATTAAAGAATTCTGTGTTATTTGAAAAAGAAAGAAAAAAAGTCTATACTTGTGTTTCACAAAGTTTAAACATATGACAGGAAACAACATTTACACGCTCAATTATTTCTTCCTTTCTCTCCTCCTGATTAGATGCAACTTTTTGGTCATGCGTTCCATGCATTTTTGTTTTTTATGTATAGATGAAGTGAGTTTGAATACAACACATCAAGCTCTGTGACTACCTGTTTCTGGAACTGTCTGGATCATGTGTTTAGTTCTGTTATTCCTTCTTCTCTAGCTGATACTGTATGCACGCACTAGCAGCTGAGGGAAAGGGTAGAGCTTCATTCCCACTCACTGTTCGCTTTCCATGAGGCAGTGGAGAACAAAATCAGCCTCTCAAAGAGAGAGGCAGGCATAGAGCAGGATTTCACAGGAAGAACTATGTCGGGTCTAAGCTTTTAATTTCTGCTTTTCCACCCTTAACACCCCGAAAGCAGGAGAGGAAACAAAGGCAGGAAAGCCTCATTTTCTTGCTCTACAGCTGCTGGTGAAGATCATTTGTTCTTACTTCACGTGATCTAGTTCATGGGAGCCAAGATGATGCCCAGAGAGTTCCCCATAAAAGTCAACTCAATATAATTGTAACACTTGTGGCTATTTATTGAGGACTCGTGAGTTAAGATGAGCACTTAAAGTCTGCCAATATTACAAGTGCCTTGTCTTTACTAGGCACTTGCAATATCTCCCATAGGCACTTGTAGGTCTTCCATTGGCTGCCCTCCAAGGTGCACACCCCTCTTTGGACATGATTTCTTCCAGAGCAGGTGCATCTTACTCTTAACCATATACTTGGGGCCCAATGGTACCCTTTGCTTTCAGATTTTGCATTGATAAATTGTGCTGCTATCCTCTGATTGGACAGTCTTTCTCATAGTCACATGCAAAACATCTGAGATGTTATTTAATCTCATGTGTGAGGAAGCAGGGAAAAAATGCAACCATAGATTGTTCCCTTTCTTCCTTTGATGTTCTAGTCCTGCATCTTTTCAGCTATAGTTAAAACTCCCTGGTGCTACAGTAAGCACGGAGTCCTGTGATGTAAAATAAAAATAAAAAAGGAAAAAGAAGACTTGCATCACAACTAGTTCATATGCAAGCGTGCAGCTCCCGATACACTCTGGAGATGCAGTGTTTCAGTTTGCAGCATGCACAGTCTGATCACAAGCTCAGTAACAGGGAGCAAATGAACTCACTGCACCCAAGATGTGGGAAGGCAAGGGATATACTTTCTAGCAGTAGCATCACCTGGGACACCAAATCAGAAAGAAGAAATTAGAGCAGCTCCTCACAATTAATGCTTGCATTAAACCTAGATGTACAAGAGAGAGCTTGCAGCTATATTTTGTTGCACATAATCTTCAGTCCTGACAGGACGTGAAGTGTTTGTCCAAATGAAAGGAGAATATACCGTTAAAAGGTCAGGGAGGAGGCAAGGGAGAGAGGAAGAGGGAGAAACATGCTCCTAACATCATTTTGGGTGCTACTCCAGCACCTTCATTAACAGCTAAGACCTGATATTGACAGAGACATAGAAATAACTAGAAGACAGGCAGTGTCCCACCTCCACAGAACACCTGCTGTACTGTGATGTGGCTTGATTTGTACTGTACGTGTCATGGTAACTGCAGGGTGCCCCAAAAGAACACGAACACCAGGGTCCCACTCAGTGCAGTGGGATGCACAAAGAAAGTCTTCCACAGACCTCTCAAATGGGGTTTGAAAGATGAAAAAGAGCCTTTCTGATTCCACTAATTCTCCAGCAGCCAAGACAGAGCTAAGCTCTGGCAGCAACTGCAGCGACACAGGACAGAGATGGATGTGCAAATGCACACACACTGCAGAAGGGCTGCTCGGCTTAGTTTCCTGCAACACTTGAGCTGGGCTCCCTCTTCCACTATGTAATTTGTTGTTGCTTTCTTGCTCTGGGAGAAAAAGGTAAAAAGCCAGTGTTTTTCCACTTAAAGAGACACAGTGCAGGAAGAGTTAAAGTAAGAAAGCCTGAATGCTTAATCTCCCAGAAACATATGAGAAGAGCAATCAAATCTGCGATAAGTAGCTCCAAATGAGGTATGCCTGATTGCTTTAGGCCATGCTGTTTGTCAGTCTTTTAAAATTCAAGTCATTACCAGATGCTGATCTGCTATAATATTGTGATATTTTATCTGATTACACTTATGTGATTGTGCCATATCTGCTATTTGCCTTCCCATTTTTCCATGTATATTAAATGCAGGTGGTTTTATTATTCAGAGAGCCAGAAAGTGTTGACTGCTCTGAATATAAATGGGGATATTATATCATTACCTTGCTCTGAAAGCAGAGTCATTCAGTGTGTAAATCATATGCAAGGTACCTAGTGGAGGCACAATAAGCCATAATGTCTTGAGAGAGAAAGCAATGAGGAAAGGATAAGGAGATAAAAATTTAAGGCATTGTTAAAGAAGGATAATCTTCATAATCCTGTTTAGTTCTTTCAAACCACAGTTTTTGTTGATAATATAACCTTTATATTCAAAACTTTTATTAAGTTTGTTAAGTATCTCTTGGTGAAGTTATTGCCACATGGAACATTTTCAATAATGGGACTGAATAAAAACCAAGCTCACCAACCAACCAAGCATTTTGACTGCTTTCAAAAGGATGCAGAAGGGAGCCCCACATTTCTGCAAAAGCTCTATGGACCTTTCCTCTCATCACCACAAGGCTTACTGTGGCTTACAGGGCTTCAGGTTTCCCTGGAGAAATGTGCAGGAATCACTTAGAGCACATCTGAACAGCAGATTAGGGTATCAGGGCAAAGGGATTTCATCTGCAGATATAATAAAGTTAAACTGGAAACCCCTTTTTGCTTGCAAGCAAAATTCCTTGATGATTTTGCTGTGATAAATTGACAGAATGATAAATCCCACTGTGAGGATGCTTTAAAATGTTACTAAATCACAGGCAGGCTGAGACTTGAGAAACTTCTGGAGATCACGTGGCCAAACTCCTTTGCTGAACCAGAGCAGGTTGCTCAGGGTTTTGGATGTCTCCAGAGATGGAGACTCAACAACATCTCCAGGAAACCTGTTCCTGTGCTCAAAACCCCGCGCAGTAAAAAAAGTGTTTACTTATGTTTAAACGGATTTTCCTGTCTTTCAGTTTGTATTTATTGCCTCTTGTCCTGTCACTGGACACTCTGAGGAAAGTCTGGCTCCAACTTGTTAACTTCCCCCATGAGATATTTATAAACAGCAATGTGGTCACCCCTGGCCTTCTCTTCTCCAGGCTGAACAGCCCCAGCTCCCTCAGCCTGTCCTCACAGGAAAGATGCTCCAGTCCTTTCATCATCTTTGTGGCTTTGCTCTGTACTTGGTCCTGTATGTCCATGACTCTTTTTTAAAGTGGAGCCCAGGGTTGGGCACAATAACATCTAGATATGATCGTAACCAGAGATGATAATGTTCCTCTCCTTTGGCTGTCTTAGTGCAACCTCTCGTGATCCTTCTCAACCTCCAACTGTCCTGACTTGACAGATATAGATGCAGGTAAACATTCAATAAAAAAAATACAGCATACAATGGCCAATAACTCCCCATCCCTGCCTCCAACAGTTCTGCATGCAGTCAGAACAGCAGAGATGTCAGGTCCCCCAAAAAGGCTATAGCACAAAGCAACCCTGCTGCACCTCTGTTTACACAAATGATTTCAGAGACCATAACTAGGAGTCCTGAGGGAGATGGAGTTGGTCAAGTGGACAATAAATCTAAGTAAAACAAGATTATCTTATGTAGACACTAATAGGAGGTAAAAGTGAGCAGGGTGTGTAGAAGGAAGCTGGAGGAAACCTCTATAATTAAAACAAAACAAACACCAACTTCTCTGAAAAAGAAGAATGAAAACAGAAAAATTAAAGAGGGAGAGGAAGGGGCAGTCAACACAAGAGCCATGGTTGAACTGCTGAGAGACACAGAAGTTCCAGAAGAAAAACAAGCAAACAAAATAAACGAACATGGGTGAAAGAGCCAGAACTATTAAAGGTTAGATTAAGCTTGCAGGGAAAAGAGGAAGAGCAACAAAACAAAAGCAAGGATTAGTGAAGGTGACAGAATTATGAGTAAAGCTGTCTTGAAATCTGAACTGAGAAAAAAGTACATTATTGTCCTGGGACCACAGCATACAGTGTCAAGCTGTCAGGTATGTCTTTTATACAAATGCACAGGTAGTCCACCTAACCCAGAGGTAAGATAAGCAGAAATGCCCTCCTCTCTAAGGTGTACCTTCAGAAAACAGAAACAAAGAAAACTGTGAGGACAAAAAAGATACACATAGCACTCGAAGTAGTGGACAAACCAACGTCTTAAATGCCTTTTTCCTGAATCTTCATTGATTATATCTGCCCAGATGATTTTCAACACAGTGTAACACCCTAATAACATTGATACACAAGTGTGGGTGCCAAGGGCATTAACCTCCAAGCTTGATGGAACACGTGATTTTATCACGAACATCACAAAACATGTTATTCATGAAGCCTCTACTGCTGGAGCCATGCGACACGGAAATTCTTAGTTTGAGTTCGTATTTCAAAAGCCTCTTTTTGTCTTCCCATCTGCGGAGAAAAGTCTGAAGATATCAGATCAAGTTTAAAAAAGCAGATAGCAAGTAAAAAGTATGCCATGTTTAAAAAATATTTTAAAACATTTTAAAGAATGTAATTTTCAACATTTTGGAAATCTTGATTTATCATGCCTGAGCTCAGTTTCTCCCCTTTGTCAAATCTCCTGGACAGGAAAGCTAGCAAGTGCCATACTGCTTTCCCAGGATGAAAAACTGTCTTGTCAATCACCACCTCATTTTTATAAATCTGATTAATAAAAAAAAAATATGCAGAAAGTTCCAAAACTTCAAGAACTGGTGGTTAAAAAGCAAGGTCTTGTCTCATGCTTAGAGGCTTCTGTGTACGAAACACTTGCCTTTAAGTGCTAAACTAGGCGATTTCTAGAACTCTTTATTTCCTGGTATCAGCAGTTACAAAGAAAAGGGGCACTGGTCTTGCTCTGCTTTCAGAAAGCAGCTGGTTGCACTGGCACAGAGGTACAAACTCCTGTCTCCTTGGTTCCAGCACCAGACAGAGGATTCAAATAACAAACTGAACTGGTTTTTCCTGTTGACTTCTAAGATCAAGGGATAAAGAGAACATGGGACTAGATGAACTGTATTTGGGTACTGGTGCAGCTTTCAGTATTTTTGTGAAACCTTACCTCAAAACTCACTTATATTTGTTTGGATAAAGGACAAACCTTTACGGAAACTGAATGGCAGAGTCAAAAGTGAAAGACAGTGCTGTAAATTTGCAAAGGCACACAGATATTCAGGGAAATGGAACTGTGTCACTCTTGGCTTTACTTAAAGCCTCCCTTGTATAGTGTTTTAGAGGAAAAAATATTACATTTGTGAAAGCTGCAAATTATGTTAAATGTAGGGGAGCTGCAAACTCCAGTTAAAGCAGGATAAAGTCTTTTTGAGAGATTAGAAAGACAGATAAAAATAATAGAATGAAGCCATTTTCTTAGGAGATCATTTAGTACAGAGCTCCTCATACGCAGTATTTCCAAGAGCAGTGCACCCAGGATGACAGGTTTTCCAGGTCTGCAAATATGCCACCACAAAGACTTGAGAAGCCACCCCAGTTAATCTAGTCATGGGTGGACTGGTATCAGACTCACTGGAGGGAAGAAGACATTTGAGTTCTGTGGGTTTTGCTTTCAACAGGTTTTTTTTTTTTAATGTATAAGTACATGGGAAGAGAGAGCTGAACATTTCTCAAATTACTGTGGTGGGCACAGAACAGTTTGTTGATTCTTATCTGTGTTAATACATAATTATTTGCTTTCCCCCTAGTGCTTCTTACACTTGGGCATGAATAAATGCCATGTGATCATGCAGTTCAGGCAGCAGTCACTGAATAACGACAATAAAGCAAAACAGTAAAACAAAGCAAAAGTCACAAAACCACCCTTGCCCCCCATCTAGGGCTGGGGGCTGCTGGAGGGGGGAGCATCAAGGGCTGTCCTGGGCCTGGCAGGGCAAGACATGGCAGCCAGGACTGTTCCACTACCCTGCCAGGGAGCCCCAAGTATCAAGCATCTTCCTGTGGCAGGGATGGTAGAGGCATAGCCAGGACATTGGCCTATTATGAGAAGTCAGGATCAGTCCCAGTGAGGGGACCCAGGGTCAGGCACAGCTCCAGGAGTGGAGCTCAAAATTGATTAATTTGTGAAAATTATATCAGAAGCAAAAATATCTTGTACAGTTTTTGTCTTTCTCCTGCATTTTTATGTGTTAATTTCTGTAATACTTTTGCTAAAAATGCAGTCTGTTTTGATTGCAAATGCTTAAGGAGCATCTCTACAAATCAAGCCTGCAAAATCATTCAGTGCATCATGCAACAGTACGGCAAAGCCCCTCAGGCATAATGTTACATGGTCCAGTGTGGAATACAAGATATGGAAAAGTTTTCCAGCCTCACACTCTAAATTCCCTAAATCCTGAGTTCCGCTGCCCTTGCCAGTGTCCTTGGTTCAGCAGTAGCAGTCGTTTTTCTCCTTCTTAGTAGCTGGTGCAGTGCTGTGGTTTTGACTTTCAGCCTGGAAACAGTGCTGATAACACCGATGTTTTCAGTTGCTGCTCAGTAATATTTAGTCTGACCAAGGACTTTCTGAGTCTCATGCTCTGCCAGGGAGGAGGGGAAGCCGGATGAAGTAGAGACAGGACACCTGACCCAAACTAGCAAAAGGGTATTCCATACCACAGCATGTCATGCCCACTATATAAACGGGGGGCAGTTACCCAGAAGAGTTAGATCACTGCTTGGTCAGGCTGGGTATTGGTTGGCAGGTGGTGAGCGGTTGTATTCTCTTCCCTTGTTATTTCTCTTATCATTGTTACTATTAGTGGTAGCAGCAGTGGTTTGTGTTACACCTTAGTTACTGGACTGTTCTTATCTGAACCCGTGGGAGTTACATTCTTTCAATTCTTCTTCCCATCCCTCTGGGAGCAGGGAGAGCAAAGACGAGGGGAGGAGTGAGCAAACGGCTTAGTGGTACTGAGTTACCACCTGGCTTAAACCACGACAGCCAGGAGCAACTGAGCTGCCTAGCGCACAACCTGCACTCACAGCCATCTGGCATCATCCATCCCCTCCTGCCAGGGATGGAGGCTCCGCATCCCTGCAGCCCAGCTGTCCACACTGCTTCTGACACCTCTGAATGCAGTTCAACTCCTGTGAGTCCTGGCCACTCTCCTGCACTTCTCCCTGCTTTCTCTTTCTGTTGTTCCTTCCATTTCCACTGCTCCCATATTCTGGTTAATGAGAAAGCTCAGTCAGTTCCGTCAAAAGACATCTCCAGACTACTATGCAAATATTACCAATACTTGACATGGTTAATGCGTGGCCAGAAGTACCATTTTCAAAGACCTCAGTGACCTCAGAGTTTTCAGAAAAGTGACTTTGTGGCTTTTATCACTCAGGTCACTAGCAAGTAATTACTTCAGGGATTTTACCCACAATTTAGGAACTTGGTACATTTCAGAAACAATATGTGCATGTAATGGACTAATAATTATCATAGAATCATAGAATGGGTTGGGTTGGAAAGGACCTTAAAACTCATATAGTTCCAACCCCCCTGCCACAGACAAGGACACCTTCCACTAGACCAGGTTTTCAAAGCCACCTCCAAGCTGGCCTTGAGCACTGAGGCAGCCACAACTTGTCTGGGCAACCTGTGCCAGTATCTCACCTACTAGTATCTAATATAAATCTACACTCAGTTTAAAGCATTTTTCCTTGTCCTATCACTACTTGCTCTTATAAGAAAGCATTATTTTACTTTACTTAACTTCTTCCTTTAAAAGCTGTCATCAGGTGAGACAGATGCATGTATGTGTTCCATGAAGCACACCTGTATTAATAGAGCTTTACACCTGTATTAATAGAGCTTTGCAGATGTTAGGACACAATGTCATGGGCTTTTGTCATTGTAAGGGGTTCCTGCCCCAGATGTCGGGTCTCATTCTTTGCCCTGTGCTGCTCCTCAGTTACACCAACACAACTATTCAGTAAGCCTGTACATTGTGCAGCACCTGGGTTAGAAGCAACCCTGCCAAAACAGAAAAACTTGTGTACCTCAAAACCCTCTTAGCTCACTGACCAGTTTAGCACACCTGCTGCAGTGTGCTGAGCCTGTCCTTTTTTTTTGAGGGGGGGGGGGGGGGGGGGGGTTGATGCTTCAGAGCAGCAGAAGGGCCTTGGCCACTGCTGTGCCCAGGGAGAGGCTACCTGGAGCTTTGCTGCAGGGTTATGCTAACCTAGATCTCTACTCCAGGAGACAAATTAATCTCCTCAGAAAGTCTTCAGCACTGTTTCAAACTATCGTTAGCTCTTAAAAAGTTAGGCAAGCTTAAAAATACTTATTACTAAAGAAATACAACATGCTTTCCCCATGTTCTCCCATGAAAATGCATAAGCAAACTTCATTCCTGCCCTTATTTATAATTTTTCTGCTTATAAAGAGAAATTAAAATGTCCACCAAGTCCCTTACATTACACAAGTAATGCCTTGTGTATTATTCCCTCTTACCCCACTACTACAGCTATAGAGATACTCCTATTAAGCAGCTAGGGAAAAACACACTAACTCCCTGACCAAAAGCACAGAATCAGAAAAGAAACCTATTTCTTACAGAGCCTTTAGTTTAGGCACACTTTAGTGAATCCATTCAGCCTTCATATACACTGTCAGTGTTTTTTCATGGAATTAAAGCATTTAGTTGAGGAAAATACTGAGAGCCACTGATATCATCAGTACCTGCCATGATTTATTTCTGATTTTTCTTCCAAGAATTTCTGAGCTGAAACCTTTTCCATCCAGTACCCCATAAGATTTTCCAGTTTCTCCTTCTCCAAGGATATTCTTTGTTACCTCCATCTGCTGGTAAAAAAAGAAAGAGTGGCTTCTTACTTATGTGCATACATGCATACATGCTGCACATACATGCATGCATGCTGCACATACATACACACACAGGAAGTAGTAGCACCATACTTTTCTTTCTCTTTATTCACACAGAAACAGCCTACTATACATGGTAAAACCTTAAAAAAGCAAACAGTTTTGCTAGCTTTCTGAGTCAGAAAAACTTGTAGTACCTCAACAACAGAAGGCCTAAAACTTGACAAAAGAAATCACCCCTCAATTAAATTTTGCAGTCTGACCAGGATACAAATTTAGTCAGTCTAGAAAACTACTTAGAAAGCTGTTTCTCATTCTTTGCAGATGGCCCATATAGATTGCATCCAGATACAACAGCAGTGCATTCATTAGCAGTGTTAGCAAAATAAATATTTTCACTAATAAAAATGCATCAGATAGAAAAAGAAATATTGATTCAGAGCATCATACAGTATAAACAGGCACAACATTGATCAGGAAATTCTTATATCTTTATTTAATAATCTATAAATGCATGTTATGCATACAGGACAGAGATTGATAGCCTGGTCATTTGGAAATACTGGGGCTCACATGGAATAAGAGGACATGCTACAGCGGGGTGACATAATACAAATACTCCACCGTGGAGCATGCAGTCCTTCAAAATGAACGGTGTGAGCTGGTGTAAACACTCTCCCTTCTTTTCTATTTTTACTAGTAGTAATGTAGACGTTCAATAATTAAAAGATTTTTAATGTTATTCATTACTTAGGCACTTCATGATCAGCTTTTCCCTTAGCGTGGAACTTTGCACCATCTGGGTACTGAAACATGTTTTGAACACTGTTGAGTCAGATACCTACTGCAGAAAAATTTTTTATACTTGATTTTGAAAAAAGCTCTATTGCCTTAAGAACTAACAAAAAAAAGAAAAAATTCCAAAAGTATGTGCACATTGGATTTTGTCAGTTTTGTTTTAAGGACAGTGTTACACAGAAACTCCAGGAAATCAGATTACCAACTTCATTGAATTTAATAACCTAGGTCACAAACCCAACCAATTCCCTAGATAAAATAATATCTGATTCCTCTTTCTTTTAGTAACATATACATAAAGCACCTGCTTGATTTTTTTTTTCCCCACAGACAGAAAAGTATGTTAACAACCTCTAGCTGCTGCCAATAAAACACTTGTTGGCTGTGAAAAACACAAATCCTTTCTGCTCTCATTAGCTGAGGAAAGATTTGGCTCATTAGAGCAAGGCTGTACTTCACAAACAGAAAAGGAAGTGAGAAAGGATGTGAAAGGGACAGGGTCAGGAGAAGTACCTGGTAGGTAAGGAAGCTATTTGTAGTTGTTTTCCATCATGTAAGCCACAGGATTACACCAAGAACTGGCTGTACTTTTAAGTGGAAAAGAGAAATTTCTAGCTCTCTGGGAAGGCAGGTAGAGTGGTCAAAGACAGCAAAGCACTGCTAGCAGAAACCTTCACAGGGAAACTGAGACACAATCTAAAACCAGAGAAGCAGATGCAAATAGGCATGATAAACAAGTGCAGGAAAAGTAAAAAAAAAAAAAAACTAATCAGAACACGTGTGCAGAGACAACCACCCTGGGAATGTGCACAGGTTCTGCCTTCATGAAATTCTTGTTAGTGTTTACTGTAACTACACATCACCTCTAGCCTTGGAGGTAAGTCTGCAGGATCAAAATAAATGTGCTGAACCAAAAAGGTTTATAGGTTATCAGGGTTTACCATGAAAGAGTGTCAGTTTTTCACCATAGATACAAGAGGTACCTCTACCACTATCAAACACTAGACTGAGAACAGAGCAAGATACCATGCAAGAACAGTGAAGAGGATGTTCATTGCCCTTTTTACCTGGAAAATAAAGAGTAAGATGGGAATCTTAAAGCCTAACTCAGAGCAGCAGCTAAAAATGGCTGGGGAGCTTACATCCTGGACAGCCGTAATTCAGAATGTAGGACACTGGTGCAGGAGGAGTTGCCTGACTATTAAAAATAAGGAACTATCAAGGAGTAAAGAAAGATGTACTCTCTGTTTGGCATGAGTGCTAATGATAATAGAACAGTCTTTCCAGTCCTGATGTCCCTTCTAGAGGGACTGGGATTGGTAGAAGGAAAGGTTCACCAAGACTCCCATGCAATTCAGGCAGCAGCAGAGTGCTGGCAGTGATGCCGGTGGGTCCAGGGACAGCTCTGAGGAGGAAGTTCTGGGTCCTGGTTGGCACCAAGCTGAGGAGGTCCAGAGAACTTGGAGATAAGGAAAAGCTTTTCCCCCACAAGGGCAGCTGGGCAGTGGAGCTTGGCCCAGGGAGTCCGTACCACATCCCTCTTTGGAGGGTTTCCAGCCCCCATGGGATAAAACCCTGAGCAACCTGGTCTGCCCCCTGCTCTGGGCTGAGCCTCCTCTGGGCAGAGGGTTGGAGTGTAAACTGCCCAAAGTCCCTGATGTTTTAAGCTCCAATTTTCTCAGATCATGGAAGACACCAGAATGATGAAGAGGATTCTTGGAAGAGCTAATTAAAGATGAATCAAGCAACTGGAAATGGTGCAGTGCAGAGGAAGATTTTAAGGATCTCAATCTTTTTACCTTAATAGAAGTAGGCTAATGGATGCACTGGTCACTGTCCTTAAGTACCACTTTCCTTTCTGAGACTTTGTCTCTGTCACTGGATCCTGTTATACCTTCTCCTGGCAGCCTGAAGAGCCTTCTGTTATCAGGGTATTCAGAGCTGCGTATGTGTGTGTCCTGGACTTAAACCAATGCTGTGCAAGGGCAGAACTGCACTTTACAGTTCCATGACAAGTGCCATGAGGCAAAGGGGACTCAGAAGGTTAGATAAATGAGAGATACAGATAGCAGCCTGTACATAGCTGGTATTTATTTCTAAGTAGTACAAAGACAACAGAAGAGACCAATAATTAGCTGAAAATGCTTTATACCTACAATACCTGTATACCTGTAGGTATAAAGCATAGACTTTGGGAGAAACGGCATAATTAGTGAGGAATTTGCCACTATATGATGGATCAAGTTCAAGATCGTCTTAGGAACCTGAATGTGCATAAGTCCATGGGTCTGATACATGGGTCCTGAAGGAGCTGGCAAACGAAGTTGCTAAGCTACTGTCTATCATATTTGAAAAATCATGGCAGTCAGGTGAAGTTCCCGATGACTGGAAAAAGGGAAATATAACCCCTATATTCAAGAAGGGAAAAATGGAAGACCAGGGAACTACAGACCAGTCAGCCTCACCTCTGTGCCTGGCAGGATCATGGAGTGGACTCTCCTGGAATGCATGCTGAGGCACATGAAAAATAACAAGGTGGTTGGTGACAGCCAGCATGGCTTCACTAAGGGGAAATCCTTCCTGGCCAATTTGGTGGCCTTCTATGATGGGGCTATGGAACTGATGGATGGGGGCAAAGCAGTTGATGTCATGTACCTGGACTTGTACAAAGCATTTGACACTGTCCCACATGACATCCTTGTCTCTAAGTTGGAGAGACATCAATTTGATAGATGGACCACTTGGTGGATAAAGAATTGGCTGGATGGCCGCATGCAAAGAGTTGTGCTCAATGGCTCATTGTCCAGTTGGAGACCAATAATGAGTGGCATCCCTCAGAGGTTGGTGTTGGGACCGACCCTTCTCAAAACTTTTGTCAGCAACATGGACAGTGGGATTCAGTGCACCCTCAGCAAGTTTGCCTTGGACTAGAGCTGTTGGAGCAAGTCCGGAGGAGGGCTACGAGGATGATGAGGGGACTGGAGCACCTCCTGTATGCAGACAGCCTAAGAAAGTTCAGCCTAGAGAAGAGAAGGCTGCTTGGAGACCTCATAGCAGCCTTCCAGTATTCAAAGGGGGCCTACAAGGATGGTGGAGAGGGACTCTTCAGTAGGGACTATAGTGATAGAACAAGGGGGAATGACTTTAAACTTAAACAGGAGGAGTTCAGGTTAAATATAAGGAAGTTATTCACTGTGATGATGGTCAGGCACTCGAACAGGTTGCCCATCTGTGGCGGTGTTCAAAGCCAGGCTGGACAGAGCCTTGGGCAATGTGGTCTAACATGAGATGTCACTGTCCATGGCAGGAAGGTTGGAACTGGATGATCTTAAGGTCCTTCCCAACACAAGCCATTCTATGATTCTATAAATTTCAATACTGTGTGCAGGTCTGGTGTTGAGCTAGAAGCAGAAGCTACTGTCAGCACCTGTCCCAGTACTGTAGAGATACTAGGAATACGTTGCAGACAGTGAGTTTTCAGTGTGATCAGGAGTCTACCTTCTCACCAGATCAAGTTCACTTTTTAAAAAGACAGAAAACAACTAGCAAATGTTTATCTTTGTATTATAGCCTATGTTGGACATTGCTTTAGTTACATCAGGGGATGTTTGTATGGTAAGTGAGTGGAGAAAACAGCTCTGACAAGGAAAACTATAGAGTTAATCCAAAAATTCTTATTAGGCATTCTGGGTTCTGGTGTGAAAAAGTTTGAGGATTCCTTCCAGGCACTGTGAATGTCTTTCATAACACTTAAGCAATAAAGTGGCAAGATTCATTTCATCTAAAAAGCCTAGTACATTTTAATTCCCTCCTTTTCCTTAATGCTTTCTGTTTCCTGAACGCTGCATGGATACATAGTGGGCCAGAGGCTGAGCTGTTGCAGATGCCAAGCAGTACCACGTCAATCACATTACCATGCTGTGCAGACAGTCAGGGTAAGCTTCCTAACAATGAGCCGTGCAACAAGGAGTATGATCATCTCTTGAACTGCCTTGATCTCTGCTATACGCACATTCCCACAGCTGCTCCAACTATCTTTGACGGAAAAAGGTCTTTTGACCAGCTTGGCTCTTCAGACCCAAAATCCTGCAAGGAATTCAGTTAAAGAAATGAGAAGAGTATCAGCACAATAAATGCAGTGACTTTTTCAGCCTGAATTATATGTGCAAGTTACAGTAGCCCCATAGATTTCACTCTGGCAGCATAGCTCCAAGGCTATTCTATCATCCTACTATTGCACTATAGGATGGAAAGGTCAGAAAAGTTGATTTTTACCTTTTCTGTTTAGTTTCTTGTTTTCCAGGCTTTGTAGAAATGACATTATGTAAGGTTAATAAAACCACACAATACATTAAGCTACTAACTAGAAAATATTCCAAACAGTGCACACTTAAAGATCCAACCATTTGTTTCATAAGTGGGTATAGTAAAGTAGCGGCAAATTATTTCTGCAAGAACATGGTCTGCATTTATTGTGTTCTTGAATGATGAGTGCTTAGCAGAAGTCTGCTAAGACTGAGGACTTTACCCATGATTCAATATTAACAACACTTTTTCTGCAAAACTACAAGGACCTTGTCTATCAGCAGTGTTTTCTTCTTGCAAAGTGCACAGAACCATAGCAAGATGTTTTTTTGATAGCTGGTTCTGCAGGGATTTTTTTTTTTTTTTTTTTTTTGTAAGTCAATGAGCATCCCAAGTTTTGTTTTATTGCTGCATTTTTGATTAATTGCTATATTTTAACTTATATTAATTCAACGCATTTAAAAGGCTGCTGTGGCTGGAATGGAAAGGAGGTTGTTAGACTACCAAATATTTCTCCTGCAGGCTGACAAAAAGAAGCTGTCTCTTAACCTGGTGGCAATGAAAGACAGCAAATGAATCACTGCTTGAGGAAACCAATTTATTTAGTCACTCTGTGTCGCTGTTATTTATTACTTATGAGCATATGTTGTTAGTTCAATTAAACACAAAAACCTGAAGTTCTTTTTCAGCCCTCCCACCTCCCCAATTTTTAAAAACACACAACAAACAAGAAAAATTACATGAATCTGCACTGCTAAAGCAGAACGCTTTGGGTTTATTGTGCTTCTCCTGTTTTAATTAAGCTTTATTTATTAAATTTCTGCAGCCGAGGTATGGGGATTATTAATCTTCTTCAGTAGCTAAAGATAAAAGTTAGCAGAGAGAGAGAGGACATTATAAAAGTACCGTTTAGAGCTCCCCACAGAGATATACATTAAAAAAATGAAATGAAGTAGCGAGACAGAGTGTTGATTACAACATTCTATCAATAAAAATGGAGCTTCAAACAGCAAACATTTTCTTCCTTTTGCATACTAAAGAATAAGGAATGAAACCTGATTTTTATGTATGGGCATTTATAACATTAGTAGCAAATGTTTATGCTATCTCACACTATAATCATGGATTATGTTGTACAGAAAACCCAATGTACATTTCAGTACAACCTTTCCTTCTGCATCCATGCCCTTTATTTAAGACATGATGAGGGTAGATAACAGAATTTTTGTTCCTCATGAGAGCATTCACTGTTCTTTGCTTAAAGGTACAATTAACATGAAAAGCCTTCATTATAAATAGAAAGATAAAACATAAAATAAGCAATATAAATGTAAAAACTACTGGTCCACAGAAAGTTTGGCATTTGGAGATTTGCTTAATGTGGTAGTCTGAATTGCGATTCTAACCATGTTTACAAGTTGACTGTGTCAAATACTACCCACTGATTCCTGACCCTGATTCCAGTTTTCAGTGTTAAGCAGGTATGATACCCCAACAGCTTTAGAAGCTGCCACCCTTCATTGGCAACAGCACTTACTTCAGTTAAGAGCACTCCCTTTGGCCTGTTGATATTTAGTGAAGAGTACTGTCAATATTATCTGTTTCTACAGCAAGTAATGGTAAAATCAGACCCAGTGGCTCCCTCTTCTCCTCCTCTGTTGTTTATGGCTTGACTTCCCATACACATTTCAGTGTTAATTTAGTGCTGTGGCAGTGATATAATGTATTTTCAAAAACTGGTCCACTAAAAAGAGTTTCAGCCACTCATGTCTTTGACATGTCATACTTTTAATGAGAATGAAAATCACAGTAACCTTTATTTCTCAGATCTCACACAGACACTATTTTTATTAAAACATCCCAGCATAGCAAAAGTAAAGGATTCCTCAGACTGGAATGACCCTAGCCTACAAACACAGACATGCCTGCAGAGCCTCATCCCTCTTGCTACAGATTTACCAACCGGAGTTTTAGTAAAAACATCATCTACCTATTCCTGTATCAGTTTGTTTTACCAAATGAGCAACTTACAGATGATAAACATCATCATGCCAAGACATTTATACAGGAGCACTCTCAAAACGATGAACTTGCCACAATGGGCTCTTCTGAGAAGCAGGTACAACTATTGTATTTTTGAAAAGAATATGCAAAATAGACAGAGAACTGATGAAGCTCTAGTCTTATGTAACCTGACACCAACATTTGGCAATAAAAGACATCTGAACTTTCTAAATTCTACCTAAATCCTGATACCTTATTCTATTAGTAGATGTAGCTCTTCAGACCCATAAAGTATGAAAGAATAGAAAAGCTTAGATGGTCTAAACAGGGCCCTGCCATGGTGGGTGCTACTTATTTTAACATCCTGGCACAACATTAATAGCTCTATGACATTTTAGTACAAAAATAAATACCATAAGAAACCTATTTCTATAAAAAACCCTTTTTTTACACAGTTAAAAAAGAAGGAAATACTAATTGAGTTGCTTAGATCCACTGAGTATTTAAAAAAGTTAGTACAAACTGAAGACACAAAGACATTACCTGCCTTTGCAATGGCAGGAGGTCCCTGCAGTTAATTTTCCAATACTACCTCCACTCGAGTTTCAGTACACCTGAAACTTCAGGTATACTGAAATGTCTACATCAATGTCCTGACGAGGCCTGGAAAGAAAGTTGGAACAGGTATCAAACAGTTAATCTCAATTTTCCTTTGGATATAGAGCAGACAGCTTCCAAAAAAGAGAGTTTAAGGAGTGCCTGTATTTGTAACAAAGAAATCTCACAACCACAGTGACACAGGAGTCTTATCTGTAGTGATCCTGTAGCAATACAGGAACTGATGCAGTCAAAGAAATAGAATACTAAAGCAGAAGCGCTGGGATACACAGTATAGAGAAATTTCCTGTTATGGAGGAGAAAATGCTACAGCTGCTAGATCTTGATAAAGAGCAACCTACCTGTCCCAAATTCCAACAAACTGGGTTATACATCCTAGGTCTCAAGTACCACCTTAGGACTGAAGTACACAGGGTACTGGCCTCAGCCTTTCCACTCATCTCAAGACAAGGAGAGCATCAATTCATCCATAAAATTCAACATTTCAGCTAAGTATATATATAACAAATTTTCCTGGCTCCTACCTTATATTTGTCTACATTGCAAATCATTCCCCTTTATTCCCCTTTACTATTCTGCTCCCATCTCTGTTTTAATGTATGAAAAAGTAGTTCTTACAACTTGTTTATACAGTTTGGATTCTGCTCCGAGAACACAGCTCATCGAAACAGACATTGTTGAAACAACACAGCCCTCTAGTGTGGATACAGTTCAGAAGTTTAATTTCTATACAATTGTGAGACACTAACTTTAACCAGGCTACACATAGTACAAATTAGAATGACTGCTTAGAAAACCCATACCAGCGATCAGAGTTATGCAGACTGCAAATTTAATAGCTATTATTTATGTGTGGAGCAGTTCAGCTGCCATTTGTGAGTGGAGATCTGCATCACTCCAGCAAGACAGAAATAAATCACGGACCTTAATTCTGATGCTTCATATCTAAAGGACTGGAAAAAAACTGGGGTATCTCTTGTGGAAGATAATCAATTTGCACTGCCATTTTCAGCAGCTGGATTTTCAATATTTATTCTGTTGTGCCAACAGAGCAAATTCAATCAGGATGCTGATCCAGGTTGGGGGAACAAACGGACAGGATTCCCTGCTCAGATGGGCTTCTTCTTTTGGCGGTCTACATACCCACATAAACAGTAACTTCACAGCAGTAGTATGGGAGGGAGAAGAAAAGGAGGTAGCCTGGATACAAGTAAGCTATCCAAAATGTATTCATAGTTGCTTGGCAGTACTGGTATCAAGCTTAAATGTCTTTCCCAATACTCTATTTCTGCCAGCCTTTACAGACAAGTTTCAATATGTTTATACCAAACAAGGTTTTCTAGTCATATCTCATGTCATACAATCATAGAATCACAGAATAGTTAGGGTTGAAAAGGACCTTAAGATCATCCAGTTCCAAGTCTCCTGCCATGGGCAGGGACACTCCACACTAGACCTTGTCACCCAAGACTGTCCAACCTGGTCTCTGTTCCTATGGTGATCTTAGAAGACTTTGTCTGCATTTGTTCCACTCACAATAGATATGCCTTTGATACAACCATGCAGAGCTTGCACACAGTATTCCAGGGAAATAAAGCTGAGATTTTGTAAGTAAGTCTGAAAATGGAAGATGAAATGCAAGATCGTAGATTCAACAGTTCATGGTGTAAGATACCCACCTAGATAAACCTTGCAGAACTATTTGATGCAAAAGATGAAAATTAAGTTTTGAGTCTGACAATAATCAAGACAGATCTCATCAGGAAAGATGATATTTGCCCCGGTGCTAAAGGAAGCAATGATGCACTGAAGGAACTTTCTTTTTTTCTTTTCAGAGATAACTACTTATGCTGTACAATGTAATAACCATGCAGTATTTACATTTAGGCTTTTCAGATAATTCTGTCTGACTACAGAATCAGTTTGATTAACTAATATGGGGTTAAGTCTTTTTACAGGCTTTAGATTTTCATCCAGCTTTCACATATTTTGTTCACGTATTTTAATATTAATGCCAAGAAAAGCCCATGAAACATGAGACTTGGGGAAAAAAAAATCCAGGTTTTTAACATTTAAATTTGGACATAAATAAAGCGAACAAACATTGTTTTCTCTCTGTATATGGCAGTTTGATTCAGCAATAAACATGAAGGTTTATATTACTGGGACTAAATCAGAGGACTTCATAATCAGCTTTTAATTTGGTGCTTGTGCTCCTAAAGTTACACTGTTGTTCTCTATATTTCTGCCTCAATTAACCACCTCATCTCCCTTCCTGACTAAAGGGCCTATTTCATGATTAATCTTCAATTATCTTCTGTGAAAAGGGCACGTTTACCAGCATCAGTGATTCACAAAGCTAAATCAGTGCTAACAATTTTAAGATGGGCATTTAAATGCCATACATGTAACAAGTTGCTATGCATTCATGTGCACAAAACCTTTTACCAGTTGCTACTTCTTAGGAAAACCTTGACATGCTTTATCCACAGACAAAAATGAAGCAATTTCAGTAAAGACAACTGTGTTTGTAGACTAATACTTTAAAAATAATAGTAGTAACCAAGGAACCATTTACAATCTTTAAAGGCCCCACCACGTAAGGAAACAGCTGGTGAAGAGACATATTGCCTCTTTACAAGGTCCCCTCACTGTGGCTGCTGTTTGTGAAAGTGTGCTCCCGCAAACACAGACAAGGCTGCAGGGATGCTACTCAGCTGCCTCAGTGGGTGAGATTCACAACACAGAGCTATGTTGCTCCTGCTTAACATTGCGTTTCAACAGTATCCTGGTAGAAGTGCAGCATCTCAAATCATCTACACAGATGATTTGATCCTACGTTCTACACTTGTATCGACTTAGAAGCAACCTGAAGTCAGTGATCAAAACTATCATTCACTGTGATTAATAATTACAATAATTTTAAACAGCAAATAATGTATTTTATAACACAGCTCAAGAAAAGTTATGCAAGGCACTAAGTCTCATACGCAAAATAATGTAGAGTGTTACAAGCAGAACCAGTTCTTTACTGAGGAAATGCCTGTGATTTGTCTCTCAAAAGTGGCATCTTGAATTATTATTCTCCATAAAACCACCATAAAAATAACAACTGAACAGAAGCATCTGAACAGAAATAATAGATACTTTGGGCTCTCTGGGAAGTCATGCCTTTTTATTTACCTAATACAAGCACAGTCAACTCTCCTCAAAAAAAGCTCTGTGCTTCACCTATAAGGACAGACAAAATTCATTAGAAAATATTTCTGCTGCAGCTCAGAATATAATCAGGGTCTTTTTCCTTATGCTGACCAACACCCAGTATATATTTTTTCCCAACAAAGTGATCAAAAACCAGTAAAATTGTTTTAAGGTTTCATAAATAATTCATGACTGCATTTTACATACAAATTGATTCTTCCTCCAAATGAAAAATTAATTTCATTTTCCCAGTAAAAATCACAGAGATATTTAGAAGTGAACAACAAAAAAGTTGTATAATACATTTTAAATATTATGTGTTAACGTAATTTATATGTAATCCGTATAAATGGATTTTTTTCACTGTGCAGTAACACAAATCAGTGCAGGAACCCATATAATTTATCTGAGCTGTTTTTAACCTAAGCAGGAATGGTACAATATCCTACAAATGAATTAGCGCTTGTGTAATCAATCACAATCATATTTTTTATTTTTGTAAACAGCTTAATTTAATTTTCTTGGAACCCTTTTCATTTCAAATTTAATTAGGCTGTAATTACAAATCTTTGTCAGATGCATAGTAAGTCTGTTTCATCTTTGTCACAGTGCTTATTAAAGTTAGCATATGCAACTTCTTGATACAGACCTTGAAATAATAACCTTTGACAGTTCAGCATACTACAAAATGAACTTTTAAAGGCGACCTGGAAAGCCAATAGGTAAACGAAGCATAGTTCAGAAAAAAATGCTACATACCTCCAGCAGGTAGGCAGTGGAAGAGAACTACATTTTAGTTTATCTAGTCTTCCTAGCCGTATTCCTTGATGAAAAGTGAATGGGTCTACAACATCCCTGAATGGACTTTGTATATTTGACTAAGTTATTCTGGTGGCATAGGAAACATATCTCTAATTAAACCTGATTTGTAGCCAGCTTCCCTAAGATACCTTTACCAAAGCATGGCTTCCGCATGAAGTAACCTTTTGCACTTCAGTGGCTGGCAAAACTACATGTGAACCACATGGGAGTATGCAGTCAGTTGGGAATCACTTTGGTGGGTGATGAAACCACAACTGTTGGGAGTGCCAGCAGCAAAAGAAAGATGCAGGTCTATAAACATTTATTCTTTCAATCAACTGTTACTGTATTGCACATTTTACTTCAATATTAAGGACTGATTTTTGTTTGCTCCTATTGCTTGGGATTTTGCGAGCCTCATCAATGCTTTAGCACACTGTAGAACTGGCAAATGAACATTGACATGAAAGAACAGACAGACAACAGGGGATAAGTTTTCCTACTGTTTACACAGTAGGACTAGGAAACAAATGTCCTTGAGGTGAGATTTTTCATTTCCACAGCAGGCAAAGTGAAGTGCTCATTGCCTTAAGGTACTAAGCATACAGCAGTAAAACTTATTTTTACAGTCAACCACAGTTCCACCAGCCTCTGACTCTACAAATAACAAGACAGCACATCAGGTTTTGCCAGCTGTCTGTCTCTCATTACTTGCTGTTGTTTCCCTGTAGTCTAATAAATTAGAAGTTCACCAAACAGCCAAATGAAATTAACTAGAGACAACACACACACAGTCAGGTTACCTTTGGAATTTGATACATATATTCTAACTTACATCCTCCATTTGCTAAAAGATAAAAACTGTTTCTGCCATCGGTAACAGAATACAGTCAGGAGAAATTTACTCAGGTCACTGCCATAATTTTGCAAATTAACATTGTAATTCTCAGCTATACTTAATACAGGCTTTAGTTTATAATCAAACTTACACTGCGCTATTTTTCTATCATTGTACTCACAATAGTGTTGATTCTAGAGGAACTCAGTAAGACATTATGAAATATATAAGCTTGCTACTGAAGACAATGCACTTGATGACCAAAAAAGAAAGGAAAATGGTAGAAAGGAGGTTAAGGGGAAAAAAGGGAAACAGAAGAAAGATAATAAAGTGAGGAAATGAAAAAGACATAATATTTGTACAGTACATCTGAGTAATATTACAAAATAGCATGTGGAAATTATCTATGGTACTGCTGCTAAGTATCTAATTTGCTTTATAGGTAACAAAGAAGGGAAAATTGGGACTAACAATATATAATAGTTTCACTTAACAAGGACCGGATTTGCATACTCCATACCTAAGGGGAAAAAATAAATCAATTAAAAAAAAAAAAACAATTTGTGTGTGTTTGTGTATAAAAACAAAACACAAATATTTTAATAGGAAAAGGGGGAATGGGTTCAAACATAAGGTAGATTTAGGTTAGATATAAAGAAGAAATTCTTCACTATGAGTGGTGAGGCACTGGAAGAGGTTGCCCAAAGAAGTGGTAAAATGCTTCATCCCTAGCAGCGTTCAAGGCCAGGTTGGACAGGGCTTGGAGCAACCCAGACTAGTGGAAGGCATCCCAGACCATGGCAGGGGGGGTTGGAACCAGATAATCTTTAAGGTCCTTTCTAGCCCAAACCATTCTTGCATTCTATGATTCTATGCATTTAATTAGCAGCCAAGTATAAAACCAGCACTAAATCAAAAAAATTCATAGTTATTTTAATTGTTGTGAGAAATCATGGGAGGAAAATTAATCCTATAATACAAGTTACAGAAAAATGCCCTTGAAATGGATAAAAGTGGAATAATTTAAAAAACTCATAAAATAAATGCCCTTTCTAAAGAACATATATACTGAAGTTCCGTGGATTTTCCTATTTACAGGTGACATGAAATAACTACATCAGTTAAATGTTAAAAACCTGAAGGTCCTCTAAATAGTTTGATTTGCTGTGTTGCCCTAAATATTAAATGAAATAATAAAAAAGCTTCACAGTCAAGAAAAAAAACAACTCATTTTCTTTATTTCAGTTATGACACAGGACATAAACAGCAGAGTGACAAAATTACATGACAAACAGTATAAAAATCCACTATTTGTCACTTTCAGGCACTTTCATAACTTCAAAAATAACATGGTTCAACTGTTTATTTGAAAAGAAAAAAAAAAACCAAACCCTTCCTTCAGGAATTCAACTTCCTAATATTTAAGTATGCTTTTAAGTGAATAATCATTTCTTTTTCAGAATATCTATGTTATGATGAGGTGGATGCCAAAGAGAAATAAGTAACCTCAAATCCTATCACAGACTGCTGAAGGCAGTCACACAATGAAAGATCCCTTAAAAATGTTATTTTTAACAAAGTACATATAAATCAAATTTCTCAAATAGTTGAATAAGTTGTTAATAAACAAAACAGCTGGTAATTTCTAACCATGGGATTAGAAAGAACTTGATTTTCCTAACCTTTCTGAAAGGCAGCAGGCTCCTATATATATATATCTCTCTATACTCTGTGACTCCTTGAGGAGACAACCCAACATAAAAAGACCTAATGTGGGTGAAGCATCAAACTACTCTGTGCATATCATGGAAGCAGCACACTAAAGGCAATGAAGCCAACTATCAGCGGCTTAAGTCACAGGTCATGATACAGAATAGGTTTTGAATGAGGAATGTCATACTCGACCCAAACATGGGTTAGCACTGAGGATAACAGACACCACATCCATCAAAACAAATACTGAAAATTTAATCTAAACAATCTCAGGGCTGTTTCTTTACATCACCAGCTTTCATCAGAGCCTTAATAGCTCTGGCCCTCATCTCAAGCTCCAGAAGCTCCAGCTGCTGTGCCGATGGCTGAACATCTTCTGACGGAGCAATGGCTAAGGTTGCTGCTTTGGGCTCCTTTGAGCTGGACTCTGCCAACCCCAGTATCTCATTCACGCTTTTCTCTATGTCCTTCTGAAGGTCGTCTAACTGACTGGCTCCACTTCTGACAGTGTTCTCTTGCACATCCGGGCCTTCTTCTTCATTGCATGGGCCTTCTATGTCACTATCATATGCATCTGCATTTATGCTGAGGACATCACTATCTTCTCCCTTGCCTGTAACACAAGTGTAACAATCATACAGCTGCTGAACTGAAACATTTTTCTTTCAACTTTTAATATCACTTCTGCTTAAAGTGTTTCTCTGCAGATGAAGAGTTGCAAAAAAGATTCATGAAATTAAGACAACTAATTCCTCCTCATTTTCTCCTCCAACTTTTAAGACTGATCTAATTTACACAATTGTTAATGCATTTTTATGCCCATTTAGAAGAACATGCAGTAAAGCAAAGCAGCAGAATCAGGAAAATTTATTCCACCCTATGGAGTTATATGATCTATTTCCCAATTAAAATGTCGTAAGGTTTTTTTATCACAAGGAAGACTCTGATGAGCAAAACTGATTAATGTTTATCTTTAAAGTAAACTTAGTAAAGTTTTCAAAATGTACTTTTAGAAATGACACTTTAAAACCATTTCACATATTTTAAACAGAGTACTCTTTTTCAGTAGTAAGAAACTCCACTTACAATTCAGAATCTCTCAGAAGTCTTTCAGACATTTAACTCAGTAAAAACATGAACACAGTTATGACATTGACTTTTAATGCTCAGTAAAATTTGATTTTTATTAAAACAAAAAAAAAATTAGAAGAGGCAGTGCAACTAAAAAAAGGCAAAACTCTTATGAGAACCTGAGCAACTGTTCTCATAGTTTGGCTACAGTGAGACTGCTGCTTTCGACACACTGGCTTCAGAAATTATTAGTTCTTCACCAATCATTTAATCTATGGGAACTTACAGTAGAACTTGCTCCTGCTTAAAACAATTTACAGATTAGATGATGGTAAAGTTACTGATTCTAAAGCTTTATAATCGGTTTAGGTAGTATCACTATCCAAAGGTACAGCTGTGCTCCCTTTAATTAACAACAGGGGTCTAGAGCTAAATATCTGTGGGTTTGAAATACATACAATTTCTTACCATGAAGATTCAAAGAAAGTTTACATTCCTTATGAAGACAGGCTGAGAGAGTTGGGCTTGTTCAGCCTGAAGAAGAGAAGGCTCAGGGGAGACTTTAGAGCAGCTTCCAGTACCTAAAGGGGCCAACAAGAAATCTGGAGAGGGCCTTTTCACAAGGGCACATAGTGACAGAATAAGGGGGATTGGTTTAAGATTACATTAAATTAGATTGGATATTAAGAAAAAGATCTTCACTCTGAGCGTGATGAGGCACTGGCACAGGTTGCCCAGAGAAGCTGTGGTTGCCCCATTCCTGGCAGTGTTCAAGGCCAGGTTGGACAGGGCATGAAGCAATCAGGTCTAGTGGAAGACGTCCCTGCCCTTGGCAGGGGAGTTTGAACGAAATGATCTTTAAGGACTCTTCCAATCCAAACCATTCTGAGAAAGTTACTTTAGTCTACAATGACTCTCTATATATCCAAAATACTCCTTAAGATATATTCAGACAGTATTGCAAACCTGGTTTTTAAATTTTAATTCTCCTTTGAAAATATGAAGACAAGGGAGCATGAAGACAAGGGAGCCAAATTCTTCTCTGTACTGCTCACTAACAGGATTAATGGCAATGGGCAAAAATTAAAACACAGGAAATTTCATCTGAACATACTTAACTTTTATACTTTAAGGGTCGTCAAACCCCCGTGCAGGTTTCCCAGAGAGGTTGGGGAGTCCCCATCCTTATACATATTCAAAACTCAACTGCACATGGTTCTGATCAACCTGCTCTAGCTGACCTGGCTGAGCAGAACCATCAGGTTCAATAATCTCAGAACAGTCCACTCTAGTCTAAACAATTTTGTGACTGATTCTTAAAAATAGTGCGCTGACATCTGGCTTTAAAAGATTCCCTTTGATCGAACCATTGATTCTATTTGTTTTTTTACTGTTACTTTCACCAACCCATACCTTTGAGTTCCTGAATCTCATATCTGCAAGGCAGAAGTACAGATCTACAAGGACTGCTCATCAACAACAAAACAATCAATACACTCAAAATCCAAACAAGTACTTCCTTTGTGAATTGCTCTTTTTTAAGAGCCTGCAGTCACAATCTTACTGACACTCAAACTATATAAAAAAACCATTGACAACGCAATCTACCACAGCAGGAACCTATGGTTTTAATACCTATAATTATTTTCCTATCACTGGCTTTTTTCCTCAAGATGCGCACACTTATTTTACTGCTGGAAAACTCCTCAAAATTTTTTTAATAATTCTTCTCAATAAGAATGTTCTTTTGACATGAGTTTCAGATACAAGACAAACAATCCTTTAAAAAGGAATAAAGGTTATTAGAAACAACATTTTTAGAAGTCTTTGGTTTACACTATTGTTGCACTGTCTTTTATTAAACAGGAAATATTTAAAAATGTAACAAAAACATGAGACTTTAAGAAAACACACATGTGAAGTGTAAAAAAACCTCCCCATCCACATAGTGATTTTATTTTTTTCTTGAGTTTTTGTGCAAGCCATTCACACTAGGTGGAAGCTCATGTACAAGGATAACAGTAGAATATGGATTAGAAAAATTAAATTCTTTGTTCAAAATCACTTTATAATCAACCAACCTTAAAAAGAGAGCACTTTTAGAAGAAAGCTAAATAAGGCCTTAGAAAAATACTACTCTCTTTTACAATATTTTAAAATGCCTTTTGGTACACACATGCATTTAATTCATTAGCAGTGCACAAAAGCCTTAGAAGAGATCTATTTTTCTTGGGGCTTATAACATTCTTGCTATCCTGAGGGTGCGGGGGGGAAAAAAATACTCAATACTGACTACTAAGAAAGCTATTAATGCATATTTTCTGCTTAAAAAAAAAAATAATGAGGGGATTGGAGTGAGAGAGCCAGGCAAGCAAACTAGTTCTTATTTTCTAGTCAAAAAAAATCTCACATTGGTTTTATAAGCAACAGTAACATTTTAAAACTAACTCCAAGGATTTTATTGATTCAGGATTAAAGATCTTCACATATTCACTCCTGATCACAGGCTATCATTTTTCATGGCATTTCAGTTCCAGTTTAGAAATACTGCCTCCAAAAATGTGTAATACTGCACTCATACAAGCTCATTGGCCTACAGATCTTCAATTAGCCAGTAAGCTTTATTTCCCTCTTTTGCAGTGTGGTTTTACCCAGCAATAAAGATCATGGTTCGTATTTCTCATAATCTTTTTCATTTTGATAACTTTTCATTTTTTCTTCAGCTACAGTTGCAAATTCTTTTAGCACACTTAATTCCATTTTTTAATTTTATTTTATCAACTTTTGCTTACCCTCTCATTCTCTTTTTTTCCTCCACAGCATAATCATTCTGCTGAGCTGCAGCCTGTTAGAGTTACATTTTTAAATTCACAGGGATGAATTTTGATTCGCAAAAGCTCTTTAAAGCTAACATGTTGAGTGAAGCCACTGTTACAGCCCAAAGCCATCATGATACTCCGGTTGATTCAGTCATAAAAAGCAACAATGAAGCAATCACCTACAACAGTCATCAATTCCCTTTCATAATGAAAGGTAAGAGATCTGCGGCAAATCTGTCAGTTCTTAGGTCAGTCCATATAGTACAACAAGCAACATTTAAGGCATTCTTCACAAAGCCATAACAACCTGCTCCTAAAAATTTTGATGCTTTTGACTCTTTCCTCTCTGTTTAATTCCCCTACTTCAGAAAAAAACCCCAACATTTTTTGCAAAATTATTCCAAGAGACATCTTTTAGACAACATTCTGAAATGCAAAACAGGAGCTGCAGGAAGCAAATAACGTTAGATCTTTGCAGGAGAGAAATACAGCTTAGAAGAATGTGCAAAACTCTTTGATTGGAAAAGCTATTTCTGATGTTACTGCATACAGCTAGTCTAAATGAAAATAAACAGACTGAGACAGAAACACCTACAATTCTAGCGCTTTGTGCAAGAAAATAATACTGGTAGTTGTTACACAGTGCTGATTTAATGACTGGCATATAACAAATACTGCTGCAGGTTAGGAAAACTGTTTCCTGATGCAGCAGGTGCACTACTAATCTACCTCTTTTTGCATTTTCTATTCTTTCAGTCACTGTAGCTTCTGAATATCTCACCCACTACATTTTTGCATTTAAAAAAAAACATACAAGACAACGTTCATCCTCAGAGATTCAAAGATTTAAGTGCGCACTTCCCCTGGCACTAACTTCAAGTAAAAATATGTCAGTTATTGGGAGTGGTAGGTGTTAAGCACCATACCATTGGACCTCAGCTCCGCAGTCAAAGCAAGGAAGGTACCATACACTAAGACTGAACAAAATTACAAGCAGTCCTTTGGCAAAAAGTTATTATATTATAATGGATTTCTATGAATATCAAAACAGAGTACTGTCGGCTCATCTGATCATCTCAACAGAAGGCAAAACTGACTCTAGAAAAATACAGCAAATGGTAATAGCAGTATTAACAATTGCTTGTACCAAGAAACTGAAATTACTGAAGATTCTCTTCAGCTGAAGAACTAGATATGAAGAGCTAAATGAGCCTCACAAGAGCTTCAGATATGTTTTAGAAGCTAAAGTAGCAAATTTTGAACAGCTGCAATTTGCTTCTAGCCAAAGTTACTACAATGTTTTCTTCAATGCTCCCTTCTCCTTTTCTGACATTGGTCCCAAGGGAGATGCTGTAACACCATGCAGGCTGATTTCTAAGAGGATGCTTCTCTTGCAGCTACAGTAGATTGCACCTACTGTTCAACAGAGAGCTGCCAGTTATCTGGAATTAGCCCATGCCCAACAGCAAGACAACAGATTTTCAGCTTTCTCCACTACATACCTTGTTTTGATTCCTGACTTTCCAGCTTGTCTTCTCTGAGACAGGAAGTAGAGTCTATACTGTTGTCCTGCCTGGAAACAAGTAAGAAAACATTTTAATCTACACCTTTTACAATTTAAGAGAACTTTCTAAGAAACGTTTACTTTAATTGAAGAAATTATGTGGAAATTATGTGAAACAATTGGAGAAATTAAAGCAAATATTTCCACTATGCCCTGGCATTTCAGAGTAATAACCTTCATCAGTAGTCCCTTAGGAGCTTTTCTCTAAAACTCAGAATAAATAGTCACACAGTTAAATGACTTGAAAAAACCTATCATTTCAGTTGCATTTATATAGTGTTTAATGTTTTCTTTTGAAATCAAGAAGCTATTTTCATGAAGTTACCATCATCCCACAACAATCCACCTCTCCTACATGGCAACCTCGTAGTTTCACAAAGGCGCACTTTTTTAAAAAGAATTGCAACTCAACTGAGATTGTATTCGGTATCTGCATTTCTCTTATTTCTTCTATTTCAGGATTTTTACCCTTGACCTGTAAAGTTTCAACCACTTTATACAACATATGAGGAAAAGATACTTTTATGAAGCATTCATGTCCTTCACACATTTTGCACAGACTAGTTACATAAACTGTGAAAATACTGAGAAATATACAGGAAGAAGGAAGGCAAAAGGAACCAGAATCACAGGACGAGTTCAATGGCCACATTTAGTGGGCATTTTGACAACTGAATCGCCAATTTCCTACCCTAAATGTTGGTGTGGCACTGGTTTCATACATATTAATATGAAATCAATGTAACTATGCTGTGGGAGCTAAACAGCACTAGAAAAAGGATAGCAGTATTCTGGTAACAGAAATGTAAATATAATGACTTTAACGCTTGTTTTTTTTCCGTAATGACCTGAAGGCTTTCCCTAAAATTGAATACAGATTTATTTTCCCTATGCTTTCAAAGATTTTTTTTTTTTTTTTTAAGGTGTCCAATCACTATGTCAGGAGGGAGAACACCAAAATACTTTTAGCCATCCTGGTTTGAGAGTTATTTTGATTGCCATTTCCCTTTCTGCAGTAGCAAACATTACAGATCAATAGAGTCCTCTATTTCTCCCACTTTTTGTACCCCTCGCTACATAAATGTGTATGGCAGCATGGAATAATAAAGGAGAATGTGTTGCACACAGCACCCAGAAAGACTTCAAAATGTTCTGCACCTTAAGTAAAGAAAGAGAAATGTACAGCCTTTTAATCCCTGTTGGAACTTCCATTCCAATGCAGGGCTGAAAGAGAAAGAATGGATACAACTAGATGTTCAAATAGCTGTGCTGAGCGGAAAGTTCTGTATGTATGGCTAACCCCTTCAGAAAATTATTTAAACTTTGCTTCTTAAGAAGAGTTTGTTAATTTGTTTTCTATTCCAGTCATCACTCTTGTATTACAAAGGACAGAGGTGTTGCAGGATGGAATACAGCCCTCACTCGTTAGATGTAAAATAAATCCATGAATTCAACAAATAAAATTTGTCTGCGGTATGTGATACCTCTGTGTGTATGTGTTGAACAAATAAAAAGGTCTGCTGTACGTGGTGGTTTAGACATGTTAACCAGAGTCTCAATCTCCCCGCTGTTATGGGGAAAAAGGAACACTGGACAGTCACCAGACCTGAACATGACATCACCATATTCAAGTTGTTAAGTACATCAGAGGACAGGCTTTGAGGGAAAGTTGTGCTCCAATACACACCCCCATGTGGTCATAGTTAACTGAGACTCCTCCAGTTAGCCTAAGCAGCCTACACCAGGGGAAACACCCTCTCAGTACTTCTAGTGCCAAGCCCCAGCTTACGACCAAAGCTTCGCTGGTTCTCTGCTTTAATACAGCGCTGGGCTCTTGGATATTAACGTTTCTTTACCCACCTCCACCACTGGGTGGAGTTAGGCAGGCTGCCAGCACAGACCACCAACTAAATCCACCCATGACACAGTCACAGCACACCTTCCCTGGAATTTCAGGTTTTGGACTCCTGTCACTTGCCAAGGCTTATCTGACTCAGTTCTCCATTGTACCGTCCTGTCCATTAGGTTATGCTTTTAATGGTGAGCCACCATAAGCACAAAGACCCAGCAAGGAGCCCAAGAAAATGGCAAGCAGAGGAACTCGAGTAACTTCACCAATGTAGAGGGATCACCCTGTCTGAACTGCTCCTAGGGTTGTGAAAGGAGAGCAACCAGCCCATCCTTCTGGCAATAAAACCTTGTAAGAGCAGTCAGTTAGAGAAATCACCTTATTGACTGAAGGGTATTACTGTCTACAGGAGGAAAGGGATCTTTATGGGATGCTGTGGAAGAGCATTTCAGGATTGCCCAAAATGTACCAGCAGATGTTTTTTAAGGGGAGTGTAGAAACATGTGAGGCAGCATGGGATATCTAGAGGAAGAAAACAGGTGGGAAGATGAAGAGACCAAGTAGAAAAACAAAATAAAATTAAAAAATTATAAAGGGCCAGCAGAGCATAAACAGCTTTGTCCTGCCTTCTTACTGAACTCTATCACCATACCATTTTTCCAAATGAGAGGATACTAATCTCCGTATACATGCATGTGGTGTGCCAGCAACTGTAAAGGGGGCCATAGACTACAGAGGCCTGCAGGACTGTGCTGCCACAAACTAGATCGTATGAAAAACGCGTACACTTCCTCAAGGAAGTTCAGTGTCATGGATCAGCATGTATGCAGATGCTTGTAATTCACTAACAAACCTCAGGCTAGTCTAGCCAGCAAGTATGAGAAGTCTCGGAGTCAGGTACCACATACACAACTCCTAACAATTTAGTCGCTCAATCTTTGCCCAAAATAAGTTGGTGATATACCCTGCTCATCATTAAGTGCAAAAGCAGCTCATGCTGCCCCTACCCTATCCTTCTTCACACACACACGATTCATCATTTTGAACTGAACATCTGAACATCTCTGCACTGGACAGCACCATGGGAAAGTTAGACTTCAAACAAACAGTATCCAGGCAAGAAACTTCGTATCTCTGGTATCACCCTGAGCTCCAAAGTCAAATTTCAGTAAGGAATTAAGATCACTCCTCTGACAGAAGCCTCAGAGCTTCTGAGGTCTAGCATCAGCTGAAATCACCTACACTCATTTTAACAGCTACATAAAAAGAAATTATCAAATGAAGAAAACTCACACACCAGAACTGGTAAAATTTCCTCCTGTTGCCTTGACACTATTACTGATTAAAGTAAATCCATGTTCTCTTTAAAGAAACATATGTCAGCAAAAGGTTTTTTTAACCAAAAGTACTTCTATAGCACATTTTACTCCTTCCAAATTGATTGGATTGGACTGTATTTCTGGTGAACTTTCACTACTTCATTTAACAGGCAGGCATTCTGCACCATCTTGTGGCCAAGCAGAAGCATTTCAGTTCAGTTTAGTTTTGGTCTTGTTAACCTTGTTTAATTTGTTAGCAAAAATACTTTTTGTCCAAGTTATCTATATTGTGAATAGGGTTAAGAATGGGTGGCACAACATCATGTCTTCAAACAATGGCAGCAGAAGATGTATTAAGCTAAAATTAAGACACAGCATAACAACATACAAATTTAATACCCTCTTCCATGCCGTGCTCATAAGTGATCACAGTGATTTGTATCTCCATATTCTTATCAGTCTTTAAAGGTACTTCCCCCTCAGGATAACAGTTGAGTTCAAAGTCACTATTTCAAGACATAAATTCAGCTTTTTTTTTTTTTAACAGAAAAACATTTGCACAGTATGTTCTCCTCAGCAGAAAGAAGCTAACTACAAATGCTATGACTATCTATTTGCCCTATGCTACCTTTTCACATTGACATGCTCCACACTAGTGCAGTGTTCACCTGGGTTCACATACACGGATTCTTTATAGAACCTATTACTTCCAGAAATCTGCACAGCTGACAAATCTAGGTTTGAAGGTAGTTGGATACAACTCCAGCAGATTATGAACACTGAGGTAAAACTACAGCACAGGTTAGGAAAAGGGGTACTGGTCAGAAGAGCAGAGAGCTAAGGATTCAAACTGCAACACTTGTTGGGCAGTAGGATACCAAACTTCAGTAGTAGTAACTGTTGTCAGAGACAAGGAGGAAAAGTTCTGTGACAGAAAAATGTATCTTAATGTACCATGCAAGCAGACAGTCCAACAACATAAGATACAGTCATGCTGAGACTTTCCTTACAGGGCTTTTAACTGTTGTTAAGAAACATACATCTAATCACTGGAGTGAGCCTTGAGATCAGTATCTCTGCTATTTTTGGCATAAAGATTATGTACCTCCCTAAACTAAAATTTGTCTTTGTAGTTCCAAGTCTAAAAAACATTTCTAGTTGAGCCCCAAGTCCTCATAAGCTTCCTGAAAATTTCTGTTCTAAGGGTAGTTTTCCAGGATAAATGAGAACTAAAGAAAAGAAAAAAGTCCTTAGGAAGCAGTGGCCCTCAGGAAAGGTATCCTAAATGACAGATGGTAATCAAAGAGTTTAATGAGCTATGAAAGGTCCATCAGTCTGATTACAAGGGAAGTTTGAAGATACCAGAACACAAGACTGTGAACAGATGCCAAATGCGGATGTATCTGTTCAGTGACTCATCTAGCCTGCCGTTCCAGTGATTCCAGTGAACAGTGAAGATAACCAAATCGTCCTAAAGGTGTAAATATCAGATGGCAATTGCCTGCTGGAACAGCTTAGTACCCAGCAGCAATACATGCTAAAACAAGGCACACCTTTAAAATACTAACTTTTCTGAAACAAAACAAGTAATACTGGACTCATGACTGCAAAGCACTAAAAAGCCTATGAACTCTTGAAAGAGTGAATATTAAACAGAAATTTTCACACAGTAAAAAAAACACATTAGATTTTCAAAGCAAAAGAATCTGTTCACGTTATACACAAGAATATATGACACTAACAATATTAGCATGCTTGTTCTCTTACTATATGTTTTATTACTACAACAAATAATTTACTTAGTCCTTCTGTTGGAGGGTATTTAAAGAGCCAATTCAGGGAACAGGAAAAAAACATCTCAAAAGCATGCTAATATCTTTTGAACGAAATGGAAGAATGTCTCCTTCATTTTGTAGGACATGAACTGGCTAACTCTTTTCAATGAATTATCTGTCATTTAGGTTGGAAGTGTGGCATACCACAATTCTCGTGTTTTAACAATATTCCACTGCAGACAGAAACACAGAAACAGTAACAAAAATCCAAGAATTGCATAAACAAAAATTCACACAAAGCTGATGTAACAAAGCTTATCTATTGTAACAGCAATTTACTGTTATTGGAAAACACCGGCCCTTCTTCTTCAGCTCTCTTGTTGGCTTATTTCAGGATTTCTAGTGTTGAACTCAGGAAGCAGCTAGCAACAAAATAACAGAGGAAGTGTTTTACATGCTAAAGGCAGCATGTGAAACTTTTATGGAGCTGAAATTTCGGAATAAGCCTCAGGACTTCCAGTTCTGCTGTCACAATGAGGATATGTGCATTAGAAAAAGGAAGGCTCGATGTTCAATTTACAATTACAGATGCAATACCATCCAAAGCTTCATGTAAGATCTGCATTTTGCAATCTTCCCTGCACCTGAAGAAACTAAATCTCTACTCCTTTTAGATGATATAGACAGGAAGCTGATGTTTAGAGACAGTAAGTCTCTAAAGCGGTGGGAAGAGGGATGGTCAAACTACACCCTTCTAAAAAAGCCTGTATTTTTTAATACACTTGTAATTTCTTCAGATGTATTAATTTAAGATTTCTGGATTTCTACTGATACATAGATTGCTGAAGGTACAAGTTCGTTGATTTTTTTCTTTTAAGGAACAATAAAAGAATAAAAGAAATAAACTGATGTTCCAATCAGTTAACAAATTTTTTACTTGAGTATCATTTGCTTTTCACATTCTCCCCTCCCATGTTTACATGTCCATGAAAACAGCTAAGACAAGCTGCATTTAAACAAAAAAAGCTTTAATGCTGTGTCACTGATAAAATGCAGAAAAAACTATTCATTTACAAGAAAACAAGTAATGAAGACAAACTAGGAAGAACAAATAGTAAGAATAAAAAAAAAGAAACTGCCTTTTTAATTCTGAAGTCTTTTTTCTTCCAGAGCAAAAAAATTCACCCGCTGAAACTCAGGTAATTATTATAAATGTGATAGCAATTACAAACAACCAAAGTTTATCTTACCAATGCAGTTTTCCTTATTTGTTCACCCTTGCATCTTTAGCTTCCCTGCATATTGACTGACTTGTTTCTGTTCTGGCTGAAACACAAGTTTTCTGAAGTTTTGCAAACTTGCATTTACATTTATTTACACAGAGGTTACGAAAAAAGTTAACCTAAATGCCAAAAGATTAGACCTATTTAGTAAAAAGGGCTTGTGGAATTTTACAGTTGTAAAAGTGTAATACTGCTCTACTTACTGAGCACTGTGCTTAATGATTAATATAAAACCTTAATTTTCCCCCATTTCACCAACTTCTTCCTATCCCTTTATTTCTCTATCATCCAAACAGGTTTCCCTTTTTTTTTTTTTTTTGTTTATTGTTAAAGCTAACACAGCTGAACCTATAAGACAAGGCTCTGAAATAGCACCCATCTGTGCAGCTGTCATGGGCTCAGCAGCAGCAGTCATTTTTCTCCTTCTTGGTAGCTGGTGTAGCGCTGTGTTTTTGACTTTCAGCCTGGGAACAGCGCTGATTAACACTGATGCTTTTAGTTACTGCTTGAAATGTTTTGGTCTGACCAAGGACTTTCTGAGTCTCATGCTCTGCCAGCGAGGAGGGGAAGCCAGGAAGAAGCAGAGACAGGACACCTGACCCAAACTGGCCAAAGAGGTATTCCATACCACAGCATGTCATGCCCAGGATGGAAAAACGGAGGGCAGAGACCAGGAAGGGGGGGTTCACTGCATGGTCGGGCTTGGTATCGGGTGGTGAGCAGTTGTATTCTCTTTTCTGGTATTTCCCTTGTCATTATTATTATTGGTGGTAACAGTAGTGATTTGTGTTATACCTTAGTTACTGAACTGTTCTTATCTCAATCTGTGGGAGTTGCATTCTTTTGATTCTCCTCCCCATCCCCCCAGGGAGCTGGGGGGAAGAAAGAGGGGGGAGGGAGTGAGCAAACTGCGTGGCTGACTGGGCTTAAACCAGGACAGTAGCAGTACTATTTTTTCACCCACTGCACTGGAAGGGGAAGAAAGCCACAATTCCTACATCAACATATCTTGCCTGACCAGCTTGGTTGGGTCAGAAATATTAAACTACCAGGGTGGAGATAGAGATACAATAATGAGGGGCACCTCAACAATTCTGTTTGTCAAAGGAAGCAATCAGCTCTGTAACTCTGATCAACCTCTCTCAGTTTTTTTACATTTTTTAAACATAAATTCCTATTTTTGCTCTCAGTTACTCCTCACATCTTTCATCAGCAACATAAGGTGACCTAGCTTTGTCAGGTTTTGGTAACTGCAGGAATGGTTAAAGAACTTGGTCAGTTTTAATTCTGCTGTCTCAACACAGCTATCAGAAAAGGTAAACAACACCAACTCACTTTAGTTTACTCACTGCTTGTGCCTGGAATATTATTCATGCAATATAAAACCAGTAGATTCCCAAACTGCAATTTATATCCTATGGATGTGTTTTCTGAGAACTTTCTTACTTGCCACACACAACTGGGTTATTTAGTATCTTCTGACACTTGCTATTTAAAAAGAAGTAAATCCCACTTTCTTATTTTTTTTTTAATTCATTAATTGTCAATAACAACTTCTCCTTTTTAATCTTTTAGTAGCTCAAATCATTACTATAAAGTAATGCATATAAGCAAGACTTCACTCAATCTACTGTCATAAATACATATCTCAACAGTAGTTTTGAAACAGCTTGCAGCCATGGAGCTATGCAGCCATGAAAGTGCCTTCCTGAAATCCAGCAGCACTAGTCCTGCCATAACTCTTTAAGGTGAAGAGCATTTAATGTATCTTGCAATAGGTAAAGAGCTTGTGAATTAGGCCTTAAAGAAATAATATAATTTCTCCAAAAATCAGAATTCTGGGGCATTTTTCATGGCTTCTTAAGACAACAAGTTTGTCTTCTCATTTTATTTAGAAATTTACTGGCAAAATATCAGTCATTTACCAGAGACTCCTTTACACTCCTTTTTTTTTTTTTTTTAAATAGCCAGCAGCAGGCAATGTCCAGAATAAGAAAGTTAATCTACATAAATGGGTGTATTGACACCATTCACGGATCACATAAGCAGTAAATAGCAGAAAAGGGGAACAGAGTCACAAATCGGCTCTAAATGGAATGCCAGAAGAAATAGTGCCAGAGAGTATTAAAACTATCATACGAGAAAAACTGAAAGATCGCTTAACTTGGTATCATTCCCTTTGCTAGTCTATTTGTATGATGAGATGTGATCAAAGAAAAACTACTTCATTCAATAACTTTATAACTTGTTCTGAATCAAAGACAGGATCAGAAGCCAGGTCTCTTAAATCAAAAATACTGACCAGAATGTGAAATATGGATTATTATCACCACCTTTCCTAACCATTTGTTTCTATTTAGTACATCTAAATGAACTAACTAAACCAGCAACTACAAGGAACTCTAATGTGCCTAAGATTAGTATATTGTCTTATAGTGTGTCAGAGGTTTATCAAGTTTGTGCACTGAATCAATGGACCAACTGTAACTAGGTCAGCAATGAAAATGGAAAAGCTTTTTATTTTGTCTTTTACAAAGAAGTTAAACTCAAAAAATTGCGGGTGTTAACTAGCAACTTTCTTTTTCCCTTCACTACTTCTATAGAAACTGTTTGAATGAGTTCACCTATTCAATAAAGTGACTTTGTAATATACTACAAAAGACTTGTCTTCAAGTAACTGACAAGTATTTTAAGAAAAGGTTAAAAAGTACTGGCCTTTACGAAACTGACAAATGCCAACCTAAACCCAAGAAACTAGAAGCTTCTGCTCTTGAAACCCTAGACATTCTATAACATCCCTGACTGAGAACATGGGAACAGGTGAGTGTTGGTGCTGCTTCAATTGGGTGAGGAATGAAGGAACAGAAGAGTGGAAGAGGAGTGATACACCTCAGCTGAATCAAAAATAAACAATTCACTGACCTAAGCAGGAAGGGGTTACTTAACCTGCTTTATCTCACTGAAAGAGCATTAACCTAAACAATATTACTTCACTTCTGCTGCAGGCTAGGAGCATGCACATGTTCAATTACCACAACTCAGCTAGTGGGCAGTAAAACCACTATGAAACCCAGTTACGTGCTTCAAACAACATTATAAAGAGACAAGGTCACTTTATAGTTTAGTGCTTGCTAGCAGTCACAGCTCACTGTCATTCAATTAAAGTAATTACATAGTCAAGGATATAGTGACCAGCCTTTCAGTGTTACATTTGATCATTTCTCATAAAAAATGACGGCACTGCTCAGTACTCTTAAATTCAGTGTTTTGTCTTTTACTCACTGACTGACTGATTCACCTCCAGTCTTGCTTCTTCCATCTGCTTCCTCTTCAGGATCAGAATCAGCTCCCATCTTGCCTAGATATACACAATTTCAGACATAAAAATTTAAGCAGGTGATACAATTAGTGCTATATAGTTAGGCCTACGCTTAATGACTGCAATCACCAGAAGTTTCTTCTCCTCAGCTAAAGCAGACGCTCTAAAATTAGACTTAACCAAAACCAAAAACCTTATTTGTGAGTTTTCTGCTAGCCACATGTCTAGCATTTTTCAGTTATATGGTATTATGAAAATACCCAACAGAATAGACATTGCTAGTACAATACTATAAACACTAAAATTAAAGCACAGGAGACAAAAATAACAGAAGGTACTCTGCAACATTCAAGATTCAAAGAGTTCTACTCCATTGAGAAGACAGAATATGTTTATAAATAAATTCTAGAGCCCTCAAATAGCAAGTTCAAGAAGACACTGAAAAGTTGGAATGCCATATCCTTAATCTAAGTACATGAACCATTTGTCTCAGCAGAGCGGAGGGATCCACCCATAATCCCTTAACTACACCGAATATTCTAGTACAATTGCTAATGCAACTGAACTGGTGCCATGGGTTCAGCAGTAGCAGTCATTTTTCTCCTTCTTGGTAGCTGGTGCAGTGCTGTGTTTTTGACTTCTCGCCTGGGAACAGCGCTGGTAACACCAGTGTTTCGGTTACTGCTTGGTAATATTTTGGTCTGACCAAGGACTTTCTGAGCCTCATGCTCTGCCAGCGAGGAGGGGAAGCCAGGAGGAAGCAGAGACAGGACACCTGACCCAAACTGGCCAAAGAGGTATTCCATACCACAGCACATCATGCCCAGGATGTAAAAACAGAGGGCAGAGACCCAGAAGGGTGGGGATGCACTGCATCATCGGGCTTGGTATCGGGCGGTGACTGACTGTATTCTTTTTCTTTGTATTTCTCTTGTCATTGTTATTATTGGTGGTAGCAGTAGTGTTGTGTTATACCTTAGTTACTAAACTGCTCTTATCTCAACCTGTGGGAGTTGCATTCTTTCAGTTCTCCCCCCTATCCCCCTGGGACTGGGGGAAGAAAGAGAGGGGAGTGAGTGAACGAACTGCATGAGGGGCTTAAACCACGACAACTGGTATTGCAGTTATGCAGATTTCCCTGCACAGAATCAGGAAGCAATTTAATGTCAGTTTATCTAACTTAATGGATTTCAAACAATATCTCTAAACTCCCAGGTTTGTTTGGGACTTTTTTTTTTTCCAATGAGTCAAAAGCTTTGCTCTTCATTTGGGTACTAAAGAAAACAAGCTTATACTACTGTTTTCTGAATGTGTTTTGAATAGTTTCCAAGTCAATGGACAATTTTACTCAAGCTTAAATGGTCAAAACCAGCATATATAAATATACACGCACCCCCATATATGCTACTAGCAGGTGTATATACATAATACTAACATATGTATGTATACTAATATGTGTAAGTAATAATAAGTCATATATACTTTTTAGTGCATTTACGTATTTATAAAGTAACTAGAAAGAGAGTGAAAATCCAGTTTAGAAGCAGACTATTCTCTGGGGTACAGTGGCACTTAGAAGTTTCATTCATACCTTCAAGTATCTTCAACAGCTTTTTTTCAGATAACAGCTCCAACTGCTCCAAGCAAAGCCTTTTGATTTCATCCATGGAACAGTTCTAAGATAGATAAGACAGACCGTGAACTACTAAAAATTTCTGAGGGAAGAGTAATCATGAAAAATAATATTGAAAACTGAGGAAGGAATAATCATGAATAAAAGAGTAATTACGCTAAGTAGCACTCCAACTGTGTTGAATGAAGAGTTAACTCAGAATGCAAGTCCTCTCCCTATTCTGATCTGCATTGATAGAACTGCTGAAGAACGCCAGGTATGTGTTTCAGTTTTGACAACCACCAAAAATAGCGTGCTTGCTTTTTTCTGGGATGGTGGTAAGGAGGCAAAGCAATACACAGTATCAGTTACATGACCTATGGCTTGGAATTTTTACTGCAGCTGCAACACTGAACAGCAGAAAAATTGGGCCATGTGTCTGAAGCACAGAACACCAAACAACTATAGCCCTGTTTGCTTCTAATTCCCCATCACTCAGGAGCAGGTGAATCACATAAGTAACAACATTTTAAAAACTATTAACAAACACCTGCATTGCAGGTGGCACTTCATCTGCAGCCTCTTCAGTACACGCTAGTAACTTAACCTACTTTTACCAAGTCCTGCAGCTCACAAGACTCAAACAGCACATGTACTAAGCCAGTAAAACTAGGAACACTACCGCTAGAGTCAATAGAAGTTGCACCTTCAGAAGCTATTTATCAAGAAGGGGGTTTATTGCCTCATCTCAGATTTTAATTTAATGCCATACAAAGAAATTCAGGTGACACGAACAGAAATCAAGCTTTCATTAAGAAATCAGCATATCTATTAGTGAACAACAGTACTGAATTTTTTAGTCCACACAATTATGAAATTCCTTTTGCATTTAACTAACCAGTAGAGACAGACAGTATACAAATACGCAGCCTACCGTTCAGCAATGGCTGAGCACTGGAAGAAAGAAGTAAGCTAAAGTAACTACATCAAATCTTAAAGTCTTACTTTCAAAGACACAAATAAATGTCAAAGGCATTTTTTTAAGAAATACACAGGCAGCTTTTAAGCTGGAAATCCACTATATGTGAGAGATAAACGTGCTTTGTTACACAAGCATTCGAGCTTGTAAAAAAAGGTGTATAAAAGGTATATGTAAAAGGTAAGTGTATTCCAGTACCTTTAAAATATCAGGGAGCATCTTTTGTAGTTTCTTCTCTCCTATGACACAGAAACACTGTTGAAGCATTTCTTTTTTGTCTGTGATGTAGAAACTGACAGGTTTGAGTGACACACTGAGATCTAATCCTCCTTCTTCTATATCACTGAGTTGATCGGCTTCTTCCACTTTTTCTCCAGACGGCACGCTGCATTTTGCTTCCTATAATAAAACAGAACAAGTAGTGTTTTCACCTTTTTTAGTGAACTGCAGAAGAAGGAAACCTACAACCTCATTCATGCTTGCAATAGTTTTCCCTTCATAAGTGTAAGTACATCTTAAGGTGGACTTCTGAACTTCCCTACAGTGTTTCAGCTTGCAAGGTAACTGCATTACAGCAGCTACACTTTCAGTTACTGAAACCATTCTTATGCTAGAGGAACTTTTAAAAGCTTAAGGACGTGAAACATACTTTTAAACACTAGCTGGAAAATGTTAGCTGTAAATACCTAGCTGCTCTTTATACGTGAAAGCAATGCTTTAAAGCAGCAGAAATCCATCTCTCTGATTTGATGTGAAATAACAACAGTGATCTTGTAATTTACAGCCAGAAACACGCTTTGACACCGCACGCTTCACTGAGGAAGGCGCGTCACACGAGTGCGTGTCCTGGCGCACCTACATATCCCCGGAGAGACCCACACCCAGGATCGGTCACGGACCAGACTCACCCCGCGGGCCCCACCGGCCGGCATCTACCACCGGTCGCGTTCTGCCCGAGTGTGACCGGTGCGGACAGCAGCCGCCCGCAATCGCCGGTCGAGGAGAGGGCACGTCCGCCTGCCCCCGGCCCCTGTCGTAGCCAAACGGCAGCGACTGCCGGGGGACGCGAAAGGGAAACGGGCGGACGGCAGCGGGGAGCGGCCCGAGCCCTCTCACTTCGAGACGGAGGAGACACAGCAGAGGTAGGCTGCCCCTCCCTTCTACGCTACCTCTGTGGCGCCGTGGCTAGGCTCAGCCCTCCGCCGCTTCCTGTCGCCGCTCTCCGCCGCGGCTCCCTCAGGGCAGCAGGACCGCGACCGGCGCCGCTTCTTGTCGCGGGAGGACTTCCTGCCCGGCATCCCCCCGCGGGGCCCACTGACACCGCATCTGCGCGCCGCCACCGGCCCGCCTTCCGGCGGAGCCTTCACAGGCCGCCGCGCCGCGTGCCACGCCTCTTCCGGCGGGCGCTGAGGTGCGGGAGCTCCGGTCTGCGGAGCCCACGCCGCGATCGGGCAGAGGCTGTGTGGGCCGCGGCAACGGCCGTTCCTTGGGCTCCGGGGGGTGCCGCTGTTGGCGGCAGCGGCCCCGCGCTCCGCAGGCTTTCCGCTTGCCCGGGTCTGGAGCCGTCTTGGGATACTTCTGCAATGTTTTTGGGTAGCGAGGTGGGGATACAACTGTTCGCAAAAGAAGGCAGGCCACCCGTTTGCGGATGTATCTTTGACAATTCGTAGGTACTGTTTAATCTCGACCGCTTTTGCCTGGCTTTCAGTCTGTTTCAGCAATGTGAGGACCTTCCTTCTCTTCCCTTGGCTGCTCCTGGATGACATAGATGACATAGAATTCAAACAGAGCAGGTTAGCCAGATAACACTGCCTTTGTGTCAGCAATACCTGTGAAACATCTGAATGGATTTGTAAGCTGTTCTTCCTGGGGAAGAAAAAAGTCTTTAACGTGATCTGTCACGTCCGGTTCTAGTCTTTGCTGTAGTCCGACTAGCCTGCCCAGCAGAGAAACTTTTGACTTAATCTCTGTTGTCCAGAGAGTCATCTTTTAGATACCCCTGTATCATGGTTTAAGCCCAGCCGGTAACTCAGAATCATGCAGCTGGTGGTGCACTCCCCCACCTTCTTCCCCCAGCTCCCCCAGGATGGGGAGGAGAACAGAAAGAATATAACTCCCAAGGGTTCAGATAAGAACAGTCCAGTAACTAAGGTATAACACAAAACACTGCTGCTACCACCAATAATAATAATGACAAGGAAAATAACAAGGGAAGAGAATAGAACCGCTCACCACCTGCCAACCAATACCCAGCCCAACCGAGCAGTGATCTAACCCTTCTGGGTAACTGCCCCCAGTTTATATAAGTGGGCATGACATGCTGTGGTGTGGAATTCCTCTTTGGTCAGTTTGGGTCAGGTGTCCTGTCTCTGCTTCCTCCTGGCTTCCCCTCCTCCCTGGCAGAGCATGAGCCTCAGAAAGTTGTTGATCACAGTAATCATTACTGAGCAACAACTAAAAACATCGGCGTTATAAGTGGTGTTCTCAGGCTAAAAGGCAAAACCACAGCACTGCACCAGCTGCTAAGAAAAATTACTGCTACTGCTGAACCGCGGACAACCGGCTTAAAAATTCTTAGAGCTGCTATTCTGAGCCTCTGCTCAGATCTTTTCAAGCAACAGGTCACACATCACAGTAACACCTTAACTTGGTTCTCATGTAAGCTTTTGTCCCCAGGACTGTATTCTTAATGATTTGGGTGATGTATTGATAGCTTCAGCTGAGACCTGCTCCATTAAATGTGGTTCAAACATTGAATTATCTGTAATAAAAATCAAATGTCCATGTCCCAGTGAATACTAATGTAACAATCGTTTTTCTGTGATATTTCATGAGTATTGTGGAAGTACGACAGACTGTTTTTCATGGGATGCAAACAAGTAGAGGAGTCATCACAGAGAGGTCCTTTAAAGGCAGATGACTGCTCTGTGCAGTTCAGTGAGACAGTGATAGCCTTCAGCCACCAACACTAATATTAGCTGTGAAGTTAAATGCCAGTTAAAGAGGATTTTTAGCCAAAAAAACATTTTATCTACTTTCTCTCTCCCCCTTCCCCCCAGCAGCACAGAAGGATGGGGAATGGGGGTTGTGGTCAGTTCATCACACGTTGTCTCTGCTGCTCCTTCTCTTCAGGGAAGGACTCCTCACGTTCTTCCCCTGCTCTAGTGTGGAGTCCCTCCCACAGGAGACGGTCCTCCATGAACTTCTCCAATGTGAGTTCTACGCCGATCGATCCAGAGTGGGTCCCTTCCATGGGGTGCATCCTTCAGGAACAGATTTCTCCAGTGTGGGTCCCTTCCATGGGGTGTATCCTTCCAGAACAGGCAGCTCCAGTGTGGGTCCCTGCAGGGTCACAAGTGCTGCAGCAGACCTGCTCCAGTGCAGGCTCCTCTCTCCATGGGGCCACAGCTCCTGCCAAGACCCTGCTCTAGTGCGGGCTGCCCGCAGGATCACAGACAGCCAACTTCAGGCATCCCCCCTGCTCCACTGTGGACCTCCATGGGCTGCAGGGGCTCAGCAGCCTTACCATGGTCTACACCATGGGCTGCAGGGGAATCTCTGCTCTGGCACCTGGAACACCTCCTGCCCTCCTTCTGCACTGATCTTGGTGTCTGCAGGGCTATTGCTTTCACAGGTTCTCACTCCTCTCTGGCTACAGTTGCCGTCAAATATATATGCACATATATATATACAGTTGCATATGCAAGGCCAGGTGGGATGGGGTTTTGAGCAACCTGGTCTAGTGGAAGGTGTCCCTGCCTGTGACAGGGGGGTTGAACTATATGATCTTTAAGGTCTCTCCCAACCCAAATCATTCTATGATTCTATGATCTTCTTGCTGAACATTTAATTTCACCGTCTATTCGGTACACATTATTAAAAGGTGAGAAATGTCTTCTGTTTCAAGACTTTGGATTTGTTGATACTTTAAAGGAGAGTAAAAAAAAAAAAAAAGGAAAATGATCACAGTATATAATAACTGATCAAGTTAAGCTAAGACTGCTTAACTAAACATTTTTAAACAAAGAACTTCACAGAACTGGAACCAGCATGTTGTAACATCCAAAATCATTTAGTTACCTCTTTAGTACTGATCTACAGTACTACTCTTCTCTGGTGGATTAATTTAGCGTGTTACATTATAGAGGAGTGAGTGACTGCATCCAACGATTCATGTATGTATAGTTTAATGCTTTTAATGAAATAGGTTTGCAGACTGAAGTTAGTCTATTTCTGCCTGCAACCTGAGCATGACTGAGTATTTTTTTAAAAGTCTGCTTAACATCAGGCCCTGAGTAGAACAGGGTCCATCATAATAAACATTACCGAATTGCAGAAATCTTGCAATTTATATATCCCCAGTTATGTGTCTGTAGTCTTCATTTGTTTTGGCAAGTACAGCAGCTGGTGTTCACTTAAGTCAGTTTTGATTCCTCATACAGTTACCTAGTAAGACATTTCATATTGTATGTTGAGCGATGGTCTAAGCAGATCCCAAGTACTTCTCTTTCGTACAACCTCAGGCAGGCCTATTGAGAAAGGTTTAATGTAAAGTGCTACTACATGTTATTTGCTGTTCTTTGTAAGAGCTTCCGTTCTAGCTTAGAAAAAGATGTCAAAATAACGATTATATCATCTACTGAGAAGCTTTGAATTTATAGCAGAAGACACAGTTTCTCACCAAGAGGCTCTTGAAATCTCTCAAACATACTTCTACTGTTCTCCTGATGAATCACATCAGGAGCACTTAGTACACAGAACAACTTATTTGAGTTTTAATGCTGTGGATAGAAAGCCAGCTGAGTTCTGTGCTAGGCACATAATTGTTTTCAGTGTCCTCAAAATATTGTATACCATGGACCTCTTCTCTGGCATGCTTCCTAACCATAGATTTAACATCCTTCAACTGAAACAGAAACGTCATCCTGGTGACATCCTTAAGGTCTTCCAGTTGTTAGTGATCTCAGCAGCAGACTGTAGTATGCAAATATGTGTGTTCATGTGGATGCATGCTTACCTTGTAACCACAGTGGAGTTTTAGAACACTGTCATTTAAAATAAGAGCAATAACAGTTACTTATTTTCATGGTAATGCTGACAAAAAGAGGACATTTAGTTATACATCTAAAGACTGAAAAAAAAGGTACACTGCTCTGTAAAAGATGCGAGGGTCTCCCATTTTTGCATTCAACCTGTGTTAGCACATACTGAATTTTACTAGCTTAGGAAAATCTTCACTGAAAGCTGCACAAACACATGAAAGTACAAGAACAGCATGTTTCTGTGTCAATAAAAAACCTCAGCAAACCAACAAAAAAAACAAAGTAAAAAACCTTGTTGTAAGATGTTACAACATACTGTAAGATCTTGGGTGTGTACTGCAACTTTTTTTTTTCTCATTACCAGCCTAGGCTGCCACTGCATGTCTCTGTGAAGACAGAGCCTCCAACAGTTCCTGTGGGAATGGAATCCAATGACTCCCACTCTGTTTCTTCAGACAGCGCTAAACCATGGAATGGTCACGTATCACAGTACCCTGTAGTAGCAGCTGTCATTCTACTCAAATGTTCCTGGCCTGATTTGTGTATCTTACCTAACACAATGCTGCAATCCCCAGATGAAGGATTTGTTGCTGTGCCCCATCATCTCCCTGCAATTTGAAATGAATTTTGTAATATCTCTTAATGTACCATTTCTTAAGAGTTGCCAAGATGTATTTATTAACACAAACATTGATTTTTGGTCCGGGAAAATTCATGACAATTTTCACGTAAAGAGGTAATATGTAACACAGCAATCCCACAGTAATAAAACCAAAAAGTTAGATGAATATAGATTTCTCAAAAGAGCATGTCTACAAACACAGTCAAAAAGCACATTAAAAAGCCCAAGCTTCAAGAACAACTATATAATAGGCAACCAAAGTTCAATAGACAGGCACATCATTTCACAAACATGTTTCCTAAAGATAGTCTCTTAGATATTTTCCCCAGAAAAGGTTGATCTATTGTTTAGCACTGTAAATCATGAGTAATCTTTTGGACTGCCTTATACATGAACCTGTGATGCACTAAATGAGAAAGCCTGTGACTAAGGCTGTAATCACGACTGTGAGGATATGTATCCGAAAATTCATCAGAATTGTAACACTAGAAGTGTGCAACTAAGTGTCCAAGAAACAAGGTCTGCTGGAAGTAACTCGCAGAGCACTGTATGGAGCAAAAAAAGTTAGAGCTCTTGGTTACACAATCCTTCGCACCTAGCACAAATGAGGCAGACAGGTATCATGACAAAGAGCTTGTGGTGTCTGAAAAGCTTGCACATTTTTTTCATGTTTTCCACCCTATTAGTCAAATGAAAAATGTAACTTGAACATTGACTATCTTGATTTCATCTTAATTCTAAACCTGTGTAACATTTGTAGGAAATCATATCCCCTTTTGAGCTGAACATCTTGATCTGCTCAAATAGCTGTAAAATGTTATTTTCCCTTTTCACAGTCACCACAGTTACTATGTTAAAGCTACTTCATAAAACTTGACTTTACATTTGTACAGTTTAGGATAGAGTATTTGAGTTCTAAGGGACCTATAATGATCATGTAGTCAACTGCCTGACCACTTTAGAGCTAGCCAAAAGTTAATGCTGTTAAAGCTATAACTGAGGGCATTTTCTAAATGCCCCTTAAACAGGGACAGTCCTGGAGTATCAACCACCTCTAGGAAGCCTCTTCCAGTTTCTGCTCTTCAATATGTTCTCGGCGCATAAATTTCTCTCACAAAAATTGCCCCCCTTTTTTTTTTCTTTTAATCACCTATTATGTTACAACTTGCTTTGGGATAAGATACTTGCTATCAAATGGTGGAGTATCCCTGTCATAAGAAGCTAAAAGCTATTGTAGAAGTTAAAGCCATTTTACAAGCTACAATATACTCACTTTATCAGTGAAGTGCAACATCTGCATGGCAATTAAAGATTCCACCCCTCAAAAAGTCACCTAGTTCTAGGTTAAAGAGCCATAAAAGAGCTCGGTTTCACAAAGGAAGTGGAAGAAAGCAGATGCAAAATGAGATAAATGTCATTTCCTTACCAGAATATTTGACCAGGCTTAATATTAACCACTGTTAACTGGTATGTGAAAAGCGCTACTGAAGAGTTCTCAGAGCCCCATATCCCCTGACCAAAAAAGACAAAAAAAAAAAAAAAAAAAAAAGTCAAGAAAGAGACTCGTGCTGAAAAGCAGAAATATTCCTGAGGTGGGTGCTGGGAGTTGATGGTCACTGAATCACAGCCATTTCCTACATTGCCATCTAGATAACCTCTAATAGCAAGATTGTCTGACTTCTTGGTGATCTATTTTGATCTGAGCTTCATCAAAAGGACTTCCTATGAAGATCCCGTGCACTACAGACCTCAGAAAAGCAGTCAAATGACAAACAGTGTAAAAAGTTTTATTTGCTCTGTGTCTTGCAACAAACCAAGTGTAATTCATCCCCAGTGTTTTCTCAATTGTAGTTTGTCACAAAATATGAACAAAAGCATCTTTTTTTCTGCATACAGTGTCTCCCAAGTGCAAAGAAAAACAATTATAGCAGATTAAGCACAAACCTACAGCATTCCTTTACTTTAGCTGGTTCCGATACAGAGGCATACTTTTTTACTTGAGAGTCAACTCCAAGGGCCTTAGCTAATTGCACAGCATTTGTATCATCACTGATTAGCGTCCCAAGAGCCACAAGCAGTCTAAAAACAGCTTCAAGATCTTGAACAACTTCCAAAACTGTGCTGATTACTGATAAACACTGAGCTTTGCCCTCAATGTTGTTGTCTTTATGTAAACACACAGCATAGTTCAGTGTCAGTGTGGCAAGTGCAATGTGGATGTTCTTATTGCCTGATTTTGTTTCTATTGCTTGTGTCATTATTTCACCCCTGTGTTCCATCATGAGCTTCTGGCCTGCCTGGCTGACAAAACAATTGCAAAGAGCTCTAAGTGCCAACAGCTGGTTTGCTTGCTTTCCTTTGGGGTTCAGAAATTTAAGGAGGATGGCAAGATGTACATGATCCTTTTCATTGCAGAAGTTCTCATTCACAGTGGGATGTCTGACAGACAATCTAAGAATGTCTAGGGCTGGAAAGACAATATCTAAGAAACAAAACAAAAAATGTTTTAGTATTAATATTGTGTTACATACAGCTGTGCTGCTGATTTTCTTTCAGATACAGACTGTCTTAAATCCCTAGTTTTGGGAACAAACAATAACAATTTCATGCAGAAAGAAAGCAAGCTGTTTGAAATAAAGTATTGACAAACCCATTCTCGTAAAACTTCAATTAATCACAAGAAGACCATGCTCCTTAATTTAGGATAAACACAGTGCTTTGCAAAAGTTTTAAAATCCTAAAAACTAACTGATAACACTGAAGGCAAACACAAAATACAGCAACTAATCCAAAAGGTCTCTGAAAGCTTCTCAGTGACTGAACACCCCTACGTAGGCAGCATCTCCTTTTGTCCTCGTTCTGTATCTTGCAGTTTCGTATAGCTACAAAACTGCTTACAGACAGAAAATTGAGAAAAAAAAAATAAATTGGACCTTCAGCTCTCAGGTGTAATTTCCAAAGAAAACCAACAACAATAAAAAGATGTTCTCAGCTGGTCAGCTGGAAATCATTGTAAGGAAGTGGAACTCAGTTTGTTCCCACCACTTACCCAAATTTCAAATATATATGCTTCTTGGGTCTGCTATTGGTATCCTGTGCTTATAACCAAATCAAAGCTGAACCTGCTTAGCTAGCTACTGGGCAGTTTTCCCTGCAGATACACAGAATCTTGAGATTTAATGCCTTATACAATGCAGAGTCTGGAAGGTATGAATACATGAGCCATCAGCAGCTATGCAAAACATAGTTTGATTAAGTGCTGTTATATAATGAACATTAATTTTTAAGAGCAGAATAATTTTCCCATTAATAAATACTTAACTGCAATTTCAAGAAAACAGTTCAACTGGATGTTTAAATATCTGTACATGCAATGTATCCATTTTTCCAAATGTGCCCTAACAACTGAAGTAGCCTTTCCAATACATCAGTGCTGACAACACTATGTTATCAAATGAAATTCTATCACCTTCACTTGTATTCATTCAGAATGTCATTTCACTAATACAGTTCTGACCACATAACCTAGCTTTTTTACCATATTAAAATTTTGAGATTTTTTTAATTTTTTTTAAGTAATTTATCTCAACAATTTCACCTCTCCTTTGATAATTTAGGACTCCAACCTCACACTTCCTTGCTCTGCTTCAAACAAGACTCACCCTTCTTTCTCGAGGATGCTCCTGCTAATGAAATAACCATACCTGATGTTTATTATCAACTTTCTGCTTTATGTTTACTATTGTGCCAACAGCAAAACCTGACCACTTACCAATTCTGCAGTTTGTGCCACTGCACCTGCTACTTATCAGTGCTGTTAACATCTGTTTACTATCTTCGGGTTTCTATTTGGGACAGCCTCTTTGCAACAGATAGCATAGTGGGACTTCTAGTTCATAGTATTGATGTGTCATAGTATTGATGATCAACTATTGATGAGATAATGGTACAAAAAAATAATCGTAAGTATCTACCTTCTGGCCAGTTAACTGCTCTCCATAAAGTCTGAAGTTGCTGTGCTGTAGGTGTTTCTGCAGAGGTGTTGCATGTTGCAGACAACAACTTTTCTAGGATTATCAAGTCATCTTCTGTAAGCTTATGCTCTTCAGTTGCACTGCTGTTAAGTTCCTTTAATTTGCCTGTAAGACCAATAGAATAAACATGGATCTCTGACATTAGAACTTCACAAATCCAGATCTTGAATTAACTACTACAGAAACATTTTACAAACAAATTACAACTACTGTAATTTGGTTTCTTTGGGGGAGGGGAGTGCAGGTTAGATTTTTAAACATTACTTCTCCCAGTTTCGTAATTTCCTAATTTTAAGTTTTAGTCATCACAATGATTGCAACTATTAAGCCCTCTCTAATATACTGCAAAGTATTCAGAATTCACCTTAGCCTATAAACAGGCAAAAATGCAGAACAGAATCACAACACCAGTAGTTTTCATAACTGAAATGTGATTACTTTTTGATCTTTTCCATTTTTAGATAGAAACTGTATGTTCTTAGTGTAATCAGAGTTTTTGGATTTTTAATTTAGAAATGAGCCCTCAGAAGCGACTGAAAACCAAGCCAACAATAGCTTTTACCAAACGTGTATAATTATTAAATATTGTATACTGTTTTCTTTTCCTGTTATGCAGTGTTCCTTTTAAATACAGAAATGAACACTGCAACCTGTGAAAGTGCAAAATGCCATACTTTGGCACTTCACAGATTACATTATATAACTATCTGGTGAAATATGAGCAAAATCAGGAAGGATTTATACAAGACCTGCATACCCAGCATTTCAAATATACCAGCTTAATAAAAACAGATGCCAAACAACAGCAGACATAAGCCAAGGTGGGGAAGAAATTATATTCTGCATAAAGTAGAGTTCTTGTGAAATTTAGTCATACTCCTAATCCTCCAAATACATGACCATTCAAGTAATGAATGCAATTTTAAAAGGTCACAACCAAGAAACAGTAGGAAAGCTATTGGAGATCAACTAGCTTTTTGAAAAGATCAAAAGTGAAGTTACTCCCAAACAGATGAAAAATAAAACCATCTTTGGAATTAAAACACTGACCCAGTATCTGTGAAGGATTGGCCTTGTCAAAGGTGACAGCATCCTTTTTTGGAAAATAAATATTTTCAACTTTAGCTTCAGATGACTGGTAGGCGCCCATTCCTACATAAAGAAAACCCATAAAGTTCAACAGTGTACCAAAGCGTCTGACACAGAACAATATCCTACCAGTAAGCCTCTCCTGAGTAACACTACTCAGAAGAAACACCTTTTAAAAAAATTGAATGCTTATGTAAGTAACTGTCATTCCTTACATTATTTTTCAAAAGTTAAAATTTAAAGCAATACCATTACAAATTTTCTTCCTTTGCCTAAAAATTTACCATATGAGTGCAAATTAGTAACAGTGGTTTCTCAATTACATGAACTAAATGCGGAGTCTTTCATAGGAATGGATATTGCACTTAAGAAATGAAAATGGCAAGCTTCATTTTAGAGCAAAGAGCCCTTCTGCCCCTGAAATCTTATCCTTTGATTACTTTCATAATGAATAGGCAATTTTTTTATCTGCGTATCTTCCAATATATATGACCAAGTTACATCATATGCAATAGTAGCCTGAAATTTCTTTAGAAAAAGAGTAATAAAAAGCTTTAATTATGACCTATAGCAATTTCCTAGAATCACAAGCGATTTAGTGGCTGACATTGTATAATTTCCATGAATTATATGTACAGTTTCTTTTATCAACAACCTATTAGGAAACCACAAATCCTCTCAAACCCAGATTACTATCATACATTTTAAAGCTTCTGTGCATGATACCTGCATGCAAAGGAAGGCTATTATCCCTATTTTCCAAGTAATTTCCAGAGTAAAAGCAGCTTCAATCTGCTTATTATTTTAAATTAAGTAGAAATTTGCATCAATACAGAATCCATGCCAACAGGAAAAAAAAACAAAGCAAAGGATCAGGGATGCTTTTCATAATCAGGCATCATCTCTTACCTGTATATGGATCAACCCCACCCGCTGGAGCTACTTCATTTGATGCTGAACCAGGAACATAGCGACCAGCACCTGAACAGAGGCATCAGGCTTTTTACATTACCTCTTCACCAGTGGTAGTATTTATTCTTGTATTTATTTACTACTTTTCAACCATCACCATTAAATGTGTTAGTTTGCAGTAGAGGAGTTAAAAACAAGTCTTCAGCAATTCCTAAAATTAAGGATTAAATCTATGCCTATGTGTGAGGGTGGTGCTAGAGGTAATGATGGCATTCCAAGCTGAATGACCCACAGCTGGGAGACATTCTGGCATGGTTTATGGCACACACTGGTGCCAAGGCTCTCAGCACAGCAATACCTTATATATGTCAAGCTTCAAGGGCGAGGGCACTGGCTGCCCAGGCCTGGCTTCCCTCTCCAAGGGGAGGTGGACTTTGTGGCACTGAGGCCTCTGGTGAAGAAACTGCAGGGTCTTTGCATCTGCAGAGACCACAGCCTGAGCCATGCAAAGCCAGCGAGGAAAGACAAATGGGGACCACAGCAGAGTAGGAACAGAGAAAGACTGCCAATATGGGGCATCTATAGACTATAGGACATTCTTTGAGAAGCAAGAGCTACTTATCAAGGATGGGATAAGTCCAACAATACAGGGCTGGAATGTCTTTTCCACCAGGTTTGCTGAACTAGTGAGGAGGACATTAAGTTAGCTATACCACTGAGGGTTCAAATCTAAAATATAGGGTAGAAACTATAAAAGAAAAAAAAGGAATAATAAGGAAAAAAAAATTAAAAGTACTTCTGTGAATATACCCACTCCCATGTTGGCCATGCATATAAGAGCTTGACAAAACACAAGGTTTAAGACCTTACTCCTCTGCTGTAGGGGACAGAGTGACATGAGGCAGACCAGACAGCAGAAGGCTGTCCTCTGGGCAAACATATCTGGACATATTTTGACAGTGGCAGGGTCCATGTCCACCTTATCAGTCTGTCCCAAACTACTGCCCCAAATGGAGAAATGTGAGAAACAGTCATCTGGAGCTGAACACTGAATGCAGCTGAACACCATAACAAACGTATCTCACATGCTCGCAAGACAGATTACGAATTTTACATTACCTGTAAATGGGTCTGCCCCAGGTACTGTACTTGATCCAGATGAAGAGCCTGGAACGTAACGTCCAGCACCTAGTGAAACAGTAAGAAAAGCAATGACTGCTATACACAGTTTGATGTTATTAAAATGTCAATACTTCTCAGACAGAAGCAACTCAAAAATTCAGCTGAACAAATACATCTTACTGTTTATTGTGGAATTATAAGAAATCTGATCCTATCCACACAAAAGCGCTCTGATTTTGAGCAAATTCTTCCTAATTATTTGAGGGTCAGAAATTTGTTTTCTGGAGCATATATATTACACTTTTGGACATAGCCAAATCAAAATATGTAAGTTCACATGACTGCAGCTCCGTGAGTTACATCTGCACCTGGTTTGCCTTTATTCTTATTTCTAGTTCATTACAAGAAAAGAGATTCAGCTCATTCATTGTGATGACATTTTATTCCTAACTTCTTCTCAGTGAAACTAGTTGAAACAAGGTGTTTATTTTGTAAATACAATAAGCAGGATATAATTAATTAACATGGTTCAGCTCATGAGTAATTAACTTGTTCCTGCTTGGAAAAGGGTAATTTATGTATTTCACTCAGTTTCAGTTCATTCTCTAGCCACATTTTTGTATATTATGAATTGCCTTAACAGAACCTGGCCACTTCTTAGACTACTATGAAAAGAAGGGTTTTCTCCCACTGGAAAAAAAAGAATACTAGACTGAAAAATACTACTGGCTTGATTACTAATTTTTTCAAGATTTGTTCTGACAAATACTTCAGAAATTTGTCAAGTTTTCATATTTTTCTTGTCAGATCTATCTAGGCCTTGCCCTCAGTCATCTGAAGACAAGGCAGTCCTGTACAAGAAGCACAAGAGCTATCACACTGCAGTCCGCCTGAACAGACAGCGGGGTGGATTGAAAACCAACTGCAGAGCAAGGCCCAGTCGGTGGTAATGAGTGGCACAGTATCTAGCTGGAGGCCAGACACTGGTGATGCACTCCACAGCTGAGTACTACACCCAGTCCTGTTCAATACATGGACAGTGGGATTGAGTGCGCCCTCAGCAAGTTTGCCGATGACACCAAGCTGTGTGGTTCGGTTGATACGTTGGAGGGAAGGAATGCCATCCAGCGGGTCCTTGATATGCTTGTGAGGTGGGCTGATGCTAACCTGATGAAGTTTAACCATGCCAAGTGCAAGGTCCTACACCTGGGTCAGAGCAGTCCCACGCACAGCTACAGGTTGGGCAGAGAAAAGATTCAGAGCAGCCCTGAGCATCAAAAGGAGCGTGACCAGCAGGTTGAGGGAGGTGATCCTGCCCCTCTACTCTGCTCTTGTGAGACCTCACTTGGAGTATTGTGTGCAGTTCTGGTGTCCTCAACATAAAAAGGACATGGAACTGTTGGAACAAGTCCAAAAGAGGGCCACGAGGATGATCAGGGGACTGGAGCACCTCCCGTATGAAGACAGGATGAGAAAGTTGGGGCTGTTCATCCTGGAGAAGAGAAGGCTGCGTGGAGACCTCATAGCAGCCTTCCAGTATCTGAAGGGGGCCTACAGGGATGCTGGGGAGGGACTCTTCATGAGGAACTGTAGTGAGAGGACAAGGGGTAACGGGTTCAAACTTAACCAGGGGAAGTTTAGATTGGATATGAGGAAGAAATTCTTTACTGTAAGGGTGGTGAGGCACTGGAATGGGTTGCCCAGGGAAGTTGTGAATGCTCCATCGCTGGCAGTGTTCAAGGCCAGGTCGGACATAGCCTTGGGTGGCATGGTTTAGTGTGAGGTGTCCCTGCCCCTGGCAGGGGGGCTGGAGATAGATGATCTTAAGGTCCTTTCCAACCCTAACTATTCTATGACTCTATGATGGGGCAGCATGCACCCTCAGCAAGTTTGCTGATGACACAGAACTGGGAGAAGCGACTGATGTCATCATTCAAATTTAAAATTTTTACCTGTAAATGGATCAGAAAATTCAGAACTTGTACTCAGTGCTTGTCCCTTAGTGTTGTCCATAATAAACTTGGCCACCTGATCCAGAAACATAGGATTTAGATCATTCTTTTGCAGGAAGTTGTATGCAGTCAGCCAAGGATCATCAGTGATGTTATATGGCAGTTTGTAGGAAGGCCCACTTTCATTTACATCAATAGTGAAAACATAGTCATACTCCTTTAAGCAGAATAAGAATAAAAATAAAACCAGAAGTTTGTCAGCAGTTATTACATAAGGATGTATCAAACACAGACCAATAACCAACCAGGGCTAAGCCTAAAACTTTTAATACTACTACTTGCAGACTGTAGCAGTAATACTCTCCTACATGGGCTGCAATTAAAAAGTACTAAAATCATATCCTGTGTTTTGTAGAATTCTCTGTCTCAAGAATAGCAGGGTAGAACAATATAGCACGATAATGTGTAGGCAGATATATATTGCAAAATAACAGATATATCAGGTAACTCTCCTGAACAGCTCTGCCAGCCTGCAAAGCTATAGGGCAGTCAGATGCCACATAAACTTCAATATTAAAAGCATGCTTCTAATACTTGAAAATAACAAATTCCTAAGATTTCTTTAAACCATATGAGGGAGAAAATTAGTATCTCAAAGGCATTCCTTCTGTGGTGGCACCAGACAAGACTTTTCTGTGTCTATTTCAGTAAAGAAAACATTTTTAGGCTTATCTGTCTTTAGGCTCAAAAGTTACTATAGAAAAGGGGCACAGAAAGCCTGGTGCCTAATACTTTGTGTAAGCTTTCCATTAAAAATTGTACAATTCACTTCTTCTAGAAAGGAAATTAACACTAACTTTTCAGGGTGTTAGCAATAAATATTAGAGAACTTGGTAATTTCTCTACTAACAGTTTACCTTTTTGCAAAATAATTCCCCTCCACTGGTTCAAAAGTAACATATGATGCAGTACCAAATTACACCTCTGAGTTTTAATAGATCAAAAAGACAAAAAAGTACCAACAAATACCTATTTTCTAGATTATATTTCATTTAAGCAAACACTGGAATAATTTTTAATGGGAAATCAAGCATTTTACTTAAGAAGAAATAAAAGCAATTAAAGTTTGCATATACCTTTCCTTCAAATAAAACTTTTCCAGATGTTTGTTGTGTGGCTCCAGAAGAACCAACAACATCGCCAATCTTTATCCATCTTCCTTCACTAACACTCCACTGATAAGCTTCTACTTTCCCATTATCCTCAATAAGCCGTGTCTGTCCATCTCTTGTTCCTGTAGACAGAAATGTTTAAGACTTTGAACAAATTCAAGAATATGATTTACTTTAGGAGATAAAAACACCTTCAAATACTGCTCAAATCTAAAGATGAAAATATAGTTCACTGACATTTCAAGACACAACAAAGGAACTAACAAGATACTTGCGGTTTAATCCCAGCTGCTCGCTCACTCTCCTCAAGTGGGATAGAGAGAGAATTGGATGGTAAAAGTGAGTTAACTTCTGGGTTGAGATGCAGTTTAATCGGTAAAGCAAAAGCCATATACACAAGCAAACCAGAACAATTCATTCACCAATTCCCATGGGCAGGCTGGTGTTCAGCCATCTCCAGGAAAGCAGGGCTCCATCATAAGTAATGGAGACTTGGGAAGACAAAATGCCATCACTCTGAAATCCACCTCCCCTCCTCCCTTCTTTCTTCCCCCAGCTTTAAATGCTGAGCATGGAATTATATGATAGGGAATATCCCTTAGGCCAGTTGGGGTCAGCTGTCCCACCTGTGTCCCCTTCCCGGCTTCTGGTGCACCCCAAGCCTCCTGAGGAGCAGAAAAGGCCTTGACTCTGTATGAGCACTGCTCAGCATCAAGGAAAACATCCCCAAATTATCAGCACTGTTTCCAGCTTCTATGGAGAAAATTAACTTTACCTCAGCCAAAACGGGCACAGTACTACACATCACAAGAATAGCAGAAATATTGACAACGTCATTTTACAATTATTAGTGATGGTATCTGCCACCAAACTAAATGCAAAAGCAATCCAAGTCAAGTGTTTCAAAAGTTTACCTATTTCCCAGGGAAATGATAATTAAGAAAAGTGCATCTCCTATGGTCTAACAAGACAGAAAGCATATGACTAAGACTTATGCCACTTGCTGACCAGAGTCAAGACCTGCGGTCACTGCTTACTCTGCCTTGGGAAAAAGTATTTGTGTATTTAAGAGTAATCTTAGCTACCACTGTTTCCACTCTATTCTCAGTAATCTCCCAACTACCCAGAAAGCTTGAACTGAGTCAATCGAGATTAACTGTTTTTCAAGCTGAAAGCTAATGCAGAAAATTTGCATTTACTTTTATTGTAGGAAAAAATTTCCATGCTCCGTAGTCCTTTTTTAAGTTACATAACTGCCTTATATACTACTGGCACAGCTGGCATAATGAATCCAAAACATATCAAAGGCATTGCAGCATCCCAAGTTCCACTTTTTTCTAAATTATCTTATAACAAAAGTATTTTTTACCATTTTTTCCTCCAAAGAATCAATGAAAGAATAGTGGAGCAGAATTAAGCTGTTTTCTCCAGTAATTCTAATAAAAGTGATCAAAGCCTTAATTTTGGAAACTATGGGAAGTTTCAGTATCTCAGAACCAAGATTTGGAGGCATCGCTAATGTAAATATATGAACTTGCCAGGATCCTTGAGATGTTCTCTTCCAGGAAGGTCATCAGCATTAATATCTCCCAAATCACCAGTTTTAGGGTCAATAGATGCTTGAGAAAGCTCATATTCAAAAGCCTGAATCTCCTCAGCGCTTGCTGTACGTTCCAGAGACTCTGTAAACACTCTTATAATTCCATCACTGAATGCAGAGAGAAGATTCAAATAGAAATACTATTTTAGATGTCAAAATTAATACACACATTCTAAGAGTGACTTTTATGTCTTAAGAAACTACTATTTCTAACCCATCCCAACCATTTTTATGAAAGGAATTAGCACTAATGCTAAAAACACCCAAAGACTTAAGCAGGTAACCTTGTCTGTAGTATGATTTAAAAATCAAGGTAAGATATACCCATCAAAAGGGTTCTTTGTAGAGTACTTTTAATTTCATTCTCAGTCTATTTGTGATTTACCACATTCCTGAAGAACTTGCTCTACCTCTGAGATTCACGTAAAAAAATGATTTTTTTGGACGAAGTATAGCATGTTTAAATTTAATCCCCATACACACTTTGATGGCTGCATTTTTAAACATTAATGAAACTGATATCCAAAGTGATGCTTGTGATTTCATCTAGGGCTTGCAGATTTAGATCTAAAAATACAGATGGTAAAGCCCAGATACCTTGCACCAACTACAATGTCACCATTGTCTAGCACACAGCAGCACCACACAGACTGAGCTGGGAGTCTGATTGTTTGAGCACATTCCCCTTTCTTCCAGATTCTAAGAGATCTATCCTCTCCAGTAGTTACAAAACCTGAAAAGAAATAAATATAAATTTTTTTAAGTATGTATTTAGTGCACTGTGATACTAAATGCCATTCTGCAACTGGGTATCTAAAGATTAGAACAGTGACGGACCTATCTACAGTTTTCTTCAATTGCAAAAAGAGAGCTAAAAGAAAGCCACCTCATAGTTGTCTTCTCAAAAAATAATAAAGTGCGTACATTGCTGCACAAGCAGCCAGACAGGGAATGAAATTTTGCTTAGGACAAACAAGATTACTTCCTACTTTCAAGAATTTAAACAGAGAATTTTGAAAAATTTTGTAACCATCACTGTTTTATCTTGCACTGTACTTGCACAGTTTAGCATTTGTTTTAAATTCAGATTTTTGAAAGGCAGGCCCACCAAGCAGTAATAACAAAGCACCCTCAGAAGTCTATAAACTTCTCAGTGAGGAATTATAAGGCATAGGGGATTTACTACATGCACATCCACCAATATGCATGCACTTTCTCTTTTCAAAAGCCAACACATACACCACACAAAGGTCACTGATTCTGCATTTCTTCTGCAACTACCAGCTGCAGTTAGCTCTGAAACTCTAAAAGCTCTAGCTCTGAGAACAAACACAATTAAGCCCCACACATAAAATTCTTAACTTAAACTATTTATAATGTACTTCGAAAACAGGTGATAAACTGGATGATAGTTTTGCCTACCTCTTGGCTGAAGTTTCACTTAAGCCCTACAATTTGGCCTAACCCAGGACCTTTCATCTCACCTACTACCAGGGCAGTTCTGCCAGGGGTGTGATCTGGATTCAATCACAGTTTTTTGTTTGGGGTTTTTTTTTCCCAATTATTTACGATTAAATTTTAAGTATTTTACAATTAAATTTTAATTAATTGGAAGTAATTGTAAATAAGAAGTAAACTAAACACTACCCAAGTTCTTTAGTTGTGATAGCTCCACCGAACTACAGAATGCCTACTCTGACATTTCATTTTGGAAGAATTTTGGCTTCTAGTCACAAAAATAATCCTACCTTTACATTGAGGGAAGACAGAGATGCTGTATATATAATTTGTATGTCCATAATACACATTCAGACATGCGCCAGAGATCTGCCACCTTCGAACAGTAGCATCATTAGCGCAGGAAAGGAATTCCATTTCACTGAGAATAGCTAAACCTCTCACACAATCTTCATGTCCTTTACAAAATAAAAGGAAAACTTTTAATGCATCTTTCTATTAGTAGCAGTATGCCATTTCTGTTTAGCTCACATCTAAATCCTGACAACCAATCTTCATTATAGGAGCATTTAAGAAATGAAAAAATAAAAAATAAAGAAAACAATTCATTGCTCATTATTCTCTAAAAAAAACCAAACCAAACAAACAAAAAAACCAACAACAAACTAATTCTTTTAAAAGTGATGTGATTTCTGGCCATACAAATAAAAAGAGTCTTTAAAAATCCTGCCTGAACATTGTTCAATCTATCTATGGTTTTGTCAGATTTTTTAAATTAGAACTTTACCCTGCTGAAATTACCAACTGCAGCAAAGCTTACCAGTGAATGTTCTTTCACATCTGCCTGCCTTCCACAGTTTAATGGTTTTGTCAGCTGAACCAGTCAACATTAATCCCTGTTCAGGCAGTATTATCACTGCCCATATTGCAGCTGTGTGACCCTGGAAAATAACAACATTGTTAGACTTGTCAGAATCAAATTCAGAGTACCTACTTTATATTCATGTAGAGGAACTTCATACCTGTAATGTCATCATACATCTGTCATTCAACCAGACTTTGGCCGTTGTATCCCATGATCCACTTAACAATGTGCCAAATTTACCAGATGAAAGGCTGCAAACTGGAATGAAGATTCAAATTAGCACTGACAAGTAAGTTGACACCAATCGTATACCAGCAATTTAAAAAGATTTATTTAAGGATATTTACTTGGTATTAGTAGCATATTTAGTCTTGAGGAGTTTCGGGAGAAATGAAGTAGAAACTTAGTTGCGCTGCAACCTAGGAAGCAGGTGCGTAAGAATCTCTTCACTTTAGATTACAAAATTTCACATCTTTTACCCATTCATATTTTTAAATTTCTCTTATTATTAGATCTCCTCAGACTGTGGTATTTTGACAAGCAAGTTAGGTAACTAGTCAAGACACAGAATTAATGCAAAGGTTTAGTTTTAAGATTACAGAGGAAGCCAAGATTTCACCAACATGATGAATTAATTTATGTCCTTCCTCCAAAAAAGCAAGATCTCTTAAAAAAAGAACTTGGCTCATCTCCTTGGAAGGCAAAATACTACTACCAAGAAACTGTTGCAACATTTAAAGACTTTGCAAAAAGTTAGGCTGCAAATGCTCCAGTAATACGTAAGTGTAAAACTGAAGATACCACAGAGATAATATAGTTTACTAATAAGTTTACAAAAAGAGTTAAGTCATAAACAGAGAGTACCCTGTACACCTAATTGTTCACTGAAGGAAAGTATGGCCTTATGTTTCTTCCTTCTCTGACTCCACAGTGAGAACTGGACAGTATTCTACTCTGCCACTTGTCAAAAATACCTGGTCATTTTTCCTCCCACTTTGTAACACACTATTTTACAATTAATGTAATTTGACATTTTATAATATTTTACATTACTGTAAAAATTGCTACAAATACTTCATTTGTAGTGGAATCTATAACATGCCTAGAATACTTCATTGCCTTTTTTTTTTTTTCTTTCCCAGCTCTGGAGGTAATGTGTCACAATATTTTAACCATTCATCCATCCCATGTTTCTCATAAAGTACACAAGCTATTCCATGGCTCCTTACAATGACAGAGAAAGCCAGGAGGTTTATAACACAAAAATACATTTTAAGTGCTCTTTACAAGTCCAGGGTATTTTTGAACTGGGCTCCACAGCCACTTGGTAACACAGATGGGAAAAAAAAAAACAAACCAAAAACCAAAAAAACCCCTCAAGATCTCCAAGACTCTAAATGCTTATTTTTGACACCTAGTAATTACATGATTAGACAGTTCAAAGGTCTGTTAAATATTAGATCAGCTCACAAAATACAAAACTTGGTATGCTAATATGAAAATTGCTGAATCTTCTTTTATATATTTTATATATATTTATATTCCTTCAAAAGAAGGTATACAAAGTTGTTTTAATATGCCACATGTTGTACTGACCTGACTAAAGAGAGATGAAATTTCTGCAGTGAGCTTTTATTCCTCACTATGTATTTAAAGCACCAATTAATATTAGATCCCTGTCTAGGTTAAAAAATGGGCAGTGAAATCTTTTATTTTAGAAGATACTTATTTAGGAATCTGACTTTTTCTACTTCTATCAACTTTGACATAAAAATTAAGCTTAATAAATGGAGAGCTAAATTAGCTGCTCTTCATTTAACTATTCTAAGTTAAATGCTCTTAACTGCTAAATTACTGCTTCTTAAACATGCAACTCTAAGCAAAAGGGTTATTCTATTGTAGGCATACAGTTTAAAAAATGGGAGTTATGTCATTCAGACATAGAGTTAAAAAATGGAACTTGTGTTACTATGGAAAAGCCTGTACAAATACAAGCACCTCCTAAAATTTCAGGATGACCCAAGAACAACAGTACTGATTAATGAAGAGAACTGACAGCAGGGAAGAAGGCTTTGGCCTTGTGTAGATGGTTTAAGAAACAGGTTAATGTATATCTAATCAGGAAAGACTCCTTAAAGACTGCTTCATCCTCAAAACACATATCAACAATGAACAAACATCTCGGCTACATGTGTGAACTGGCTATCACACACCAGCTGACACAGTGTTTTTGAGACAATTCTGTAAATTGCCACATAAAAGCTCAAGCATTCATCCGTGAAACTCAGAAGTCCTTCTAATGAACTGCCACTGCATGAACTGTGATTACAAAATACTATTTGCAGAGGCCATAATTAAGTAGTTTTCTATGTTAAACATTAAAGAAATCAAAATTGAGTTAACTTAATTTCTTCTGTAATAAATTATGCTAACTTTTATGCAACAAACTCCAAAATAAAATTACTACATACCTGTGTTCTTATGACCCTTAAGGATGTAAAGAGGAGCTGGGTTGTCAATTGTGAAAATGCAAATATTATGATCATTGCCACCAGTTGCAATCAGCCCACGAGGATAGAGTTCACTTGGAGGTATGATGCATACGCAGGATACAAAATTTGAGTGGCCACTCATACAGTGGATTTCAGTAAAACCCCTGTTAAGACTAAACAAAAATGATAATCAGTTCAGAGCCATAACAGAAACAGCACTTATTTGAGGCACTGAATTACAGCAGGGGTTTTATACTCCAACTCTTGAATTAATAACCATGCTTGCACGGCACTGAATAAATACTGTGGATGACTTAGAAAGAATGAAAAGCTTAAGAGAAAAAATACATCCCAGCATTCCAACCCATTTTGCAATATCTAAAGCTTCCATGGCAGGCCTGGAAGGACTTGGTTTTGGTTGTCTTTGCTCACTGGCAAACACTATGTTCAATTTGATCAGAAGTAGTTACAGTTTGTCTTTTGAAATCTTTTGCTGTCTCAAGCCTCAACTATGTATCCAAACATATCCTAAAATATGAGAGTATCTAAATGAAGGAAGTTTACTGCCTGCCAAATCACTGGCACTTAATTAAGAGCACTGTAGATGTTTAATAGTTAAAGAGATTATAACTGATTCAAGCAGCACTCATCTCTTCATCATGGTCTATCCTCAATAGTTATAGCACTAACTGGAAAAAAGCTACTTATTTCCACACAATAACTGTGTGAACTGTGGTGGGGTTTGCTTGTTTGGGCTTTTTTTGCTTTCTGTGTGTTGTGGTTTAAGCCTCTCTAACTCACATAGCCCCTTCTCTCATTCCCCTCTCTTTCTTCCTCCTGCTCCCAGGTGGATGGGAAGGAGAATCAAAAAGAATGCAACTCCCACAGGTTGAGATAAGAGCAGTTCAGTAACTAAAGTATAACACAAATCACTACTGCTACCACCAATAATAATAATAACAAGGCAAATACAAGGAAAGAATACAATTCTCACCACCTAATACCAAGCCCGACCATGCAGTGTACCCCCCACCCTTCTGGGTCTCTGCTCTCTGCTTTCCATCCTGGGCATGATGTGCTGTGGTATGGGATAACCTCTTTGACCAGTTTGGGTCAGGTGTCCTGTCTCTGCTTCCTCCTGGCTTCCCCTCCTCCCTGGCACAGCATGAGGCTCAGAAAGTCCTTGGTCAAAACATCACTAAGCAGTAACCGAAACACTGGTGTTATCAGCACTGTTCCCAGGCCCAAAATCAAAAACACAGCGCTGCACCAGCTACCAAGAAGCAGAAAAATGACTGCTGCTGCTGAACCCATGACACTGTGTTTGTTTCTTCCTTCCCCTCACACATCCCCCTCCAAAAAGAAAACAAAACCATCAAACAACAAAACTCATATCAGACTGTAATGTTTGCAATGCTTGGAATATGCATGGAAATCATGATACTCTTAAATTCTAAAACTTCTTCTCCACTGAAGGCACAGAGAACAAATGACGGTAACTTATCTTCCTGTAAAACAAAAATAACATATAGCAGTCTGCTTACCCACTGAACCCTGCCTACTGTAATCCCAGAGTCTTCAAAGCAGAGAGATAATAACCACCAATGCTATGACTTTGCAGGAGTTACTCATGTCGCTCTCACACAGCCACCAAAAATTGTGGGTTGGAATTAGACCTCCCTTCCTGCAGTAAATTTCCAAGCAATTTAACAAGTTCTTCCCCTTGTGAGGACACACCTAATGAGATTAGTGTTCCTCTCCCTCAACTCCAGAGCTACAAAGCTCAATTCGAACACATATGTGAGCATTCAGGTGCATTTGCCAATTATCTCTGTTTCACTGGAAGCATTCAGAGATATTACTTAGCTTAAATAAGTTTTAAATAGTTTGAGTCACTTGGAGTTTTGGTATCGTGTGGTTTAGTATGCTGCTTGCTTAGTATGAATAGCTAGATTTACTAAAGCCTTGGACCATAAACTGTGGACTTTCCCCCAGATATGCTTTCAGCTGAAATACAGTTAGTTTTCTTAGTAAGCTGGGACAGTGCTGGTTTTTGTCTTTAATATGGGAAGAATGTTGACAGCACACTGATATTTTAGTTGTTGCTAAATAATTTTTACCCTATGCCTAGGACTTTTTTAGTGCCCCATGCTCCAGCAGGAGAACAAGAAGCACAAACCAGAAGACAAGCAGGTTGCCACCATAAGCAGGAGCTGTGACTCAATAAAATAAGAACAGTTAACAGCCTGCCTGTATGAAGACAGAGTCCTATAAAGTGTCAGAAGACCCCAAAAAAAAAAAAAAAAAAAAAAAAAAATCACCACTAGACTACAAAGGCATGTGAGGGGTGGGTACACAGATCATAAGGGTCTAATTGCTCAGGGATTTCTTTGCTTAGGTCCCTCTCCAGAGGCACCAGCACGGAGCTGTCTCTTTGGCTGTACTACTCGATTATTAAATGATTTATTATTGAGATCAAACAACTGAGACTCTGCTGCAGAAACCTCATAGTGAGCCTGGAAGATGGGGAGGGTTCGGCTGCGGTAAGCAAGTAGATGGAAGGGCCACCCATGACTCAAAGGAACTCTGGTCCCAGCAGTAAAGTGTCGGATGGTGTGTGTGCGACTCCTTGAACGGTGTGTGAGTGAGTGCTCGGGCAGTAGCTTCTCCACTAGCAAGACAGCAGTGGAAATAATATCCATGTCTAGCAAATTCAAACTTTAGTTCACACTTTGGAATTATCGACTAGTAAGGAGATATGTCCTGCGGCTTCCTTCAATGCCCTACACATCCAAATGTCCTATTCACACTGCTTAGCAATACCTTTTCTGGTCACAGCAATACCCTGAAAAATTCACTGAGTGAATTCAACAGGACAAACCCTATACGAGTCAGCCCTGTACAATGTGAAAATAAGAGAAACTAATTTTGGGTGGGTTTTTTTCCTCATTTTCATTTTCTGAAAAAAAACTCAGAGCATACCGCCTTACTCTCAAAAATGCAACATTGTTACTTAGCAGGATTACATTGGCACTGAATAGCAAGAGATGGAAACAGCATAAATACCACCATGAGAAAAGACGCACAGATTCACGGACATTACTAGCGCCTGCAAAGCGCGCTAAACACACCGACACTCAGTTAACTGCCCGAGCACCCCAACCTTCTCCCAAAGCAGGCCTGCAAGCGGCAACGACGTGCCCATTCGCAAACCCATCGGGATGCCTCCAGCGAACATGCTCCCGCCGCCACAGCCTCGCCGACCCTGCCGGGTCGCAGAAGCGGGCACGACCTCGGGGCAGCAAGCAGGCTTCCAAAGCAGCCCGCCCACTCTCTTCCTTCGGCACAGCACAACCCGCAGCGGCAGCCCAGAGCCGGTGGTTCTGTCGACAAGGGCCGCGGCCCAGCACTCACCCGTCAAGAGCCCAGAGCCGCGCAGTCCGGTCCCGTGAGACGGATACGAAACCGCCCGGCGGAAAGAGGCTGCGGGTCAGGCCCCGCACGTCCTGCCCGTGCCCCAGCAGGGAGCAGCGAAGCCGGTACGCGCCACCGTCGCTCGCCATGGCCGGAGGCAGACGATCCGTCCTGACACAGCAACCACCGCCACTGGCGGAAAGCGCTGGGCTCCGCGCCGGAAGAAATACCAGCAGGCTCGACAGCGAGCGGCCAGGAGACTCCATGTCCCGGCAGGCAGCGCGCCCCAGGGCGGTGACACAGTACTGCATTTTCTTCGCGAAGCATTCTGGGAGCTGTAGTCCAGCTGGCTGCAGGCCGTCGGCGCCCTGCGTGAGCCCTCTAAATCTCGCGATAGCGCTTGCGCGGCGCCGTTTGGTTGTGGAGTTGCTGCGATACCAGCTGTGTCGTGTGTGAAGAGTTCATGCTGGCCCGGGACTTCGGTGAGAGGAGCGGCGCCGCGCCGCGCCTGCCTGCGGCTCCGCTGGGTTCTGTAGCTCCAGAAGCTCTCAGCGTGCCTGGGGGAGGGTCTTTGTCGACCCAGGGGAACTGCGGCACTTCTGCCCTTTTAAGTCACTGCCAACAGTACCACCATCTCACAGGCCCGTCTGAGCCGCTGCCTGGCAGCCTCAGCCATTCAAGAGCTGTGTCTGTGTACTATGGCCGTGGAGCTGCTCCTCAGAGGCTGGTGAAAACTGCTAGGATTTGTCAGGGGAAGTGTATTCTGGGTTTGTGTTGGTGGCTGATGATGCCTGAACTACTGTCCCCAGTAACCCAGATGGGTATTAACAACAGCTGTTCACTTTCAGTTTATTTCGTGAGAGACATTCTGTGGGCAGATGCAGAAACAGTAAGTGCCACAAGAATTGGGAGGAGTCATCTGTTTTAACAGTGCCAACTGAGGACTGAGTGCTCAGGACTGAAAAGGTACTGCTGTCTCTCCTTACTCATGGATCTTCTGTGGTCCCTTCTAAGCACTGTCTGTTTCATGCCATGCTTTTCCAGTAAGGAAGTGCTTCAAAGATTTTTAAAGAAAATTAAACTCCTTTTGATAGGGGGAAGAGTTAAGCTTTACAGAGTTGATGCCTGACGTTTTTAAAAGACATTGTGCAAAATAAAGGAGTATTTCTATCCATTGTTCCAGAGAGAAGTTCAAAAAGAAACAAATATGGCCAGCAATCACAGACCTGCAATAGCTCATCCTTCTTCAAGAGCAGGAGTAGGGCTGACCACAAGGCCTACCACTTCATCAAGGACTCCATCAGCAACCAGAGTAGGAACAGGGGTATGTTAAAAAAAAAAAAAAAAAAAATCCTAAAACTTGATATATTAGACTTTTATCATTTTGCTGGGTTTTTTGTTTGGTTGGTTGTTGTTTGTTTGCTTTGTTGTGTTTTGGGTTGGTTTTATATTCTAGTACCATGACTGGAGTAATAGTGTCTCAGGAAGAATTTTAAGATTTAAGTTTTGTAGAGAGTTTTCGGTTTTGGGTTTTTTTCCTAATTTTGCATGAAAGGGGTCAAGAGGTCAAGAGAACGCTTGCGTTAAAAGTTCAGCTGGGAGACCTTAATAGCATTAATGTTGCAGACAGAGAGAAAAATGAAAAGCTGTTCAAAATTAATTTCTTACTCTTTTGCAGCAGACATTTGACTGAAGCTTTTTCTGAGGAGATGTAAATACTAAAAGATTCCTACAGGAACAGTATAGAGACTAACTGAAGTTTTCAGTTGCTTGGACGGTTGCATAAGGATAATAAAGTCATAATTCAGTTTTGGGAGGTTTGTAGTTTGGTTATTTGGTCCTTTTTTTATAGATGCCTCCTAGTACATCAAGACCTGTTTCTCGTGGTGGCCCTTCAGCTACTGGAGGAGTCCTGTCATCTCAGATTAAAGTTGCAGACCGTCCAGTGACTCAACATGGTTTAAGTGGAATGAAAACTGCAATGAAAGGTATTTTTTTACTGAAAGTAACTATCAAGGTGTCTGCAGACATTTTATAAGAATATGTAGGTTTCTAAAGGCAACTTCTTCATTCCTGTACAAAATGCAGAGTGAATAGCTATGAATAATAGGAGTAGGAGAAAGAAAAGGAAGATTAAAACATCCCTGTTATTTTCTTTGCTCTTGGCAGTCATAGATGACAAAAGCTCTTCTGTTCCTGAGCTGTCTTTAAAAATCATTCAGAAGCATAGAAGAAGACAGATTGTGTCTTCTTCTGTCACTGCAGAATAATTAAAATACTGTGTTTTGTAGTAACTATTAGTACAGCTGAAAAAGTAAAGTTTATCTTCACAACAGTGTGAAATTAATTTCTGCTTTGTTTTGTTACAATGAGGTAATATCTTTTTAAGAACACTGAGAAGATGGCAGTTCTTTGCCTGTAAATTCTGAAAATTATTTTCATAATTTACACTTCATCAACATTAATTGTTCTCTAACAAAATGTCATCTTACTGTCCTTTGTCAGGTCCTCAGAGACAGATAATGGATAAAACATATTACCTTGGTCTGCTGAGGTATGTCTTAACAACACATTAAAACAGCAGCAGGTTCAATACTCTGTTCCGTTTCTGACATGAAATCTGCTGTGCTTAACAAGAGCGTGGGATAAGTGGTGTTCACTTACAATAAAATCTGCCCTCTTATAAGAGGTATGGTCATTTTGTAGGAGGGAAATTTTATGCTTATGTTCCAGTTCAAGTGGATGCCTTTAACATTCTGTGATTAGACTTGCTAAGTCATATGCTCTCCCACAGCATTAGTAAAAAGAGGGTCAGTGATTTTGAGCTTCCACCTGTAATACTTGATAAGTCTGATAGCTGCATTTAGAAGAAGTAACATCACAAACTAAGCACTTTGTCACGTACGTTTCAGGTGATCTACTTGGATAATACATTGAGCTAATGCTAACAAAGGCAAGGCCTAGCAGAAGCTGTACTGTATACGAGGCTATTTTGTCAGTTGATCATATTGCAGTATTGAATGATCAGTCCTAAAATACATAATTTTACATATGGATGATATCCATGTTCTGTGAAATGCTATGATATATACCATGATAATGTGTTCTTTTTACCTGTCCATTTGAGAATAATTTACATCTATTTCACCAGCAGGGACACAGCTAATTAAAGTATGTTACTTCATATCCAGGTTTTCTAACAACTTCTTACTATTTTATATGCTAGAAACAGTCTTCTTTTTTCGTCACTTACACAGCTCTTCTTTGAAATATGGATTTGAAATGCTATGAAGTGTGAGAAAGGGATACTGATTGCACAGCTAGAGTAAAATACAATTTCTGTTCTATGTTTTAGTTGTACATGCCAATATTTTGTATATTTTTTTGCAGAAGCAAAACAAGTGAACTAACAACAGAAATTAACAAGCTGCAGGAAGAAGCAGAAATGTACAAGCAAGAGAAATCTGTCTACTTGTCATATGAAAAAAGGTGGGATATGTTGCAGCTAATGCAGTGCTAACTTTCTCAGTAACAAAACTATTCTCAGATATTGTACTCTGCTCTTGTGAGACCTTACTTGGAGTACTTTGTGCAGTTCTGGTGTCCTCAACATAAGGACATGGAACTGTTGGAACAAGTCCAGAGGAGGGCCACAAGGATGATGAGGGGACTGGAGCACGTCCCGTATGAAGATAGGCTGAGAAAGTTGGGGCTGTTCAGCCTGCAGAAGAGAAGGCTGCGTGGAGACCTCGTAGCAGCCTTCCAGTATCTGAAGGGGGTCTATAGGGACGCTGGGGAGGGACTTTTCATTAGGGACTGTAGTGAAAGGACAAGGGGTAATGGGTTCAAACTGAAACAGGGGAAGTTCAGATTGGATATGAAGAAGAAATTTTTAACTGTAAGGGTGGTGAGGCAGTGGAATGGGCTGCCCAGGGAAGCTGTGAATGCTCCATCACTGGTGGTGTTCAAGGCCGGGTTGGACAGAGCCTTAGGTGGCATGGTTTAGTGTGAGATGTCCCTGCCCCTGGCAGGGGGGTTGGAACTAGATGATCTTAAGGTCCTTTCCAGCCCTAACTATTCTATGATTGTGCTACCTTCAAGGAACCATTAAATAATAGCCTTTTTTTTTTCTTTTTTTTTTTTTTTTTATTATTTTATTTTTACATGTATAATTCTTAAGTTTAATTTTGTTTTATATTTAGGGCAGAGGCTCTAGCTGGAGAAATCAAAGAATTTCAAGGTCAGCTAGCAGACTACAACATGGTATGCTGCTATCAGCTTGTGATACTGAATGCTCTCTCATGTCTTGTTTACTTTGTATTGCCTTTGCTTTACTTCAGCATCTGTTTTATTAACTTTTCTCTGTAAAAATTCATTGCTTAATACCACCTCAGTATTAATAATAAAATACACTTGTTTATACCGCCTCAATAATTTCAATTATTGGAAAGTAAAACTATGGAAACTAAGGAAATCATAAAAGAAAAAAAAAGCATACTATACATTAGGAGAAGCAGTTGCATATTGATTTAAGAAATTACTGCAGCATAATATTTGTGGCTTATGTACAGCTACATATAATGACAATTATTTCTGAAAACTTGGAGTACTGTGTACAGTTCTGGTGTTCTCAACATAAGAAGGACAAGGAGCTGTTGGAGCAAGTTCAGAGGACGGCCATGAGGATGATCAGGGAACTTGGAGCACCTCCCATATGAAAACAGGCTGAGAAAGTTGGGGGTGTTCAGCCTGGAGAAGAGAAGGCTGTGTGGAGGCCTCTTAGCAGCCTTCCAGTATCTGGCAGGGGGGTTGGAACTAGATGATCTTAAGATCCTTTCCAACCCTAACCATTCTATGATTCTATGATTTTAAAACTGCACGTAATCTATTCAGATTCCCACATCAATTTTTTTCCATTTGCAATAACACAAAACTGTTGAGTTTTCGTAAGTGCTTTGTGAGTTACTACTTACTTGTCTGATTTTATGTGTGTAATTTGAAACAAAAGGAGAGCATTAATAGATTGGAATTCTGTCTCATTTCAGGTTGTGGATATACTTAATACTAGTACTGATATGGCAGAAGTGATTCACGATTACAATATGGTAAGAAATAGGATATGTTTGAAGGGTGAAATGGTGTGTTACATTCTTGGAACTTTGAACGTACAATGTATCTAAAGTGGCATAGCGCTAATTTAAAACTTACCCATTTTTCCAAGTTAAATAAACCATAATATGGGCAACATGTTTGCGGTGAGACAGTTGTCTGAAGTGTTGCATTAGCAGCCCTGTGTTATTTTTCTCTGGTTTAGTTTTGAGAAGGATGTCATCCCAACCCAATTTTTGAGTGCTAAGATATATTCTTTATTTGATTTGTGAGCATAGAACAGTACCAGTCTTGTGAAAGGTAAATTCACTAGACTGCACTGCCTTGTAAAGCTGCCTGGTCTTCTGGAAAGGTAGTTATATTGTTTCTTCAGCCTTTTAAATTACTCCCATGTTATAAATGTTATTAAATATTTATTAAATAATAAATATAACCGCAAAATCAGTGAGCTTTAGTTTGCCTTTCTTTATTTTCTAATGCAGATATAGTGTTCTTCTAAGTCTTAAGACTGAAGTGGCATTAAGCATGTTCCATTTCTTAGGATAACTTTGTCCATAAGCGAAAGAAACTAGTTTGATTTTAGAATAGATTATTTTGGTCAAAACAACATTTCCCCCTGCATTTGAATGCACAATAAAGTCACAATATGTGTGTCATAGAGAAAAGAATGCTTTGCAAGTGTTAAATCTTCGTCATGTCTGTAGGCTTAAACAGTATTTTGCTAAATGTTGCAGGGATAGATCTTGCAGTAAGTGAATTGATTTGTAACAAACTTGATTATATTTTTTAAACATAGAGATGCCTTCTTACTTCCTTTGGTTTCCAGTAGAAGACTGTAATTTCAGAAGGCCTTTGCTCCGTATCAACTGTGAAAAACCTCTGGAGCAGGTGGCCTCTGCTGCTACTTCCTCTAATGCATTCTGAGCTGCTTCTTCTCTTTCAAAGGAAACTTTTCAAATTTATATATAGAATGTACATGTTTATTACTGTATATTATATCAGATTTTTTTTTTATTAAGTTAAAGGTTCAGAATGACCGAGACACTCAGAGTGTGGATAAAATTTTCACAGAAAGACAAACGTGAGTACATGAAATATATGTTTCTCCAAAGCTGTTAAAATCATAACTGAACTTGGCAAAATTGGGGTGTTATCTGATTCAGAAGTTCCTTAAAAATTCCAAGCATTCCACATGTGATACCTGAGCAATTTCAGGGTGGTATAGTAGTGCCACACCATAGCTGGGTTCCTAGCTTTAAACTCTTCTGATTAACTGCTTGGAGGAGATACTTACTATGTCATCCAGGAGGACTTAGGTGACAGTGGAGACTCCTCTCTTTTGGGAACCTGAGTTTTGTGAGTTGTGTTGTGGAGCCCAAAGTGGGAAAAATAAGCAAAAGTGGGAACTAGCTCTGAGTTTCCTGTGTGGTTAGGTAGGGACTTGTGGAGGGGAAGATGACAGCAAGATGCTTCAGTAACAATTTGTATGCCATGAGAATGGCTTGCGTAGTGATAACCTGAGAGAATGAGTTTCTGAGATGTTTAATTTAGGAACCAGAGATATGTGGGAGAAAGAGATATGATCTTGCTTGTTGCAAGCAAGAACAGTCTCAATTAAGAGATTCTATATATAGATAAGCACTTTTAAAAACAATTTGCCATGTAATAAGAAGACACTTTTCAATAAAATTGCAGTTTTCAGCAGCTCACAAATTTGTCTATTTTATCCCTGAATGCATTTTGAAGTGTTAAGGAAATAAGTGTGAAAAGAAGAAACTTGGTTAAGTAGCAAACTAAGGAGTAAAGGCATCAGGTATGCAGTAATGGTAACTTATTGTTGTAGTGTATGTAGGCTCACTTAAGGGAATGGAGCAGTTGGTCTTTCTTGCTCTGCTAATTTGGGTAAAAGGGAAAAGGAAAAAAACCCACAACCCAACAAATGCTCTGTTCTTTTGAAAGCATTGGCTTAGCCTAATAGCCTAATGAACTGTGACACCATTGATTTGGATTCAGTCCCCAGTTTGGCTGTGACCTGCTCTACGTTTTAGAGAAATTATTTTTCCTTTCTGGACTTATTCACAATTAAAGCATTAGTGATTATGCCAACTTTACAAGCTACTTTGTAAAGAGTTCATGTTAATCAACATACAGTAAGCTCTCCCCCTGCATAAGTACCCAATTAAGTCTTTATAAAAGGTGGATTCTGAGTACTTTTTGCGTGTTTTGAACTACTTGTTGTGACACTGACGCATGCACATCACCACATTTTTTTAACTTCTTGATTCATGCAGCAGTACCTTGTTATGGATTTGACAAGATGAAAGGAGATGGACTGCTTAACCTCCTTTTATATTGTACATAATTAGCATAATACGGAAGTACAAGTGTACTAAAGTTTTGAGAAATCAGTTTTTCATCCATTAAGACATTATTAACTCTCCTCAGTTACATAAGAATCGATGTATTTATCCTCAATAAATCCATCTTCCCCAGGCATAAATGTATGAATTTTCTCAAAGGAAATTGGATCTTCATTGTTTGTATCCAATAATGTAGGAAAAGAACTCATGTCAGCTGAGAATTCCTGTTCAGACATCTCCGAGTCATTTTCTTCCAGATGACGGTGACTGTAGCTTATCAAATAGCGATACCATGTTGGGCATTTTGCAGCCATAAAAATCAGGAGTGTAATGCTTAGGACAAACCCTAGGACACCTGCTAGGAAGGTCCAGCTTTTGCCAGGAAGTGGTAACTCTTTAAAACAGACAGGAAAAAAGGAACAGTCATCCTCATGAGGAATACCAGCAAGAACTCTAGTATGAATTTTTTCATAGTTAAATTGAGAACTCACAAAATAAAAAAGCATAGGGGAATTACTGAGTATGTCCAAAGGTTTAGTAGAATTTTATTGTTACGTTGTTGGGGAGTTAGGAACATCACCTGACCAAAAAAATTTATGTACATCTTATATTTCTTAGCAATGTATATCCACCATGCATATTTATAAAAAGCAATAGCCTCAAAGTCAGATAAAATTCTGGGGGCATATAAACTATAAAATAATATTTTTCCAGAATTTAAATTACAAGATTAGGCTTTGGGAAAAAAAAAAAAACCTAAACAACATAAACAAATAACCCCAAAGGGTAATTGACTTCAAATTCTGTTTTGCAGGCTTAAATTTCTGTATGGCGATCATGTCTGCACACTAAAATATTACATCTTTTGTTTGGCATATCCTTTCAATTGTACTTCTTTTAAAATAAAAATTTCAATAGACTGCAGTTTACAAGAGACTTTATTTAGAAGCTGGTTTTGTATGCTGGCCACTGTCCTAAAATAGAATCTAGCTGTTATGGTAAAAGAAGTGTATAGCAGTGGCTATCTACTGTTTTGTGTATGTATCTGGAAAATAATATTTCTTCTGCTTTAGTCAGAAGCAAGAAGTAAAACATTACAGTATGGAAGAGTGGAAATTTGCATGTGAGAAAGAAGAAAGTGGCTTTACCGAAAGAAAAGCTAAAATGTTACAGAGTGATGATAGAATTAACCTCAAAATGGGTAGAAAAGTAAGGAGGCTGTAATTTTGAAAGAATATGGGATGGGCACGTCTGTCACCTTTACACTGAACACAGCTGAAGCCAGGAGTAAAATTATTGCTCACTGTTGCTCACTATTTCACATTTAAGAAGACAGGTAGTTCTAGAAAGCAGTGAATTCGGAAGAAGTAACTGAAATTTTTAAAAGATCCTTCCCCAGTTCTGCTAGGTAGGTATGGGCAATTACCTGCGTTTCAAGACTTTGAAATGTCATCATCAGTTTGTAGTATCATTTGAGAATTCAGATGTGGTTTATCAGTTTTGAACACTTACACAGTAGAGCTTAGCATTCAGTGCAGTCTCTGCATGCAGTCTACCAAAACCTGGAAATACGCCTGTTCCGTAATCCCAGCTTTTATGGAGGAATTGCATTGTATGAGGTGTACAAATGATATGAAATTGTGGAATAACAAATCCAACAGCTTGTACACAGTAATGCGGAGCATCAGTATATTACCTGCATGCGTCCTATTGTTTTCAGTGATGTTTGGAGTCCGAGCTGTTAGGAAGGCGCTACTTTTAAGCTTAATGGCAGAAGTGGAAGTTACAGTGTTTTCTAAAGAAGCTTGTTCAATTTTGCAATCAGCTGGTTGAATAGCTGCTGTTTTGATGGCGGATTTTTCCTTGGTGTTTGGGAACATACATGTAGTGTTGTTTTCATTTTCTGTGGATGTGAGCAGTGGAAAGGCTATGAGATATTGTTAATTAATTGGCACTCCGATCTAAAAAAACCCATCATAGGTAACTAATGTATTATTGCAAAAAATAAAGAAGTTGATAGTGGATATTATCCAGATCAGTAAGAAATAAAATAAGGCTGTTTAATGTAAATAAGTATGAAATGTTACTCTAACCAAAACTTACCCATTGTCACATTGGAAGCAGTTAGCCATATCTGTAAATCAAGGAGGTCACAGGAGCAGGTCCAGGGGTTTCCAGCTAAAACTATTTTAATCAATTTAAAGGATGATTTTATGTGAAAATATTTCAGAGAGTTGTACTGTAGATTTAAAGCTGTCAGACTTTTTAGAGAAGTAAATGTATCTGAATCTAGTTGAGTAATCATGTTATAGGATAGATTCAACACCGACAGTTGATTTAATCCCGCAAATGCTGTCTTATGAACTGTGCTAATATGGTTGCTGCTGATATCCAGAATTACAAGTTTTGTCAAATTGCAGAAGCTATTGTTATACAGTGCAGTAATCATGTTTTCATTCAGGTAAAGTTCCGTGAGTTTAATAAAACTTCGAAGATTCTCTTTGTCAGTATCTTTTAAAGTGATTTTATTATTTTTGAGGCTTAATATAGTAACATTTTGGGAAATGTTAGTGGGTATATTAGAGAGGTTCTTTCCAGACGCCTCACAAGTGACCTGTTGAAAAAAAGACAATTAAATACTATAGGGAAGTCCAGAGAAGATGTCTCAGGGATGACTACTGAAGGCACAAAAAATCTTTCTTGTATTTTTTAATGCCAGCACTTTAAAAGTTCTACTGCTCTTCATGCAATTTTATTTATTTTATTCATAATATACCCATGGTCTGGTGATAGAGGGGTATGAATGCTCCTAATATATAGAGACCTGACATTTCGGATCACTTAGTGCTTGAGCTCTGTTTGGCATGCAAGGTTTTTTATGTGATGATTATTCAAAATATTTGGCAAATTTTCAAATAGTTTGGCATGATATTTTGTAATTAGTAGGGCCTCTGGTTTAGGATTCTGTGTGAAGATTGGCTAAGTAGAAAAAATATTAATTTCCCACATAATCTGAAGGTGTCAGAGAGGAAGTGGATCCACGGCTGAAAATTAATTCGAATACGCCTTTTTGAATGTATTGTTTTATTTTCAAACCAGCTGTATTTAGTTTTAAAGACCTTCAACAAAACATTTAGTTTGATTTTTGTTTGGTTTTTTTTTTTTATTATAACACTTAATTTTGGTTTCCTGAGTTTAAGTTTAGCATAGCTGCAGTCTTTTCAGGTTTGAGAATGTTTTTCTTTATATATACATGCATGCATCACTGCAAGCTATAGTTTAGTGTCAAGATAGTTGGAACTGGGTTTAAGGGAGATTCTTAGTCTTGGAAACTGATCAGTAGTGTTACTCCTCTTCCTAAATAAGTAGCCTACGTTCAGCTTGTTACTGCTATGACCAGATTAAGTATAGCTAGATAGCTGGTTTAAAAACAAATGTGGTGGAGAACCTTTTCTACTCTATATATACCCACTGAGTGGTTTTTTTTTTTTTCATCTTTGTCCCAAAGATAAATAAACAATAGATACAGTACTGAACCAGTGGGCAGTGAGTCAGAGCAAGTAGTGCAATACTAATTTTATTATTTGACTGTTAATCAAGTTTTCTTCCTTCCCCTCCATTCTCCAGTAAATAAAAAATCCATTACATTAATCTCTGGAAGAAAAAAAAAACCTTTAAAATTTCCTATATAAATTTGGTCCGACTTGGGCAAGTACTAACTCAGGAAATCTCTCAGACTTGAGCAGTTTTTGGCCTTGTCCAAATAACTGTTGCTTTTTAGGTCTATTCCAAAATGATGTAAAGGTAAAGGAGGCACTCCTGTTGTCAGCAAAGAGATATGGCTGATATACAAATCCATCTCATATATGTTTCAGTGTTATTCACCCACTGAAAATGACTGCCAGCAGCTAATTGTCCATTTCACAGAAAGCCATGTAATCTTATTTCTCTCTATGTGCTTCTTTCTTCAGTAATTCTGTGTTTACAAGGTGACTTTTAAAATGCCTTTAGCTTCTAGTGTAACTTTCAGAAATAAGGGTAATTTACATACATATAAAACTTACAGTTTGAGAAGTAATGTTGCAATCAGCTGTGACAGGATTCAAAAACAGTGTTCCAGCACAGATCAAAAGCCAAGAGAGCATCATGTTTAGAGCCTAGTAAAAAGCAACACTTCTGTATGCCAATATGAGAATACCAGTATCTTCTGTAGTGGTTTCTACAGTGGTTCTGTAATTGAACAAATTAATAGATATAGTTATTTCAATGATAATTTAATCAATTTTCTTCTACACAAATACAACGAAATGCAAAATTAAGAGGAAGAGCATAGGTTATTAGAATTATGCATTCAGCTTTCACTTTATTGATCTAAACCTAAAATTCAGTGAGCAGACTGTATCAGCAAATAGAAGAGGGATTTACTAGACAGCAGTTTCTTATATGGGTAAAATGAATAAGCGTGGATATATTTATTAATTCCCTGTTAAAGCAATTGCAGGTACTGGAAGACATGATAGGAGCATACTGCAGAAAGTGTTCAGGCTTGCGCGCTCTCCTGAAATAATTTCTTATGTTGCCACTGACAGAGGTAGAATACCGTACTAGATGGATTGTTGGTTTATTCAGTTCTTATGTAAGGTATTTTTTGTGAATTTTTACTTAGAAGATTGATCTTCTAAGGTCTTTATTATCTATAATATAACATATATTATAAGATGTAAACCAGGTCTTATGATTGTTGTAAAGGTATAGTTGTTGCTCTGATCTTTGGAGCTAAGTAAGCATTGTTCAATCTCAGTCCTGGGGTTTTTGTATGAATTTGAACCTTATTGTTTTGAGAGTCAGGAAAGCTTTTCTGACCAGTGGTATTCACTGCGACATTAACATCTCTCAGAAAAAGTGTCACTCATCCATCTCCTTTGAATCAGGCATTATTTGCAAGATCTCGTAGAATCATAGAATACCTGGCTGGAAGGAACCTCAGGGATCATCTAGTCCAACCATTCTAGGGAAAGCATGACCTGGACAAGATGTTCCAGCGCCCTGTCTCGCCAAATCTTAAAAGCATCCAGCACCAGGGGGACCACTACTTCCCTGGGGAGGTTATTCCAATGGCTGATTGTTCTCATGGTGAAAAATTTCCCTTTTGTGTCCAATTGGAATCTCCCCAGGAATAACTTGTGCTCATTACTCCTTGTCTTTTCCATGTGACTCCTTGTAAAAACGGAGTCTCTGTCTTCTTTGTAGGCATCCTTTAAATACTGGGACATGGTGATAAGGTCTTCCCTGAGCCTTCGTTTCTCCAGACTGAGCAAAACAAATTCTATTAGCCTTTCCTCATACTACAGGCTTCCCAGTCCTTTGATAATCTTTGTGGCCCTTCTCTGGACCCTCCCTAGCCTGTCTATAGCTTTTTGCATAGCAGGGACCAAATGCCTATTGTATCTTAAGCTGTAGAGAGTATCACTGAATTTAACAGGGAAGAGTGGGGGGAATTGCATAAGGAAGCTCAATTGCATGAACGATTTTAAACCTAGGCAGCCAGTCAGATTTAAAAAAACTCCACGGACATTTTAAAAGAGTGACAGTAGTCCTTTGCCAGTCAGCATGGAGTACATGAGGGCACAGAACAAACTGGTCAAGTCTAATTGATTGCTTCTGTACATTAGGGTGTCTATAGACTGACCTTATTCACCTAGCTGAATCAGCCTGGAAACTTACTAACTTCTTGGAAATAATAAGATAAAAGCCATTTACGCTGCTCTTATCTGTTGTGTATTTCTACTGCTGTTGGAAATCTACATTAAATACAAAAAGAATTCATAAACCATTTTGTTAGACATTATCAGTGGCACGGACAAGGGGTACCAGCAGCAGCAGCAGCCGCCACTGTGGTATCATAAAACTATAGAATCAGCTAGGCTGGAAAAGACCTTTAAGATCATCCAGCCCAACTGTTATGTTCTGTATTAGGTGTTCTTGACAGTGATGGTGCTGGTGAACTGAGTAATTCATCTTTTAGGCCAGTTTGTATGTTACTAGTAGAAAACACTTTGTAGTTTGAGAACTCCCAGTACAGACTATGTTAACAGTCAGATTCGGTGGTATACTTGGACGTCAAAGATCCTGCTTCCAAGATTTTCAGAAACAGAGTGGCCTTATCCAGGCAATATAGAAATAGAGATTAATAAAATTATTGTAGTTTGCAGATTTCAAGAAAAGTATTGTCCCTAATACAGTGGGAAAAATATATGAAAATATTATTTTTAAATTAGTCTGTAAGTTGGTAACAATTGAGCTGAAAATGAAAGTTAATTTTAAAGTTTTTCAAAACTTCAAGGAAAAAGTTAAAATGTTTGAATTAAGGAGATGCCGTTAATTTAAAAAATCCTTTTCTTGTTTAAAACTTCACTCCACATAAAAATGTACATATGTCTAAAGCATAGTTCCTATTTTTAACTTTAGTTTCTAATGACAAGTTAGAGTTTTTTTTAACAAGTTTGATTTCCTGTATTGTATGTGTGGGAACCTGTGGCAGAACAGTAGAAGAAAAGGGAAGGATCTGTAATTTTAATTGCAACTTAGCTTTTTACTAAAACCAAACTTCAGGAATTGCTGTTTAAAATAATTACTTTGGAAAGAAACTGAGCCTGGCAGTACATTGGTAATGCCTTGTAATTAGAAACTTTTTCTTAAAAAGCTTTCCTCTGAGAACTTTTCAAGATTTTATTGTTTAATAATGATGTAATTCCTATTGGTTTTATTGCATTTGCAAACAAAAAGACAGATTCTGGGAGGTAGTGGAGTTTATGTAATCAGCTAGTCTGTTTTCCAGAGAAGACAGGGTCTATTCCCTGGCTTTCTACTGAAATACAATTTACTCAGCAGTTTGTCATGTCCAAGGTTCATAGTAATTCCTGAACTTTTAATGTATCCCAAGATGTATTTTTTTCCACTCCAGCAATAAAGTTATACTAATAAATCTTTGCCTACATTTTGAAAAAGATGTGCAAGTGTCTTACCTTTCTGTTGCTTGTTGGAGCAGCATATGTACACAAGAGCAGATTTTTCAGTGCACTGGCAAGAAATAATATGATGCAAACAGCACTTTGTTTTTGTTCAACCTTTGTACCTGATGAATAAGCAGGCAGTGTAAAAAAATATTAAACCTAGAAGATCCTTAGCAAAAGATTGACTAGGTTGAGCAACATCTTACAATCATCTTGTATTTAATTGGATCTGCAGCCAATAGGGAAGTCTAATGGTAGTATGCTCTGGTGTCAAGTTTCAGTTTGTATAGAAAGTACTGAGTTGAAATGTCATAGGGAATTTACAAGCAAGTTGAGTTATAATCAGTTAAAGATATGCTGGAGACAGCGAAAGACTTACATTTTTTTTATGTGATCAGTCATCAAATGAAGAAGATGTCAAGATATTTGCATACTGAAGTAAGGATTTCTAGTAGTTAAACTGGTGTTAATTCTTGTGGTTTGGAAAAACATCAGAAGAGCTGCAGGGTGTGATACGTAAAGTTCATTGTTTGCAAAGAATTGCAAGCACTTAAGGACACCTGTCTGTTTCATTTATTTTCTACTAATTTCTAAGAAATTCCTGGAGGGTATTCAATTAAGGACATGGCTAAAGGAAATTTACAAAAAATCCTGAGACTAGGAAATGTGTACCTTCCTTCCCTTCACGGTTTGTGAAAGATTACTTAAACTGTGTGCTTGTTTCCAAGTGATTTCTACAACTAAGAATGGCAAAATCATCTGGATACCTGCCTTTGGGATTTAGAATCACAGAATTGTTAGGGTTGGAAAGGACCTTAAGATCATCGAGTTCCACCCCCCCTGCCATAGGCAGGAATGCCTTGCACTAGACGATGTCGCCCAACATTCCATCCAACCTGGCCTTGAACACTGTCAGGAGTGGAGCATTCACAAGTTCCTTGGGCAACCTGTTCCAGTGTCTCACCACCCTCACAGTAAAGAGCTTCTTCCTTACATCCAGTCTGAACTTCCCCTAAGTTTGAACCCATTACCTGGGTAATTATCCTACCGCTACAGTCCTTGATGCAGAGTCCCTCTCCAGCATCCTTATAGGCTCCCTTCAGATACCGGAAGGCCGCTATGAAGTCTCCACGCAGCTTTCTCTTCTCCAGGATGAACAGCCACAATTTTCTCAGTCTGTCTTCATACGGGAGGTGCTCCAAGCCCCCTGATCATCCTCATGGCCCTCCTCTGGACTTGCTCCAACAGCTCTATGTCCTTCTTAAGTTGAGGACACCAGAACTGTACACGGTGCTCCAAGTGGGTCTCAGGAGAGCAGAGTGGAGGGGCAGAATCACCTCCTTTGACCTGCTGGTTATGCTCCTTTTGATGTAGCCCACTTTTTTTTTTTCCTTCTATTTTTCATTAACTCTTCCTAAGTTGCAAGATGCAAAAAGTTTTAAATTGTGTAACCAACAATTATCAGATCAATGATTGCAGCCAAGAATGCCCTTAGGCTTGAAAGATGATGCATAATTTCTGGGTAAGCGAATACTGAAAAATTTGTAGAAGCAGAGTAGAGCTAATGTTGGAATGGACTTCTGAAGTCATCTAGTCTAGCCCTACTGCTCCTAGAGCAAGTTGTCAGTGAGACTGGAGGAATACTAGAGTTTGAAATAGGTTCTTAAAGCAAACATCAACTAGTAAGTTACAACTCCAATCTATTTTTACAGCACAGAAAAGTTAATTCAGACTGTAGAAGAAGGTATTGAACGTGAAAAGGCTGTAGCAGAAGACATAATAAAAGACATGTCACAGGAGAATCAAGCTAAATATATGGAGATGAAGGCTGCAAATGAAAAACTCTCTCAGGTTGGTTGGTCTCATTGTACTTACATAAAATGTTTCTCAGCCTGGCTCTATTGGTTCCAGGTGCAAATTAATTATTAAAGAGCTTGAGAACAGAGTAATGCAATAAAAGAATTTGCTAGTATCTTAATCAATTGTAGAATTGTCTTAAAAATAAATAGAGCAATTGACTAAAACAAAATACTTTGTCTTTTTGTGTATCTTATATAGAGAGCAAATGATGCTCATTATTTTCCTTTTAAATTTGGGGACTGATATGCAGATTTTAAAAGCCACTGTAGTGCTCAGATGTTTCATCATGTGTAAAAAAGCAAGCAAAAGGGAAGAACAACCTCAGCAATTTTTGTAGTTCACTTATGTAGAAAGTTTTCTTCTGTGCAAAATTGAATATGGGGTTTTTTTGTTGTTGTTCTTGTTGTACGTCTCAGTGTATCAGAAAAATGAACTGGGCTTTGTAAAATTTTTCTGACTTCACTAATTTTATTAGCAAAAGCAGTAAGATTTCTAGGTTCTCTGGGATCATCTAATTTCAGGCACACAGTCTTAGAAAGTTCCTCTGTATAGTGTATACAGTGATAGGCATCTTTTGAGGCCTGTGCTTCCCAGGTGTCTTAGGATGAGCTGAATCACTGGTTAGGGCCTAACTGTCTCTTTCTGGACTATAAAGAAACTGAGGCATCCAGTTCAGATTTTAAAACCTAGCTTTAAACTTCTGATGCAGAAATGATAAATTCCACCCTCAGTACTAATTTTACGCAAAGTAGTGGTAGAAGGGTAAACACGTTTTTTGTCAGTCTAGCTGCAAATAATGCTAACAGTTTATTGAAAATGGATGCTGAAAGTAAGTGGATATTGTATCTGAGTCACTTGGAGAAGCTGGACACAGTCTTTTAAGTTATTAAGAGCAGCAATAAGTTGTTTTACAACATTTTATTAATACTAAGTTTCAGAACAAGAAAGTTACCAAGTAGTAATTTTTATGTGAATTTTCAATTTTTTTTTTTTCTTTTTAGGAGTTGGTTGTTCAACAGCAGGAATTGGATGCACTAAATATAAAGGAGGAGGCTCTAAGAGCTGTATGTATGATAACAAGGGGTCTCTGTACCAATCTTTGCTCAACTCTAGTGTAAAAAGTTATGTGGAAATTATTGGTGGAAATTTCTATGTTTTCGGTAAAAATTGTTTCTGTAGATGCCAAGCATAAAATTCTTATGGCCATAACGAGGTGTGTGACTTTTGATTAATTTGGAATTGCTCTGTAAAGATAAACGTGACATTATCATTCACGTCCTTCTTAAGGATTTGTGAGACCTGATTCTTCAATATGTTTTCAGCTTTCAGGTTGCGTGAGAATGATTTTCTTCTTCCACATTCCATTTTAAAAGCAACTGGCGCTTCAAACACAAAGTGGTACTCGCTGAGATATTTTTGATCCCAGATGCATACATCAACACTTCTAATACACTGCCATATTGTTAGATTGAGGATAATTTTCTTGTACTGGATCTTCCATGGATAAAAGGATCTGTGAACTGAAACATACAGTCATGTATATATATTTAGAAAGTATACATTTCAGAAACTACTAGACATTTTTCCAGTCCTTCTGAAAACTGTATATGGTTTGTAATCCCCTAGAAATGATGAGGTAGTAAATCTACATAGAAAATTGGCTTGAGGAAAGGCTTACATAAAGAAGTAACTGATTGAGTAATTGCATTCCAAAAATACCATATTGAGAATAGGGATTATAAAGTTTATAGTTTTTACTGTCTCTGTACTTTTTATAAGAAATAAGCTTTAGTTTCAATGTATAGGTAAGTGTTGCTTAACTAAAGCATAATTTCTGCAATGCTCTCTTGACATCTGAAAATAGCTAGTAGGTGTTTGCTTTTCCCAACAGGAAATAGAACACTCCCAAGTGAAAAAGGAGGCTGTGCAGATGTACAAAAAGCTCCATGAGCTCGAGGAACGTCGAGATCAAATGATTGCTGAGGATAAGAATATGGAATCTCTGCAGGAGGAAAGAGAAAGGTTACTAAAGCAGGCAAGAATATAAAATAATATCATGTAAAAGATTCTCTGAGTCAGTATTTTAAGGGATGATAATATTTTAAAATACTTTGGTTTGAATCTTGCCTTTATTTGCTCTTTAAGCAGCAGAAACCATCTGAAATTAAAAACAATCAATATTTCATATTCAGACAGAACAAAATTGGCACAGTCATCAGTCATGTCGTTATGGGAAAATTGATCATACTGAGCAGTTCTATAACGTAATTCCAGACAGTATCCTTGTGGGGTACTGAGCAGACACACTGATCCACTAACAATTTAATTAGTTTACAAGCATCTATGCTGTGTTGTGTAACTTTCCATATATACTGTACAGATTATTGGACTGAATGACACTGGTGTGCCTGATTTTTCATTATGTATTTGGAAAGCAGGAGAAAGTTTGGAAGAAATAACACTTCTATCACTTCTATTCAGTGAAGAGCCATTGTTGGACAATGTGGCAGCAAGTTTGTCATTTCATATATTGAGTTTCTATTCCCTATGTACTGAATTAAGAAATGTCTTTTTTTGTTTTACTTTTTTCATTTGTAGATTTTGTTTCATATGTTAAAATTGTTATAATTTTTTACAGGTTGAGGATGACAGTCAAGAAATAGCAAGTATGGACAGGCAGTGAGTAATCCCATTATACTGTTGCTACAAATTGCATTTAGAGCCTGAAGACAGATAGCTGAATTCCATTATATGTTTCTATGGACTTTTAGAACATCACCACATTTTCCAGCCTCTGTTAGTATTAACCTTCAATAAAGAATATAAGATACTCTTCTGTTTCAGTTAAATGACTTCTGTAGTGATAGGACATTTATTTCTGTATAGTAAGATACCACCTATCCTTAATGAACGTGCCTTAAGAGTATAAATTGGTAATAGCATTGTCATAAACTTCTTTAATGCTGAAGAAGACATTCATCCATAACAGTATTCATCTGGGACATCTGTGAAGTTGAGCCTAGGTTATGCTGGCGTAACATTTTGAAGAGTTTATTTGTTATGTATTCGTAAAACCTAAAAGTTACAAAGTTGCTTACAGAAAATTCCATTCTAAAGAGTAACAGGGAATTGCTTCTTGATTCTTGGGTATTCAAACTTTCTGAAGATTTGCCAGGAACTCAGGAAAATGTATTAATAAATAGTAATGTATTGGCAGGTAGGAGAGAAAACAGTACAATGTTTTTGTGAATTGAGCCTTTTGATTTCTTGCTCTTTACAGAAAGAATGAGATAATTCCTGAAATCCCCTAGAAACAATTTTAAATTCCTTAAAGCAGTACTCCCAACTGTAATCATTCATTAATTTTTAATGCATTAATGCCTTTGAGTGGATAATAATGTAAGTTGCTTAAGAGATCTTTTTTAAAAGAAACAATGTCAAAGAATTATATTTGAGCATTTACATAAATTTTTTTAAAGTGATTATGTAATACTGTGTTTTGCTTGTAATTTCTGAATGGATTTTAGTGAATATATCAGTAATTTTGAGGAATACAGTTCTTGGCTGCATATTATGAATTATATTGTACCTCTGCAAAGTGGTATAGCAGCCAACAGAGGGACCAGTTGAGTAAGTTAAAGCTACTGAGGACTCAAAAAAGAAAAATAATAAACAGAGGAACAGTACTTCCATTTAGTAGATATAGGGACTTACGTGACAAGTGTTTTACATAAATCTTTTATAATAACAGAAATCCTCCTGATAGTTTTTTTGTTTTCATAAATTTAGGTTTACTATTTTTATTCTTGATTCTTCTTTCCACTTTTATGTAAAAAAATTAGTATTTTATAACACATTTTTAACCGTGGATTTCATTATCCATTTTCAGGCTGTCAGAAGTAAAAGAAAAAACAAACCACTTCAAAAAAGTCATTCAGCGACTTGACATGGATCTGGAGAATTATCAAGGTAATATGACTAGAGTTTTAGGAGCCTATGCAGAGCTGCATCTGTATTATAACACATATTGTTATGGACATTAGTTGCTTGCAACTTTTAGGCTTAAGCAAATGTCTGTTATTCATCATTAGAAGAAGGTTTTCTGTTTAGGGGCTCGCACTTCTCCTTTCAGATATGAGAAACGGGGAGTTCCCACCTTTAATGGGCTGTTCTTCAAGTTTATATTGAGTAGTAAAAATACCATATAAAAGAATAGTACCACTGTCTGGTTTTCTGTTCCAGTTTTATTTTTAGGACTGCTTGAGGAATAGGAGTTTCTCCTGATGGCAGCATTGCAGAACCAGCTCAGCTTTAGAATTGCTTTTATTTATTTGGCCTTTTACATACTCTAATATACTGTCAGCAAATGTGGAATTGAGGATGTTTAATTATAATGTGTAAAGTAGACAGGATTCAGTACTATTTTTATCTGTCTTTCAAAGTCCTTGTGTTGATCTTTACAAGAGTTTGGGAGTTGCATAGAAATAGCATTTCCTTAGAAACTTCATGTCCAGCAGACAGCTGCTGTAGTACATTGGGCTAGTTTAGGATGGGATTTGTCCTAGCACTGCACATATCTTTCTGATGTAACCGCAGTTGAGCGTAGGCCCTCAGTAGCTGTGGAAGATTCTCCTTAAAATGGAAATTCATCCCATGGAAAACCTTCTTATAATTATAAGGAATCTTGATTAGATAGGCATTGCATAAATATATACATACATTCTGGAAAACTTTTTAACGAGTTATTTAAATTCTGCAGGAAGATGAATTAATGCATTTGTGTCCTTTTTACTTTATACCTTTTCTCAGGTAATCAGGATAAAATTTAGCTGTAAATTTTTTGAAGGTGAACAAATAATTGACCCTGCACAAATGTTTGATACATCTGTTTCTCATCTTTTGCATTACAAAATATCTCATATTTCTCCAGATATTTTATTATTTCTGTGCAAATAATTCATTAAAACCGTTTTACTAGCTATTTCCAGATAATGTCATTGCCAACTTTACTATTCTGCTTTAATTCTTCCTTTTTGTTTGGCTTGCAACTCTTTTTTTTGTATCTTTGGAGAAATGCAGAAGGTAAGAAGTGAGTTGCTTTTTGCATTTTATAATAACGTTTACAGACACAATCATTCATTGCTGGACTGCATGTTTTTGTTTTAGGAAACGACTTCTGTTGAAGAAGTGTTAAAAGCATATGTAGGAGAAAGCACATGCTTTCTGTCAACAATCAGGAACAGACAGGATATTCAGAATATAGTTAATTAGTGGTATAATATGGAGGGAATTGTACCAATTGATATAACATAGAGGAGATAAAGAAGTTATTCATAAGGAGTTGCTGTAAGACACAGAAATCCAGACTCCCAGTGTCCTTTTCTCTAGTGAGCACAGAAAGAATCCCAGAGAGCCATTCATACTTCTGCCCTAAATCAGCACTTTGCTGTGTCCTTGAGGTTCCTGTCCTCCCTCCCTCCCACCATCCCAAATCAACTTACTTCGGCCAACTTAAATACTGGCTCAGTATTTAAGCTGTTTATTACAGAGCATTCCCAAAACTTCAGCTCTTTAAGTTTTTCAGTTAAATTTAAGGTAAAACAGCCAGTAAAATAATTACAACTAAGGATTTTTTTAATGTTTCAGGGTAAACATTTCAATGCTAGAAACATTTTTAAGCAGGAAAACCAAAATAAAAAGACCATTAATAGAAATAACTATTTTTAGTTTTCACTTAAGAAAATATAAATAAGTAAAAAAAATCACTCATTCATATGTTCCATATATTAGCAGCTACCGTTAACGAAAATGATCAGAGGGCCGTAGCACCTCTCCCATGAGGAAAGGCTGATAGAGTTGAGGTTGTTCAGCCTAAAGAAGACTGAAGGGAGACCTTATTAGTGGCCTTTTGGTATTTAAAAGAGGCCTGTAAAAAGATGGGTAGAGACTTTTTATTAGGGTCTCTTGCAACAGGATATGGGGTGATGGTTTTAAACTAAAAGAGGGGAGATTCAGGCTGGATGTCAGGAAGAGATTCTTTACAATGAGGGTGGTAAAATACTGGCACGGGTCACCCAGAGAGGTGGTGGATGTGCCATCCCTGGAGACATTCAAGACCAGGATGGATGTGGTTCTGGGCAACCTGATCTAGTAGAAGATGTCCCTGCTCATTGCAGGGGGGTTGGACTAGATCACCTTTGAGGGTGCCAAACTATCCTGTGATTCTGTGATCTGGTAACTGATTAGTCAAAGTCAACATTAACTTATAATGGAATAGACTTTAACACTTCAGAAATTGCATGAGAGGCTAAGACATTGATGTAAGAATGTTGTATTTTAACAAAAACTTATCTGTAAAAAAATCTTTAATGGTTGTGAGGTTTATTTAATTTTTTTTTTCTTTAAACACTTGGCAAATCCTGTAGCTCTCTGTTTCATGGTTCACAATAACTAGACTGTTTGAGAGTAGAACAGACTGAGTTATTTAGTGCTGGGGACTTGCCTTGCAAAATTAAAGAGAGAGTCCAGCAAGGAACAAAGCCACAGCTGCAAGGAAGTTGAAGCAGAATCGCAGTCCCCTAGGTACCCATGGGTGTTCTTATTGTTTGTATATATTAGATGGAAAGGAAAGCATGGGGTGTGCAAGTAAAAAGACCTAGAGAGATTTACTTGCTCAGTTATATCTGTGTCCACTTCATTAGTTTTTGTTATAGTCTTTAAAGTTACAAGATTATGCTGAAAATTTATCAATAACAAAAACACAATTTAAAATCTAGATCTTTGAAATTTAAATCATTCTTGGAGGCTGAATTGTCTAACCTTCTTGAAATTTGTAACATATCAGATCTCCCACTTTAATAATGCATTTTAATTAAGAGCTATTTGTAGTCAGTATTTTGGTGCCCATATACACAAAAACATTTGTTATCTTTTCTTGAAATTCACCTGATGTCAGAAAAATCTTGTCCTTTTATTCCAACCAAGTATTTATCCCCATCTTATTTATAAAAAATGCTAATCTCTAAAATGTTCTAAAAACTGCATTGAAAATGATATATTAATCTATTTTTTTAATATAAAAATATGTACAACATAGTCTGTTAAAGTGATTACATTAAATGACATGGGGTGAGTCCTGTAGTTTCTAGGCATGTGGAATCTGAAATCTTAAAACTGACATTTTGCATTCCCAAAGGAATGCAGGGCTGCGACAAAGTTAAATCCATGTTACATCCCTTTCAGGAGAAGAAAATTGGAGATACAAAGAGCTGAAGAAGAGAGAGGAAAGCATGGACAGTAAGTTTTCTGATATACTTTAATTAGGCCTAATTCCAGTAAAATACAGGTTTCGTTGTATTAATTTAGAGCTGGAACGAACCAGTGCCCTGATCGTTGCATAAAATTTCTGTGATCTGCCTCAAGGCAAGCTAATTGCTATCTTAGGACTTATAGGACAGTTACAAATATTTGGAGCATCGTTCAAGGCTTTTCATCAAACGGTAAAGGTCTTGGGAATACTGCTTTATTGTATGAAAACAAGGCTGAAATGAGTTTTTAAATTAAATAAAAGACATATGCAGCCAGCAGTTCAGGTCTGATTAAAAGCAGAAGTTAAAAATGGAAAAGCATAGATATCATATAATTCTTTAAAATCAAGTCTTCTTATATCTGTTTATTCAAAATAAATGCTACTAAAGCTTTCTTCCACAAGACAAATAAGGTCAGTCATACAGCTGTGATGAAATGGAGAGTTGCTTGCAGAAAAACGATGAGATGTTAAGTATGGACCTTGCTTGAACGTTTCTAAATAAATTCAAAACAGGTTTCAAAAAAACAAAACCAAAAACCAAACAATAAAACAAACAATTAAAAAGGCCCAAAATGCCAAAGGAGAAAAACACTAGTGAAGTCATATAGGTACGATTCTTAGGTCTTAATTCCACTCAGGCTGTTTTATAGAATTATATATTTGTGGATGTAAAGTATTTTAGTTTTGTTCTCATTTCATTTTATGAACATGTGAGAATGCTTTTCTTTCATGAACATACTTTTATTTTACTCCTCTGCCTTACCTACATGTTTTGGAAGATTTAATATCCTCATTGTCTATAGCTTCCTTTGAAGTAAATAAATAGGTTTATCAAGATATTGCAGTTAACTTATTTAAGACCTGTTTGCTGAAATGCATCAAAGTCCATGGCATCATCTGTTATGTGAAAAGAAGTGGCTCATTTCCCCACAAGAGGCAGACATTAATGAAGCCTTTGCTTACCACTAGAGCACTAAATCGTTAACTGTTATTGAAAGTTTTGAGGTAGGTTGTTTGAAAGATTCCCTTTGTAAAAACTGCCTACATAATTATTTAAACAAAAATAGAAGAGCTCAAATGTTTTAAACACTAAACATTAAGCAAAGACTTCAGTACTATTGCTTTCCTTACTACCTTTCCCTTAGTTTATTGTGCTGAGATATTTTCTTAGTGTAGAAGATTCCCATCTGTATTTCACAACAGGTGGTATGAAATACCCAGTAAGTGCCCTTTGAGAAAGGAGCTCTTTTTGGAGCTGACACTGTTGTCCCTCTTATTATAGTTGTCCTGTCTTTAAGATCAAACAAGACAAATTCATTCAGAAAGAAAAGAACATCACAGAGAGAAAATAGCTTCATTTGCAGCCTGGGTACTGGAGAAAAACAGGCCTGGCAATGGTCTTATTTGGCACTTGGGAAGTGACTAGCCTCTTTCAGTTGCAAGCTTTTAAGCTTTGGTTTTAACTCTGTTCCTGTTTACTAGTTCACAGCAGTGTTGGGAAAAAGTATACCTTTTTACGTTTTTGACAAGTACTGTTCTCTACAGCTACTAGTCAGCATCAGCTGGGCCAAAACTTTATTTCAACTTTCTGAGCCAACTGAATTTGCATCAGAGCTAGTCATTTTTAGCAATCAGCTGTGCCCATTACAAATGTGTTGTCTAATGCAATGCATTTGACTTCTAAGAATTCCTAGTATCTTTAATCCTGAAATCTCTGCCTCAGTTATAGTCTTTGTAGTATCTTAGTACTGTCCACTCACTCCAGTAATGCAAATTTTCCACTCTACAAGTTTTGGAAGCTGTACTTTGTGGAGCATCTCTGTTAACTCTTTCATAGGCAGCATTGCAGATGATGTCAGATGTTACAATAGTTTTCTTATCCATAAATATTTTATTAGTAAAGAATTTAAAATCAGATAATTATTAAAACCCCTGGATGCTCTTGAATCCAGAATTCTCTAGTCAGTTTTCATCCCTTCAGGATTCGTCAGTATTTCTTTCCACGAAGTAGATCCTCTTACCGTCTTTCTCCCTTCTTGAATTTGCTATTATCTAATCCTTCTTGCTCAAACAAGTACTTCTCTTTTTCATCTAGCTAGAAGGTTTGCAAACTCTTATATTTGCTGGGTGCTTCTGTATAGGTAAGCCATGTTTTAGGAGACCCAGGAGAGGAGGGACGATCATAACTTATAGCCCTGGATGGCATCTTGATAGACCTATGACTTTCATGTGACGTGTCCAGCACCCTTTTTTCAATACGCCTGTCATCCGAAATACATTGTAGTATGCCCAGGACACACATACAGAGGGTATACCACCATTACCAGATTCAGTTGGACACTTACTAGAATGAACATAAATCAGAGATGTAGCAAAGGGACATCATACGTAAAGAAAAAGATACCAGGTGAATATTGGTCTCAGGTCCTTAGAAGTGTTTTGCATTTAGTCCACCCCATTAGGGATAATTAATTCTCTAATGAAGTACCTGTTCCCTTTATATAGTAGCCCATTTTGATAGCCTTCAGAAGAATTAAGACCAACAGCTGCTGGGACAAGCATTCGAAAAGCTGTCAGAAATTATCATGATGAAACTGCTTATGTATTGGGTGGCAACCCTCACCTAAACAGTATCCAAGAAGGTGGTTACATCATATTGTTAATCGGTCAAATATGTGTCTCTGCAAAAATTGTCCTCTTCTTCATTCTAACCCGTAAGTTGATGTATTTCAAGGACTCTTATCATCTGTGTCTTAAATAAATAATTAATCTTAAAGTAACCTGTCTGAAACTGTACAGCTTACAAAGTTTTGGCTGGAAACGAGAAGGGCTTGTGCTGTACCCACACAAGCACCAGCTTTCTTTCTCATGTTTGTTGATCTCTAGATTTTTTTGAGACTTTTGAAGAGGTGAAGAATCAGGAACTGGAACGAAAAGCCCAAATAGAAGCCAACATTGTTGCACTCCTGGAGCACTCAAGCAGGGTAAGCATTATTTCTCTCCTCCTGTGGTAAGCTAGGAATTTAAAAGGACAGAACAGGAGAATGCTTGGTTAAAGAAGGGTGATATTTTTTCTATATTATCCATCCAATATCTGCATCATAATCTCTTAAGAGAATTAAACACTATATCATGTACAGCTGTAGTTAAAAAAACAAAACAAATCCACAAAAAAAAAAAAAGACATATTTGATTAATTTAACTTTATTTCTGCTAAGAGACTTTTGTATATTAGATAACACTTGTGACCAGAGTAAAAGAAATGCGCGCATAATTGCGGTAACTCAACATCACTGCTATAATGAACGTTATTCCATTCATTATAAACATTTCAGAATACTGCAAATAAAACTACTGCAATATTTTGTTTATCTAAGGTCTGCAAATTTCAGTTCATGGGTATTCTGTCATTACTGTTAAGTAACTGGCAATATTCCAATACCCTGCTGTGTAATATTTAATGTAAACACTTTAGAAATTGTTCCCATTTGCAGTCTGCTATTTTTTTTGCACTTTCAAAGCATTTGTTCTTACAACATTTTTAGTTCCCATGGATTTTTCTTTTATCTTATAGAAATCCTTCATCTGAGTAATAGTGTGATTATATCACCACTTTGTTGTCTTCTAAAACTTTTTCAGTGTGGTATTCCATGGGTGTATTTTAGGCAATGAGAGTTTAGTAGGGATTAATAATGGCAACATAGTATACATTTGTTGCATTTTTATGGTATGCACTTGCTGAATTTTTGTTTCATCTTCACTAGCCTGTCAGTGCATCTTTTATCAAAAGTTGGCATAATGAATATTGTTCACATTTAAGTCACTTCAGAGTATTTCCAGTATTTTCAGTCTTTGCAGAAGAAAAGCCACATAACAGACAATGTACAGACACAAGAGTTTTTTACTAGTCCAGTTACCATTTGTTGTTTCAAGGATACATCATATTCTCATTATTTTTATTGGTAACACAGAATGTGAATCGTATGAAACAAATTTCATCTGTTACCAATCAAGAACTGAAGATTATGCAGGAAGACCTCACTTTTAAATCAAATGAAATGCAGAAATCACAGAGCACTGCTAAGAATCTGATTACAGGTGAGATCAGCAATGAATTTTCAAATCAATTCCTTAAAAAAATTAAAATTACCTGAGTTGTTATATTAGGAATAAGTACAATATCATTGATCTCCAAATATCTAAATTCAGTGGCAAGTTAATAAATTCAAACTCTTGTGGTAACAAGTTCTTTATATTCCTTAGGAGTATTTAGCTTACCATTATGATGCTTCTTTGCCCAGATACACATTAAACATATGTATTTTAATAAAGGGGTACAACGTTCTTTGATCTAGAAGTTTGGCTTTATTAATATTCACCTTGAATATAAGCAGTTTTCATTGTCTTAAAATAGTGTTTAGTAAATTGAAGTAGAGATTTTCCTCCGTTACCTAACAATGTATTATTTGTAAATTTAGTTCTCAGAATCACTTAGTTATGGTTTTGTGCTTTTCTGAAAGGGAATGTACCATGAAAGAATAATTTGCAACAATAGTAAATAGCTCTCAAATTATCAGGCTTTGACTTTGCAGAGTGAATATTAATTTTTACTTCGTTTTGGAACTGCTCAAGTAGGGAAGTGTAAGAATCTGCAGGATCTTGCCTGTAATTTAAAAAAACTTACAGTATTGTTCTTTCATTTCCATGGCAAGTATCTGTTTAGTTCTTTCTTGCATTGTTTACAGTGGAATTGTTCTCGTAATTCTAAGCCTTTGCCAATATCATTATTGCTTCAGCAAGCCTTTCCTTGTTTGGCTGAAAAGAAGGGGCAGGAATTAAGAACCATAAATCATTTTGATAGAAGGCTATTACATGCTCTACTTGGTAGTAATTTTCGAAGTAGGAGCCTGTGCTGTAACTTCAAAGTGGTTTTGTGTAAGTAAGTTGTTATGCACACAGTGTTACAGAAGTTGATTGTTCTGTTGTGTGTTTTAACATTTAGTGTTTCCTTGTCTGCAAATACTCCTTTTGCCATTCTAGTATAGTTTAAAAGCTGGGCCATACATTACAAGTTCAAATCTGACTTTTTATTCTTTTGCTTAAGCATCGTTTCTTATTACTTTACAATATAAGGATATTCTGGAAGCATATAGCGCTATAGAGATATATTAAAAGGAAGTTAAAATATATGATTTTCAGTAGGTCATTTATATACTCAGAAGTAAACTCGTGAAAGCAAGGAGTCACAGATACTGTATTAAGCAATATAAGATTCTTGAAAAAATACAGTGAATATTCACTTTGCACAGTTGAAGTTCTTCTTAACCTTTGAATTATACCACAGTCATCTTCAGGATTCTTTCGTTGTGTTTAAACAGATTTTACTGCTGTAAGAAAGTCTACCAGCAGAGCCCTTATGAAAAAAAAAAAAAAAAAGGAAAAAAAGAAAGGGAAATCATGAAGAGTAAACAAAAGTGCTGATGGCATAGTTTCCCAAAAACATTTCCCTGGGTCACTGTAGTTTGGTCTGGGAGTTTGCTGCTGTGTACACACCGCTTGCTAGACACTGCAACTTCATGGCGTATCAGAAGGAACTGGGCTGCATCCTCTTCCTGTCTCTTCCCCTAGAGAAGTTTTTAGTTTTTTTAGTTTTGTTTTTTTTTTTCATTTAGGCTGTTATAGAATCATAGAATCATAGAATAGTTAGGGTTGGAAAGGACCTTAAGATCATCTAGTGCCAACCCCCCTGCCATGGGCAGGGACATCTCACACTAAACCATGCCACCCAAAGCTCTATCCAACCCGGCCTTGAACACTGCCAGGGACGGAGCATTCGCAACTTCCTTGGGCAGCCCATTCCAGTGCCTCACCACCCTTACAGTAAAGAATTTCTTCCTTATATCCAATCTAAACTTCTCCTGGTTAAGTTTTAACCCATTACCCCTTGTCCTATCACTACAGTCCCTAATGAAGAGTCCCTCCCCAGCATCCCTATAGCCCCCCTTCAGATACTGGAAAGCTGCTATCAGGTCTCCACACAGCCTTCTCTTTTCCAGGCTGAACAGCCCCAACTTTCTCATCCTATCTTCATATGGGAGGTGCTCCGAGCCCCCTGATCATCGTTGTGGCCCTCCTCTGGACTTGTTCCAACAGTTCCATGTATTTTTATGTTGAGGGCACTAGAACTGCACACAGTACTCCAAGTGAGGTCTCACGAGAGCAGAGTATAGGGCCAGGATCACCTCCCTCAACCTGCTGGTCACGCTCCATTTGATGCATCCCAGTATACAGTTGGCTTTCTGGGCTGCAAGTGCACACTGCTGGCTCATGTTCATTTCCTCATCACCCAACACCCCCAAGTCCTTCTCTGCAGGGCTGCTCTGAATCTCTTCTCTGCCCAACCTGTAGCTGTGCCTGGGATTGCTCCGACCCAGGTGGAGGACCTTGCACTTGTCATGGTTCAACTTCATCAGGTTGGCATCAGCCCACCTTCAAGCATGTCATGTTCCCTCTGGATGGCATTCCTTCCCTCCAGCATATCAACCGAACCACACAGCTTGGTGTCATCAACAAACTTGCTGAGAGCGTACTCAGTCCCGCTGCCCATGTCACCAGCAATGATGTTGAACAAGACCAGTCCCAACACCGATCCCTGAGGACACCACTCATTACTGGTCTCCAGCTGGACATTGAGCACAACTCTTTGCGTGCGGCCATCCAGCCAATTCTTTATCCACCAAGTGGTCCACCTATCAAATTGATGTGTCTCTAATTTAGAAACAAGGATGTTGTGTGGGACAATGTTGAACTTTGCACAAGTCCAGGTAGATGACATCAACTGCTCTACCCCTGTCCATTAGTTCTGTAGCCCCATCATAGAAGGCCACCAGATTGGTCAGGCACGATTTCCCCTTAGTACAGCCATGCTAGCTGTCACCAAGCACCTTGTTGTTTTTTATGTGCCTCAGCATGCCTTCCAGGAGAATCTGCTCCAAGATTTTGCCAGGCACAGAGGTGAGACTGACTGGTCTGTAGTTCCCCAGCTCATCCATTTTCCCCTTCTTGAAAATGGGGATTATATTACCCTTTTTCCGGTCATTGGGAACTTCATCAAAAGGCCGTGATTTTTCAAATATGATGGACAGTGGCTTAGCAACTTCATTTGCCAGCTCCTTCAGGTCCTGCGGATGGATTTCATCAGATCCGATGAACTTGTGCACATTCAGGTTCTTAAGATGGTCTTGAATCAGATCCTCTCCTGCAGTGTGCCTAGGGTCTTCATTCTCACAGTCCCTGCATCTGCCTTCCAAGACTCAGGTGGTGTGGTCAGAGCATTTGGCATTGAAGACCAAGGCAAAGAAGTCATTAAGAACCTCAGCCTTCTCCAAGTCTAGGATAGCCAGTTCTCCTGATAGCTTCTTGAGGGGGCCTGTATTGTTCCTAGTCTGTCTTTTATTTGCAATGTACCTATAGAATCCCTTCCTGTTATCTTTAACATCCCTAGCCAAGTTTAATTCTAAGTGAGCCTTAGCTTTCCTAACCTGGTTTCTGGCTTCCTGGACACCATCCTTGTATTCTTCCCAGGCCACCTGTCCTTGCTTCCACCTTTTATAAGCCTCTTTTTTCCTTCTAATTTTCCTCAGCAGCTCCTTATCCATCCAAGGAGGTCTCCTGGCCCTCCTGCTGCACTTCTTTCTTGTAGGGATGCAACACTCCTGAGGTTGTGGTAGGTGATCCTTGAATATCAACCAAAAGTGCTGAGCCCCCCTGCCCTCCAGGGCTATATCCCATGGAACCTTATTAAGCAGGTTCCTGAAGAGGCCAAAGTCTGCTCTCTTGAAGTCCAGGGCAGTGAGCTTGCTGCACACTCTTCTCACTGTCCTGAGGATCTTGAATTCGACCATCTCATGATCTCTGCAACCAAGTCTGCCCTGGAGCATCACATTTCCAACCAGCCCTTCCCTGTTGGTGAGCATGAGGTCAAGCATGGCATGTCTCCTTGTTGGCTCCTCAATTACTTGCAGAAGGAAGTTGTCTTCCACACAATCGAGGAACCTCCTGGATTGCTTGTGCTGGGCCGTACCGTCTCTCCAACAGATATCAGGGTGATTGAAGTCCCCTATGAGAACAAGGACCTGCGAGCTTGAGGCAGTTCCTGTCTGTCTATAGAGCGCTTCATCCACCGAGTCCTCTTGGTTAGGCAGTCTGTAACAGGTCCCCACAGTAATGCCTTCTGTTGCTGTTCCCCCTTTAACCCTGAGCCACAAACTCTCTATTGTCGCTAAATTGACTGTTGCTGGATAAGGATAAAATTCACTCTTTCCGGGTTTCTTCCTTTTTCACCAGAAAACATGAATGGATAGGAATAGCCCATTGCTGTCTCAACATAACTTTTACCAGTATATAGACAGAACAGTTGTTAAGAATCCTTTCCGGCATTTCGCCATTTATATTGTTATGACTCTTCACATGTAAAATAAATCCCAATTAGTCAACTATGTATAATTTTCAAATAAAAAATAAATATATTGGAACAGCTATATGAAGAGTGAAAATACTGTGATTATGCCTAAATAAATGCTTACGAAAATCAAAAGTTGTTTTCTGCTATTTCTCTGCAATTTAAAGTATTTTTATTTTATAATTCTTTTTTTTACTGGTTTTAATGTTAAATTCTTGACTTATTAATGTTCTTAAGCATTTGTCTGTCTTTCAACCACAGTGGCAGGAACAAAATAAGGAACAAAAGAAGCAGAGTTGTGGTCTGTTCAGTTGTGTTTTAGGATCTGACACTGGCAATAGCAGGAACTTCAAAGTGAAGCTAAAGGTTGTTACAAAATACTGTAGTCACAGGGAAGGTGTTTTCTTAAGTCCTTTCAGGTGGATTCATACTCTACACAAAATTCTTGGCTTGTCTTTTTGTTATTCTGAAGTTCGTCAAGAAATCATCAAAGCATTCTGTAATAAGCCAGAAATGTTAATTAAAGCAAATATTTCACTCTAAAAAAATAGTATATGGCATAAATACATGAGAGAAGAGATGAGTATCAAAATCTTGCTATGACAGGGTTTTGATCACATGAGATTTTCCAAAATAATTTCACTAAGGAAACCATACCCACAGTTTTTGGAAAGATTAACTCACCCTCTGTTACACATGCATATCCGCTCCCTGCTGCCATAAAGATCTATACTGCCTTGGTAAAGTTGGAGGAAAAGATTCCTACCCTTTTTCTAAGAGATCAGCAGAAACCTAAGTGTGCAGGCAAAATATACAGTCTATGCTGGTAGAAGTTTCTTTGTGGTGTCCCATACCTCCCAGTAGCGCACTTTGCCTAACATTTTAGAATATAGGAAAACCCCTGCATTATTTGTATTATTCTTCTGAGTTAGACACTGCTCTAAAACGTAAGGTTATGTAGCCATGTGTTTAAATGTTCAGGAAAAGAAAGGAAAGACAATTGCAAGGCTACAGGTCAGAAAACCAGTCTAGCCACATGTAGTTCTTCCACACTCAGGGTGGATACCTTATCCCCGAAATTGGATAAAACTTGAACTGGATCAAAGTTTATTTTTTTATTTTGTGTATCTTTATTGTGTCCTCTCTTGAGCATCTCATAACTGAACAGTTTCAGTGTTTCCATCTCTGTTCATATAAACATCCATATTTCTAACTCCTTCAATTATCTATATCTCTTTTGTTTGTTTTTAATGATTGTCAGAAGTAAATGCTGTATATTGTAGCACATGCTCATTTTATAAGCTATGACAGTACTTATTCTGTGGATATATGGAAGTGTTTTCCTGTGCAGAGTGAATGCTTAAAGCAAATTTAGCTATTTACTGTCATAGAACTGTCTTATATGATAAACAAGCAAAATGAATAAAACCAACATAAATAACAAATAAATAAATAAATAAATTTGTCTGCATTATTTCAGTCAACTTTTCGTAAGGTATCACCACTGCTTAAGTATCACCACCGTTCACAGCCTTGTTGCTGTAAACAATATTAGAAATACCATACTGCGATACAGAAAATCACATTTTCAATACTCTTCACTTACCGAGTATAATACACTAATTATAATACAGGATTTTGACTTACAGGATGATTTTGAAGATCAGTTTTTTTTCTTTCATTCACATTAACACTCTCATGAATCAAAATCAGAAAGATAAGCAGGAGCTGTTTGTGTTGCTTAAATACAGAATAAACCTTTATATAGTAGACAATGTATCATGAAATAAAATGCGGTGTTAACTGATTGTGTATTTGTGACCTAGAAAGTCAAAAACTGCAGATGGACCTACAGAAAATGGAACTCTTGGAGGGCAAGATGGTTGATGAACTAGCTTCTCTTCAAGACAAAATAGAACAAACGAAAATGGATTTGAAGGTCTATAATAATTTGCCAGCTCTGAAAGCATCAGGAGAAGAGAAGAAACAGGTAATGAAAAGAAGGAATCCTTTCATATTCAGACTTTGTGTGCTTTTGAGCACCTAATGGAGGAGAATCCAGGTCTATGACTGGGGATCCTGACTGATGGCTGAAAATGGGGCTTGCACTCCAGGGCAAATGAATCCAGATGCTTTTCTGCTTATATATGTGACTGGGTATTTGTAGCAGGCTGTCAACTGGATACCTTTTGATAATTTCTTTCCACAAAATTTCTCATTTAGTGATTCATCTGAACTTTTCCGCTGTAACTTATGTCTACCCATAAGTTTGAATTTAGCAATCGTGGAATCAAAACACTAAAGAAAAATTATTCTGCATGTATTTGCCCTAAGACAAACACCATCTAAAGCACTTCCCACTTTGGAGGTGATAAATTTCCTACAAATTCTTAACATTAGCATTTCCGCTAGTGCTACTAGCCTCCAACTTGGTCATAACCATTGAATAATGTTTTTAGGATAGAGCATGCATGCTAGAGAAAAGCATTATGTGTTCTTTAAGTTTATGATTATGTTCTGAAAGGAAAAAAAAAAAGTATCTTGAAAGCTAAATTAGAATCATTTGTCTGTAACCCAAAGCAAATTAACTCATCCATTAATTGTTTTGTGTTGTTTTCTTTTTTCCCAACTAGAGACTCCAGGATGACAAAGAAAAATTAACAAAACGTACCTGTGCTTTCAAGAAAATAATGGAACACTTGAATACAGAGTATGAGACAGTAAAGAGAGAGCTGCAAGAGAATGAGACACATTCTCAGGTATAGATCAAGCTACATACTATCTCTTCAGTTGTTTCTAGTGCAGTTTCAGTTTTCTCATGCACATGAAGCATTGTACTGACAGAATCCATTTATCTTTTCTCAGGGAGTTTTCAAAGTTACATGCTCTAAATGTGTAACCCTGTTTTCTGTTTTCAAACACAAGTTAATATCGTGCAAATAAATTGCTCATAAGCTTTGGATTTCAAAGTCACTAGCAGAGGTCTCTCTGAGCTTAAAAATTGGGTGAATCTTTGACTGTTTGTATTAATCCTGCTCAGAACTCTTCCGCTGTTGCCTTTTCTTTGCTTGAGTAGTTTTGAGGACCAACTTAAGACATTACAAGAATAGAGTCACTGGTAATCAGATAAGATCCCTTTTGCTTTTGAAGTTATGTCAGTAAGTTTTTTCTTGCAGCTTGTACTGTTAATTCCATTTCAGTTTTCCCAATCCTTCTGCTCCTTGCAGAACACTGAATTTTTAGGGTCTGATCAGACTTTTTAAACCCAAGGAACTTTGGTATATGAGTGTGTTTACTTTTACATTTCCAAAGTGAATCAGGAAAGATGATGTTTATAAACTCTTGAGCAGCTTTTTTTCTTCCATTATAAACACCTAAAGAACACTGTCATTTTGGCAACAAAACTAATGGCATGTAGGTTTGAATGTATAGAAAGAAAATGGACAACATCAAAATAACTGAGAAAATGGAAATTGATTATTTTCTCTGCATTTCACAGATTTTAATTGTTTCAGGATGTTGAGATCTTTGTCCTTTAGAATTGTTGCTTCTTTCTGATTCAGTTGAAAGCTGAAGGAGATATTTGTACATGTTTAAGGTAACTTTCTTCTGGAGTGAATTTTATGGAGCAGATGAGAGGGCATAGCTCTAAATGAGGACGTATATGTATAGATTCATAGCATATGATTCTTGTGGGCTAACTCTTAAGTTGATGGTATAAATCTCCAAAGCTACATGCCAAAGTCCACGAGACTTCAGTTATTGTTTATGTTTTATGCCAAAATCAGATTCTTATTCCTAGAGGTTATGTAAATCAGACCTGGATACTCAGCCAGTGTTAAGATATGCATAATGATGCAAAAAGTTTATATAAAATAACATTATAATGTACATAATTTCTTTCGTTCCTTAAGCTGTGGCAGTTCTATTTCAATGGGTGCAAAAAGGATTTGTTTCTTTGCTTTTTGTGTCATAAGTGCAGAAGTCAGAAGGGTGAATAAATATAAAATAGCTAACTAGTTGACATGCATCAAGCATTTTGAAATACAAATAGCATTTACATCTGTTGAGGGTTTGGGCAATTTTGTAAGCAGTTAACTGTATGAGCTGTGGCCTTCAAGGAGTTACTACAAAAATGCACGGAATATATCCTTTGATATATATCAGACAGGCTACTTTACTGGTTGTATTGCATGTAGCAATATCTACAAAGACAACAATAAATATTATAATTTATGAGAAATACCATATCTTGGAAGTAAATGACTGGCATGTTTGCAGTGAACCAATACACTAGATAACTCATTCTTCACTGAGAGATTTTTTTTGTGTAATATAGGAATTATTTTCATATAAACTTCTACCTTAAAAATAAGCTTTTAAGTAAAATCTTACAATATTTTACTCATTTATTACCTTAGTTTCCACTGAGAGTTTAGTCTCAGAATGATTTTCAGGTTTTGCATTTAAAAATAACATCTGCATATCTTGAAATGCAGAACCTTGAACAGTAGCATCAGAAAAACAAATATAATATTGTATTGTAAGGAAGCAGCCATTGATATAATGTCCACATTAGTTTCCTGTTGATGCTGAAAGTATTGAAGAAGTGCCAGCACTTAACCCACACTCCTACAATCTTCTTGCTGCAGCTCTGTTCTTATCACAGCTTCTGGCATCAGACAGGAAACTAAACTATGGAAGTAAGGAAGTTTCTTCTGTATAGCTAAGAGTCCAAGGCAGTGTCAGGAAATATTGTATCTTTGGTGATTTTAGATCTGATTTTAAAAAGAGATCATTTAAATGATATGAGCTATAATGAGAATTAGTATCTCTCTGCAGTGTTTACCTTTTTACTTCTGACTTGCTTATACATTTCCCTATACGACAAGTCTTGAATTCTCAGCTGACTTTTTTTTCCACCTACCACTGCAGTTAAATGTAGTGCTTTTATATAAATAGAAGTATGAAGTGCTAAATTACATATAGCTTAATCATTGGCAGTTTTAAAACAATTTTGCTATTGTTTCTCATTTCTGTGTTATCTATTTTTGTGAAATAGCTTTGATCTTATCAGGTGATAGGGTACAGGGTATTCGTATAACCTTTCTTTTTGGAGATTCTTTGTATAAAGTATGTATGTAATAATAATAGTTTTCATTTTTGGCTCTTTTTGTGTTTTCAGCTTATAAATTTGGAGAGAAAGTGGCAGCACCATGAGCAAAATAACTTTATGATGAAGGAATGTATCCTTTTCTTTAAGAAATTCAGTAAAATTCATGCAGTGTATTAATTGAGGAAGAAGTCTGTTTCCTCCAGCAGAATAAGACAGGATGGAATGGGCAGCAGAAGACAGGGGAGGAGGGGAAAGGAGATGTCTTGCAAATGTCTGTTTAGCTGATAGATATTATATATAACAAAACTTTTATGTGTTACCTAAAACAACTTTATGTGGTTCTAAAGCATGAGATTGGTCTTACAGTCTGGAGTTTTCCTGTTGGATCAATCTTGCATTAAGTTTCATGCAGATATCATCCTATCATCTGTCCAGTCTTATCTGAAATTACACAGCAAGTGTAGCATTGTTGGAAAACCTGTGTAGTGACTTTGCATGGTAATTTGCAATTTTATAACACCATGATATCAGTGATGGAAAAGTAACAAAAAAATCAGGAACATTTACTGGTTTTCTTATCAAATAAAAGAGGAATTGCGTATTAGAGGTAAAAATTAGACAAATATTGTAAGATATGACAAGAGGTGCTTTTGCTGCAAAATGGGCTGGGATAGGGGAAGTGCATTGTAGCTTTCTCATTATGCGTTGCTTATTGAAAAGTTAAATTCCATTAATCATAGAATCATAGAACAGTTTGGGTTGGAAGGGACCTTAAAGATTGTCTAATTCCAACCCCCTTCCTTCCATTAGACCAACATTCCGCTAGGTTGCTCAAAGCCCTGTCCAACCTGGCCTTGAAATACTTCCAGTGATGAGGCATATAAGACCTTCTAAACCATCAGAAAAAGCTTGTTTTTCATAAAGTAGTTTTTGAAATTAGCGAAGGCACTGAAGTTTTTTTAATTAGAATTGATGGTTCTCATCTTGTATTATTCTCCATAGTTATTGAGGAGATCTGAGTAGAGCATAGTTACACTTTTATTTTATATTTTAGGGACTTTGAATTCACTGCAATACATTAACTTCTTTAAAATTATTCAGGTGACAAAAAAATCTATGATCTCAAAGATGCGTATAACCACTGTTATATGATTATTACAGTATAAATATTATCGGTAGAAATAACAGCAAAACTAGACCACACCATCAAGTGTTGTGTGTTGAACAGTGTATGTCGCTACATGTCTCAGCAAATGGCACAAGAATATATTTCAGGCAACTCTGTATCAGCCTGGCCATAAGGGAAATAACAATAATAATACAGGATATGTGTATAGCATTATCTTCTTCATATACCAAATATCCCATTTTTCATATCTAATAAGTGCCATGATTCTTAGAAAAAGATCAGAAAAAAAGTCTTGGACAATGTAAGGTAATTAGACCCCACCTCCTCTATGGAGAATGCTCTACAGGAATATATTACTAAGGCAAGAATCTTAGGTCCCATTTTTTCTAACACAAAAAACTCTAAAACAAAACAGGAAAAAAAGAGTTTATATTAAAAACATCTCCTACAGTGCAAACAGTGTATTGCCTATACAAATATGAACCCCTTTGCAGAGTTTTTGTCTGCTTGGGCTAGTCCTGCTTTCTTGAACTGGGACTTTTACAGCCAGAGTTCTGAAGTGCCAAACTGAATGTATGGCTGTAAATAGCTGAGTGACTTTGCCTTGCGCAGAAGGACTTGGGGGTGTTGGTCGATGAGAAAATGAACATGAGCCAGCACTGTGCGCATGCAGCCCAGAAAGCCAACAGTATCCTGGGATGCATAAAAGATGTGTGACCAGCAGGCCAAAGGAGGTGATCCTGCACCTCTAGTCTGCTCTCATGAGACCTCACTTGGAGTATTGTGTACAGTTCTAGTGTCCTCAACATAAAAAGGACATGGAACTGTTGGAACAAGTCCAGAAGAGGTCTGCGAAGTTGATCAGGGGATTGGATCACCTCCCATATGAGGACAGCCTGAGAAAGTTGGGGCTGTTCATCCTGGAGAAGAGAAGGCTGCGTGGAGACCTCATAGCAGCCTTCCAGTATCTGAAGGGGGCCAAAAAGGATGCTGGGGAGGGACTATTCTTTAGGGACTGTAGCGATAGGACAAGGGATAATGGGTTAAAACTTAACCAGGGGAAGTTTAGACTGGATATGAGGAAGAAATTCTTTACTGTAAGGGTGGTGAGGCACTGGAATGGGTTTCCCACGGAAGTTGCGAATGCTCCATCCTTGTGAATGCTCCAACCCTACGGGTTGGACAGAGCCTTGGGTGACATGGTTTAGTGTGAGGTGTCCCTGCCCATGGCAGGGGGTGTTGCAACTAGGTGATCTTAAGGTCCTTTCCAACCCTAACTATTCTATGATTCTATGACTTGAAATCATTTTGTTTGCAGTGTTACAATGGGCAGAGTCTTCCACAAGGGACCTATTGCCTATATACGTGAAAATAAAAATGACTCAGGCATGTACTCTTTTTTAATTCTTTTACAATGCTTGGCATGAGATTGCAGCTAGTAAATTGGTGTAAATCTTTTAGACCCAGTTTGAGGTTTTTCCATTATTTGCACCCCTTGACAGTTCTCACAGAAGGAAACTTACTGTATGCAGTTTCTGTATGGTCTCTAATTATCCTAATATTTATACTGGCAGCTTGTTTCCTTAATTCTTTTAATCAGTCATAGCAACAAAAAGTCAGGAGAGTGACTACCAGCCAATAATGAAGAACGTGAGAAAGCTGGTCACAGAGTACAACAAAGCTCTCATAGAAGCTTTACAGAACACCAAGAACTGAATCCAGGCACTTCCTTCCTGCCCCAGTGGACCAACAATGAAAGATGTGCACAGGCAGCATGGAAAATTAGATTGCTGAACTCATTCACTCTCCACTATGGAAACAGACTCTTAAAAGTAGTTCTTCCAGGTTTTTAGAAGTCACAGTTTTTAATACTATTCTTCTTTTGCAACAGTTAAAAATTTTAGAAATGAACTTCTGAATTTTATAAACTTGTAGAAATAAAAAAGAAATACTGCACAATGAGTGTAAAATCATCAGAATATTTTACTGAGGCCCATTGCTGGATTGAAATGTGAAACTTTAGCCTGCTTTGCACAGTGAATCACTAATTGTCTCGTAGGCCTGTCTTTGCCAAACAGAACAGGAGTTTTTTCTTTGAATAAGGATTGCCTGGCAGGCTCTCATACCCATTATCTTAAATGAAGTGTATAATAAGATTAATGGTAATATCAGCATACCATCCCTATTTAAACAGCAACTTATGACAAGGAAGGAAAACATCTAAGGAGGACAAGCATCCTTTTGAGTCAGAATTACTTCATACTATAAATGTCTTATAATAAAATAGTCTTATAATAAAAGCAAATGTACTTTATATGTTAGAAAAATTTCATTTCCCAATGGAGAACTGATTAACTTCTTTATTTTATATTTTTTTTAATATGAGAACCATGATATGCAAAGTGAAGCATAACTATTACTGATCTTGTGCACAGCATTTTACTTTTGTAGTATTTACCAATAAAAGAAATAACAGGGAAAATTATTTGTATTTTCTGCAGCGTTTTTTTTCCCCAGGTTTCAAGCTGCAGTGTCATACACAACCTCTACTTTGAAAAAATACTTAGGTCCAACATCATAGAACAAAAACAGGACTGATGCAGAAATAACAATGTGCTTTTCAGAACTTTCAGAAAACATTTACATAAAATTTCCATGTGGGTACTTCCTGCACATTCTACATGTTATTAAAAACTCCCTATTGATAATTTTCTCCACCTCATATGTTGTAACCTAGTCCTGATCAAAGAGAAAAAAAAAAAAGCACAATTGGCTGTAGATAGGAATCTTATCCGGCCAGTAATCTAGCCTTTTCAAAAAATAATGACAAGCAGCAGGGTCTGGATTTGTAATTGTTCCGCTCTCTTAGAAAAGTTTTCCAAACAAGAAGTAGACTGTATGCTTCACTTCATAGAACTGGGGTAGACCAAGAATTAGAAAATGTGCAGAGACTGTTAAAATAGAAGTTCTGTATTTATGTCACTGAGTTTCTCAAATCTGTGATTGTCATTGGGAGTATAAAGAGGTATGTAAAGCAAAAATATTGATTCTCGCAGAGAAGCACTGTGTTTCCAAATTCAGCACAGTAAATGCTGTTACTCTGTTTATTTATGTCTGTATAATATTTAGAGATAATGGAACAGGATTTCTATAAACCAAGGCTGTTATCTAGGGGAAATTCCCACTAATGTCTCTTCCTTCCTGTCCAAGTTTCAGCTATTCCAGAGAGAGCCCATTATTTGCTGAGATAAAGCTGAAGTCTAATATTCTCACCAACCAAACCATCAGCCAGAGAGATCATCTCCTTAATTCCACTTCTGCTACAATAACACATTTTAATGAACAGTGGAAAAAAAGCTGCAGACTGAATAAACAGACTGCTTTAAATTTGCTTTCACTCAGGGTAGGGGTTGGTTTTATTCTTTGGTAGTGAATCTGTAAGATAGCATGGCAGAGTTTGCAGAGTTTACAGATTTTTGTGATGTTCCCAGGAGACGCTTGTCATGAAAGTCATCTCTCCAGTATGCTGTTCTTTTCCTTGTGCTATTCAGGGATCTCCAGTTTACCTGTTTCTGTCTCAGAATCTTGTCAATTTTTCTGACTTTTAACAGTTCATCCTTATGGCCCTGGATTATGGTTATAGTACCCATGGCTGAAAAGAACTGTATGGATTCTAAACACTGAGGTACACAGCAGACTTTTTATCTCTCTCAAGGGGATTAACAACTCATTCCGAGATGTGAGCTGAGTAAATTGTATCCATATCTAGCTCTCAGCATCTCAGTAAAAATAACTTTACCTCTTTTATATTTTCTTAAACACAAGTTTAAGTACCAGACACGTCATTTTTTTCACCAAAGTTCTTGTGTGTTATCAAGACAGCAATTCAGTAACACAGGTCTCTCTCTGCAGGCAATGTGTTATCCATTTGATGTGATGACTTCAAACTGAGAGGACATTAAGTGGCAACATCTATGGGGTGAAGAAATCTAAAACCTTTTCTGCTCACCTGTCTCACCAAGGCTGATTAGACCACACAGTGAGCCCAAGCCAATTTTCGGTCCACCTCACTTACCTAACCTGTACTTTGTCAGCTTTTCTATGAGGATCTGATGGAAAACCACGTCAAACACCTTGCTGATGTTGAAGTAAGCATCCACACCTCTCTCCTTGCTCACTGAGTTAGTTATCTCATTGTGGAAGGATATCAGGCTGATTAAGCATAATTTCCCCTTCATGAATCCATGCTACCTACTCACAATCACCTTCCCATCCTTCATGTGTTTGGAAATGGTTTCCAGCGTAAGTTGCTCCATTACTTTCTCAGGGATTGAGGTGAGGCTGATCAGCCTATAACTCCCTGTCTCACTCTTTTTCTTCCTGAAGATAGTCATGACATTTGCTTCCTTTCAGTCTCCAGAACCCCTCTTATCACCATGAAAAAACGATAAGAGAGCATGGCCTCACAATGCCATCAGCCAGCTTCTTCTGCACATGTGGGTGCATCCCTACAAGCCCTATGGACTTACATATAGTTTGTTTAAAAGTTACCTTACTTAGTCATCCTCCAGAAAGATGCTACTGAGGCATTAGAGTGCCAGGTTTGACAGTGTCTGTGAATCCAAATCCCACTTCACTGTCATGCTGCACAGAAATGAGCATTTCAATTTCAAAATCTTCAACCAAAGGGTCTGTTGTTTCTGTTTACTATTTGCATACTGAGCATAGGAATGAATGTCATTCTTCCCAGCTCATGATGGGATGATACTGTACTAACCTTGTTCCCCTATTCAGAGACATCATACATCCAGACTAGCTGTATTTTTGCTGTAGGCAAGAGGTAATCCTCTTGTTGGTCTTCTTGCTTCATCTTATTTCCATTGCTTTTCATTGTGATCAAAAAAAGGTATTTTTCTGTCAAAATGAGTTGTTTTTTTTTCCCCTTCTACTAATGAGCTTTAGAAGACAACATTCAGCATTCCTGTGTGAAATTCCAGGTGAGCGGAATACTGAGATTTTCTGCCTGACATTATTTAATGTTTCTTACTGCTGGTATGGTCTGTTTCACAACTGAAGTGAGTAAGTTTCCAAGTGAGTGGTTATAAAGTCTTTCCTGTTTTTTAAGTCTGTTTTTCTGCTGCAAGTGTAAGACAGAAATACAAGGCATAAGGTGGACCTTATGATGAGGTACTATCCATAAAATACCTTAGTCTGAGGTGAAAGATGTTAAAATGCTTACTTTATAGCATCTGTTCTGCAATGTATCTGCTTTGTGTGAACTCCTTGGAAACGAGTCTTAGTGATAAAGCATCTAGGTGGTGTGGATGTGGCAATTGTTTGAAGTGAAAAAACCCCTCAGATTCTAAGAGATCATAAAATTAGTGTTCACTTTGTGCACATGCAGAGGGTGAATACTAGCTGAGCACTGTATGTATTTTAGGTGATAATTCAGCCAGAGCAATACCTTGGAGTGCGTGTTAATCTCTTCAGAGGGGAGCTGAATTACTCCCAAACAAGCCAATTGTCCTCTTTATCTTTTTTGGTTAAGAGGAAGGAAGCCTTTAAGCATTTCATAACTGCAGAGACTATCTGAATTCAAAATCCCAGCTTTGATCAATCATTCCCTGGCACTGGCAAAAGTTTGAACCAGAGGAAGAAATGTTCCTTTCCCTGGTTTGCAGTGTTCTCCTGTCAGGAAGGAGGACTGGCTGGTCAACATGCCAAATGTGTGAAATAGAGGAAGTCTCCCACATCCAAAAAAAAAAAAAAAAAAAAAAAGAGCTAGAAATGTAAAATGATCCACTCTTGTTTCCTCTTGTAAAGCTAATTCCTTGAAAGCTACAAAGTGGCTGAGCTTGATTCACTGAGCCCTGGTATCTTTGGATCAGGCCCAAGATTCCTGCTGTCCAGCAAAGGATGAATAAGGTGCAAAACACTGGTCTCCAAAATACATCACAAATTTGCCCATGAATACTATTTCAATTGGGGTGAGAGGGACACACCACCTCTGAAAATTAGAAAATTAAAATAATGATTATAGCTAGCAGAAATTATCAGTAGTATCAGTCACCCCAGCAGTTATGCATGAGAGAGAAAATTCTAAATAAAGCCTTCAAATCTTTTGTATCCTTCCTGTTCCTTCTTTTTCTTCCAAATTAAATGAAGTGCTTAGTGGCTTGGACTTGCGTTCACATCTTTTAGGATTATTGAGCTGTAAGTTATGAAGTTCTTTATCTATATGCAAATCTGCATTTTAACTTCTCGCCTTAACATGAGATGTACATGTCTCTTTTGCACTTTCGTATTTTAAGAATTGCAAAAATTGCTTTGATCAAAAACTAAAAGAAGTATGATATTTAGAAATCTTTCTCTCACACGGGAAGAAAGAAAACTGAAGGTAAAGCTGGAGTGTTCAAGAGAAGGAACAGTTACGCTGCAGCTCACCAACAGTGCACGTGTGGCTCTCCTAAATCAGTACAAGATTTTATCCAGTCCCAGTGTGACATCAGTGTGGAAGCAGAGCAAGGTAGACAGTAAATTTATCACTAAGTTGTACTTGATGAATGTTTTGGTTGTAGTTAAATAAAATTAAATGATGCAGTCATCAAATAAAAATGTCCATTTGAATCACATTAACAGTGTGAGATTAATTCAGTGGGAGATAGTGGGTCCTGCAAACAGGATTTTAAGAGTGATTTTTGGTAACTTTAATGGATGAAAACACTAACCTGATATCTAATAAGCATGACCCATTTCCTGGTCTTTGGAAGCAATAGTCAAATCTGCAAACCTCATGCGCTAAGAGTGGCTTACACAATTAGTCTTTCTCTCTCCAAATTGTTCAGATATGAAATTTGCTTCATTAATGCTAGGCTACTTTAGACAGTCATATCTTTACTGCTGTGGATCATTTGGGGTGATTCAATGTCAGTGTCTTGAAGACATTTATATATACAGCTGATACTGTTAAATATATATTTGGATATATAGTTGTTACTGTTAAACATAAATTTACAGACTCATTTGTCCTTCAAAATGTATTATTGTAGAAAAAATAAATAGAAAAGCAGTAACAGAACAGAGGAGAAAAATCAGAAGCTCTGTAGCTTTCGTATGAGCTCTGCTTATCTCCTGCTGGGTGACGCCTCTTCAGGCTGAAGGATCTCATTCATCTCCATGATTCTTTTGACTTTGAGACAGCAAGTTAACATCACTTATGTTTGTGCTCCCACAACCTGATCCTGAACCTGGTCTTGGCAGAGAAACAAAAGCTTGATTTGGGGTAAATTTAGCACATAGAATCACCTCTTTTGTCAGATCTTTTAAAAACTAGAGTGGATGTGCTCAAAAGTAGGAAAACAATGTGCTCAGAAAACAATGACAAGGATGCAGTTTTGTTGTTTTCATAACAAAAACTAAGTGGGAGATAACTAGACTGCTTACTCTCACTCCTGTGATTTCATATATGTGTTTGACATCATCAGGGGCCACCACCATTGCTGGCTTATAACTTCACTTCTCACACTTGCTTTCTCCATGCACTTTTTAAAAGTCTCTTTTTTGTCAACAAAGAATTGGGAAACATAATTTTTTTGTCTTGCTGACAACAGGCCTTTGTAAAATCTACATAAAGCCTATTTCAACAAAATGCAAGTGACTCTCAAAGTAAAAGTTTCCAGAGTAGAGACCTTAGTCAAACAGCCTGAAGTCCTCCACAATGGCTTTACTGATACAGAGGCCCTAAAGTACTTCTGTGTTGTTTCATCAGCTGAACTTTCCCCTTGAGAGAAACCTGAGATTCCCATGAAATCCTGTGTTTAATTCTGCTGTAGTAAATTCCCTTGAATTTCACTAACTAGGAAGACAGGAAAGCAACAGCTGTCTTTGGCAAAGGCTGTTCTGTTGACTGCTCAATACTCAGCCATTTTCCAGGCTATGGTCTCCTGAAAATCCAAGAGAAGCTCTTTTAGGAGAAGAAAACAAAAGCTCTGAGCAAAAAAACCCTGATGAAAGCTATGTTTGCAATCCTGACTTACCTTTTGAATATGCATATGCAGGACAGGCAGCAGAAAAAACAAAAAGTAACTGTACCTCCTCATCATGCCAAATGGAAGAGAACGAGCTGCAACAAAAAACGGATTCTACTACCTTTTCTACCTCACCTTAAAGTTTCTCACAACCACTTCTCCACACTGTCCTTTCCCTGTTATTATGACTTATCTTTAGCTATGTACCACAGAAACATTTATCTCCTCCCAGTTTCTACACTGCCACTGCACCTTGTAGGTATGGTCCTCCTCCTGACCACTTTGACCAGCCACTGCATCTGCCCTCTGACTGGCCACCTGGATCCTACGTCTTGCTTCCAGGTAAAATAGATGGCTTTGCGGCTGTGGCCTCAGTGGCTGTTCTGTAGGGGAGAACAGGATCTGTTTAAGAAAAGAAGCTTGAACTCTTATTTATGAGCCTCCACTTCACATTAGCTGATTGCGGTGAGTAATAATTCCTAAAATTCCTTTTCTGCCACACATTAGCATCATGTCAAGGCCAAGGTAATGGCTTGTTTCCAAGAGGCATAATACAGCCAGACACTGCAAGAGGATATGTACTTTCTGCTAACACATCTATCTGATTAAAGAAGTGCGGAGTGGCATTGTTTCTTTTTCCTCCTCACATATTTCCATGCCCTGCAGTGTGTATGAATGGATTGAGACAAGTATGGTGCTTATCTGAAGAGGAAAGCCTAGTGTCAGGAGTTCAGGGCACTTGACGTATCATAAAATTAGCCTTCAGCAGAGTTATGAAAATCCATGTTTAACGCTAGGATTGTGTTTACATGTTGAAAGACAATTTATTTCCTTGCTGTAACTAATTTAAAAACTCATGCATACCATTGTGATGGGCGTTAAATTCGATGTGAATGCTGACATGTATTAATCAGCAGTTAACCACCCACAAAAATGACGTTCCTGCAGGGAACACTTCAGAAATCACACAGGGGTTGGACAGCCTTTCTGAGCCTTTCAAGTACCTTTGGAAAAGACAAAGGGTGTAGTCTGTGAGGCCCAAATACCCTCATGAGGGTGTGCCATAGGCCTGCTCATTGGCCAGCCCAGTTGGCCAGCCAAGAGTCTCTGCTAGCTCCATGAGCAACAAAAGCTGGAATAACTTGGTATCGTATTTTACTCTTCCTCTCTTTCAGCTCAGTTTCTTTCATCAGCAATCTGGTTTTGCCAGAAGGCTATTTCCAATTCTTCTGCTCTTTTATAGTCAATGGAGGCTGAGAATTAGGATACCTTTTTTTGTCGATCTGTCAACGTAAGCTGGGGAGTAGATAGCAAGGGATGGATGCATGAACGGGGTCCTGTTATGATATCATTGCTGCTTCATGGAAAGGATAGACAATTTTACTGTACTTACTGTACTTCTGTGATGTTCAGTGATCAGAAGGATGATCAGATCATAAAAGTTTTAGTTCATAGGACAGAAAATTGGTATGACCTACTTTTGGAAAGACTTATAGTCTAATAGCAGAGAATCATAGAATCATAGAATGGTTTGGGTTGGAAGGGACTTTAAAGATTATCTAGTTCCAACCCACTTGCCACAGGCAGGGACACCTTCCACTAGATCAAGTTGATCCAAACCCTATGCAACCTGGCCTTGAACACTGCCAGAGAAGTGGCATCCACAACTATAATGATGAAAATATGGAAGGTAGGGCTGGCAGACAGTTAAATATGAGTAAGGATATGACAGAACAGTGAAATCCTTTAATTTCCACAGTCCAGCAAAAGCTTGTGCGATTAATTTTGACATCAATGGAAGCAATAATCAAACTGTAGCACTTAAAAACCTTTCATACAGAAACAGAGCTTACCCACTTATTACTCACAAACAAGTACTGAAATGTTTGCTGAGTCATAGATGCTATTATTTATTTCTTCAAAATGAAATCATATAATGAAACACAAAACAAATACATGAGCCTCCTGAAGCTGGTATCTCACCCAAATTCTGACCTGGGTAAGTATGCTTCCTTTTCTCTAGCTTCTGCAAGTGTTAGCAGCCTTCTTGTGTTTGTAGAGTATTGCATATTCAGGCTGTCTGCTCTCATTCTGGAGATAGCTCCCTTGTCATGGCAGATGACCAGTAGGCACAAGCTGATTCTTCAAAAATAGTGAGTAGCTGACTTGGCCAATTATGCATACTGCAAAATCAGTATCAGCAGCAGTCCATATGCATTGCTTTGCATTTAGGTACATTAAAAATAGAGATACGATGCATTTCTTATGAGTGACCTGTTTATGCCCTGGGGAGTGAGATTTAAGTGAAAAGTTTAAAAACCTTCCTAAAATCACAGTAAAAATCTGGAGAACCACAGCCTTGACTGAAGTTTTTTAAGCCCGTGCCTCCAGCAAATCAAAAGATATTGGAAAAATTAAATATAGGTCATGTTAGAAGTAGGTTAAATGAATAACAGAACAGAGGTATCCACTAGGTAGAAATTATGATAGTACGTAGTGTAATACAGTAAGTATTCTGCTAATGTGCAACTGAAGTGTGGTTAATCACTGCCTCTCCATGTCTAAGAGCAGAAGAAAATGTTCATAAAATCAAAGATGAAGAAAAGGCCAGGTTGGGCAGAGCCTTGGGTGACATGGTTTAGTGTGAAGTGTCCCTGCCCATGGCAGGGGGGTTGGTACTAGATGATCTTAAGGTCCTTTCCAACCCTAACTATTCTATGATTCTATGTGCATTTTGGTCTGGAACCAAACTAAGTAAATACCTTATGTTCTGCCTTCTGTAAGCCTCAAAGTGGAATTTTAGTAATGTTTGGACAACACATTGTGGTTTTGCACCGAGAGGGTATTTTCAGTGTAAGTTCCTAGGTGGTTTGGCTTTCACTTTTGTTTTGCTTTGTTTTGGTTGGGGGTTTTTTTGGGGGGGAGGGAAGCATGTAGGGAGCAGGTCTAGGTAATTGCATTGAAACATGTGGATGGCAAAACCCTTCTGTCCATATGGCAACAGATTTTGAGTGTAAAGGAATTCCTTTGTGAAATCTACACCAATTGAAGGTTTAAAAGGTCTTGCTCAGGAAATCAAATCAAAGTAGGGTCAACTCACACCGCATTTCCAAAATGATGCTGGACATTCACTTTTCTATACTTCTGTAAAAGTCACTGTGGGTGTTAGCATCTTGGCAGAACTACAGGACTTCCAAATGCTACATTGTCACATTGTCATGTGTTATATTTAGCCAATGGGTAAATAGGATTGCCCTTTATTTGCAATGCCGTTTGAATAGCTGAGTGCTGCCTTTCCATTTTTTTTCTTTCTTTTTTTTTCCCCCCCCTTTTTTTTTTTTTTTGGTGGTTTTCTTTGTATTTTTCCCTTATGTTTTGTTTTAGCTTCTGAGTTTTGAGACCCCCGCTAAGTGATGTGGACATTTTGATCCACTGAAGTCATAATAACTCTAACTTGGGTGTGATTTATTATTGCAACAAATTTTCAGTCTGTTTCCAATTGTCAAACATAGGGCAGAATTGTTTCCAGTGAAGCACATGAACTAATGAAGTAGTTTACTGGATTGTGGCTGGCTTTGATCTATACTGGATTCGTCTGGTTGGTTTGTTACTGTTTACCTCATATTTTCATTACTGTATGCTGAAATGCTTTGCAGCCAGCAGCTTACACATGGGTTTAATAAACAAGAGAAAATATGATAGCACCATGAGAAATTAGCAGATCTGTGCTATGAGGAGGGGATGACACTTTCCCCCTACTGTACCTAGGTGGAGAAGCTTTTATTTGCACTCTCCCGCCTACTGGAGGATGCCATCATTGTTCCTATTTTGCTGACTGTGACCAACAGCAGTCCCCTGCTTCTCCAGCAGCTGCAGATAACTGTTTTGATGTATTGCTGGATGGACGGGATTTGCGCTGCCCTGCAGTCCCGCTGATACAAAATGCCTTTAAGATCCTGCCTTTCCCATCCTAATCTACAAAGGAAACAGGAAAAAGGAACTTAAACTCCCTGTACTCAGACAGCAATGAGACTGTTCCAGCCTGCTCCAGTGCTATGATTTCTTGTCTGTGACTTGTAAACAGTGTACCACTATGGAGAAGAGTAACTGGTAAACGTCTACCCTGAGAAAAGGATACTCCATGAACAACTGTAAGAACTGGATGGATATATTTTGGAAAGCATGGACGCTTTAGCACATCTAGTTCTTTATGGATTCAGCCTGATGATTTCAGGTAAGCCTTTGCTTTAATATCTGTGGTCAACCTGTCATGCCTTTCTTGTTTCTCATGCAAAGTGCAGACAAAGCGCGTGACTCCCTACTCCATACTTCAGCACTTACCTTTATAGATGAGTACTCACATTTGTTCCAATGAGTCCACTTACCTCTCTGCAGCCCTTTTAAAGCAAGTGAGGGCAGGACTGCGGCCAAGCTGCTGGGGAGGGTTTAGCCACTTGTAGAATCTGCTCCTACTTCTTTTTAATTGTTGAAGTAGTCTGTTGACACAGACAGAGAGTATAACAGGGTTTCTCTTCTGTCTAATGGTATTAACTTCTTCACAAAGCTCACAACTTTGAAACCATTGGTGTCATTCCCCAAGAATATCTGCTGTGTGTCTGACTTTATGAACTGTCTGTGTGGTGGGAAATGTGACATTTCTTGGTATTCCAATATCTTATTTTAGACAAGTTTTCAAACAGACAAGATTCCAGAACTGGAATCTATATGAAAGTTAGCGGACAAAAAGGGCACCCTGTAGAAGATCAGTTAATAACACTTCAAATACAGCTAAGGAACGGTTCAGTATTATCAGCAAATGTCATTAGTTCAGCAGGTCAGAATTTAGTCATAAGACATCTGCAGAAAAGGTACACAGTAAGACTATACTAATGGAAATTTAGTTTATAGTATTCAGAGGATTAATGTTAGAGGTGCTTTGCTGAAGGTATCACTAGCAGAGCCCTAAGGAAGCCTGTTCTCTTGCCATCAGATTCTTAATTGTTCAGCATTTGAGTGTTGCTTTCACCATCGATATTTTGATTTTCTAGACAGTTTGTTCTGGGTAATATACCAAGAAAATATTGTAAAAAATAAATACAATTTACACAATAACCTTAGGCTTAACTCATTCCTAACCATTTCATTGAGGTATGTATATGTTCTTCCAGTCCAGCAAAAATGTAATGTGCTATATAAACCTTCAGCTTGTCCTGCAAGGAAAACCAGAAAGTAGCAAGAAAATGCAGAAGTCCTCTTTGCTGTGTAACTAGCTTTGAAATTCATAGATCTTCTGTATTAGCAGCATGTGAATACCTTAGAGGAATTATGAACAAATGAGTTTGCAATTTTACTTTTGGCACCTATAAAAGACTAGAGATTAATACAGGCAAAAATATATGTTTAAAATCTGTTGAGTATATGTTTGATGGTATTCTTACCTAGCCTTTGATGTAATAGTCTGCATATTGTTTACCAAATCCTCTTTTGTGGCTTTTAATTCTGCACATTGATTCAGCCTATTTAGCCTTCAGATCACTTCAGCTTTTCCCTTGAAGGAGACAACCTGGTGCTGTAAGCAGCATGAAAGTGAAGAAAAGGAAGTCCAGTTATCCCAACTCCTTTTCCTTGTCTCTGCTGTTTCTCTACATCAAAACATACACCTAACTAACACCGCAGACGAACAACATTTGTTAAGTCAGAAGTAGGGGAAGAACAAAAGTTGTCTGCAGAGAATAGCTGTAAACATGGGCAGTGCAGACAGCTCAGTACTGAAGAGCTGCCAGTCAGTGCCTTTTCCTCAGGGGGTGAGCAGCGAGGTGTGTGCTGTAGTCACACCCATCTCAATAGATCTGTCAGCTTTCCCGCTTTTGTTTGAGAATGATTTCATGTTTCCTGGGGCAAGCGGTGGAAGACAATGCAATCCCGCTTTCCTCTAGATACTGCAGGCGGAGTTCAGGAAAGCAGGAATGACATTCCCTGAGCAGGGGAGGCTTTACACTCAACACAGGCAGTGAACTGGCTTAACCTTGTCCCCAGTGATCATGGGCTTCTCTGGGTGTGTTGCAGGGTAGGCACAAAATCCACTCCACCCTTTTCCAAACTGAAGACTGTTGGCTTGGCTCCTGTTACAAGAAATGGCCATTGATTTAATGTCTTTTCTTGTTGTTTCAATAACAGTGCTCCATTTGCAGCTAGAGACAAAGATCTGATTTGGAAGGTAACATTCAAAACACACACAGATGCTTACTTTTGCACTGCTTGGTGTAGCAAATGTTCAATTAAACTGAGAAGGGGTTGAATTTAATCCTATGGGGATTCATGAAACTAGACTGAGCATCACCACATGTTTTTCTTTTGGTTCGTTCTACTCCAATCAACATTTTGTAGAATCAAAATGATCCTGGAATCCATCCTGAAGTGTGGATTCAAACCCCAAGGTTGTGACTAGGCACAATCTAGTTAAGTTAGTTAGGTCCTGACCAAAGAGAGCTGCAGACTCACCTATTCCCCTGGAAGACAGAGGAAAAAGCAAGGAATGAGTGTCAGACCTTGCCTTTTCCCTTTTAACATCCTCAAATGGTCTGATAATTTGCTTTCAGATTCTCATAGTTGGCTAACTCTCAAAAATGTTCATGTGTAAGCCTTATTTTAGCAAGGTGGCCCCCACCATGAAGAGATTGTGGAAACCAACAACAATTAAAACTAGCTTCAAGCACATGTCTTTGACTATTTCTGACAGGAAATAAATATGTTCTCCAATGTCTCCCTTCTGCAAGAGAGACGGAATCTTCTGTGCCATAGCTTTGCTCTACCAGTAATCTTAAATCTAAAAATACTGGTTTTCTTTCTTTTTGTGTGTGTGATTTAGCTTTGGACCCATATATGGCAAAGACTCAAAAGGTTTATTTGGCCTTTTAAGAAAAGGTAACACTAGAGCTAATGGTGGAGTGGCATTCAGTGGTAGCTTTCTAACATCCCCTTTGACGGCTGTGTTTTCTTTGATATCAATATGAAAGAAACCCTGATAAATCATGTATATTATCATTATTACATGACACATTTACATATTTAGAAATTTAAGCAACTTTTAACATACATTACCATACACATAAGCACTGTTATGATGCTGTAGGCTCTTCAAATTTACAAGTAATGATTTTTAATTAGACTGGAAAAAATTCTAGTAATAGTTTCAAGACCTGTTTTTCTCTTGCCAAATTTAACTTAACCTGAAGAAAACCTATATTAACCTCTGGTTAATACACACCTGTGACCATGAGCAGGTGCTCATGTTAGAATGTTATTCTTCCCTTAATTAAAGGACTAGAGCTGTGTGTGTATCTTCAAACATACTGCTGTCAGATCAAAATAGCACCTGAACTTCAAACATCATGTTCTATGGCTGCAATGATGGGGTTTTGAGCCTCTCACCAGCCAGAGTGGACACAAACCACACTTGAGCTTTTTATTTCAGGTATTTCAAAACTATGCTGAGTAGACATTACCCTGACACGCAACTTTTCAGACACATAAATCATCAAACTGCTAATGTCGATTGCAAGATAAATTTTAAAATTGATTTAAATTCTTGTTCCTGAAGGAATTTGGATTGTAAGACAAAGCAATCCCATATGCCTGCCATATTTAGGTTATTTACCAAGAGGGTGGATTATCCTGGTGCCTTTTTTATGAGTCTGAAATTTACATCTTCTTGAGATGTAGCCTTCATCTAGTCCAGGAATGATGGTCCTGCCAAAGGAATCACTGGTTGAATCTCTGACCTGCTGAATGTTAGTGTTTCTGCACAGTTCTGTTAGGACAATCATGATTTACAAATCTGTCTTATGGGAGAAAGAGAACTGTTCTGGTTTAGTTTCCTTGCTGCCTATATGTTTGCAAAAAACAAGTTCTAGCTATGAACTAACTCATTGTTCCTTGACTCTGCAGCTAGAAGGCAAAAACAACAGCAGGCAGCTCTGTGCCCTGACCCTAAGTGGAATTGCAAAAGTAGGCTGACTCTCTCTGGTTTGCCCTTTTATTTTTTAGCTTTGCAGTTTGCTTTCAGTGTATGCCTGGTTCAGACTCAGTGAGAGGTAGAGTACCTATTAGGAAGCCTGTGTTCCCAAAGGCCATTTCAGCAGGAGTGAAAAGGCATTGCATCAGACTCTAAGGAATAAAATCCAAAAGAGTGAAATGAAATCATGCTACATTCACAAGTGTTAACATGTGTTATTGTTTTAGATACAGATTTCATATCTATGTATACATATATATATTAGATTTGGGGGTATTTAGTTATAATTAAGCTGATTTGATGGATTTTTTACTTTTTTTTAAATTTCATTTAATGGAAAAATTGAAGTTGTAACATTTTGCAATAGTCTGATACAAGAATTTCATCTGGAAAGCGTTAGGTGGACAAGGGCAACACAGAAGTCAGAAGGACTGACTGCATCTAGCAGCTTGCTTTAGGACAAGAGAGATGCGGAATTGGTCCTTCACAAAGAAAATTCTAACCTGGGCTGGAAACCTGATCTGTATCGGTCACATAGACTTGAGCCTGCATGGCTCAGACCCATCTCTTAAACACAAAACTCCTGTTTGTCTTGCCATGGAAAACCAAGAAGTCATTGTAATGTGGAGAGCGTTGGGTAGGCATAGAAGAAATGAACCAAAAATAGATGCACCTTCCACTTGTGTGACAGATGTATAGTTCCATGGTAGGCTCCCACTGTGATGCAAGGCCTGTCTGGGATTGGACGGATGAAAATCTTCGAGAAACTGTAACGAGGACCTGTCCTCCAAAGACAGCATCGACCCTGTGCTAGTGGCAAGATCATACTTAGGCTGCTGTTCCACTGCAGTTTCAGTGGAGACGTGGGGAAACTTGAGACTTTCCTGTTAAGCATTCAAAATGCTGATTTTTTTAGGGTACAGGTTTGATAATTTTTTCTTCAGCTAGCACCCAAACTAAGAATGTACACTTATAATATTAAACAAGGTTCATATCGCAGAGAAGTATAAAAATCCATCAAAATTAATTTTGTTATTCATCATTAGGAAAGGCAAACACTTTCAAGGTGTGAAGATATTAGGAATTTATTATGTTCTGTAATGGTTTTGAAATGGTTCATAAATGGCATTTCTGTATTCAAGGGTAATATATATATATAAACTTTTTACTTCAAGACTGGTATTTTGCTTGCCTGGTATTTATTTACTTTTTACATTGTGTCAGCCTGTCTAATGAAGTGGCTTAATTTCCCCTTTGGACTGCAGCAGGTCACTTTTGACAGTGCAGCTCCATCTGCTCTTCTGACTGTGCTGATGATTTTCTTTTGTGTTATTTTCAGGCTGCCACTAGTCAGGGCCCCAAGCCTCATTAGTCACAAACTGTGCTTAGCACCAGAAACAACTCCCTTTACTCTACTTGGAAAAATCAGTGGCAAAGTGAGGGTAGTGTACAGGCAAAGATGTATTAGAGTATGTCCATCCAGCAGCCAGCACTCACAGACATTTCCAGAAAGTTAACTTTACGCATGTTGTATGCACTGACGTGCTATGAAGACTAATTGATTGCCTGTGTTATTTTGCATACTTCATCTTGGTACATGCACAAAAGTAACATGAAGTATACTTATGCAGTATACACGGTAGTTTCATAATGCAATTTATAAGCACCACCCTTGTTTTGGATATACTTATTCTTGCTTGCAAGTACTTTCTTGATGGTAGTACCCATATTTGGCTAGCTGCAAATCCGCCAGATGCAGCTGAGCTACAAGTCTGTCCTAGTCAAGCTATCCCGCATGCCTTATCCTTTTTCAGCATTACCTAGCATATTGTCAGCTCTTTATTACATTCGATTTCTGCTGATACATTGTATTCTGCTTTATTTGCTTATGGTCTACAGGAAAAGTCATGAGAAAGCATCTTTCTACATTTTGGTTACTTACACACACATTTAGGCACCCTTGCTAGGAAACTCGCAACCAAGCTGCACCAGTGTTTCTTTTCTAGCTTTTTCATCTTAAAAGACTGTTTTGATGAAATGTAGAGAAAATAATTATATGCTATTTTACAAGAAGGCATTTGCTTCACCTGCTCCAGATGTACCCATGGGCCTGTAAGAAACCATAAGCTTTGACAGACTATTTCATTTGTTACACTTGTGCTCTGGTTTTCCCGCTACTACTAACTAGCAAAGTGATGTCCTGTCACTAATTTTTTGTTCCTTCTTAGTTTCACGGGACTTTTCCTTCTCTATTTTGAAGGGTGAGAGTCCTTGGTATCTGAGCTGTCAGCTGTCCCACAGCTGCCTGATAGTGTCACATAAGATACAAGCAGTAAGATTCTTTCCAAGGACAAGAAGAAAGGTTTCATTGGAAAACCTGACCTTTTTGTTCATTTACAAGCTGTTTTCCAGCAGTATCCTGCTGCTGTGTGGCAGAGAATCTTAATCTGTTTGAGTAACAATAACGTCAGCCTTGTTTTCCCGCGGAGGACTGAGCTGTGAGAGGAAAAATTGACTCACTAGGAGAAATTACCTGAACTGCTACCATGTTTTTTTCCCAGGACACTAAGAGACTACTGAGCCCATACAATGAATATGGAATTTCAAAGCTCCCCCTCACTGCTGCCTCTCCCAATTATTTACTTATTTAAAGCATGAACAAAATATAACCAAGATTTTTGAATGTGGAGTGCACAGAAAAAGGGAAATAAAGATTGCCAAATTCTGGCACAGTATATGTTCCACTCTCCACATGAAGAATATTTCCAAACAGCTTGATTATCTTCCACATTAGCTAATTACTTAATAAAAAAAGAACTTCAAAAAAAGTCAATATGATTTATTAAGTACTTCCATGAGAATTAACCAAAAGCTATGTCTTTTTGGCAAAATTGCTTACATGATTGCTAGTTGTGTTTCTAAATAGACATATTATTTTAAACTGTTGTGTGATTTCTACAGAAAAATACAGTTGAGGTGGGTACAACTGAGCTTTGAACTGCAAAACATGATACAATAGGAAATGCTGAGATGCAGGCTATTTAGCAAGTTAGGTTTGTTCTAAATCAAACCGCATTCTTCCAAGCAGTGGGAGTGCCTGGTAGTGTTTTTAAAGAGACTTGAAGGAGAAAAGGTTGATGATTTGATAGTCTGAGACATTTGTTTCCACTGATCTCAAAATTATTTTTGAATACTGCAGTGTATGTCATAGGCAACTGACTGCTTTACTTTCAGTGAAACACCAAACCTAAACCAAGCACTGATTCTATTTTTATCCCTTTTATTCCCCTTGCTTCACCTGATGAAAAAGGGGTGCAATTTACTGGCATTTTCTGCCCTTCCCTCTTCTATTAAATAATTAGTACTTTAGAAGTATTAATCTTTCCACTTGCCTCTTAACTCTTCTTTTTCCTCTGTTATGCTCCAAATGCCAAGGGAAGGACTTCCAGCTTGTAGTCTCTTACAATCACAGACTCATAGAAAGGCCTGAATCATAAAATCACCACTTCAAGCAATTAATAATAAAGCTTTACGAATATAAGGAAAACAAATACATAATTAGATGTGTAATGTCTAAACAATTTACTGTCTTTCACCAGTGCTCAATTAATAGCTAAAACATTTACTCAGAACTTTGCATTCTCAGTACACCTTGGAAATACAGACTAGTGATTATATGTGTTTGGGGGGCAGTGGGATATCCTTTACCTTGATAGAGCTGATCCTGCTGTCTGCTTCTTATGTTAGCCACTTCACAGCATTGAACACTTTTTCAATTACAAAGCAGCTTTGCAAAGGCCTCACATCAGGTAGAACTTGTTTTGAATATTTTCATGATTTTCCTGAGGCCAGACAAGGGTTAACAGAATAAATTTGGAAGTATTTGGGCAGGACTTTCTGAGACAAGAGGACAAATCATAAAACTTTTCTGCTCTTGTAAGGCTTGTGCTATATGTACTCCTCCATGGTATTAACTATCTCAGCTCAAGCTTGCTGCATGGTTATATTCCCTAACTAGTGTCTATCATCAGTTCTGATCTAGCGAAGTGATGTTTTAAACTTTATCAGAGACTTTCTCACTCTTTGATCAGACCTATGTCTGGGATGTGTTCCAGGGAATTTGTGAGAGCCCTTTCTTCCAGCTGGTCCTCTCTGAGTTTTGCTGGTGCAGTGCAGCACAGAAAATGCGATGACCCTGTGCCTGTATGAATGGCATTTTAATAGGGAATGAGACCACAGAGGGGCTACAGCTACAGCATGATACACGCTAATTGTCTGCTCAGCACAATTTCCAAAGGAGTACATGTATTAGAGAAGTTCTGAAAAACACAGCCAGGTATAACCTAGCAAGAGAGAGCACAACCCTGTGGTTAAGGGTGAGTGGAGAGGAACAGCAAATGTCTCTCTGCATTAATTTTGCTGTCTGGGTTACACTGAGTGTGCTGTTATTTAAACTTACTGATTTAGAGCATGTCATTTTCCCTGTGGTGGAAGAGCCCAAAGCACTGCACCACAATGAGTAAATACTGGGCAATGAATCCTCCCTGCACGTTATCTTCAATTTCCAGCATTAGTCTTTTGCAAGCGCTCTGTCTTCTCAGAATCTATTTGCACGCACAGCAAATTGCCTTCCTGATAAGGTCAATTCTTCAAGGACCTGGGCAGGAGTCAAAGGAGTTTTTCAAGGAAGCACAGACAACTGTCACGGGTACAGGGACAGGGAGTTTCCTGTCTGTATTTTTGCGCTTTTCTCAGAGAGCTAAATCCTGTTGTCCTTATTTGGTCCTTACATACTGAAAGCCCTCATTAACATCAAGGGTAGGATTTGCCTAAATTTTGCTAGACTAAGTAAATTCCTCTTTAGCAAGGCAGTTGGGTTATTTTAAGTTGCATTACCATAAAGAGATGCTGTAGGAATCCATAAGCATACATATGTTTTACACTTTCCTGTTTTTTTGCCCCAGTCTGAGGGTAGCAGCTCTCAGTGGAGTCAAAGAAAGCATTTCTATCACCTCAGAGGCCTAGGCTGACTTCAAATTGGCCATGCTGCTAGATTCTGAGTTGAACAAGTGAGTTGCCTTCAAGTCAGTGTGCTGCTAGAGTGCTTTTTTCATATTTTTTCCCCAAAAATACACCTAAAGCATAGCTGTTTCTTACTGCAGCTATTTCACTTGTATATATTTTAATTTCTGCTTGCAGTATATTCCAGCTGTGAAACCTTAACTGTCAAATTATGCCTGGCATATAATTCCATGCTTATGCATAGGTATTACTGCCTTTTAGAAAAAATAAAGGCCGCCTAGTGTTTCTCCAGAAGACATGAAACTTCACCTGTGCTCCATCTGCCTGATGCAGGTGTCTAGATTACTCTGCAGTGCTTAATATGACAAAACCCCACGTATATTTAAACAATCAATCAGAACACTATGCATCCACCAGTGGCCAGATTTTGGTTCATCTGGAATAATCAGAAGCGTAAATAAGCAATATGCCTGAGCTGTGACTGTTCTACACTTTGATTACTCAATTTGATTACTACAAAGAGACAGAAAAGCTTTCAGCAAGTGCCCTGAATCTACTTTGCTATTTCTTGCATAGGGATCTTGCACAGGGATTGAAGGAAACATGAAAACTAGTTTTCAAAACTCAGACTTACACTACTTTTTCTTAGTGTATTAAAATGTTGAGATGCAGGAGGGGAAAAGTATTCTTTTCACCTTCCAATCTGTGTTGGAGTCAGAGAACAAAGAAATGCTAGAGAAATGAAACTTGAGCCCTGGACGAGCAGCCATCCTCTGTAGGACCCCAGCAAGTTGGGCCCATACCCCTGTACTGGAAAGACAGGTGCAGCTCTGTGCCCTGTGGATGCTAGGCACAGTCCTGATCTGTAGTACCCTGCCTCACCTCAACGCACATCAACACATCAAGTCATGGAGTTTGGATCCAGATTTGATTCCGAGTTTCACTGAAGTCTGCAGAAATTAGGATCTTGCAGTTTACGATTTTAAGATGCTCTACCTGGCATGTGATCCTTGCTGGAAGAAACTGAAGCCCTCTGCTTTCGATGTTGGTGTCCGTTGAATTACGCCTGCCTTCAGGTGATGCACCAGACCCATAGGGAGAGCACAAATGTTCCTCATATAAAAGTAAAAATGCTGAGATACGTGCCCTACAGAACGAATGCATGAGTGTGGCCCCGTTTCTGTCACTTACTTCTGTCACTTTGTTTGAAGGATTAGTTTTTGTGACATGCAGCGGGATGAACTGACTTCTCCCACCTGCGCCTTTACACAGTACACAACTGCAGCGGCTCTTGCATTCTTTCCAGAAGGCTTCATTTCTCCATTATGTAACTGCAGGTTATCTGGGCTGGTACATTAGAGGGTGGTAACTGTGGCAGGCTGGATGGGTGTGGTGAGCTTCAGTGTGCTGTCAAGATACTTAGGTCCCCAGAGTGGCCGCTGGCATTGACAGCAGAGGAGGTCCTCCTCCCTTGGCCCTGAGCGCTAGAGAGACACACGCAAAGACTGCAGTCAGCACTAAGACCTTTTGACCTCCCTTATCTAAGACTATACCCCTTCCTTCCAATCTGAAGAACATTTGGAAGCTGAGTGGCACTAAATATTAGCATCTCTGTGTAAATACAAAACACACTTGTATTTAAAGCAGGAAAATAGATGTGGTGAATAAAAGAAATCAAGTATTCTTCCTGTTTCAGCTGGAAAAAATGTTACTGTTTCCCTTCTCCTTACCCTGAATTTCAAAAGTAAAGGGAAACGCCTGTTATTTGCGGATTGTTGATTATGGGAGAGCTGTATTTCCCTCCTGCTATGCACATTTCAGCAGCTGAATCTGTAGCACTCTGCCAGAGACTGTTTTAATCAGGCTTGTAGCTACCATTTTCAAATCTCCACGTATTTCTGGCAGTTCTGTTGAGCAAACGGAGCCATTTCAATTGATTTAAACTTAACCTCATAAAAAGTGGTTCTACCAGTGCTGCTGACTTGCGCTTTGTTTCTGAGGAAGCTTCTTTATGCCATAGTTCTTGCTCCTGTCTGTCAGGGCTTCGAATGGTTAACCTGTGCATGATAATGAAATCATTAATCCCAATTCATAAAACAGCTGTCAAAAATACTCCAACTACTTAAAGTACTGCTAATTCCTATAACCAAAAGATATATCTATTCTATATCAATTCATGTGTATTAAATCCATGTAAAGAATGTAAAAGAAACACTATCAAACTGACCCTGAAAATGATCCACTGACCTTGTTACCAGCACCATACTTAAGACATTTATGTACGTATCTAACTATTCAAGGATATGTCCGCTTCTGCAACCCATGATTTTCCAAAAGAAATTCCACAAGTTTGTGATCTTCTTTCTTCTGAGAAGAACAAGCTCTACCTGTTCATGACATAAGAAGTAAATTCTAAAGTCAGTGTAATGGAATAGTTAATCTGTAATCTTTCTATTTTGCACAAAGGCTGTGCAAGAGAAACCCTGAGCAATGGGTGAAACAGCTTATCTGGTGAATTGATCAGGCACATACACAAACTTTTTCCACTTGCTGCTTTTTTCCATAGGTAAAGTGGAAGCGGCACTGGACCTCATACTGATCAATTCATTTCCTCTGGTGGACAACTCTGAGACAGCGCTTATCTGCATCACTTCCAAATGGCGTTCCCGTGAGTCCATCACGATAGACCGAGACCAGGAGGATGTGACGAACCAACACCGGGAGCCACTGGAAGTTAATGAAGATCTGAAGAGACCAACAGCCAAAACAGTGGTGTGGAAGAGGGAGCAGGCCAGTGAAACTATTGGAGCATATTACTGTGAAGGGAAACTCAAGGATGAAGTGACAAGAATACACACCATGAAGATGCCACTGAGAGGTACTGTATGGTGGTCAGATCAGGATTCTGTGTGCCAGTGCTTGCAAGGCTGGCAGTTGACACAGGTGGGCACCAGCATGGCAAGGCAGTCTGGAGTCAACAAAGATAAACTTGGCTTAAGCCCGTGTTTTTTAATGAAATGCAGAGACAAGTGGTTGATACTAGCTGCCAGTCATTTCCTCATGGAAGTCAGTCAGACATCTGTAGGTGTTCTGCCTGTGTCTGGCTACTGCCAGGAACACAAAGTCAGGTGGCAAGTAAGATAAGTACTGGCCTCACTGACCTCATGAAGTTATAAATGATAACTTCTACACTGGGCTTTTCACATGCTAGACCCTTGATTTCTAAACATCCTTCCAATTTAAAGTTTCGACAGGTCTGAGATGTAGATAGTGAAACATCACTGCCCTTTCCCTTATAAATATGCAACCTGAGGCTAGAAAATAACTGTCTTCCCTAAGGTTCAGTAAAACTACAGATCAGCAGCACTGGATCAGCACAGTCTGTGTCAGTATGAGAAAACCCAGTCCAGCTCAACACTGGAAAGAAATTCCAGAGAAGTTTTCCAAAATCTAAGAAGGTTATTCACAAAAATAGGTCATGCATCTCACTATTCACTTGGGTTTGGGTTTGGGTTTAAGGCTAGGCACTGTAGAAAAAGAAAATATGGCAGGGATACAGTGGGATGAGAAGGTGGGATTTCCAAGGTCCAGCACTTTAGCTGTTAAATTACCTCTTCTTATGTGCAAGCTTTTAATTGTCTCTGGACCTCACTGGACTTCTGGGACAAGTTCCAAACAAGAGATCACCATAAATCACAGTTAAGTGCAAGAAATGTTGGTGAATTTTCAGCAGAAAATCAACTTCTCAAAACTTCAGCTGATTTTTAGCAGACTTGACTGTATCTCTAATGTTTTGTGCCACGGCAGCTGGTCTGTGAGGAGACTTGACACTTTTAATTTTTCTTTATAAGATTTTAGTAAGAGCAATTACCATTGTTGGTATCTCCTGAAATTATATAACAAATTAAGGCAAATAGATTTTTCATTTCTCAAAGCTGCAGTTAGTGTGTGTTTGCATCTTATGGTATGGGAACATCAGAAGCAAGGTTGGCAGGGCAAGTGCCTTTTTTACTTGCTTATGTTTTCTCTGACCAGTCACCAAGAAAGCCCTGCAGGTGCAGGCTGACACCTCTATTGTTTTAAAGGAGGTTGCAGTGAGGAGGTAGATAAGATAACAGTCCATGGAAAGTCAGTGTGGCCCTGCCTGTGTGGCAGAATGCCAGTGAGCTGAGCCCATCTCTGACTGTCATGTACAGAATACTCCATGAGTGGAAGAGTGTCTTTTGAATCAATCAGGTTTTTGCACTTTATGTTTCTGGACCTAGGAGCAGGGAATTTAAAGTAATCAAACTTTGAGAGCTTCTTATTGACCAAAGTTGTTCTAATCAGAAATAACACAGCCCTCACACCAGCGGTAAGTAGGTTCCTTTGGATAATTTCTTGGCTGAATCCATTCCTCAGACTTTCTCTGCAAAAGCTTCCACTGACAAAATTTGAGCTAGCAACTTGTTGGTGAGCATGTATAATCTAATCAGGCTAGATGGGTGAGAAAGAGGCATGACAGAAATTCTCAAAGTTATTAAAGTGCACAGAGAGGAAGAACAGGTCAGTGAAGAACTGTGAGGTTTGGCAAAGCATCTGTAGTTGGAAAACAGGCCTTTTTCGCTTTTATGTTATTGTCTGAATAAGTTTTAAAGGCAGAAAGTATTTTTCAATGCCAAAAATTGAGCAAGAGTTGAAATGTGCAGTTTCCCATTGACGACACAAAAGGCATGGGAAGGAGAAGCACTTCAGAAAATCCAGTCACTGTTTTGCAGCCTCAGGGCAAGAAGCTGAAACAGTGCTGCTGAAACACTAATTACTAATCATTTGGGTAACCCCACTGATGTGATTGGGAACTGTCAGCTGCCTGATTATGTACTTAGCAGTTACAGTGAAGATTTTTTCTGTATAATACAGAAATACAACAGGTTAATTTTCCTATTTAACTCCACACATGTGCCATGCTGAAAGAAACAAGTCCATTCTCCTGAATTCCTTATGGGCCTTGGAGTAACCTGGTCTAGTGGAAGGTGTCCCTTCCTTGGCAGGGGAGATGTAACTAGATGATCTTTAAGGTCCCTTCCAAACCAAACTGTTCTATAATTCTACAATTATGGAATACTCATACACACAATAAGAGGGAACAGATTATCTTTTATATATGTTTGGGGAGTAATGCTGATACTGTTTACAGCATACATATCTAGAAAATAACAATATATAACCTGTTCTACATCTAGTCAAGTATAATTTATGCAACTTCTCTACACAATAAATGTGTATTTTCATATAAGAAAGTGAGTTTCCCACACACAAACTCTCCAGAGTGGGTAAAGGGACAATAATAGAAATGCTAGCATCAGAACATTATGGCACTTGCCCTGCAGCTCGGTTCATTATGTCTCTATAAGGAATTGGCACACTCAAGATGTGAAATAATGAAATACAAGCCACAATCTAAAAATATGTTGGAACTGAGCCCACCAGGGAGTGTGCATTCCTTTCCATTGCAGTAATATTCTGAAGGAAAAGTCTTGTGGTTAAGCTAAACAATATACAAAGAAAAGAAAATGAGAATGAAAAAGTTTAATGTCTTGTTAAAACAATTAGTAATGCTCACTAAATTTGGTCCAAAACCCAATGCAAGTAAACCACTCAGGATCAACTGTAACTAGCAGTTCATTTTTGAGTTAGCTGTTGAATTTTCTTTTCCGAAATAGATCAGTTTTCACCATGCATTTTTTATTCATAAATAATTTCTAAATCAGGGGCTGACAGTAAGTCTGGACCGCTTTCAGTTTTATTTGATGGTTTCTAATGAGATCTTTTTTCATTATTCTGTATTAGAAATCTATGTTTCTATAAGATATAGTTCAGGTACCAGTGCCTAGGTAAGATGACAAATGATCAATAGACCCCTATGCAAGTGTTTAGTATCATGCAGGAACAGTCCTGCTGGAACCAATTGGATAGCACTGACCGTGGAATGAAAACTCATGTCAGAGACTCCGAGCATAAACACTAGAACTGCACAAGGGATAGAAATTCTATTCTGCAAAGAACTTTGAGTTTTCAATATTTGTCTTATGTCTAAGCAGAAATAAAACATTAATCTGTTAAAATCCTCAAGGAAATAAAATCTTGGGAGAGTGGCTGGCTTGGATTGATAGATATGTCTTCATTTTCACTCAATTTTGCTTTCTTTAGTTTTACATCACATAACACAAAAGATTTGATTTTTAATTAAAATGCCATTCTAAAACAGAAGTATTAAAATGTTTTTTCCTCAAATATTGCATAAATACTACCCTTCTTTCCAGCTTAGATTTTACTGGAGGTACTAACACAGTTTCAGCCTTACACAAACTGCATGTAACATCTACCTACTTGTTTTTCACAGCTCTCTTACATATATAATGTAATAGAAAGTTAGCTCATAATTTTTCCTCTGCTTTCTGATCCTATCTCTGTGTATTTCTTTGCCACCAAATTCCAGCTAGAGACTCCAGATTTGTTTTCTGCAACCACTGGTATGAACCAAAGTTTATTTTGTTCACAGTATTCTAATAATGAACAGAAAAAAAGAGGAATGACTATAAATAAATGTCAACCTTTTATGAAGAAGTTGTTTAACAGTTTGTACTAACCTCTGTGTGTGCTCCTTAAACAAAATCTTCCCAATGAAAAAAAAGTGACTTTAATAGAAATGGAACCTGTGCAAAAATGCAGAGCTGACTAGAAGCATGAATGGCTCTTCAAGGATTCCTTACAGCAGAGGCTCAGGTGGGTCTTTCTGTCAGAAAGGTCCCATTCACCTTGCTGGGGAAGCAGATGCCAGCAGAACCGGGCTCCCAGGAGCAGAACAAAAAAAAGATGCAGGACGAACTTGCCCAAGAGGAATTTGCACAGGAGGAACTCTAAAGCTCAACAGCCTCAAAACCAGAAGGACAACAGGGGCTGGTGAAAATCAATGCCTCACTCCCCTGGGAGATGTAAAAGGAAAAGTACAGAGGTGTAACATTCTCACTCAAATAAAAAGCTGAAGAGTTTGGAAGTTAACTTTGCCCCTTTTTTGAGGAGTTTATGTAATTTCTTTTTTTTTTTTTGCTATAAGACATATCAATGATAGTATGATGTAACAATCAGAGCTAAAAATAGTCAAAAACCTGAATTTGTTCTCAAAACACTTCATAGCTTCCTCTGTATATTTCCAACTAAATGAAAGAAAGCATCCTTAACTTCTAACTTGTGTTTGCCAATGACAGCTTGTTCCCTAGAATGCATTTTCCAGCGCTTTACTAAGTCTGCTTGAAAAATGTCTCAAGGGATGAAGAAACTCGGGGAAGTGTTGTGCAGACAGTTGGAGCTCCTAGTTAGGAAGTGTTTCGAGTTACTCCACCAAAATCAAATTATTTTTTGTATTTCATGTCCCATGTTCTGGTGTCGGCCAGAACAAAGAGCTGAGGTTGCTGGTGACAGAGTCAGTGTACACTAGAAAGAAATTTAAATGTCAAAATCTGAGTCAGGTCATGCTGTAAACCATTCTCAGCTTTCATCCCGGAGACTAGATACAGATAACAACTGCTGCTATTTATCCCATACTTCTGTCCTGTTCTGTTTTCAGCCTCATTCCATCCAGTGGCATTAACTGTTACAGCAAATAAGGGAGAGCATGTGAATATTTCTTTCATTAGAATGGCAGCAAAAGAGGAAGATGCAGTGATCTACAAAAATGGTACGTAATTAATCTTTTTCCCTTGTCTTTTCTCTTTCTGCTATCAGTCTTACCCAAGTGCCATGTAACTGTTTTAAAGTCATTGCTGATGATGCCCATGCTGTGCAACTGGAGGAGACATAATTCCTTCATTCATTTAATATTCCCTAAAGGAGCCACTTGCCATATCCAATATATTGAACTGACCCGTTTCTTTTCCGAAAGAATGTCAAATTGTCTCTTTATACCTTTATTTTGTTTCTCATTTCCCTTTTTGATTTTCTTCTATATTTGTCTGGCTTACTTTAGCTTTTGTTTTTCTTTGTTTTGTTTTTCTGTGCCACTGTGAAGGCCTAGTTAATGCACCTTTTATTTACATTTCTACTGCTTTTCAGGTGCATTATTTTCCTTCTTTAAGTGTCTTTCAGAGGCCATTTAGCTTCTGTGAAGTTCTTCAGGCTAAGAAAATTAAGCACTAATAATCTACCATTAGAAAGGCAAAACTGTCAATAAAATCTAATATTTATTTCATTCAACAACAAAAATTAGTCAGGTTGTAAAATTTATTCCATAACTTTTCTAACTAAGAAAAAAGTTAAGTTCCTTAAATCACATCTAACTCACTATTCAGCTATGTGCTACTACTGCTTGACAATGGTCACTAAAGCTCACAGTGCCTTCAGAATGTTAGACTGCAACAAATCAGTTGTGGAAAGCCCACTAAATGTACTGGTCCATCTTTGCCTACTGATAGTCTAGCTTACAGTGATCTACCAGGAAATAGGGAGTAAATAGAGCAGGATGAGGTAAGGAAGTGTCAACACGCTGCAAAAGAATGCATGCGGTGGGTCAGCCTCAACACCAGTTACTGAATATTTGGAGCGCTTCTTTACAGGCTGAAGGAGAAAATTAAAAAAAAACAAAATAAAACCAAACCCAAAGATGTGTCTTTTAAAGAGGCAATATGCAAAGCAGAGTTTCTCAAAGACCTGTTTCTTTGCTCTTCAGAGGTTCAACCATGCAGTGTACAGTGAAGAAAGTTTGTCATCACTTGTCCTGTCAGGGTCCCCAGGGAAATTCTATGATCTCTTGTCAGCATTTTCTCGCACAAGAACCAGCTGCTATGTCAGAGCAGGAGTGCTTATATCATGGTTCTGACTCAGCTGGGATTCCAACTGGAAACTTGGCAAAAAGCCTCAAATTAACCATGGCTCTGGACAGTAGGTCAAGTCCTCCACCTGATATTACAGCTGAAATAGCATCCCTGAGGATTCCTGATGCAGCAGCTGGCAAAGAAAATACTTGCCCTGCTATATCTAACTGATGCAGTCTTCCACTTCAGACCTTTAAAATACCACTTGCCCCTTACACACCCTCAGGAAGGCTGTCTGGAGAATAAAACTGTTCTGCTAAACAAGATTGCTTTAAGACATTGACATAAAATGTTCCATCTTGGAGAACAAGCCACTTCTGTGAACCTTGCTCACAGACTATGAGTATAAGGCTTTCTTGATACTTTGCTACCAACCTTGTTCTGCAGCTTGTAATTCAAAAGATATGCAAAAAGACCCTAATAATAATAATAATAACCCCCCATAACACCACAACTCACAGTTTCTGAGCTAATTTCTTTCATTCTTTGCTCTTTTTCCTTGTTCCTGTTTTCTTGAAAAACTGTTATGTGTTGTCCCGGATTAAACTGACCCAAGATCTTTTTTCCATTTTGGTTATGATCCTCAGCATAGTTTTGCATTTCTAGGCTGCCTGAAGTTTGACTATAATCAAATTTATAGTATATTATGTATCATCACAGACAGTAAAGGTCCTGCCTGACACTGTTTACCTTCTTAATTATTTCAGCAAAGTGGAAAAAGTTGTTTCATTATGAGGGTAACTGTAAGGGGACGTAGAAGGTAAGGGCACCTGATTTTTGGGAGTGTCATCTGGTGAATGGTCATTCAGCACAAAAGGGTAGGACAAGAAACAAGAGAAGTAAAAAATAACCAGACACACAAGCCCTAAGCAGTAGCAGATAACAGAGAAAACACCAAGGGGCAGCTTCTGAGGGCCATTGCAGGAAGAGCACAAAGCCCTGAGCAGCTTCAATCAGAGCTTTGTAGGTATAAGTGGGGAGTGAGATTATCATGAGTCTCAGGGGGAAAGAGCAAATTTACTATGGAATAATTGAGAGGGAGCATCAGGATGTGTGAAATAACAGGATATTGAAGGAAGAGCCAAAAGGAGAAAGGGAGGGTTCAAAGTGAATGTGAAAGGAACAAGCATGGAAAAATGAGGTGGAAGGCAGGTAAAAGATGCCACTGGTCCAGCCAAGCTCTACACTACAGTTGGTTTGATCTTATTAAAGTCAATTATTTATTATTCTTCAGCATAGGTGTGCTGTCTACCTGGTTGTCATATGTATAATCTGCTAGCGGCCTTCAGGCTAGACTAGAAGGCACAACAGATTTGACTCCTAGTAACTGCAAACACATGCCAGGGATCAGACAGGCTTGTATGTCGGGGGCCAGCAAACAGAGATTGCCTAAGGCCAGTTACATCAGGGATGCATTTGTGCGTGCAAGTATGTGTGTGTGACACACTAGTGAACTTTAAGCTAGCAAGCAGGATAAGAGGTCTGAGAGCCATTTATTAGAGAGGCTGTAGGTTTGGGCCATAAGACTCACTTTGAGTGTATATGTGGCTTGACTAGCTGGCAAGTGAGAATAGGATTAGGCTGTCTGGGTTGTTCATGTATATGTGAGTCTCATGAGCACGTGTAGTACATGTAAAGGCACAGTTCTGCTGTACTTGTCTGCTAGTGGCTGGATTTATCAGCACAGTGTGTGTGAGCATGTGCACGTATGTTTTGGGGATAGCTGACTGGACCTCGTGTTAGCCAACTGCAGCAGCCTTGCTCTGGCAGGCAAATGCAAGTAATCCCAAGGGTCCTGAAGTGCAGTGGATGCAACTTCTCTTTGACAGCGATGTTCAAATGTAGCTACTTGGTGATCCAGAGTGATAGGAAAAGACCAAATGCTATTGCATTACTTAGCAAGCATGTATGACCAACTGCAGCAAACCTAGAATAACACAGATAAGCTTCCCTGGTGAAAAAAAATATAGGAGACAGAAACATGTTAAGTCTGGGAAGACAAGATAAAGCTGAGCTCTGTTCTTCCTGCTTTGGTCTGCCATGGAAATCTTTGTGTTACTCAGATTAATTAGGACCTGGCTGGCATTTGCTATCTGACTTCTTCCAGCCACATTAAACTCCTTACAGATTGTTGCTTTTTATTTCAGGAAAAGCTAAGAAACAAAATTAACCCTTTTAACCACTACATTTGTAGCAGCATTCCTGTAAAGAAACACCGAACATGTAGTTGTCTGTTGCATTCATCAACTAAATCTCCTCAGGATCTAACTTCATTTTTACATGCACCTCTCCAATTATCAAAAACTCATTTAGCTAGAGAGCTGTCAGCAAATTCATAACTAACAAATAGATTCTGTTATTTAGCTCATCCCAGCTGTCCTTCCTCAATAACTAATGCAAACTCGTTTCTATCTGTAGAAGGTGAACAATTTCTGTGCTCCTTCCCCAGGTTCCTTCATCCACTCTGTGCCGAGGCATGAAGTACCAGGGGAGCTAGAAGTCTCCTACTCGGAAGTTCAACCACAAGACGCAGGGGTTTACTCTGCCAGATACATAGGAGGAAACCTCTTTACTTCTGCTTACACAAGGCTTATTGTAAGACGTAAGTTCCATTAATGTGTGCTGACAATTAATTGTTTAAAGTCATAATGAACATGAAATGAAACTTATACTATGCCCAAATAAGGGCCAAAATCTTTCTTGGCATAAACTGCTATCAGATTATGTCAGAAGAATTTTTTTATCAAGGATCTTTAGTACAAGCTGGTACTGATTTAAGCAGCTGGGAGAGGAAAAAAATCAGATTCAGTTCCATTCATCTTAGCTATTGACAGGACAGCTAGCTCTCTTCTCAGCATCCCAGCTTTTCAAACATCAAGTAAGTATGAACAAAGAAGGTGGCACTTGGTCTCCCATGAAAATGAGATGTGGGTCTGAGCACAAAATAGGAATTTCAAATGTCTCTGTTCCTTTTGATGAGCTATATCCAAACTCCATTTATCCTAAGATTCATCATCTTTAGCACACATTATTATAATTTTACTAACTACCCCAACCTTAGTTAGATCTTAAAGTTCATCTCCCAGTGGATGACAGGATCAGTTTATAATGTAGATGGATACTTTCCAGTAAGCATTCTACATGCCTATTTTCACTAGATATAAAGAAAATTATATTCCATTAACATAGAAATATAAAACTGACTTGTAAAAATAAATAGCTCCTCAAATATCTTACATAATAGAGAAAATGTTTCTGATGGTAAAACATATTTTACTTGCTAACATCCACAGGATACTTCCAGGAGTCACAAATCAATAAATATAATGCCTTAAGTTTGGATTTTGAAGCTATTGCCACCTTATTAAGTAAAATGATCAAAGATCTGTTCTCTACACTACTACCAACCTGCACAGCAGAAGACTTAGCTATAAATTCTGCCACCTGCCTTTAAACAGGCTTTTTTCTTGCCTATCCTAGATACTGGGAAAAACCTTGGGACATAGTATGGGAGAGTGGTAGGGAGCGCCACTAACAGTAAAGAGAATGGGTGATGCTGCTGCTCAAACACGTCCTGTCTTTCTTTGAATTAGGATTATAGACACAGACTGATGACTTTTAGCAAAAGTGTTTTTTTAAAGTATCCACAGGTAAGAATTTAATTCCAGGAGAAGGAAGACACAGAGCTCCAAGTGCCATGTTGATTCATTAAATGCTTTTTGATAAAAACCCAAGAGCTGAACCAAGTCCGGATTACTCAGTTTTAGTGAGCCTGTGTCAGGACTTTTCAGTTTATTACTTTCAAAGAATTTTGCATCCTGTAGGAATAGATTAAGCATTTGCAAAATGAAGTCATATATACTTGTTTAGAACTTGAGCTGCGCTTCTATCAAATCAGTAGCAAAATACTCACTGGCAAGATTAGTGGTAGTCGTATCTTCTTAAAGTGGGAAAGAAAATCATGACAGGCTTTAAAACAACTGATTGCTCTTAGTCCATTTAGTTCAGAAACAGGTCATCAACTGATCATTGTTATAAAGATCCAGTGATGACAGTAAAGAAATAACAGATGCAAATCTGATCTAACAAACCTTCAAGAAATACATTGTTGCAGAAAAAAAATCATGACTTGCCAAATGCTGGTACAAAACCAGTGATACCAAGCTCAGTTCTGCTGGCTTACTACCAGTACAACCAGGTCCAGGTGAAGTCTGGCCCTATTGTAAGTCTCAGAACCCTGCTACAAGCATAGAAATCTTAAATATATAATATTTTTCAACTTGCAAACTTACTCTTGCAAACTAAAAAATCTACATCAATCTACATCTAGTTTCAAACAAGGAAGACTTTTTCAGTTCCTTCCTTGAAGATACTATGTAGTAACCATGGTGAAAAAAGTGGTTCCTTACATTAAGTCAGGAGGCTGGGCTGTTGGGGGGTCCATATGGATCTTATTTTCATGTATTTTACTGTTTGTCTTAATCAAAAAGAATTTTACTACTTGATTTGTTACTGAGCAAGAAGACAAAAAATATGTCATTGTATTTTTCCATAAAAGGATGTGAAGCTCAGAAATGGGGCCCTTCCTGTAGCTCCCACTGCCCTTCCTGCACGAACAATGGCATTTGTCATGAAGATACTGGGGAATGCATCTGTCCTCCAGGCTTTATGGGAAAAACATGTGAGAAAGGTAACCAAATGTTATTTTCACAGATTGCTTACTAATTTGTTCTCAGTAGCAGAAGTCAGCCGAATATCGAGGGAAGCATCAAATGAGTAGCCTTGTTTTATTCTTTATACCTATAGTATTTACAGATGGTGCTGGAGACAGGACAGTATTGGTGAGATGAACCCTGAATTAATAAGGCTGTTCTTGTAGTTGTGATTATTTAGATTAGACTAGATATCAGAAAAAAATTCTTGACTATGATAGTGGTAAGGCCCTGGCACAGATTGCTGAGAGAGGTTGTGGCTACCCCACCCCTGGCATTGTTCAAGGCCAGGTTGGATGGGGCTTTGAGCAACCTGGTCTAGTGGAAGGTGTCCCTGCCTGTGGCAAGGGGGTTGGAACTGGATGATCTTTAAGGTCCCTTCTAACCCAAACCATTCTATGATTCTATCATTTAACTTCTCCCTCTTTTCTACTAGTAGAGATTATATTGTGATGGAAGATTAATGTTTACAGCTTTTCTTGATTGAAATGCACTTGGACAGTGTGCTAGATAATCTCATTTAGGCTCCTTTTCCCACAAAAGGCCAGACCAGATTGTCTTTTGAGGTCCCTTCCAACCTGGATTGTTCTGTGATTCCCTGGACCTACTGACTGACTGTTAAATGCATGGGAGAATAGCAGATCTTAAGGATACACTAACACTGGGAAATGAAGACCCTGGGTTAGAGATTCCCTGGCTACTTCCGAACAAGGTGCTGAATATGCCCACAGGGTGATTTGTCTCTGCAGGGGCATGTCAGCAGTATGTTTCTATTTATTCATATTTTGTAACAATCAGTTTAGGTTCTGGAAGAATTACAGTAGGCATAACATTGCTCTGATCTCCCCAGGGAATTCTGGGGTTCAATGGTTTATATGTATCCTAATATTTTGACTGAATTGTAGTGCTGCAAATACTAGAGCTAAGCTGTTGGAATAGTCGACATCTGAACCACTCTAATGTAGCACTGACCTTATCAGGAAAGCAAAACCTTTAGCTTGGCAGTTTCGTATGCACTGACCTATAAAAGGAATATTTGACCGACAAAAGGAATATTTGTTATTTATGGCACTGTTGGTCCATTTTATATTAAAAAGGCTTATAAAGAGGATTTCTTGTTGAAGCTCATTCCCAGCATATCCGAAACAATGGGTGATCTGCTGATGGACCCTCACATGGGAGAAAGTTATATTTGTTTATGCTGCCTGAATTTAACCCTTAGTGCATCCATGGCTTAAATTGTTGTGGATGCTAATGTAACTGCTATTTGAATGGTAAACTGCTATTTTAATGCTAACTCCTATTTGAATGGTAAAAATGCTATTTTTTATTTTAATTTATGTTTAATTTTGTCTAAAGCTGTATTATTAGAAGCATTGTATCTTTTGTGGACTTAATAGAGTTGGGCTAGTCTTTCCTCTCTCCCTTAAATAGCTTGTGGAGCAAATACATTCGGCAAAACATGCGAAGAGAGCTGTAAAGAAAACTACGGCTGCAGAAACTATATGTTCTGTCTACCAGATCCATATGGTTGTTCTTGTGCCACGGGATGGATGGGACTGGAATGTGATAAAGGTATAGCAACACATATGAAGAATAATAGAGTCCTTAGTGTGCTGCACATAGGAAACGTAGAAGGGAACTTACAGAAGAGAGTAAATGACAGGGTTTTTACATTATGGAAAAAAGGAGTAATATATTAACCCATCTCAGATGACCATGTCAGATCCTCATCATAGTAAAGATGAAAACTATTCAAATTATTCTGCAAAATGAGCTGATATTCTGCTGAGATGTTAAAAATTCTCTGACAGCTACAGTCATTATGTATATATACAAGCCAAACTAAGCAATTCGGTGCCAAACATATATCCATTGCTGAGCAATAGTGAGCATAATCAGTCTTGTTCATTTTTATTAGACTGCAATCTGCTTGGGATACAAGGCACATCTTCCTTTACGAATATGTGTCATCTTGTTCAATGGTAACATAACTGATGAAGCCTTTGGACACTACAACAGTCTAAGTGATAAAAGAATGGAGATAGTAAAAGCTTTCACGTTGGCATCTAGTCTACAAATGGCAGATGTGGATACAAATGTGCTCTACAGTTTTGATGTTAGTGTCATCTCAGGTTACCTTAGGGATTGTTTTGTGTTAATATATACAGTTTCAAACTCAAACCAGCTGAGGTAACTAGACCCTATTGGAGAATTGATGCATGAGATTGAGAACTAATGGAAGACATTTTCTAGAGCCTTTACACTAACTGGAAACATATATACTTGCAGAATGCAAACCTGGTTTTTATGGGTCAGACTGCAAACTCAAATGTAATTGTCAAAATCGAGGGACATGTGACAGATTTAAGGGATGCATCTGCTCCCTCGGATGGCATGGTCTGCAATGTGAAAAAGAAGGTAAAGCAAGGTAACACGGTAGTCAATGGCTTTTCCCAGTGTAACTGAAACAGATCTTCATGCTGGTACAGCATTACCACTCGAGGCTGGTATCCTTGCCCTGCCAGTTACATTTCAGGGGTCCACACACTTGTGTATATCCTTATTGCCTCTGCCCCCTATGCTTCATTTAACAGACTGGTATGCTACCATTTCCTCTGATTTTGTTTTCATTAGAGGTAGATTTTCAACCTTACTCCATAGGATTTGACATTGACCTTAATATCAATTACTGACAAAAGTTGCACATGCTCTCTGCCCGATCAGATTTTGGAGACACTAATAGTACTTTACCATTACCTACCTCTTATTCATCTACATACACTCCTATACCATATACCTCATGGTCTGAAATTGATAACCGAAACACCAAGACAACCCCTGAGTTTAAAACAGCTCTGTATCTCTGAGAGAGTTAAACTTAAAAAGCTTGTTTAGAATCTCTCTGGATTCAGGGAAGGTTCACAAACAGTATTTTAACAGATACACTCGGCATCTGTTATTTCTGCTTGATAAGCAAAGTGACAAATCCGCTTTTCATTTGCAAAGGTTTTCAAGTACAAAAACAAGCAGCGAAGTAAGACTGTGTTTCAAACAGCCAAACTATACTCTTGTGATCTGACTGCACTTAGACAAAATGGAGAGCAAATAGATACTGTGCATTTGATACAAAATGTGTACATGGTTTTGCCATAGTTAAACTCTCGCTGCTTTAGAATGCAAGTGAGAAAGAGAGGAGTGGGGAAAAGAAAGAAGAGCAGTTACTGGGCTTGTTCCTTCTCACATGGTATTTACACTGATGTAACAGTGCTGACTTTGGTAAGCTTGATCCTTGCATATGGCCTCGAGTGAAGGAAGAACCAGGCACCTATGCTGCCTGTGATCATTATACACCTAAATTTGTTTTGGTGCTGACTTTTAAAGTTGTGTTTGAAGGCTGACATTAAGATACTATACATCTTCTGTAGGTTCAGCAGATCTTTCACCTCAGATAGAAAACTTACTAGATCCTGTAGAACTCAATTCTGGCGTCGAGTTCAAGCCTTTTTGTATAGCAACAGGGGTGCCACTTCCAAAATCTGAAGAATTTAAACTTTTGAAGCAAGATGGAACTGTCCTAAGGGTAAGTTCCTGACTAATTACGTCCCATTTTTTCTGAAGCTTACATTGATTTTATCTGTAGTTAATGTACATCATGGTTTTCAAGCGTAATGTGAAATTTCCATATTCTGAGATACCTCATGAGCTCAAATGAAACTATGGAATTGACCATTATAAATCCTTTCTACTGATATTACTAAACTCTAGATGATCTCTTAAACTGTGAGAAAGTGTCTTGGTAATGTTCCTGAATGCTTACATTTTTCGGGCCCTGTTTGTCTTCTTCATTTCAGCCTTCCCTAATTGTTACCAGTAATCGCTCCGAAGCCATGTTTACAATTAATCGAATCCAGCTTCGTGATACAGGAACCTGGGTCTGCAGTGTGCAGACTGTAGCAGGAATGGCAGAGAAACCATTTCAGGTTACAGTCAAAGGTAAAAGCTTGAATCTCTTCAAATATCTTTGCCTCTTCTAATTTTAAGGGCAGATTTATATTCTAATATGTCAGAACTTTCTGTTCTCGACGCTGCAGGAAACAGTCTGAATAAATATCTATAGTCAGAATATGAATAGGAACCCTTTATAAGCAACATAATAATTATGTGTATTGAAAAAATAACTAGTGATGATAAGGATTAGAACAAAGCTGAAGGGTTTTTTTGAAAGATCTAAACTGACAACTTTAGGATGTGAAGTCATGTCTACTTCATGAGAGTTTTAAAGAACATCTCCCATTTTCCTGTAGATCTAGGAAGATAACACAGTTTTGCTAACATAGGGAATTAAAAAGATGGTATAATATTTACAATTTTGGTCAGTTCCTCCTGTGCCACAGTATGCCCCAAGGCTGACAGACAGTGGACATAATTTTCTCATAATTGATATCAATGCTGAGTTACATCTTGGAGATGGACCTGTTGTGTCAACAAAACTCCTGTACAAGCCAGCAAAACGTTATCAGTCCTGGATGTCTGTGGAAGGTAAGAGAATGCTTTTTAATTCCCTTCAGCACAAACTTCAGCTGCATGCTGAAATATAACATGGTGTCTGCTCTTGACTAGACTCAAAAGACTCTATAATACATAAAAGTTGAATCTCTTATGATTGGACACGTGACTCTTTGTGGATCATATGTATAATGTTAATAATTCAGTTTTCAGTAGCCAAGGGGTTCCCACCTCCTTCATTTAGATAAACAGTACTCAGTGTTGGGCCCAGCTGTTGAAAGCTCCCATGAAAACAGCAGGTTTTCAAAAGTAGTGATCAGTATGGAGATGTTCTGGATCATCTACAATCTTCCTTTGTTTCTAGTGTGCCCTTTAGTGAGACAAATAGCTTAGCTAAATATTTATAAGGAATAGTATAGGCAAAATGAAGCCTGCTTGTTATTTAGATGACCTCTTTGAGCCTATATTTTGACATTTTATGCTAGGCCTAAAAAATTATAGGAGATATTACAGTAACTTTAAGAAGGAACAAATGACTGGCACTACTAACTGAAGATAACCCAATGCTCGTTGCCCAGGCGACCAGTCTGCCCTGAGGGAAGGACAGATGGAAACATCCCTTGGGCTGGGTTGGAGCTCAACTTAAAAATAAGTATTTTATACTTCTACACAGTTTATTTTAGTGAATCAGGAACAAAAGAAGAGCCTGAGTATCTTACCTTCTGTGTTTGCTGGTTCAGGAATGTTTTCCAAACCTTTTTTTTTCTTAACATTTTTCAGCATGGGCTGAACATGAGATTTACTTTCTCCTTTCATTGTCAGTAAAAGGCACAACCAAAAGACTGGACAATCTGGAACCAAAAACAGAGTATCAGTTCTGTGTTCAGCTGAGTCGGCGAGGGGAAGGAGGGGAAGGCCATCCTGGACCACAGGCTAGCTTCATGACAGCTGCGCTTGGTAAGTTGTCACCCTGGCTTTTCACTTAAGGGACATTTCAGCTGTTTTTCTCTGTGGTCTGTTCCCTGATCTCTGCCAGAGCACTTTCATTTGAGCAAAGAAGGCTGGACCCGAAAGTGATGCAAAGTCTTTCAAAACAATTTCAGGCAAAGGAAAAATCCCCAAAAACAAAAGGAAAACAACAACAACCCCATCCCCCCACCAAAAAAAAACCAAGCCAAACCAAACCAACCACAACCACCCCAAAAGCCAAAAACTCCAGAGATGAAAAAAGGCAGAAAAAGGTATAGCTATTATTCTCCCTGATTTAGAGATGGGAGGTCTGGGAAGGGAAAATTTACATATTTTGCCTGGCTATGCAGCAGAGTTGGAGATATAAAACACTTCTTTTGCATGCCAGTCCTTTCTACTAATACTGGATCAGTCCTTCCTCTTAGTATTAGATCAGCTTACTTTAAAAATACCTGAACAAACAGAAAAGCTTTTAGTCCACCAAGGATACAGCCCAAACTGAATTGAGACATACAAAATAAAATAGTACTGTAGCAGAAACTTGTCTAACAAGAGAGTGAAAGAGCTGGCTTCTCACATCTAAAAAGTGCATCTGCAACACTAGCTCAGTGAAGAGACCTTTTTGTTGACACAACAGGTGTTGATAGGATACTTTGGGACTATCAGCACCTCTTAGACGTAATGTCTGCCAAATTGGGTAGGGTGGCGGGGAGAATTACCCTTTGTCACCCCAAGATAGGGCAAGTGTTTGGCAATAACTGGTACCACTATTTTAGCTTGCATACCAGACATGAAATGTTGTTCCCTGTCTCACTGTGGCTTTTCCAAGGTCTTCCTCCACCAGAAGGTCTCACTCTCTTTCCAAAAAGTATGACATCACTGAATTTGTCATGGCATCCTTTAACTCTGAGGACAGAGGATGACATTCGTGTTGAAGTGGAAAGGAAGAGTGTGAATGACAACGGTGACAAGAGCAGTGTTATTACTCAAGTGCCAGGAAATATGTCCACCCTGATCATTAAAGATCTTGAGCCTAGACAGCAGTACATGTGCAGGGTACGGGTGAACACCAGGTCCCAAGGAGAATGGAGCAACTATCTATATGCATGGACTTTCAGTGACAGTAAGTAGCTGATTCACATCCTTCTGTTTAATTCCTCCTCTTTCCCACAGCAATCAGACTGATTGTCACTTGATGACTACATTAAATGTAATCCAATGTCCTGGTAACTCAGTTCCTGATGATCCTTTATGGTTGTTATTATCAGTATTATGAAGATAGATCAGTGTCCAAAGAAATTCTTATGCTGGAAATTATCGGGAACTAATAATGAGTTTAAAAAAAAATGAGAAAAACAAATTAAAAGATTGTGAATCCACATCTTTATTTCAGTGCAATTCATGCTTCACACATGTGGCATTATCTTCTTCCTCAGAATGATGAGACGCCAGAGTTCATTACTCCAAGCTCTTTCATTACTCAAAAACAAACTTTCAGGCGCTGCAATTTGATATAAAAATAGTCAGCAGTTTATCAGGGAAGAGAAGTTAAAATGCAAGGTAAAACCCCTGTAAGCAAAGAGTAGTCATGTGCTATACTGAAGACCAGTGGCCACATCTGAATTCCTTGAGTGTGAGTAGTGTTCTTTCTTAATGCCACAATAAATGCCCTATCTGAATGAAGTACCATCTAAGCAGACGTATATCTGCATTGATGACGTGTGCCACTGCCCATACCACACCCTAGAAATGTGGGCTTCTTCCTCCTTACAGATCATGAGAGGAGGCCCTCACCGATATCCTACATGTATTAGCAGAAGTATCAATGGCCATCATGAGACACCATGTTGGCTACCTGAGCTTTGACACCAAATTGCACTAAGGAAGACATAAGGGTGCTGTTTTCCAGGAGAAGGTTCTCAGCTTAGTAGCCATGGGTGTGTTCACAAGTCTAGCGCTCACCCTTGCTGGTGGTCTTCTGCTGAAATTAGTGGAAATGTTGGTATTGATTTCCCTTCTTTCTAACAGCTTTTATCCTGACAGGTAATTGCTCCATAAAGCAGTGGAAGTGTGGGACCTGGGAATCACATGGGAATCATGATTCAGTATAGAAGGAAGTTTACCTTTTCTGCATTAATCTTAAAGCTATTATGTTGTCCCTGTATACAGCTCAGAGAATTTGTATCTTCTGGACAATCCAAGGACAGGATTATACTTAACACACTCCAACCTCTGCTGGAAGTATGGTGTACTGCAATATGGATGACAGCATGTCAAGTTCATAAAACTATTGCGTTCAGTTACCACAACTCATCACCAAAATTCTGTTTCTGTTTAGCACAGCAAAAGTGCCATGGAAAATGTTTGGCTCACTGCAGGAAGGAGAAAAAGGTGGATGTACATTCCAACACTGTGTGTGTTTGTGTTTGTTCTCAGGAATCCCTCCTGCACCATACAACATCAGGTTTTCTAACACCACAGACACATCTTCTGTCATCTCTTGGACAACTGCTGAGGGTCATTCTATCTCCTCCATCATCATCAGCTACAAAATTTATGGCAAGGCTGAGTACAATCACATTGATATTATCATAAAGAACACCAGCATTACTCAATACAATCTCAAGGGTCTTGAGCCAAACACTGTGTACCAGGTTCAGATTAATGCTCAGAACAACATTGGCTTGAGCAACCCGAACACATCATTTGAACTGAAGACTCTTCCAGAAACTAAAGGTTGGTTATTCCAGCATGCTGGATTTGCACAAACCAGGGCCAGTGGTATAAACTAATTAACTTAGGCAAAGTCATATATTTTTTTTAATACTAGGGGGTTTTTTTCTCTTAATTTTGACATGCAACACAGCATCACCAAAATCTGATTTTCAGTTCACTGCATAGCCCTGGTGAAGTGGCATGTGACATTTGTGTGTATCCACCAGAAAGTGCCCATCAGTTCATAAATTAAAGGAGCTGCATATAATAGCAGGGGTCCCTGCCCCTGGCAGGGGGGTTGGAACTGGATGATCTTGAGGTCCTGTCCAACCCTGGCTACTCTATGATTCTATGATTATATCACTGAATGTGACTTCAGGTCTTCTCTGCCTGAATTCAGCAGGACCTGCAGGTGCTTGTACATCTGAAAATCAGAGCATCTAATGTCTTTGACATTTTTGGAAAACAAAGGGATGTACATCTATGTTTTTATATAGTTTACTAGACAGGAGTATTTAGCTACATATTGCTCATGGCTTTTTCAGAATTAGCTGGAAATAATGATGAACTCCTTATGTGCTTTCTCAACAGCTTCTTATGAATCAAAAGGAGGCAAAATGCTGCTTATTGCTATCCTTGGCTCTGCAGGGATGACCTGTGTAACAATTCTCCTGGCCTTTCTCATCATGCTGCAGTTAAAGCGAGCCAACTTCCAGCGCCGAATGGCTCAGGCTTTCCAAAATGTGGTGGTGAGTTTTTGGCTTTCCTGTGCCAGTGTGGTTATTAATTTTGGCCCCATCTTTTCTGTTTTTTCAAATTCCCTTTTCTTAGCCTCCTCAAATACTGTATTCTCTTCATGTGTACAATTAGTACTGTTATTGTAAAGCTTCTCTGCTAGTGACCCTGGAGTTAAGGCAATCACAGCTATAAGCTATGAGGTAGAAAACCTGACTTCATGCCAGTTATCCTTCTCCCTTTTCTACTTTGTCATACCTGCGTATGATAAGTACCAAATAGACAGAATGGAGGAGCCTTTTCTCCCTCTATGAGTTGTGCCTGATTTTGAAAATGACAGTATTTCTTAACAGTGCTGTTGAGCATCAGTGACTGCTCCAACATGGCTTTCCAGCTTGGAACAGCATACCAGGGATCAGTCAATGGCAACATCATAGTTGTGGCTGTAAGGAAATTGCCAAGGTTGTAACATTACATAGAGACATTTCTCCATATGCACACATATACATATATATGTATTTGCATCCTGCTGTAATCTATCACTTTGCCTTCTGGTACTGTTCTCTCACTTCAGAGGGGAACCTTTGCAGCAGAATAAAATGGTACGAAGGGCTCCTCCGTATGGATTTGCATAGGTTGTTTCATAAATAGGGGACAGAGGGGATCATCCAAAAAGATCATCTCTCCCAGCCCACACAGAATAGCTCCCGCTCTTTTCCTGAGACTTGTCCCACAGAAGTATTTTATGGGAATGTACAACTGAAGCAGAACTGTCTCTTCAAGTATGAAGGAAGATCATTTCCTCTCTCTTTTGTTTCCTTGTGTCGTGGTTTAAACCCAGCCGGTAACTCAGAACCACATAGCCGCTCACTCCCTCCCTCCCTCCACCTTTTTCCTCCCCCTGCTCCCAGAGGGATGAGAAGGAGAATCGAAAGAATGTAACTCCCACAGGTTGAGATAAGAACAGTCCAGTAACTAAGGTATAACACAAAACACTGCTGCTACCACCAATAATAACAATGATAAGGGAAATAACAAGGGAAGAGAATACAACCGCTCACCACCCGCTGACTGATACCCAGCCCAACTGAGCAGTGATCTAACCCTTCCGGGTAACTGCCCCCAGTTTATATAGTGGGCATGACATGCTGTGGTATGGAGTACCTCTTTGGTCAGTTTGGGTCAGGCGTCCTATCTTTGCTTCCTGCCGGCTTCCCCTCCTCCCTGGCAGAGCATGAGCCTCGGAAAGTCCTTGGTCAGAGGAAACATTACTAAGCAGTAGCTAAAAACATCAGTGTTATCAGCGCTGTTTGCAGGCTGAAAGTCAAAAACACAGCACTGCACCAGCTACTAAGGAGAAAAATGACTGCTACTGCTGAAACCAGGACACCTTGCTTCTTCTTTCCTCAGCTTTTTATTGAGCCTGATCAGAACAGGTTTTATCCAAGCCTAGCGCAAGATAAATCTCAAGCCTGAGACTTTAAACTGCTTTTGAGATCAGTGTTACCAACTGATTTTTGCCCATCACCTTCATCTTCAAGATGATAAAACTGTTCAGGCCTAGGTCTACTGAAGTACTTATGTATAAATTAGGAACCTGACTAATTTTGTGGATCCGAGCAGAAGTGCTTGATGCAGTTAGTGTCTAAAGTGGATGTAATTGTCTTCTATACTTACTCTTACATAAGCAAGAAATGGATCAGGCTCTGTGTGTGTGTGTACATGAGTGAGGACGCCTGTATTTGGGGAGTGTAATCAGAGCATCGCTCAGTAAAGTGTAAATTACAGTTAATGTCACTTACTTAACTCTGTTACAGAGGGAAGAGCCAGCTGTACAGTTTAACTCAGGTACTCTCACCCTGAGCAGGAAAGCCAAAAACAGCCCAGATCCCACTATTTATCCAGTTCTTGAGTGGAACGACATAAAATTTCAAGATGTGATTGGTGAAGGCAACTTTGGGCAAGTTCTGAAAGCACGCATTAAGAAGGATGGCTTACGCATGGATGCTGCGATTAAAAGGATGAAAGGTAGTAAAGATCAAGACTCTGAGACTAAAGACTTTCTTTGGTTGCTTGTTCCAAATGTTTCTAAAATGTCAAAAGAAATGCTTAGTAGCCCTCTTCTAAAGGTTAAATATATATTCAAAGTTGCTAGTGAAATTCTATCAGCTGTCACTAGGCCTGTACCAGTGCCCTGGCAAAGACTGCATTTCTGCACAGTCTTGTTGGTTTATCTTTCTCTTTAAATGTTGATATCATTAACTATTATGTATTTTTCAATTCATAAGTCAGTATGAACTTCATGTATGAGTTCACTTGCAGAGGGGGAGCCATTAAAAGATGCATGTAAGGGAGAGAGGAGCGCAGAGCTAGCCTCAGGGCACTGCATTTGCTCATCTTGCTTTACCTTAGCCATTCAGAGACTACTGTGTCTATGCATCTATACATGTATACACATATTATGAAGATCAGTCATCTTTTTTGTACTCATTGGGCATGACTGCCACATTATAGAGAAAACTACAATACACAGAATACTGCAAGAATGTACATATTTTCTTGCAATTTGCTAGATCATTATCTAGGCAAATTAGGAGACATCCTTAAGCATGATGATAATTTTAAAAAGAGCCAGGGTCTGCATGCAGGCAGAAATAATCAACAGCACACATACGGAAAGATTTTTCACATGATCTGCTACAACATTTTACATTCTTAAGTAATAAGGGAAGTGACATGGTAGATTATAAAACAGAAATAGGTAGAAATAGGTGGGAATAAAGACAATTTATTTCTCTTTAAATGGCTGCTACAGACATTAGGTTTTCTCTTTTTTATCTTTGATTGGCAAATACTACTTTTTCCAATATATATTCATGCACCTTAAAGTTTTTTCTCTTCCTATCAGGGCTGAAGCAGTAGTGCCCCAGGCAGCCCAGAGTCCTCATAATCAACACCAATATGGTCATAAATTCAGTTCAATGGAAAACATAAATGCATGCTTATTTGATTTTCAGAGTATGCCTCAAAAGATGATCACAGAGACTTTGCTGGAGAACTTGAAGTTCTTTGTAAACTTGGTCATCATCCCAACATCATAAATCTTTTGGGAGCATGTGAACATCGAGGTAAGTTACTCCTAAATACATGTACCTAAAAAAATTGTTTGAAAAAAGCCATAGTACGTCTCATAGAGTCCATAGAAACATCAGTTCATAAGCAGGTCTTTCGGCATCATTTGCTAAAAAGCCATATGAACTGGGGTTTTCATCTACAAGCCCACATTAATCCTTCAAAAATTGTGTTCATCAATAGCTCTAAATTCTCCTCGGCACCTAGGAATTATGCTGTTTGATATTCCCTCTCCTGTTTTACATTATTTGTTTTTCGCTCAAGGTGGTGTGAGTGTCTAAATACTATTACTGACCATGTTTTATTTTGTGATGTGCTCACTATCTCAATGTTTCATTAGGATATCTTTATCTTGCTATTGAATATGCCCCCCATGGAAATTTACTGGACTTCCTTCGTAAAAGCAGAGTCCTAGAGACAGACCCAGCATTTGCTATTGCCAACAGTACGGCATCTACACTTTCCTCTCAGCAACTTCTGCATTTTGCAGCAGATGTTGCTAGAGGGATGGACTACTTGAGCCAGAAACAGGTCAGTCTTCTGCTCTCTACCCACTGAAAGCACACTAATTTATTTTTCAGGAACTATACTTTGTAATGAAATCAAAATAAGGTTATAATTTTAGCTTCTATTGCACTCGTTGGATGAGTTTCATTTTGTTGTGTTCACTTAGCCCTACCAAATACTATGTCATAGGAATCAAGCAAGAGGCTCTGAAACTTACAAACAACATGGTAACTACCTGCTTTCATCTTCAGATAAAGTTTAGAATGTTCTTAGAAGTGACATACCAAGCTGTTTGGTTTGGGTTTTGTTCTTATTCTGGATATTTACAATTTTCAATATAGCACTCAAGAAATATAAAGTTTATAAATACTGTGGTAATGTTGGTTTGGGCTTTTTTTTGTTATTTTAGTTTATTCATCGAGATTTAGCAGCAAGAAATATCTTGGTTGGAGAAAATTATGTTGCAAAAATAGCTGACTTTGGCTTATCCAGAGGTCAAGAAGTTTATGTTAAGAAGACCATGGTAAGGATGAAAAGAAACTGACATAGTCCATTCTCCTCATGTTTCATTTTCTTGTTTCTTGTTTTGTGTTTTCATATGAACAAAAATGCAATCTTACATGTACTCCAAAACTGATTATTTAAATGTTATATATTAGCATGTATAAATATCTATATTGTATTTATTAATATATGTACATTACTTGTAAGTCAATTCTATACCATGTTTATAGTACAACTGAAAATTATTTATATGAATACAATTTGTAGTAAAATCAACAATTTTGATGCCCGTTATGAGATTTAATAAAAATTACAGAGTCACAGAATGGGTTGGGTTGAATGGGACCTTAAAGATCATCCAGTTCCAACCCCCTGCCATGGGCAGGAACACCTTCCATTAGACCACACTGCTCCAAACCCCATCCAACCTGGCCTTGGACACTGCCAGGGATGGGGCAGCCACAGCTTCTCGGGGCAACCTGTGCCAGTGCCTCAGCACCCTCACAGGGAAGAACGTTTTCGTAATACTAATCTAAATCTCCCCTCTGTCAGTTTAAAGCCATTACCCCTTGTCCTGTCACTACAAGACCTTGTAAAAAGTCCCTCTCCAGATTTCTTGCAGGCTGCCCACATAAAACACATTTGACAAATGAAGAGAATACGTGCATGTAAGTGGATCTGTACAGCAATGAAAATAGTATTTTTATACCTGATTTTGTCCAGCTGAGGCAAGTTAGTCTAGTTCTATTAAATGAGGCAAAAGTTTGCAACATTGTAACCAGAGGCATTTCAGGATCTGTGAGCTGAAAGAACAGCTGCCCAGAGCTAATGCTTTGGAAGATTTGAAGGACGAAGATCTGTTAAAAGCATCATGCACACCAGGAATAATACCATGCGATTAGGGGAACAAGATTGGTTAGAGGCGTCATAGGACATCAGTCAGGAATTATTTCCATTTCCTTTTGGTGCAGATAATTTTTCTATCAGCTTTAGTGTGAGCTGTCCCTTTGCGAAGTAAATAAACAAAGAAATATTTTTATTTACTTGATAAAGCTTACTCACAATAATGTCAGTTCTTGTGACGGCAACACTCAGAACAATTGTTGGGGTACAAATTGCCATACTGCTATTCCAACCATCCACCAACAAATAAACTTTCATAAAATAATTTCCAGGGACGGCTTCCAGTGCGATGGATGGCAATTGAATCTTTGAATTACAGCGTTTACACCACAAACAGTGATGTGTAAGTATGTTTTTAAGTGGCCTTTTTTTAATAAAGAGGTATTTTTCAATAGCAAGGAAAATTGACAGCCAGGATGACATCAACTCTTAACTCGAATATGTCCATAGCTATGTCAGCATGAGTGAGCAATGGATTCAAAAGTAAAACCCACAAAAAAAAAGTGAACTTTATTCCATCATCAGTGTCTGAACAAGCTCTCTGTTCACAAGGTAGATGCATTTGAGCCACTACTTTAGCTACATTACTCATTTGAAATCTCTCTCCTTGGGAGATTCAGAGGAACTCAATATTTCCATCAGGAAATTGGAAGTGCTATTTGGCAAAGCAATTTTGAAATAGCAATATTTGCTGAGAGATCACAGCCTAGTGAAGGTCTGTGGTTGATGGACTCACTGTGAATTAATTTTGCTAAAGATCTTGCTCCAGGTTACTGATTCTACAAATCCTATCATTGTACAAAATTTAATACAAAAAAATGAATAGAATGAATTGCACTTCTTTGTGTTCGCTGTATACTAGCAAAATTATCTACCATTTAAAAATATGAAATCCTGTTGTATTCTTGGTGCACTCCATAATATCCTTCTGTTGCAGATGGTCATACGGTGTCCTTTTATGGGAAATTGTTAGTTTAGGTGAGTATCTGAATTTTATACTACAGAAATAATCCAGTCTGAGCCAAGCCAGCTCCATTCACTCAGTCTGTAAAAAAAAAAAAAAAAAAAAAAAAAAAAAAATTACTTTGCAACCTATTTAATTTTTTTCTATTTCATTCTGCTAAATTTTCTTTAGCTCCAGGATGCTTGGATATGCAATTATCACATTTTCCATTCAGGTAACATTCTAAATGAGAAAACCATATTAACCATGTTTTCACTCCAAAACCTAGGTTGTATCTAATCATAAAATACAGCATATCACATGGTATATATGCCTCCAATACGTTTTGAATTTGATGGCTGGCTTTTCCTTAGCCTTCCTGAGTTTTAAATCAGGACTTCTGTTTTAATGACCTCTTGGTGGTGGAGGAGCAAACATCTCCTACAAGATCTTTGAATGTTAATCTTCACAGCTCCTTTCCACACATACCTCTATTCACCATGATACTGATGAACAGCCTCAAACCATTCAAAATTACTGTTACATAGCCTTTACATTTTGCCATAGAACGTGCCCCATCTGCTGCTGCCAGGAGATGCATAGGCTGAAGAGTACATTGTGAACTCTTGCTTTCTAATTTCTTCCTAGCTTTCCTTACTAAAGATTTTATGCTAGATATGGATGGGAACTAACATGCTGCAGTGTGGAAAATCAAGAGTTTAAGCAACCAAACATCTGCAAAAAGCTGGCAAAACCAGCTTGACAGAAATAGCTTCATGATTCCATACTGGATCTTGTTAATACCATGCTAATGAAGGAACGACTTGCCTATTACCATCAAGAGTATTGCAAAGCCAGTTCAAATACAATCAGATGCAGGCCTTCAGGCTTGTAGAGGAATTTAGGCCAGTCCCACAGATGATAAAAAGTTTATATTCACTTTTATTTTATTCTGTGCATTAAGCAGAATTGAAACATAAACAACAAAAATGTAGCTGCAAAATATTTCTTATGATTGGATGTCAGTCCTTTTTTTTTTCATTTCTGCTATGAAATTAACTTTTTTTTAATTAGAAACCCATTGTGTTCACGACAATTATTAAATTTTGCTTTAGGAGGAACACCATATTGTGGAATGACATGTGCAGAACTCTATGAAAAACTGCCTCAAGGGTACAGACTGGAAAAGCCTCTCAACTGTGATGATGAAGTGTAAGTAACTGCCTCACCAAAAAAACCCCAACAAAACAGAGTAACACAGGATCTGCTACAGGAAATATATGATGTCTACAAGAAACTAATAAACTAAGCATTTTTTCCAGAAAAACAAAACCTACATTTTTCTAAAAAGCATTTTTAAAGGGGTACACAAGTGGAAATAATTACGCAAGTCCTTTTATAACCGCCATGCACTATTATTTGCCATGAGCCCTTTCCCAGGCTCTCTGCTCCTGCCAGATATCCTGTTCCTTACACACATCTGTCCAGTCTTTAGCTTAAAGAGAGCTTTTTGATTATTCCAGAGAAAAAGAAAATTCTATTCAGACAGCAACGCTGTGCAAAATTTAACTCCAGCTATATATGAATCCATTTTCTTTTGAAAAATGGAATGTACGTCATCTTCCAATAAACATGAATTTGTATCTTTTTTCTATGTATCTAAACTATCAGATGTTGGTGTTTGATTTTTAAAGGTATGACTTAATGAGACAGTGCTGGAGAGAGAAACCATATGAAAGACCTTCATTTGCTCAGATACTGGTGTCACTAAACAGGATGTTAGAAGAAAGGAAGGTAAGAATGAATCCCTAGAAAACAATTAGGCCATGAATAATTTCAATATAGTTTGTGATTCTTGAGGTAAGACATCTTGCATCACACTCTTTCTATTTCCTTCCCAGACTTATGTGAACACTACCCTATATGAGAAGTTTACTTATGCAGGAATTGATTGCTCTGCTGAAGAAGCTGCTTAAGACAGGAGAAATCTTCATTCATCAATGACATATTGAAGAAAACCAAGACTCAATCTGCTGGAGCCCAAAATGTGATGCGCTCTGTAGAACTCTGTATAGCTCTAACTGTATATAATACAGTGATACTGTTTTACTACAGATATGTATGTGTATATCACACAGTAACCTCTGCTTCCACAGGCTGCAGAAGTGTATATACTGTTCAGAGTAGGAATAGACTGAAGTCATGAAATATGCCACTTCATGTGCAGGGTTTTTTTTTTTTTCCTAGTCTGCAGATATAGTGTATACATACATATTGTAATGCATTAGGTATTGCCATCTTAGATATTTTTGATACTTTTGAAGAGCTACTGATAGTAAATGGGGATATTACTGCATCATTGTGCAGACATTTCATTGTGATTCAAACAAAAATGCTAAGCTCAACGTGACAAGGGGAATTGCAAGCAGATGTCAATCAAGTATGCTCATCAAGGATAATTAATTATTAAGACTCCTATTTGAATGTAGAAGTGAGCTAGTGGAAATAATCTGTTATGAAATTCTGTTGATACTTCTAAGACAGAAGGCATGCTGCGGTTCTTTCATTGTCCAGTTTAACAGTCAGTGTTTGCCTGGATGCAAAATAAGCATGTATTTTGAAGTGTTTAATGCTACTGGGGGGCAGCCACACAGCAATTATCATGAAGCACAGGACTGAGAAACATGCGACATAGTGTAAAACATTTTTACAATTAGCCTGGTTATACATGGGGCTTATTCAATTTGTGTTTAATAATTTCACTGCATAATTATAAATTACTACCTATTATGTACTAGCAGGGCTTGCTTACTTTTGCTTATTTTACCCCTTATGCAGGCTGTATTCTGGTATAGCCTCCTAAAAATACTGTACTGAAATGCTACAAAACAATGATATTTGGCCTGCCAGAAAGGTCTTCTAGTCCTTAGGATAGACAAATAGAGTTAGGATTGGCCTGAGCTTCTGGTATCAAGTCAACAGTGTGGGATCCTGTAGACTTACCCTATTAAAACTTCACTTATCAGCTAACCTCATGCTTTGAACATATGTTCTCACCACACCCTGCCCCATAACTCACAAGCTCATAACTGACCACCAGACTACAGGGACTCAGGAGATCAGGTCTTGGAGGAAGATGCTAGAGAGAGTAAGAAAAGAAGGCTTCCCCTTCTAACACTCTGTGTGTGAGTATAACATTGGTTACAAGGCAGTGATATAACAGCAGGGATATAATGTTACTACAGAGTAACATTACTGGAATATGCCAGGCTGACTCAAACAGAAGCTCCAAGTGCCTTATTAAAAGGCAGTAAGTCAACAAACAAGGGTGCTGAGATCACTCATGTGGTCCTGAGATAAGCAGAACTTGCACTGTAAGAAGAGGTGGCAGGTGTAAGCCAGAATTTTACAAAGAGCACACAGATTCACTGGACCAAAGAACAGCTCTAAAATGGAAAAGAGAAACAAATTCCACCATATTTTCCAGGAACAAACTACTTGGCCAGGCTCTTTTGAAGCATGGGCATTGCATTTTGCAGTCCAACCAGGCTCCTACATGTCAGTGAGGTGAATAGGAACAGACCTCCATGGGTGCTTTCTAGGCAGCAAGGCAAAACTAACTGACCGCTGTTAGAACTGCTCTGCTTTCTGTATAGAATTTTTCACGTGCCCAAAACAGCTTATTGTCTCACACATTCCTAACAAGCAGACACAACTGACTATTCTGCTACTTGATGTGAACCGCTTCTTCTGTGGCAAACCTCTACCTGGACCAAAATGCCACATAAAAAAAAAAAATCAGTGTCATTCTTTTACCCTATAAGTCTTAGTATTGTCTGCATTTTAAGTGCTCAAATCTCACTGTAAATTTAGCTGAAGAGCATTTAAGTGCTATTATAAATGTTCTTCATATTTTCATTTAACACTGTGGAACACAGATTTCTAAACAGCTGAAATGATTTTTTTTTAAATTGCTATTTTAAAAATACATAAAAGATAAGAATAACTCAAATACGGAGCTTTTGATATACCTATTCAGTCTGTTCACCAGAGAACTGTAGGTATTAGAAACATTCACCAGCTCTGTCAAAGTCTCAGATAGACTAATTACTTCTATACTTGCAATGTGCGCTAGGTATCCCAGGTTCAAGCAGCTAGATTTTACTGCCTGTTGTCCAGTGCTGGAAAGCCTGATTTATGGCAGTAGGTGGCATACAAAAGTCTTCAGTTTAACCATTAGCAGGTTTTATGTTCTGCTTTTCACAGCGCATTACATTAATTCCCAAATCACCTCCTTCCCAAATGTTTTCTGCTTGTTTCTGTGCTGTGAAGAGCATAGAGCCAACAGTTTTCCATTATTTCAAACACCGCATATCCTAACATTCTTCATACACCTCCATCTATTTACATCTGCTGATATCTGAAGTCTGATATGACTTTAGAGTTATCATCAGATATTCCCAATGTTGTCTTTCAGTATTGCAGCATCAGGTTCCCCATATTCTCTCACACAGTTACCCAGCTCATGATCAGTACAAGTTTTTGTTTAGGAAAGAAAAGAATCGTTTCAGATAAGTGGAGTAAGCCACGCTTTGAGGAGCATGTGACACAGAATGACACGTAACTGCTTATAATCAACTGTCATTTACAGTTTGAAAAGAAATAATCAGTCATGTGATCAGAGAAAAAGGACCCTCTAAGAAGAGAAAGGCAGAAGGCCTCGACAAAACTTCTCCCAAGCCTTTTGCCTCACCATCCTCAACTTCCATTTAGCTCAACAGCTGTGACTGTTTAACGGTCTGAGTGCAGACAAAACTTAAACTCCTTAATATGTCCAAAACTCAAGAGCTACAGAAGAATACAGTCTGCTTAGCAGGAAAGCTAAGAAAGGATCTGAGAACAGACATCACCGGCTAGTGTAATGCAGGGTTAACTAGATACCATTGTGAGGGCAAAAGTAACAAAAACTCCAAATAAGCACCTTTATCTTCATTAGAAGGGCTGAAAAGTAATATATGACTACCCTTTGTGGTGTCTAAATTCAGATGATCCACTTAATGGTTGTAATTCTCCCACTCTTCAGTAATGGAAAAGTATACACACAACTGGTGTTAAATAATGGGGAGGGATATTTAATTCTTACTTCTCTGTGGACAGATTTTGCCTGACACAACTTTAAGGTCAAACACAGGCCCTTTCCACTACCTAAAATATAATGGTCAGGCATTTCTGAAAGTAAAATACGAATTGTTGACCATTACATACATCTCATCAAAACATATAAATACCTGGTGGAAGGAAGTAAGTCAGATGGAAGCAGCCTCTTCTCAACAGTACCCAGTGACAAGACGAGAAGCAGTGAGCATAAACAGAAATTTAGGAAATTCCAGTGAGGGTGGTCAAGCCATGGAAGAGGTTTTGCAGAGTCTCCACCTTTAGAGATATTCAAAATTTGACTGGCCACCATAAAGGACTAGGCCAGATGATCTCCCCAGATGCCTTCCAATCCCAGCTATACAGTGATTCTGTGGGCTGTGCAATATGGGGAAAGAAAACGTAGAACATAAACAGAGATCCAGCTTAACAGCATGAGCAACTAAATTACAAAGGCATAGCTCAGCCATGGTCAAACACAAGTGTTCCCCCTTACTCCTTATTCCATTCCTGTGAGGGTATACAACATTCGCTACTCCCAACACACAATTTTGCCTTTCCCCAAGTCGCAGACTGTTCACCCATTCCCATGTGCAAGGCAACTGGTTTGACACAGGGAAATGCTGATTAAAGAACAGTTGAAACAAAACAAGCCAAACTGTTCCAGTCTGTAATTCAAAGTCCTCAATCAAGGAAACTTAGTGTGGTGTTATAATACTTCAGAGCTCTTTCACATATTCATTTAATAGCACAACATGACACAGGTGATGGCATTCTCACCATAGGAGCCAATACTTTTAGCAAGTCCCTATAAACAGTGGAGGTCCAATCAGATCACAACAGTCTCTCAATCTCCAAAACATAAGCTAAATTTCCAGCTTCTGGCAACTAAGTACCCTGGAGCCACTCATTCACCACCACATCCCGCTTGGTGTAATGGAAAGCATAATCAGGGAAAAAACCAAAACAGTAAACCCCATTGGTTGAGATAAGAACAGTTTAATAATTCAAATGAAGTACAGTATAATACTAAGGGAAATAACAAGTACAGAAATATAGAACTAAGAGGGAACAAACAAAGCAAAACAAACCCCCAACACTAAACAGCAGTGCTGCACAATACAATTGCTCACCACTTGCCAACTTACAGCCAGCCTGACCTGAGCAGTGATCTAGCCCTTCTGGGTGACTCCCCTCAGTTTATATAGTGGGCATGATGTGCTGTGGTATGGAATACCTCTTTGGCTAGTTTGGGTCATGTGTCCTGTCTCTGCTTCCTGCTGGCTTTTTGTGCTCTCCCTCAGTGGCAGAGCATGAGACTGAAAAGTCCTTGATCAGGGTAAGTGCTACTGAGCAACAACTACCATTGTTGTTTTCATACTGAAACCGAAACTCAGCACTGCACCAGAGAAATCTTCCATGTGAGAGTGGTGAGATAGTGGCACAGGTTGGCCAGAGAAGCTGCGGCTTCCCCATCCCTGGCAGTGCTCAAGGCCAGACTGGACGGGGCTTGGACAACACAATCTAGTGGAAGGTTCAGTTGGAAATAGATGAGATTAAAGGTCCATTCTGTGATTCTATCCTAGCCAAAACTAGAACACTAACTCTATATCACTGATATATGTGGGCAAGAGAAAAGTATGCTTATGGCACCCAGCATCAGAGAGATGGCAGCGATATCACTCAGAGCTATGTCACTGTTCCCATTATTAATTGCTCTTATATTCAACACCAGGTTTCAGTTTTGCTGACATTTCATTACTTTCAGCATCAAAAGATTGTTTATTTTGAAATAATTACAAAAAAGTTAGTACCTAAAATTATTTTACTTATTGTGCACAGTATTATATGTATTTGGTTTTAATAATTCAATAATTCAGTAACTTCAAGAAGTTACAAAGGAGACAAGTCCGATGTTTCAGGTTCCTTAGAGGGCCTCAGAGGTACCAGCTTGATCGCTGCTAACAACTTGCTGGATGACTACCATAAGTTTCTTTGCAGAATAGGTCCTACAGAGTAGATATTTGTATGTTTTCTTAGTTTTACTCAAAGCAAGATAAAGACAATCACCACTAAAACGACCTACACTCAAACCTGGGAGGATCATGAGTAAGTAAAGAAAGCAAGTTTGTAAAGAACGTGTCAAAGCCCCTGCTCAAAGCTGTAGCAGGGCCAGTATGCAGGACTGTTCAGTTAATACAGCTGTTGCCTGTCAGTATCTCACAGAACAGGACACAGGCCCCAGGTTCTTTAGTGCTCAAGAAGCAGATAACAGTGATTTTTAAACTTCAACACATATTTTGGCACTCAGTATAATCATTCTTCAGGGTACATACAAGAACTCTGAGATTTTTTACACTACTGAGTTACTCATACAGAGTCCTCAGTCAGGACCGTTTTTCCCTTACCGCTTTCAGCTTTTTTTGGCTTATCAGTGCAAGCATTACTTCAGCTGAGAGCTAGTATTGTACAAAAAATGTCCATTCTTATATTTCCTTCACAGAAAGATAAGTGGCAAGAGGCTCTAAAATCCTCCTGTTTGAAGGTAGTAGATGCTGACTCCTACCTTAGGCAGGAGACAGGTGATTATATCTCAAAGTATAGCTCCGTGAAGGTATTTACTTCTTGAAATACTCTACTTTCTGGGAACCTTTGTAAGTCAGCAAAACTTACTGCTTTTACAGTTGAAAAGCTTCATCCAGGCTCAACTTGTTTAAAAGAGACCAGATGATTCTGCTCTAGAACAGGTCACATTTCTAACTTTACACCTCTTTGTGTCAATTAGTACATTAAACATAGAATCATAGAATAGTTAGGGTTGGAAAGGACCTTAAGATCATCTAGTTCCAACCCCCCTGCCATGGGCAAACATGACTAAGTTTGTTTTCTCTCCCTCTCTCTGAAAACAGATGGAGAAGTAGAGAGAAGCAGGAAGCAAAAGGGAAAAAGGATACAATTTCAAACTTTAATCACACTGTAGAAACTTAAGTTTTATTTCGCAGAGGCTGAACAAGGTGAAATCAATATCCACAACTTGAAACAACAGTACTTTCACTTACTGCAAATGATAGTTTTAAGACACACAGAGTTGTAAGGACGATTACAGAAATACTTTTGACAAAAACAAAAAACCAAACAAAAAAACCAAACAAAAAACAACACAAACAAAAAACCCAAACCAAACCTGTTTAATACCAGAATTTACTCTGTGCATCTTACTTGCACGTATTTTCTGCATTTGTGTTTTCTCCTTCCTGCACACCTTAAGCATCAGAAGTACAGTCAAGTTTTTCCATTAGGTTTTCACCTCTTTACATCAGAAAAATAATTGGTACCGAAGCATTACACAGCAGCAAGCCAAGCTGAGGTTGACTTTTTTCCACTCACATCTTGCTCCTCCAGAGCCATAATAATCACTGTTTTCTTGTTCTATTATCCTCTCTGACCTTCCAAAGGATTAGTTCCATGCAAGCCATTGCATTTTCCCTGGAATCATAACCAACTAGAAAAGAGCAAAAAAAAAAATTGTTTTTGCTAGATTATTTCTTTATAGAAGAACGGTAGCTTTGCTTATTAAGGTGAAAAATTGTTGAACACACTAAGAAAAACCTTGGTATTTGACAGGTTTTGGTGCAACTTGCTACTACCAGAATTCAAAGCAATAATCACATGCTTCTAGCAATCCAGTATTGTCCAGCAATGTTCAGTTTATCACCACATCCTCCAGCTCCAATATCCAAGGGAGCCTGGATTACCAGCCTAGAGTTACTACTCAAGAGTAACCTCCATTGTCCAACATAACTGCCTTTGGAAAACCAGCTTCCCCAAGTCATGTACTTTCAAATCAGAAGTTGGAAGAGTAGCATATGACAAGTTGATTTTGCAACCAGATGGTAAATTTCTACCTTAGTTAAAGACAGTCTAGTTGTCCTGATCTACTGAAATCCACTACAAAATCTGAACAGAATAATGGATTTAAATTATATATGATTTAAACAACCACTTAATAAAGTTAACAACTTGCAAGTTTATGCATTTTATGCAATTCCCATAACTTAGTAACTATAATAACAGGAATTACAGTATAAAGGCTTTAACACATTCTGGCTGGGAAAAAAAGTGGTAGTCATCCAAACAAGAAATGCATACAATCTTCTCATTAGTTGGTACTTACTATAGGCATCAGAATGCTGTCTCTAAAATTAAAACAATACAAGAAAAGGCTGGCTGCTGGGTTAATGGTAATTAACCACTGAAAGTTATGAGCATTCCCTGCTGAAGGCCAAAGTTGCATGTTGAGATTTCCCTGCAACTTTAGGATAGGTGGAGAACAGACCTACTATATTCAGCCATCATCTTCATAAGCAGAAGTTTGATACAGTGTCAAATTTTCACATGGACTAATTTGAAGGCATACCTCATTAACCCCTATACAAACTGATGAAGACAAATCTAAATCCTGTGTCATTTAGATTTTATTCACCATTTAGAATATAAAAGTTTTAATAAAGGTACTGATGATATCAGATAAACAGGCTTTGGACAGCATGTGGTTAATTCGGAAACCAGAAAAGTTGTGGAAGAAATGACAGCATACAGATGCTCCATCCTCGGCAGTGTGCAAGGCCACGTTGTACATAGCCTTGGCCACACAGTCTAGTGTGAGACATCGCTGCCCATGGCAGGTGGGTTGGAATTAGATGATCTTAAGGTCTTTTCCAACCCTAACTATTCTATGATTCTATAGAGAACAGCATTTTCATTTGAAGGTGGCAAAATCCCCTCTCCCTCCTACGTTTCTGAGCTGGTAGCTCAAAAAAGAAAAATGTATTGCTTCTTTGAACTACAGCACTGAATTACTGCACAGTTTCCATATCTACCAATTCCACAACCACTTCAGGCAGGGGAGAAAACCTCAAAATAATAAGTTGTTAATAAATAATAAAATAAAAAATAATTCTTAGATGTAATTGGGGTGTTTCATTCCCCAGAGAAGCAGATGACTTAAGTGCTATCACAACAAGAGATGACTCAGAAGTAAAAGTACAAGCTTCTAGCTTTCTCTGGTAAAACTGACATGCCAATGGTTTGAGATCATTTTTTACATGCAGCAGCCTAGACTCAGAAACAAAGATTTTCAGGCATTTAGACATGTCGATGCAATTCAGATATCTTCTGGCTTAAAGCAGTGCAGTCAAAGAAAGCTAAATCACCAGATACCTACTGCATTCTGACAGCAAAGGGTGTTTCATTCTAATAATCCCTAGTTTACAAAGAAAGCAAATCCAGACTTGAAATTAATAAAGTCTAATACAAAAACAATACAAACTAGCACAAAGCAGCAGCACAAACTGACAAAAACATTAGGAATGGAAGTAATGAGTCAGGACTTTTTAGGTTTGGTTTTTTTTTCCTAGACATGACAGCTAAATAGCTCTATAGTTTAAGCTTGGATTTTAGCTCAGTGGTGATCAACAACGAATGATTAAATCCAAATTTAAGCAGAAAAGTCTGCTAAAGGCAGAATTTTTACTATTTGGAATAACCATTTTATAGTCTGTAGAAATAACTTTTGACATTCTTCTTACCCTCACCAGAGAGGTGTGCATCAGCCTGCAAGAGCAAAGGAAGTCAGGGGATATAAGCTTTGACAGGCAGATCCAGCTACTCCACTGGGTATCAAATGCCATCAAGTTTTCTCAGTGTGACCATTTATGCACTTCCTGGGTAGTGGAGGTATGTTAGCAGAATAGAATATTATTTATGGTCTGGAAGGCTTCACTGATAAAAGCAAATATGAATCTGCCAGTTTATTTGAACAAACCGAGTATCTAGAATCAGATTAAAAAATCCTTTAGAATGGCATGGTTAATGCAAAATATATTTGTCAAATGCAATGCTTCATAAGTATTAGATGCATGCTGTAGAACAGATCCATTGATTTGTCTTTGGGGGACAGCAAAGAAACTTACTTTAATTTTACTACGGAAAATCCCATCTGAAGAGCTCCTGTATGAGACTGGATAAGCAAATGAATCCTGACGTAGATGTTAGACTCATCATACTACCTTCACAATTGTAAGAATGTCCCTTTGCAAGTGAAAGAAACTGGAACACGTTCATATAACCCTTTGACAAGAGAGCTGTACTGAGGGGAAAATGAGTGAGAGGCTATATGCTACTCAGTTGCCATCCAGAGTTAAATCACACCACCAACCATCTTACCTTTCAGGTATATCCTCTGCTTTTACTACACTATTGAACTAAAGATATCCAAGACAAAGCTTTAAATGACAGCAAGTGTATTATTATCTTTTCAGTTTTCTGGGTAATTCCTGTCTCCCATTTCCTGAGGCAATATATTCATTGCTTAATAAGAACCCAAGCTCTTACCATCATCTTGATGAATTCTCCTGAGGTAATCAGCTGTGAGACTTCTAAGTGTTCTTTTGTGAGGCAAACCTAGCGGATGAGGAAACACCATTGATGTGTCCACCACCATGTCATGAATTAGCTGAAAAAGGGCAGAGGCTACAGTAATGATTACACATCCAGTTACAGTCATGCACGTCCTTTATCTATTAAAAAAGGATAAAAACCCATCTAGTATCTAAAGTACTTTCCTTTCTCAATAATATGGATGATCAGGGGACTGGAGCACCTCCTGTCTGAAGATAGGATGAGAAAGTTGGGGCTGTTCAGCCTGGAGAAAAGAAGGCTGCATGGAGACCTCAAAGCAGCCTTCCAATATCTGAAGGGGGCCTATAGGGATGCTGGGGAGGGACTCTTCATTAGGGACTGTAGTGAGAGGACAAGAGGTAACGGGTTCAAACTTAAACAGGGGAAGTTTAGACTGGATATGAGGAAGGAATTCTTTACTGTAGGGGTGGTGAGGCACTGAAATGGGTTGCCCAGGGAAGCTGTGAATGCTCCATTGCTGGCGGTGTTCAAGGCTGGATTGGACATAGCCTTGGGTGGCATGGTTTAATGTGAGGTGTCCCTGCCCCTGGCAGGGGGTTTGGAACTAGATGATCTTAAGGTCCTTTCCAGCCCTAACTATTCTATGATTCTATATGCCCGAACTAATGCTTGAGCACCAAACACTACACCATCTGTCCTGTGTGTCACTTTCTATTAGAGAATGGAAAGCTGTGGAAAAATTATCCTTTGCAGTGATTTCTGTGGCATGCATTGACATTTATTTACCAGTTGTATATATACGGAACATGATTCATTCTGGTTTTAGATAGCCAGTACGATACCGCAAATTCTCACTTGCATCAACCTTTAGATATCACTAGCAGGGAAGCATATCAAGGCTAAATTCTAATTCCCTCATTAGTAATATCACAGAATGGTTGAAGTTAGAAGGGACCTCTGTAAGTGATCCTGTCCAAACCACCTCTCAAGCAGGATGTCCGAGAACCTGTTGCCCAGCAACATGTCCGGATGGTTTTTGGGCATCTCTAAAGGAGAGGACTCCACAACCTCTCTGGATAACCTGTGTCAGTGCTTGGTCACGCTCATAGTGAAAAACTGTTTCCTGATTTTCAGAGGGAACCTCCCGTACTTGAGTCTGTGACTGCTGTCTTAGGTCCTGGCACTAAGCACCACCGGCAAAAACTTGGCTTAGTGTTGTTCACATCCTTAGAATTATGGAATAGTTAGGGTTGGAAAGGACCTTAAGATCATCTAGTTCCAACCCCCTGCCATGGGCAAGGACACCTCAAAGCAGACCATGTCACCCAAGGCTCTGTCCAACCTGGTCTTGAACACTGCCAGAGATGGAGTATTTACCACTTTTTTGGGCAACCTGTTCCAGTGCCTCACCATGAGAGCCTTCCTGAGCAGATGGTTATGTTTCTCATGGAATATTGCTGCCTTTGATATTTAATAGCATAATTAACACATTTCTGGTACCTAAGGTAATTACTTGACAGGCAGCATAATTATTTACAGCAATTCTAAAAGAATACCTTAGTGTTACTTCAATTGTCACTGCCTTTTATGCATTGGGTGGCCTGAGTTCAGCAAGATGAGAAAACATACAATTCTAGGTTTCTGTGAACTCAGAAATAAAGACAATATTATTCAGTAGTGATGTATGGTTCCATAATTAGAAGCACAATACAGCAAATTAGGAAGCAGAAATGTGAAGACATATACTATAGTGTATTTTGTACACACATCTTTTCCTGATATGAAATACTTTTAATACAGCTATCATATAACAATCAAGTACATTTAATTCTTTTTTCATACCTGATGATCTGCTGAAATGCAACATTCTTTCTAATTTTTTAAATTTATTAGAACACAGTAAAAACAATTAGCCTCCTCCTAAAATTGTCTTCAAAACTGGCTACTTTACCTTGAGAGCAAATAAGTCATTTTCCAAGTTGTGTCCAATTAAAATTGTATCCACACTGAACAGGTTTAGCAGAACTGCCTGTACAGCCCGAAGAGTTGTTGTGGTATTTTTCAGATCATTCTCCTTTACACCAGAAAGTCTAAAGAGAGATTAAAAGTTTCATTAGTAGAAACACTAAGAAATACATACAACTAGGTTTGCAGTGGTCATTTCCCCAGCATCTAAACTCTAACCAGCTTAAAAAATAAATAAATAAATAAATCACACAGTGTTGAAGTCAATGTAAGACTTTTTTTCATTCTCTTCCTTTTCACCTAGGTAGTATAAGATAAACTAAGGTAGGTGATATTAACTTAGCTCTACCACTACAAGTGACTAAGCATATTCAAGCATGGACCAAAAGACAGGGCCCTGAGCAAGCAAATACTAGTGTTGAAATAGGAACACATTACATTGATTCTCCTCCAAATTCCTTTACAGTGAGGCTCAAAAACCTGTGTTTCTTCACAGAGCTGTTGCAGGACTTCAGAGAACTAACAGGAATCAAAAACATGTCTTTCAGGTCTCAATAACAAAACCCAATAGGAAGAGCAAATACATGAGACCTACACTAAATACAGACAAATCTTATTAAGCTGTACAGTCTGATGATCTCAATACATGGCTTATGACTGTATTTTTTTTTGTGAAAAAATACTTGCAGATGACATTTACATTTGCTTCTGCCACCTTAAGGAATTGAGCAAGTTCTGGGAGGTTTAACTTTTTTTTTCTGAATTGGAAAAAAAGGTCTTTTAATGTGAAAAAAAAAAATGGAACTAGGCAAAGAGAATATTCCTTCCTAATTGAGCCTGTAACAACAAAAGCCTCATTGCTGATTGAAGGTCTTTGATTATGTTACTAGAAATAGACATTTGAGAGAAGGATGTTTCTTCTTGTATAGTTATCTGCCAATTTATTAAGTCTAATCCTGAAGTATTATAGAGTAAGTAAGCATACCTTATATCGTAGTCCACAACTTTACCATCTGGTTTAACAAATGCATCATAGACAACCTCTAGTTTAGAATCAACCACTGTGACTCTAGTTAGTTCCAAGCCACGGGTTGTGTAACACTAAAGAAAAAAGTACATTTAATGAGCATTTACACAGCAATGTTTCCTTATATTATGTAAGTTGTTCATAAAGCACAACAGGCTACCAAGTCAACAGATCCAAATAATTTTGCCCACTGAATACTAAACACCAAAGGTCAGTCTTGTAGGATGACTAGTCACACTGAAAGGTCTAATCAGAGTTCTGCAGACCTAAAAGACTTCAGTGCCAAGCTACAACAGCTAGTAAATCACTTCATAAAACAGCAATATAATTTTCTATTAACTGAACCAAAGTTTTTAGGTAGCTCATACCATCTCACAGTTCAGAGCATATACATCATGGGTTCCATCAAAGGGCGGTGATTTTATCAATGTCTTCATGAAGCCTTCCAATTTCTCCCTTCTCCCATCATGAACATGAAGCTGCAAAGTTTCCATGGGTATTTAAGTGTAAGTTTGCTAGATATATCTTACACAAATTGCCAGAAAATTTGTTTCTTCAACAGACTCAGGAGCAAATATATAATACTTCTTGTCAGTATTTGCCACATAATTCAGTGAACACTAATAAGTAAACCTAAAATGCTTGTACCAAATCATTAACACTGTCCCATAACTTTCTATAAAGCCAAAAGAACAGACAGTGAGATACTGCTTAATATAAATCTTAGAACATTATTCCTACCTTTGCAATCTGACATCCAGGAGACCCAACTACTCTCTCACAACAGCTATAACGTTTTTCCACACCACCGGGTACTGATAAACAGAAAAGTTGGTAATTGAGCAGTAATAACAGCAACTAGCAATGGCAAAAACAAATCAGTATCCTCACTTGGCCTCGCAAATTTCCTTTCCATTTTCTCCTTAAACAGCACTGTGAAAACCAGCAAGTGTCACGTATGCCAAGATGACAAACTCTACATTGGTCCCTCCCAAGATAAAGTTTTCATAAAAAAGAAATACCAATAAATAGGAAAGAGAAAGTTGCACTATGGTCTAGAAGGTTCTCCTTGAGGGGAATATTTAATACAGATTCTGAGTATTTAAGGCATCTCTTAGAATACATGACAAGCCTCTCTTAGAAGTCAATGCAAGGCTACCTTCTTCCCACACAGTTTTATTAATATCAGCTTTCCTAAAGTTAGGGCATATTCAGAGAAAACAGGCTTTACTAACTGGACACATTCCCAGAAGAACAGCAGAATGTATCTCAGCTGAACCTTGTGGGGAAAAAAGTTTCTTACTTTGATCTTGTTCAGCTTTCACATGAGATGTTATAACATTTAACAGCTTCCATAAAGATTGAAAGCCAAGGATACCTACCTCTTTGTTTCAATACTTCACCAGAATGATAGTTGCATTCCTCTTTACGTTGATGTGCTCCCGAAGAAGTAACAGCATATATTTCACCACACCTACAGCAGACCCTTCTGAAAGCTAAAAACACCCCAACAAACAAAAAAAAGCCAATAAGCAGAGCGTATTTCCTAGGTGGCTTGCCATGAAGTTAAAAAATGGTGAATTGAAGTATAAAACAAGTTACATGAACAGCACATGAGAAAACAGAATATCAATACACAAGAAGCCTCTCAAGATTAGCCATGTGTCAAAAATAAGTTCCTCTACAGCACAATAAGAAATTCAAGTTTACCTACAACCTTTATCACTAAGTTGGAACAAAAATTCAAGAGACCTGTGAAGATTCATGGTTTAGCTTTGAAAACTTGCGAATTTACATGCAGTCTAGACACTAAATACGGAACACTGCCTTAATGTATAATTTTATACCCATGTATTTTACCGTCCTGTGAACAAGTGGCTGAAATTCAATTTTGTTGCAATCTACTAGGCACTTACCATTACATCCAGCATTTTTTACACCAGTTAGAATAGCACTACCATTTTTTCCAGGATATTGTCGAGGGAAGTTATTTTCGTTCAACTGTTCCTTAGTCAGAAGATACTGTTTTAAGAGTTCATATAAAGCACCACCTGTAAATGCTAAAAAAAAAAAAAAAAAAATCACCAAACCTAAAGCTTAAGCAATATTAAAACAACTGTAAGTAGCACTTAAACACACTAGTACTTCCAAAATAAAACAAAAGCATAGTTACAAGTTGTGCACTATAGTTTGCATGCAAAATGTATATGCTTGTATCCCAGAGCAATTAGAAGTGATTAGAGGTGAAGAATTATTCAAAATAGACACTATATAGGCATAATGATTCACTAGCTATCCCAGAAAGGCTATATATGCAATACTAAAAAACAGTCTTCCTAAACAACCTTTTCCACCTAGGAAAGAGTTTTCAGTTATAAAGAGGGAATTGTGTTAGAAACCCTTGCAGCAGCAAATAGATAAAGGCTGACCAAAACCAGAGCAACATTTTCATGCTGAAATAAGCCCATTTATAGGCTGCAGTAGAGAACTGACATCTACCTTCCCTTTTCTTTACCTTTCTCTTCCTCTGACTGTAGTGATCCAGTGTCACTGGAAGATCTGCTGTTATTAAGTTGCCCTGAATGCAGGAAAACATGTCTTTAGTACTTCTTCTCAATTTCAGATTTCCTGTTAATATCCTAAACAAATATTTATAAATCAAGCCACCAATTTATTTCAGTGATATATTTCTATAAAAGGATTTAAATATACAGAAATATATTTTGTAAAGTTAAAATATATAATGATTTTTCAGACATTTTTCTGCTGTTGTTATTTCTACACTTATAACCCATTAAAAAAAATAAATCTTAATTGAAAACAAAACTACCTCTTAGCCTTTTGAGAGTCTTCACTGCAAGATTCAGGTACATCTTTCTATTGCCACATCGATCATAAATAGATTGTTCTTCTATCAGCGCCTGCATTAAAAAAAGAAATAAAAAAAATAATTAAAAACATAGACTTTTAGTGAGCAATCCATGCTCTACAAAAAGCACGGCCATTTAGAATCTGAGACTGTGAACCTAGAGGTAGTTACACATGCCATTAGTGTCCTAAATCTGAAATGCAACAGGAGACACAAAGTCAGATGGATTTAAAGTCCTGCTCAGAGAGGGAGACACTATGGTGAAACGCACTGTTACCAAATAGGATCTACAGTGTATTTTACAAACCCACCTGAATACTAGAGCTCTGTTTGATGTAGTGAAGATGCTGAGTGCTATCACTGCATATATCGGAAGTATTTAAAGTAGGAGCACAAGAGAAAGTCCTAAATCTATCTATAATTAAATTATGAGACCATTATTGGAATCTAATTATTTTATCACAGGGATTAAGGAGGTGACACTTTTAGTCTATAAATACCCTCATAGCAAAAGAAAAACAAAAGAAAAAAAATTTGATTGCAGAATTCTGTCTAGCAGATGTAAAACATGGATGATCCATTGGGTGAAAACTAAAGCTACCGAGGTTCAGGTTAGAAAGAAAACCCACATTTTTTCACAGCCAGGATAATGAACCATTGGAACAAGTTTTCTGGGCATGTGGCAGTTAAAAAGACAATTTGGCACATGAAGCAAAGATCTGTTGGGGAAAATCAGTGCTTCAACTCAGAATTTAAACCTAGTCTCTGGAAGGATTTGAGCACTCTTATGGTAACCATTCCTTCTGGTGAAATTCCCTGGCTAAAGACAGCTTTTTTGATCCTGCTCCACAGGAGACATCATTTTTAGGTCAAGAAAAGTCTCCTTAATTTTGTTCTGTAAAGTTGTAAGGAGCAGAAACGAGGAAGGTCCAGCACCTTTTAATGAGGAAGAAGCATGCTCAAAATAAGGAGTACACGCATTAATCTTCTGGGGAAGAAAACCACTTCTTGCTTAGTTTTATTTTACTGTTAACACTACCTGGGGAGTTAACAAAAAGTGAAGCTTATTTCAGGCATAAACAGTGACGTCTAACAATCACTACAGCATGTACAATTCACAATTCGCAACCTCTAAGCAAAGGAAGGGAAAGGGGAAAACAGATGAACCTGAGAATTATCACAGGAGGAAACTCTTCACTATGAGGGTGCTGAGGCACTGGAACAGGCTGCCCAGAGAAGCTGTGGCTGCCCCACCCCTGGAAGCGTTCAAGTCCAGGCTGGACGGGGCTTCGAGCAGCCTGGTCTAGTGAAGGTGCCCCTGCCCATGGCAGAGGTGTTGGAACTAGATGATCCTCAAGGGCCCTTCCAACCCAAACCATTCTATGATTCTATGAAGTTAAAGGTAAGGCAAAAGAAACATTACTTTGTGAGAATGAAAATCAGGCATACCAAGATGCTCTACTTATTATAGAGAACACAGTAACAGCAGAGTAGTATCATGTGATGTTTGCCGAGATTCCATTCAAAGTATGATTAAAAACGCCCACAATCTTATCAGCACACCTCCATAAATTGTTTTTAATTCCAGCTTGCAAGAAATTTAGATCACCTAAAGGTTAAGCTTGGGTTATTTGTGCTTGTCAGACAATATCTGCTGGGAGTAGTACTTGGTGTGGTACAAATAAAAAATACAAGATCAAAGGCTCAAAATGATTCACACATGTTTTCCTTCTGTTCTAAAAAATCACAAAACCATTATAATGTTTCAGGAAGCTGCCAGTATTTACAAGATTTTTATTTTGCAGTAGCAAAAGAAAAGTTTTTCTTTTTTAATACCAAAATGGCATGTCTTATTTGAAGCTAATTTACAGTGGTAAAGACAAATACTTTTGGTTGGAGGAAAGTGATTGATAACAGTGGCAAGTGTAAGATTAAGTACATTTTAACTTCTGCTTACTGAAATATTTTACTTTAAAAAAATTAACCAAACAAAAGGAACCCCACCAACACATTGTGCAAGATAAAACAGTTGACTTATTTCAGTTGAAGATTTGTAAAGAAAGAGCTATAAACCATAACGAACCTTGTTAATAGCCTCATTCACTGTGCTACATGTTTTGACACATTCTGTAAGAAAGCAAGTGAAATATCGCTGTCTTGTTTCTTGTGGTACTTTGCATCCTGATTCTGGAGTGGAAGGCCTTTTCCAAGTAAAAACCTTAAAAAAACAAACCAAACCAAAATCTTATGGTAGTGTGGTTAACATGTAACAAACAACCCAAAAAAATAAAATTAATTCAGCCAATTCTTTTGTCCATCCTCATAGGAAAAACCCTAAGTAAAAATCAAACACTGCTGAATAGCTAGCTATTCAGAAAACTGGAGTTGCACAATACAGGGAGCCAAGAACTATCATCAGAAATAGTAACTATAGAGATTTTCCCTATTTGAACTAAACAAATCAGTCTTCCCCTCAAGGTTATGGCAGATATTAAAACTATTTAATTTCTTTTTTTTCTTAGAGGAAGTTCAGTTGTCCAGCAAGGACTAGCAGTTCAGTTATGACTAAAGTCATGCTCTCCATCTGTCCTTTATTTCAGACAGTACTTCACTCAGAGCATAAACTAAAGACCCAAAAGACAAGACTAGGAAAAAAATAGTTATTTTTAGGAATCTATAGCCTTTGTTAGATAATGCAATGTAGAGTTTTTGCATATCACATTTTTCTTATTTTAAAATAACACAGAATTCATCACAGAAAATCATCACACTCAACAATCTGCCTTACGTTAGGTTAACTGTAGTACTATCACACCCAAAAAAGTCCAAAAAGTTACAAAAAAGCATTGTGTATCAAACGTGGTAATTTGAGTCATATGTCTATATCACATTTATTTGCTAAGAAAGATCTTTTAAGAGCAGCATTTAAATATGTGCTACTACCAAGGAGGAGGGTTTTGCACACAGGGAACAAACGCAGCATCACTGTCATAACTTAGTCTCGCTTTTATTGCCGCATGCAATATTCTACTTAGGAAACCAGGTACATACTGGAGAATGGAAGCTTGCTCGCTGAATTCTTGCATTATGATGTTGCTGCCAAGGAGACGCCTTGAAAAGCACCATTTCATTTTTGTTACGTACCTAATATGCACATACACAAAACCAGAGTTAACATTCAGGTAGCTCCAAATCACAGCAAGATGGTGTTAAAGTTAACACACTGCGTCTTAAAATGAAATTTTGCTATCAGACTCAGCATGCTGCTCCTGAAAGGAAAATGTTAAGCTGAAACAGCTTAGGGGTGGTGGAGGTGGGGTTAAAGAATTATGCTCTCTATTAACATTGCCATCTAAAGTACTGTAAAAACAGAAAAAGTGAAGGCCACACACAAGTGCTGTATCTGAAATTTCATGGTAGATACCTCCACTCCAAACTGACTTTTCAGTTCTCCTTAGTGTTAGCTGCTCTTGTCAGCAGCTTGTTTTACCTGCATCTGGAACCAGCTCTAAGTATTACTTGGTACAGCTTTTAACAGAAAAGTTGATGAGACATTTGCTCTAATTTCAGGATATTTTTTCAATTAGATTACAAAACTCCGCCAACTGAAGCTCAACACATATTATACTGATCCTCAGTTTATTACAGGATTATAACTCACGTCAAATTTTGCCATGTGTGCAATTCTTCTCTTTTGCCCAGGAACATTTACTTTGGTTTCTAACAAATTGAGATCTAGATTTCTTCCATGGGCCTATTAAAAACAAAAATAGACTATTTAGACCAAATCTTATGAAGCTCTAAACTTCAGCAATATTCTCATGACCCATTCACTCTGATGTTTCAGGATATACAGTCAAAAATTCAGCAGGAAAAATTACAATTCCATCAACATTAGACAGTTATTTTACATTCAAAACACAGTACTTCGAACATGAGGTAGTGGTACTCAATATAGCTACATTTGTTAATAAGAACAGGAGACTACTGAATACTCAACTGCCTCTAAAGCTTTTCTTATTACAGTAAAAGTAATAGAAACCCATCTAGCAGGGAACTACTCAGAGCAATCTTCTGCTTCAGGAAGCAGAGATTACCCATTGTTAAACTAGAGAATCATTACGTGTTCCTTATGATTTTGTCTACCGGTCATGAAGTTTCAACTATTTAACCATAACTAACACATTTTTGGAAAGAGTACGTGAACTTGACTAGATATCACATCCTGCCCTAATATGTTCAGAAAATACCCAAACCACTGAAAGGAAAACAAAATACCTGCTTATCATGGTCCTTCTTTTGTGCTTCTCTTTCAAACTCATCAAAAATTCTTCGACATTCCTCTAAAGTATCATCTGGTTCAGAGAGCCCCGTGTCCTCCGCACTGGCTTCTGCTTCCTCAGTGGAGGAACCCAGCCCACTTTCTTTCTTATTTAAGTAATAAGTTGAATACGGGTATATATCTTTTGCAGTATCATTTCCACTACTTCCTTCTATATTCTGTCTTTTCTCTGCATTTATAATTTCCTCATGAGGTCTTCCAATTGCAGTTCCATCTTTTGATGAGTGACCAGTACACAAGGGAGACTCCATTATTCTTCTGCTCTTCACACAGCCTTCATTAGTAATACTCTCCTGAAACGCTTTGACCAATATATTAGTTTTTGCATTTCCTTGTTTCAGAATTCCCTTCTTCATGCCTGCCACAGTAGAAGCAGCTGAAGATATGTGTTTGTCCTCAGTGTAAGTAAGGGCATCTCTTTCTTCCACACCCTTCAATATACCAGTGCTTACATCAGGCAAACAAATCTCGCTTGCTTTTGGAGAAACACTGCCTAGTTTTCCAAGGTCATTTAAACTCTTGCTGTTTTCCTGCAAAGTAACTTCCACAGATTTCTCTTCCCTACTCCCAAGAATGTCTGCTATAGCATCATCATGTAATTTTCCTGCACATATTACAGCAGCTAGCTCTTTGTCCCTGTTAGCACTTGTACAGTTCCTTCTTATTCTTGCCTTTTTATCAGGAACTTCAGGCGGCAGATCAATGACAAGCCTACCTTCATCATCAGAGTCTGAAAGTTCTGTTTCAGGTTTCACTGGGAAAGAGTTTCTCGGCATCTTTGTGATTGCACATCCACTCTTAAATGGAGGCATCTTCGAGTTCCCACCCCAATTTCCACACAGTGGAACGGTTGGGTTAAACAGCTGTTTAGCATTTTCATCCTCATTTGTTTGAGAAGAGTTACCTGCAAAATAATTTTGAAGAAGATTATATTAAATAACAGTTGCTGGACAACTATAACCAACAATGTCTTTCTAACTAAAAGCCAACAGCCATCATTTGTATATATGGAAACTAAAACTATGTGGCATGCATGTGCTAAAATGCACTACAGTTGTTTCCTTAGGAAAAAGTGTCTTTCTGTAAGATAATTTTCCAGGGTTAAATCGTTTCTGATAACTTACTCAGGAATAAAGCACTGTGAGAACTCCTGTTCCTTGACTTGATTCTTAACTGAACCAACTGCTAATTTAATCCTTTTGAGTTTTTCCAAATCACCTGCCTCTCTTTCAGGAAAGACATAGCTATGACCTTAAATTAAGTCATCCTAAACAGCAATCTACAGATTTCAGCTGATGAAAACAGAAATAATCTATTTTATTAATCATGCACAAGACTACAAGTCTCATTGTCCCAAATACCCAGTAACATTTCAAGACAGGCATACTCACAATTTTGCAAAAACTTAAAGCAGCTTCAGAAATTGAATTTCCAACTGCAGATTTAAGTGACTAACAGCTATCTTTTTAGCTTTTGTAGGTTGTGGACTGCATAACAAAACTCAACCTGACACTTTCTCAGCGCATTATATCCTCAAACAGATATTCTGGCAAATCACAAAATGCAGTGGTTATTGCCCTTCCAGAATTCTATTACTTGTTTAGAGACCCTGTCATCCATGAGATCTGTTAGCATCAATTGTGTATTTTAACAAAAATGCTATTTACATTGTCATTTAAAAACACATGCCACGATTTGATTTCAACAGTGATTGTATTAGTAATTACAAAACATTTCAGGGAAATATTAGAAAGTCACATTTTTTTAGTGAACAGGATCCTTTGCAGATTACTCAAAATAAGTAGTTTTGACACTAACACAGTAAGAATACACTAACACAGGGCAGTGCCACAAAGCCTCACAACCCTGTTGCTGTGGGTTAACCCTGCCTGGCAGCTGCAGCCCATGCAGCTGCACTCACTTACCCAGTAGGATGGCAGACAGACTCAGAAGGGTAAAGTGAGAAAACTTGTGGGTTGGTATCAAGACAGCTTACTAGGTAAAGCAAAGCTGTGCACACAAGAAAAGCAAGGAATTAACACACTAGTTCCCATTGGCTGGGAACAACACCCATTCCACGTGTTTAGCCACTTCCAGGAAAGCAGGGCTTCACTGTGCCTATTACTTCAAATGTCTCTTCTTCCTCTTTCTTTCCCCAGCTATTATTGCCACACACAGCATCATATGGTTTGGACTATCCCTTTGGTTAGCCTGGGTCAGCTTTCCCGGTTGTGTCCCTTACCAACTTCATTAATTGCATTTAATGACAGATGCTGGTCACTTGAAAGTAAACACCTATGGACAGTGTTCAACAAGTCCCATCATGCAGCACAGCTACCCGCAAAATCAGCATGTGGAAGTCAGGAAGGGAATGACCCTACACTGGCGGTGGATTTCTTTCTCTTTCTTCCTGACTGCCACAAATATTAGCAACCATCAAATTATGCCAGTACTTTTTCCAGGCTGCCATTCCTTATGCTCTTTGAGAAAGAAAAAACCACCACATCACCATTTACAGCAAACTGTGAAAACCAAGGAAATGGGTTTCCATGTTGTGGCAATTAAGTTCCTGCTCCATTGAAAGAGTGGATGCAGAGAGAGGGAATCTGCACTATGACTGAAGTTTTGGCATTCCTGAGCTGCGAAGGCAGAAAACCAGTACCATCTGCTTAAAAGCCACATTAAGAGACACTTGATTCTCTCCTTGGTTCTCTGGACTACACACTAGTAACTCTTACCTATTAACAATGAATGTAACCCACACCAAACCATGAGACCGACCCAGTTCAAAGTAATCAGAAAGCAGAAAACCTACAAAGTAGCTGCTGGTAGCTGATTACAAGGTAATCAGAAAGCAGAATCAGGTTTTTTTGTTTGTTTGTTTGTTTTTTCCATTAGAATGGGTTGCTAGTATTTTAGTATTGCTAAATTTTGTGATTCCCATTTAAAGTCATTTTAGTACTCAGCCCTTGCCTCTCATGCCCATTTGGCTTTATTGTCAACAGTTTGAAAACAGTGTTTCTGCTAATGCTAATGCTCACTGTCCTGTGAAAACACTTGGCCTTAAGAGGAACATGACAATCATCAAGAAAGCTGGCTACAAATGTTATTACTCATCGTGCTTAAGAAGAAAGCAGAGTACAACAGGAGAGGCATACTCCTCTCGTTGAAGTTTCAGTAGAAAATGCCCAAATGATGTGCAAAGCAGGCCCTTTGCAGACTGCCAATCGGGAAGGAGAGCAAGTAGTGTAATGAAGATTAAACCCAACCAACATTCCAATACAAGGGCTAAGGGTCACACACCATGAACGAAAGGTGACATCATCCTATCAGAAATGGAAGTAGTCACCAGTTTTAGCTGTAGTATCACACAGCAATTACCCTACCAAGCCCACCTTCCTGAAGCCCAAACGCAGATACAGGTTTATAACCTAATCCTAGTATTTCCACTGCCATTGGTCAAGCTGGGGGCTTTAATTAATTACTTTTCTCAGTCTCCTAAGAGCAAGACCCTGAAGACCGCCCACCACATCATTTCACTCTTCAGCTCTCACGCAAGGCACTACAGCATTCTATTTAACCATTCCAAAGCGCAGGAAAGAAGCTAGGCCCACACCTCGGCACTACCTGGAAAGTGGCATCCGCTCAGAAGGGGCGGATCCCGGCTCCCCCTGGCGAGGCGGGCAGGGTCGTCGTCACCCTGCGGACGGGCAGACGCTGGCTGCTGCGCGGCGCGGGACGGCTGCCTGTGCTGGGGAGCCCTGCGGCGGTAGCTGCTGCGAGGCTGCTGGGCAGGGGCGCCGCGGAAGGAGCGTCGCGGGACGCCGAAGCAGCCGACGGGCCACATCCCGCGCCTCGAGCACCCAGCGCGCAGCGGAACAGCGCGGGAACGGGCGACGAGGACGGCGTGGCTCCCAGCCGCACGCTTCAACGCTGCGCGAGGGACCCGCAGTCCAATGGGAGCGGTGCGCGGGACTGCGGACGGGGCGGGGCCCAGGCCCCCAGCCCCGCCTCCTGCAGGGAGAGTCCTTGGGGGTGCGGGGTTGTGGCGGCGGTCGGGCGGGGCAGGAAGGAGCGGGAGCGGGAAAGGAAAGGAAAAGGGCAAAAGAAAAGGAAAAGCAAAGGGAAAGAGAAAGGAAAAAAGAAAGGGAAAGGGAGGGCGGTAAGGGAAATGCTGAGCAGGGCAGGGGCAGGGATGGGGTGTCCCTGCCGCCCCCTCTAGCGGGACAGCGAGCCGCGGTAGGGGCTGGCAAAGGCGGAGGGGCCCGGGGCCTCCTCGAGCCCGTAAGGAGACATCTCCGCCAAGGCGATGCAGGCGTCAGTCAGTGTTCGCGGTGGCAGAGTGGGGAGCGGGTGTCCCGCCGCCGCTGAGGAGAAAGGACGGAGCAGCGGGGAGCCGTGCTACGACGCAGGCTTGCAGCCCTATCTGCCGGAAAAGATGTGAGCTGGCAGCGGGCGGGACGCCCGCTCTCCGCGGAAAAGCGCTGCTAGTTCCGCGGGTGGGTGCCCGGCTGCAGGTGTGTACGTGTGAGCTGGGTGTCAAGGCTGCAGGTAGGAGCCCTCTGGCCCGGACAGAAGGAGAGCGCACGTCCCACCGAGAGGTCTCCTGAATCTGCGGGCTCTAACGACCGATCCGCCTGCCCTGGACCCAGCAGCGCGGCCCTCAGCTCCTATAGGAAGAGCAAACGTCGGGGTGAGTTCACACCAGGAGCATCTGCCCCAGTCCTCTGCCCCCGGCAGGGACCAGGAGCCATGTGAAAACAGAGAGCTGTGAAGACAGAGCAGGTCTATGCGCACCTCTGGAGTACCCTGCAGGCCTCTTGAGCAGAGGGTTTGCTGAGCTTACCTGTTCAGAACGTGCAACAGCTTGTCTAAGTCTGCTTGCTACCCACTGCAAGGACAGCATCCCTTACATGCTTTGAACCTGACTACTGTGGATTTCATTTAATGTTCCTTGCTTTTATTACTGGAGTAATAAATTCTATGGGCACTTTATGACTGGGTAGTCATAGAATCATAGAATGGTTTGGGTTGGAAAGGACCTTAAAGATAACCTGGTTCCAGCCCCCTGCCATGGTCAGGGACACCTTCCACTAGACCGTGTTGCTCCAAGCCCCGTCCAACCTGGCCTTGAACACTGCCAGTGAGGGGGCATCCATAACTTTAATTCAACTGCAATCTGTTTTATCTGTGGCACTCAATATTTATAATAGATTTTCCCCTCCTCCCACTGACACATACTCCTTTGCAGCCCGCTTTTACTGTTGCTATTGTGGAAGCAGTTTCATACTCTGATGACCTTTGCTGCCCTACCTTGAAACTTTTCTGATTTTGTCATGCTTTTAAGAATAAGGGACTAGAATTGCTCTCGCTATTCACAGAGTGAATTCCCAGTCTAAGTGGGAATCTGTGGAACAGTGCCATCATTTTTCGTATGCTGCTCTGTATTCTTTTCCTCTTAATTCTGGTAGGTTTGGTCATCAGCACTATCAGCCAATACAGATGGGCTGAGTTAAAGTAGCACCCGTAAGGCAAACCTTTAATTTCGGATGGGCAGTGGCAATTCCAAAACGTGGGGGAAAAAACAAAACAAAACAACTCAACCCAAAACAAAACCAACAAAAACAAACAAACAAACAAAAACAAACAAACAAAACCCCCCCCCCCACAAAAACCAAAAAACCAAACCAAGGAAAAGAATTAAGAAACTAACAAAAACCCGGGGTGCTAATGACACCTGCTGGCTGGAAATGGGAAGTCTGTTCTGTCAGGTGCCAAAAAAGATAATAACTAAATACTAATTTATAAGAAACCATGGAGAAAAAGAAATCTTGCATTGCTTCCATTTGGGAAGCAGTTATGTGGGCTTGCATGTTCGTATATACATACAAACAGTGTAGAGGGCTGTTATGTACACAAAGATTCCAAAATGCACATATGCTCACATAACTTTACCAAAGGGTATTTGTTTAAAAAGCTAGTTATTGCTAAAAAAGAATAATCCTGATTTTAAAAGTAAACATTGTTTAGAGATCCATCACTATATTCCTATTCAGTGTGTGCCTCTAATGTTGGATTGCTTGACTTCATTTAAGAAGTAATTGTATTCCAACAGTTCCTTTTCAGCATGAGGAATAATGTGGAGCTGCCTTCTGGCCATGGCTGTACCTCCTGGCACTTGATTCTGAAGCAGTTAATGTTTTCCTACAAATATTTGTGGTCTGATTTTAATGACTCATTGCTGTTTTATCAGAATGTAAAGTTTATTCTGTCATGTCATGAAATGTCAAGTTACAAATTTAGTGAATCACAATGTTTGTATAAACATAGTGCGTGTATATCAGCATCTGATTTGGAGAGCTTGTCAGTCACTGTCAATGAGATTCTGCTTAGTTTTGGTCTCTATTTAAGTCTTCATCTGAGAAACTGCTGGGGAGACTTGGTACACTAGAAATTTGTGGTATATAAACTACAGTGTTTGTGACAGGTGATGTTTCTGATTTTGTGTTTTTCCCATTCTCATCCCACAGGCCATTTTCTGCAGCTCTGGAAACAGAAGCATCAGGACCAGTATTCCCATGTTTCAGGAAAAGTACGAATGGTTTCTGTTTTTCCCGTGAGCATCTGAATTTATCACAAAAATTCCTAAAATGCAGAACAAAAATAATTATATTATTCTATCCAGAGGAATCCAATAGAAACTTAACAGATACTATTGAAGATGAATAATTACCTTTTCCCACCCAATATTTGAACTGACAAAAGAGAGAGCATCTCAACTACCAAGGAAATGTTTCGTACATATATTATTTCTCTTATTCTTGGTAATAATACAATTTTATATTTTTTAATAATTTCTGCCTTCACTTTTCATTTTCGACAAAAAAAGGAAGCAAATTATCTGTATCTGTGTACAACCTTTCTGGGCTTTTATCACATTTTCACACAGTCTTTAATCTTATGGAGTAGCACCTTATTTTACTATCCAAATAATAAAGGCCAGCACATAACTGGAGAACTTACCCCTTTTTCATTCTGTATTTGATGAAAGCTATAAAACAGCATAACATGAACATGAAGGAGCAAATGAGAGTTGTACATGACACAGCCAGCATTACTTTTACTTTAACATCTTCTTTGTAGCTTTCTTGATCTGTGTTCTTTCTAAGCTGGTCAGCAGTGTCTGACACTACAACAGTAAAGCACACCACACCACTAGAATGCATGCAGGTAGTGTCCTGGACAAAGTAAGATACATAAAAATGGGTTATATCTGTGCCATTTGCTAATTAAAATAAGCACTTCTTCATAAAAGAAATAGGTCTGTGAAAACCCAAATCTATCTAGTTATTGATGAATTGGCCAAAAGCCTGTCTTACAATCATCCTAGATGTGATTTATATCCATCATAAAGGGTAACTGACAGAAGTTTAGCAGTCCCCAGGGACTATGGAGATATTGAGATATGGACTCTGAGTTATGAGAAGCCATTTTTTCACCTCTGAGGAGATGGGGTGGTCTAAAACATCCATGAAACCATCAATTCTACATGCTCCTAATTTACTGTGTGCAAAACCACAAAGCCGATCAAGAATGCTATGCTATGATCTTATTAGGATTTTTTTTTAATACATTGTATATGGTATATGATGTCACTGAGATAAGGAATTGATTATGTGTTCGTGTTTGATGATAAAAATGTCTTTGGTGTAATTAAAAAAATCCATCTATTTTGGCATTTCCATTGATTGTTATTTGAATATGTAGCTAATTCTTTTGTTACAAGAGAAACAAGTGGGATTACAAATTACTTGCTAGCAGGTGGCTGCTCTAGGATTTAAAGCAATTTCTGTGTGGCTGCTCCAACACAATTGCAACACTGTTACTTCTGTGAAAAGGAATGAAACTAGGAGCAGTCCGCAGTGAGCTGGTAACTCTGTCTTAACGTTTTAAGATGGTTTTACTGCTTCTTTTTTTTTTTTTTTTTTTTTTTTAAGGCTACCTATGTACCCTAGTTTTGCTAGAGTTTGTACAGCTCTAAACCCAAATCAGTTTCTCCTAGATCTTCTTAACTTTCCTGAGGCAATCTGTTCTAATAAGCAGCACCAATCAGATCTTTTTCATTTAGGACTCTATGGCTTTTAAGTGATGACTAATTATCAGTCAAAAAGGGCTCCAAAGAAGTCATAAAGATACTTTTATCTATCAAGGTGAAACTCCCTGTTTGTGCTTTTCTATTACATTCAGAGACATTCTCATAAACTTTAATAAATTTGGCTCCGGATCTGGAAGATGTAAGATGCAGTAATACTCCAGTGTCACTGGAGTAATTACTGGAGGTTTTCCGCAAGGAAAAACCTTACATTTAAGCAATTTCACCACTTATGATCCTATATACAAACTCAAAGAAGAGAAAAACCTTTTAGGATAATTTCCTTCCTTACAGTTTTATTTATAGAAGTGCTTTTGCTTAAAAGCCCAATTTAGAAAATGAAACAAAGTTGGTATATTTTTCTAGCTATTCAGAAATAGAATCAAATTGTTTTGTTTGGGTTTTGGTTTTTTTCGTATTTTTATTTTTTCCTCCAGATACACAGAAAGCATATTCTGCTGTTTCATTCATTAATAAATATGGATAAACCACACACAATCTCAGAGGCCATATTTTGCACACAAATGTGTGTCTTCCATTCAAGTTAGTAGAAACTGAACTTCATCCATACATTTGTGAATACACTTAACATTCCCTCTCAGCTGCAAAGCAGTAATAAAATGTAACTGGAGGTAGGAAAACAAGAGATACACAAATGAAAGCATTCTTCAAAGTTTTGGGGTAGAAGCATGTTTTCAGATTCAAAGCACTTCATTACTTTTTCTATAGCTGACTAATATGCCCCATGCTGAGTTTCACTGTCTTGGGACTTCAGTTTGTTTACCCCCTAATAACTGTGTGTCTCAAAGAAAGGGCTTGCCTAATAGTTTTTACTTCTTTGATGATTCTCAGATGATGTGAAAATGTCTCTTGATTCCAAGTTTCTTTTTCATTTCTTTTTTTGCCCAAAATATTTAGAACTGATGTTGTTCTCACACTGTCTAGTTAGAAGAGTTTAACTTATATTTAATCTTATACTGAGTCCTCTACCATACCGTCCAGAGGTGGTTCTTCACCATGGTTCTGTCGTGTAAGGTAATGGGGTCCAAGTCTGAATTCTGGAAAGAAAAAAGAAAATAGTTGCAAGGATTATTCCTAAGATAAAGCAGAGAAAAATAGTCTGGAAGTTCAACATCTGAAATGACAGGGAAGGAGATGAGGCATGCCTAGGGAACCTGCTTCATCACTGACAGAAGTCTATAAGCTAGAGAAAATGGAAATGAAAGTAGGTCACTAACAAACGTGTTCGGAAAAGTGATAATAACTGCCTTCTTAAAAAAAAAGAGCAACAAAAAAACCCAAACCAAACCCAAAACAACTGTATGTTTTATTCTGTAGTAATCTGCAATTCTGCAGTGATTAACAAATAGAGAACTTCAAATAGGTATATTATGAACCTACAAATGGCAAAGGAACTCCTGGTCTTGAGCTCAGGGAAACTGGGAAAATCATGTCGGATCTGCATGTCAAGCCAGATTTTTTTCTAGTGTGATGGTATAATACTAGAAATGTCAATGAAAACACCTGTTAGCTGTTACCTCGTTCCTGCTCTTCCTGGAAACTCTCATCTTCTCCTCCTTTGGTGATGAATTTTGCTACGAGCAGTTATAATGAAGAAGCAGAAGTTAGGCTGGGTCAATCTCTTTGGAGCAGAAATTAAGTACTCACGAAAATCCTAGTCTACGTATAAATATTAAGCCAAGAGCATTTTCCAGATTCATATTTGACTTTTGATGGCTGTGTATGGAAGACAATGTGCTATTTGCCTGTGATGCTCTGGATGAGTTTAGTTTTAACCTGAGACCACCTTTCACACTTGTTGGCAGAGTTGGTAAGTGTAATAGCCAGCATCAGCATGTCTCTTCCTGTACGCACCTGGTCATTCAGCAAAAAATCACATTACTATTATAGTCCCGTTTCATAATCATCAATTGTTAAGTCTAAATTGTAATTTTCTATTGAAATATCTTAAAGGAATTATTCAGGCAGAACTGGAAAGGGACTTTGTCAATCTGTATACAGTGCATTGAGAGACACTGTGGCTTTGCTTATTTTCTACAATTAATTCATATGTGGGCTATCTTTAAACACCGTGTTGGTGATCATAAAGGTCACCAGTGAGCAGTAGGCAGGATAACAGGATTCTTGAAATGTAGTATATAGTTTCCCACTGCATCAGTGATACCTTGCGCTACTTACATTTCTCCTGCAAACTCTGAATACTCTTCCTTAACAGATCCTCTCCATCATCAAACCGGAACAGAAGTGGGCTTGCTGAAATTTCTAAATGAATGCATATTAAGTTAAACTCTTATCTTTGTCATGTAAGTTTGGCATTTTCCAAAGAGCACAATAGGAGTATTCACACAGTCACATTCAGCTGAGAGAAATGGCTTCCAAACTACCTAGTTGTGCTTAACTGACAGTCATTTTAACAAAGGAACCAACCATTCTCTTTAAAAGTTTAGATTGCTCTATTCTGTAACTGCCTAAAGTGCAACTGAAATGGGTATTCTGAAGGCCACATATAACATATCTTTTAATTTTTTATTCACAACCTGTTTTGTTTCTAGTATATAACATGCTTACAAATTAGTACAAATTCTGAATGTGATTAATTCAAGGACTAAATAGTACAGCACAGTTCCTCTCTCTTTCGTCTTCCCCTTCCTGATGCATTAGAGGAAAAAACAGCTAACTAAAATCTTTTCCCTACCGGGGTATTTTATAATTCCATTTCCTAACACTGTAATAGTCTGGTATTACAAACCTATGTAATTCAAATGTTGCCAGAAAAATAGCCAAGCTGACTTTGTCCTTGAGTTGTTCTATAGTCTACTCTTCTCACCATAGATAGCCTTTTCATTTCTCTCCCACCTATAAGCACTAGGCATGCCATTGTGTGATCAAAGAAGAGGGTTTTGTTCCAAGGACATAGCCAACATTTATCCCATCCTGTTACTGGGAACTCCCCACTGAATTTGTATGAATGTATAAGCCAGTCAGTTGGTTTGTGTGGAGACAGTGACTCTGTGAAACAATACTATGGGTAGAGATCACAAACATTATACAGAATATATATAGTAGAGAGGATTCCACCTCACATAAAATTTTTAATACCTTATCCCGAGGTGACAGAATGTCTATACTTTGCAACTTCACTTCATTTTGCTAGTTTATATGATCTTCTTACCAGGACTTTGTTTACCATTAATAGTTTTTTCATCGTCATCAGTATCTTCCTTCTCTTCTTCCAAATAATCTCCAGGTAGCACCACTTTGGAGTAACCCAGAAAATTCTTAGTCAGTAACTTCTTAGTGAAATATATGTTGGTTTATTAGACAAAAAACCAAACCCAAACCTTCTATCTGCTGATTATTTAACAAGCTGCAGAATACTTTTGCTGCAAGAAGGGATTAAAAGCAGTTTAGTAAATGATAAAAAAATACTATTCACTTTTTTAAATGCTTTTATAGTTTTATTAAGATCTCAATAGTTTTATGATACTGTGTTTCTAAATATGGCCTGTTTCCAACAGCTGTCTACATACACTGACATTCAGGAACTGTCTCCCGCATCAGGCTTCCACTTTGCTCTAACCTGCATCCTTCACAGCATGCCAATTAGAATATTTCTCAGTTAAGACAAAAAATTATATATGCTAAGAAAACAATGTTCCAGTCTGGGATCTGGAGTGTAAGACCATGTCTGCAACGGCCAGGAAAACAACAGTCCTTTTATGACCTTGTGAAACAATTGTTTTTCATTTCCCTTTGTGAAGGTAAATCTGAGAAGCAGCCAGCCAGGGAAGCAGTTGAGTATTTCAGTGTTCCTGTTTTGAGTTCCTGACGACTGAACTCTGTGGTGTACCTGCAGGATTGACTGTCCCTGCACCATTAGAAAGCTCAGGAGCAACCCTTGCGCAATTCCCATTTAAACTCATTGCTTGGCTCACACAACTTTGAGCAGATGCTTGTCTCTCTGGTGTTAGGAGCTCTAATGGTTACGTTCTGACTGGGTGCTGTGTCGTTGCTGGAGAGCGTGGGCAAGCTCTGTGCACTTTTGCTTCCTATACGCCTTTGCACCTGCACACAGGCTGAACAAATCAAACTGTGGAACATGCTTTCAAAACAACAGTGCTATTGCAGTGAAAGGGAATGGATTTATTATGCTCTCCGAGGAAAATCTTAACTGAAAAATGAGAGGAAGAAATACCCTCTGCCTTTTTTACATCTAGAGAATATAAGCTCTGCGATATTTTTAAAAACAATAAAGTTTTGATTAGAACATACCATCATGTGAAATGAGTTTTCTAGTAGTCCCTGCAGAAATTAGGAGGGATAAAAAGACAAGCAAAGTTACTTCCATAGTGGAATCGGTGCTACTTCTCCAGAGATTATCCTGGTCTCTGTGCTCTGCTTAGTCATGAGAAGTGGAACACGCCTTCCAAGGTGAGGAATTGTGACATCATCATCCTGCTGAGAGCTGTCATGAGGCAGTCAGAAGAGAACGCAAGCTTTTTTTAGTCTGGAAATACTCTACAAATGACACTGGAGTAAAGAGGACACTTATTTAAGGTGATACAATCAGTCTTACAAATGGAGGGCCCTATGGATGTAGAAAGACTGGCTCCTTTCCCATGTAACTCCACACTGTTAAACCATGCTGTGGGGTTGCTCAGGGGAAGAGGTGCATTTGACTAAAACCAAACCAGCCTTCTCCTGCTGAGGAGCCTTGCTGCAGCACACATCCTGCAACTCCATCTGCAAGGATAAGTTTCAGTTAACAGCCTTCAGTTCTCACCTATGTTTTTTCTTGACTGCAAGCAACAACTGTTTCAAACCCATGTTTTGAATTACAAGGATTTTGTCTGAAGACTTCACTGCTTCAAAAGCCAAAGTTTTTTTGTTCAGATAGCGCAGAATATAGACTTCTAGTAGTATTTGGCATGGTTCATTTTAAACGAGAAACCTGGGAAAGGTACCCTATTCCTAATGTGTAACAGTTTGTCAAACTGCCTATGTGACTGCCACTGTGCCAGAGCCTGTTAATGAAATTTTAAGGCATGAGAGTCTTTCTAGCTTGTGCGAGCTGGGAAAGGGACGAGATTCAAAGCACAGGCTGCAAAGGTCCTACATCAGTGAGTGAGATAGCTCCCTCTGCTGACTACAGAAAGAAAAGTCAGTTTTATAAAATCATGGAAAACATTTATGGAAAAATGAGCTCTAGGAGAGTGAGACCAATATAATTATAAGGGGAGGACAGAAGTAAATGTGACAGAAGCAGTATTGGTTTCACATATTGGTGATGAGGCTTTGCAATATTAAGGTTTTGTAATATTAAGGCTTTGCAATATCAAGACTGCAATATTGGAGCTGAGGCTAAGTTACTGAAGGAACGAAACAAAGGGTTTGAAATACCATGGCTTAAACAGACACACTCTGTAGTTAAAAACAATGTCATCTTTGGGCGGCAGACACACTCTGTGGTTAAAAAGAATGCTATCTTTGTATGACCTATGAAACTAAGCAGGTGCAAACTGGTTCTGTAGTTCAACAGTTGGTTGGGGTACCATATGTCTGCCAGAGAGTTATGAAATCAAACCATAAAAGCAGATAAATAAATAAGAGGAAGGGGCGTACAAAATCGAGCAAGGGGAGATGTAAACAGAGGCAGGACAGTTGTCATGCAGATAATATGTGTTGAATAGGCTGTAAACCTTGGAGCACTCAACCAAGGGGGAAGCAAGGGAGGGAACCTGCAGACGGGATAGGAAATATAAATCATAGTTCTGCTTTTGCTGTGTGTGCCTACTTGCTAGGACACCTGTTTTTGCACAAACACTAATAAATAGCTGCTGCTTCACTGCTGTGTCTATCCTGAGCTTCTACAGTAAAAGTTTTTATTTAGAGACCATTCTCACGCTAAATGCTTATTTAACACTCACTCAAGTTACTGATGGCCCCATATTACTCATGTAAGCAAAAATCTTAAAGTTGGTGGAATAACACAAAGAGGAGAAGGAAGAGCATTTCTGGTGTAGCACATACAGACCCAGCCTGCAGCTTTTGGCAGTCCAGTAAAATGAACTGTGATCTCACAGCCATCACCCTTCATTAAGCATTTGATTTTGGTTGCAACAGTCACAACTTTCTCAAACTTACATTTGGACCTGAACACTTGAACCCCTTTTGGTTCATAATGTGCCTTTTTTAACACCTGGACACAGAGAAAGACTCAGCCCCTGTCTGAGGCAGACTGCATTTCAGTGACAAACCCCTCACTATAGGTGAGAGGAGTGACATGGGGGCAACTTGCATGCAATAAACATGATTGGAGGTAGCACACACAGGAATTCAGGTCAAGCAAAATAGGAGCCCTATGATTAAGCACAGTGTGGTGGCATAAAAAAGGAGGATTCATATTCTAAGTAGTCTAGAAGTGACTGATTGGCTAGTTAATGAGCAGGGACATAAAGCAGCAGTAAGAGCGACCAGGGAAGTTTGTGCGGCAAGACATGAGCAAATGTAATGAGGGGCTGATTTAGCAGAACTGGATGCATGGTTAACAAGAGGCTATGGGGAAAAAAACAGACACCTAACACAACATTTTAAAAGATTTGAAGGGAGGGGATCGAGGTGAAGGAGTAACAAGTGGTCATCAACAGCCTTTTACCCCAGGGTCCAATGGCGTTGTGCCACTAAACCAAATGAGTACTCCTTACCCTCCTTGTATTGCTGCTGTGGGGAGAATGAAACTTGAATAAAAGAAAAAGAAGGTAGGGATGAACATAGAGGATAAGGGGGGGGGGGGGAAACAGAAGGAAAAAACCCGAACAGAAAACCAGTGTTTAAACCAAAGCCACTAGCTTCAAATTATTCTTTCCTTTTACACTGCAAGTTGCCTTGGGATCAGAGTGATGTTCTTTCAACACTTCAGTGAGTGCAGCTAACAGGGGAAGCCCGAAGGTCCAATAGTTTGCACAACAGTTGGTGCAGAAGGAGGCAGGAACTCCCCATAGAGCAGTGCCTGTGAGCTCAGCACATGTGCACCACTGGGCACAGTCCTGAGCACCCACTGGAGCAACTGCTCCTGGTCTTGCCCCAGCTGGGAGTCCCATGGGAGGACACAGGTCTCTGCATGAGGGCTGAAGTGCAGAGGACTGGGGCCTTACTAAGGCTGGGGCAGGAGATGGTGCCCTTCCTCACAGGAGGTGTTTGCTACTTGAGGAGCAATGTTACCAAGAAAAGGAGCAGCAAGAGAAGGTCAACAGGCTGCATAGTCTCAGATCCACAAAGAAAGAGCTTAAATGGATCATGTCCAAACAAGAGCTGGGACATCTGGTTGTGCCAAGGGAGGGGCAGGCAGAGTCTGTGCTTATCAAGCTGGGGAAGGGAGATTCCCTTGATGGTGAAGGCTGGTAGCTGGTGATTTCCTGCAGCAGGAGGACCACTCCTGCTCCACCTGTAGATCTTCAGCTATAGAGCAGGGTCAGTGTCCTGACAACAGTGGAGAGGCTTGGAGCTGTGTCCAGCGAAGCAGCAGCACCAGGAGGAAGCGAGAGGAACTTCCTGCCACTAGGGCAGGTGCCCCATCTGCTGACCTGGCTTGCTGTGAGAGGGACAAGGGCTTGGGCATTGCGGAGGGACTGCTTGTACTTGTCCAGCCCCTGAACTAGTACCCTCCATGTTCCTACTCATGGACAACAAGTGATGCTGCCAGGGAGACATAGACTGTACCATGTCCTGCAGATGCGTGGGAAAAGATCTACATAAACATCATCACTGCTGTTTAAATTACTGACTTGATGGAGAACACACATGGGCAATATTGCCATGTATCTGATCTGCCATAACTGAAGCTAAAGTAATGATTGTACTTTTTAATGTAGCGTGTACTAGTTATTACAATAATGCTTTGGAATATTGAGGCCAGCCAAGTCAGAGTGACAGCCAGACAATAAGTGACACGACAGCAGTCACAAAGTGCATCCTGAGGTACCTTTTATTTTCTTGCAGAAGGAACTGATGGCAAAAATAGCAGACAGGAAATGTAGGTTTCTGCCTGCGGTCACAAAACAGCAGATTTAAATTGTCCCTTCATTACGGATGTCCAAAATTATTTTCAAACCCAACATTTGTTTATTGACATGGCCTAAACCTCCTCCCCACTTAAACCACAGGAGACTGAAATTACCCAGGTGGGTTGTGTATGTATTTTGCTTACATACATAGAAAATTAGGATATATGTGTAGATCTTCATTATACAGATAATCTATAACAGGTGCAATTAATTTCAGGACAGTAGTTCTAAGCTGTCTTGCAATAAATCTACAACAACTTAATTGCCTTATTACTTGCTTTTCTCATTTTACCATAAATCACAGATTCTCTTCCATTTTCATTTTTCAAGAAATAGTTACACTGCCTGACATCTTAATGAAAAAGCTACAGGATCAAAGTTAATGAGATCCATCTTCTTAATTTCCTGTCATGGCCTTTGAAAATACAGAACTTTCCACACATAAATATATATTCCATTTAGGACTATCTCTTCCTCTCTTTGCCCTTACTGGGTGCTCCAGGAGGGGACCAGTTGAGTGTTCACCAGAGTGGTAGCACCTCCTGCATGTGGAGGATATTTTTGAGACAAATGATGTAATTTTCTGTGATTTCCTTACTTGGTTTTTTTCCCAAAACAAGTACCATAGGAGGTACTAATGAGCCTTAACCAAAACAAACCAAACCAAACTAAACACAAAGAAGGAATCAAAACCCCAGAACGCAATATAATGTAAGGAACTTCATACCAATCTATGAACTAATTTCTGCTCAGAAAACTCTTTAGGTCTATTCCATTCTGACCACCAGCCACAGAATTGGGTTTTTAGTTACAATCTGCAAACGCACTACATTGCATTTCATTTTGAAAGAAAATACATCTTTTTCTATCTCAAAACTAAAAAGCATATAGTGATTACAAGCAGTGTTGAGCACTGGCAGCTCCACTGCCGTTTCTAGCATGCTGATTCCTTTATTGCTTTACTCTGGGAAGGATTTTAGGAATTCCCCTGCACAAATTCTGGTTTGACAACCAAGAACAAGGCTTGATGACTTTAGCCTACAGAAAGGACAAGATAAAAGGACATTTCCTTATTCTTTTCACATCACCCCAGGCCCAGAGCAGAAGGCCAGAGGCTGTGCAGCACAGACACTTACAAAAACGAACCAAAAAAACCCAAGAAAACCCAACCTGGAGTGTTTGATATCTGGACAGTCAAAACAGCTGCAGAAGAGACATTCTGGTTTAGTTCTATTTAAAACTAAAAGTACATGGGCAACAGCTGAAATCTGTACATTCACATAGGAATCAGAATAGAAAATATACTATTTAAAGTTTTCACTTGAAAAAAAGTAATCTGTAACAGTTTCCAGCTGTTTCACTAGGAAAACACATCACACTTCACTCTCTGCATGGTCTTCTGTTCTTTTATTTGGTTCAAACAAAGCGCTTTCTCCTTTACTCATGCTGCTGTTTGCTCTGCTCTGTACCTCTCTCATTCCTTTTGAGCAAAACAAGCTTTTTTCATCCTTCTGAACTTGGCACATAACAAATGCTAACTGGATCTAATTACTAGCCCCTTGCTTGGCCCCAGGCTCTCAGGGAACAGCCAACCTGTTAGAACAATTAAGTGTTTTGGATGAATGCTTCCAAAACTTTAAATCCTGCTCACTTTGAATCCTGCAAAACCACCTCCAAACTAAGAACAGGATACGGCAATAAAGATTAGTCCCATTTGTTATTCCAGTCTGTTAATGAGTGAGCTGATGCAGTCAGGAGTTTGAACTACTTGATTTATAGAGGTTTGCTTAAACTCAGAGGCAAGTTTAGAGTTTTGTTGTGGTCCAGTAGTTTGATCACTTTCCAGTTTGCATCATGCCAACTTCTAGAAAAGCAGTAACAAGGTAACAACATTGTGTTTCCCAGTACCTGCGGTGGCAGTTCAGGAACAGCAGTGCAGGCTTCAACATCACACCACAGACCTACAAAGTAAACCTACCAGGTTGGCTTGGAAGGGCTTTCTTTTGTTTTGTTTTGTTTTTCCTTTGTCTGGATATGTTTCTTCTCTGCTGTACTTCATTTTTGAATTGCTTTTTTCCAGTGGGCAGGCATAAAAGCCAATTCATGTAAGTCTGTCCAATGAAATCAGCTTGCGAAATGTTCGCTAATAGCAACAAAGTGCTGTGTCAGACTAAACTAGCATCTTCACCACCATCCCTGCTCATATTCATTCTGGTCGCTTCAGCTGGGAACCCTGACAGGCATTCAGACATTCATCTGTCAGTAAAATTCAGATTTCTGTGCATTACTTGGAACAGACATCACAAACCTCAGGATCATGCCCTGATGACACGTAAGTGCCACTTGTAAGCTGAGTCTTTTGAGTTAACTCAGCTTCTTCCTTCAGCCTAACCTTCCTCCCTAGCCTTCCTCAGGTTATATGCACTAGCTCATAAATGCATTGCGTGCCATCCAGCTTGAGAAACATAGAATCACAGAGTAGTTAGGGTCAGAAGAATAAATGCAAGTATTTAGATGATTAGGATTTTGGTTTGGTTATCCCTGAAGAGTTTGTCGACTTAGTTTGGTCGTGCTACAACTACTTTAAAACCAAGCAAGTGGGAAGGTTAATTTGGCATAGTGTTAAGATGGTTATTATGGTAGTAACTGGGATGGCAGGTGACTTAATTCCTGGGCTTAACTGTTCAGGTCTTACATATGTGTGCCACTGAAACTACTGGTAAGTGAGAGTAACTAGACTGCACTGTTAGTGTATTTCTTGTATTATTTGCTAAGAGAAAGTCTTGGGAAGTTAAAACATGTTTTTTTAAGATAACATAGCGTAAAGTGCATAGGCATTTAGTTAACTAAGCACTTGCCTGTTGGCAGCAAAGCAGAACAATCTGTGGAAACATCTAATGACTTTTACAGCTTGAACCCAGGGGAGCCTGAAAGACTCAGAGACTGTGAGTGACATGCACCCCAGTGCAGCATGCGACATCACTCACAGCTGACCTTAGACCTATCTGCAAGATAGAAGAAGTCCTCCAAACTTGGGCCTAAATTCCGCTACTCTCTTTTCCCTCATGAATATGGACGCCACTGGGTAGAAAACAAACTGTTCAATGATTTGTCCAAAATGACAGCACCGCTGAGCCAGAGGCTACCAGCAGTGAAGGATGCAGCTACGCTCAGTGTGTTCCCAGACACGCACGCGGCAGTTTCATTGCTCCATCCACATGAATGCGAGCATGTTCAGCAGACTGCTTCCCTCTCTTGGTGAGAGTGATGCCTCTGCTTAGAAGTCAGTCTCTTGCTAAGTAGCAGTGACAGCTACAAGTACTGCAAGCTGATGGAAGTTGCCCATTTTAAGACACCAAGTAACATGACAGGTTCTTAACACTGAACTAAAATAAGTGTCCTGATTTGCAGAGCTGACAAGCCTGGCAAGATTTTGCAGTTCTTTAGGACTCCTGCAGTATAAATGTCAAATTTTAGAATGGCCTGGTTTTGGTTGTGTTGCTGCACGTTTTTTTTATTGCTTGACTGCTAGAATGTGATATTATCTGTCTTACAGCAGGAGAGGGGCTTGGTTTACTGTTAATACAATGAGATGCCACTTCCCCTCATAACTACTGCTACCCCTTGTGCCATTTTGATTTGTGTATGGTTTGTAATTACCTACAGTGTGGCTTTTAGGGGTGAGAGTAAGGTGTAGCCTTCACTCTGCTACTAATGGTGCCAGAATGGCCCCACTTACCCAAATGCACGCACCGGGTGGTGATACCTTCAGATGGCCAGTCAATTTACTTGAATTGCTCTAGTTGCTGCGACATACTAAATACAACCCAAGGGCTCGAATCATGAAGTCCTTATGGTGCATGTCAGAATTACTTTTAATCAGGCAGGTCTGTTGATTTTTCAGTGTCACCTGCTAGGTTTGCCTCACTTGTATTCAATGCGGAGGACTGTGAAGAGCAGAATGGAATAGAAAAGGAAGGCTGAATCCTGTTTCACCATCTTATCATGCAGCAGCAGGCAGTCATCATCCCAGCTCCAGTGGCAATGATGCAGTGTAGCAAGGTGTGTGGCATGAAATAGCCAGTCTCACTTCTCCCCTGCTGATTCACTCCTCGGCTCACCCAGGAGATGCCTCTGCTTTGATGTTCAGCTTTATGGATTCAGCTAGGGAAAAAGAGGTGGGCATGCAGCAACGCAGGGAGGGAAGAACATACTGCAGCTCTTCCCCCTGACAGTGCAGGCCTCTTCTGGCCTAGACAGGGAAACAGGCAGATTGAAGGGCCTCATCACTGCTCAAGAGCCTGCACCCACTGCTGTAACTGCAGGGTCAGCACACCACTGGGCTGGAGCAACCGCTGGAGGTTGCTAGTCCAAACCCTCACACACAGCAAGGTCACTTTGAACAAGTCGCTCAGGGTTGTATCCAGCTGGGTCTTTCAATGTCTCCAAGGATGGAGACTCCACAACCTCTCTGGGCAACCTGGTACCATGTCTGACCACCCTCATAGAGAAAAAGGTCTTCCTTAACATTTGTCCATTCCTTCTGCCATTGTATACCACAGAGAAGAGTCTGTCTTCTGCATTTACCTCATCAGAAACCTACACATATGGATTACATTCCCCATGAGCTCTCTCCAGGCAGAACAGTCCCATCTCTTTCAGTCTCTACTTGTGTGATACGCTCCAATCCATTCATTATCCCTGTGGCCCTTTTCTGCACTTCCTCCAGCCTGCACTGTGTCCTGCATTGATGAGCCAGGACTGGACCTAGTGCTCCTTGCATGTTTTACTAGGTCTCAGCCCTTGACCTGCTGGTGACACTCCTCCTAATGCAGCCCCAAAGGCGTTTGGCCTTGCTTGCCATGAGGGCACATTGCTGGGTCATGGTCAGCTTGGTGTCCACCAGGGTCCTCCCTGCCTAGCTGCATGGCCCCTACACATCCTGGTGCCTGGGGCTGTTCCTCTCTGAGTGCAGGACTTTGCATTTCCCATTTTTAAACTTCATGAGGTTCTGGTTGGCCTTTTTCTCCAACTGTTGAGGGCCCTCTGAATTGTGGCACATCCATATGCGCATGCTACCCTCAGAAACTTCACACTTCCCCTTGCCATTGGGCTTCTTTCACCTCTGCCAAATTGCCCAGCTCCCCTCAGCAACTTTTCCAGTTAGTCCATTAGTCTCAGCATCAACAATCTTCAGTTCCTCCCCACCATCAGAGAGACACGCAGGTCAAGCATCAGCTCTTCTTCTCCTGGGTGCTATCTCTACACAGCCATTCTTAACACCTATGCTCTTGCTCCCCTCAAGCTCCATAACTCAACTCATACTCAGTGTATAGTAGCTCTATATATAATAATGAAAATACACATATGGTTATGTGTGTTTTAGGAATCAAGCCAAAGGACAAAGAGAACAGTCCATATGAGTTTTAGGAGATGAAACTTTGCCCTGAACTGGCTTGGTGCTATTTATATGTCCCTCTTGTCTTGGAGTGTCCCGTCAGGAACTAGCTGAAGAACATGGTGCTACCTAAGTTTGAAACACCGTCAGGGAAGACCTGGCAGGGTCTTTGGCTTAGCTAGAAAAAGGCTATGTGCATGGCTAGTCCAATCCCACTGGTGTTTGTAAAAAGATGGACAGTTTCCATTAGCACGACAGTTGATTTTTCTTGGTGCCACATCGGTGCCAGGAGGGCTGTGAGGAAACTGGTGCATTGGCAGTGATGGTCCTAAATCCTGTGAGACTGCCAGGAAATTCCACCCTATGGTATGAAGACCACAGGTGTTTTTCTGTTGAAGAGTTAGACCCCAAACAACTTCGCAACACTTCCGCAAGGTTAAGTTTCTTTTATTCATATTTGGATTTCATTGCTTCATTTCCTAGGATTGATTTGAAAAGTACTCTTTCTTTTAATGACTACAACAGTTAGCATCAGTTTCTCTTCCCATACAGCTGAACCGTCATTCAATAACAAATAGAACTAAAAGAGCCTAAGACACATGTAACATTCCAAACAGCACTGATGCATTGGAGAATTATGGAAAAGGAATCAAACACCTTGTTCTTAGAAAGACTTATCCCCACTAAAAACTATCAAAATGAAAAAGTGTATTCTGTGAGGGAGAGCAGGGAGTGTACATATGCACACACAGACACTTCCACATGCATATCCCCACCCAAATATATATAAACATATGTGCACACACATACAAGCACACACATGTATTAGACTGGACAAGTAATTTATTTTTTTCCCTGGGAGGATATTATTATAGCTCTACATTATATTATATCTGCCTTTTGAACAGGAAAACTTATTAAAACAGAAAAGAAACAACTACTTTAATAGCTCAAACTTATTTGGCTAAACCTTGAAAAACACTCTACTGAGCATGAAATACATGAAAAATCAAGTTTGATAATTTCAGATGTATACAACTACCAGGTTCTTACTACTGATTTGGCTTATTTGCCCTTGGAATATTCTTCATAATTATTTAAGAAAGTATTTCATTTCTTCCAATACATAGGAAAAAATGTCTAAACACTGACCACTTGTCTATACCACATCCCCCCAGTGTTATCCCCTCTCTAAAGCAGTTAAAGCATGTTATGCGATAGCAAGCTTGTATCTTTTTTAGACACAGTGCATCCTGTTCTGGGGCACTGGCAGGTACCTCCTGCTCTCCGCTTCTGCTTTTCTGAAGACACAATGCAAACCCAACCCTCGTTGGTCTCTCTTCGGAGGGCACACGTGAGAGGCATCCTTTCTGGAGGCACAAAGAGGTGAGAAAGCTGTGTTTTGTAGTAACATTGTCCTTGGGGAAGCAAAAAGAAGATTAAAAGCCAGAAGGCCACCTCTGAGACCCCACTCCCTGAAAATGTGAGAAAACTGAAGAACACGGTGAAAAGGTAAAAAAAGGAACCACTTTTTGTGAGAAGGCTCCAGGATGTATTATTTATTCAACCCAAAGTACAAAGGTGCTGAAAGACCCTCCTAGTCTATTGTTAGTAGTGACTTGTTAATAGCTGCCCCCTGACTACAAAGGGTGCTGTTCTCTCTGTCCTTTCCACATTGCTCCAGGAATTATTTCGCACATGATCACTGGTACAGTGTTTACCCCTTAGGTTTCTGCACATCTTGAGCAGTTTTCCGTAGGTCCCCACAGAGTTACACATTAACTGCTCTCCACCTCTTTCCGTACCTTGTTCTTAATGAATCCATTGGTGAGAAGAATCAAGTACCTTGTCTGGTGCAAATTTTGCTACTTAGAGCTTGAGGTTTTGGAGAAAACTCCTATTTTCTTAAGTACCAAACTGCTCTCAAATCTGATGGAAAATATCAACTTTACTGCTGAGTATCAGTAAAAAAAAGCCCCTTTGACAGACCCTGGAACTCCATCCTTCCTAACACTGAAAGGGAGGTGACATTAAGATTTGTTTCATGTTGCATTTATCACTACTGTGAAATACAGAGCAGAAGTTCACTACAAATGCCTTATTACAGAGACAATCAATGAAAGCTATTAAATCTTCAATCACCGAAGGCAATTTGGTATCACAGGAACCCTTCACACTCTGAAGTAAAGCTGTGATCTCAGTCAGCCGAAGTGATCCCTCTCATAGTGCCTTGAAGCTTAATACTGACACCCTATCTTAAGATAAGTACAAGAGTAAAATTCTTGGTTTTTTAGGCAAGAAAACCAAGACCTGATTGAAAAAGTAGAAAGGTGAATAAACCCAAACCAAACCAAAAGAACAAATCCAAAAAATGTCTCCCTCCTGCAATCCCAGAACCATATGGAATGCTGGAATGATTAGGGACATACATAATTGCTAAGATCAGGTAGAAAGTTTTTCTCAGTAGATGAAAATGGTGCTCTGCATACAATCATGTTTAAAGTCAGTTCTTGTTACATATCCTGAGGAATTACATAAATCAGGACCTGCAATTAACAACCAAAACAAAATTCTGTCCAGATGTGGCCCAGAGCCACTTACTGATGCAGCTGGAATCCTTGAGCACGAGATACCGTAGGATGCTGTGCCTCTCTCCTCTATGGGAAGGGAAATATGATACTTTAATGTAGTGATGCCATGCTGCAGACATTATTTTTATTTGCATATCTCATACCAGGCACAGGAAAAGAGAAATGGCTCATGACATGATATGGGCTGGCTGTAGCTGAACACCTGTGCTGTGGAAGCAAATGCACCTATTTGGAGGCATATTTAGCCAAAGGCCAAACTCTACCATTCAGAAGAAATTTATTTCATCACCTAGCAACCTCAGTGTTCTTCCCAACGGAATAAGCAACCAGAACGAGTACGTTTTGCACTTCTTTGTGGCTGGTTCAGCTCCTGGGTGGTAACAGGCTTTTCCAACTACATGAATTTTGGCCAGGTCAAACACAAATCCTCTAGCGTAAACTCTGCATTTCCCTCCTTTGCCTGATACAGTGTGCTGTACTAGAAAAGGAAAAACAAGAGTTTATGACAAGCAGTTTCAGAAGAAGGAAAATACTCCAACAGGTAAGTTTTGCATTCACAAGATCAATACATTCACAAAAAGGTTATTAAAATATAATCCAAAGTAACTGGGAAAAAATTCTACTTCATCTTCAGACAGCTACAGTGAATAGACTCAAAACAGCATATGGTAAGTAGCATAATAAAATGAAGGTATTTTATGCATAAAGTACCATGATTTTCAATGCATGTAGTGACTTTGATCTTTATGAACAAAATTTCACACATTTGCATATTTGTGTTAATCTTTAAAATACAGCACTACAGTATTGCCCAGCCACAAGAACAGGAGATGGCAACTGATCACACTGAAATTCAAGAGCTGTAGCACCAGCTACAGCTCCATCACCAACAGTGCAACAGCCCAGGCACTTTGGAGGGGTGCAAGAAACCTTTTTGAAACCTTTGTAATTCCAAGCAGCAGTCATCCACATGTACCATGTACGTTCTTCCATGGATGTAACATTTCTCATCTTTAAAATTAGGCAACTAAGCTTGGCAGCAGCTGTGGCAATGAATTCCACAAGCTAGTTATATCCTGCAAAAGTGCCAGCAGGTCAGAAGTTATCTGTGTGCACATTCCAATCCCCAAAGAATTAACCTGATTGCAAAGACCACCAGAGGAGGTAGGAACACTTCAGTCCATCCCCTTGAAAGCAAAGGATAATGCTGCTTGCTTAATTTAAAGATGCAGAAAAGCCTTCACCCTAGCTACACTGAATGTTCACAAACAAAAGCCCTTTGTCCTGGAAAGGACAATCACTAACATTTACAAGCCCTAATTCAAGCAAGCAGGCAAGCAAATCAGAATGTACCACAATATGAGCTTGAAACTATTTGCTGTTATTCTTTAGTGCATGCTACCCCTTCATTTTCAATGTTCCAGTCACTGCATGATCTGTGAGATTTGCTTCTGATACTGTCTCAGAAGATGTAAACATGCCTAACGTGAGAAGAAGGCAGCAACAGAGTTCAGCACTTACTCAGGAAGGAATAATCTTTCACAATAACACAAGTGTGCAAAATTCATTAGAAGGCACAAGATATATAACTGTGTTCCACTTGATTCCATGTACTCAGCTGTATGTCTCTTGTGATCTCTCTGTGAAATATTGCTTTAATATTCTTTTTTTCTTCTTTTTTGTTTTCTTAGAAGAAAGCCTCTTATCAGGGCGTATTTGGCATAGAAGACTTGATTTACTGCAATGTATGCTTCCAGACTGTCCATACATGAATTAGTTAAGTTGGCCTGAGTATTGCAAAAAAATTTTGTGTGGAAAGCAAGCCACACTGCTGGACGCTGTTCAGATGCAACAGAGACCTTCACTTAGTCCCTCCTGCTCTAACCTTTACCTTACACTTCTTTGCTCTATGTTCCTTCCAGGAAGTAACTATATTTAAAAACAGTAACTAAAATTGTTTATTTTTCCCTGAAAAGATGAAACTTTAAGGTGAATGAGAAAGATCCTTTTTCTAAGAGGATGGGAGGATACCAAATCATATCACTGTACTTCACTGGGTACTTCAGGAAAATGCTGAGTACAGCAAAGATACTGAGCAGATTTGCTGTCAGTCACAGAATGAATTCAAAGAATCGATTTCAACACTGCAGAGCTGTATCTGGATTTCTACTCACGTAATCGAGATCAGAAACTGTTCCCCGTCACCCAATTCAGAGTAACAATGAAGCACAAACTGCCTGATCAGCTGAAGAACACAAGGCTCTCTGGTATTTGCGAACAATGGCCAAGCCTTGGGTGGCCTGGGGGGGCGAGGGCATTAAAGGCTAGATGTCTTTTGCGATTCCAGATTAATTCCAGATCATCTTAATATTCTGCTGCACTTGGGAAACAAAGCACATACCAAGAAACAAAAGAAAAAGAAAACACCATTGCAGCTAACAATACAGTTTCGTTTCTAAACAACTAATCTGGAGGTCAGCCCAGGGAGCTGACCTGAATTTCAGTAAAGCTTTAGCAGCAGGAGCATAGTCTGCCATCATTTGTGGCTAAAGAGGTTCATATCCCTAATGGAGAAGCTAGGACTTATATGAAACCGATTCTTCATTTTCTCAATAATCCATGTTGCTCAGATGAGGTTCCTAGCAGCATATGAAGGGCTAAGAACACTGAAAGTGGTGGAAAGCATTTGTGAAATTAACTGTGGTACCCATCTTTCGTGCTTTCATGGATTAACAAGCAGGCTCAGTCCACAAGGGCTGTCACATTCTTGAACTCTGCAGTAAGAAGGGAACTGGACTTTGCTTTTCTTCAGTGGATGGCTTTTTAGTGACACATCCTGGTTGTCATCTCTTTCTGTAAAACAAAAGGGGGAGATTAAAAAGCAAATAGCATTTGTTGTAAAGCGGGCACACACATCTTCCTAGTTAATATTTCTGCATCTCTGCTCTTGGTTTTATATACCACTGTGGTTCTGTCCCCTCTGTCACTTTCAAGGTCAATGAACATAACTGTCAATTAGCATGCACTATTTTGTCTTTTTGATCAGTTTTAATGCTCTACTAATTCCAGAGGTAAATGGTGCTGCATCCTACAAGAAAGAAATTATTCACCTGCAAAAGCAAGAAACCTTTTAATTTAATGTAAGAAAAAGGATTTCAATCATTGTCACTGAAGCTGTGGCCAACAGGAAACATGGAGATACATTCTCTGCCTAGCTACTTCTGCCTACACATGGACACAAAGGGCACATGGACACAAATCTTCTTGAAGACTTGACTGGAGCTGTAGCATGGGGTCTTAGAGCATTCACAGACTTCATTAGGAACTGGGATTTGGGATCCATACAAGCTCTTTTTCTAATCTGATTTAAGGGCACTTTGATATACACTGTCTGATAAATACCACATTCTATGAAACTCTCCATATTTGTCATCAGATTTTCTGGAAAGAAACATCAGTAGATCTCTCCAATAGCCATCCACATACATGATAAAAATGTGTGCTGTTTGCTGCCAAGGCTGAAGGCTGCCACATATAAGGGTCACTGTTATGTCCTGGGTTCAGCAGTAGCAGTCATTTTTCTCCTTCTTAGTAGATGGTGCAGTGCTGTGTTTTTGACTTTCAGCCTGCGAACAGCGCTGATGTTTTCAGTTGCTGCTCACTAATGATTATGCTGATCAACGACTTTCTGAGCCTCATGCTCCGCCAGGGAGGAGGGGAAGCCAGGAGGAAGCAGAGACAGGACACCTGACCCAAACTGACCAAAGAGGTATTTCACACCACAGCACATCATGCCCACTATATAAACTGGGAGCAGTTACCCGGAAGGGTTAGACCACTGCTCGGTTGGTCTGAGTATCGGTCGGCGGGTAGTGAGTGGTTGTATTCTCTTCCCTTGTTATTTCCCTTATCATTATTATTATTGGTGGTAGCAGCAGTGATTTGTGTTATACCTTAGTTACTGGACTGTTCTTATCTCAACCCGTGGGAGTTACATTCTTTTGATTCTCCTCCCCATCCCTCTGGGAGTGGAGGGAAAAATGGGGGGAGTGAGCGAATGTCTGTGTGGTTTTTGGGTTGCCAGCTGGGCTTAAACCATGACACCGCAGTTGTGCAGGTTTTCCATTAGGTCGTCTTTCATAGCATCTCCAGACAATACAGCACTTCTATTTAGAATTCTCTATTTAGATTTACCAAGTTATGAGAAGTTTTTGAAAATCTTCTTAGCTGGCTCCAATAGTTTGTCATAAGATCACTTATATCTAATGCAAACAGCTTTCTGACAGTGTTGTAACTCTATCTCTGTTCTCCCATGCAGAACTGAAAAAAGAGGCTTATAAAAGGTGGAAGCAAGGACAGGCGGCCTGGGAAGAATACAGGGATGTTGTCCGGGAAGCTAGGGACCAGGTTAGGAAAGCTAAGGCCCACTTAGAATTAAACTTGGCTAGGGATGTTAAGGATAACAGGAAGGGATTCTATAGGTACATTGCAAATAAAAGACAGACTAGGGACAACGTGGGCCCTCTCCAGAAGCTATCAGGAGAACTGTCTACCCTGGGTTTGGAGAAGATTGAGGTTCTTAATGACTTCTTTGCCTTGGTCTTCACCGGAAAATGCTCAGACCATACCACCCTTGGAAGGCAGATGCAGGGACAGTGAGAATGAAGACCCTGGCTTCACTGTAGGAGAGGATCTGGTTCGAGACCATCTTAAGAACCTGAATGTATACAAGTCCATGGGACCTGATGAAATCCATCCGCGGATCCTGAAGAAGCTGGCAAATGAAGTTGCTAAGCCACTGTCCATCATATTTGAAAAATCATGGCACTCAGGTGAAATTCCCGATGACTGGAAAAAGGGAAATATACCCCCCATTTTCAAGAAGGGAAAATGGATGAGCCGGGAAACTGCAGACCAGTCAGCCTCACCTCTGTGCTGGCAAAATCCTGGAGTGGATTCTTCTGGAAGGCATGCTGAGGCACATGAAAAACAACAAGGTGGTTGGAGACAGCCAGCATGGCTTCACTAAGGGGAAATCCTGCCTGACCAATCTGGTGGCCCTCTAGGATCGGGCTACGGAACTCATGGACAGCGGTAGAGCAGTTGATGTCATCTACCTGGACTTGTGCAAAGCGTTTGACACTGTCTCACATGACATCCTTGTCTCTAAGTTGGAGAGACATCAATTTGATAGGTGGACCACTTGGTGGATAAAGAACTGGCTGGATGGCCGCATGCAAAGACTTGTGGTCAATGGCTCAATGTCCAGCTGGAGACCAGTAACGAGTGGTGTCCCTCAGGGATCGGTATTGGGACCGGTCTTGTTCAACATCTTTGTTGGTGACATGGACAGTGGGATTGAGTGCGCCCTCAGCAAGTTTGCTGATGACACCAGGCTGTGTGGTTCGGTTGATATGTTGGAGGGAAGGAATGCCATCCAGAGGGACCTTGACATGCTTGTGAGGTGGGCTGATGCCAACCTGATGAAGTTTAACCATGACAAGTGCAAGGTCCTACACCTGGGTCAGAGCAATCTCAGGCACAGCTACAGGTTGGGCAGAGAAGAGATTCAGAGCAGTCCTGTGGAGAAGGACTTGGGGGTGTTGGTTGATGAAAAAATGAACATGAACCGGCAGTGTGCGCTTGCAGCCCAGAAGGCCATCCGTATCCTGGGCTGCATTCAAAAGGAGCGTGACCAGCAGGTCGAGGGAGGTGATCCTGCCCCTCTACTCTGCTCTCGTGAGACCTCACTTGGAGTATTGTGTGCAGTTCTGGTGTCCTCAACATAAAAACGACATGGAACTGTTGGAACAAGTCCAGAGGAGGGCCACGAGGATGATCAGGGGACTGGAGCACCTCCTGTATGAAGACAGGCTGAGAAAGTTGGGGCTGTTCAGCCTGGAGAAGAGAAGGCTGCGTGGAGACCCCAAAGCAGCCTTCTAATATCTGAAGGGGGCCTATAGAGATGCTGGGGAGGGATTCTTCATGAGGAACTGTAGTGACAGGACAAGGGGTAATGGGTTCAAACTTAACCAGGGGAAGTTTAGATTGGATATGAGGAAGAAATTCTTTACTGTAAGGGTGGTAAGGCACTGGAATGGGTTGCCCAGGGAAGTTGTGAATGCTCCATCGCTGGCGGTGCTCAAGGCTGGATTGCACAGAGCCTTGGGTGGCATGGTTTAGTGTGAGGTGTCCCTGCCCCTGGCAGGGGGTTTGGAACTAGATGATCTGAAGGTCCTTTCCAACCCTAACTATTCTATGATTCCATGATTCTATGACTTTTTTCCCCTTCCAGAGCTTTAGTTTTCGTTTCTTGTATTATCATAAACTGTCTTGTATCACTTATTATTTTGCTGCCATGCATGTAACAGAATGGAATAATGTCATTTGCAACTGTTATAAAGAAAATGGTAATTAGTACAGTAACTTATACAGTAACATGTGATCTCCATAGTGATCCATACAGTGATGTGAAATAGTAGCAGCTTCTCTGACTTATTAAAGGTGACAAAGGTGAATGTTCATTGAAAAATTTGTCCCTTTTTCTCCTTAAATATTTTTGGGGCATAAGGTGCTTTATTTTTCTTTAAACATCTGCAGTTAGGCTTATTCCTTCAGAGCAATGAACACCAAAAGCATAACTTAATATAATTCAGCACACTGCTGGACAGCTTCCTAATGTTTCAAATGTAAGGAGATACAAAATGCCTCTTCCTCTTCTTTCTTTGAAGGATCATAAAGAGCAACTATAATAGGAAGTAAAGATAAAAATACAATTTACAAATACATAAACACCATGGTAATTAGGTCTGACCAAAGTAGGCACCTAGAAGCTGGAAAAACCCAGCAGCACTCAGTTTGACAGGAAGCTCTTCCTGGGGAGGGCAGGTCAGTTCCACAAGCCCTGGTGTGGTTTGACACCATGCAGAAGCTTTATTGAGAGGGCCTGACACTGTTTCCAAAGCTGATTTTCCCATCTGAGGATGCCCTGTTGCTGCCCTGGCCACTCCCCAGCATCTGCCCTCCGAGCTGCCTCCGCATGTGCTGCCAGGCTTGTGCTGCTCGGCTTTTGTATGGGCTGTGGGGACACACGCCTTGTGGAGGCTGTTCAGTGCCTTCCTCTGCAAAAATCTGCTGCGAGTAAAAAGGAGATAAAACATGCTCAGGAAAAGAGCACTTGTTGCCAAAGTCTGTGACTTCTTCCCAGTTTTAAATTATTCCTTTATCTCTCTTATATGAAGATTAATTAGATGCTAATGCTGCTTGAAGCAGCATTAATCTTTGCAGTCGCCTGCATGTCCACATTATACTATCAATAACCACAGCTGACCTGCACGGTAAAACACCACCACTTAACTATTCTATGATTCTATGATTCACTTCTTTCTCCATCTGCTGCTGAACAGATACTTGAAGACAACAGCATCTTATCCTGTTAGAAAAGCAGTAAAGGGGGTAATGTGGACACTACTAGAGCTGTCATAAACTTGGCCACGCTCCTTCAGGAGCAATGGGAGGCAAACTGCTTCCTGATAGAATAATAAAACATCATAAGCAACACATTCAACAGGCAAAATGGGTCTCCATTCTTACCTTAAAGGAAAAGATGGCACCAGAGACAGGAGTTTAGGCATTGGTAAGTGTGTCTAGGCAAAGGAAAGAATAAAAGCCTAGGTAATTTATGCCTAAGACGTAACTAGAGGGCTTTAGATCAGTTTGGCATGTGTTTCAGCCATATGCAGCTGTGAATGCTTCACTGCTCAAGAGTTACGAGGCATGGACCGACCATGCCATTCCTAACTTTTCTGTAGAGTCAAAATTTATTTTTTTATAGTAATAAAAATTCTCCCAAAGCCTCTCCCTCCCTTCATGTCTGGGTTTTTGTTTGGTTGTACAGTTATATTCACAGTCCCTTATATTCACCACATCCAATTGCACCCATCCTGCCAGGAGAATGTTACTGGCAAATGGCTCTGCAGTCTTGTCTCTGCTTCTATTTAACCAGCCTTCTGTTTCAACACCTGCTTGGCTTTGGAAATGCTCACCGAATTTGTAAAGTCAGAAAAATGTTAAAACTTACAAAACATCATCATCTCTGGTGCAGAGAAACTTAGAAACTTTCTCTGTGTTGACCTGTATTATTATTGCTAAATGAAGGACACAGAAGTATAGACATAAAGTCACATTGCATTCCTGCATATATTTGCTTAAGTTTTTACTGATTTCAGCCATGACAATGAAATGGATGTGCTTCTTTTAAACAAACAAAAAACAAACAAACAAACATAATTCCCCATAAGAATGGAGAAAAGCAACACACAATCTTAAGAGAACAATCAATCTTCATCTCTGACAGATATCTGGTTCTCTACCCTCCCTACTGCTCTAACATGCGTGTCAGATACATTCAGCACATAAATCTATACCTAACTGTTTCAATTTCCACTCCTCAGCTCGTCTTTTCTGCAGGAAAAGAATGGGAAAAATCTGACATCTTACAGCATGCATGAGAAGATGAAGAAATCTTTTTAACAGGACAAATAATGAGTTCCCGAATAAAGAATCACATTCTTCTAAGAAAGTAGTGTTTCTATGCTTGCATGAGTCAAATATGGAGTTGGAAAACATAAGTTATAAAAAACCAGGTCCCACCCACATACCAGTATCTAATGGAAGCAAGGGGTCTGGAGTCTGTCCTGTGCAAAAGCTGATGGGAAAGTGGGCAAAATGACATGAGTAAATAGTATAAATGACAGTATTCTGCAAGAACAACAGTAAAATTAATCAATGCAATGATCTCTTTCACTAAAAACAGGGGTGTTTTCAAGATCTAAAACCCCATTCAGTGTCCATGTCCCCCCCCTACTTCCACTTCTTCAAACCACAGCTGCATAGGGCTTACCACCTCCTGCTATTGCCAGCTGGCAAGCTAAAGGATGATCTGACAACAGCCTGTTTTAGCCCTTTGCCAACTGTTTTAAATAAGGTGAGGGTGGAAGATGTGAATATAAGTGTCTTAGTAGAGCAGTGGTTAGAGGAAACGTATTGGCTCTTGACAGCAGGGATACACTGCACAGAGGTGCCCAGCACCTTGGAAAACCTGACCAAGCAGCTGATAACAAGGAGATACCAGCAATGGACACCATGCCTAATCCACTTGTCCCAATTAACTGACTTAGAGAAAACAACCTTCCACATGTATCCTGTCACATACTCATGTCTTCAATCACTTCAACCCAAAAAACCCCAACATTGCGCGGTCTTAGCCATATTCTAATGGTTAAGGAACTTAACTGTATAACAATCCTGTGAATAAGTACATGATGTTGGGCAGGAAGGTAGTATATAATCCTTCTGATCTGTGTGGTTCATGATTGAGTGCACCATCAGCAAGTTTGCCAATGACACCAAGCTGTTGGTGCGGCAAATGCTGGAGATAAGGGATGGGATCAGAGACCTTGATGCAGAGAGCAGCCCTGCAGAGGAGAACTTGGAGGTGTTGGCTGACAGGAAGTTCAACATGAGACAGCAAGTGTGTTCCTGAATTGTTCAGCCTGGAGAAGAAAAGGCTCAGGGGAAACCTTAGAGCAGCTTCCAGTGCCTAAAGGGGTCTACAAGAAATCTGGAGAGGGACTTTTTACATGGGCATGTAGGGATAGGACAAGGGGGAATTGTTTCAGGCTGTCAGAGGATGGATTTAAATTAGACATTAGGAAAAAGTTCTATAGTATGAGTGTGGTGAGACACTGGCACAGGTTGCTCAGAGAAGCTGTGGCTGCCCCATCCATCCCCGGCAGTGCTCAAAGCCAGGCTGGACGGGCCTTGGAGCAACCTGGTCTAGTGGAAGGTGTCCCTGCCCATGGCAGGGGGTTGGAACTGGATGATGTTTAGGGTCTCTTCCAACCCAAACCATTCTGTTATTCTATGATTAGAAGGCTCTGCTGGAGCAAACACAAGCATCACTGGGACATACCTTTCTCCTCCCTACTCTCACAGACAAAAAAACAAGCTACACCCAAGGGGAATCTCATATATATGCAGAGAGGCTCATACTGGCTCAGTATGAAGCCAGTTCACAGCCTTTTTGTTCAGATCAGAACCACAGAATAAGTAGACGAAGAAGCAAAAGGATTAAAAGAACATTTTACATACTGTTCTGCAAAGCACAAATGGCTGTGACTTCTGAATCCTTTTTGCTGTTTTCTTCACAAAGATTTCAACAGTTGACAAATAATCATCATGTAGACAAAGCTCTTTGTATCCTGGTCACAAAAGATGTTGTTTACTATGGAACACCACAGATCACAAATGTTTAAGTTCTGTGCTGTGCAACTAATTTATACTCAGACAATTAATTGACCAGGATATGAAGGCTGAAGCCAGATTTATAACAGCAAAGCCATCTGCAAAACTCCTTTTTTCTAGCATTTTAGTTAGAAACAGGCCCTGAATCTTCACTTAGAAATTGTTTTCTCCAAAGTTACCTAAAAATATTTCATCTACTTCTTTAGTTACCCCTGTCTCTGTATACTGACAGAAAAAACCCAAAAGACTGGCAGTTTCTATCGAGTGGGCATATTGATCATTTGGGTATTTCATTGGGTTTCAGGATGTTTTCCACATGAGTGAGTCTCAATTATCATCATACACAGGACCAAATTAATTACTCCTATGATTCGTTTGGCTTCATGGTAGTTACTCTGAGGCTATGGATGACCTGATAATAGTCCCAACTGATTACTCCTGAATTGGTATAGTTATGTTTGCAGGATAATACTCCTGTCTACAAACGCAATCTCTTATTACTGATGACAAAGGCACTTTACCAACTAACTGCAAGCCAGAAGAGGATCAGGAAATTGTGCTGCAAAATGCACCTGTCAGTAGGGTTATACCTAAGTAGACACACAGAATGTGCATTTGTATGGCAGACTGGCTTACAGGCAGAGTATTCCAAGAAGGTGTCGTGGTTTAAGCCTCTATAACTCACGCAGTTTTGCTCACTCACTCCCCCCTCTTTCTTGCCCCCCACTCCTGGAGGGATGGGAAGGAGAATCGAAAAGAATGCAGCTCTCACAGGTTGAGATAAGAACAGTTTAGTAACTAAAGTATAACACAAACCACTACTGCTACCACCAATAATAATAATAACAAGGCAAATACAAGGAAAGAATACAATTTCTCACCACCTAAAACCAAACCCGACCACGCAGTGCACCCCCCACCCTTCTGGGTCTCTCCTCTCCGTCCTCCATCTTGGGCATGACGTGCTGTGGTATGGAATAACCTCTTTGGTCAGTTTGGGTCAGGTGTCCTGTCTCTGCTTCCTCCCGGCTCCCCTCCTCCCTGGCAGAGCGTGAAACTCAGAAAGTCCTTGGCCAGACCAAAACATCACTAAGCAGTAACCGAAACACTGGTGTTATCAGCGCTGTTCCTAGGCCCAAAATAAAAAACACAGTGCTGCACCAGCTACCAAGAAGCAGAAAAAATGACTGCTGCTGCTGAACCCATGACATTATCCACCCCTTATTCCATACCATTCACGTCATGCTCAGATCCCACATTTTCAATATACCATCACATGTATATGTATACATCCACATACACAGAGAAAGAGAGAGAGATCATCCCTTAGTGCATAGACCAATCACTACAAAGCTGCTGAGTCCATCCAGTCCATGATGTCAAGCTCCGTCTCTTGTAACAGCCTTTCAGAGCAGGAGAGGCTGTGTGCAGTGTTCACACTCATGAATAATCTGGGCCACAGTGTCCATTGCTAAGTCCACCCCTCGATCATAAGTCCATCTGTATGCTGCATCTCTGCACTGATGGCCTGAGGTGTCATGGGCCCATCAGGCTCAAAATAATTCATCCACCCCTCCAGCAGTTTCTGCAGCTTGTCGGTGGGGACTCCATACAGCTGCCTTCCACCTGTGATGCTTCCAAAGCACTGGAGGGGCCCAGTGGACTAGATACTCGCCCATACTGTCCCACACACCCTGCCACTCATAACTGTCCAGGCTTGGGGAAAATCTCTTAGTCATCATAGATTGCAGACTAACCCCAGACAATGCCCACACCCCACTCTGCTTAACTCTGGGGACCAGACAAAATGGTTGTGGGTAAAACACACTCTGTATGCATGCCAACATGCTGATCCCCATCACAATCAGCAGGCAGGTCTCAAGGGTACCCAAAGGCCACTCAAACCCTTCAGAGCTCTCAAATGAGGCTGCTGTGCTTGCCACTGGGGCTGGTGTAGCTGCTGCGCTTGCCGGCTCTCTCACCACCAGCTGCTCTTTGTCTGAGTCCAGAGCTTCCTTCTCTGCCTTGCTGGGAAGTGCTGCGGGGTCTCCTGCGTTCTCCTGCGGCACCGCAGGCAGCTGCCGGGGAATGCTCTCGGCCTCCACGAGGCTGGGCTCGGCCACGGGACTCTGTTCAGCCTCGGGGCCCGGCTTCTCTGCCGTCTCCTCCTGCCGCTCGGTAGCCTCCCCTTCCCGCTGCTCGGCAGCCGTCGGGCTGGGCTCGGTGGGGGGGCTCGGCTCCTGCTCCCCGGGTCCGCTCCCCCGGGCCGTTTCAGCAGCCGGCGGCTCCCGAGGCAGCCCCCCCTCGGCTCTCCACAGCCTCGCCAGGACGGTGAAGAGCAGCCGAACTGCCAGGTACACATCCGCCCCCCACGGCTTCTGGAGCCCGCCCGTATCACAAGCCATTCCAATAAAGTACAATAAAACAAGAACCTTAAACCAAAACCCATATCTGAAACATGCTAAGATAACAAATACCGGCTGTAAGTAAGGTACAACAGGCTGAAACCATGAACGCAAGAGAACCAAAAGCAACAACTTTAAGAGCCAATAAATCAGCATTGTGACGAGTGGCTATTAATCCTGTCGTTATCTCAACCCTTAGAGCCCCACGTTGGGCGCCAAAAGAACTGTCATGGTTTAAGCCTCTATAACTCACGCAGTTTTGCTCACTCACTCCCCCCTCTTTCTTGCCCCCCACTCCTGGAGGGATGGGAAGGAGAATCGAAAAGAATGCAGCTCTCACAGGTTGAGATAAGAACAGTTTAGTAACTAAAGTATAACACAAATCACTACTGCTACCACCAATAATAATAATAACAAGGCAAATACAAGGAAAGAATACAATTTCTCACCACCTAAAACCAAACCCGACCACGCAGTGCACCCCCCACCCTTCTGGGTCTCTCCTCTCCGTCCTCCATCTTGGGCATGACGTGCTGTGGTATGGAATAACCTCTTTGGTCAGTTTGGGTCAGGTGTCCTGTCTCTGCTTCCTCCCGGCTCCCCTCCTCCCTGGCAGAGCATGAAACTCAGAAAGTCCTTGGCCAGACCAAAACATCACTAAGCAGTAACCGAAACACTGGTGTTATCAGCACTGTTCCCAGGCCCAAAATCAAAACCACAGTGCTGCACCAGCTACCAAGAAGGAGAAAAAATGACTGCTGCTGCTGAACCCATGACAGAAGGTATTTTCACTTTCTGCATGTTTTTGTCTTCTGTATCTTACCTTACAAAATGGACTTAAAACGTGCTGCTTTTGGCACTGAGGTCATGCAGAATGAATAAGCAAACAGCAACGCTATAGCATAAAATTTTGCAGAAAATTTATCAGGAGACACTCTAGTTCTCTATTATGAACTACAGTTTTGTTACATATAGTAGGTATTTTACACAACTGTTTTTATACACTAACAGATCTATTTAAGTGGGACAATAATTACATCTTTCCTTCTATTTTTTTTTTTTTTTTTTGGACAAAACTGCTGAGTTAATATTTTCCTTTGGCAAACTGAAAAACTTGATTTGCTGTTTCTCAGTTTTCTAGTTTGTGTGGATTTAGAAAAAGTAATAACAGCTTAATCCAACACTCAAGAAAACCAATACTCACTCAACAAGTACTGTTCAAATTAGGAAAATTCATATTTTTTGTTAGGTAAAATAGCTTTGCTGAAACTTGTTCTCAATAATGTCTTCACAGTTACCTTCTGATGCCAGTTAGGCTACAGGATGAAGGAAATTATAGCTATTTTTTGAATAGTTTTCCAAAATTTCAAGTTGTTTTGAGCTGTAGGAAGTTTTACTTTTTTTTTTTTTTTTTTAAGAAGTTTGCTATTTGTTAAGATTGATAACAATCAGTGGATTGCTTCCTTGTTTCAGCCTAGTAAGGGCAGCTGATCTATGTCATTCACAGAAGCACAGGATATATCTAAACTGCAATGGTGGTGAAAAAGCTTTTTCCAGTCTCTGCTTGCTGATAATGTGTTTTCCACACAAAGCACAGACCATCAGCAAGGACCTGTTTTGCTAATCAATAAAAGAACCAGTGTAAAAGGACCCATACAAATTACAGATGGAAAATCGTATCGGATTAAATTCTTAGTGATTTTGCCACTTTCTGATTCCACTTACAGCTTATTCACCAGGGTTTTAACTTGATGGGGCATGAACTGCAATTCTGATTCACATTGTCTACCAGTTACTAGAACAGGCAGAGTAAGGCATCATGTGGTTACTAAGGAGCAATTTTGGCTTTGACCCATCTCAGAATTTAAACACGGGCAAGCTCATGTGCAGGAAGCTCCCATGTGAGTAGAGCAGGAGAAACACTTACATATCCATTATAAAGCAAATAGTTTCAAATCCCTTTTTTATATCACACCTGACCTGGAATGCCCCTGTAACTTTTTGTGGTTTTGCAATCACAATCGCTCTTTTCTACTCTGTTTTTTTCTCCTTGCTGCTGTAACCAAGCCAGCTACTCCCCACAGATACCGAACTAGCAGAGAACAACAACTTAGTTTAAAGTTTTCTTTATTCTGGCCTTTTTTATATTGTTTTAATAATCTCTTTGAAGTTCAAATGTAGTATTGTTTATTACACATTGTGAAATGCGGATTAGTTTGGAGAACCCCTTTTAATCAACAGGCTATAATTTTAATTCACTGGCTAAACTTTAAAACAAGACTTCTGTGGTATACTTCTCACCAGCAACAGACACTTGTACTTATGCACCCACAAAAGACAGGTAATTTTGTCAAAGCACAAGACAGCAGAGCAGTTGAGCCAGAGCACCTTACACAACCCCTCCAAGAACTCTGATGAGTTGAAGACACACAGAAAATTGTCAGTAGGAAAGTCATTCTGTCCTCCTCAGCAGTGTCAGCAATACCTGTTCAGATCCCTGTGAATTTGGTTTTACTTCCTCATGCTCATTTCTAGAAATGCCGGAGCTGTTTCCCTTGGGAAAACAGACTGAAACATGAAAGCCTGAGAACAACAGTACTCCCTCTAGAGAGAAGGTTCTCCTGGCTCAATACTCTAGTCCCCAAAGTGCCCAACCATCAGTGTCTAAAGGAGAGCCTATAAGCAGAGCCAGTCTACTTCTGCCAGGGTTCTGGGGGTGTTCTAAGGCCTCAGTGGCTGTACCCATTACCTCTAGGAACCCTACCTCACTGCCTCCTGCCAAGGGCTCAAGGGATATGTCTTAGCTCAGCCTGTGGCCTTCAGTCTCTGCCTCAGCCATGCTGTAGCTGTGCCTTTCTGTATCCCAGATGGGTCTGGGACGTGCAGTGCAAAAAGCAGTTCTCCTGTGTGGATGCCTTAGACCTAGATCATAACTTGTCACGCAGAATTGTAGGCATTACAGCCTAACCTATTCCAATTCTATTTTATTCTAGTCCAGTGGAGTCCGTTTCATTCTCTTCCATGCCATTCCATTCCGTTACATGTTTCATGCCTCTCAGTTCCATTTCGTTCCATTCCATTCCCCATGCTTACCCTGAATAACAGTGAAACTCATTTCTCTGCAATATCAGGGGTTTTCAGCTCCAAAAACACTTTCAAGGACACAAATCACATAGCTTTCAAGTGGAAACAAGATTTTATTATTCCATTAGATACTGATTTGGTTTCTTATATTTTATATTATTTTACAATTATTAGACCCTAAAATCATAGATTAGTTAGGGTTGGAGAGAACCTCAAGAGCACCTAGTTCCAACTCCCATGCCATTCTCAGGGATGCCTCACATGAGAAGCATGTTGCCCAAGGCGCTGTACACCCTGGTCTTATACCTCGCCAGGAGATGGCACTCAAGTGTCTGTATAACCTGGTGTTGCATGTCACCATGGGTTGGAGCACACACAGCTTTCTTGGACAGCCTGTTCAAGTGCTCAGCACCCTGACAGTAAAGAACTTCCTCCTCACATCCAACTTGAAAGTTTTATGTTATTATTTATATGCATCATCACCGACCACACACAAATGTGCAAGAAGAAGAAGAAGAGGTGTGTGGTAGTGTGGGGCATTTCCCAAAGCATGACACCTATTGATGATAAGCACACTACTGACTTCCAACTCTTGCTCGTCCGCTTTGCTTCCTAGCCAGGGATGCATGAAAAGTGCTCTCGTGCCTGTCGGGTGCTAGTGTTGCACACAGGGAGAGCTGGAGAGTGGCAGCTGCTGATGAGGCCCTTCCAGGCACAGGCTGCTGTGCACAAGCAAGAACCCCTGGGGAGATGGAGCTTAGGGAAGAGTGGATCTCGCTTCCCACTCTGAGCTTGCACTGGGCAATGGAGTCAAAGAGAGCCACGGCATGAGAGTGCCTTGGAGGTGGGAGAGCAGCGGGCAAGAACCTAGTCCAAAAGGGAGCCCTGACAAGGGGATGTGCGCAATGCTACAGAGGACAAGCAGCAACTCCTGGGGCCTCCCGAGAGGCCAGAAAGCTTCCTCCCCCTGGATGCGGGGCATGAGGGCCACCCATGTGGAGCACAAGCAGTTGCCTTTGGGCCACAACAGCCCAAAGAAGCCCTGTTGGAGCTGTGCTCAGTGCTGCAGAGGAAGGCAAAAAATCCCTGGGGGTGTTCACAGCACCTCCATGGGTTTCCACATCTCCAACACTAGCAAGGCTCGAAGCCTCAGCCTGAAGCAGGACATGCTCCTCAACCAAATGGGTGCAAATCTTTATGAGGTGAGCAATAACTGCTCAGTTCTCTCCGAATTTGGTTTTATTTCCTCATGCCCATTTCTACAAATGCCGGAGCTGTTTCCCTTGGAAAAACAGTCTGAAACACGAAAGTCTGAGAACAACAGTACTCCATCAGAGAGAAGGTCCACCTGGCTCAATACTCTTGTCCCCAGAGTGGCCAACCATCAGTGTCTAAAGGAGAGCCTATGAGCAGAGCAGGTCTACTTCTGCCAGGGTTCTGGGGTTGCTCTAAGGCCCTTCTAAGTCACCCTAAGGGTGACCTATTGTGGCCTTTCAATACTTGAAGAGGGTTTATAAGAAAGATGGGGACAGACTTTTTTAGCAGGGCCATGTTGATAGGACGAGACGTAATGGTTTTAAACTAAAAGAGGGGAGATTCAGGGTGGATATAAGGAAAAAGAAAAATTTACAGTTAGTGCAGTGAAACACTGGCACAGGTTGCCCATAGAGGTAGTAGCTGCCCATCTCTGGAAACATTCAAGGTAAGGTTGGACCTGATCAAAGATGTTCATTGTGGGGGGCTTGGACTAGATGACTTTTACATTTCTTTTCCAACCCAAACCATTCTGTGATTCTACAATTCTGTGATAACCACCAGTTTTGGCTGAGCTGGTGCCCAGGCGATCCATTGCTGGATCTGATAACATAAAGGCTAGTTCTGAAGGAAGTTGAGATGGCTATGAAGTTAGCAGTAATGATATTGCTGGATTGCAGTTTCCAGCTTCAGACTGCATTCATCATGGCTTAAAATGATTGTGGAACTATACCTCGAGTGATTTTTTTTTAATAGATTATGTAAGATACAGGCTTGGAAACGAAAGCACTGTGTTTTCACAATCAATGCCACGCATATGGCAGCACTTCTGTCATTCTGGCTGTAAGTACAAAGATAGCTTTCCCTTTTCCTATGTATTTTTTTTTGTTGTTGTTGTTCTGCTGAACTTGCCTGCAATCCTGTCAATTAACACAACCACGGGGTCAGAGCACCCTACAGCAGCACACAAAACAGCATCCTGTGTAACACCAGTGTTGGTGTAAAACACATGAACATACCACCGGTACAGCACATGAACATACCACCTGTGATTGCAGGGATGAATTTTTCTTTGAATTTTATGCAAAGATCTGGAATAACTCCACTGACTGAGAAGAAAGTACCTCAGATTCATGTCAGTGTCATCAGGGCAACAACGACTCTCTGAATCATAGAATACAGGAAGGTAGAATTATGGTCATTACACAAACCCCAGTGTGTAATTTCCTGAACACATTTGTCTTTGAAATCTTCTGTCACCCAGACTGTAATAGGTTTTAGCAAATAATATATAATTAGACTTTCTAGGGGGAAAAAAGAAGATAGAAAAAAAAAAAAGAAACCCAAACAACTGAACAAAGTTTAAGGATTAGGTTAATGTATTAGACACTCATCTCTTTACTTAGTAGGCTGCCTGGACAATTCAGAAATTCCACTAGAAATTTCATTCAGAAAGACAGCTTTCTACAGAGACAAGGAACTTCCCCCACATTTAGACGGTTGTTTTTAAACAGCTCCAAATATTGGATGAAAATATCAGAAGCCAATCATGCTGTAAAGCCAAAGGAAGCTTTTACACTGAGAATTATGGAGAATAAGGCAAGAAAATCTTACTGTCTTTGCTTACCCTGCAGATGAACACCATCCTCATGGAGGCAATTACCAGCTTCACCATTTTGTACACTGAGCTCCACTGACTGCCACCACTTCCAGCCCCAATGCTATCCACTTGCTACTGGGGCTGACTGTCTCTGCATCTAAATGAAATCAGCATTTTAACAGCTATCACAAGAGCACTTGTAAGTAATATCCTTCTCTATTTTACTTCATTCAAGTGGAATTATTACTTTCTGTTCTCATAAATAAAATGTTAATAAAAAATTACTTCTGAGAAGGTCAACGTTTTAACAGGATGTGACTTAAAAAAAAAAAAGGGGCGGAAAATGAGTAAAGCAGATGGCCACATTCTGCTGTCTTTTTACCCTGTCCTCTGAGGGAAATTTCACTGCACTTTACAAAGTTACGTAGGGATCTGTTGGGAATCTGACTGGTTTGCAACATGTTGTTGATATTTCTGTAAGAGCACAGAAGTTCCTCTCTGCTCTGTAACAGGATGCTACCTTGGTTAAACAAAAACAAAAACACTTGTTCAAAATTGGTATATACTGGTATCTCTGGCAAACATTTGTACATTTGATGAATCCTAATAGCTCTGAGAGAAGCAGATATACTCAAACCATGTGAATAATTTCTTCCTATTTGGCAGGGTCCTCATTGTGCATAACTTCCCATTGCTCATTGGCACAGTATAAATACTTGACCTGCCCACAGTGTTTCTGTAACAGTGTGGTCATGGAGACTTGAACTATACTTGGGATTGCCACCTAGATTTTTTATTAGATCACAAGTTTCAGGGTACATATTGAATATATAAGTGTGCATAAATTCTCAGGCCCTCTGTGAGCTTGCACAGATATCTAGAATCACAGAACTGTTTGGGTTGTAAGGGACAAAGATCACCTACTTCCTCACCACTCTCATAGTGAAGAATTCCCCCCTTATATCTAAATCTACCCTCTGACAACTTAAAGCCATTCCCCTTGTCCTATCCCTACACGTCCTTGTAAAAAATCCCTCTCCAGATTTCCTGTAGGTCCCCATTAGGTACTGAAAGGCTGCTCTAAGGTCTCCCCTGAGCCTTCTCCAGGCTGGACAGCCTCAACTCTCTCAGCCTGTCTTCAGGCTCCAGCCCTTGGATCATGTTTGTGGCCTCCTCTAGACTTGCTCCAGCAGGTCCACGTACCTCTTATGTTGGGGATCCCAGAGCTGAATGCAGTACTGCAGGTGGAGTTTCACAAGAGCAGAGGGGCAGGATCACCTCCTTTGACCTGCTGGTCACACTCGTTTTGATGCAGCCCAGGATACGGTTGGCTTTCTGGGCTGAAAACCTGATCACCTACAGTGGGCAGTTCCCCATTCTCCCAGTCCCTTCCTTTGTCTCCTGTGACTTGGGCAGTGTGGCTGCAGCTCTTGCAGTGAAGACTGAGGAAAAAAAGTCACTGCGTACCTCATAATTCTCCATGTCATAGGTGATCAGGTCTCCCATTTCCTTCTGGAGAGGGCCCACATTTTCCCTTGTCTTCCTTTTGTTACCAACGTACCTACAGAAGTTTTTCTTGTTGCCCTTGATGTCCCTGGCCAGATTTAATTCCATCAAGGCTTTAGCTTTCCTAACCTGATCCTTGGCTGCTCTGACAACTTGTATTCCTCCCAGGGTACCTGCCCTTGCTTCCACCCTCCATAGGTCGCCTTTTTATGCTGGTGTTTATCCAGGAGCTTATCTTCATCCATGCAAGCCTCCTGGTGTTCCTGCCCAACCTCCTCTCTGTCAGGATGTATCGCTTCATGAGCTTATGAACCAGTTTCCTTGGGCTACTCTTCCCTCCAGGGCTTTTTCCCATGACACTCCACCAAGCAGATTCCTCAAGAGGCCAAAGTCTGCTTTCCTGAAGTCCAGGGTAGTGAGCTTCCTGCACAAACTGCTCGCTGTCTTAAGGATCTCAAATTACACCATTTCGTGGTCACCATAGCCCAGGCTGGCCTTGAGCTTCACATTCCCCACAAGGGCTTCTTGCTTTCACGAACAAGGCCCTCCTTGCTGCTGAGAGCAAGGTCCTGCATTGCACCTTTCCTCGTTGGCTCCTCTATCACTCAAGAAGGAATTTATCATCAATGAATTTATCACCAATGCATTCCAGGAGCTTACTGGATTGCTTGTGCCTGGCTGTGTTGTCCTTTCAACAGATATCAGGGTGGTTGAAGACCTCCATGAGGACGAGGGCTTGTGAATGTGAAGCTGCTTCTGGTTGGGCAGCCTGTAGCAGACTCCCACTGTCTTGTCCCCAGCCCCTGCCCTCCCTTTAATCCTGCCTCATAAGGTCTGGGTCAGCTCCTTATCCATCTCAAGGCAGAGCTCTGTGCTGGTCACTGATGGAGAAGGTGACACCCTGTCCTTGTCTCCCCAGCCAGTTCTCCCTAAAGAGCCTGTATCCTCCCATTCCAACACTCCAGTCTTAGGAGCCATCCCACCACATCTCTGTCATGCCAATAAGTCACTATTGCAGGCATATTGCAGGCACACACACATCTCTAACTCCTCTTGTATATTCACCATGAAAATGCATTTGCATAAAGGCATGTAAGCTGAGCCTCTGATGAAGCCAACTTACTGGCTGGAGAAGCTGGTATTTCCTTGTGCTGCTTTTCAGGTGCTCTCCTGCTGACCCATGATCCCTCTCCAGGCTCTAGGCACCTCTCTTGCTGGTACTAGCACCAAGCTGGTTGTTATGGGATAGACTGAGGTTCCCCTCACTCGTCAAGTTTAGTTTAAAGCCTTCTTCACCAGCTTGGCAAGCCTTTGAGCAAAGATGCTCTTCCCTTTCTCTGACAGATGGACCTCATCAGCACCCAGTAGACCAGGTTCCTCAAAGCCAGTCCCACAGTCCAAGTAGCATAGCAAAAAAGACCAAATTTTATATATACATACTTTTTTCTGGCCTATCTCTCCTCTTCAGACACACAATTTAAGGTTATGATACTAATGCTCAGTAGTGAGAAAAAAACCTAGGTCAACACCTCCCACAAGTTTAAAAACCCTCATAAAAATAACTTTGGAACTTTGCTCCTTTAAATGAATTACATCACAATCAGATCTCTAAATTTAACACTGAAATCTCACTACATTTTTAGGTGGTTGGGGTTTCTTTTACTTAACTCTGACAAACACAAGGCACAGTGGAATATCAGTCAAATTAAAATGCAGAGATTTAGAAATCATAGCAAGATACTCTGATACACACAGACCAATGCTGAGAAGTCGGGAGCAGACTTGGCTGCATCACCAACTGCTATCTGACAAAATGCACTGAGATTGAGTAACAAATCTCTAAGGCCTCTGAATCAGAAGGCTCTTACATGACTGAAGGAGAGCTATAGCTCTGGATTCTTTGCCTCTGTCCCTCTGTCTGACAGGCAAGTTCTGCTGCGGAAAAAGGACAAAAACAAATCACTTTGTAGTTTAATGCCTCCCTGGTGTTAACTTTATCACTTTTCAGAAGCTTTCGGTTTTTAATTTCCCTGCCCTTCCTAGAAGTGATATTGCTGTAGCTGTACTGATCCTCCAGTTTCGTGACAGGAGTATGTGAGTGCAATGTACATCAAAACCAAAGTGAGTTGAGACTTAGAAGGGAGGAAGAGAAGTTTTTTACTGAAATAGAGCCTGAGAAAGAAAGGTGTTTCTTCAACAAGTGTTTTGTTTAATGGTGGTTTTTTTTTTTTTCCTCAATATCGAGATCTGCAATGAAAAGCTTTGTTAACCAGCCATAAATGGACTAAAATTTCCTTAACCAAGACATTGCTCATGAGACAGAGTACTCATATTTCTTCAGTCCTACATACTATGAAATCTGTTGTTAGAGAAAGTGGACCACAGGAAGTAGAGAAGCATTACTCTCTGTAGCTGGACTGCCATCTGAACAGTAAGAGACCCTACTGAGGCAGCTTCATTAAGTTTCTCACTAAAAGGCATGTTCAAGTGAAGTGTTTAAAGCAGCCTATACAAACAGACACCTACACATGGCGAGGGTGGGTGGGATGAAGGTAATAGGCACCACACCGCTAGTTTTGGCCATGGGAAGAGGCTCAGAAGTGAATTAATGTGCCAGTGGAAAATAAAGCCAGTAACGCAGGGAGCCACCACAAAGCAGATGCCACATCTTAAAATTCAAATCTTAGTTTATTCCCTGATAGCTTCCCCATGGAGGCAGGCCTTAAGAGTCTCTGAGAACCCTCATGGTGTGGGCTGCCTTTTCTGCCTGTTAGCTTCAGGAAAGGACAGATATGCATTCAGACTTCTTCTTTTCCCCCAGATTAACCAATTGGACATACATTTTTTTCCTCAGGATCACCTGCGGGGTCAGTGACTGTGCCAGCCTCCTTTTTTGTCCCCACATAAAACAGGTCTACAAAAACTTGGGGATCTGTCAAATTAGAACAGTGATGAGGATGAGAAAAACACATGCAGCATTTTGAACTATATCCCCCTCTTTGATTGCAGAAAGGGTAACTCCTGAATGGGAGGGGGAACCCTATTTGACTCATTTGCTTCATTTTATTTTATAACTGCCGCACTGGCTTGCAAAAGGCTGATAAAATCTAAAGAGTAAAGTCCTGGAGCCTAATATTACTATTCATCTACTGCCTGCTTCCCCAGTCATTCCCCCTTCTTGAAGTTATGTTGATAGATCAGTTGCCTCCCTGTCTAATAAAGTATGTGGCAGTTTATTTAATCAGCTCTTGGCCCATTTTCTAATTGAGGGAGATAATGTGGACTCATTTCCTGCTATGGTGAACCTGGCAGGGCACAGGTTGTATTCAATGACTGCATTAAAATTCAAGATTGCTTGTAGTATCTGCTTTTGTTTTAAAACTCCTTCCCTTCTCTCTGACCATTTGAAGACAAAAAGATGGATGTGTTTTTACACTGCTAACATCCACTCAAGTCAAGATCAGGAAGATGGAAGCAGGTGGAGCTTAGACAGTTTGCTGACATGGTGCTTTCCCAGTGCAGGTGAAACATTTTTCTGTGAGACTTTGCATCCCAGCAAAGTTAATAATACTGCATCATATGATGATCCTAAAGATAATGTTGTGAAGGGAGGGAACGCTGGAATGCACACACCAGTTAGAGCACATTCCCAGCTTGCTCTGCTGCTGGGCTTGGGCCACCTCCTGCACCACTCTGGCCCAAATCCTTTGTCTGTCCACTTAGTGCAGGAATATTAGAAGCCATAAGCGCAGTATTAAATCATTTGTGTGCTCTCTCTACTCCAATGTAAGCAAGGAACTTGTAATACCTTAAGATTGCCTCTGTTCCTACCTCTGAAATATCCTGCCTTGGATCTTGCTTCTGATACTTAACAGCTACAGCTAATCCAGAATCACTAGTCCGGCAGGGAAATTCTCTTTTGCAGGCCTTCCTTCTATCCCTTAGGACACATTCAGACAGCACATTAAGCTCTTCTATGTAGAAAGAAACCATAGGTACATTGCAAGTTATTGATACATGCCATATGCAGTGTCTTTCAGCAGGCCTTGTGAACTGCTGAAAACAAGACCACCCATTTTGTCCGACTTTACAGGTTTTTCTTCAATCCACGTAAACATATACATGTACCACACCTGCAACAGCTCCAATACCTGTGGAAACACAGGCAAAAATCACTTTGCCACACTTTCAGAAGCGTTTCATACCAACTAGGAAATACACCTCCTTACAATGTGCCTCAATGTGGAACAAATGAAAACTTGACAGGGTCCTGGTCAGCCCTTTTTAAGTGACACTGCTCTGAGCAAGGATTTGGACTACATGATATTCATAGCTGCCATCCAACCTCAGCCATTCTATGACTCTGGAGAAAAAAAAAAATCCCAGTGTTTCTAGCACTTCATCAATAGCTATATGATACTGTATTTCCAAACTCTGACACTTGGAGAAACATTGCCCTGATCAATTTTAAAGTTGGCTAAATGCCGCCAGTGCGAACTTGCATGTGAACTGATTTCTGAATTGCACCTTACTTTTCGTTGCCTGCTTACACTTTCATTTTATTTTATCTGCAAGCAACAGTGAAAGCATTTTCATTTCTGAAGTCTTATTTTTGGAAACAATGAATTTAACTTTGATCTATTTCAGTCCAAAAGGAAGTGTCTGGTTTTGTTACACTGCTAATTGCCTGAACCTCTGTCTCACTTCACCTGTCTCATTTAGATCCAGAGTGTGCTCTGGATGTAACACACTCAGTACCTTCACAAACACCTACTTAAAGATTTAAAAAAAACATGAACAATTCACCTTTACATAGACCACTCTTCCCTTCACATGCATTTGAGTGATTCTCAGGTGTAAGTACCATGCTGTTACTGACCAATGAAAAAAGACAGAATTATATATAAAATATGTAATACAGGAAGAACCAGAAGACAAATAAACCTCTATTTTCAAATGGCAGTATTTCCCACCTTATATTTTTCCATACAAATTACACTGCACTTTTCTCTTTCTACTGAGCCTGTCAAGCATCAAAAAAATACTGCAGGAGACAGAATGGGTCTATGGACAGACACAAGCGTTTATCCCTTTAAACTGCCTGTGTCCAACCATGGATGTTACTCCCAGAGGAAACCCACTGCAACAAGTGTTGGGAAAGACTCAGTGAAAGGAGAAGAAAAACTTCCTGGAGCTTTCCTCCAGATTCCACACTTACCAAAGGCTCTAGTTCTTTGCGGTCAATGAGATTGAACTCTGTCACAAAATAATAAAAATGCTTGTAGCAAGTATTGACGTGAGCCTCAGCCCCCATAATGATGATACGGTCGAAGTGATGGATGTAGACATGAACAAACACCCGAAAAAGTCGGCAGAGTATCTTCTTGCAGATCTGAAGGAAGTTCTTTGGAAAGGGAACACCTGTGAATAGAGAAGGTTGGATTGTCATAACCATCCTGTCATCCTCCCAAGACAACAGCTTTGGAGCAACACATAAGTTGGAAATGCAAACTAGGTTATGACTTCCTAGGCCTCCTTTCCAATCCAGAAGGTCACTTAATGCACACATTTATCTGACCACCAGCACCACAGACAACTAAATACTTAAGCAACTTTAGTGGATCAAGACGGAGAGGTACTGGTCCTTTTTCCATGAATAATTTAATGGAAAAACATCCAGTATTGTAACATTCAGAAATGTGATTTTCACTGCAGTGCACACTGTCCCATTAACTTCAATGGTTTTACAGTCTGATATGTCTGTTTTGATACTGATAGACACAGAGCTCATCCCAGAAGTGACACTTTCCTGCTCATCTCATTCAACAGCAGCATTTCATAGCATCAAATTTAATGATGAATTTGAAATAACATGTTTGAAGGACACATCCATTTGCTTTCACCTTCCTCCCAGTTGTGTGTACCAATCTAGCTGCTCTTTTAACAGAAAAACTCTTGAGATGACACAGGGATGGCTCATCCAAAATACCTTAGAAGTTAAACCACTTCACAGCCAGTCTCCAAAGCAGTAGCAAAAGCAATATTTGCAAGTAAACAGTCAGGCATCCACAGTGTGGCACCAATAATTCCTTCAAAACTGCTCTTCACTGAAGGCTGATGAATTGCATAGCATTGTGTACTGAGCTGTTCCAAAGAGCTGAAGGGTTCATCTTCTTTTACGATTGTGCCTCAGACATGATGACTTTAGTGCCATTGTCAAAACTGTACTGTTAGTTTTCCTTGCTGCACATCCTCCTGACTTCTTATAGTTCATGTTTTAGTCAGATCTGAACTACCTAACTGTAAGTTATTGCTTCTTTTTAAACAAAAAATAAACATCACAGCTAGCCAGTCCCACATTCTCTAAAAGCCCAACTCATGCTCAACAATAAAAACATTTATTATTTGCAGAAAGAAGCTGGGGATAGTAGATTTAATACCATTGCAAGCTTTCTGGTTTTCAAATTTTAGTCTCGTTAAATTAAATACTGCTCAGCACTCATAGGAATGTGAAATAACGGACAAATTGCCCTGTTTCACTGAGGGGGACATGAAGACATACAGTGACAATTTCCATACTGAAAGCAGATTTTTTGATTATAGATTACATGTATTATCAGCTGTGGCTGTGTCAGTCTCAGTCCCATCAACAGAAACATGCACCTTATTTTTGATTCCTTAGCCAAGGAGGTAGCAGGGTATATGCACTGCAGATGTGAGCACTGCTGTGTTTGTTACCATGGAAGTAACATGGCACATTAGCATGCAGAAATACCCTGATCAGTGTGTCCCTGAACTGCCTCTAGATTTGCCACTGCTGAGGTGCAGATAATGTGGGAAAGTGCCTTAGGATTTTTTTGGCCTGTACTGGGCTCATCAGAGGCAAATCATTTTGATGTAATTTCAAGCAGCTTTAGAGATGCAGTGCAGCTCTTCTTACTCTTTATGTATTAACCAGGAACCAGTGAAACGGTCACATCTATCAAAACACAAGCCCTTTATTTCCTTAAGAAATGTTTGCTTTGTGTTGTCACGTCCATTCATCTTAATCCTAGCGCTAATATCAAAGGTCCCAGAGGAGGAGGCCTGAATGCACAAGCATGAACTGAGACATCACTAAACTACAGAAATGATAACACGTAGAGCTGTCTCATCAACACTTGAACCAAAAAGTTGCTCAATTAGCTCAACACCTGGATTATAATAAATGACTGTTGTTATTTCCAAGGGTAAAATAAATACGATCTATCAAAAACCATAACAGAACCCCCAGTTAGTTGCTTATTAACTAGGGGGATCACATTTCAGCTACCAGAGAATGGCTAAATTCAGGAAAGATTACAGCAGCAGCCTGCTTTACATTCTTGTAAAAGCTACCCAAACCAGAATTTTAAAATATTCAGCCTTAATAAAAGGGAAGGGCAATAGCTGGCACTTGTCACTGCAAACTGGTTCACTGAATAGACATAAAAATCCTTTAAGGTGCTGTATGTTCTGATCCAGAACAGGCATGTCCCAAAATGAAGAAAAATTAGTTTCATCTTCCAGGGGCTGACCTGATTATGACTAAAGAATGTTACTGTAATGAAGAAACTCATGCTTCTGTATTAACTGACTAAAACATGCTGAATAAGCCAAGCTGAAGAATCCTTTTAACTTCTCTGCAGCCCAAGTTACCACTTAACAGTTACAGACAGTAAGTGCAAAGGACATAGAACACTGCTGCTGCTGCGTGTGAGGACTTTCATCCAACAGCTTTTTAGATGTGTTAGGTAGTCAATCTGAGGAGACGTAAATAACACACAGAGGAAAAAAAATAGCTGGTGCAGAGCAGCTTAGGTACATAATTAACCTGCAGTGTCCCCACTGCATTGTTTTCAGACAGGTTGCGTAGTTTCACTTGCCACTGCAGAACTACTCCAATTTTTCAAAGCTATCACTGCTTCATTTACTCTTAAATAAACAGTGGAACACTGCTGCTACCACAGTATTACTACCTAGGTACAGCAGAATCCGTAATGGCTCTCTGACTTCTCTCCCTTTCCTGCAAAACTGGTTTACAAACTGACAGTGTCCTAAATAGTTGAAAAGTGCCTCCTTGTGCCACTGAAAGCAATTGGTAGTGGCGCAGTGTGGTAGACTCCTCAGCCTCGGAGAGCCTTTCAGCCAGCCTGTCCCTGGAGTGCAGAAGAGGCTCAAAGCCTGGTCATCCTCAAGGTACGGATTAGCATATGGAGATTGCTGCAGCACTAGTTTAAATACACACTCTGCTGCTCTTTGTGTTCAAAATTAGACAAAATAAACAAGCAAACAGAAAAGATAGAAATCTGGTTTCAGAGAAAAAAAATACCCTAATACAACAGAGCAGATCCTGATCTCAGTTACAGCAGGATGAATCCAAAGTAATGCCACTAAAAAAAAGAAAAAAAAGTGAAAAGATTCTCAATTTATATTCTGAGGTCAGAATTTGGCCTAATGTTTTGTTCCCACTGCAACTGCTGCGGTTATAAATAAATCAGCTACAGAACATAATCATTATGAATGGCTCTTGGGAATGGAGCAGCTTACATTTAGATCCTTAACTCTCTAAGGAGTCTGTTCTCTGCTCTTCAGCTCAGCCAAAGTAGCCTTTGCCTTCTCTAAGTCCTCATTTAACATTTAAAATATCCAAGAATAAAGATGAATCTCTATTTGTAGGGTGATACTTTAAAGAGATAAAATGTAAACCCACCAAATTAGATTGCTAAGTTATGGTTAATAAAAGACAAGAAATATAAAGATGACACTGAATATCTGAGCTATCTGCTACTTGCTGAAAGAAAGTATTTCTGGATGAGTGAACTTGCAGCCTTGGTTCATTCATAGGCTGAGTCCCAGTGCTGCTGTATGAGAAGAAAATAACATGGTGTTCAAAACCCCAGAGCTCCCCATTATGTCCAAAGCAGCTTTGAAATGTTCCAGTCACAGCGCAGAAGTTCCTCTGACTCAGAGTTCTAAATGCAACTGGGAAACAATTCAGTGAAAGTTTGTTAGGCGTGGTATAACCAGTAACAAACACCATCAGCATGACTGTACCCATATGTAGAATCACAGAATGGTTTGGGTTGGAAAGGACAAACCCTCTTGCCACAGACAGGAACACCTCACACTAGACAAGGTTGCTCAAGGCTTCATCCAATCTGGCCTTGAACACTGACAGTGATGCGGCAGCCACAACTTCCTTGGGCAGCCTGCTGGCAATACTGGCAGTGTTCTCACAGTAAAGAATTCCTTCCTTATATCTAACCTTAAATCACCCCTGTTAACATGTCTCTGGAGTGTGTGCTGTACTTGCCAGTTCTGTACTGACAGAATCCCCCTGAAAAAAGCTGCACCCATATACCCTGGTGACACAGGCACCACAGGAGCGCAGGGGAACAATCACAACACTTCCTCTCTGTTTCAACCTCCCTGTACTCTCTTGACCTTTTACCTTCTGTTGACTTGCTGGAAAAGGCTACTCCTAAGACGAGCAAGACTCTACAACTTCCAAAAGTCAACCTGCCTGATCCATTTCCCATGTTATTTTCCATCAGAAAATGGAGGGATTTTCCCCTTCTCTGTAAGCTATCGACTTTGTGTCTTACACATTCCTGGTTTGGTATCAGGTGATTTGTTCCTGCGCAGAGTGAGCATCCAGATCTGATCTACTGATTACCAAACAGACATATATGACAACTGCAGACAGTGTTATGACCTTCTTATGATGCTCGCTCCCCAAAAGCTGTATTATAACCGCCATCTGCTCAAAAGGCTGGTCACAATAACATGGAAGAATATGTTGACCATCTTGCGCTGTGACTGCCAGTAAGTCAGTGGTATGTTAGTTTAAAACACGGATGCCATGATGAAGGTCCTTGTTTAAACCCCACTGATACAACACCTTTTTTTCGTATGATGCAAAAATTCCAGTGGGATAAAACAGAGAGACTAAATGTTAAAGAAACTAAATTAGGTGAGGATAAAGGAGAGGAACTAAAGGTCTGAGATTAAGGCAGCAGACAAACAGTCTGTCTCATCTGATATATGAAAATCTTGAATCTTCTTACTTCAATGTGTATCACAACGTCCTCTGATGTTAGAGAGGAAACAGAAGAAAAGTGATACAGTTTGTCTTTGTTGCCTGATTATCCCGAGGCAAGAGTCAGAAAGTATACGGTCCCAGAAAGTCAATACTGAGGAACCAGAGGGAACAATCCAGACTTTTTGCCCTGCAATGTTACATGCAATTCTCGACTCGCTCACACTTCCCCCTGTAACATGCAATGAAAATGACTGCCCCGTTAAATCTTCTGTGATGCCAGATGATGAGTTTTTTTGAGCTTTTGTTCTTGTGTGGTTTGAAGCCTTGCTTTACTGAAGGGAAGCTGGTGAGCCCTTTAGCAATTATGTTCAGAAATTTCATTGCACATTTGAAAATCCTTTTACAGGCCAAAGTCATAATTCATTCCTTTTTTTTAAATACACATATGTGAAAAACGAGAGACTCCCTTCTCCACGGGCAAAAGGATTCACACTATACTCTTGCAAACACAGCTCAGAAACATACCAACCTGCTAAAGTAATTTTTTCCAGCGTTGTAATACAGAGCATGAAAACAGTGTTACCAGACACTGACAGTTTGGAGGAGGCACCTGAACCAAACCCTTACTCCCCTCCTCCTACCCTGCTTTCTTCCCCTGTCCTTGATCAAAGTACAAAGACTACCAAAGACACCCTTTGCTACTGCTAGAAGCTCTGCTACAAAAACTCCTATCCTGATAGAAGCAGATATTTAATGCTATCTCAATGTGTTAGCTGAGGAAATGTCTGTCTCAAGGGCCAATGAAAACAATGTCAGTTTTGCTGGACTTTGTTCCTCACATAAATAACCAGACAGCTGCAAAATACTCGGGATAAACTAGATTACCTCCTCCTGATACTGCCCTCCTTTCTGTTCTCATATCAGAGGGGAAGAAAGCATATCTCAACACTTGAGATATTGCTTTCTAAGCAAAAATGGTGTCCTTCTTTTATTATTAAGCAGGACTGTCTCTAACAGCGAATAAATCAGCAGGCAGGCCCACTGCCAGATCTTTGACAAAGGTACTCCTCTGCTGTCCTGGAGGTAACTCTAAATGTAACAGCGTACAGATCAGAAAATTGTTCAAGGCTTTGCACTACTTGAACATCCACAATGGCCCTCCCTGCTGCTGCATATCAAAAAAAGGGTGGTGGTACTAAATTTTACTATTTAATTACCAATTTCACCAGAAAAGATGTCTCATAATGCAAATACTGCAAAGCACCTAGAGTATGCAAAGCACCTAAATTTACTGTCACTGAAATAAGAGGACAAAGTGACCTAAATCCTTGCACTCCATAAGCCAGATCTCTTGAATTTTAAGCAAATTTGCAATGGCTGTTCCTGACTACAGTCTGACCTCGTTGATGTTACTTATTACTTCTGCTTCTGCTAATGCAGAGGAACAGAAGAGAAAAACCACAATGCCAGAGAGCAGAATGCTCTTGCTGCCTGTACCAAGCATGGCTAGTTTTACCCCAGACAACAATCAGGCTGACAAACCCATTAGAAGAGATCTGCAGGTCTGCAAGACAATGACAACAGTGAATGTCATAAAAAGCTGCACAGTCATGGTTGTGTGCCCTGGAAGACTGATCTGCACCACAGTAACAAAACAAGATTTGTTGGAGCACTGCATTTGAACAACTTTATGTAGCAGTAAAGTATACATAGGCTGAAAAAGGCTTGGAGATGCAGTAGAATAAATTTAGAGCTCTCCCTGCCTTAGCAGAAACTACAGTACAGGTGAACAAAATGCAGCATCTTCTGGGACAGAAAATACAGCTGCCATTTGGCAGTGTAACAGCTTAGGATGGGAAAAATTAGCCCAGTGAGTGAATGCAAGGAAAAAGTATTTACAAACACTGTAGCCTAGCCAAGATATCAATGGAAGAACTTTCATCTCCACCTGGCAGAGGTTTGTTAATAGCTTTGTTCCTGCAATACTTACCACGGCCTGACAATCTCAGAGTAATGGCATGGTTTCACCTTTCCACACTGAGTGCACCATTAGCCAGCATGGCTTTTATCTTTGTTATTAAATTCTGATGTCTTCAAGAAATAAACATTCTAGTTCCCCATTAATTTTACAGGGACATTGGAAGAAACGTGCTGTTCTAAGGGCCCCTCTTGGGCTTACTGATGCAGTAAGATGCAGCAATATAAAATATTAGCAGGAGCAACAAGCAACATGGTCTTGGAGATGGGCTCAAAATCAGATAAAACAGCCTCCTGTCCTCAAGACACAGATGTTCCAGCAGTTAACTGAAAAACAGAGCCTTTACATCTGCCAAAACTCATGGCATCACATTAACAAGTAACTGTACTTGAAAGATTAATATCACAAAAGAAACGTGTTCTTTAGATGATTACTGTGCTAAATTTCTTTTCAGTTGGCCATTAGAAGAAACATTGAGATAGTTCTAACACTTCGGATCACAGATCTTCTGTCTCCAACTGTGAGTCATTTTCTGGCCCTTTAATATCTGTGCTGACTTTGGGATCTTGTATGTGTATGAGAATACCCCCAGTGCACACTGAAACTTCCTTGGAGAGGTGATTTAGAAGTTTTAAATACATTATTTTTTCTCTCCAGTAAAATGTAGCTCTTCCATGAAACATGGAAAGACAATTACATAGCACTGTGGAAGGGATGTTGAATGGAAGATTTGAAGTTCTGATCCAGAAAACTAAGAACAAAAAACCCAAGAACAGTATCTTGATCCCTGACTTTGCTTGAGGTAAGGATGCTTTACAACAGCTCAGCCTGGAATAAAGTCCAGCATCCTGGGAGAGAATTCTGCAGGCTGATAATGAGAGCTAGTTGGGGCTTTTCAATCTGCTTGTACATGTTTAACTATTTTTGCTTTAATAACATTGGATCTGAGGGTAACACAACAGATGTTTTTCACTACTCTGTTTTTACAACTATTAAAGGGCTGTAAAATGGAATGACCTCTTCAGCTGAAGAAAAAAAGTCAAGCAACCAGCTCCCAGCAGGCTCAGACAATCCCAGAGCTAACTCAGATTAACTCTTCTGAAGTCTCTAACTGCAACTTGAGCTACTCTGTCTTCAGCTGCTGTCAATTCATGCCCTTGCTCCACCAGTGACTGACCTCTCCCGAAGTTTTACCTCCCTCGTTTTCTCAGAACTGCCTTACTGGAAGAGGTCAGTCCCTCTCTCCCATGTAAATGCTAACTGATGTTTCAAAAGGATATGCAGCTTTCCTCTGAGGAAAGCTCAGCACATGACTGCTATGCACTGGTTGCATCAGGTTCAATAAAAGGCAGTTTTCATTTCAGAGCAGAGCCAGAGAAGGTAGTAGTGTTGTCTGTCTTTTATATATCATTCAGTTTTTCTGACAGTATTTCCAGAGCTAAAGACATTCAAACTTCTTTCTGTTGTTTTGCAGGGAAGTATATGTAACAGAAAACTGATGAATCTGGGCAGCTGCACTCTTTGTGCTGCCTTGAAGCCACTGTGCTGAAAAGAAGGGAAGATCTGCAGTGTCAGAAGGGAAGACTGTAGTCCAGTGGGTAAAGTCCTGCTCCAGGAGGTGCTCCTGTATTTTGCAGTAGCATACTCATCTCAAAGCTTTCTGGAACAGGAACCAGAGTACACGGGACACTACACTCACAAATGGCAGCACCTTCCATGGGATTTTAGGTTATGTCAGCAGGCATGCAAAAATACACACAGATAAACTCATCCAAACACACTCATACTGTGAAGCCTGTGAAATAGCTATCAGTGACTGACAGGTCAGTAGTGCAATTCCAAAACAGCAACTGAAATAATAAAAAAAGGATTTGTGTATTTTGATTGCACATATGCCTATAAGACTATCCTTTCTACTACAGACCAATGACACAGGCACTCAAAACCTAATACTGCACATGCAAAGGAGCTACTATCACCTAAAAAGATCCTTCCAATATGTCATAAATGGATAAGATCTGTTTCTTCATATGCCTAGGGCTCCATTTGGTATCTGGAAATCAAGGGAAGCTTTGTCACTGATTTCACTGAAAATGAGTCTGGAAAATGAATGAGCAAGGAAGCATATCCTGATTCTTATAAAACATCACAAAGCTAACTAAGCAGCATAATATTCATAGATTCATAGAATAGTTAGGGGTTGGAAAGGACCTTCAGATCATCTAGTTCCAACCCACCTGCCATGGGTAGGGACACTTCACACTAAACCATGCCACCCAAGGCTATGTCCAACCCAGCCTTGAACACTGCCAGTGATGGAGCATTCACAGCTTCCCTGGGCAACCCATTCCAGTGCCTCACCACCCTCACATTAAAGAGCTTCCTCCTTATATCGAATCTAAACTTCACCTGTTTAAGTTTGAACCCACTACCCCTTGTCCTTTCACTACAGTCCCTAATGAAGAGTCCCTCCCCAGCATCTCTATAGGCCCCCTTCAGATACTGGAAGGCTGCTATGAGGTCTCCTTGGAGTATCATGTACAGTTCTGGTGTCCTCAACATTAAAATGACATGGAACTGTTGGAACAAGTCCAGAGGAGGGCCACGAGGATGTTCAGGGGACTGGAGCACCTCCCGTATGAAGATAGGCTGAGAAAAGTTGGGGCTGTTCAGCCTGGAGAAGAGAAGGCTGCGTGGAGACCTCATAGCAGCCTTCCAGTATCTGAAGGGGGCCTATAGAGACGCTGGGGAGGGACTCTTCATTAGGGACTGTAGCTGTAGAAGAAATGGTAACGGGTTCAAACTTAAACAGGGGAAGTTTAGATTGGATATGAGGAAGAAATTCTTTACTGTAAGGGTGGAGAAGCACTGGAATGGGTTGCCCAGGGAAGTTGTGAATGCTCCATCACTGATGGTGCTCAAGGGTGGGTTGGACATAGCCTTGGGTGGCATGGTTTAGAGGGAGGTGTCCCTGCCCATGGCAGATGGGTTGGAACAAGATGATCTGAAGGTCCTTTCCAACCCTAACTATTCTATGATTCTATGATTCTTTTGCAAGATTTATCTGCTAATAAAAATTCTGAAAGTAAGTCAGTAAAAATCAAATGCACTACAGGATCAAAAGTTTTCAAAGAGATCAAATGAAGCTAATATTTAAAACATAACTAGCCAAATAAACTTGGTTTGCTCTATTATTAAAACCAGCTGAGGAACAGAGGCACCCTGCTTTAAGTAGGGTAAAATTTTCCCTTTCTCTTTTTCTCAGATCTTTTAAAGTGTTAATATACTCTGAATCATTACATAATTGAGCATCCATCCTTCAATTCCCTCTCACCACTGCTTGGAACATCAATGACTTTTGACAGCTTCGAAGAAACACCTCAGGCCCCAGTAGTCATGGGTAACACCACCTTATCAACACAAGTGTTTGCCTTGTTTTCAGCAATAACAGTTATCTTTTTCCTTCTTATCAGCTGGTGCAGTGCTGTCTTTTGGCTTCAGTATAAAAAAGAACAACTAAAACATTGGTGTGTTATAAGCACTTTTCTCAGACTAAAGCCAAAACACAGCACTGTACCAAGTATTAGGAAAAAACTTACCTATCCCAGCCAAAACCAAGACACTCTTACAGTTCCAGTAGAGTGCCACCATCTGTAAACACAGATAGGCACATTGAACCTCAAAAGTAGATTTCTACAAACAGTAACTAAACACTTGTGAACTTAGACAATGTGTTCTTTAGGCAAGCAGTTATTTGCACATGGTCTGAGATCCAGGTTCATCTCTTGGTTTTAAGAATTAATGCGACTGAGGGCAAAAGAAACTATTGAGGGGGCTTTGCAGCCCACCACTCAGATTCAGAACAGGTTTGTGCTTGAAAACATTGTAATATTCAAAGGCAAAATTATTACACAATGCGTTCAACAAACTGCTGCAACAAACGTGCTATATTGAGGGTAAAAACCTAGACAAAATAGAGTGGTAGGAAGACAGAGATGGCTGTTACACTACATTTAGCCATAACAGACTGATACTACAGTATATTGTTCTTCAATATGCGTAGCAAATAACTTCACATACTAATCTCTGCATCAAGTCATACCTTCTGGCTATAGTTATGAATTTTTGATTCTTCAGGAAAAAAAGTTTGAAACATGAACACTAAAAACAGAATCCAGAAGACTAAACTAAATAAATTCATTTAAAAATCTGGTCTTTTTCAGTTATTAAGACAGCCTGAAGATTCAGTCAAAGGTGCCTTTTAAGTTGTGTTTTAAGTTTGCACACAAGATGACTGAAGAGCACATAGAGGCATCACATTGATGAACATTGTTATGAACACAATGAACTGTGTGTTCATTCAAAATTTGCTATGGATGGTCCTTTACAAAAGGCTTTGCTACAGTTTTAGAGCTCCTCCAGACCATCACTGAGTCACAGTAAGTCCCAACAGAAGTCTTGCCACTGCTGTGGAGAGAATCACCTAACAACCGGGTAAATGAAAGATACAGATATCTATCTCTATATAGATATATATAGAAATTTATATAAATAAAAAGAAAAGCTCTCCCTGGGTATAGATCATGAAGCAGTACATACAATCCATAATACTTTCACTTGCTTCCTAGCAGAAAACTTCAGGTTAGAATAAAGGCTGCATCAATCCCTGAACCAGAGTTGTTTGTGGCTCCCTGCCAAATAAAAAAAAATCTGTTTACAGCACAGATGTTTTCAGGATGCACTACGACGCACTAAGACAGCTGTAGTATCTCCAGTCAGCTTTCTGGTGCAAAAACGAGAACATGCAGCAGCTCTGAAATACTAAAAAGAGAAACTCAAGTGCAAAATATGTAGCCTCATTAGTCAGCATACAGATCAACCTTCCACATCCACTTATCTTTGAATCACTGTTTTCAGTTAAATGGTTCCAACTCAAAACATACAATTAAAACTTACTCTTCAATTTTTCTGACAAAAGCTCTGTGTGACAAACAAGGACAATTTCTGCCATTCTGACTGATAATTGCTTTAGAAACCCCACAGTTTGGGGGGAAAGTGGAGATAACATGGCCTCTGAAGGTAACTTCCCTAAACTATTCTTTGACTATGAGATTGTGCTAAAGCACCACATTCCTGTTGTCAGAAAGTCTGGGAGGGAGGGGAGGAGGAAGAGTGTCAGTAAAAATAAAAACCACATAATGTAAGCATGTGATGACAGAGGATTCCCTAGTACTACCATTGCCCATTTTATGTCTTTGCAGAGGCATAAGTGTGCACCTGAGGAGGCGCAGTTGAAGTACAAGCTCAATATTAAATATATACTGTAGAGCTTTGTAGAATCACAGGGTTACATCCCACCTGCTCTGTGCTTTCTTTCCTTTTTCATTCTGTCTTTTGCCCTATTTCCTTTGTATTTTTCTCATGTTAGCACCAAAATATTGCTCCATACAAGTGGTGGATTTCAAGTCCAGCTCTGCAAGCCTCTAAGGCTGGCCCTTCTCCTCTTCATGTTTCGCATAAGAGAAAACTTTATAGAGTCAAGTTTTTCGCCCAACAGTCTGATTTGGTTTTGATGCCTTATCAAGTTTTCTCATTAGTTTGACCATTTTTGTGAATTTTCTTATGTCAGTAAATTTATTTCGCATTTTTTGTTTTACCACAATTTGTATTATTCTCTTATGTGATGAGAAAACTCTCAAAATCTTATTCTGACAAAAAAGCAGAAAAAAATAAGATACGGCATTTTTCCTTAGGCACTCTTGACTCTGGTTTACATAGTCTGAATGTGAAGAATGGCAAAACTAACTGATTTCATGAGGTTATCCTTACCCTTCCAACCCCCACAATGAGACAGAAATTATCAGTACCTACTGAAATTGCCATGAAGTTCAACTTCTATTACAGTATACTGAAAATTAATGGTTTCTGATTCCTGAGTGATCCATGTAGATAAATGGACACTGCTCAGAACTAGAAAGGAAAACAATGAGGCTGCTCCATCACAGCATTTGCGAAAAGGACAACTGCAATTTTCCACAACACTACAAGCCCCAGGAAGAAATGGAACAACTATATTGCAGTGAGACTTCCTGCATAAAGCTTTACAAAGACTATTTACAAAGACTCCCTTTTGGATGCTGCATAAAATGCCCAAGAACAGTTCTTTCTCCTGTGTCAACTAAATTAGTACGCATGGAAGCCCAGGATAATTATGACCAGCACTCCCTATGACTGCTAGGACTTGCCCAAGCACCAAAAAAAATCCCAAAACCACATCCAAGGTTATTATCACTGGTCCTTTATAGTGGCAAAATACACTGCCTGAATTGAATACTTCATATGAGGAAGGGGTACTTCAAGAAGCACAGAAAATTCTGAAACAAGTTGGTTGCTTTGTTTCTGTAAAACTAAAAGAGCAGCTGTACTACTTGACAGCTGCTAAACACCTACCTTTGTAAAGTGGTACAGCTTCTTAAAATAGTTCAGTACACAACACAAGGTAACAAGCACAAGTTATATGGGACACCCTAGTGTAACAAACATGTATTTGTTACTAATTTTCTTACCTTTCTATTCCCCTTCTTGAAAATTTAAAATAAGTATTAGTAACAAAGCTACTAAGTGGAGGAGAAAAAGCCTGTTGTACTCAGTGCTTAATGCAGCACTACAATAACTCAAAAGATCTATTACACTGCCAAACATAATTCAGATTTTCAGCTTGCCATCCACAAATGTGTGTGTGTCTTCTCTGAAACTTACAGCTTAGGCAGACAGACAATGGGGCACAGCAAATCAACTGGCTGTTACTGTTTCAACCTGTCACCCTACTCCCTTCACATACTTTGCTATCATTATGATAAGTATGCCTGATCCACTCCTAAAAGTTAAATCAGTGCTTGGTTACTGTAATGTGCTGAGAAATGCAGTAGTTAAGGTACTGGTTCACAAGCAGGCCACAAGGGAAGGCACTGTCTGTCAGAAGCCTAAATTACTCTGTGATTCTGTAATTCTGCCCAGTACAGCTCCAAAGGCCGCGGTGTTCAATGTCTTACCATGCTGCACTCATGGCCTTTAAGGAATACTTTTACATTGCAGCTGCTAGGGAACTATTTAAACATGACACCATTTGGATGTGAAAAGGCCTGTTCCAATCTGGAGCTGTACTGAAGAGGTACTGTACAGCTCCCATTTGGATCTGTATTCCAACAGCTGTAGGAGTACTTTGACAGAGTAACTTGTGGTACCAGACCTACACCAAACAGTATTGACTTGACAGGTTCCCAGAGCAATTCCTTCCCCAGCAGCTGCAGAAGAATTCACTTCCACTACAAACTAACAGCACAGCCAGGAGTCTGGGAACAGATTCAGGGGTTCAGATAACTTGGGTACATGCTCAGCAATGTTTCTGGGTACCTCAGTGAAGGCAGAATATGACTCTGACACTGGACAGTTTGTTTTTTTATTACTGGAAGAAGAGTGAAAGTTATCACTAGAAAAGTCTGTAATTGCCTGTTTAATAGTCTGATGCCAGAAATTTAGCAAGTAGCAGTTTATATGGAATATGACTGAAAAGAAGTTGCTCAATGTGAAAATGTAAGACTCTAAAAGCCAAACTATTGGAAAAATGGGGACTCTGAATTCTCTGAAGGAATAATGTTTTTAATGAGACCTCTAAATCCATGCGTGGCCTCCATAGCTATACATCTTCATGATGCTGGAAGGCAGGTACTGTTCATTATCTGTTGCTATTTCAGATGAGCTTTTGTAGGTTTGACTGCAGGATAAAGCAAGAGATGAAACAGGTTTCAAAGGTGGCTCTCATTGTCTGGTGGATCTCTGCAACTACCTGACACAGAACTCTGCCAAAGTAGAAACCCAGCAGTGTGTCTCTGTCTCATGCTACATCCCTGCTAAGCTGGGTTTGGTGCACTACAATGCTACTGGGGTATGTCTGAGTATTACTCCTGTGGGAGAAATTTTCCAAGACCTTTAGGACAGCTCTAGCTAAGCAGTGAATACAGTCTGTAGCTGGTGGAAAGAACTGGGCTTTTTTTCTCTATTTATATATTTTGGCCTACATGCTCTGAACTACTCACAATGACAGAAATTACTAACTTAACGCCCCCTGTTATGCCATACAGAACCAGTCTATCTCAGGAAGGTTTTGTGAAAGATTCATATTTCAGATTCAGAAATCTCACCAGAAATCAATGGCATTTCTCTGAACCTGTCTCTGTTCCCCCCATATTTGCAAAACCCAATCTGATGATGAACAACTCAGGGAAAATTACACTAGCAACAAAATAAGATCCTGATACAACAAACCCAACTTTTGTAAATTAGCCACATAAAAATTCACATAGAGAAAAGCCTGCTCAGAAAATCAAGGAAGGTTTCATTTTCACCAGCAGTTACTACAAAAATTGAAAAACTTCGAGATTTTAATATTTAAAGAGGAACTGTTAAGACATATTTTAAATTAAATTAAAAGTTTTGTGAGTGTTAACAGTTGAGCCCTCATAATAGCAGACATGCTAGGATAAGCTTGGGCAGATTACAGGCAAGATAATAAGGAAATCCTTCATTTTAGCTGAAGGCTACATTCCGTGTGACAATTTTTTCATCTTGAATATTTACATCATCGCTTGCTTTACTCTAAAGCACCTTAGCTTTACAGTAAAGCAAGCACCTGCAGCCTCAAAATTAAGTTCTCAGTATCCTCCAACTCAATTGTCTGCAGGAGACATGGACTATGTAAAACTAAAACATTAACACAATCCTGGTGGCAAAAGTCCACATCGGCGAATAGCCCCGATTTCTTTGTATCAACGAGGCTCAGTTGTGGGCTTAAGTTACAACACAACCTGAATACTAAAATGAGCACTGATTTCTATTGAAAAATTATTGGTCTGGACATGATGGCTTCTGTGACAAAGAGTTTTTAAATATGCCTGTCTAAAGATAATTTAAAAAGTATTCAAAGGAACTGCAAGTGTAAATGAATGACAAAATGGGTATAAAGTTTTAGATCCCTTATTTTCCCTTCAAAGGAGAACAGAACAATGCATCTTCAGCTCAAACCTCCACCTGCTCTTTTTTTCACCAGGAATACTTATGGGCAGGAATTCGCAGTACAGCCCAAGCCAGTAGAAAACCATAATGAGAAGAACAGGGAGTCACCCTGAAGATAGAACAGTGGGACTATCATTTGTGAGGTCCTCATTCTTGCCAGAATTCCCTGGATCAAAGGATGTTCTGTTCCGCTTTTCTTATACTCTTCTCCCGTGGACATCCTCCATTAGGCTAGATGAACTCCTACTTTGATCTTTACAGCCTTTCTTCTGCAAATCATAGAATCATAGTATAGTTAGGGTTGGAAAGGACCTTAAGATCATCCAGTTCCAACCCACCTGCCATGGGTAGGGACACCTCCCTCTAAACCATGCCACCCAAGGCTATGTCCAATCCAGCCTTGAGCACCACCAGTGATGGAGCATTCACAACTTCCCTGGGCAACCCATTCCAGTGCCTCACCACCCTCACAGTAAAGAATTTCTTCCTCATATCCAATCTAAACTTCCCCTGGTTAAGTTTGAACCCATTACCCCTTGTCCTCTCACTACAGTCCCTAATGAAGAGTCCCTCCCCAGCACCCCTATAGGCCCCCTTCAGATACTGCAAGGCTGCTATGAGGTCTCCACGCAGCCTTCTCTACTCCAGGCTGAACAGCCCCAACTTTCTTATCCTATCTTCATGCGGGAGGTGCTCCAGTCCCGATCATCCTCGTGGCCCTCCTTTGGACTTGTTCCAACAGAATCATGTGCTCAAAAGCCATGGATCTGGAATCAAATATTCAAAAGACTGGAATCTTGTAGGTCCTTCTAAATAATCACCACAGCAAAACCTTTTTCTATTTGATATACAATTTTAGTTCCTCTGGAAAATCTGTTAAGCATTCTCGCAGAGGGCAAGAAATGCACGGAACTGGAGTCTTTTTAAAGGCTTTCAGTTTTCATTTCCTTTACTCCAAATGCACCACAAAGCTAGGGGTTGAGGAGCAGATCTAGAGTATTCTCAGAATCACTGACACTACTCGTTTGTGGATCCACCAATAAATCACTGTGCACTCCAAGAAAAATCACTTCTACTCAGAATTGTGTATCTGAATAGATGCTCATACATTATGTAGACTACTTTGATTGCCTCAGCTTTGGTCTTTTATTTGACAAATGAAATAGAAACATTTACCTGGCTTTATAGGGCTCTTCAACAATTAGATCTTTGAAAAAAAAAACCATCCAAAACCAAGCCCTAAAACTCCAAAAGAAAGGCAGCCATAGCATGCAACTAATTTTAAGGCACATAAATTCTAAACAGATGTATTGTTTTAATGCCCAAATATTCACTGGCACTTTTCTAAAAGGTCTGATGTCATCCAGCATGTGGTTTGGAAGTGTCTCAGTTGCCAAGTACTATAGCTTCAGGGATCGGTCCATTAGATGCTGAGCTCTTTCTGTTATAAGGCTGTTTAGATCTGATGTTGTACGAACAGTTAGCATTATTTCACCATGCTGATATTGACAGTATACATTTATTGGTAATCTATACTGTTGCTCAGTTCAGATGAACATCCTTAACACTTCCTAAAAGGAAAGGTACTTCTTTCCATATCCAGATCAGAGTTTCAGAGCTGTTCATTGTCCGCCCTTTCCCCTTCCAACTATTAACAGGCTTTGATTTTTTCCTTCTTGATCATCTCCGATTCCAGATGTCTTGGCAACCTGTTTTGTTTCTCAGGAGTCAAAGTGTCACTGATTCACACTATGAGATGGAAATACAAGTTTCCACTGTATATTTTCAAGCATATGAAAGGGCGCAGTCCCAGTGCATTCCTCAGATATGTGACTCACTGTGAGATGGAAAGGAGAAAAAAAATTCTCTGTGTCAGCAATGTCAGCAAAGCCTGTTTCACTGTACTGTGCAGCTGAGATGCACTGAGCATTTGTCAGGTCTTTTCTCATCTTTCGCTTTGCTCTAAGTGTGGCTTTCTGCTCAGTCATACAAAACAGTCACCCACCAGGTTCCACGACTTGCACTTACCCCTATTCAAGGATTCTAAGCATGACTCAGAGGATTTTCCAAATAAAGCAAAACTTTCAAAAAGGGAGACTCATGAAACATTGAACATAAGAACATTTTAAGGAAATTCCTTTATCCATTTACATGTGGAGAAAATAACCCTGTAGCGCATTATCTGTTGGAAAGTGTCTTGAGTCAGTCTTCACAGAAAATGGAACAATTTAGACCTTGGCTTTGTGGTTTTCTCTACTTGAAAATAATTTTCTGAGGTTAAGTATTTAACCGCAAGAGGTTCGGTCTCTTAAAAACACTGCTAAACACTGAAAATTATTTGATATTTCCACAGTCATATGCTGCACACGTAAGTTTTGTTGCGCACGGCTTACTATAACTGAAGAGTTTTTACTACAAGAGTTGGTCATCCCTGTGACACAGAGTTTACAGCTGAGACTGTGAATGTCTGTCAGGCTGCAGGGCCTTTCTCTGGGCAAGCTGTTGTTAATATGAGTTATAGAACCACCACCGCTGTGAGGCACCTCACAGTGCCCTGCTTAGGCACATGGAAGCTACATTAACTATTAATAGGTGAGAAGTTTGTTGCTTTAATTACAACAGCTAGTGCAGTTTTCTCCATGTGGCTGGCAAAAGGTAAGACTAAAGATAACTATTCCACATTACTTCTGCTACTCATCAGATCTCTTTGCAGAATGAGTGCTTGTCCTTTCACAGCTACACTGGTAAGACCGGACTTGATCTTTTGGTTTCACACACTGAAAGGCCTATGAAGAAGGCATGTTATCATAGAACAACAGAATGGTTTGAGTTGGAAGGGACCTTAAAGCTCATCCAATTCCAAACCCCTGCCATGGGGAGGCAAACCCTCCACTAGACTAGGCTGCTCCAAGCCCTGTCCAACCTGGCCTCGAACACTTCCAAGAATGGGGCAGCCACAACCTCTCTCGGCAATCTGTGCCAGAGCTTTACCACCCTCATAGTGAAGAATTCATTCATAACATCTAATCTAAATCTCTCTTCTGCCAGTTTACAGCCATTCCCCCTTGTCCTGTCACCACATGCCCTCGTGAAAAGTCCCTCCCCAGATTTCCTGCAGGCCTCATTTAGGTAAGGATGCTCTAAGGTATCCTCTGAGCCTTCTCCTCTCCAGACTGAACAAGCCCAACTCTCTCAGCCTGTCTTCACAGGAGAAGTGCTCCAGACCTCTGATCACCTTTATGGACTCTTCTGGACTCACCCAAGCAGGTTCACATCCCTCTTGAGTTGGAGGCCCCAGAGCTGAATGCAGTACTGCAGGTGGAGTCTTATGAGAGCAGAGTAGAGGGGCAGAATCAACCCCTTTGACCTGCTGGTCACACTCCTTTTGATGCAGCCCAGCATATGGTTGGTTTCTGGTCTGCAAGTGCACACTGCAGCCAGATCATGTTCAGTTTCTCATTGATCAACGCCCCCAAGTCCTCCTACTCAGGGCTGCTCTGAGTCACTTCTCTGCCCAAACAGTAGCTGTGCCTGGAATTGTCCTGAGCCATGTGCAGAACCTTGCACTTGGCCTTGTTCAACTTCATAAGGTTGGCACTGGCCACCTCACAAGCATGTCAAGGTCGCTCGGGATGGCATCCCTTCCCTCCAGCATATCAACCGAACCACACAGCTTGGTGTCATCGGCAAACTTGCAGAGGGTGCATCAATCCCAGTGTCCATGACCCTGATAAAGATGTTGTATATCACTCGTTTATGTTTTCATTATGTTTCCTTTTTCACTGCAGGCAGTTTTTGAACGGTGTTGGCTGCCAGGTTCCCAGCCAAAACTGCACAGCTTATGGGGAAAAAAACCCAATTATGCCAGCAGCTACCTATGTTAAGAGGAGAATGAACGAGAATAACAGTGAACTTCCAGCTTGTTATGTATCTGTGCAACTCTAAGAGTCAAATGGTAAGTAGATTTCTGTGGGGGTAACAGCAGTGTGTAGAGGTACCTTGAGGGCAGATGGGGCCATTCTTGATATAGAATAATAATAATTAGTGAGCTACACATAAACTCAAAGGTTTTGTAGGTACTCTCCAGTGTTCATAAAAAAAAAAAAAAAAAAACAAAAAACAAACAACAGTTAAGATCGTATGATTTAAGAGTCAACTTTAGACCCAATCCCCACCTTATTAATCTCAATTTCTTTCTGCTAGGCTTGCATCAGCTGAAGATCAGCCAACTGCCAGTCCTGTGTGGTGATGGTAGCTTGACAGCTATGAAAAAAGCTACAGCAAGCTCTTCTCCATTACTGAGCCAGTGACGATTTGGACCCGCTTTCAAGAGTAATTAAGCTCTTCCTGAATGTAGAAGATAATCAAGCTCAAAGCTCTAGTTTAATGAATAGAAGAATGACTCTAATGCAGTCTTGTGGAACATAAACTACAAGCCTTGGTCTTCTCTGCTGAGGACAAAGGGGCAGTAAGAAAGCTAGAGGTTTGAGTGTACTATAGAAAAGTTGTTTTACCAAAATGAATATTGGTCTTAATGGTGCAAAGATGTGCTCTTCTTCTCTACCTCCTAAGCAGCCTTATATGTTTGCGTTCAAAATCACACCAACTTAAATTTAAGGGAAAAAAAAAACTTCCAAAAATCAGAAACCCAAAACTGCTGTCCTTTCTACTTTCTGCCTGTTATCTGTTAAGGCCTCTTATCATCCTTCAGAATCAATACAGCAAAATGAATACAGCTACCTCCTTCAAGATCACATCAAAGTCAAGATTTCAAGTTGTTTTCTTCAAGGTACTGAATATTTAAGACACCAAGTATTGACATGAGGGACTACAGTAGCCCACATGCCATAGAAATGGTTAACCCAATGAACACAAAGTTAAAGGTAAGCTACTCTGAGACCTTGAAATAAACTCCCCTCATAACCACCATCATAATCCACAGCTTTTGCTTTTTTCGGTATGGCCTTTTCCAGTGCAAACATGTTCATGAAGGAAAGACAAACCATTAGATGCAGCCACAGAGACAAGGGCTAACCATGTCATGTGCAGGACTACCAGTGAGCGTTCACCTGATGACACTTGCCAAACTAATCTGCTACAGAAAAATAAACTCTAGCAGAAGCCGTGCTAAACAGCTTTTCTCTGGGAATAATAGTTTTTCCCATAATCTCTTGCTGACTGTTGTTTCTCCAAGCATGTAAGCTCCTCAAAGCAGGGGACTTTTGCATAATGAGGCACAAAAAAGTACTACTACATTTGTCTTTAATGGTAAGCATGCAAGTGACATAATCACATTTACAAGTAATACTGACAAGAAAGTGTGATGGTTTTCTCTGCAGCAGTACCAGGATGTCGTGGTTTAAGCTGTAAATCATGCAGCCCATTCACTCACCTCCCCCTCTTTCTTCCCCCAGTCCCGGGGGGATGAGGAGAAGAATCGAAAGAATGCAACTCCCACAGGTTGAGATAAGAACAGTTTAGTAACTGAAGTATAACACAAGACCACTACTGTTACCACCAATAATAATAATGACAAGGGAAATACAAGGGAAGAGGATACAACTGCTCACAACCCAATGACAGAGCCATGAACTAAACTCTTCCAGGTTCCTGCCCCCAGTTTTTACATCCTGGGCATCACGTACTGTGGTATGGAATACCTCTTTGGTCAGTTTGGGTCAGGCATCCTGTTTCTGCTTCCTCCCCGTTTCCCCTCCTCCCTGGCAGAGCATGAGACTCAAAAAGTCCTTGGTTAGACCAAGACATTCTAAGCCGTAACTATAAACATCGGTGTTATCAGCGCTGTTCCCAGGCCGAAAGTCAAAAGCACAGCACTGCACCACCTACTACAAAGGAGAAAAATGACTGCTACTGCTGCACCCACGACAGTACCCACCCCTTATTCCATACCATTCACGTCATGCTCAGATACCACATTTTCAATATACCATCACATAAAAATATATATATACATCCACACACACACAAAGAGAGGGAGAGAGATCATCCCTCAGTGCATGGACCAATCCCTACAAAGCTGCTGAGTCCATTCGGTCCGTGACGTCAAGATCCATCTCCTGTAACAGTCCTTCAGAGCAGGGGAGGCCGTGTGCACTGTTGGATCATTGCCTGCTGATGCTGATCATTCCTTTACTGCAGAACTTGTCCGGTTTCATTAAAGTTCATTCTTTGTTGGGATGACGGTCAGAGGGCCAGTCGCTGATGACTTGAAGGCAACTAGTTGGTGGGCTATAAAAGTATTACATAGCAAGCAACAGCATAAAATTGAGTTCATTGGCTGTTTTCCCCTAAAAATCAAATCTCCTTGAGGTACACAGCAGACAGTTTAACCATGACAAGTGCAAGGTCCTACAGCTGGGTCAGAGCAATCCCAGGCACAGCTACAGGTTGGGCAGAGAAGAGATTCAGAGCAGTCCTGTGGAGAAGGACTTGGGGGTGTTGGTCGATGAAAAAATGAACATGAGCCAGCAGTGTGTGCTTGCAGCCCAGAAAGCCAACCGTATCCTGGGCTGCATCAAAAGGAGCGTGACCAGCAGGTTGAGAGAGGTGATCCTGCCCCTCTACTCTGCTCTTGTGAGACCTCACTTGGAGTATTGTGTGCAGTTCTGGTGTCCTCAACATAAAAACGACATGGAACTGTTGGAACAAGTCCAGAGGAGGGCCACGAGGATGATCAGGGGACTGGAGCACCTCCTGTATGAAGATAAGCTGAGAAAGTTGGGGCTGTTTAGCCTGGAGAAGAGAAGGCTAAGTGGAGACCTCATAGCAGCCTTGCAGTATCTGAAGGGGACCTATAGGGATGCTGGGGAGGGACTCTTCATGAGGGACTGTAGTGGTAGAACAAGTGGTAACGGGTTCAAACTTAAACAGGGGAAGTTTAGATTGGATATGAGGAAGAAATTCTTTACTGTAAGGGTGGTGAGGCAGTGGAATGGGTTGCCCAGGGAAGTTGTGAACGCTCCATCACTGACGGTGTTCAAGACTGGATTGGACATAGCCTTGGGTGGTCCTTTCCAACCCTAACTATTCTATGATTTTATGATTCTATATCCAGGTCCCTGAGCAACAGCAATCCCACGAGTGGATTTGACTTTACCTGAAGCAGGAGTAAACCAGACTGTCTTCCCCAGCAAATTTTTTATATGCACCACAGGAACTTTGTCCCCCTCCACAGTATGTAGAAGTTCTGATTGGGCTGGACCAGCCCTGTTGGCAGATCCTCTGGTGTTGACCAGCCAAGTGGCCTTTGGTAAATGTGTATCCCAATGTTTGAAAGTCTCACCACGCATTGCTCTCGGTGTCGAAAACACAGCACTGCACCAGCTACTACGAAGGAGAAAAATGACTGCTGCTGCTGAACCCATGACACAGGATTAACACTGTGCTTACAAATGTTTCAGATTTTCTGAATATGTCATTCTTGCCTTTGTGTGTAACAATTAAAGAATCATAAAACAATTCAGGTTAGAAAAGACCCTTAAGATCATCAAACCCAACTGTCAACCGAGCACTGCCAAGTCCACCGCTTAAACAATGTCCCTAAGCACCACAACGAAAAGTCACTGACATACCTCCAGGGATGGTGACTCAACCTCTTTCCTGGGAAGCCTGTTCCAGTGCATGACAACCCTTTCAGTAAATAAATTTTTCCTAATACCCAATCTAAAACTCTTCTTGCTCAACCTGAGGTCATTTCCTCTCATCCTATCACTCGTTACTTGAGAGAAGAGACTGACTCCCACCACACTACAATCTCCTTCCAGGTACTTGCAGAGAGCAGTGAGGTCCCCCCTGAACCTCCCTTTTTCCAGACTCAATGCTCCAGTTCCCTCAGCTGTTCCTCATCAGACTTGTTCTCCAGACCCTTCACCAGCTTCCTTGAGCTTCTCTTGAATCCGCTCCAGCACCTCAACATCTCTCTGTAGCAAGGGGCCCAGAACTGAACACAGGATTTGAGGTGTAGCCTCACCAGTGCCAAGTACAGAGGGATGATCCTTTCCCTAGTGCTGCTGGCCACAGTGTTTTGATACAAAGACTCACACATGGATTTTATCACCACAAGAAGTTTTAACTATCTATTTTTTAAGTACATATTTGACTTTTCTCCAAAAATACCTATAAAAGACATGACTACCTCATTTAAAAGCAGCTAGTGATTTTTCCCCTCTTAAGGTTTCTAATTTTACTGTATTTATATACTCTATGTGAATCTAGAAGACCAAAATTCTATTTGGAAGAAGGTGGCCAAATGTAATGGAAGTATTGGTGCATATACCTCTGGCTGAAGTAAAGACCTTGTCCTTGCTTTAGGCTTTCGAGTTCCCTTAGAACACTATTCCAGCTGGTCCACACTGAAGTTAAACTGAGACTGCACTTTAAAATGGACTAAATTATTTTATTTTCTTACCTCTTTGACCACACTTTATTATGATGATTGTTACCACAGCTGAAGACCCCAATAAGATATGTCTCTTCCCTTGGGTAGATTCTGCATAAAACATGTTCCAGAAGTATCAGCATTGTTCTCAAAAGATTGATCTTAAGGATGAAAATACTCTGTGGGGGTAGAGACTGCCGTGAGTTTCCTACAATATTTACAAGCCTAAATAACAACTTAAATTCGGCAAAATAAACATAGGCAAAAAGTAGCCACTAAGAAAGCTGATACTTACGAATCTTACTTCATTTTGGTTCCAAAAAATGAACTACCAAAGTCATTATGATCTGTAAATACTACTCCTACATATATTCTGCTTTGCAGCATATCAAAGTCTGTTTTGTAAGGTTTCAAATAAGGAGCTACTCTTCTAGTTCATCAGGGAAAGGAATACATACAACATTGTGAATGCAGACTACTCAGTTCACAAAAACCCACTCTCCAAGGCAAACCATGTTCAAGTTATTGAATTTCCCACACTTCTGAGCTGGGCACAAGCTCAACCCTGGTATGCCATAGACTTTAACACACTGCAGACATCAGCCTTGCTGTGAAGGTAGCTAAAGAGAAGAAATCACAAGTTCAGATAGGCTAGCAGCTGTGGCTGTGGAGTGGCAGATTGAGAGACTAATTTAAGTGATGTCCCACAGTGTATGCAATCACAATGTGCTGAAGAGCTACGCTACTCAAGAACAAGGGACCTGGCAGCTACAGGACAGACCACTCCATTTCCCACGTGGGACATCACTTCTTGCAGGTGTTCCATACTTCTTTCTTCCTCCTAAAACAGTATCAGAGTGAGCAGAGAACCTGAAACCTCTCAGCCTTTGCAGAGCCAGCTGATACATCCCTCTCCCCCATGAGCTTTCCGCCACCATTCATGCTACCACTGAAGTTTAATTACCTTTTTTTTAAAAACAAAAATAAGTTTCTGTAGCATGGAGGAAGAAGGGAGCTGCTGAGATCTGCTTTTCTACGTGCTAGGAAAAGTGCTTTTTAGCCCTCAGTAATTACCATAATACAGAAAACTGAGGCATCAGACTTGTAACATACATTCTCCAGGTGAGGCAGCATTCCTTCACACCAGCAGTGCCAAATCCTTCTCATGCAAAAGCAGAGAGTGTGCTAAAGAATCTGCACTTACCATCGCACATATTTTCCATTATCAAGACTAGACTCAAGAATGGGTTAATTTATACATCTGAGCTGGAAGCAGACCTACATGTGCCTCAAATGGCACATCTTACATCAGAACGAGGGGGTACACTGGCTAAGACACATAGGGAGAATAGCTTTGGGAGCAGCCACCTGTCAGTCAACAATGACTGAGCTTGAGGATTGCCTAAACTACTCCTAAGCTTCAGTCCCTATTCTTTTATGAGAAGAATGACTAAGGGGTATCTTAAGATACTAGATAAAAATAGGGAATTAAACTGCTGCAATGTATAATCAGTCAGCAAGAAGGTAATGCAATGCTAAGGACAGATGGATAGCTAACTTGTAAACTGTGTCGCTCACCATACAGATGGAACCAGCACAGTTTTTATCGATCTTCTTTGATGGTACTCTTGAAATATGCTAGGTTCATGAGTTGATTCATTTGCCAGCTTAGTTTACATAGAAGAATCTGTTGGATTATGAACCACAAGAACAGGAAAAAGGGGAGAGGAGGAGAAAGCTCTGACATATAATCCAGTTGTAAAATATCTATCTGTATTTTCCAAATGCATATATTTCAAGACATGAAGCCTTCTAAGAGGATAGATGTGCTGCCGCTATAACTTTTCTGGAACAAAATTTGCATAGAATTCACAAAGTTTAAAGACTAAAGGAAAGCTACAGCCATAGGATAGTCTTATGTCTTGCAGAATTTTACTTCATTGGCACAAAAGATTAACTCAAAGTACTCAGCAAGCATACCCATGTCCAAGGAGGGAACAAGGAAGGGCAGCAACAATGAAAAGAATGTAAGCATTTCAAAGCTAAATTCTTTTTTTAGCCCAACTCCAGCACTGGTGTGACAGGTGTAAATATCAAGCAGAAAAGATTGTTTGGAATTTACAGCAGTCTTCAACTGGTAGCCTACAGCTATATGCATCTACCACTGGATGACTGAATGATCAATTAACAGCCAGCAGTCTGACTCTTTCCTCCACTCCCTGGCAAAGCCATGCTTTAAAATGAAAGAAACAAACTACGCAAGAAGCACAAACCAGGAGATAAGGAGGTCACCACCATCAGAAGCTCAGGTTCCTCTCCAGAGGCACCAGCACAGAGCTGTCCCTTTGGTTGTACCACTCAATTATTAAATGGTTTCTCACTGGAATCGAACAACTGACTCTGCTACAGAAACCTCAGGGTGAGCCTGAAGGATGGGGAGGGTTTGGGTACGGTGAGCAAGGAGGTGGAAGGGCCACCCATGACTCAGAGGGACCCTGGTCCCAGCAGTAAAGTGTCAGGTGGCATGTGTGTGATTCCTTGAATGGTGTGTGAGTGAGTGCTCAGGCAGCAGCTTCTCTACTAACAGAACTCTCTGTCTTCTGGCTGTCTTCTCATTTCAAACTCTGGACCTGATGAAAAAACCACATGGTGATGTTTTCCCTTCTGTGTTACGGAGGTCAGATTAGAATAAATGAAATAATTCCCTGTGGCCTTAAATACCTGGATATCTTTCCCAGTAACTGTTACAACAGAAAAAAAACAACATTCCATTCAACAAAAATCCAAACAAGACAGAACTACTCACAATTTAAGGCTGCAATGAGGAGGAGGAGAGAACACCCAAGGCTACTGAGTTTGCCTTGTTTGGGAATCAGGGCCTGTAAAGAGCACAGCAGCAGAGCACTGCTCACTTCAGCAGCTCCTTTTTTTTGTTGCTGCCCAAAACATACGGTGGAAGCTGACAACTGCAGTTCACCAAAAACTGCAACTGCTCAATGGATCTACTGCTTCTCATGTATTTCTTCAACCTGTTTACCAGAAAGAACAGAGACAAAAAAACAGGGGTGGGGAAGGGAGGAGAAAATGTACTTCTGAGGCTATGGAGTATTTAAGTTATCCACACAAGCCTGGGAAATAGATCCCTTGAAATGTGTTTAAATAGTGAGATTACCAGGTGCCTGGAAAAGCAAGTAATATTTATTGATGAAAGAGTTTACCTAAGGTTAAATAAAACTCCAACACACTGCAAGAATTCATGCTGGGGACTAACATGAATAGTTTCACCAGTGTGGCCTAAGCAGGGATACAGAGTGAATTCTCCACTCTGTTCCTGCATTCCCAACTCACTGAGGGCTGAGACAGGTCAGGATATATCTGTGGCTACACACAGAACTTGTTTCCAGAGCTGCTGGGCTATTAGATGCATTAAATACATGTAAAAATGGATAAAAGAAATTGAGAATAACAGAAGTAAGAGCAAAGAAATTAGCATGTTTAAAACCCTCTACAGATTGTGAGGACATTTACAAAGACAGTTCATAAAGCTCTGCTACACAAAGAAGTGGTCCTAATATTCATCACCTGCTTTTGTCACCTGCACGCAATTCTTGACAGCTCTCCCATTTCCATACCAGCCCCCCTTTCTCCTGCCAGCTAGTTCAGTTTTAGTAGGAGAGTGGCTGGAAGAAGAGTGAATAGACCAGAATGACTAGGACAAGCAGACAGGAAACAGCATCAGACCACAGGAAGTACAGAGACCGGTAAGTGCCTCTAATGAAACCAGAGTGGCATTAAAGATGTGCCTCGTTGGGGTGCTGTAGCATTGTTATTCATTTCGGCAGCAGAAACAGCAGCTGAATTCATTCATCCAGAAGCACTGCAATTCGCTCAAGGACATTGTTTCCTGCAGCCTTTCAGGTTTTTGCCTAGTGCAGGCTTGACTTATTTCCCTTGTCTTTCATGCCAGTAATCACGACAGTGTAAACACTCGAGGGTTAAATATAACATTCATGACAACTTATAACTCAAGTGCATTCAAGGGTTCAGGGTTTTTTTAACCACAGAGGAACACCACCACAAAAAAAAAAAAGAACACCCCCCCCCCCCAAAAAAAAATAAAAAGCCCACCAACCCTGGCTATCCCTGTCCTGCCTATCCTGAAATGAGTGATTTTCCTTGAAAGTAGCTCCTCAATGAAAGCTGCACTTGATCACAGTTCTTGAAATCCCTTTTTAGATAGTACACATGAGCTATATCAAATGAAAGAGGACAAGTTTAATAGAATTAAACTGAGAAAAATATGTTCAAGTTTCTGTGGACAGATCCTATCAAGGTGACTACAGATCCCTTCACCAAACTCATTTGCTAATGGAAAGGTTATCCCAAACCCCACCCACTGGACATACACTTTTACCAGAACAGTTCTCTGTAGACCATATGCTACAAAGATCCAAAGCAATAATTAAGCTCTTTAAGTTACAGCCACTCAATGCTTTAAAACTGCTGTTCTATTAGTAAGGATATACCTAACCCTGTTTGGTTTTTACAGCTGAGTATATCATCTTTCCAGATCTGTTTCAACTTCACTGAAGAATGAACAATCATCATTTTCACCATCATTAATTTCTCTGATTGAAAATAAAGGTTAATTTATTAATATTAATAAAGCTTTAATACTAAACCTATGGAGGGTAGATTTAGATCACATATTAGGAGGCCTTCTTTCTACCCATTAGTGTAGAAAAGTGATAGGAACTGGCAAACAAACCACAAGTCTGTCTGCACAGACAGCTGTCAAGGCCAAGAACAAGATTATTTCAAAGGTCAGAATATACTGATAGACGGTCTCTTGATGTGCCGTCTACCAACTAACCACAGACTGCAGTTGCATATAAACGGCAAAATACTGGGCTGAACTATTTTATAAGCATTCTGCTTGTTTGTTACTCATCTGGGCTGAGTACTTATATATGACATCTCACATTTCTTACAGCAAGCTCCCAGCTTTCTGACTTGCAACAAGTGAATCAGGACTCATTACCTAAAACTGCCAAAAAATACATAAGTACACTGACATCTCTAACGTATAACATTCTGGGGGTTGTTTTATTACACACAGCCACAGCTAAAGATTCAGGATGCTTACACCACACAATGCAATCTTATGCGAAGTTCTCTTCGTGCAGAGGAAACTATTCCAGCAAAGATACTTCCCCATATCTGCCCCACTCTTCAGAAAAACTAACAATAGTATTATAAAAGGAAAACTGTGCAGCTCATCTGGGCTGTCTGGTTAAACTACAGCAAAGCTTGTTAGTTATATATAGTCTTGGAAACAGTACTTTGGAGAACAATTCACTACTCAGTTCCTCAGATTTGGACGGGAAATCAAGGGAGGGTGGGAGACCAGAGTTCACTCCATTCCTGACTCTCCACTGCCTTGTACTGCACATAACCATACATACTTTGAAGAGAAGACACCACTCCAATTATGCTTGGCTTTCCATCCATTCTATATCAGATATAAGTGCCTAAGCAAAGTGCAAAGCAATGTAAACTAGCTTTCAACAACATAAATTAGCTTTCAAACAGCTAACAACACAATATGACCACCCTTAGTGATTAACCTGAGAGGCTTACCAGGGACAAATGGAATGATAACATTTTAGGCTAACATACAACATCATTAACCTCACAATAAGCCACAGTTAACACTTCATACTTTTGACAAAATTCCTGCAAGACACCTTCCTCCTTCCCACCTGCTGTTTAAAGGCTTGAATTTCACAATCACCAAAAAAGAGGGTGGGAAGAGAACATGCTTAGTACACAGCATGAAAGGCAGTTTATGCTTTAGGATTTCTTTCTTGCACTTACCTACATTTGTAGGAAATAGATCCTCATTGTTGATTTGCACCTCAATCCAGTCCATGAGAAGATTCATATACTGGGGTGCTGGCAATGCTGTGGGCTTCTTGTATTTCATGTCATCCTGCCACCGATACTCATACTTAGGGCCTCCAGCCATCACTGGGCAGGTCTTCTCTGTGCAGAACTCACAGATAGTTCCATAAATGAGATTGATCCTATTGAAGAAGTCAACAACATGAACAGCAACCCAGTCATTTTGGTCTTCTCCACTAGGCAATTGCACAGCTGCTTTCAAATCCACGCCTGAGTTCAGAGACGCCTGTGCTCTTTTGTGAAGTTCAAACCTCTGGGTTCCAGGTTCAAACTTGCGTTTTGGGCGGAAAGTCTTGTCTTTATTAAAGACTTGCTTGAGTGCGGTGGACATGTCTGCTAATCTTCTGCTCTGCAGCAGCTGGCAGAAAAGCAAGGCTGAGATTTAACGCAGGCACCTGAAAACAGTTGCTCTCTAACACACGTCCTCCAAGCCCTGCTGTTGTTCTCTCAGAAGCTTGTACTGACTTCAGAGCAGTCTGCTAGCTCTTCCTCTGGAAAGCCTTCCTGAAAGGCTTCATGTTCCTGAGAATCTGGAAGAAGTAAACATTATTGATAAGCTCAAGTCTGGCCCTCTCGGTTTGTTACTGTTCTACTTCTCTTTTTTAAGTATCTACCCAAATAGAGGCTTCTTAAGTTCCCAGGAAGATGAGAATTCAGTAAGTTTTGCATAATCTTTCAATCTTTAGATCATTTTTAAACTGACTTTTTCATTTTGCTGCATTCTTACAGTGAGTGCATACTGCACGTAATGTATGTATGAGTTTAGTAGACAAAATACCATGTAACAATGTAGAAGTCTTACCTAATCACTCTTGAAGTGCCCGATAGTGCCCCTAAGCATTAACCATGGCTTCAGGGCCCTTCTCTAGGAAAAAAATCCCTGAGCAAGATTTTTTCCATATTTGTTCTCTAATTTTAATTAACAAGTTATTTATTTCTACAAGCCTTGTAGAACCTACTTACACTGAAACCTACAGTACTGCACAGAAATAACCTCTCGTTTCCCATAGGACTGTACAGAGATTGTTATTTCTCTTGATGCACCTTCAGGAATTCAGTAGTGGTCTTAATTTTCTATTAGATTGGGTAGATTGATTGAAAAGCAATAGTGAAGCTGATGCTTTGCAGCTCTATTCATCTCCTCTACAGGGGAATACTTGGCATTGTCATTCTTACAAAAGAAAAGAGCACAGACTTTGCATTATTCCATCTAACCTACTCTGGCAACAAAGGACAGTTTTAACAGCCAAAAAAAAAAAAAAAAAACTTTATTAAAACCTTGCTTGTTCTCATATTTATGTGCAGAAGAGTATTATCATCAGTAAACATAGATGATTAGAAGGCAATCAGGTAGAGAGGGGCTATCTCAATTAGACTTTTAGTACTGAAGATTTTATGATTAAAGACAGAATAAACATTTAATGCATAATTTAAATTACATAACACAGTATATTTTAAATTTGCACAGCACTACAAAAATCCTACCCTGTCAGTGGCTCATGAATTCTCATCATGGGACTATGCATGCTTCACTGTTTCCCTTTACAGAAATCACATCCATGAAAAGTTTACCAGGCTGTGTGTGGAAAGCACTAAATTCTTCTGAAGAGTTGCCCAAAGCTTTGTTGAGAAAGGAAGAGAAGGAGGTGCTTCTTTTTCCTGAAGCACCACAAGAAAGCAAGATATCCCTAAGTAAAAAAAATTCTAGTGTGCTAGACCTCATTCCCACACAAGAGAACATAAGTCCATAAAAAAGTACTCTCCCAAATAGCTGAAAGGTTAGCATCCAGACAATTTTTCAGCAAGCAGCAATTGAACAAATCGAGCAGAGAAGTGCTTCTTTTCCCTTTTGCTGATGGCATGATGGAGGGATACTCCAATCATGAGTTTATGAACAGTCATTCTTTCTGTGCCAGCAAAATACGGCAAATTCAGGGATGAACTACCAGGAGACTATTGTCCTATTTGACATGTCCCGTGGACTTGCAAAAAGTGTTCAACACTGTCCCACGTGACATCCTTGTCTCTAAATTGGAGAGACATTGATTTGATAGATGAACCACTTGGTGGAAAAAGAACTGGCTGGACGGCTGCATACAAAGAGTTGCGGTCAAAGGCTCAATACACGGTTGGAAAACAGTAATGAGTGTCCTTCAGGGATCGATGTTGGCACTGGTTTTGTTCAACAGCTCTGTTAATGACATGGACAGTGGGATTGAGTGCGCCCTCAGCAAGTTTGCCGATGACACTAAGCTGTGTGGTTCAGTTGATACGTTGGAGGGAAGGAATGCCATCCAGAGGGACCTTGACACGCTTGTGAGGTGGGCTGATGCCAACCTGATGAAGTTTAACCATGAGAAATGCAAGGTCTTACACCTGGGTTGGAGCAATCCCAGGCACAGCCACAGGTTGGGCAGAGAAGAGATTCAGAGCAGCCCTGCGGAGAAGGACTTGGGGGTGTTTGTCAATGAGAAAATGAACAAGAGCTAGCACTATGTGCATGCAGTCCAGAAAGCCAACTGTATCCTGGGCTGTATGAAAAGGAGGGTGATCAGCAGGTTGAAGGAGGTGATCCTGCCCCTCTACTCTGCTCTCGTGAGATCACACTTGGAGTGTACAGTTCTGGTGTCTTCAATGGAAAAAGGACATGGAACTGTTGGAACAAGTCCAGAGAAGGGCCACGAGGATGATCAGGAGACTGGAGCACCTCCTGTATGAAGACAGGATGAGAAAGTTGGGGCTGCTCAGCCTAGAGAAGAGAAAGCTGCATGGAGACCTCATAGCATCCTTGCAGTATCTGAAGGGGGCCTATAGGGATGCTGGGGAGGGACTCTTCATTAGGGACTGTAGTGGTAGGACAAGTGGTAACAGGTTCAAACTTAAACGGGGGAAGTTTAGACTGGATATGAGGAGGAAGCTCTTCACTGTGAGGGTGGTGAGGGACTGGAATGGTTTGCCCAGGGAAGTTGTGAATGCTCCATCCCTGGCAGTTTTCAAGGCCAGGCTGGACAGAGCCTTGGGTGACATAGTTTAGTGGCAGGTGTCCCTGCCCCTGGCAGGGGGGTTGGAGCTGGAGGATCTTAAGATCCTTTCCAACCCTAGTTATTCTATGATTCTATGTTCAAACACAGAGGTCCTGAAACCTGTCAAGAGACAGGGAAGGAAGACACTAAACCAAACTAGCCTTGGAACAATTAAGTCAAGTGTCACTGGCAGGAAATGAAGGCACTTTGAAGACACAACTTTGTGCTACAGTTTGCTGTTTGTTACTAAGACCCATAACCTCCAGCTCTCAAATGCTCTGTGAGAGCATTTGAGGCACTCAGCTGTTTATGTAAAAGCTTTTCAAAGAATAATACCGCTGCAAAGACTGAGCTTGTGACTGACACACTTTTGAGATGGCATAGAGCCAACGCCCAGTTTGCAATAATAAGGATGTTAGCTTCAGGGTTTTACAGCTCAGTTAACTAGTTTTCTTCCCACTTTAATATACCTGGTGCTCTGATGTGGCTACTTTGACTCTCTTCCTCACCTGTAAATATTCGCCAGAACATGCAAGCAGATTTTATTTTAAACAACAAACTGAGCACCAATTAGAACTGATCTTCAAAAGACACATTCTGAAGCACAGTACTCACTGCTGTTAAACCTTTCCCAAAAAAAACCCAGAAGACACCACACTTTATAAGTTATTTTCTACTGAATATGCAAACATAACCAATCATAATAAATACGTACTCTTTAGCACTTCTCTCCCTACATTCAGTAAGTCCACATAACACCATTAATGTAGAGGAAAAGCAACCAAAATATTCAGCAAACGACTCATTATCTCAAGTCAAAGGAATCACATGTTGAAATTGTCTGTGGAAGCACACATACAACATAGGCAAATTCAACCCAAAGACTAATCCAAAAGATTACTATGCAGCCAAATGAAACTTCTTTAATTTACCAAGGCAGAATCAGAACAAGAATTTCCCATATATTTCCTGTCTGGAAAATCTCCTGTTCAGTGTCTTGAAATAAAAGCTAAGGCTCTTCCTCTTTCATCTTTCTACCACTTTACACAATAAAAATCTACACACAATCTTTACAAAGGCGGACTGCAGAAGTCAAACTCACTGTTTAACTTCTCTTATACACTTAGCTCTGCTAAGAGCTGATTTTTTTTCTCTCTCTGAAAATGTTACTGAAAGTTATGCAAACCCAGAGGATGGATAGACTTGTTTTTTTCTGCATTTTCATGTGCAAGAATAGAAAACTGAGAAGTGTATGACCTGAATTTCACAGAAATACTGCATTGAATCAGCCATTTGAAACACTTTTTTGCATTCTATTTCCTGAGGGTATTTGCTACCTAATTAACCCTTGTCTTTGCTCAAGAGCTAGCAGAAATAAAGAAATAAACAAGAATCTTGAGATACCTCCTCACCTCTGAAAAAGACAGGTTATACAGCTGCCCCTACTCCCCCCCCCCAGTCAGGCTTTTCTGAACAGTTACAAACAGCATCACCATTACATCCCTGGAATGAAGAAGCTGTCACTTTGCTGACAAGAAACAAGAGGAACAGGCTCACCTGATTTTCAGCAGATTAAACACAGACTCTTTAGGTATGGATCCTTCAGAAGCTGAAGACAATAGGAAAACTCTAGAGGAAGTCTGTGAGCTCTGAAAGCATCTTGACTGCTTCGGCAATAAACTGATGGTAGTTAATGGTAGGATGGCCACTCCTCTGCTTTGGGCTGAATCACTAAGCCACTGCAGGAGTGCATTCTCCATTAGGCTTTCAACACATTGTTGCACTGTGTTTGTATCAACAGTCAGCGATGAGAGGTTTGTCACTCCATCCCAAGTCACGCACTGCCAATCAAAACCTTCTAGTCTTGGACTTACAACGCAAAGATTTTGCTTCAAAATCATATAGCATTAGTGAAAGGAAAAATCAGATAGACTCAACAACAAATGGTGAGCAAAACCTCATTTTTAAAGCACTGAGAATGTAACCTGGCTTGCTAGGCACCATTTTCACTCCCATGACACCTTTTATCTAACAAGGAAGAGAAATGCTCACAGTTTCATTATCTCAAATAATGCCAGCAGAGCTGCTCCTGACTTATACCTGTGTCAAAGGTGATAGAAACTGGCTCTTGATCTTTTACGACAAGTTCTACAGGGCATGAAGAACGGCATTGTGGCTCATGCTGTTTGATTTGATGGCATACAGAGCCAAAGTTCTGGATGCTCTTCTGAACTAGATGCTTAACATACGTCTGTTTTTGTATGGGCAGCTCAGGTAGATAACTCCTTCTGACACTTCAGCTTCTCTTTTCAGAGCAATGCACTTCTGATGTGTGACAGTCACCAACAACTTTTCCCAAGGGACTATTGCATGTTGGGTGAATAATGCAGTTGGGTGAATTGCTGCCAGAGCCATTACTGAGGACGGTACCTTTATCCACAGTGTCAGCATCACAACAATCAACGCTGTCCCCAGCTTTATGTAGAAACATTCACATATAGAGACAGCAACTCAGTCTAAATGTCAGGTATTCCAAGTCAACATATGGAAATAATAAACCAGTCCCATGCATGCAGATACCACTAAAAGAAACTACCCACAACAAAACCGACACCACGATCACCATCATGCCCAAGTCACTGCTGAGTTAGAAACATGCTATATCATTTCATCATGTATTTTCTATTAAATCACAGGTAATAAGAATGTTAAATGACACACGGTTTATAAATACCTTTCATCAATGCACTCTAGTGGTAGTGAGCATTACGCAAGCTTTAGAAAGCTGCTAGGAAGGTAACTGGCATAACTCCCATTTTATTAATCAAGAAAGTGAGGAGACATTACTTCTCCCTCATCAAACACACAGTAAGCTGTCTATCCAGACAGACAGTCTGAAATGCAACTGGATCAGATGATTTTTTACATGTTTCTTTCTAAAATATGTCTCCATTTAGAGCAATTGCATAGTCTGATCCAAAGCCAGCTGAAGCCTGTAGGAAAGCACGTATTTAATCCAAATCCCTTAATGTCCAACATCTTGTAGACTTCTCATGTTTGCCTTCATGCTTGACTATCCATAAAAGGAGCCATTTCACTATGGCTACATCAGATAACTTGGCCAGGAATTGCTTTATATGGAGGCACATACACATACCATGCTGCTTTCTAATTGAGCAAATGTACTTTACTCCCAGCCTCTTGATTGACAGCCGTTACACTCACACAATGAACTATATTGTGTATCATAGTACACAATGAACAGATTCTGAGTTTAACACACTGAAGTAAAAAGAATTATTCAGTATGGAAAGGCCTGTCCTGAAATCTGAAAACATCTTTTCTTATTTACAAAGTAAAAATCATCCAAGTGAGTAGAAACAAGAACATTCCATGCATCCTATTTACATACTTATATTTGTTAGGTTCTGCTAAGTTTTCACCTGAAATCAAAAGGAAGAAAAATGTGCAATTTCTTTATTCATAGCAAAACTTCAGGATATGAGAATACATTATTCGATGGGCAAAAAAACCCTCCCCTACTAACCTATAATTACAAGAAGAGATTAAGATTTGCCTTATGCTTGTGCCAGAGTTGAAAGAGAAAGGAAAAAACATCAAAGCAAACTTAGGTTACTGATAAAACGCATCTTAAAAGCAGGGTACCCAAACACAGGAACAGGTTTCTAAGGGTCAGTGTATCTTTTCCTACATTCCATGCTAGCCTCAACAATCTTGCAAGATCCATAAAGACTAAACTCCCAGAACTGTGTCTACTACTGTAAGACTTCAAAGAAGTATACAAAGATACGTAACGTAAATGCTCCATCCCTGGCAGTGCTCAAGGCCGGGCTGGACAGAGTCTTGGGCGACATGGTCTAGTGTGAAGCATCCCTGCTCATGGCAGGGGGGTTGGAACTGGATGTTCCCCTGACATCAGGAATTTAAGGTCTTAACCCTCTACAGACTGGCAGTCATGCAGAGGTATGTGTGGCTGCAATTTTTGCCTGAAAAGTCAGCCCTGCCTCACCTCCTCCCCTTTTATATTCCTGCTTTCTTTTTATCTCCTGCCCAGGTGTTTATACATCCTCTTACCGGGAATTGTAGGAGACTAAGAATGCAGTAATTAAATAAATAATCTATTTTTCATCTCAATCAACTTCTTTGATCTCCTGCTTAGCCACACAGCACAGGGAAGAGGACAGCATTTGGAAGGCAGAGGATGAGAGAGATGGAACAGAAAACCCGTGGAAGTGCTTTTTCAGCCATGACCACTTTAGGAAACCACAGTGTTTGCCATGATCATTTCAGACCTTCTAAACCTTTAAAGTGAGTAGGGAACTCCCTTTAGCTCAGTCAGCTACCACAGCTGAAGTTTCACAGAGTGACAGATCATACAGTGAAGCATGCAGCTCTGACAGACTCTTTGAATGTTGTTTGTTTGTTTGTTTTGTTAAATACCCAGGTTCTTCCAGTTATCTCCTTCTTTCATAGGCTTTTACTGGTCTGAGCTGTGACTAGCATGTGTGCAAGCACAGGCACTAAATCACAGTCTCTGTAAGTACACAGCTTCTGCTTGCAGATATCAAGTGTTTGTGACCTGCCATGTCTTTCCACCACCAACAAAGCAAAGCCTTCATGTGCGCATCTACCTGGTTTCACCAGCTGCTGTTACAATCATTGCTCTTGTAACATTTACCATACTGGCGGACTGGGTAGTTCAGCTCAGGGAAGCAAAAGTAGCAATAGAACCAGCTAATAGAACCAGAACCAACAGCGCTTCTGCCAGAATCTTCCAAACTCTTTGGATGGAACCCTCACCACAGCAGTGTATGGCACTTCTGTAGCTTGCTTATAGCAGCATTTGCTTCAACACAGAACTTTGATCCATCATTTCTTTAGAAACAACATACAGAGGACAGGTGAAAGGAGTAAGAAAATTTTAATGGCCTGGAAGAAGAGGAGGAGATACAAATTAAATTACAAAGTGATTCTCTATGATAATACACATTTGATTCCTTCAGTTTGTTTTATTTCTGACTCCAAACTTTTTCTGAAGATGAAATTTTGACTATATGCTGCAGTCAGGGCAAGCTCTGACACTGACTTCAACCGAGCTAAAATTTCACTTTGACACTCTGAACACTCTCCTTTGACAAGACAATAAAAAATCCTTATTAAACTGTGGTTTAATTTCACAAATATCTTTGTTCTGTTCATCTTAATTCACTCCTAAATCTATATTCTGGCTTTAAAAGCACTGACACAACTGAGTACACAGGGAGACAGTTACAACATGATTTCTTGCTCATTCCTACACTCTTCAGAATATCCATACAATTCCCATACAAAACCCTAAAACCAAACCCGCAGAAGTCTGCTGAAAAAAACACTAGTCAGGTCACGCGAGTGATAGGGAACAGCGAATCATGAACACAAAAATGTGGTCTCAGACCTCACATCAGAGCCTTAGTCTTCTCCTTTGTGAACAGATCAACCAGATAGCAACCAGGCAGGTACAACCTTCCTGTACAGAGCAACACAACATATTCTCTGCTAGAAGACAGCAGTTCATGCCCTAGAATTTCAAGTACCCTACTCTGCATGCAGTAGCCAAACTTCAGTTTTATTTTTGGTCTAAATCTTAGCTTTAGGAGACCGTATATGTGTTCTGCTTTCAGAAAAAAAGTCTAAATCATATGTTTCATCTCAGTGACATTTCAATTAAAACTACTGATTTTCTTGTCCAGGAAAAACATGCAAAGAAACGGAGATACAAAGGCAGAGTCATGTTACATACACTAAGCTGGCAGAGACAAATTAAAAGAAATTCCATGCAGAAAGCAGGACTTCCTGCAAGCACAGATACAGAAAACGAGATGTAAGAAGGTCAGCTGACATCCACCAAGACACTTTATTCAGCCTCAGTCTAGCTTCTAGACCAAAGCCTAAGTTAATATGGGGAGAGTGGACAGGGGAAAGGCATATTAGCAACACTGTGCCCCAGCAATTGTCCTGAACACCTCAGGATTTCAGAGATGTTTTCCAAAGCAAAGACCTGCAAAGAAGGCTATGTTCAGCTGGTGCATTGCACCCTTTCTAACAAACACTGGTAATTCTCGACATGGGCATGGCGGTTTTCATTTACAAAAAATAACCCTCAGCTCCAAGTTGCTGAGACAAAATTAGCTTAAAATCATGTGGGAGTCAGTAACTGATGAGTCAGTCAAGCCTGACCTATGCAGATCCTCAAATTGACTGCAATAACTCCAAACTGAGTGGGATTGCTATGGGCAGTACCTACTACAGGAGGAGGACAGTGAAAGTAGCTTCAGTATTAACAAAGGAGACATAGGATTTATTTGTATTTATAAAGCAGGATTGATCAAGACAAAGAAAAATGCATAGTTCTTTACAAATGGAGGAACATGAAAAAAACCAGATAATTTAATTGAAAGTATCATTCAACTATTTACACCATAAATATAAAATCTTGTCCCGAAATGACATTTCAACAGCTGCTGGCCCCAATCCATTGACTTTAAACCACAGCACTGCATAGTTATTACAAAAGCTAACAGCATCAAACAACAGAATAAATCTTTGTTTCCCATGGTTTACATTGAAGTGCTCAATATAGTAGATTGGGAGAGAGTGGCAGCAACCACAGTTGATTATGGATGTTTTCAAACTCACACCAAGGAGACATAAAGTGGAGGTATTTAAACACTGAGGCAGAACCTGTTGCAGAGAGGCAGTTGGCCCAAGCCCAACCAATGGTCATGGCAGGTACAGCAGCAGCTCCCACTCCTCCTGGTGCTCCTGCCCTCCAGGTAACCCCCCAGCTGGCTCTGCCTGCCCACGTCTCACCCCAGCACCTCTCTCTGCTTCTCCAAACAAAAAGGTTTCCCCTCCAGCTTCTGATGCCATTGGAAGTGTCTGGTCTGAGCTCCACTGCCCTGGCCATGCAGCGTTCTGTCCTTTACCTACTTGTTATCCTCTCTCCCAGGGCTCCCGGTGTCTTTGGAGCCTGCCCAGGACCAGCCTGTCCCCTACTAGCTGGTGCAGGGGGTGTCAGGGCCCCTTGGGGCCCACGGGCAGCTGCTGCAGCTCCCCTCTGCAGTGCTGTCCCAGCCATGGCACAGCTCCCCTGTGCCCATGGACAGGAGGTGGACCCCACCAAGGACATGGCAGCCATGGAGGACAGCATCCCCAGCAGCCTGTCCCAGCCCTGCCAACCCCCCAGAACCACCATGCAGGCCAGAGGTGAGGCTTGGGGGGTTGAGGAGCCTGAGAGGGCAACCATTTCAGGGGTGAATACAAAGTCCCTTTGCTGCCCAGGACTGGTACTGCTCAGCTGCTGCAGCACCAACTCTTGGAAAGCTCCAAGCTGATGGCCTGTCTGGGTAAAACTGGACTTGTGGCACCCAAGCCACCATCCTTTATGATTCCATAAGCAACAGTGGAATTAGAACTGGAGCACTGTACCCCCTCCCAGACTGTGGCAACCAACAGCATTCACTTCTCTGCCCCACTGCACCCATGGGCATTAGTACTCGTATTTTAGAGTTACCTCTGCTGCTGAAATAATGCTCCACATTGTTCCTCACTGTCCTGAAGAACTGCAGAGCTGTGCCTGCTGTCAGAAATAAAACCATGCTCCACCACTGACCCGGTGGATAGTACCTCTGCACAGCCAAAGCTATTCCTACACTTGGGGATCTTCTGCACTCTCTCTGAGGAGAAGGCTGAACTGAAGCACATTCTCTCTCACACAGAGATGGCATCCAGCAGCTTAGCACCAATCTACGCCATCATGCAACCCAACTGGTGCCTATTTATGTAAGCATTTGAGAACTTCAAAGAATTTTAATATCCTTTGAATAACCTCAAAGCCAACCTGTTCCTTTTGCTGAGAACGAGCATGTTGCTGCACAGGGTTCAGGCCTTGCTTAAGGCTAAACAACTATCTAAGAATGTCACCAAGAGATCTTCTCCAAGGCAGGACAGCCATACGAGGCAGGGTGTGTGGGACACTAGAGGCAAGTACCCAGGCCAGTTGCACCTCCAGTGCTTGAAACTTCACGCCTGAACAACTGTAAGATCTGGACAAACTAGTAAAACCCCTAGAAAAGGTGTGCTGTAGTCCTGGCACCACCAGACAAGGACAAACCACAGCAACCTGCTGTGGCTGAGATCATGCTCACCCAGCCCAGCTCAACACAATGCAGGACCCTCAAGGGGAAAAAGACGTCTCTGAATCTGATGGCAAAGCAGCAGACACAGCGGCTACTCCAACCCCAGCAATAAGCACTGTACCCATACCAGCTAAAGCAACAGAAACTGCAACTACTGTCTGTCGCTGGGGTGGACCAGCTGTAGTCATTGCTGTTACTCCAACCCAAGCAAGAAACACTTCAGCACTGCAGCTACTTCTTCCCCAGTAACAGACACTGCAGCTACTGCAACCACAGAGACAGACACTGCAACTAATGCCTATCGCTGGGGATGGACCAGCCACAGTCACTGCACCTCCTCCAACCCAGCAACAGGCACAGCAGCTATTCCAACCCCAGTGACACATGAGTCACATGGAAGAAATTGGTATGAAGCACATCATTGTTATATGTCAACACACTGGCAATACTGGAGACATGTAGAGGCTTCGCTGCTGAATGAATTTGCTTGCCAACACCAGCAATGTGAAGAAAAATTCTCTTCCTCCCTAAGGTCTGACATCTCGGCTGTGAAAAATCTGTCTAAATGATGTGAAAAACTGTTCCAGGAGTTCCAGCAACAACAAGAGAAGAGAATCTCTTCTCCACCTGTATGGGCCAACATTTCAGCTTTGACAGTAAACGTTCTTCCTCTCAAGAGGAAGGATACAGAAGGCACACTCCATGGGGCACCCCTGTGGTTTTACCTCTGAGATCACAGAGAGGACATGAAGAAGTGGGATGGAAATCCTACCCCAGTTCTAGAGGTATGGGTATGTGAACTGCAAGGAAAAACAACCACAAATGAGGGGTTTTCCAGAAGAGACATTGCTCCAGTCTCCAGTGGACAGCCTCACAGACAAAGTGGGAGGGCTGACCTTGCACCTCATCCTACAGTAATGAATTCTAGTCCATTTTTACCAAAAAGTAAGTAGAGCATCCTATGACCAGGCACAGAGAGGTCCTGCCTCCAGCCAGGTGGAGGAGAAGGACAACCAGGTTAACTGGACTGTATGGATTAGATGGCCTAGCACGTCAGAGCCACACAAGTATAAGGTCCTAATAGACACCCTAGTAGTGTATCCTAATACCATCAAGGGTCAGAATATATTTGTATTTCTGGAGTGACAGGGGGTTCCCAACTGAAATAACATTGACTGAGAAGGACTGGCAAAAGCACCTGACCGTGACTGGCCCAGAGGCATTTTGAGGACCAAAAAAGGTACCTGTGGGCTTTTGGAATAGCTGCTTTAGAGACAGAGCAAATGAAACAGCTCTATCTTGCCTGGTCTCTCTGTTGTGGGGTTACTGAAAGTCAAACAACAACAAGCGCCAATTGCTACCACAACAGTGCACCCATACCAGACATGCTGGAACTTCAATATGAACTTGAGTCCATGGCAGACAAGTGGTATGCCATAACTGCTATTGCCAGTGTGGGTTTTCCCAATTCCTTTGGCAGCAGAGTGCAGGCCACAGTTCGCTTTTACTTGGAGGGGTATCCCGCTCACTTGGAATCGACTGCCCCAGGGGTGGAAACACAGCCCAACCATCTGCCATGGACTGATCCAGACTGTACTCGAACAGAGCATGTGCAATACATCGATTACACCATTCTGTGAGGTGATACAGTGCAAGAAATTTTTGAGAAAGGGAAGGAAATAATCCAAATCCTGCTGAAAGCCGGTTTTGCCACACCTTGACAGAGTAAGGTCAAGGGACCTGCACAGGAGATTCAGTATTTGGGAATAAAATGGCAAGATGGACGTCACCAGATCCCCACAGGTGTGATCAACAATATAACAGCAATGTCTCCACCAACTGATAAGAAAGAAACACAAGCTTTCTTGGGTGCTGTGGGGGTCTGGAGGATGCACATCCTGAATTAGAGTTTGATTGTAAGCCCTCTCTAACACGTGACCCGGAAGACGAATGATTTTAAATGGGACCCTGAGCAACAGCAAGCCTTTAAGCAAATTAAACGAGAGATAGTTCATGCAGTAGCAGGACCAGTGCTGACCATGCCAGTTGTAAAAAATGTACTGTACACCGCAGCCAGGGAGAATGGTCCTACCTGGAGCCTCTGGCAGAAAGCTCCAGGGGAGACTCGAGGTCAACCCCTCGGCTTTTGGAGTCGGGGATACAGAGGATCTGAGGCCAGCTATACCCCAACTGAAAAAGAGATACTGGCAGCCTATGAAGGGGTTCGAGCTGCTCAGAAGTGACTGGCACTGAAGCACAGCTCCTCCTGGCACCCTATGCTGGGCTGGATGTTCAAAGGCAGGGTCTCCTCTACACCTCATGCAACTGATGCTCCATGAAGTGAATGGGCCTCATTAATCACACGCTGAGCTTGAATAGGAAATCCCAGTTAACCAGGAATCCTAGAAGTCATCGTGAACTGGAAGAAGACAAAGATTTTGGAATGTCACCAGAGGAGGAGGTGACACATGCTGAGGAGGCCCCACTGTACAATAAACTACCAAAGAATATACCTGCTGGGGAAAACAGCCTGGGTTATTCCTGCCTTGGGCAAAGGCAAACCCACTTGTTGGACTGCTTTCATTCAAGGACCTGGGTGCACTTGGTAAGTAATGTGGGAGGATGGGGAAGTTCGCTGTGTACCTCAAGGGGATTTAATCTTAGGTGAGGACAGCCACTGAATTGAACTTTATGATGCTGTACACACTAGATATTGTCACTTCCATGGCAGCCATACACCCCATCACTGTGCTGGATGCCTTGTGGCACCCATCTCCACTCCTCTGGATTAGAGGTTTAGAACCTGACTCCCTTTCGATCACCCCATTAATGAAGCAGGAATTCTGATAAAGCTGGACAAGTGCAGCAGTGATGGCATCTGAATAAGCTTCAGCATCCAACAAACCACCACCACATACCACCCATCTTTCCTGCCCAAAGAGACTCAAGACTCATGAAGCCCCAAGTCATGGACTGAAAGAACTCAACGAACTTTTATATGGATGGTCCATAGACTATGGGAATGATATCTCTGTGTGCGTGTGTGTGTCTGTGCACGCACATGTGCGTGCATGTGTATATATATGTATATATATGTATGTATACTTATATATACATATATCAAAGAACATATACATACATATACATCTCAAAGGACAGGAAAGGTGATGGTGTAAAGTGTGGGACCTGGCATGACGTGAATGCTATGGAATAAGGGGTGCATACTGTCCCGGTTTTGCCTGGGATAGAGACAATTATTTCACTAGGAGCTGGTACAGTGCTGTGTTCTGGCTTCAGTCTGAGAAGAATGCTGATAACACACAGATATTTTAGTTGTTGCTCAGTAGCACTTACCCCAGTCAAGGACTTTTCAGTATCATGCTCTGCCATGAGGAGGGGCACAAGGAACCAAGAGGGAGCAGAGACCGACACCTGAGCCAAACTAGCCAAAGGGGATATTCCATACCACAGCACATCATACCCAGTATAGAAACCGGGAGGAGTTATCGGGGAGGGAGTGATCTATCAAGCTGGGTGTCAGTGGTGGTGAGCAATTGTATTGTGCACCAATTGTTTTTTGGGGCTTTTTGTCTTCCCTTTCTCCTTTTAGTTCTATATTCTATATAAATAAATTCCATTATACTTTAGCTATTAAACTGCTCTTATCTTAACCCACAGCTTTTACATTTCTTTGATTCTCCTTCCCATCCCATCTGGGGCAGGGGCAGAGGTGCGTGAGTGAGTGGCTGCCTGGTGCAGTTAGTTGCTGGGGTTAAACCAGGACAGGAATACCAAGGTGAAAATTACTGGAGGTGTATCTGCAGATGCCACGATTACAGCAAATTGGATGGCAATTAATAGCTTCTCCCATACTGCTTCACACACCCTTTATGCTTTTTGATCAGAAAAAGATTGAAAAATATTTTCCCTCACTCTTTTTTCTCTATAAGAAATTTCTCTCACTCCCTCTCTTTGTTCTGAAACATCCTCTTCATTTTCCTTGTGCTTTTTTCCCCTTTCTCATGTTCTTCACTCTTCTACTTAAGTGTTTCTCACAGTCATGACTCACAGGAACTGCAACAGGCTTCTGTTTAAGTGCCAGCTAAACAGCTATTTAGAAGGCTGACACACACACTAAGCAAAAGCTGCTGGCTACATTCCATTTTGTTTCTACTGAGTTTCTAACCTAGGCTCACCTAGGGAAAACAAACAGGTAAATATACAGACAGTGTAAACCACCTACGTTTGATGCTTTTTGTATCATTATGTGTACAGAGGTTCAATTATTAAATTATTACAAGTGTGTGGGAGTACAATGGAATTAGAGAAGTATTCTTCCTGCACACTTCCTGTTTAAAGAACAGGACAACATACTACAAGTCACACAGCCTGTAAGACAAGAGACTATCACCCAATTCTTCATCTGCTTGCTCTAAAATAAAGCGAGATTAGCTCCATTTAGGACAGAGCCAGAAGTGTTGCGGCACAGCTGGAATTCAAGAGAAAACCCACTACTCTGCAATTCATTCTTTAATATACCTGTTTGAGCTGGCATGAAAAGTGTGGTGCTATAAATAATATATAAATTTAGACAACATGATCACTACAAAGAAACATGATAAAAATAGGAGAAAACCTCAAATATTGACTACACCATTTATAATTACAATGAAATTAATCTACTACTGCTGAGAAATTAGGATTTTCCAAATTCTGCTAAGCATCATCACGCTTCTGTTTTCTTCAGCCCCAACTGCTTTATTTTTTAACAAATATGAATACTGGCACTATATATTCCACTACCTACTAAAGTGGAAAAAAAGAAAACCCAAAACCAAAACCAAACCTAGTCAAAACAAAAGGCAAAACTGAAACTTTCTGAATATGGAAAAATACAAAGCTACATGGCAATGCAAGCATACATTCATATTCAAATATATTTTGATCACTGGATTGAACAGAACGAGTTAAATTAAGCTCACAGCAATAAAATAGTCAATGCTGATATATTTTAACACAAGATAACAGATAACTTTCAGAAGTCCATCCAGACCTCTCTCAAGGTCTAACTGAGATTTATTTTACTATAAACATATTGATAAGTCTTGAGAATATAATAAAAATGTAAGGATATCTCTGAAGTTCTATAGGCCCCTCGGAAAGTGCACTATTGAAAGTCCAATGTAACTTAGTGAAGCAGATTAAATCTACAGAGAGTTACATAGATGTAACATGTAGCTGTTCTGGCTTACGGAGATATAATAGTTTCCCTTCACATTCCACAGATTTTCTTTAAAGCTTGTACATTTGATATGATCTCCAGTTTTTCAAGACATACCCATGAAGTCATAAAATAAACCTTAATTTCTAATACACAGAGGCACCTAACACCCTGTAAGCCAAATGACATCAGACCTTAAAAAACTCCACAGAACAGTTGTAGGTAGACTGGACACATAAAACTTTTGCTTAACAGCAGTCTTTGACATACTCTATTTCATCTGTGTGGCAGAGATATGATATCCAGACTGTGAAACTGCACACTCTGTACCTGAACTGTGCCTCACACAAAGGAGATGTCAACACAGGGTTGCTAAAAGGTATGGGGTAACCTTATATGCTTGCTTCTGATCTGCCACATCCCTTTATCATTAGGACTGTTAGATTAATTGCATGGTTTATTCCTGTATGAGGCAGGTATTACAGCTGCACTTTGAAAAACACAGGAAACATCATGTCAAGCATTACTCTTCTTGTCTGCTTAAGACTTAAACTGTTCTGGTTCTTCAGACATTATCAGAGGAATACAATTAGCCTACACATGATCATTAAAGGATGAGACTTTGCTGGAACAAATTTTGAGAGTGCAGGAAGCAACCCAAACAAGTGAATCGGTTCAGCTGCTCTGAACTGAAAAGTCCTTGGTCAGGGAAAGCGCTACTGAGCAACAACTAAAACATGGGTGTGTTATCAGCATTGTTCTTAGACTGAAGAGAAAACACTGCACCATACCAGCTACTAGGAAGGAAATTAACTCTATCCCAGCTGAAACCAGGACAAAGCTGCAGATCCCATCGTTAAAATCCATTCTTGTTCTCATCACTAGCACATTACCAGATTATGGGCATGCTCCTCTGCCCATTATCCTCTTAATATAAACACCGTAATGCTTATAGGTAAAATAAGGTTTCATTAATAGAAGCAAGGAAAACATTCTCAGGTGCAATACAGTTCTGGAAATACAAGGAATCAACTCAGTTTCAGGCCTCAGTATCCCTGAAAACTAAACCAACACCTACTGCTAATCCTACTGCCTACTTTGAGTTAAAACACTAGAATTACACAGAAAGATCTTCAGGAATAAGATTTCAGTATAAAGACAAATTCTCATTTAAACTACAGCTCTAAGCACAGAATAAGAACTGAGGCACACTTTGCTTCCCCAAAACAATAGGAAAAAAGGAGCACATAATAGCACAAAACTATTCTGTGAAGACTTAAATTTAGCACACAATCAAATTAACCCCTTCTTAAAGTAAAGCAGAGATCTTTTTGCAGGTAAACATGCTCCCACTTAGCCTCAAATTTCAAATCCAGTTTCCATGTCAGACTGAGTATCAGAACTTCTCTGCTATTGCACCCATACACATTCACAGATTCGAAAAAAGTATCTGCTAGTAGTGTCCTACCTTAGTTCTAGAGAACTGTGATGATGACCCCATGGACCATAACTACTACTAAGTAGTTATGGTCCCTTTGAACTATTTTTGTTAAAGGAAGAAACCATCTCTAGAATTACTCTACTTTTCAAGCATGAGATTCAATGGGGTGTTAAGGACCTCCTAACTATGAAGCTTTAAGAGTCAGTTCTTCACAAAGATTTAATGTTTCAGCAAATGCACTCACAATTGCTCCTTTCTATAATATTGTACTAAACCAGCCCATTGATAGTAATTTAGTCTCCTTTCTACCTAACCTTAAGTGGTAAGAGAGAGTCTCTTACCTTTTCAACATGAAATACTTGCCTTTTCAACATGAAAAATAATAGCAAAAAATATACATTCAGCTAACCTGATTTTTTTCTGTGTTTTCCATCAAGTGGAATTTAAGAGTCCTATACATGTTTGAAAAACAGCCTTCACATCAGATGAGACTATTGTACATTTCTTCCTTTAGTTTAATGAATCAAACAAGGCTGGCCTCTCTAAAGAAAAGCTTAACTGATCATTAAAAACAGCACAGACTGCGTTGAATTTAATACTAATGCCTGATAGTATTAATGCAGCAATATAAACACAGTGATCAGGTCATAATTAAACCCCACAATTTACAAATGACAGGGTAATATCAACAACAAAATAATGTTTTATCTATCAGCTTAATTTACTGCATTGCTGAGCACAAGCCCATATTAACTAATGGCCCTGCTTTAGAAATCTAATCATGGCAAATAACAACTCAGCAACTCCACCCTTCTAGATCAAATGTCAGATTATATGGTACAATAAACAATCACACACATTAATCAAGAAAGTGCATGAACAAGGTTCCTAACAAGCAGCTCTGGCAACCCTCAGTTATCTATCAGTAGCTTACTGGGTGGGAAACCCAAAAGAGTGACAGTAAGGCAATTATGTCTCTAGACTGACATTGCTCACAATGGCTTAAATTCTGAAAGGGTTTATGACTGAAGAAATTCTGACTGTATGATTTACTGGGACAACACAATTCCAGCCAGGGAGACATCTTCATACAGAGCACAGCCAGATCACCTCAGCCACCTGACCTAGGTAGCCCTGATGCTTCAACACTGCATCTAGGATAAAGACACATGTTGGCTTTCTGTTACCAGCTCAGACCAGTCCTCAAAGTGTCACAACACTACAGCCCTCAGAGTGTGGTGGAGTAGAGGCCTTCAGGGCCTCTGGAGCACTCTGGTCCACCAGTACACTCAGGCTACTCAACGGTCCCCATGAACACTGGTGGTCCCAGCACATATAAATACAGTAGCTCAGCAGGAGCAAGCACAGCTGCCACTGTCATGACTCAGAACATGGAAAGTGTTAAAGCTTTCAGGAAAATCGTATGAGTTGTTGTCAAAGTACATAAACCCAGGGACTGATTTCTTCTGGGATGAGGCATAGGGTAGTGATAAAATGCAGAGGGATTACAGTTAGAACTGTGGGGAAAGGAATCTTTTGTTCAAAGGTAGACATTTCTGTTCTAGATTTTGACACAGTTAGTTCTTGTCTAGAGATAAGAGGTAAAGAGCCTACACCTCCAGCATAGCGAGCTGTACAACCCAAGAGGCATTTTCCTTCTTTAGAATTCTTTAAAGGAGTGGATTCTCCTGGAAGGCATGCTGAGGCACATGAAAAACAACAAGGTGGTTGGTGACAGCCAACATGGCTTCACTAAGGGGAAATCCTGCCTGACCAATTTGGTGGCCTTCTATGATGGGGCTATGGAACTGATGGACAGGGATAAAGCAGTTGAGGTCATCTACCTGGACTTGTGCAAAGCATTTGACACTGTCTCACATGACATCCTTGTCTCTAAGTTGGAGAGACATCAATTTCATAGGTGGACCACTTGGTGGATAAAGAATTGGCTGGATGGCAGCACGCAAAGAGTTGTGCTCAATGGCTCAATGTCCAGCTGGAGACCAGTAACGAGTGGTGTCCCTCAGGGATCGGTATTGGGACCGGTCTTGTTCAACATCTTTGTCGGTGACATGGACAGTGGGATGGAGTGTGACTTCAGTAAGCTTGCCAATGACACCAACCTGTGTGGTTTGGTTGATATGCTGAAGGGAAGGAATACCATCCAGAGGGACCTTGACACGCTTGTGAGGTGGGCTGATGCCAACCTGATGAAGTTGAACCATGACAAGTGCAAGGTCCTCCACCTGGGTCGGAGCAATCCCAGGCACAGCTACAGGTTGGGCAGAGAAGAGGTTCAGAGCAGCCCTGCAGAGGACGACTTGGGGGTGTTGGCCAATGAGAAAATGAACATGAGGTGGCAGTGTGCAATCCTGGGCTGCATCAAAAGGAGTGTGACCAGCAGGTCGAGAAAAGTGATCCTGCCCCTCTACTTTGCTCTCGTGAGACCTCACTTGGAGTACTGTGTGCAGTTCTGGTGTCCTCAACATCAAAAGGACATGGAACTGTTGGAACAAGTCCAGAGAAGGGCCACGAGGATGATCAGGGGACTGGAGCACCTCCCGTATGAAGACAGGATGAGAAAGTTGGGGCTGTTCAGCCTGGAGAAGAGAAGGCTGCATGGAGACCTCATAGCATCTTTCCAGTATCTGAAGGGGGCTATAGGGATGCTGGGGAGGGACTCTTCATTAGGGACTGTAGTGGGAGGACAAGGTGTAATGGGTTCAAACTCAAACAGGGGAAGTTTATACTGGATATGAGGAAGAAATTCTTTACTGTAAGGGTGGTGAGGCACTGGAATGGGTTGCCCAGGGAAGCTGTGAATGCTCCATCGCTGGCAGTGCTCAAGGCTGGGTTGGACATAGCCTTGGGTGGCATGGCTTAGTGTGAGGTGTCCCTGCCCCTGGCAAGGGGTTTGGAACTAGATGATCTTAAGGTTCTTTCCAACGCTAACTATTCTATGATTCTATGATTAACACATCCAAGCTGTGTTTGGTGCCTTTATCAGTACAATAAACTAAAAAAATCAGATCATAAAAGCTACTTTACTGTAATAGTGAAAGACCTGGTTTTCAAATGGTCCTTCTCTCTGCTGAAGAGATAACAACAAAATTCTTACCAAAACCAGTCTCCCTGTCTCTTGCATAAAGTATTTGTCTCCTCCAGTGACTGGAGAACAGTAGATAAAAGCAAGAACTGGACAGCAAGTCATTTGTCCAAGGTCACACAGCAGGCCAACAGCAGACTAAGGAAGAAAACCGCAGTTGCCTCATTCTGTGTTGCCATCTGTTCATAAAGCTAAACTCCAAAATGTCCTTGAAGCGGACACTGGCACCTCCGTTTAACTCAGCTTGAACCTGCTCAATTAAAAAACATTATGTCCCAATTTCCCCTGGATAACAGAGTCTTTATATTGTGTTGCTCTTAAAGTCTCAATGTCATTAAACTAGAATAGGCATGGTCATAATCACTGAATTAGCATGTTCAACCTGCAAACAGAGAAGAATAAAATAGAAGTGGGAGGTGCCAGCTCAAGTTATGCAAAAAAGCATATACAGGATTCATCACATTTTTGGAGACAGAATGAAGAGTAGAGGATTAATTTGATTTACTTCGTGAGTTCACGTTTGTCTCCTCCATGTACTCTAATCATCTTAACTACTTGATTGTCACCTTTCCTTCACTTCTTATTTCTTAACTTTGGAAACTATATCACTTTCGAAAGGAACAGCAATATTTTAGACTGAAGAGATTTATAAGATGTTGCCTGAGGTCACTGTCTGAAAACCATAAGTTCTGAGGAGGAAAAAAGAAAAACAGTATCAAGGGGCAAACTTAAGTTGGTGACAGAAAATGCAAAACCTCATGAGGTTCCAAGGTCCAGCATCTTCTCTCCCACTCCTGTGCCTCTTTCCAACACAGCACATCTGTCCATCAACCTGTGATTAACAGAGAGCAGGTCCTCATTTGCATTGGGCCATCAAGAGTAAAGGCCTCTCTACATGTGAACTTACTCAAGTGATTTCCATACACCTCCAACTTGTGTGTAGGTTCTTACTCTACCACAGTAAATGGTTTTCTGGAACCAAGTTATTTGGATTGGGGGAACAAAACACACCTCCTCCAAGCTGAATTATCGCTATCTCATTGAAGGAGGAAATAGGGCCTCCATTTGCTAATAACACTCCTTGTGGTGACAACCACAGCAAAATTAAGGAAAAAAAAAGGTTTTAATTCAGGAAATTACTCTGTTCAAGACACCATTATAAATATCATGCATTATAAAGATATTACTCGAAAGGGTATATATTACTTATAAGTATATTCCTTACAAGAAATTAAGCTCCTTAGAAACAGTTTACCATTGATCTCCTCTGCTCAAGATCCAAAGCACTGAGTAACTCATCCCAACTCTCTTTACAGAGCTGGAAAGACTTAATCTTTCACCCCAAATTCTGTCAGAAAAAAAGAACGTCAGAGCTAAGCACTCAGTGCTGGAAATTCCTCTTCCTTCTTACCCCACACTGGGAGAAAACAGGGATATCATATAATTATTAGTTGCTTGGTAGGCAATAGCAGTTGTCAACACCCTTCCTGTGGAGCATTTCAAATTAAGCTGCTGAATAAGATACAGGAAAAAAAAAAAAGAAGCAAACCACAAACCACTAACCAAGTTTACAAATGGACTCTCTTTGTGGATGAGATAACATCTCTAAAAAGTAAAGGTGGCCCAAAACAAGCAGGCAAGACGGGCAGAAAAAGCCAGAAAGCCAGAACAGCACTTTCCCTCCACTTCTGAAAATACTCTTAAGTTTTCATAAAACTGGAAATAACACAAGGAAAACCTTTCCCTTTCAGCACCACAGAAATAATACCCAGAAGTTACTTCTCTCCATCACCTTACCAGGACACATAAGTTTGTAGACATAAAGTGTATTGGTAACCAGAATCACGCAAGTACTTGTTTTCTTTTGCTGCAGAGAGCCTAGCTGACAAGGATTTTTCAACAGCACTTCCAGTAGGCTGGACTGGTCAGTTCAGTCTACAGCTGTCCTAGCTGCCTGGACCTAAAGCTGGTAAGAAATAAAGGCATTTTTCTAGCAGTCACAGAAGAGGAAGAAACAAATAAAGAAGAGAGGTAACTACCAATACTGCTCTCTCATCTCCCTCAGATATAATTCACTATGTTACAGGAAGTTATAACTTACTTATGTCTCTCAGACATACTTACTAGGCTGTCCCCTTAATTATCATCACCAACAGAACAGCACTAAGTGGGAACTGTCATTTAAAAATTGGTCCTATTCAGTTATTCCTAAGAGTTACCAAGGAAGTCTTGGGACTGTGGTGAAATTCCAGATCCACACAAATGCTATTCTACCACATGACCCATCTGCAGCCCAAATCAGAACCCTATTCGGTGTACACCAGGGTCATTCCAGTCTGGAAAAAGATCATTGTTTTTATACAAATACTTCAGCAGTATTGAAGAGGACTACATACGGTACCCAGTTAAACTGAAACCTGTTCTGAGCTAACTACATCCCATTTCACCTCTTATTCTCATGTCTGAATCATGGTGTGGTCCTAACTGCGTAGTAACAGACAAGACTTGTTTCAAACAGAGGCTTTCAGAGCCAGAAGTGCCTGTTTCAGTTAAAAAATGCAGGACAGCCAGAATAATTTTTACATTTTAAGCAGTAACAGGCAAGGAGTGTAGCATATACTCCTGCTCTTCCATACCTAAAAGCCTGTCTGTTGCTTCCTTGACTGTATCTACTGAATGAAAGCAATTATCTTCCTTTAATTCTTTAAACTGAACTTGAGCCTGAATTTAAACTGAATTCTTTAATCTTTAATTCTTCAAACTGCCAAAGAAGAGATTTAGATTAGACATTAGGAACAAATTATTTCTGGTTAGGGTGATGAGGCACTGGCACAGGCTGCCCAGAACAGCTGTGGCTGCCCCATCCCTGGCAGTGTTCAAGGCCAGGATGGATGGGGCTTTAAACAACCTGGTCTAGTGGAACTAGACGATCTTTAAGGTTCTTCCAAACCAAACCATTCTATGATTCCCTTGTCCTTAGACTGTCATGGTATGAATGATGATGCCACTGCTGCAAGAGTTTTTCTCATTTTATCTTTCTAGTTTATTATTTTAACTTGAATTAGTATCACAGGCAATCAAAGCTGACACACCTGCCAAAACAGTGGTGCATCTCAGGGGTTTGTCTTGTTAACACCTTGTGGTTTGGGACCTGCAAGAGAAATTTCAATTGCTTCACCCTTTCAATACAGAGGTATTGCATAACAGATAAATCCTGCTGGAGCCCAAGGGCATAAAGAATTTCCAGCACCATGTTGTTACATGGTAGGTGAATGTTTTACATCTGACAATAGAAGTGTTATTGGTTTGAATTCCACTTCCTCCTCATTAGTGCTAAGATTTTGCTATAAACCTCTACAAAAGCAAAAGTGGCCTTTAGGAAAGAAGCTTTAGGAAAGTTTGCAGCTCAGTCTCCAAGTCAGGTTATTTTTCAGTCAACAGGAATATTGGACTGGAAGGGGACTCATTCAGTAAGCCCAGTTTTAGTTTTTCCAGGAAACCATCAATGCTAGAAATCAGGTGGGTGTGTGGGGCCCACAGCTGCTTTCTCCTTCCAGCATTCAACAGTGAATACAACCATAATATTGACACAAATCCATATACCTAATCTGAATGATGGTTCAAAGAAGGTGAGTACTAGGCCTCTGAAGTGAGGATGTAATGGTTCAGTCAGTGTCATAACTGTGGAGCTGGGATAAGCAAGTTGAGGTAAGCACTGCAGCCTCTCTTCACCTGACATGCAAGTATCCAGGCAGAAACCCATCAACCTATGCTTTTTATTCTATCACAGGTTTTGAAGTTGTCATTCCTAAAAGCTTTGAAATAAGCTTTTTGGTAACCTGGTCGCAGTTTTGTCACATTCCTATGTTCAGATCTGCCCAAAACACTCATCTGTCTCTAGCCTGCTCATTTGTACAGAGAATTTCAAAATAAGTGGTGGCAGCAAAGTGTAGACTACTTGCTAACTGCACTACATCAAAAGGCACACATGCCAATTCACTGATTCCAGAAGCTTTCTCCTCCCATACTGCCCAAACAATCTTTTACTGAACAAAGACTGAGAAAGGGCTTAGAACGCCCACCCAGCTCTTTCACAGTCAGACTTTGGCTAAATCCTAAGTAGTAAAACACACAGTACAGATAGTTCTTTGCTCTGGAGTCACAATCCATACAGCAAAAGAATTTAATGTCCCAAGATTCACTGGGGGTCTTTAAGCAGGAAGCCTCAACTATTTCTGATGTAGTGTGAAGTGTGAGAACAGATGTTACCTGAACACTCCCATGCACACCACAGACAGGGAACTGATACAGTCATATTTCATGGAACAACACAAACTGTTCCCAATTTGGAATCCCAATTTGCTGCAGGAAACTATGTGATCACACATTCCTGTCAAGGCTTATGAGAGCCTTCAACAGCAACTTTATTACTTGATAATCCATCAATCACAGACAAAAGTGTCTCTGTAACCACTTAACATTTAATTCTTTAGCCAAGATCATTACCAAGGCCAGCTGTTAGAACTGCTGGAAATGACCTTGTCATGATGTGACCATCTCCCTAGGTTAAGAAATCTAATCTGAAACACCAACATTTACTGGAGAAGTGCACAATCCCCCCACTCCCCCCAAAAAAACAAAATAAAAACAAAACCAAAACAAAACACAAAAAAAACCCCACAACAAACAAAAACCAAACAAACAAAAACCACAAAACCCACAAACCAAACAAAACAACAAAACCAAGTACCCAAGCAGAAGCTGGCATGATTATTACTCCTGTTGTAAAAGCAAGTCTATGTCAATATCCTGTCTCACCATATTTTACAGGAAGTTCACAAGAAGTCCACTGCAACTATATGTGACAATAATGATTAATTCCAAAGACATACTATTTGTATTATTAATAATTTTTAAATGGAAAATATGTAATTATGTGTGCTACACTTCTCAACTGATTTCCTAGAAACAAGGCACTACTGTCTGTCTTGCTTCCCACAATAACTTTTCCAAACCATCATCCAGCTTCAATGATGTTTGAGAGAGCAGTTCAAACCTCAAAATAAATGCTGTCCTCCAAAGTTCACAAAATTAGCAGCTGGACAGGGATGAAAAAGAGCCTGCTGACCTCACTAGGAAAAATCCTAATCACTCAGGAGTGATTAGAATCACATCTGGAGTTCTAAAATAGTTACAGTATGTCCTCTGTCCTGTCTTCTGAAAGCTTTGACAGAACACTATGAGGAAGAGTTGGAGAATCAAGTGAAAGAAGGTCGGAAACCAGGGCTCATTAGTTCCTAAAATAAATTTAAAAAAAATTATAAATACACCTGGCACATATAGTTAAGTTTTCACCTCCTCGTATCTGGGCAATTCTGCATCACTACTTAGCAGTCTTCATACAGTCATGCCTCATTGTTCAAGACATTTCTCACAAGCAAACTGCCAAACTGAAATAAAAAGTATTTTTCAGCAACACAAAGAAGGAAGTTTTCATTACATCAGAACAGTAGTTGCCCTCTGCACAATGTTAATGACCATAAATACTCTCTTATTTGTTACTATGAAGATGATACACGGGATGAACTACAGAATCACTGTATGCATATATTATAAAGTGGAATAATATTGATGCATATTTGTAGCCTCTTAACACTCATACAGGCTAACATACAACACAGACTGATCTGTATCTGGCACAAACACTGTAAGATAGGTTTGTAACACACATACAGTAGTCAGAAATCTCAGGGTAAATTGCTGCAGTTCTTAGCTTTTTTATGAGTTTTGTCTTAAAACAGTTTTGCTCTGTTCTACATTCTGCAGCCAGTCTTACGACCAAGTACTAGAAGTGAGGAGCTGATACACTTCACAATATAGCTAATACTCCCCTCTGTGGATGTCACACTAAGACATGTTTGCATGACTACTTCAGGTTGCCTTCTACACAGCACATGCTCCTAAATTCAGAATACCAGATCAATTTGGCTGCTAAATGCTAAAACTTAAAACCCTAAGATCAACATCATCTTTACCCTGTTACAGGCTTGCTCCCAAGAGTGATTTGACTAAGATCCCTAAAAACACATCCAGCATGAAACATTTCCTCTACAGCTAACGACAAACAAGTTGGCTGGGTGGAGGTTTCCCTACCACATTTATTGGATTCTGTGATTCAGGCCTAAGGGCTTTTCACATCTGAGAGAAGAAATACAGTCATGATTGCACTCTTCCCAGAAAGAAAGAAACACTGTTCAGCATGAAAATCAAGTGAGTCCCGATCCTGGAATCTAGTCTGGCATTTTAGTTTCTTATTTTACCACACACGATTTTAACAAGACCAGCACTGACTAGTGCAAGTGAGAAAGCATTGGGAACCTTGTATCTCCCATCACTGTGGAGATGCTTTCACGAATGCTATTTAATTGGCTGCCAAGATGACCTTACAGACAGATGAACAGTAATGCTAGTCTGTTTATTAAAATTACAAGCAGATGAGAACACTAGGGTCATAAAGATCTAACACAGAGTGAGACAGATGGAAATTCCCTTAGAAAGCCAAGCAACCTTTGCAGGATATGCCACCTTTTTTTTTTTTCCTGGTTGGCTATGGCGTCTACATTTTCCCCATGGCAGCTACTCAATGAAGATTAATCTTTTTCTTATCCCTGTGAGTGTTCCATCACTTGTACAGCCCCCAGTAATACGAATGAGGTGAGATGCATACTTTATAAGCACTTAGTGCTTGAACTGTATATGTCCTACCAGAAAAAAAGAAAACTTAAGTTTCTTCAGTAGCAGTTAAAGGCTCTTAATTATTGCTTAATCTCCCCTTGAAATTTTAGTATTTTTTCACAATTTCCAAATAACTCATGGATCACCTATGAAATCACAATGGAAGGAAAACAAGGGGTGACTGGTAATGTGACTCTGCTCTCCAGTGCATAAACAGAATAAAACTGTTTAACAGTGAATCAGATCCAGCTTTGATATGCATCACTAAGCTGTTTCTCATGTTGCTTTAGTAGATGAAAGGACCAGTCTTCACCTGATTTAAACTGATTTGCTCCATTTAATGCAACAGAGGCATGAATATGTACTTCAAATTGAAATTCCGTCCTGAGCTTTCTACTGCAAAGTGTGAGCCAAATTAAAGGTGAGATGAATTAGCATTTAATTCTGAACAATGAAACCTGTAGTCTGACATTAAAACCATGTTTCTGATGGTAAAGCTTTCGGCTCAGACTCTGATCTCTCTGACATTACTGTATAGACATTCTTAATGCGACTACTCTAGCTGGAACCCAGGCATGAATTTGACGTAATTTATTCTCACGTGATGTCTTGAATTAACCCATTTCAGCTCAGCATCTCCAACTATGTACTCCAGCCACTCATCAAGATCTGACTCAGTCAACTACTTACTTTTATTCTGCTCAGTCAAGTCTATTAAAGCCAGAATTTTCAACACTATAACCACCTCAGCTAAAAAATAAGTGCTCTACTACATCTTTAACATTAACTTTGTGTCGCTGTAAAAAAGTCAGAGAAACATACATATTTGCTGCTGCTTTTGACTGTGTGTAAAGACTAGCAAATTCTATGTCCCGGGACCTTTTGTGATACACCTAATTTCAGGTGAACTCAGTTATCCTTCTAGTATAGCCTTCAGTAACTTTTTATTACCGCACTAAATTTTGATAAAAATATTCTGATATAACAGTACATGTTAACACTACATGCTAATTATAGTTTATCTTAAATCATTTTGATATGTGCACAGACTTCAAAAAAATAAAAAAATATATAACAAAGACAAGGCCCCCAAATAAGTTTAGAACCCTTACATACTAGAAGCCATAGCATATATAAGATATGTAAGGAATGCAAACAGCTACAACAAACAAAAAAAAACAAGGGAAATTTAATAATCCCATCTTTAACAAAAAAAAAAAAAAAAAAAAAAAAAAAAAAAGAACTGAAAGAGAAAGTAATTCAAGGTCTTACCAAAAGATACATGTGGTAAATCCAGGCATTAAATTTACCATTCTAATCTATCTTCTTAAGTCTCTGCCCAGTTTCTCAAATGCAAAATCATCCTCCCCACAATTTTATTCATAAGCCAACTTAGTGGGAGGTGTCCCTGCCCTGGCAAGGGGGTTGGAAGTAGATGATCTTAAGGTCCTTTCCAGCCCTAACTATTCTACGTTTCTATGATTCTCTGAAGATCTCTGGGTGAAAGTAATTTATGACAGTGTTACAATACTAACACAGCAGTAGCAAAACCAGAAGAATAACCAAAGAAGCATTAATGTATTCGTGGGGTCCTACTGTATAACTGCTGAAGCTGTCCTGTGGCTTGCTAAGGAAACTGCTTATCCATAGCAGTCTTTCAGTCTGTCACATTATGACAGGTCCTCCCAAGCATCAACAGGATTTATTAAAAAACCCCAAACAAACAAAAAATACTTTTTAATCTCAAAAGTGTCCAGGAGTTCCTTTGCTGCTTACATCAAACATTCCTGAGTCCAACGTTTTCCATATTCTTGTCCCCTGGCCTTCTAAACTCAGTACATTTCAGTGACCAAATCAGTTTGGTTTACGTATAGATTTAGCAATCCTTAAAGATTCATCCAAGAAGACAAGCAAATCTATCTGTTAAATGTTGTGTAAGATTTGCCCATCTTAATGTTCAATCCAGTCTTCCTTTTGAATCACCATCGTACTGTGATTACAAGAACCAGCTAAAAGGGTTCGTACTATACTGGAGGAAGCCAGCACTATCTAGCAACATGGCACTTTGTTAGTGCCTATTCAGAGCCAATCAAGCACTTTCATTCCAAGCCATAGTGCTTCTGTAGCGCTATCTCAGAACTGTCACCACAAAAGGCTAAGCCTGTTTCGGGCACTTACTATAAAAATGCTGATGGCTACCTGCAGTTCTCCTACAAGCTCAACCAAAAACTTGATATTCAGAGAACATTGGCCAAAGACTGGGAGACATGTTACAGCATTACACAGGAAGGCTGGTCCTGAACACACGACATTTGAAAAAGGTTTGACTTGTATATACTTCTTTTTTTTTGACAACACAGTGATAGCAACATATGCCCTGAATTAGTCAATGCTTGCGTCAAGAACAGGGTTACTTTGCTAATAAAATTTAAGCCACTCCTCAATCAAAATAATTTGTCCCACCAAAAAAGACATTTGTTTTAAAGCCAATGTCGTGGTTTAAGCCTAACTCACGCAGACTCTCTCTCAATCACTCCCCCCTCTTTCTTGCCCCCCACTCCCGGAGGGATGGGAAGGAGAATAGAAAAGAATGCAACTCCCACAGGTTGAGATAAGAACAGTTTAGTAACTAAAGTATAACACAAACCACTACTGCTACCACCAATAATAATAATGACAAGGCAAATACAAGGAAAGAATACAATTTCTCACCACCTAAAACCAAGCCCGACCACGCAGTGCACCCCCCACCCTTCTGGGTCTCTCCTCTCCGTCCTCCATCTTGGGCATGACGTGCTGTGGTATGGAATAACCTCTTTGGTCAGTTTGGGTCAGGTGTCCTGTCTCTGCTTCCTCCCGGCTCCCCCTCCTCCCTGGCAGAGCATGAAACTCAGAAAGTCCTTGGCCAGACCAAAACATCACTAAGCATAACCGAAACACTGGTGTTATCAGCACTGTTCCCAGGCCCAAAATCAAAAAACACAGCGCTACACCAGCTACCAAGGAGGAGAAAAATGACTGCTGCTGCTGAACCCATGACATTATCCACCCCTTATTCCGTACCATTCACGTTATGCTCAGATTCCACATTGTCAATATACCATCACATGTATATGTATATGCATACACACACACACACACACACACACACACACACACACAGAGGGAGAGAGATCATCCCTCAGTGCATAGACCAATCCCTACAAAGCTGCTGAGTCCATTCGGTTCATGATGTCAAGCTCCATCTTTTGTAACAGCCTTTCAGAGCAGGGGAGGCTGTGTGCAGTGTTCACACTCGTGAATAACCTGGGCAATAGTGTCTATTGCTAAGTCCACCCCTCGATCATAAGTCCGTCTGTATGTTGTATCTCTGCCCTGATGGCCTGAAGTGTCATGGCCCCATCAGGCTCAAAATAATTCATCCACCCCTCCAGCAGTTTCTGCAGCTTGTTGGTGGGGGCTCCATACAGCTGCCTTCCATCTGCGATGCTTCCAAAGCACTGGAGGGGCCCAATGGACTAGATACTCGCCCATACTGTCCCACACACTCTGCCAATCATGACTGTCCAGCTGCAGGGAAAATCTCTGGGTCATCCTACATTGCAGACTAACCCCAGACAAGGTCCACACCCCACTCTGCTTAACTCTGGGGACCAGACAAAATGGTTGTGGGTAAAACACACTGTGTATGCATGCCACCATGCTGATCCCCATCACAATCAGCAGGCAGGTCTCAAGGGTACCCAGAGGCCATTCAAACCCTTCAGAGCTCTCAAATGAGGCTGCTGTGCTTGCCACTGGGGCTGGTGTAGCTGCTGTGCTTGCCGGCTCTCTCACCACCAGCTGCTCCTTGTCTGAGTCCAGATCTTCCTCCTCTGCCTTGCTGGGATGTGCTGCGCGGTCTCCTGCATCCCACTGGGGCTCTGCGGGCGGCTGCTGGGGAATGCTCTCGGCCGCCGCGGGGCTGGGCTCGGCTACGGGGCTCGGCTTCTCCACCGTCGTCTCCTCCCGCTGCTCGGCAGCCGCCGGGCTGGGCTCAGCAGGGGGGCTCACCCCTTCTGCTACCTCCTTCCTCTGCTCGGCAGCCGTCGGGCTGGGCTCGGTGGGGGGGCTCGGCTCCTGCTCCCCGGGTCCGCTCCCCCGGGCCGTTTCGGCAGCCGGCGGCTCCCGAGGCAGCCCCCCCTCGGCTCTCCACAGCCTCGCCAGGACGGTGAAGAGCAGCCGAACTGCCAGGTACACATTCGCCCCCCACGGCTTCTGGAGCCCGCCCGTATCACAAGCCATTCCAATAAAGTACAATGAAACAAGAACCTTAACCCAAAACCCATATCTGAAAAATGCTAAGATAACAAATACCGGCTGTAAGTAAGGTACAACAGGCTGAAACCATGAACGCAAGAGAACCAAAAGCAACAACTTTGAGAGCCAATAAATCAGCATTGTGATGAGTGGTTATTAATCCTGTCGTTATCTCAACCCTTCGTGCCCCACGTTGGGCGCCAAAAAGAACTGTCGTGGTTTAAGCCTAACTCACGCAGACTCTCTCTCAATCACTCCCCCCTCTTTCTTGCCCCCCACTCCTGGAGGGATGGGAAGGAGAATAGAAAAGAATGCAACTCCCACAGGTTGAGATAAGAACAGTTTAGTAACTAAAGTATAACACAGACCACTACTGCTACCACCAATAATAATAATGACAAGGCAAATACAAGGAAAGAATACAATTTCTCACCACCTAAAACCAAGCCCGACCACGCAGTGCACCCCCCACCCTTCTGGGTCTCTCCTCTCCGTCCTCCATCTTGGGCATGACGTGCTGTGGTATGGAATAACCTCTTTGGTCAGTTTGGGTCAGGTGTCCTGTCTCTGCTTCCTCCCAGCTTCCCCTCCTCCCTGGCAGAGCATGAAACTCAGAAAGTCCTTGGCCAGACCAAAACATCACTAAGCATAACCGAAACACTGGTGTTATCAGCACTGTTCCCAGGCCCAAAATCAAAAAAACACAGCGCTACACCAGCTACCAAGGAGGAGAAAAATGACTGCTGCTGCTGAACCCATGACATCTTGTTTAGAGGACATATCTGCATATCTGTTATCTGGGGATGTGATTCTTTTTCACAGTCTTAGCAACATAAAGCAAGACTGCCTATTCTAGTAAGACTACGAAAAGATGATTCTAACCTGCTAAAATGTCCACAACTTCTGAATGACCAGATTGAATCACTTTTTTTTTTTTTTTAAATTAAATACAGTCAAAGGAAAAAAGAGCAAACCTTGCAATTGTTTGCAACTGAAATAAACAGTAAACCTTGGCAGGATCTCAGCTGATAAAAAATGCAATTCCTACAAAATGAGTAAAACCCAGCATGTCTTACGAAGGAAATAAATTCAGAGACACAAAAGAGAAGCATGTGACCACAGACAAGACAACCAAGAAACTGCAAGCTTACTGATCTGCAAAAAGGCAAGGAACAGAGTGCTGGCTACTTTATCAGCATGACCATCTTGGTTCAGAGAAGCTTACTGCAAGCTTGCATTACATTGGCATTGTACATCAAAATCTCTCATCCAGTTTGCCATTTCCAAGGAATTGAAATGAACTACCACAACATGAAATTTCTGTGCGAAATGGGTGGCTATTTTTCCCAGCAATGTCTCAGCGGAACAACCAATTTCAGATGCCCCATGGAGGTTACCAAGATCACAAAGAATAATGTCACACTGATAATCTTCGAGTTCCTCCAACACAACTTCCAATTATTTAGCAAAAATCTTCCTGCTGGTGTTTGCAATACAAGCAAGATTGATAAATTCCAAAATGCTATTCATCAGCAAATTGAGGAATTAGAGATATGTTTGTCAGAAGAATAATCAAAAGCAAGAAAGAACTTTCAAACATGGATCCTAAAAAGCATTAGATTAAGTGTGAAAAAGTACTTCAAAAGAATAACCAATTTTCTAAAAGATAGCAATACAGCCACTGTACCTGGGAAGCAGTCCAAGTGGAATTGAGAACATGCCTTATAATTTTTGACAGACTTATGAAAAAACACACGCCATGAAGAGGTAACATCTATTTTCTTTATTCTTTGTAAGAATTTGATCATTTTCCCCTTTTTAATATTTTTTAATTTCCATATTTTAATAATTGGGGCTTGTTTTCAAAAAGCATTCAGTAGTCTAAGGTAAATATGGACAGTACTCTAGCACTTAGTATCACCACTTCTGTAGAAGACAAACTCTTTGAAGAACAAGTGGATATTACTCCTCTGTATTCTCTCTTTGAACTACAAAAACATTTTGTGGTTTTCCCACAGAATATGCCTATTGTTTTATAGCCTGAAACTCCTGCATTTGGATACTGCATAGATTTTACTATTGCATCACTTCACTAATGCATAAAAAAGTACAAGATGCGTAAGGAAGAGAGACCTTCCTCAAGTCCGTTGTATGCTACAAAGATCTTACCTTACAGACAGATGAGAATTTAACGAGACTTCAACCTCTTTAAACCCAAAAAAATGACAAGTAGACTTTCTGAGGTAGAAAAGCAAATTCCAAGCTTTGATCCTTATTTTGCAAGTAGACTTATCTCTATGTGCTATGGGCACATCAAACTCATCTTGCTATATATCATATTCAATAACTACCGCATGGATTTTTAGGATATGTTGGTTCACAACACCATATAAATTATGTACCTGTTCTATCTGTTTGGTGTTCATAAGGAGATAAGATTAGTCTGAAAATATTTACTATATGAACATAGATGCAAACAAATTTATTCCACTCCTCTCCTACCTTCCTTCCCCTCATACAGGCAGAGTCAAGCAGTGCTTCAAGTCATCATCTACATCATATACATCAGTTTAACTGCTACTAAAAAGACCTTGAATGTCCTGGGCTTCAGAACCACTGGATAGGTTCTGATGTGAATTTTTTTCCCACTTCTTTTTTTCAGACTTCTAAGCATACCTGATTCACAAAATATGTTTATCATAAATGGAAAATATTGAACTGGAATGTAAGAGCAAGACAGTTAAAATATTTCTGTGACTATATGTGACTGGGGAAGAAAAAGGGAGTATTCCAAAAAGCTCAACTTCAGTGTGCTGTTATTCATTACCTGAATATGGAAACTCAGCATACTGCCTGAGAAGCTTGAGGGCCGGACAGCAATTTCAGTCACGTGTCTTTCCTTTATTTAAAGAGCATACGTATCCCAAAATTCCTTTCCACTTCAGAAACTAAAAAAAAAAAAAAAAAAAAGGGAAAACTAATTCTGCATTTAGTGATCCTAATGGAATGGTATTATTATTCCTAATCCCAGGGGTGCAACAATAAACAACAGGATACTTACAACTGCCTAATTTTAGACATATTAATTAGACATTTAGCTAAGGAGATCAGGCCCATCCAGTTCACTTTCATGTGCTCCAATTTTACAGAAACAGGGGAAGGACAGAATGGGTTTCAGACTTGTAAGTCTACTTTCTGTCACCAACTAAGAGCTCAGCTCTTTAACTGATTGTACAGGGAGCCTTAGATACATCTGGCACATAGATAACATTAAATTCCCAACAACTACATTAATTAATCTCTGAAATCTCCGTTTTGTTGACTTAAAACACTTTGCAACTATGCTGACATCACAGTGACATTTCACGGCAGCAAAATATGTTCAAGCACATTTACATATTTAATTCTGATTTTTTTTTTTTAATTTGCTGCTTTTAATATACGGTTACTGTGGAGAAATAATATTGTTGTGGAGTTTTTTTTGGTCTGTTTTTGTTTCGTTTTTTTTCTTGGGATGGAAGGGATTCTTCTGTTTGTTTTGAGGGGTTTTGTTGGGTTTGTTGTTTTTTGGGGTTTTTTGTTTGATTGGCTTGGGTTTCTGTTTGTTCTGGTTTGGTTTTGTTGGTTTTCTTTTTTTTCCAAAGAAGGAAAGCCATATGCTCATCAGGTGATAATCTGGGGTATCCAGGTGACCTTAACTGACTGCTGTCAGCTACGTATTTACAGGGAACAGTTGTTTAAGAATTGCCTATGTTAGCTTTCTGCAAAAAATTTTTGCTTTTACAAGCTAATTGTACATCATAGAAGAAAAAAGAAGTTACTATAGACAATATTATTTTCACATTCCCTGTCTGGAATTCACTGTTAAAAATGGGAATACATATGCAACTTTCTATTCCTACAGAAAGAGTTGCATTAACTGAGACTAAATACGGTCTTTTACTATTTGAAGTCAAATAACTCCAAATCTCGACCTTTTGCCCTAAAGTAGTATCTATAAATTAAGTACTGCACTTTTCTACGAAAAATTCTAGATGGCTGTTGCCACATGTAACAGCTTTCACAATGAAACTTCATTTCTTGGTTTGGGGTTTTTTTTTAACTTTTTTGAGTATTGTAACTGGAGATCCAAAGAAGCAAGCCCATGTCTATTTGTCCAAGTTTTTTCTAGATTGTTGTTTTTGATACCACTGTGGATACACACTATTTCAACACTTATCTCATCGAGTACTCTGTTACCATGTCAGTGGGTCCTTCCATCAAGACAAAAAGGGGAAGGGGAAGTAAAATAAGAAAGTAAAAATGGCATTCTAAGACTCTTAGTACAGAGATTCAAAGTCACTTAAAAATTCGTTTAAGAAAAAATTAGTTACTACAAAAGTGGACAGTTCCTTGACTATGCTTCTGGTTAGAAAAAGAAAAAATGAAACCCCATATTTTTTAGGGAGGCACCACCTGAAATGTTCACTGCTAGCACTGTACCATGTTGTACTGGTCAGTGAAAGGCTGGATGCTGAGGCACATGAAAAAAAACAAGTGGTTGGTGACAGCCAGCATGGCTTCACTAAGGGGAAATCCTGCCTGACCAATCTGGTGGCCTTCTATGATGGGGCTACGGAACTGACGGACAGGGGTAAAGCAGTTGAGGTCATCTACCTGGACTAGTGCAAAGCATTTGACACTGTCTCACATGACATCCTTGTCTTTAAGTTGGAGAGACATTGATTTCCTAGGTGGACCACTAGGTGGATAAAGAACTGGCTGGATGGCAGCACGCAAAGAGTTGTGCTCAATGGCTCAATGTCCAGCTGGAGACCAGTAACGAGCGATGTCCCTCAGGGATCGGTGCTGGGACCGGTCTTGTTCAACATCTTTGTTGGTGACATGGACAGTGGGATTGAGTGCGCCCTCAGCAAGTTTGCTGATGACACCAAGCTGCATAGTTCAGTTGATACGTTGGAGGGAAGGAATGCCATCCAGAGGGACCTTGACATGCTTGTGAGGTGGGCTGATGACAACCTGATGAAGTTGAACCATGCCAAGTGCAAGGTCCTACACCTGGGTCGGAGCAATCCCAGGCACAGCTACAGGTTGGGCAGAGAAGAGATTCAGAGCAGTCCTGTGGAGAAGGACTTGGGGGTTTTGATTGATGAGAAATGAACATGAGCCAGCAGTGTGTGCTTGCAGCCCAGAAAGCCATCCATATCCTGGGCTGCATCAAAAGGAGTGTGACCAGCAGGTCGAGGGAGGTGATCCTGCCCCTCTACTCTGCTCTTGTGAGACCTCACTTGGAGTACTGTGTGCAGTTCTGGTGTCCTCAACATCAAAAGGACATGGAACTGTTGGAACAAGTCCAAAGGAGGGCCACGAGGATGATCAGGGGACTGGAGCACCTCCTGTATGAAGATAAGCTGAGAAAGTTGGGGTGGCTCAGCCTGGAGAAGAGAAGGCTGTGTGGAGACCTCATAGCAGCCTTCCGATATCTGAAGGGGGCCTCTAGGGATGCTGGGGAGGGACTCTTCATTAGGGACTGTAGTGAGAGGACAAGGGGTAATGGGCTCAAACTTAAACAGGGGAAGTTTAGATTGGATATGAGGAAGAAATTCTTCACTGTAAGGGTGGTGAGGCAGTGGAATGGGTTACCCAGGGAGGTTGTGAATGCTCCATCGCTGGTGGTGTTCAAGGCTGGATTGGACATAGCCTTGGGTGGGATGGTTTATTGGGAGGTGTCCCTGCCCATGGCAGGTGGGTTGGAACTAGATGATCTGAAGGTCCTTTCCAACCCTAACTATTCTATGATTCTATGAAATACAGGCAGTTGTGAGATGGAAAAGACAAACTGAAGTTCTCTCAAAATGTAGGGCTGGAGTAAGAGTACACTACCAAAGGATGAGAAATAAAATGGAACTTCATTTCTTACAGCTCTCAGCTGCAGTTCACTGGTTTCAGCACACTAAGTGTACCATCCAGTCAAGGGCTGGTGTCAAACCTCCCTGAGTTGTTTTACCTCCAGTCCCTGATTCAGAGACTGCACTCATCTATCTGCGCATATTTCTTTTAAAACTTGAGACCTGCACAATCATGATTGATAAATCTTAACTTTTTTTGTACCCCAAATGGTAATAAGTGTAAAATCACAAAAACAAAAATCCAAAACCAATGCTCACAACAATGGGGAAAGACCTGTTCTTAAGACAAGTGAGGTCCTCTGTTACCAGGTAACTGAGTAAACTGCACATTACTACACCAGGTTGCTCAAAGCCCTGTCCAACTTGGCCTTGCACACTGCCAGGGATGGGGTAGCCACAACCTCTCTCAGCAACCTGTGCCAGGGCCTTACCACCCTCACAGTAAAGAACTTCTTCCTTATTTCTAATTTTAATATACACACTTTCAGGTTAAAGCCATTCCCCCTTAATCCTGTCACTACATGCCCTTGTAAAAAGTCCCTCTCCAGATTTCCTGTAGGCCCCGTTTAGGCACTGAAAGCTGCTCTAAGGACTCCCCGGAGCCTCCTCTCCTCCAGGCTGAGCAATCCCAGCTCTCTCAGCCTGTCTTATCAGGAGAAGTGCTCCAGCCCTCTGATCATCTTCATAGCCTTCCTCTAGATTCACTCCAACAGGTCCACATTCCTCTTGTGTTTGGTGCTCAGAGCTAAGGACTGTAGGTGGGGTGTCATGACAACAGAGCAAAGGGGCAGCATCACCTCCCTTGACCTGCTGGTCATACTCCTTTTGATGCAGCCCAGGATATGGTTGGCTTTCTGGGCTGCAAGCACATACTGTTGGCTCGTGTTGAGCTTCTCATCAACCAACACCCCCAAGTCTTTCTCCTCTGGGCTGCTCTCAATCCTTTCTTCATGCAGGCTGTAGTTGTGCTTGAGACTGCCCTGACCCAGGACCTTGTTGAACCTTTTCTTAGCTCACCAGACGAAAAGGAAATTATCCAAACAAAGGAAATTATCCAAACAAAACCAATAACAAAATTCATGCTTTTGTAAAGGTAAAGATTTAAACTAAAGCATACCCACTGCATAAGACAACCACCACAAAAGAGAAAGGAAAGTGTGGCAGCAAGACTACATAAAACTACAGGAGAACAGTGAGCAAAACCTCCTCTCTTGTTATCTGGTACAAACTCTTTTTAAAGAGGCTCTCAGTTACTTTGTGTACAACTGATCTTCAGCCATACCTGCAGTTCATCCAGAAGCCTTTTTTCTTTAATATACTAATGTACTAATTTCCCATCACCAAAGAAGCTTATTGCAGTAGTAAGATACTAATTTGTCTAGAAGTAAATTAAACTGAACAGTAGTTAAAACTCCAGTTATATTTTACTTATTTCATCTTTCTGTCTCCATCTTACCTGCACAAGCCTAAGTCCCTGTCTCACAAGAGGCTCACAAGACTCATGTCTGTCATAGGTACTACTGAAGCATCTAATCCTGAGATAATATCCTAAACCAGAAAAAACAAAAACATTGTGCTCCATCTATAAACTATTCCAGACCTCACTTCACCTGACTCATGATGAAGACTGAATATTAAACAAAGAACAGCAACGCATTTTTCCTGATATATTTTTAAACAACTGTTATTCCAAATAACTGTGATCCATCTTCCCAGGGCACTTGGCCCTCTCTGCTTCTTTCAGTCTCTGTTCCAGAACACAGTACCTTCCTCAGGGATCTCAAACGATGACGAGTACTTAGCTGACAGTTGATAAAGGAACATTTATCGTGAGCGAAATATCAGCAAAGGAGCTTAAGTGGTTTGGTCCAGTCCCAAGTTTCACATCACTCACTAATGCACTTCAAGCAGCACTAGCTATTACACCAATACGGTGGCAAACAGCATTAAATCATCATGCCAAACTGCTTGATGCCAAACAACATCACACTGTTCTGCATTCATCTCCTGCTCGTTAGCACTTTTTGGAATGCAGTATTACTTAACTATACCCTGTCTACCTTGCGTTGCTCTTCTTTTTCCCCTACCTTGTTCTTTGAGATGTGCATACTCTCTGTTATAAAAGAACAGCTTCCTCCCTTCTTTTTTGGTGCCAGGAATGCTCTTTTCTCTATCCCACAGAGAAAAGAAGCAAAACTGTCACAAGCATTGGTCCAGTCAGAAGAATCTGCACATGTTAAATAACATGCTTTGCCATGGTGAAAGAGAAGGAAACAGGCTCTCTATCTAGCTACTACAATGTACCCGGCCCGCAAACTCTACAGACTGAGAATGCCCAGAATATATTCTCGTGAGTCTCTCTCATTATGTACAAATTATATTTCTGTGTAAAAAGACAATTAAATGGTTTGGAGAACAGAAACAATCCTGTTATTTATATAAGAAATCACTGCAATCAAAGCAAGGGTGGGAATCACCCTCTATCCATCTGATAAATCATACAGGTAACCTGTTCTTGCTCTAACTTGGTTTAGGACACACCTCTGCACCAAATAGAACATGTTGTTTATGAGAACTGCCCACAACCAGCCCCAGAACAGGTTGATCTGACCATCAAGGAGAAGCAAGAAAGCCTCTACACCTTTAAATGCCAGCTGGCAGCAGTCTTGCTAGAAGACAATCAGCCTCAGTTCAGAGTCAATCAGCTGCAGGCAGGAGTCTCCACAAGCCTCTGCCAGCAAGTACCACTCTGCACTTGCATTGCAGCCATTCTCTTTTAAGCCAACAGCAGGTACGTCTAGGGTTTGCTGGTCCTTGCACCGGGAATTACTCATTTCTCCATAACAAGCCTTGGGCCAGCCTCTCAAAAGACCAGCTCTCAGGGTGTCACTTTGTGATGCTTGCAGAGATTTCAAATCCTGTATTCAACTAATGAACAAGGAGTTCAACACAAACCATTTTTCACTGAACAACCTTGCAAACTAAAAGCAAAATCCAGCACCCTGAGCCTGCCTCTCCACAACTGAAAGACCAGATTAGCTGCATGCCAAGTTTCTTGAAACACCAAATTCAGCCCCAACATTAAGGAACTGCAGCAAAATTGCTGGTTTTAACATGCTGTGCCTCAACGTCTGCCATGCCAGAAGTCAAACTGCCATCCCATTGCTCAACACGGGTACAACAGGACCACTTGGCAGGGCTCTGGACCTGACCACCATCAGGGCACAGTGCAGAAAGGCAGCAGGATGGTGGGCTGGCAGGTGGACACCATACTGGGTTTAAATAAAGGGGGAAATACAACCCAAACCTCAGTCTGACGAGTACTTGTCTCCTCCTTTCTCTCTTGATCCTGGTGCACGCTCGCCGCTCAGCGCCGGACACAGCGGGCAGCAGGAGCCCCCGCATCCTGCTGGGTGCGCCTGAATCCGACAGTTTCCAGGCACCCGCCGTACAGCAACAGTTCTACAGACCCAACAGCTCCCCGAGCAAAGCTCTGCAGGAAAGCACACAGGGACCCACCTTTTGGAAACAAGGCGAAGTGGGGAGACCCAGGAGGGAGGAAGCCCGCAGGACCTTTACAAGGGCTGCTGGCCAGTCAACTGCTGTACCCACACTGCCGGTTACCGGGGAGCCACGCGTCGCCACAGGGACGCAAGCGCCCACCTGCCGTTTCGGGGGCACAGGGGTCCCCCCCCTACATGAGAAGACGAAGGCCCTGGCCGGCGGGTTACGACGAGCGCGGGGAGCGGTAGAACCTCCCGGCAGGGGCGGGCAGTGGCCGAGCCCCGCATTTGGCTTGGGAGGAGCCGAGGCGGTGGGGGACGACACTTCCACTGGAGCTGAGCGGGACGAGGAACGGGCGGGTGGCCGCAGCGCTGGGTGCGCGTCCCAGTCGACTACCCGCTCACAGCGGGAAGTTCGTGGGGCGGCGAGACCGATCTCTCCCCTCACAGGAACCGAGCCCTCCCCTCACACGGACCGACCTCTACCCGCCCCGCCCCGACCCCCCGCAGCCGCCTCCGCCTTACCTCCACCCCCTCCGGGCGCCGCCGCCCGCCCAGGTGTCTTTCCCGCAGGACGGACAGCGAACAGACACGACAGCACGGCGCGGCCGCCGCGAAGGACGATCCCCAGCGGCGCTGCCACCCGCCCGGCACCGGGCTCCTGCCGAGCGGCCCCCCACGCCTGGTGCAGCCCTCGGCGGAGGCCGCCCCCTGGCGGGCGCGGAGCAGCGGTAGAGACCGAAATGGCGGCGCTGCCCTTCTGGCGGCTCTGCGTCGCTGCCGCCCTCAGGGGGCACCCCGCCGGGCTCGGAGAGACGGTGCGGGCCCCGCAGCTGCCTGGGCTCCCTAAGGCCGCCGTTCCACGGCAGCCGCCGCCCATGCAGCCCCGTCTGAGAGGCAGCCCGCTTCCTCACAGCTGCCGGGAAGAGGCCAAATCATACACCGAACTTTAGCAGAGTTTGGTGGGCAACTTGCCTTAGTTTAGGCAACAGATGCGAAGCTGTGATCTGTCATGGAGCCTGTAACAATCACCAGAAAAATGTCAGCCCCCACGACCTTCTTTCTCAGGACTCCTCTTAGACAGTGTTACAGAGGGGTTTGCCTTCCACAGCCATGGTGCTTTACCACACCAGCAAAGGCCAAAGAGCATGATCCCTTCCCTCAGAGTTGGAGGATTAGATAAGTAATGGCATTCGTGTTGCTGTTTTATCAGTTAAAGGGACTTCTGGTTTATCTAATCCATGGCATTTATGGAATAGGCTGATACACAACCAGTCATACAGCTAAAATACACCTTTGCTGTTACACTGATTTGACTGTCTTGTTTTGAAAAAAACCCACCAAAGAAAACAAAAAAAAAAAAAAAACCAAACCCAACCCAAACTCATCTTCCCAGCTGGGTCTATATATGCAGCTTGGACAAAAAGCTCTTGGTTTTTCACGCCAAAAAAGACTTCAGGGTCTTAACATATACCAAACTGACCACTTTTCCACAGAGGGAAGTAGCAGGAGAGACCTGTCTCAGTGCCACCCAGCTCAAAATTAAATGGCTGTGTGCCAAACTCTTTATTCTTAAGTGGAGGAAATTCAAACCCAGCAGGAATGCTGACTGAGTTTGGGAAATCCTGTTTTCACTAAGATTTAGTGAACAAAACCCCAGACTCCCTCTTTTCAAACAACAGAAATTCAGGAGGAACCACATAGCTGTATGAAGATGCATGACAAAAGACCATGCAAAACTGAAGGCGTTCTGAAAACAAGGACATCATGGCAAGCATTGACAAAAATCCCTGGGAACTGGTCTGTATCTCGTCTGGAGGAAGGCATGGGGGAGAGGTCTGCCTGCTTCACAGGCTTGCAGAAGATTGCAATAAATTGCCAAGGTTTGTTGAAGACTGGCATTGCCTCCTTTCTACTGTGAAACACAAAGGAGGGTGGCCTCTTCTCCCCTGCCGTACCATTGCAGAAGGGCTCAATTTCTGCCTGACTTCAAATGGGAGGTGAAGTGGGGGAGCAGCTCCCACATGGCAGCAGCAAAGCAGAACCTCAGCTGGCCTGAGGAAAAGGTTGAATCTGTGGCCTCTCAGGTGAGAGGTTGGCTCAGGAACTATTGGCTGCCAAACCAGAGAAGGTGAATGCATCTAAGAAGCAGCTAGCAGTTTGTGTCTGGGCAGAGGAGATTGAGTTGCTCAGAGGAAATACCATATTGTGACTGATTAACTGTTCTTCCCAAACATTTGCAAATAAAGATAGTGGAAGCAACCCTTGTACCTCCAGAAACACAGCAAGAACAGCCTGAGAACTGACCCTTTTTCAAACAACCTTTTAGTGTTAGTGTGGCAGCCATTAGGTGTTTCTCGCAGAGCTGTGTGAGCAAATAGCAGTAGAAATAATCCTCTTTCTGACAGCAGAATGAGCAGGTTTAGGTCACTGGTAGAACTGCTTTTATCTCATTACCAATTCCCTGTTTTCAGGCAGTGAATCAGACCTTTCTTTTTCCTGAGCTGTACCTAGTTTGATGTTGTCATTACTGTGTCCCATATCCCTGTATAGGAAATTGTGGACAGTAAAATATGTGTACAAAGAGTTTGTGGGATCAGACCCCTAAAAAGAAGTAAGTAAAAAAGAGAAAGTGCCACGCTCAAAATTTCATAAAGGCTTTCCAAAGGTTTCAACATAGTGTTGGGATGACGTCAGGTCAAAAACCAGCAATATAGTAAAACCATTTTCAGACAAGTTCCCTATTAAAAACAAGTGAACAACCTACACAAACTTCCCATTGTCCCAATATCCTCAAAAGTTTAAAGTCTGCATCCCTTTAAACACTTGTGGAAAGATGTTTAAAAAATGCAGTAGGTGATTGGACAAGATCAATTTTGTTATATAGACTCAAACAAGGATAGACAGTGTCTTTGAGGTCAGCATTCTCTTTTCTGTGATTCATAATCATTAAAGCATACCAAGAACCTGCCAGCTTTGGCTAGAAAGTATTTATTTTGGTGACAAACTAAAGCCCAGAAAGGACAAACTACAGACATGATTTGTTTCCTGAACTTCAGTCATGTCCCCTTTCTTGTTTCGTAACCATCACAAATTGCTAGAGTGCTTAAAAGCACATCAAGGAAGGACAGCTGACTTTCTGAACAGGAAGATGTCTGCATTGCCCTTCTCTGTAGTCATGTAGTACACTGGAGCATTACTGTGGCTATGTTCACCAGCACACTCAGTGGAAGTGCTCCTTTGTTGATGGGAGAGAAGCCAGACACCAGGACTGTAAACCAAATCATCATACTTCAGCAGAATTTAACCAGGAATTGATTCAGTCATGCATGCCTTATTATTCTAAGCACATACAGCAAAGATGCTGAAGTCAAGGGTCTTCCCTTTTCTTACCACACAAAATACACAGCTCAAGGAATCAAACCAAACCAAACCAAACCAAAGACTCCAGAATGGTGCATGACACAGATAGGGCAGATCACACTGGTACAAACAATTTAAACTGGCAGGAACAAGCAGTTGTGATGTTGCTCTCTCTGGTTCTAGATGTGCTTGAATGCTCTGAAAGATCCAAGAACTTGCAATTGGAGCTTACAAGCATTATTTTCCTATGTCTGTTTTCAGTCTGTTTTGTTTTGGTTTAGGGTTTTGTGTCTGATATGACTAACTTCACATTGCCTCCTTGATAGATCACAAAGTTCATGTACATCTATTTGTCTACATTGACATAAGTTTGCATAGGAATTGCTGAAACATACCATCTTTCAGATTGGTATCCCTCAGTCAGTTTTACAAAACTGGAAAGCAAAATCAAAATTGAGTTTGGGACAGTGGGAAGAATAGAAACGTGCTTGTAACCAAGATGCTATCATAAACTCTGTTTTCTTCGGAAAGCAGGACAAAATTAAAGCCTGCCTCGTCCTTTTTCCTTTTTCAAGTGGCAAGCTTATGGTTTTTATTTGAGTCTGCAAGAAATTGTTGTGGCTTTGCTAAACCAAATTTAAACTTGAAAATAATTTTTACTCCATTCTGCGTTGAACTTCCTGATTTAGCTTTATGTCAAGGCCCTTAATCAGTTTAAACCAAGCCAAAGGAGGCCATTGCTGAATACTACCTGGTGAAATCAGCTGGGGCATTTAAGAAGTTGTTGTCCACAGCATCTTTTATTGCCTCCCTTCTGCTGATGGTTAACACCACCAAAGCTGAGTCTGCTTTACTAAAAAATAAAGCATCTTCGTTTAGCTCAACCACTGTCAATGGCAGCTCAGATCAGCTGATTTTGCATTGAAGTAGGTTATAGCAGGCTCTCACCTCAGGGCTGTAGGCACAAAAGCTTTCAAATAGTGTGACTAAGAAAACCTTGGACATGTAATTTAAACAATTCAGTCTGTTTTGGAAGTAAGTATGTCTTTATGTTTACCAGCAGCCAATTCTGTGTGTATTGGGACTGGCCTTACTACTGACTGTAAGTCACACAGCTTTGCTGAAACCACAGACTTATGCTGTGCTACACTCTCTGAGCATATAGCCGGTGACATGTAACTGAGCTGCTATCAGAGGTACTGTGTTTGAAAGTTTTAACAAGTTAAATAAAGGTAACATTTTTTTTTTTTTTTTTTAGCATTTGTTTCTAGCTTTGTACCCCGAGGTACAAAGGGTTCCTTGTGATGTAAGGAAAGAAGGAGGAAAGATTACAAAAGTACCATAATAGAATATGCTCACCTTTTACCATTTTTGGCTCAGAGTCTTGGATATGTTTATGCAGCAGAAAATCTTGAAAGAAGGAAAAGAGCGCTATGTACCCTTCATATCAATGGAGGATGTCTTCCTCTATGATCACCTCTATGGTTTTCCTCTTTTTTAATCACCAGCCTAACTCGGCTACCTTTACAGAAAAATTATGTATTTATATATTAATATATATAAAATATATATGTTTATATATTATTTACAGAAAAATTATGTAGGAAAAAATTGAAAACAGGCAAATAATAATATAAAACACTTACAGAGAGTCAGTAAAATTCTGAATAGTTTAAAGCCATAGTGTATGTAAAATTAAATACACCTTCTAATTGGATTTTATCTCCCTGTACTCCTTTCAGTTGATGGAAGTACCCTGTAGAGTACTTCAGAGCATAACTGTGCTCTACACAGTACCAAACATTAAGTTCTGACTTAACCCCAAATTACTGCACAGTAAAGGCCTGCACCATAACCACAAAATCAATACAGTAATCCTCTTTCATCCCCTTGAAATTCCTATGTGTGGCACAGATCTAACATAGTTGCTCCTCAGATAGTTCTGGCAACATACCGAGTATTCCCCAACCCAGGCAAGGCCACAGCAGGCAGTAGGCCAGCCTGCAGCAGCTTGAACTGAAAACATCTATGGCTGCAGTGCTGAGATGTCTGCACCTGTGTTTGAAGGTAAGATGATGCTGATGTTGCTGACATAGTCTGAAGTGCAGTGAAGCCCAAACTACTCACTCTGTGCTCACCACTATATGGCTTGCAAACAAATGCATCTCTTCCACATTCATTCCTAGCTTTATTTCTACTCCCTAGCCACCTGCTTCACATAGCCAGAACAATTCAGACCCAGAAGTGTGGTCTCCAACCACCCCGTGTAAGACAAACAGATAATTTACCCTTCCCAACATACACATGTGCACATGTGATTACAAAGAGAAGGAGACTTTTTCTTTCCTATAAAAAACAAGAACTAGAATTACTATTTTTAGCATGGCAATACTTCTAATATGCTTCCAGATGCTGTAAAAACTCATAATAGAAGGTCTAAATACTCCAAAGTCCCTAGACTCATATGTTACTATGTTGTGGTTTGTTGTTTTTTGGTTTTGTTTTGTTTTCGTTTTTGGGTTTTTTTTTTTAATATGATGAGTGTACATTGAAGTTGTTGGCATTAAGAAGAAATATTACAGCAGTAAATCATATCTCTGCTCTATTTAGGAACCATGCCACCAGTTTAACTTATTCCAAAGCATCACAGACTGGAAATCTCTATTATCTCCACTGATATAAGTGGTAAAAGAACATGGTTTGGCAGGGGGGAATTCAAAGTGTTCCTATTTCTGAGTAGACACAGAATCAACTTTTGCTTATATTGACTTATTTTCAGTATTTTATTTTTTAATTTTTTTCTTAGCTTTGGATGGCTTTCAGCAATTTGGAGGTGCTCCACCATATGCAGTATGGTGGTAAGCAGCAGCAGTGAATATAGTCATACAAAAAAGCACTGTACAACTAGCTTTGCCATTTTTATGGGTGGCTCACAAAGCATCTGCAACCAGCTTCTGTATAATGGCTACTACTTGCAACCAGAGCTTACCATTCCCAGACCTGTTGGGAGGGAGGACACCAGAAGGGAAGGTACAAGAACTCTGAATAAGCCATTTGATGGTCCCATGACAGCTCCATTAGGGCTGGAATCCTTTCTTGTTGTTGTTGGCCAGAGATTATGATGATCCTGTCAAAAGCTTATTTTCTGGCTCAGTGATTCAGAAAGACAGCTATTCCCTTTGCTGATTGTCCTGGTAATTATAGTTGCCATAGAACAATTCATTTCCAGCAGCTGAATGGCATCAGCAAGAACATTTGGTGGCCTTCTTGTGGTGCCAGAGGGCAGAGCACATTTGGGGCATACTGCCATTGCTTGCCTGCCTTTACTCCAGCTCTGCCTCAAGAGCATGATATCTGGGCTCATATGAGGTGATGAGGGGGGAAACGAATAACACACATTTAACTGAGGTCTGATAATGGCAATAACCTGGGGGGGGGGGTGTTACTTAGATATAGTTATTGGTTTCAAAACCCACAGCACTGTCTCGCAGGAGTCCTGTTTCATTTGCAGAGCAGCTGAACACCAATGGACTAAATTTGCTAGTGGCTTCAGGAGTGAATAAGAAACACTGCTGAGGTCAGGATGAATCATGTTGTTTACCTCTGCTGCCTGTCTGTTTCTGCTGACCTGTGGGATATTCCCACAGGTTTCTGGGGCTGGCAGCTGAAGGGGAGAGGCAGGGACTTGTGCACCTCTGTGGTAATGCAATCTCTTTGGTGTTCACTAAGCACTGTGAGTGATGCTAAAATCAAGGAGGGAATACAGTACCTAGAGGGAAAAGACAGCATGTAACTGAATTATTAGCCTTGCTTCTGCATTAAGAAAACTTTTCTAGAACTCTCCAGTGCAAGATATAACCCCTCTGCTTGCATTAGCAATACCTCCCAGATTTTATCATAAAGTACACATAAACAAGTTTCGCACAGTCTTAGCAATGTAAACTGAGAAAATCTTCAACTCCTAGCAATGAAGAGATTATACATTTATATGAACATGCCCAAGAGTGGAACTCAGTGCCCTTTGTCCCCTTGAGATTAAAGTATTGTTTGCCATTTGTACCCAGCAAAAAGTAAACAGCAAAATCCAATTACTTTTTTCTCTGACTCAAACACTGCTCAAGGCTTCTCTCAGGACAATGATTGTATTCAAGCTGCTCTTGGAACTTAATTCTGCTCTTATAATTGCAGCATCTCTTTAGGATTTATAGGATTTATTTGCCAGAAGTATGTGGATCAGAAAGTGGTATAATCTGACTGCATTTTGACAAAAGTACTTTTTTTGTTTGTTTTTCTTGAATCTTTGCTTCCTCTTCCTTATAAACAGCAGAAAAAATGCTTTTCTGGACCTAGTGGCAAAATTCTATCTTCTCCTGGGATTGTTGCAACGTTAATGTACCATGAAGGCACTCTGTCAGGTCTACAAAGCATGCATTGGTTCAGTTTCTGTCTCTGTTAAGAACTATTTGATTGAGGGTTTTGTTTTCAACCCAAGTCACATTACAGAAAAGACACAGCCAAAACCAACTTTCCCTAATGATCCCATATAGCTGAAGGGTAGAATTGTGATCACCCCAATGGGTGGAAACCATGACAACATTTGGAGCACCAGACAGGACAGGCTGGATGGTGATTGATCTGGGGACATCAGCTGAGCTAATGACCCAAGCCTCATGAAGTGGAGCCCTCTCTTTCAGCCCTTGCTGGAAGTGAGATGACATAATGTGCAACAATCTCTTCAGGGGAAGAAGAAAGGAGACCTCCAGATAACATCAACCATGAGACAAGTTTATATTCCCAGCCAGACTCAACCTAACCAACATCATTTGCCACAATAGAAAATAAGAAAGAGAAATGTTCTGTTTACCATAGGACACACAGAGATAAAGAAAGATATAGCTACAGTTCTATGGAAAGAGGCAAAAGGAGCATCATTCATACTCATAATCCAGCATTAATCTCTCCTAGTGTACAAAAGCTACTTAAAATACTCCCCCAAGCATGGCTGCTACTATATCTGTCTCCAGGTTTTCTCTTACCTATTTCCCTCCACTCTTAGAGGTTCCCCATAGAACTTCTTAGTTCCTGCTTAAAGCTACCATGATCCCTCCTCCACATGTGCTTAGAGCAGATCATCACAGCATCATATGCAAAGTCCTGCAGTCTGCCCCCTTTGCACAAGTGCTCAGTGATCCTAGTGTTTGGTAGAGGAGTTATACCCCTTTTTGAAACCACTCTGAATGTTTCATACAAAATGCAGTAAGTCCATGCTGTGTTGGTCTGCCATTATGGGGCAAAAAAATTAAGAAAGAAAGAAAAAAAAAAAAGAAATTGTGCAGAACTTCACTACTTTTTAAGTACTTCAACCACATCTTGAAGAAACACGCACCATGAGCCAATGTCTGCCACGCTTTGTCACTAAACTTAATAACGTAGGTGGGGCACAGAAAAGCTGATGGTGTCTCTTGCATATGTGATCCAAGAGATACCATGTGTTATAAATGACACATAGAACAGTTTGGGTATGAATACACACTTTAAAAGACCCTCATACACAAAATTTTACATATTTTTACTTGGCATTTGATCTTACTTGTTGAGCGTTGACATAACACTTTAGCCCTTTTTAGGATATGCAACTGGAAAAGCTGTAGATTACAGTTGGTTTATATTCAGCCTGGTCTATTCCCTGACTAGCCCTAGTCTCTCCTATTTAATGGAGCCATTTGGACACCAAAGCTCATTTGGAACCTGGCATCCCACTTAATAAGTGAGACTTGAAGACAGGAGAGCATTATACTGCTGCTCACACAGCTGCACTGGCTGCCTGGAAGTCCCTAGGGAAAATTCAAAGCTTTCAAGGCTCTAATTGTTTTGGATCTGGGTTATTTTATCAGCAGGAGAGGCACTCAACTTGGAGAAGCCATCATATAAAAGAGAAGTGGGTGGCAAGAGCACTTGGATATTCAGGTCTGTTTCTTCTCAGATTGAACTCCCAGATGTGTTATTAGAGCTTATTTTCCAGTCTGACAACTGGGAGATGGAAGGTTAGGAAGAGCTTTTTTGCAGCATATAATTAGTTTAGGTGCTGAAAGCAGTATTGTCAGCTGGTTGAATACATAGATGACAAAATTCTGTTATTATGAACATCATTATAAGTCAGGAAGACTTCAGTCCTTGGAAAAACATATTTTGTGTTTATGTCTTGTAAAACATACCTAAATAAGACACTGTCATGGTTTAAACCCAGTCGGCAAATCAGCTGAACCCAGGACAAACACACTTTTTTACGTTATTCTCTGAGGACTCAGAAAATCCAGAAGACTAAATAGCTAAAATTTTAATTCAGACTATTATGACAAGACAGACTATGGAGCACACTGCCATGTGTTTCCTTTTAATTCTCTGTCTGATATAAAGATAACACTACTATCTTTTGTACAGGGAAGGCTGCTCTACAGGCAAAACCATGGACAAAGTGCCAGTTCAGTGAAAGAAGTGCACTTGCTTGAACAGCAGGCACCAACATGAGTGGGCTCATACCCCCAAGAAGGGCTCAGACCCATGCATACTGCAGTGGGAGCAGCAAGTTTTGAAATTCATTCTTTACCTGTCACCTGGTTCTCCCGTTTACCCTGAAGGCTGAAGACTTGGTGCATTTCAGCTTTCCGCAGGGATGTGTTGGCAGCCATTATTTTTCCCTCTGTGCTGTTTCACTGAGGACATCTATAGGATCATCTAGAACACAATAACTTTTCGTTGCACATACAGCAATATCATCTGGGTCTGACAAGTTTTGCAAAGTTTTCCCTACCACAGCAGTTAAAGGAAAGGCAAAGGCCCAGTACTGCCTTCAAAGGCATACAAGATACTCCTTTGTAAACTAAACGGATCTAGAAAATACAGCTCCAAATCACAGTTAAACCAGAAGGCTTACATTTTCCAAGGTGACTGTCTCCTTCAATTAACATTAAGGACTCACTTGATAAAGTATTCATACTCCAACATCTCATCTCAGAACACAACTTCCTTTTTTAATTAAGTTACTAGCTTTAATAATAGTCCCATCTCTCAGAACACCAATTTTGTGACCACAGGTAAAATATGGTGTACTGATTCATTAAAGAGCAGGTAGCAGTGCACCTCTTCATCTCCCTGAGATATAGAAATGTGGGCTAATCCATCACAAGATCAACCTGTGCATTCCAGGTAGTGAAAAGGACTAATAGAAGGAGTGGGGAATGCATTTCAAAATACAGAGCTAGTCTAGACATCCCTGTGGATTATCTGTAGTGGTACTATTTGCCTAGCAAATATAATTCTCTAAGGAAAGGCACCGAGGTTTGAATAAATAAAATAAAATGTGCATAAGTGGGCTCTGGCTACATGCAGAAATCTTCTTGGTGTAACTCTAGTGGGAGTCTACAGACCTGAGCATGAAGCCTTGTGCAGACACTTTAACTTGGTTTCAGGGTGACTAAATTACCAATGTTTATGTAAATGCTTTCCCAGAACACGTAAACTAATCACTGGTTATTTATATCCAGATGGCCAAGCAACCTGTTAAATCAGTCCAGTGGGAAGGACTGAATATAGAAAGGAAGTGAAGAACAAAACTCAAATTGCAGTTCTCAGTGACTTTTTGCGCCTTAACTGAGAAAGTTCCTTCCACACTGCTCTGTCCTTGCAGTACATGCATGGCTAGGTAGAAAATGTGGTAATGTTTTAATTCTTTATATCCACAGGCACATGACACAAAAAAGACAGTCCTTTCTGACACTGGAATTCACAGTGGCCTTAAGTCAGAGGCTTTATGCTTTAGAAAAAAGATTTGAAACTGAAGAGAAAAAACATTGGTGTTGGCCCTGAAGTCTTGTTACGTGTAAACTCCACATGCATTTTTAATCACACATTCTTATATTGCCATTTTTTACTAAACTGATACAAGATGTTCCTGTTCCTGTCATCATGGATTACAGTCTCACAGCTTCAGTTTCTAGAAAGTCAGTATGGGACCACTGGTTTTGCTTACAAAGTTCCATCACAATTTTCAGGTTTATGGTTTATGCATGGTTCCCTGAGCATCTCTGACTCTGCTAGGTTCAGGAGATGTGGCTTTTAAATCAAACCATGAATTCAGTGAGGTCTTGATTGTCTAATTAATATCTTGATGTGAGCTAGCTCATGCCAAAACATTCTTTATGGGTACCTTCAAAGTAAAGAGACAGAAGGGGTACCTGAAACACCCTGAAAGTGGTGTTCATTGACAAACTAGGATCCAGTCTGTGAAAGCCAACTCCATCTCCTACAGAGAAGGTAGAGCCAAAGGAATCCTAGTCTGGTAATACTGGAATTCACTCTTACTGTATTACATTGGAGACAAAAGCTTTTTAGCATATATTTTCCAAGTGTATGTCATTCTGGGTAGTTTCTGATTTTATATTCACTAAATAACTTTCATGAATAATGTGAAATGGGAGATAGTTCCATCAGGACTGCTCCAGTCCAATTAGGTCTGTATCTGAACAGGGTCCAAGGATAAACTGCATGCAGAAACATGCAAATATGCAAAACACCTGAGGTTAAAGAACAGAGAGATTTCAGTTTGTCAGTGTGGCTCCTCAGCAAGTGAGACTGTCACTTCTACAGCTCGTAATAGTCCTTGTAAAAACCAAATAACACAGAGTGTCAAAAATGTCCTTGCAAGCTTTGAAATGAAAAGAATAAAAAGCCTAAGAGAAGTCACTTCTGTTGCAACTTTCACAGTTCAGCACTTACTGTATAGACAAGCAAAGTAATCTCAACTGAAACAGCTTTTACAAAGAATTGTTGTTCTGGTTTTGTTTAGTTGCATATACAGGTAACTGGAACACTCAAAATATCGGAATTCTGTCATGTTTATTCTTTTGTTGACATGCTATTTGGGGGAGGCTGTAATTGTTTTCCAAAACCTCTTTATAGTGGTTTACAGTTCTCATCTCACTCTGCTAAGTGCCTTAATGAAACATAGTTGTATGGCAGACTTCCAGGAAGGTAATTAGTAAGAGCTTTGGTACTTTCTCCTTTACCTTCTCTTTTCACTTCTGCTTCTGCTTCCTCTTCCTTTACTCCTGAAAACCACTATGACCAGAAAAGGGGGCTGAGAAGCTGGACATCAGAAGTATATATGTCACTTCACATCTGACGCATTGAAGAGCAACTGTGAGCACTTCGCTGCACAGCCACCAAGGCTTTGTGCTTAATAGCTGGGCCTCACTGCGCCCCAGGGTTTGTGAACAATTGCTGGGTTTGGGTGTCCAAATGAGCAATCTTGTCATTAGTTAATCATTAATGACATGTTTGCATCATCAAGGCTATGAAATCCTTGCTGTAGATATGCCTTCTAGAGCAAAGCCTAGCTTTCTTACTGACAATCCGTGACTTGGCTCAAACTGATTCTGGGACATGTCTGCACTTGGGACAAAAGCCAGCTGTTTTGTTAACTAAAATTTTCTACTTTCAGGAGCTTTTTCTGCTACCCTTTAGCCCAGAACACTTAGGAGCATCTATCATACACTCCCCCAAAAAAATATAACAGCAAACGAAATGTCTCCTTCAGAGAAATTGCTCATTAAAGCAAAACAGTATTAAAACATAGCAGACCTTGAATAATTCCTGTTCTGACCATCTTTAGCTGGCTTCAAGTGGCTCACCACAATCAGTTAACACTGATTAATGAGGTATAAACCTCGTCACCTTTTATCTCTGCAGCCGCCTGCCTGTAGGATCATTTGTACTCATCAGAGCAATCTCTTAACAAGAAAAGTAAGGCTAACAACCCAGAACATCAAAAAGCTAAAACCTACACTATCCAGATGACTACAGTCACCAGAGCTGATTTCTTTCACATATGCTCCGAGCTAAAATCTCTGAGATGCTGCCACAATGTTAACAATGTCCTTCCAGCTTGTGGTGGTTGGCATTTAGCTTTCTCCTGCCTCAGGACTCATAGAAACATATGGATCTTGCACTTGATGCTCTTTCTCTCTTCCCCTCACCTTCAGCCTCCCTGCTTGCCCTGAGCTAAGCAGATTTCAAACATGCAATACTAAAAATATCCTGGTTCTGAAGTCTGTCCTTAAATTGGCAAAGTCTGCACTGCTTAACCTGGTAGACACAGTCTCCATGAGTATAAGAACCAGATGGGTCTTGCCTTTGTTGGAAAAACAAAACAAAACAAAACAAACCAATGCTGTTTTCAATAATGGCATTATTTTTCTCCAGCCATTGGCAAGATTTGACGTGCAGAATAGTCAGCATTCCACAATTTCTGCCCACAAGCAAGTGTGACATGTCTCCAAGATGCCTTGCTTCTGTGTTCTGCATGAGCTTTCGAAAGAGAAGCCAAACTTCTGAAAACTGGAGATGCTGCAGCACAAAAGGCCCTTGGAGAGGAACCCTGTAGAACTAAGTGGAATCAGGCTACAGTGGAACTGCAGGAACCTACAGCAGTGAACATAGTAGTCAGTTCCTTTCTGTAGACTGCTCCAGAAAATTGTGAAAAACTGGAACATATTGAGTTCTTCTTCGACCTCATCCCATGGCTGATAACAGTAAATGTTTTTCAGTCCACTTCAATAGCCTCTGATCAAGCCATACATCTGTATGAGCATTTCAATATGCTATGATGGCTTTAAAAATTCTTCTCATAATAAAGCAATTACAGGAGTATTTGCTGAGGCATGTTTCTGCCTGCTTTTTTGATGCATGATGCATGAATTTTCTGCTAAAAATGAAAATGTTGACTGCATTCAGTGATTAGCTAGGTGGGAGGAAATGGGAGGAAGGAACCAGATATGTGCATTTCAACAGTATTCAAACACTAGAAAGGAAAGTATGGTAATCCAAACCAGACATGGGAGAAAAGAAGACCATAAATACGATCATCCTAGTATCTATTTGGTTTCAATCTTCAATTATTTTTTTAATGCTGAAAATTCAAATGCATTCATGACAAAACATGCAATTTTTGAAACAAGAGGCACAGATCTCAAAACATTTTTGCCTGTGCCATGCCACCTGGGAACATAAAAGTCTGATGGTATTCCTTTCTCCTCTTCTTTTTGAGTTTCCTGGGTAATTACCCCCTTTCTTTTTCCCTTTTTCTTTTCCCATTTTCTCCTTTCTGTTATCCTTCTTCCCTCCTAGTTTCACTTGCACACTCTTACCCATTACGTGTAATCAGCTGCCTGGTCAGCGGGTACATCTGCAGCACTTTTTCAGTTCACACCAGGAGTGCTCTCCTAAGGTCGTTCACCTGATCACCTTTCCTCCCTGTGGTTTGGCTTACCTAATGGACTGCATAAAATGGATTGTATCCTGTTAGATTGAATGGGAAGAGGCACTCCAGCAGCTAGTGAGCAGTCAGGGTACGAGAAGGAACTAAAGGTTGTCTGAAGTGAAACTGCTGATACACATACACTGTGGACTTCAGGTCCTCAGAACTAATTACTTGTCTTTATGAAACCCCTGCCCAGCATTTCACCAAGTGCTAACACAATGTAACAAAGCAACAGGCATGTTCATCTGAGTAACCGTACACCCGCTAAGGCTTTTTTGTGCCCTGTGAATACATCTGTTGGTTTTCATCTCAGTGCTGTGATTGTCACACAAGGCCTTGGCATTCTTAGCCTCTCTTTGCACTTCTGGACCACTGATGGTCTCTCACTGCTCTGCCTTCCCCGGCATCTTTTTATTTCTTTCAGGAAGGCCTTGGTTCAGTTTCCCTGACCTCCATGGATGGGGTATTTTTTTACCTTCCCACTTCAGAAGAATTTGATGCCTAACCCCTCTAAGTCCTCCTCCTTCCACCCAAACGCTGTTTGCACTGGAGTAAATGCTGCCCTTTCAGCACAGGCATAACCACGCAGTTTGCTTTTGCTGTATCATTGTGCTGTTCTTCCCAGCTTCTGACTCAAAATACTCTGTGAATTGTCTTTACAAACAGAGAGCGTTTGAAATCCCACCATCTGCTGCCCCATTGGTTCATTTCAGGCTCCACCAACTGCACCAAAGCTGTTCCCAGCAGCTGCCTGCAGATAGACAGGAGGTCTCTGTGTGCTGCACAGGGCAGAGGATGGATTTGTGACCTCTGGCACCCCAGCATTCTAAAAGCCTCTTTTTCACAGACCAAAGAATTGATCTTTCATTGCATAGCAGAATAACAGTGGCTTGTGTTTGGGGAAAGAAGTAGCCCTGCTTGGTTTTAAAAGCAAAAATATTTTCAGTCTCTGCACAGTCAGGTCCTTTGGAGTTCAGACAAATGGCCTCAAGAGAAAAATACTTGGTTCTTTCTAATTTAAGCTGCTGCAAGGCCACAGGAAGTTTCTTCCCTCCAAAGGAAAACCTCTCTGTCCTTCACTGAGCTGTAGAGCTGAAGAGCAGAGTTCAAATAACAGGGGCTAGTGGGACGTGATCTATGTTCCCATCCTGCTTCTCTTCCTCAGGTAAACCACATTTGAGCTGGGGCTCAAAGCACTAAACTCCCTCCTCTTGGGTTCTTTCCTCAGTCTCCTGCAAGGTAACTTAACCTCTCTTTCTCTCCAGCATCTTTTATTTCTTAAGGTTTTTAAGCTCCTGTCATGGCCTTGCCTGGACCCAGGAGCAAGCAGCTGAGGGCACCAGCAGCATTAGCCTCCTCACTCAGACAGGGACTGGCCTCTGCAGTGCTGCTGATGCCCTGTTTCAAAACTGTTGCTATCAGGTTTCTCTCTGATTGCAGCTTCAGCATCACTCCGGTAGCTCTTGGGTTAAAGGCTTGTCTCAACATTACTGCAGCTTCCAAATATTATCCCCTGCAGAAGGGCCATGCTTAATGCAGTACACATACCATTTGGTATTTAGCCCAATGCATTGGTTCTGTAATATGTGCCATTACTAAGCATCAGAAACCAACAAAACCAAGGAGATTAAAAAATGAAAGCTTTTAGCAAAACAAAAGCCACCTCTAGTGCAATTTTCAAAAAAATTACCAGCAGAGAAAGCATACCAAAGCCACATAAAATGCTGGAACGTTTAATGCAGCCTCCATCAACGCAACCATCCTCTCGTTCACTGCACAAACCTTTTTGTACAAAACTATAATCAAAAAAACTATCTATATACTCTCATGCTAAAGTTCAAAGCTGTAGATCTGGCTACTTTTTTGTAATGAGCACATTTACAAGCTGGCACTTCTCTGGAACGATTTAAAGACATCACGTTGTCTCCGTAAGACCAGCCAAGCAAACAGACATTTCTTCTCACATGTAACAGGGTGGTAGGTTTGTTCACAAATGGACAAAGAAATCTATTGAAATATGCAGAGATGGGAATGAAAACTGTGTGATCAGTTTGAAAAGTGCCATTCTGAAAGTTAATGGAGTCTACTAGCCGCGGATTTTTTTGATGTTCTTTATTTTTCCTTAAATGCGTTATCAGAAAGGTGACTGGAATGCTTTATTATGTTTTTGTCACATCTTCACAGTTTACATTTTATTTGCGTATGGTTTATATCTATGTGAAGATTTTGCCTGAAATACAGGTAGCCTTACAGCTCAGCTAGATACTGCAGTCATTCGGGCTGCAACTATCCTGACAAACATTCAGAAGTATGGCTGCTTTTTTTGTGGAGAATGTGAGATTTGGTGAAAGGTTCTAAAGCACAATTTGCATTTTACAGAGCCACCATTGCAACTACCAGCTGGCATCACAGAGCAACTTTATTCAATGAAGTCACAAGAAGTCCATGAGTGCACTGCTAACACTGTGCATCCCCGGACTGCAACCACAAGCTTGTTTTGTGAAGTGCTGTGCTGCTACCCCTTGCTCCTATACCCTATAAAGAGCCTCGTTATTGCCTCTCTGTTTCCGCATCCTGGAGGTCCTAGCACCAAGAGATGACTCACGACTTCATTCAAGTCTGCTTCCTGCACATTCCAGAGCTCACAAGCTCCTTGGCCTTGGCCTGCCCGAGGTCCCATGGGGCATGTGGCTCCACAGCAGCTAAGGTCCTATGGGGGTCAGTGACAGCCCACAGCAGAAGCGTGAAAACCAAGTTACTCTGCTGCCCGGCTACAAAAAACTGTCAGTCCGTGTGGTGAGAACGTGCTTGTGTGTAACAGAAGCCAGGCAGGGGAAGGGAAGCTAAAGTGGTTGTGCCTGGGAATTTAATAAGCCCGACCAAGCTGAAGTGAATAACGGTGGGGGGACTGTCTGAACTTTACTGTTGGTAAAGCCACATATGCCCAGCGTTGGCTAAGTGGCAGTATCAGAGATACTAAATTTGTGCACAGATGTAGGAAAACTAGGACCAATGGGGTAGAACAACTGAGTGTGGGGTGTTGAGAAGAGCTTGGTGGGGGAAGGAAGATGCAAAGGTAGCTAAAAAATTTGGCTTAACATAAGGAAAAATAGGGAGAAAAGTATTAAATCAGTCACAGAAAAAGGGAACGTGGATCCTTCAGCAGCAGCAGCACGAATGACCACAAACAACGGTGATACGGACTTGCGTGCCCCAGCCCATTGGGATGCTGGGGGGATCCCCCTTGGACAACCCACCATCAGGTCTGTGTCCATAGATTTGCTGTGGGAGGAAATTGATTTTTCACCTCCACACTGAGCCGTACTTTGATTGTAATTACATGTTTATGCATTTCACTGGACTTCAAACCTGTAGTTAATAGTTTCATTGTCAAGCCAAATAGTCTGCATTGTTATTTCATTACAGGCTGGTATATCTGATTACCTAGGTCGATGAGAATTTTGCTGTCCTGCCCATTTCCTTCTAGTGTGATCATTAACCAACAGACATGTTAATCAGTTTGCATCAGCTACCTCTTGAGTCTCCCACCTGCAGGCTTTGGCGGTAACAACGCTAAAAGCAGACTGAACCCAAAATGTTCCTTAGCCTGCCAGTGCCCAGTTCTCTGCCAAAGGCTGGCATGAAGTTAATTAGTCATTACTTCTTTTCCAGGTCCTTTGTGCTCTGTGTGGTTTGTCTGTGTGACTGCCCTTGGCTGCTGAAAAAGCCCCCAAATGCCAGAAGGCCCTTCCTCCAGAATCTGGGTTGTCAGAAACCATTTCCAGTCACAGAGGCAGGGCAGAGGACACCAGCAGGAGACGAAGTGATGCAGGATTAATCTTCAGTGAAGAGGCAGCCTGAGACAGATGGGAATCTCAGCCAGGACAAACTGCTTTGCATCCCTATGGATGAATGCAGAAGGCTGCAGTTTCATCAGTCAGATACACTACTGAACTCTTTGGCAGGAATGCTGAACTACTACTGTATATACAGGCTGCAGAACTGAATTTCAGTATTCCCTGACCTGTAATTTCTTATGTTGCTGCATCTACTGAAACCCAGAAGTCTGTCAGCCTTTAGTCACGTTTAACTGGAGCTGGAAAAGACACTCTGTTGTACTGCAATGAGGCAATTTTCTAAATGGAAGAGGAGCTGGCTGGCGTTGAACTTGCACCAATTAGCTTTTGGCTGTTGCACATTTTCAGACATTTTGGCTTATTGTTAGATAGAGGTTAGTGATGAAGCTTCAGATGTTTGCCTTGGGGATATCACTGCTTCACAGCATCAAGCTTTTACTTTGACACTCAGCCAAAAGTGTCCTAAGTGATTTTACCCAATTATCCTTGCTTAAATGTCTACATTCCTCCCTTCTAGCAATCTTCCCTTCCTTGCTAAAGATGGATGTTTCTACAAGAGGTCCTGGTTAGCCCTTGTGTTTCACATAAAGGATATGCTGCGATTGATCTTAACATGTGCCATTGGAGATACTCAGAACTGACTGGACAATGCCATGGGGAATGTTGGGAACATCCATGGGAGGTCAACAGGGTCCAAGCAGGGGATTGGACCTTGGTAGGTCTCCAGCCTGCTCATAGTGTTATCCTGTGGGAGCTGGAACACCTCCAACGAGGGAGACGGCACAACCTCCCTATCCCTGTTTCAATAGGGAAAAAGCCTTCCCTTATCTCCAGCCTCTTTGGTCCCACCAGCTCATTGCCTGACAGCACCTTTTCCCCAGAGCTGCTCCTGGTTTTACTAGTATGGCTGATAGGGTTCTGCCTGGCCAAGGCAGGGCTGCCCTTTGCTCCTGCCCCTAATGCGCAGGGGCGCTGTCCTTTCCTCTCACTGCTCCTGATCTCTCTGGTCAGCAGCCCTTGCCCCTGTGCATATCAGCTGCTCCACCCTGCCCTGGTTTGGTGGCACCTGCAAACATGACAGTGCACTTGGTCACCTCCTCAGGTCACAGAGATGCTGAACAGGACAACCCCAGGGCAGACTCTGCAGAACCCCATAGGGCACAAGCCTCCAAGCAGATATGACCCAGTGGCCACCACCTGTGTCCAACTGCCCAGTCAGGCATTTTTCCCTCGGTGGGGCATCCACCCAGACCCTAACGTCCAGCACGGCTACAAAGATACTGTGGAAGAGTGCTCCAAGTATTGCTATAGTCAACCTAAATGATAACCCCTGTTCTCCACTTGCTCACAAATCTACTTTTATCACAGAAAGCAATGTGGGTGAAGAATTATTTACTCTGGGTCAAGCCATGCTGACAGCTTCCCGCTGCCACCTTCTCCCTCATGTGGCAAGACATGGGCTCCAAGAGGACACATGCCATGATTTTGCCTGGTACTTGAGTGAAACTGGTCAATCTGCAGCTCCCCAGATTCTGGCTCTTTTCCAGGTGTCAGGGACCTCCCCCATCTGTATGACAATGAAGACAGGAACATTTAAGAGAAGGGAATGATTACCAGTTTCCATTCCATGCCGTTTAAGCAGCAAGTTCTTTTCCCACTGATCTACTTTGAAAAGCTGCCTTATGGTATGTTGAAAGTTCTTGTAGGACAGAACTGAAGTTAGACTTACTTGACGGTCATTGTCAGGACTGTCCTTTTCTCATACATTTGAACATTAATTGAAGTCTCTGTGTTTCAACCCTCTGGACATGTGCATGAACAGCATGGCTTTGAGAAGCAAGATAATTACTTCCTCTAATCCAAGTCTCATATGAACAACCTTGTAAATAAGGACACACTGCCATGGAGTTTCCTTCTTCTTTTGCCCAAGTGGGAGCTCTAACAGAGCTCTATGCCAGCTCAGAAGTAAACACAACCATGTTCTATTCTGCACACTAACACGTATGTTTTTACCACTGAAGGAAAGACATTCTTCAGGCTCCCATTTAGACACTAGAGGGGACCCATATGCCGGTATGATACTCCTCAATTTTTGGACCACTTCCCTTTGTCTTCACTTATCTGAGAACAGGAAGAGAAATTTTTCTAACGTCTTTTTCCAGTAGAGTGGAGTGTGGGAGGCCTGGGCTGTCTGTATTGGCGTATCATATTGGTGATTCAGAGAGAAAAACACCCATTTTGCTCTGAAATAAAACTGACATTACAACATACTGATATATAGACTGGGAGTATCCACTGCAGTCCCATCAAATATGACACTCCAGTGGGTGCTTTTCCATCCTAGCTTTATATGTTTCTGGTCAGGAACTAAAATCCCGAGGAAAGGTACTCACTGACCGCTAGACACAAGTGAACTACTTAAAACATTTCTGAACTCTACCTCATGGGATTAAAACCTTGTAAAGAGACTAAATTCTTACCTGAGTACATCAGAGACATAGCAAGTCACACTGGTCTCAGCTTGAAATTCACAGGTCCTTAACAGAAATGGAGTTACAAATGTCTTTCTATCCATGAGTCTATGATTAACCATCTCACCATAATTTTTAATTTAACAAAAAGGAAAAATGTTTCTTCTTCATCTCAAAGGACAGAAGATAATGATTCTATCAGATACAGAACAGGAATTCTATGAAAAAAATCAGCAGCAACTGAAGTCAAAAATTGTGCATGAATTTCATTAAAATACTTTGTTTCCTGATCAAGGTTTACAACACAACACGCAGATGCATTTAATAACTTACTTCACTATACATTCTGCACTTGTGATGGCTGTGCAACAAAAAGAGCAACTGATAAAGTTCCCAGCTTTTAGTAATTTCAAAAAGTGACATCTTCTGTAAACAAACAGAGCTTTGCTGTTAGCAGAGTCAGTGTTATCAAGCTGCAGTGATTAATTTCAGCAGCACATTTAAAGCTCTTTAGACTTCAACACAACTTCTACACTGGCAGTTTCAGCAGTGTTTATTACATCCTTTTTTTTTTTCACAATCTTAGACATGAGAGTAAAAACAGCACAATCAGGCTCTTTTCTAAGGGATCAATTGATAAAAAACAGGAGGAAATAAAATGATAGGAACACAAATACAATCTTGGCACAAGTAACATACATCAGTGTTATTCTTACAAGTTTGATGAAGCACTGAGCTTATTGAGAGTCCTACATACATATACAGCAACAAAACAGCTCCATAAAGCATTACTAATTCAAACCAGGTAACGTTGATGATGTTCATTCACAAAAATGGTGTGCAGCTGGTGCTTAATTCCATGTCTTTCATAAGCTCTAAATATTTAATTGTGAATCTTTGTCTTTCAGAAAATGTAAGGGAATTTTGGACACCCAAATGAAGGACAATATTCCTTTTAAAATACAAGTATTGAGCATTTCAGGAAAAGTTGGGAATCTGGCTTTTGTTACCTTCTTTGACTCTCTGCATGCAAGGGACACTAAAAATATCATCAGCCTGATCACCAAGGAGTGTTACAAACAATGTAAGCAATAAAGCAGCTGTGGCTTCTCAAACACACATGCAGCTCTTTCACAATGACTACTGAGTTATGAGGTTATGCTAAAACGTGACACAAATATATTCCTGCATTTGTCCAAACAGAGCAGAAATACAGCAACACACAGTACAGGTGTACCGCTGATTTCAGTGTTGCACACCAACCATGTGTCAAAAGCCAATACAATGGGTCTGGATTAGCCTGACACCATACCCCTCTAACTGCTACTGAGAGAGAGAGGTTGAGGCATGCAAACAGAAAACGGGGATTTATTTTCAAGCAAAGCAAAGCTGGAGATGTGTTAAGATGATCTAAGAAGACTGGCAAGATTATTGACTAGCATTCACGTAGTAAAATGGTAATAATATTAATCCATATCTGTGCTTATCTCCGAATTAAGGGATGCTAAATACATTAATGGCACTGGAAAAAAAAAGTAAAAAAAAAAAAAGAAAAAATCACTGTTTTCTCTTTTAATTTGGCTGTCACCTTGGTGTTCTTTGGGAGGGTCTAATACTTCAATCTGAACTTTATTCTAACTGGCAACTGAAAGAACAGCAGCAGTTTACAGAGAGAAAGACTGACAACTGCTGCTGAATGACACGTTTTTCTGTTTTGTGTTTTAAAAGAGCTCAATTATGCTGGATTACTGACACTCCACTGCAGGAGGTGTCACAGTGTCCTGGTTGGCACGTACATGCACAAAGCCGCTTAAATAATGACCCAGTTCCCACGTGCAGAGTGCTGCTGTTTAAGATGCTAACAGTCAACAGTTTGCACACAGAACAGCAATTTGTAGTATAAAAAAAATCTCAATCACCTTTAAATGCTCCGAATGAAGGAGCCAGTAACTTTAAAAAGGGAGATGAGGGAAGTCCTATTTCAGATTGTACCACATACATAAGAACAAACACTTCAAAAAGCTCTCTGAAACTCCCAGAAGGCCCCTATTTCACAGCTTCCACAATCAGAGAGGATGTACCACTGTCTTCTGGGGAAACACTAAAATTACTGACACAGCAGAAGACAGAAAAACTGACACACACCAGAAGAAAGTCTCTGGGGAAAGAAAATTAAAATGCTTCCCTTTATTGTACATATGTTAGACTTTACCTACTAAACCCATACGGCAAAGGAACCTCTGGTAACATTTACTGCTAAAAAAACACATGAAGAGATGGATTCGTCAAAATCACGCTTGTCTAGCTAAGCTAATATTCTCTCTTAGATGTCCCTCTCCTGCTTCAGACAGACTGCAGTGTATCTGCCTAATGCTTCATCCCCAATCCAGTCAATGATTGTCATGTGTGGTGGTCACACTAACAGATGTCTTCTCTCACCATGCAGGATTGCAATATTGCACGTTAGCAGTGGAGAACTTTAAAACGTCATGAGCATATCACGTTCTTGTACGCTAGTGTAGAATGGCCTCCCAAAGATAAAGGAATGTAGACCCGGTTTAATCTTCTCAGCCAAAGCCATTATTATGTTAAGATCGCCCTCTGCTGTTAAGTCAAGATCTACCTTTAAGCTACGAAGGGATCTAAAAGGTTTCTTTCCTCTTTGTCTGCAAGAAAATAAAGAAGGGTGTTGTAAGAAAGAACAAACCAATTTTCTCAAAGCCTACTTTCTATTATCTGTTCACTTACGTGTCATCCTCTATGTATTTTATTAAAGTCAAGGCTTTTCTGTGAAGGACTAGCAGAAATTGTGCAAGGAAAGTACTCCTCAGAGACAAGCCGGGCTTCAGATGGAAGATCTGTTAAAAATTATACCAGAAAATTAAGTACACATGGAAATTCAAGAATAATTTTAAGAATGTGGAATATAAGCAAACATTGCATACACATATAACATATCCTTAATTACAGCAGATCAGCCATATGAACAGCAGATTTGTAGATACACTCAACATCGTTTTGTAGTTTTCTAGATGCTCTAATACAATAAATTAAGCTGTTTTACAATTCTGTTTGGATAAAGCATTATTTTCCTTCTTAAAATAATCTGAAATTAATCCCAGTCAGGTAGCTTTCTAAATACTGTATAACTGTAGACACCGTTGCACAGCAACAGAAAATGTGCATTGTTTTTCATATGTAAGAATGAGTTTCAGTATTATACTACAAGTAACAGAAGTATTTTTCTCTCTAGTTATGCAGAGAAGAATCACAGCACTAGTAAGAAAAAGAGCTACCAAGACAGCCAATTATCTGTTCATGTTAAATTGTATGTTTCTAGGGCTCAAAGTACTGAGCTTTTGCTCTTGTTCTTTCTGAAAAAGCAACAATTACCTGATCCAGGAAGGCTTTTACTAACGTATCTCGATGCAGGATATCTTGAAACACATTTCTGTAGAAAAGAAAGTAAAGAAACATGTGAGCTAATGCCATGACGGGACACTATCTGCCCAGCAGCTGTGCACAGCAGCAGTGCTACTGTTTACAACCTGGCAGAAATGCAAAGTGAATTCAAAATTTAAGTGAAATATTATCCTCCTAATTTTAAAGTTAATAAAGAATTGTACAGTAAAACTTTTGAGTGAAATGAAGTAAACACAGGAAAGCCAGTGGACCTGGTCAAATACACTTAGATCTGTTACATCCCTAATTAAAAAAGGCAACAAAATCAACACAACATGGTCAGAAATATCACTGAAAATGAATTTCAGTAATATTTACTGCAACAAAACCACTGATGGAACTGGTAAATCCCTCTAAAACGAATGCAACTACCAGAGCTCAAGGACCTTCCTAAAAGCAAAAAAACCTCATGTACTTCCTTAGAAAATACATTTTAATTTCTTGTCCCTAATCAAGTAACATTGAGAGATGTAAGAGAAGAGTACGTACAAATCAGGTGTGAAACTCTCATCTGTGTGGATAATATAATCTTGAGACATTTCTTCATCTGAATTAGCTCTCCAAAATGCTGTCAGCTCAGATCGCATATATCGTCGTTGGTTATAGATGTGTTCATGGCAAGGGGGCATCTGCTTCACTGTATTGACATCTACATCTATATGTGTAGTAGGATATGGGGCATACATTACTTGACGGAAGGGCAACACAAAGCTTCCTGTTGCATCCTGTTTCAGTGAAAAAAATTATTCTTCTAGTTATTTTAAAAAAACCCCAAAACAACTATATTGGAACAAAACAGTATTAAAGCATCATGCCTAAGTTTTAAATCCTATTTATTTAGACATGTTTTGTCTGAGAGGACTGGTGGTTGTAGCCCAGTAAAAAAATCCTTCCTATTGGATGACTCCCTCATATTAACAGTGAAAACAGGTACTGAGTTAGCCGGCATATTACAATACTGCATCACCTGGTTTGTGACCCCATTAATGTTACAGTATTAAATTTAGCTGGTAAGTTTAGACAGCCCCCTAGGGCAAGCAGCATTATTTTTTTACTCATCTTCACCCATTGCACCCATTTAAAATACCTGGAAACTGTATGACTGATGAACTGCTCTTTGTTTTTCTTTTGGTACAACACAAAAACTTCAGGCTTTCTGGGATTCTAGCCCCAAGAAGGCAAAAAAAGTATTCTTGTACCTCAAAGTATAGGAACAATTCTGGACAATACTCAAGAAACAGATGTGTCAGAAAAAAGACTGGCTTGGAATTTTAACATGCAAACAGTTACAAGGAAAGCTACGGTGCCAGAAAGGAATTAAAAGAAGATGACGTATTTCTCTGAAGATATAATTTGCACACAAATCATATGCACACCCATTCACTGAAGAAAGTTCTTAGACTACAGAAGAACAGAACTTTCCTAAGCATACTTACTTTGAGCAAGCCTTGAACAAAAAGTCCTGACTCGTACTTGAAAGAAGACTCATTTCTACAGAGTCTGGAGCACTTTCTCTCTGATGGTGTAAGAAACAGACATAATGTCCTCACAATCTGTGTTAAAAAGAACGGTTTTGAAAAAAGTGGAAATGTAAGGAATGAACTGATCTTCAAATGCAATTTCTGACTAAAATGTACTAGTCATGTCAAAGGAACAAAAAAGTTCATCATGCTTATTAGGAAAGCCAAGACTTTACCAAGGTCACAGCATAGTGACATGGTTACATTATTGAGCTGTAAGCCATATTACTCCAACTTTTTGACAAATGAAGGAAAAATCCAACACTTTCTGGCAAAGTCTGGTTTTTAGCCAATTATGTAGAAGGACTCATTTCTGCCTTCTGCTACCTTTTCCTATTCTATAAACATGAGTTACTCTGATTACTTTTCCTCCCTTTTAAGCCTTTTATTTTATTCATTCCATCTTGAATTAACAGCTTTTGTCTTCAATCAGGCATAGTCAATTTCCTAAATAAGTATCCATGCTTACTTCCTCAGTAATTTCTTCAAATTCTCCATTAAAAGCAACAACAGTACTTCATTAGCCATTTTCAAACTCCTGTCCTGCATGAGCTACAAGTAATCATCTCCAAATACAAAGATAATTCCATTCTGCTAATCTTTCAGTCTTAACCTGCAGTATCCTACCTGTATCTGTAAGGTGTTCAGGAAGGCTTTGTCCTCGTACAACGTATTCATGCAGTAACTAAACTAAGGACAACCTAGTTTCTGACTAATGCTTTTTGCCTCTTCAGGAAGATGCAATAGGTGCTTTTTTTAACTTTAAGGGAATACGCAATAAAGAAAGCAATTACTTCAGAACAGTTCCACTGTGACATAAGGAGCACACTGCTGATAAGAATCGGTGTAGAATTTATGAAATGTACCCTGCATATATCTTGAGACTCACATTCTTCTAGACTGCTCTTTTTTTTCCTATAGTGTCTAGCTTATCAAGACATTCTCTTACATACTCATAACTATTAGATATTAAAGACTTCTAAGTATTTTATGAACTGTAAGCTTTTTATAACCATTTAAGCCTTTTCCTCTATTATGCTAACTTAATCATGCACAAATCTTACATCCCTGAAACAATACGTAATAACTGTAGTTAGATAATTTAAACTAAGAACTGGGAATTTTATTTTCTCTGGTTCCCCTGTTGCTCGTCATTATTTTTAGTTTGAGTATCAGCATTTGCTGTTTATTTGACCAGAGCTGCTTTACCATCATGGCCAATACACACAAAACAATGTGTTGTCCTTGCCCCATTTTTATAAAGCATCACAAGCTGCTTATTTCAAACCAGGTTTACTAAAGTTGCCTTGACTTTTTTAAAAAGAAGACTACTATATTTCACTGCAGCAAGGAGCCCTACATACTTTAAAATACATAATACGTAAGATGAATAGTCTACAATTAATACATATTCACAGCAGGCCCACTGTTCTTAATTTTTGTTTAACACCAAAGCAATACACACAGATACATGTATCAAAAAGGGCATCAACTTCCAGAATCAAAATGAGTTTTTCCTCAAAGGAAAGTTTCAGTCTTACAAACATAATCAAGACAGAACATGTGCTATCAGAAAACAAAGTTATCCAATTATACTGCTTCTCCACATATACCACTGCAGGATATTTGTCATGGCCTCAGGACAACTGAAAACAGACAGTGCTACATAACTACATATGAACATTACCCTCACAGCAGTACTGGTATACTCATCATGTGCAGTGGCACCTAATACTTAAAGGCTCTGGGACAGCACACTTTTATGAAATCATTCTTTTCTTTCCCAGTTGCAGGATATTCTGAATCAAAGAAGCTTATTAAAGGACTCAGGAACGAATATAAGAGAGGCAAGTGATTTAGTGAAATACACTTTCTCACAAAGGAAACAACATTTTCTTCATCATTTGTCTCTGAATTTTAGAATTAGAATTCAAAAAATTAACTTCAGTGTTTTTATTAGAAAGGATGAAGTAATACCCAAATTAAATGCAAGTCAAAGAGAAACATCTCTCAACAAAATGCTGATACGTTGCACTACACTAAAAAGAAATACACTGTAAGAAGTACTTCAATTGGCTGTAAACACTGTATCTCAGGAATAGCTTTAAATTTATCTGAAACTAGCATTTTGATATAATCAGAAAGCTGTATACAAAAAAGTAGCTGGAGAATTCTGAATAAGAAAAGCATCTCCATTTGATTTTTCCTTCACATACTGAGTAAGCTTAAAATAAGCATCAATAAACTCTCCATTTACACCTGAGTGTTAGGGGAAAAACAGGTGATAGTTTTATATTGGTACAAATTAAGTAACTCATGGAAAGCTTACAAGAGAGTTAAAAATAATAACAGCATGGGAAAAAAAATGTCTACCACAAAAATGCAATTATTTTCTTGTTCTGAAATGACAGCCTGCAAGAGTGATCTTTTTCCCTCCCAAATAGACTATAATGATGTATACACTCTTCCCTCTATTAAAAGGTACAGCTAATGCTGCTTATTGTTTCTAGAACTGAAAGCTTCTAAACATCAAACATCATCCCTACTGATGTACTCCAGCAAGTATGACACACTAAGTGTTTTGTTGCCAGAGCACTCAGTTTTAGGGACTTATATCTGTACTTTGCCTCTTTCTGGTTCATCTGGAAAGCTAAGTCAATTCTGATTTAAGATCTTCCAGTTAAACTGTACACTTATTTACCAATTAAGTTTTAAACAGACAGAAGATGAAGTCAACGCAGTATAGCTATGAAGAAAAAAATTCTGGAATTACTAGAATGGCTTCAAGTCCCAGTAAGCTTGTCTGTTTTATCGTGTGTGTGACTACAGACTCAACAGCTCTGCAGTTCCATGAAACACAAGCAGTTCATGATGCAGATTTATTCACCCATGTAAGAAAAATTATGCAGACACTTATTTCTTAAGAGTACACAGACAATAGCCATTGACATACCTGAACTGGGCAAGCCAGTTCAAACCTCTTCAGTTTACATATTTTAGCTAACAAACTTGATTTTAAAAGCTCAGATTCATTTCCTACTTGTTTATATCAGTAACAATTAAATACATTGCTTTTCTTATAGTTGCCAGAATACAACTGCTAAGGCAATTTTCAGTTAGAATTATCAACTGCTAGACAAATCAGCTGAAATAAGATAACCACACAACAGTATTCTTTCCTTCTTCACCTCAAGTGTGTTTATAAACCTTGTTCCAAATAACCCACTAACACTCCGAATAATCAGAATTTCAGCTTGGTTAATTAGAAAATGCGTTACCTTATTAACTTTTTCTGCGCTGCTTCCTACAACTACAGAACAACCACAGGTCTGCAGGTGTGAACTAATTGCACTGCAAATAAAACCAAACACAGGTTAATACATTTAATCAACCTTTTAAAATAAAACAATTACCATCTTCACAAGAAGAATGAAGTGTGAAGATGTGAAGAATGAAGTTGCTAGTATAAATATAGGCCCATACTTATAGTCCCATACCCATAAGAACTCACACACCTGTGTAGGCTACTGGTGAAATCCAGTAGTTTGGCAGTATCTACATCTTCATTTTGATAAATAAGAAGACTGTCACTCAATCTCCCAACACCAGTTATAGAGCAAACAAAAACTATCTACTGCTACTATCTAGTTTAATTACAGAAACTATAAGAAAGAATTACTTTAGAGTAACAGAAAATATATTAATAATGACGGATTTGAAAGCTTCTTGATAGAAGATCTATTTCATGTTTGTCCTCACTTTCTGATACTGTGGATCAGAAACCAGGTTGGGGAGATTTGGGAGGTAAACTGTTCTACTGTTCTAACTCTTGGTAAGTACATGGGCAAGACCATGACACAAGCCTGAGTCCTTTAGAACACACACAGGCATGCTGGCAGTTGAATGATCTTGTCTTATGAGTTGCCAGCAGCACAGATCTGATTTAGTTTTTCTTAAGTCTGGAGGCTAAAGTAAACATACCTGGACTAACCTTCACAATTACTAACTTGTCCTTAGCAAACTTCTGTTGAGGTTTCTTATCTTCATGCTCCCTTTCCCCCTCCACTTTCTAAAACCAACACCTGGCCCACAGCTTCAGAAAGTCTAGATATCCTGGAATGTCTAGGTACTATTTAAAAAATCTTCTCCAGTATCTGTGATTATACAAAAGTACATTTATGTTATCTTACTATATTGTGTGATTAACCTGTTCTGTTAAACACCTCTAAAAGACAAGAACTATAGTAGTTATGCTCAGACTCTAAAATCCTGCACTCTAGTGGACACTTTTTACCCTAGCAAGTATATTCTAGGAGTTAAATTTAAGGCTACCTGAATACTTAAAAATTCTTCCTTTGGGGCAGAAATGGACACTCAGTTTCATTTAGAAGTTACTAAAAAAACATGACTGCTTATTTCAGAGCCTGGTGTTGTTGATATGCCAGTTTATTTAGGTTTAATCCAATTTTAATTCAATGACAGGTATAAATCCATGCAACACTATATTTAAGACTTGAAATCTGAACCTAAATGAGCTGATAAGTTTTGCAGATAAGCTAAAAAGCAGACATTTGGACCCTTCAGACAAATCGCCAAGTTATTATTTAATTTCAGAACAAAACTTCCAGGGAGAAGTAGCAGCAAAAAGAGGAAACTGACACCCTACAGTCTACCTGCACAATAAATCTACATTTGGAAAAAGAATAGCTCATTGCTGTAGGATCAATGGCTCTGGTTGTTTGCAATAACCCATTCCATGATATTCACTTCTCTATTTTCCAAATTTTTTATGGAACTAAGTATAACATTATTATGAAGCATTAGCTAATTTTCTGTAGCACTGAAAAGTGTATGAGACACTATAATTAGGCACTAAGCACTACATAAATGAATGCAGTTTCATCGGAGGTGTTCTGAAAGGTAACAGGACAAACTAAAATATATGAAATAAGTTTTCCCACAGGAAGAAACCACACTGCTCTCAAGTGCAAATACTTCCACTTACACATTAAAGACAGTAGAAAAAAAAAGAGAAATACAATAATTTAATAATACAATTTAACAAGCATTCTATATGCCGTAACATTAACTGCTCCTATTCATACTTTATGCAAGTTTTTTGGTATTTCATAAAAATGTAAAACTCTGACTTACATCCTCATAAAATCAAATGTATCAAAGAAAAACTGTATTTTATGGGAATTCTATTATCAAGCAAATGACTGTGACAACACAGTCTACAGAGAGGTAGCTATTAGCCCAGAGACATTCTTCTAAAGTGACAGGAACTTCTACAGCATTTTATAGACAAAAATTCAAAAAGCCAAATACACGTCATTCTCCTCCTCCTATAAGGAAAACAAATCTACTGCATGTTCACATGCACATACAGATAATTGTATATGTACATGTACACGCATATATATGCACACAAAAGTTTAAACTATTTTATTACAGCATAAATCAAAACTAAAATTCGTACTTGAGAAGAAAGCCTTCATGGCAACTATCCCCGATGTCATCATCATTTAACACTGTGTCACTTATCTGAAATGAAAGTAAATACAAACAAAAGTTAGACAAAAACCTACACCACCTTCCAATTAACTGATTTTTAATGAGAGGTGGGAACTACTCAAACTAAGTTGTAAGACTGCCCCAAAAAGCACAACATTAAAAAGACCTTATGATTTCAGCCAAAGTATTTTGAAAATGAGAAGGTCACTCAATTATTAAATGTTCTTTACCAGTCACAAGTCAGATTCTTCCCGCTGTTTTTTTTTTTCCTTTTTTCCTATGATCTTAGTGAAATCACTTTTACTTCTTCCGTGAGAACACTAAACCACACTGAAACAGGTATCATAGAATCAATCATAGAATCATCGAATACCAGGTTGAAAAGGACCTCAAGGATCATCTGGTCCAACCCTTCTAGGCAAAGCATAACCTAGTCCAGATGTTCCAGCACCCTGTCCAGCTGAATCTTAAATGTTTTCAGCATTGGGGAGTCCACCACTTCCCCGGGGAGATTATTCCAAAGGCTGATTGTTCTCATTGAGAAATATTTTCCACTACTGTCCGGTCAGAATCTCCCTGGGGGTAACTTGTGCCCATTACTCCTTGTCTTTTCCATGTGACTCCTTGTAGAAAGGGAGCTTCCGTTTTCTTTTAGCCGCCCTTTAAGTACTGGAACATGGTGATAAGGTATCAACATTAAAACCATTTACCCAATTAATTTTGTTTTACATCACAGAATCATAGAATAGTTAGGGTTGGAAAGGACCTTAAGATCATCTAGTTCCAACCCGCCTGCCATGGGCAGGGACACCTCCCAATAAATCATGTCACCCAAGGCTCTGTCCAACCCGGTCTTGAACACCACCAGCAATGGAGCATTCACAACTTCCCTGGGCAACCCATTCTAGTGCCTCACCACCCTTACAGTAAAGAATTTCTTCCTCATATCCAATCTAAACTTCCCCTGTTTAAGTTTGAACCCGTTACCCCTTGTCCTGTCACAACAGTCCCTAATGAAGAGTCCCTCCCCAGCATCCCTATAGGCCCCCTTCAGATATTGGAAGGCTGCTATGAGGTCTCCACGCAGCCTTCTTTTCTCCAGGCTGAAGAGCCCCAACTTTCTCATCCTACCATCAAATAGTCTTTGATCACCCTTAGCAGTCAATTTTGCTAAGTGTTGATCATAAAAGCCACTGCTAGCACTATTACATTTACCAAACTGAAAGATTTATGTTAAACCATTCCCTATACCACTTAGGAGAACTTGATGTAAAACAACCAAAGTTTACAAAAATTTATGACAACTGTGGGCTTTTATCTGCTAAAGAATGTACCAAGCCTTAGTGCCAAAGCCACTTTTTTATTCAGAATGCAAAGAACACAAGGACTTACATCTATTTCTTCTGGAACACTGTGTGATTTCATAGATGAAAGGAGTTCCATTACAGGAATGACTTCTCCTGTCAGCATTGGAATGATGCTTTGGCCCTGTGTAATAAATAAAATGCTTCAAGTAAAAGCACATTGTGCAGCATTATAAGTTACTACTAACATGAGCTTGCAATATTACATGCAAAACATCTTTAACTTCCAATTGTTTGGAAAGTGGATGCATAGACTTCTCGAGCTTTGCTCATCAATAATTATGAACTGGACACAGATTTTGCTGCTTAATATCATGTCTAAAATGTATTTCCAGGGTCCTATGTAATTTTCACAATCAGTTTGATTGTTCTAGACAAGAATTATTCAAAGTGAGGTAACTTCATCATACTGTATTACGTGCAATTATTGTTAAGCATTTTAGATCCAAGTCTGATGTTTTAACAGTGACAGGAAACCAAACTCAGGCATACTCATTATTAACATACAAAACTTCTTATCTGATTTATCTATCACAAAAAGCCGAAGCCACAATTTTATATTTACAGTTTCAGAAATGGAATTCTTTTCACAGCCTTATCCATAAGGTCTCTAACCACATTCCAACGTGACAGACTCCGTACATCTCTGTAACTTGAAAAGGTAACGACCTAGTGAAAAACCATCCCTGACAGGATGCAAGCATGAATCTATGGAAGCTACTACCTTTACAGAGCTTCAAGTAAATGCTTTTCCTTTTCTGAAAAGTAATTATTCTTCACAGATTTCCACTTTACCCATAAAATGATGAAATATATTTTCCTTCAACCTATTCACAGCTTCCATCATCCTGTCTTCAGGAGCTTTGCCCCCTGTGCATGGCAGGTCATCAGCCAGTCCGAAGTATCTTCCTGGATCCCAAAAATAAGAAGCAGCACCAACTTCTACAGTCGTCAGATCCAGGCAACTAGTTTTGTGATGGTGTGCCATACCCATCAACCAGAAGTCCCTTACCTGATCCTCCATTCTCTCTGTGCCTTCCAAGACAATCTTCTGGAAATGTTCTTGCCTCTCCTGAGCAAGAGAAGCAGTTAAATATAAACGCTCTGGTATTTGCTTATATATGTATGCACACAACAGTCAAATGGTACAGTTTCTTCCCTGTAGAGTCACGCTTCTTAGATTCAAATTTTGATGTTCAAGCCTTTTTTCTTTTACAGGGTTGACATTAGTGGGAAATGGTGTCATTTTAAACAGATCAATGCTCCCTACTCTGGCCCCCACCAAACCACTCACATGCTTCGGCAGGAGCAGCAGGAAAAGGAGGGTGGGATGACAATGACAAAACATTCTTCATCACAATCAACAAATGCCAAATGATCAGATTTTGGTAGAGAATTCCACTTTCCGTATAGATTTCTATGCTTAAATGGATAAGGTACAGACTCCTGGTTTCTGATGCAGCACGAGAAAAATGAGATCTCCAAAGTGAGAAAAAAAAATGTCTGGAAAGGGTGGAAAAAACAGAACTTTTTTTTTTCCACATCTTGAGACACAAGTATTCAAAACATTGTTTTATAATCAAGTACAGGAGACATGAAATCTCAAAATACACAAAACACAATGTACAAGAGATGGACAAAGTTCTCAAAACAGACTCGGCAGCAGCTGAGCAGCAAACTGCATTCAAAATGCAATTTACAAAAGGATAAAGTTCTTCACAAAAAGAACCGGCATTAATCACTGAGAAGATCAATACAACATGCAAAAAAAAATGGAACATGCTGGGAAAACTAATGATATCCATTGCTAGATGCTGACAGGTTATTGCATTTTTATTGGTTGCTCATTAGTTCTCAAGGATCAACTACTCAAACAGCTCCAAGTGGGAAACTTTTTTGAATGGATGAATAGGGAACAAGCTACACTAACTTGCCTTAAACCAGGAATAAATCTTGTCAAACTGTCTAAAAGAGGTACCTGCAAAAAAACAGTATTGGAACAAGGCAGATTCCTTCAGGGCATCTCCATCTTTGAGTTCAGTATCAGTGAAGTAAGACATCCTTGACAGTGAAGATCCTTTGTTTTAAAAGAAGTCAGTCTTTATGAAGGTAAGGCTGAACAAATGGTGTAAGCCACTTCTTTTTGGAAATATAACTGCTCAAAATTATTAAACAGCTGGTAATAAAACTGAAGGAGCTAAAAGGGTTTTCTAATTCCCAACAGATGACATGCTTCGAGTTGCTTGTCTTTCTTTGCCAGTTTGAACACTGCTCCGTGTTTCTCCTAGTTCCTGAGTTCAGAAGAGTTTCTTCTCTTCCCAAGTCTCTCTGGAACTGTTGTCTGGCTCTACACAGAACTCCTGAGAGCCAACAACCATTATAAATTCCAGAAGAGATACATAGTTCCCTTCAGATACAACTTTAGTATTTTTTGTTTGTCTAGCCACAGTTGCTAAACTGTCCCAAAACTCAAACTACAAAATGAGCCTCATTTAATTCAGTATCATCTTACAACTCATGTCTAAATTTTAATCTACATTTTCAAAGCAGTTTCCTCTCTCCTATGTAAGGCTGCAGAACTGCAGAGATATGTAGGGATCTTAGATCTTCCTCAAGAAAAGAAACAACAAAAAAACCCTGCCAGACAATAAACGTCTTCTTGGAATGCATCACTGTCTCAGCTAAGGCAGTTGACCTATCTGCCTCAAGAACATCTGAAAAAGGATGAAGAACTTAATGACTAATTTCTGAGGAAACTAGTAGAAAAGATTGGCCATTGTCAACACCAGTTGAAGGCACTTCTACTGTACAAACATACTGAAATGGGTCAGTGTCCAAAAGGAGCTAAGATTACTGTAGTTAAGAATGATGGACAATTCTTATTTGCTACTCACATTAAAAGTAAGTACAGAGGACACTAAATGACAGAGAAGCAATGTAATCAAGGACACATGATAGAATTCACTTAAGTCAAAAGCACTAACATCCACCATGCTTCTAGAAGACTAGATTAAGAATGACATATTTGTGTTTCTACTGTAGTGAAAATGAACTTTATGTCCCATTCTTCCTCTGAAAAATAAAGTCCGGATGTATCAAGAGCCAAAGTAGTGGAAAACACTGCCAGCCATCATCAGGGAAGACAGAAAATATCACTGGAGTTAGTGTAGCAAAAGTAACCACCACCACTAAAATTAACATCAGCTTAGTGTTTCTGGAAACTTAATTAGCTCAGATAAGAGTACTCAGAAAGGAAGTTTAAAGTATGTTGACCAGAAGTCTTAGAAGAGGAACAAAAATTTCACCAGACAAACATGTATCACAATACACATTACAGCTGACATACAATGCACTGCTGTAAGATACAATGCACTGCTGTAAGATGACTTGTACTCCATGAAGATGACAGATTTTATTATTATATTTTTTATTGTTTGAATATTTAAACAAAAATACATAATAATTTTCACTTGAGAAAATATCCACACTGTATCAAAAGCTAAGACTTATAATTCTTCAGAAAAATTTAGCATGTTTCCTGAATTTCAAAAGCATAAATATTTGTACTAAAATAGATGTATTTTTGTGGTTCTCCCAATAGTTTTACACAATTTAACAATCTTGCCAAATTGATCACTGATACCTGTTTTTTTTTTTTTTAAATAGAACTATAGCAATGACAACATTACCTGCATCAGTTCCCTTTTCTGGACTTCAACACTGGAAATAATCACTTTAACACAGTAAATTTACAATTCAATCTGTTTTAAATATGCTCACACACCTAAAAGCAACAATTTATAACAAATTAGTGAGATGAAAAACTGTACAGGATGCCTATTTCACTTCAACAGTATGGTACAGGTTATATAATTTACTAGGACAAATACTGGTGGCTAAAAATCCCCAGCCTTGAATTTGCTGACATGTTGATAACTTTCAGCCTTCAAAATTGTATACTTGCAGAGAGGTTAGCCTCCCCTTGAGTTTTTGTGTCTGGACTGCTATACAGCAGGCGGCAGACTCTTAGGGCTTGCTTTAGCTCTAGACAACCTGGACAACTGTTTTTAGTAATGAACAATACACCTACCTTATGCATCCATATTCTTCCTTTCCTTATAATATGTGTTAACCTATCCACGCACACTCTGTGAAGTGGCAGGTAGAAGCCAAGTTCACTTTGTGGAAGTATAATTGATAGTCCGTATGTGCTTCTGTCTCCATTCCAGTTTCCATCGAAGATTAATGACACAATGATTACCCTTTTTTCTGCCAAGACGAAGAATTTCACATCTATTGCACCGCTTTCTGCATTCCGAAGTATTTCTCCATTCAGGGTGTGGTTTGCAAGGAAAGTTATTTCACCATCACTGAGAAGTACCTGTTCTGTCTTTGGGGCCCAGATATGCCGCACTCGGGGGCCAAGAATATTGTCCCAGTAAGCAAAAGTGGCAGCTAGTAAAGGTGACTCACCATTCAAGGATATCTCTGTTTTAGCAACTGCAGGAGATGGTGGTGGACAAAGAGCTGACATGCCTGCTTTCTCTCTTGCTTATAGCTGAAATCCTTACATTACCTACAAATAGAATTACACGAAAAAAAAAAATTTAGGGAAGCACTCATTATTGCCTCATCTTGTGTTTCCAAATAAGACTTCATGAAACAACCCTGACTTCTGCAGCTGAGATCTCACTGCACACTTCATTCAAGAAGGAAATGTATACGCATACCTTCCACATAACGAAGTGGTATGCTTTACAAACATTAGTCAGTCAGACCTCAAATACCCTTTACTCACTATACAAGTACTACAAGCCTGCACAACATTCAACTTGTGTAGGAAAACTGACATATGATAAATACATCCTTCACATCATGGTGATGTGCAGGATGTTGCAATGTAGGACAAATGCTCAATACTTTTCAGAAAGTACTGATGGAAAACTCTTCAAATTGCATAGACATAAATGCTTAAAACATTTTCCCTGACAGCTTATGACAATTCTACAGTTTCCCCATTTTGATACGGCTGCGGAAGATAACAGGAAGTATCACCTCCCCTGAAAGCTATGCTAGGCACAGGAACACATTAAATGAAGTTTTATGAACGAATTCAAAACAGGATGAAAAACTGCAATACGTAAAATGCATTTATCTTGATGAAACCTCATACGACCAGAGCACACGTCATGCGACTCTTCACCTGCAGCACTGCACACTAAAGGGGAACCTCTTCATTCCCTTTTCAGCACCAAGTGAGCACAAACACCCACCCTGCTGAAGTGGCTGTAGCTCGCTAGGCTCTGCCACTGTTTTGTTTCACCTGTTTTTTTCCCTAGTGAGTGTCCCTAATGACACGGGCCAGGCGCATTTCCTCACAGCACGGGGTAAAACACCTTTCCCTCCGGCTGCTTCTAGGGTCTAGGTGAACACACCAGACTATCCCTGCGAGCTGGTACGAGCCCGGACGGTTGCAGGAAGCTGAGGCCGTTCGAGCCTGTAAATGTGACTCCACAGTTTTCAGGGAGGACGAAGACCAGCGTCAACCACCCCTGCTTCCTCTCGTCCATGGGCTGAGGAGCCGCTGCCAACCGCAACTGCTACGGCACACGACCACCGCCGCGGTCAGCCAGGATCAGGCCCGTTCCCACCCCCAGGTCTGGTCTGAACTTCAGGAAAGACACATGCCCCGGGAACGGGGCTGGGAGCCGCGCTACGAGAAGGAGCAGCTCTTTCCCTCCGCGACAGGAAAGGACGGCGACAGCCCCCACGGCTCACAGCCCAAACCCCCACCCCGCCGCAGCGGCCCGCACCCACCTCACCTGCGCACCAGACACCGCCCCGCGCCTGCGCACGACCGCTGCCAGCACAGCCCAGGGCCTCAGCACCCCTGCTGCGCAGGCGCGGCACCGCCCCGCGTCGCATGGAGGCGGGACCGGGCGGTGCCGGTGCTGTCCCGGAGCCTGCAAGGGGGCGGGGTGTTACCGCGGGGGCGGGGGGAGGCGTGCTGGTGGGCTGCGGGAGGGGGGCGCGCCTGAGAACAGTCTGTGAGGAGTGAGCAGCCGCAGTGCAGGCCCTGGCTGGCGCTGGGGCCTGGGGCAGCTTGTGGGGGAAGCCAGGACTGGTATCTGCAGGTAGCTGGGAAAACTGCCTTGTGCCAGGTGCATCACGTTATGGAGGGGCTTTGAGGCTTAAAGAAGGACGGGCTGAAGCAAATACTTTAGTATCCAAACATACTGTGTGCGGAACAGGCGAGATGCTGTTATTTGAGCTTAATGTAATTTCACGCGTCTGAGTACCTTCATATGCTGTTGCTTCTGCAATCCCGCCTGGATGAAAATCACCATAGTCACTTGTCTGTAAGAGGTATTTTACTTAAAGCCTATAAAGGAAAAAGACCCTTCTGATGTGGGGAGCCTGCTCTTGGTCTTCAGGCTGTCAGCTCTGCTATACCCTCAGCAGCTGGCCCATACACGAAGGGTTAACAGGGCGCGCAGCATGCCTGAAATGTGATCTTTTTCTATGTGTCACACTCTCCCAGTTTAACCACAAAAGTCACTCTCCTTCTGCCTTTAGTGTTAGCAGTTGAATAGCTTCACATAAAAAACGTACTCTTCAGCCAGCTAAAGTGTGCCATTTAGACTGGTTTTTATTAATGATTTTTTAAAACAAACAGCATAGAATGTCAGTGTCCACGTATTGGGTTGTAGTTCTAGCTTCTCAGAAGTAGAGCTCCAATAAGAGTAAATGACTGCACAAAATTTGTGTAATGGTTATACAAGAGCTTGGAGTAACAGTGGAATTAAACTCTAGTTTTAAAAGTTGCTGGTATTTAATTTGTTGCATTCAAAGATTAGGCTTCAAACTCCATGAAATTTTACTCTGTAAATCTATGCAGTTTATAAAAAAAAAAAAAAAACAGGTTTTGCACGTTTAGTTTACATTTGAACAGTGAAGATAAATGAATGTAAACTGCTTCATATATGGTTTTAGACACCAAGTTCTACAGTGAGAAAGGTTCTTTGGTGTTAGATAAGTAATGATGTAGTAGGAACAGTGGGCTTCAGGCAAGGGGAAGTAGGGTTTATCTTTATTTTGTCACTGAGTCTGTATGTGGCCTTCCATAAGTCACTTCGTATTGCTGCATCAATTTTCCTATTAGAAACTGCTTTGGGAATTCTACATTTAAAAACAAATCAGCATTTTATATGCAAGGAAATATTAGCACAAACTACAAATCCTTTTTTTTTTCTTGAAGTAGTAGGTGAGTCTGTAGTTGTCACAGTGGTATTATTGGCAGAGGGAAACTTCTGTCTCTTGTAGCAATATTGATTGTTGTCTTTATTCTTTTTTCCTTCAGTTTTTCACACTTCACAATCCTATTGCATATGATTTGAAGAGACAGCAATATACCTGCAGGTGCCTTTTGTGGACACATCAAAAGAATTGGTGGCAGGCTGCAGTGTAAGCAGATTTTTTCCTGTGACAGAGAATACATCTGGCTATGAAGCCTAGTGCTGCAAAAAATTAATTGGAGAGTGTGAAACATAGAGAAGATGAAAATGAGCTCGGGCTCTGAGCTCAAGCAAAAACACATTTCAGTTTGGTTTATTTATGTTTTTAGTGTGGCATCCTGAATCATCATCATGACTGATGTCATGCTATAAAATGATGAAGTACAAAGGCAAAAAGGGAAAGGGGATGAAACAAAATTCAACTGCTCAGCCTGGTGGAGAAAGGCAATAGCTAGCTACACTACTGCACTGAAGTCATGCATGCACTTAGACCAGTACAAGTTTGCACCACTGCAAAAAGATGATCTTAAAGAAAGTTAATCTCACAGTAATAACATTACTGTTTTCCAGCCAGATTAGATTACAGCAAAATTAGTGTGCAAAGTAAAAGAGAGCAAATGGGAAAGGTTGTTTGAGGTTGCAAGAAGCAAGAATGCTTGGTGGTGGTGCAGAAATCAGTGCTGAGATTATGCTTTATGCACATGGAAGCAACATGAGGACAGATACAGCTCTAATAAGAACAAAGCTCACTCTCCCCTGTTCCCAGCTATTAATTCCTATAACAAAGGAAAGATGGGACTTTGCACAGTGCACGTGATTGATGGTTTTAAGGTCACATCTGTGTAGTGTCACCTCCATGTTAAAAGCAGTGAAGTAATGCTTGCACTGTCACTGCCATGTTTATGGAGTTTCTTGTTACTAGTTTTGTCTTCTTACAAGCACTGGCTTTAGTAGGTGCTAGAGCCCATGCAAATCTGAGCTTGACCTGTGAATAGAAATTGATTTCACACAACTTCTAGTATTGATCCAACTGCATCCCACCAGTTGTATGTGAGTGGTGCTGTCCCAAGCTGCTGTCATTATCAAGTTAATACTTTACAGATCACTAAATGCACAGACATGGCAGTAGAAACCAATTAATTACTGTGACAGAAAGTAGCCTGCAATTCTAGAGCCACTCCGTGGAAGTTAACAATTTTCAAATGGAAATTAAGGTTCCGGAGTTTTGGAGCACTGAGGAATTTTATTCTAAGAGGACCCTCATGACTTTTTTTTCATGATCCTTTTACACATTGAGAGGGTGATTTGATCTCTTAAAGAAAAGTATTATATCTCTTCAAGCCCACATGACAATGGCAAAATTGCAACAAAAGTTCTGTGTAAATGGATTGTGGGAGGCGGGATAAACAGTGCTGAGCATTGGTTGATTAGAAATACTTAGGATAAAAAAATCCAAAGGTGATACTGTTTTATCTATGGTGGTGCAGTGCTCATGTGCACTGTGATTTATTTTTTGTTGTTGATTCCAGTGTTTTTTCCAAACTCAAAAAGGCAGGATCTACTATAATAAGCACCTGAGTAGTTTTGTTTTGGCAAAAAGGTAGGAATGTGGAGTCCACACCATATTGCTGTAGGATTAATTAGAAGTAAGTAACTTAGAAAACTCAAGAAAAGGAGAATTCACCACTGAGGTATACCCAGCTCTGTTATTTGATTTTAATGCCACTGAAGGATACTGTCTCAATAATATAATATATTAAAGCAAACGTACAATAATCCATATAGAGTTTAGTAGAAGTGTGGAGAGAGGCATGTCACTTTGAATAAATAACAGATAATGTCCTGTGATCTGTGTACGTCTCTGATATGCTTTGTAAAAACAAGTTTCCCATGTGCCTGAGCTTGGCTAAGGCTAGTTTCCATCTATGATCCAAGTTACTATGCTGGCTACATTTGTCTGATGTCTTTCTGAGACTCATAAGCAGTGTTCAGGTGTAGTTACGCAGCTGACTCAATTAAAATCTAAAGTCACACAGCTGTTAAACAGCTGGTCTCATCTGATCTCTCCTCTCCTCGCAGCTACAGATAAGTGTTCCCACTTCTCGTTTTCTGCTTGTGTGTATGTAATGTTTGTGTGATGGTGCAACGTGGCTGTAGAACAGATCAGGCTTATCTGTCTGAAAACCAGTTTTTTTTATTTTTATGGTAGGTAGGTAGGCAAACCTGTCTTTGGAAGTGGTATTGCAAGTACGTATCACGTCATGTTAAGCTTTATAGAGTAAAACTAGCCATAACCCAAGACCATATATTAAAATATGAGGTGTGTATGTTGGAAAATTTTCGAGTCTGAAAGATGCTGGAGAAACTTCAGCAGAAAGCTTTCTTCAACACATTACAAATGAAAAAGGCAGGAGAAACTATAGCAGCACCTCTTGGTAGGACCATTATATAAACTGCTGCTTCCTCAGTTTCACTTCTGTCAAGTTTTTATTTCTCTTGCTGGGGAAGACGTTGAGATGTATTGATTAAAACCTGTGTCAATATGCTGGTTTTAAAAGCTGTAGATAGCTGCTGCAATTTGCCATGGTCATGCTTGTTATTGATAATCAGACATCTTAAAGGAGTTTCAAATAGAGAGAGTCTTGTCCTTTCCTTCAAGGCTTATAGAAATGGCCCAGTACTACTCTTAATAAGGCAGGCAGGTTTGGGAATTGTTTTAAAATCTTCCATATGAATCTTCTTTAAAATCTTCCGCCCATTAGTCTTTATCTGCTAGTGGGCAAAAGAATGTAAACTCCTCTCATGGACCTTCCAGCTGCCATGAAAGCCATTCTGGAAGTTTGGATAGCAAAACAGACCAGGTACTTGCCGTGACCGAGCAGTCTGTGCTAAGGAGTTGCATTACCTTCACAGTTGGTTAAGGCTGAACAGGATTGTCACGAAGTGTGATGTTTGATAAACATCTTTCTGAAGGACTTCTGTACCTTCCTGTCTGTTCATGTACTAGTACTTTTATTCATTGGAGAAGAGACGTTCATTGGAGAAAGACTGCAGACAATTTATGATCCTTTTGACTTTTCTTTTTTCAGTCCAATGATTTTAATACTAAAACTGGAAATAGAGACTTCAGTTTGTTCAAGTTTCGAATCTGAACCATCACACATTTTGCAGTACTTTTCCCAGCTCTTTTCATGGATACAGAGCATTTTCATGAGCCCTGGCATAAAAACTTCTGAGGCACAGTGTTTCTGTACTTGAAGATCTTTCTTCTACCACTTTTAGCAGTATATTAAAGTATACAGTTCTTAAAACCATTGATTTTCTACTTCATTATTTCCAGTGTAATTTGCTCTTGAAAAGGAGTCACTGCTTTCAGAAGTGTTGCTCTACCATGCTAGATGTAGGGAGTGCTTATTGTTTCTGATGTAAGTTATAAAATTACCATCATGTTCTCTCACATTGCATGAAGGTAAACTCACGTAAAGTAGCATGGCAACATTCAGTTTCTATTTCAGTGTAGGAATAAGATGTAAAATTCGGCATAAACTGGTTGGGATGTGAGTAACAAGCCCAAGATGGATAAGAAAGGTTTTCTCCTGTAATACCATCTGACATCATTGCTCACAGGTTTGGTTCAAGATTCTCCAGGATAAAAGGTAGGTGATTTCTGAAGTCAAGATCTGTTGAGGGAGAGCAGCTGGGTTATTCTGATATTAGTACTGTTTTGGCCCAGCTTTACCTGGTCTAACACTGTCACCAAAGGACAATGCGTCATAAGCAGAAGCAGTTTCTGTGAGACTTGATGTAAACTAAAGGTCACTGGGGACAACCAGGTTTCCTCAGCAGTCATCTAAGGTCAGACCCAAACTGAAAAGCAGCCTGTAGGTTCCTCTTTAGTGTTGTCCAATTTGAGACCCAGTACTAAAATTTGCTAAGAGGTCAGCCAAGGTTGCAACTGCCACTGAAAGCAGAAATTGTAAGTTTCCTTGCTAAATTGTCTGTGTATGCAATTTTCTGTAGTCAGTCAGTCTGATTGAATCGCTGTGTGTTAGGCATCTGCTGTTTAATATTTTCTCAATAAGAAACCATTTGCTTTTCACTTGTTATTGGCTACATCTTTATGTCTTTAGTACCAAAACATGCTAAAGCAAGGTACAAAGCTGATGTGATAACCTTTGATAGTGTGATGTGTGCTTCACACAAAATGACTGCACCCATGAAATAATGAGTCCTAGGGTGCAGCTTCAGTTGAAACATAGCAAACAAGGCTGCAGGTAAGAGGCAGTATCACCTATATCACAGCTGCTCCTGGCAGATTTTTTACCAACCTGATCAGCCACGAGAATGCAACACAGGTTTCTTGTTCATCATTGCGAAGCAGGATTGCAGTGAGAAACTACAGGGGGTTTGGAGTGTATAGGAATGTGGCAGAAGGTAGATGTTTACATAAGAGTTGGAAAAACCTACTAATACAAGTGGGACTTGCCTCACTAGAAGAGTAATTTTGACGTTCACGTATTTCCAAATGCTCTTTTGAGCATAGGTTCCTGGGCTTGTAATTATCTGCTGCTCCAGAACTGTAGAAATGTTCAAATTCCCATTTGTCAAATCATGATCTAAGCGTTCCGTCATATTTAGTGACATGAAATTAAGTGCCAGTCAATGAACTGTGCATTCAGGATCAGTGTCAGCAATATAATAGATAAACTGATACTAAATGACTAATGACCACTTACAAATTCTTATATGCCTGTCTGTAATCCCTGAAGGTTATTATGACATCCATGTGTGCTGCATTCCTTCCCCGGTTATATGAATGATTTGGTATGTCAGTCAGAGTCTCATGGCCCCTCTCCTGAGCACTGCAGTGTGTGACAGGGTGCTCCAGCTGTGCCTCCTGCTTTGCCACTCCTGCAACCCTAGCCCATGTGCCGCTGAGGAAGCCTCCTGCAAGGTCACAGTGGCAGATGCCAGCGGGGGCTCCCCACTCTGTGTCCTTCACAGGGATGAGGTGCAGCTGCCCACCGGTGCCCTGCAGCAAGGCTGCTCTGTCCTACCCAGCACCAGCAGCTCTCCAGGTGTCTCAGGGTTGCCCTGGCTCCGCTGCACTATGCTGTGTTCCTTACTGCTGCAAATGTTTCTGCTGCTTTTACGCTGCTTCAGACTGGCTCCTTTGTTCCCAAAAGACTCTCTTAATTGCCTGATTACTGTTTAATCCATCTCATAGTAGTGTTCATCTTTAGCGTTATTAGTGTTGGACAAATGAGATAGTTCTGGATATCCTATTCGCTGTTACACTGATGTCCCTACCTGATATCCACTTGTTATCTGTTTAACAAGAAGAGGAGCCTGACAGCCATCTTAACAACCACTCTTATATTCCAGCTATCAGAAATCTGAGCAGGGAATTAACCACAGAAGAATGGTTTTATGGCTGAAAGGAAAGGATGAAGAGTTGGAAAAGACAAATTCTATCCTGCCTGCTCGCGTAGTTGTAACTGGCTATTATTTAAATCTTGAGCGCACGGAACCTTAGAACCAGGATAGGCATGCACTTTGGATAAAACATGCTGTGGCTTTGAGAAAACACTTGAGCACATACTTACAGTGTGGATTACTCCTCCCTTCTAAGTGCTTGGCATAGCATTCTATATTAAACATCAGCAACTAATTTGGGATAGTTTTGCTGTTACCCATGCTGCATGGCCAGGCCAGGTTGTCTGTTTCTGTCACTGATTTAAGTGCTCCTAATTCTAGAGGAAAACAAACTGTAATCAGAACTTTTTGGTCAAAAGGGTTAGGTGTCAGTTCCCACAAGCTAGATAATGTATTTTTGGGGCTGTGGTAGTGTTTTGAACAGGTAGTCCTCTGGTTAAAGTACTCAGAAGGAGTCTTAGTGATACGGGTGCATTCTGTGCCTGACATGGCACTAGCTGAAGGGTTATTGCACATTCATGGAGTTAACAAATGTTGAACTAGTCTACCAAGCTGTTAGTGGGTTTCCCTGTCTCACTGCAAGTCGTTCTAATCCCCACATTACAAAGAATCATAGAATAGTTAGGATTGGAAAGGACCTTCAGATCATCTAGTTCCAACCCCCCTGCCAGGGGCAGGGACACCTCACACTAAACCATGCCACCCAAGGCTCTGTCCAGCCTGGCCTTGAACACCGCCAGCAATGGAGCATTCACAGCTTCCCTGGGCAACCCATTCCACTGCCTCACCACCCTTATAGTAAAGAATTTCTTCCTCATATCCAATCTAAACTTCCCCTGGTTAAGTTTGAACCCATTACCCCTTGTCCCTTATGAAGAGTCCCTCCCCAGCATCCCTATAGCCCACCTTCAGATACTGCTTTGAGGTCTCCACGCAGCCTTCTCTTCTCCAGGCTGAACAGCCCCAACTTTCTCAGCCTACCTTCATACGGGAGGTGCTCCAGTCCCCTGATCATCCTTGTGGCCCTCCTCTGGACTTGTTCCAACAGTTCCATGTCGTTTTTATGTTGAGGACACCAGAACTGCACACAATACTCCAAGTGAGATCTCACAAGAGCAGAGTAGAGGTGCAGGATCACCTCCTTTGCCCTGCTGGTCATGCTCCTTTAGATGCAGCCCAGGATGTGGTTGGCTTTCTGGGCTGCAAGCACACACTGAAGCCAGCTCATGTTAATTTTCTTATCAACCAGCACCCCCAAGTCCTTCTCTGCAGGGCTGCTCTAAATCTCTTCTCTGCCTGGGATTGCTCCGACCCAGGTGGAGGACCTTGCACTTGGCATGGTTGAACTTCATCAGGTTGGCATCAGCCCACCTCACAAGCGTGTCAAGGTCCCTCTAGATGGCATTCCTTCCCTCCAATGTATCAGTTGAACCACTCAGCTTAGTGTCATCAGCAAACTTGCTGAGGGCGCACTCAATCCCACTGTCCATGTCACCGACAAAGATGTTGAACATGACTGGTCCCAGCACCAGTCCCTGAGGGACGCCACTCATTACTGGTCTCCAACTGGACATTGAGCCGTTGAGCACACCTCTTTGCGTGCTGCCATCCAGCCAGTTCTTTGTCCACCGAGTGGTCCACCTATCAAATTGACGTCTCTCCAATTTAGAGTCAAGATGTCATGTGAGACAGTGTCAAATGCTTTGCACAAGTCCAGGTAGATGACATCAACTGCTCTACCCCTGTCCATCAATTCCATAGCCCCATCCTAGAGGGCCACCAAATTGGTCAGGCAGGATTTCCCCTCAGTGAAGCCATGCTGGCTGTCACCAACCACCTTGTTGTTTTTCATGTGCCTCAGCATGCCTTCCAGGAGAATCTGCTCCAATATTTTGCCAGGCACAGAGGTGAGGCTGACTGGTCTGTAGTTCCCTGTAGTTTTCCTTCTTGAAAATAGGGGTTATGTTTCCCTTTTTCCAGTCATCATGAAATTCACCTGACTGCCATGATTTTTCAAATATGATGGACAGTGGCTTAGCAACTTCATTTGCCAGCTCCTTCAGGACCCGCGGATGGATTTCATCAGGTCCCATGGAGCTGTGTACGTTCATGTTCTTAACATGGTCTTGAACCACATCCTCTCCCACAGTGTGCCTAGGGGTCTTCATTCTCACAGTCCCGGTGTCTGCCTTGCAAGACGTGGGTAGTGTGGTCAGAGCATTTGCCAGTGAAGACTGAGGTAAAGAAGTCATTAAGAACCTCAGCCTTCTTCAAATCCAGGGTAGCCAGTTCTCCCGATAGCTTCTGGAGAGGGCCCACGTTGTCCCTAGTCTGCCTTTTATTCGCAATGTACCTATAGTATCCCTTCCTGTTATCCTTAACATCCCTAGCCAAGTTTAATTCTAAGTGGGCCTTAGCTTTACTAACCTGATCCCTAGTTTTCCAGACAACATCCCTGTAGTCTTCTCAGACAGCATGTCCTTGCTTCCACCTTTTATAAGCCTTTTTTTCCTTCAAATTTTCCTCAGCAGCTCCTTATCCATCCAAGGAGGTCTCCTGGCCCTCCTGCTGCACTTCCTTCTAGTTGGGATGCAACACTCCTGAGCTTGTAGTAGGTGATCCTTGAATATCAGCCAAGAGTCTTGGGCCCCCCTGTCCTCTAGGGCTGTATCCCATGGAACCTTACTGAGCAGGTTCCTGAAGATGCGGTCTGCTCTCTTGAAGTCCAGGGCAGTGAGCTTGCTGCACGCTCTTCTCACTGTTCTGAGGGTTTCAAATTCGACCATCTCATGATCACTACAACCAAGACTGCCCTGGAGCATCACATTTCCAACCAGCCCTTCCCTGTTGGTGATGACGAGGTCAAGCATGGCACCTCTCCTTGTTGGCTTCTCTATTACTTGCAGAAGGAAGCTGTCTTCCACACAATTGAGGAACCTCCTGGATTGCTTGTGCCGGGCCGTACCATCCCTCCAACAGATATCAGGGTGGTTGAAGTCCACCATGAGAACTAGGGCCTATGAGTGTGAGGCTGTTCCTCTGGCAACTCTTTTGCCATTAAGGCATTTGCAGGTGTTGAAGAATCTGATTTTTAATTCCAATGAAAATACTGTGGTACCCAAAAATCATGTGATGTTGGAGCATAGTTATCTCTCCGCTCTTTTTCCTTCTCAGTGTGGAAGTTGATACCTCAGCTGTAATTTGTACAGAGCACTCTCATGAACTCTTAGGTACATAAACTTTGTTCTTTCTTTTGCGCTAAACAAAATTATTACAGCTGTTTTCCTACAGCTCCAGGGCCAAAGAAATGTATTTCACCCCACTTAGCCAGACTAAAAATACATACCCGAATCTTTGCAGAGCCTCAGGACATATAGCACCTACCTCCAAGCAGAGGTCCTGAAGTAATTTGCAAGCAGAAAATGTCAGTAGTTCTGCATTGAGGGCTAGCTGGATATTCAGCTAGACAGGAAGACAGTGAGTAACTGGCACCTTTGGCATTCCATGCTAGTTTGCGTGGTCTCATAGACACTTCATTATCCAGCTGTCCTGTCCTCCTGTCACCTTGCTGCCACCACTGGCTGTAATTCCAGCAGAAATAGTGCACTTTTAAACTTCCTAGAGCTGTATGTGACCCAGCAGTCAGTCCTACAGACAATTGGACTGGGCAACAAAGAAATGTTGTTGTTTTTTAGGATCAAGGGAGTTGCCAAGCCCCATATCCTTTCCGTATGGGAAAGTACTTAAAATCTGGATACAGCCTAGCACTTTATCATCAGCTGAAAGGAGCCACATGTGAGTGTATCTTTCAGTATAGTTAGGTGCAAGCCAAGTATGTACCCACATGATGAAGTGCATGCTGGCTTCATAGATTGTAAAGCTGTTGAAGGTGACTAGGTTTCTTCAACCACAAAGCAGTCATGTCAAATGTATTTCACAAGTCCTCTGAGTTATATGGAAAGAATTCTGATCAGCACATGATGTCAGTTTAGAAATACAAATAGGATTTCATGGTACTTAAAATGGTTGCAAATAGTCATTTATCTCTTGCAGTGAAGCCAAAAGCTGGCATGTTACACGGGCAAACCATGAGTATGAGTGAGGTCTGCAGGAACTAATCTATGTTGAGGATGTTCTTACTTTGCTTTATCTTTTTCTTGTCTCTGCATTTGATTTTACTTCCACTGGGGTCAGTGGCAAAGTATTCCTTTAGATTACCAGAAGAGGAAAACGTAGCCTGTGGCAGTACAGGATGTTGTTTACTGCAACCGTCAATGACAGCTTCATCTTAGAACAAAAATGTGGGTGCAATTAAACATTACCTAGTAACATGTGTGATTATTTTTACTGGAGAGAATATTCAGTAGCTCTGCACCTACTTCATTTGATCCTGCTCTGAAGTATTACATACAAAGCTTGGTGACTTAAATAGTTATTTTCTCTGTCCTTGCCTTTCAGGCTTGATTATCTTGTTTGGTATGTTAAAATATTATAGAATCTTTCTAAGTGATCCTGAAAAAAATGGGTTGTGGTTTATCAAAGTGTTTGTTTTAGTGGTTGGTTGGCTAGCTAAGCTTGCAGCAGGTTTCTGTCTTAAAGAAGCTTCTGTCTACTTGTCCAGGTAATGCATTTTAGATGTTTTATTTCTGCATTATTTTCACATCACATACTGTGTTTTGATACTGGGGTTTTAAGAACTGGTGATGTTCGCACTGTTATCCTCCTTGACGATTGCATACGCAGACTGTCATTTCCAAAGTCATATTCACTCAGTCTTGACTTCTTGACTGGGGAGATTTCAGGCGATCCAGAGACCTGGAGAAAAAAGGTTGATTTTGTACTTTTCTGGTGCTTGCAATTGCTGAGCTAGGGTGTCAGTGGCCAAGTTGCCAAGCATCCCTGGGCTATTTTAGGTGCATTTCCAAGAAACTCCCCCCATTTCCAGGGATTTGTCCAATTTTACAAACCTGCTTTTCTCTAAGTATTGTGTATGTGGAAACACATGTAGAAACACATGTGATCTGTCTCTTGTCTTAATAGAGGGGTTTGCCTCACACTATGGCATATGTCTTTTTATTCATTGGTGGATTTGGTGTATGTCACTTCTCTTTAGTCTGGGTATTGCTACGTTTTGCAAAAAGCCCATGCAGGTTGCAGCTAGCAGTAGCAGACCTGCTTATATGTAGGAAATTGGAGAAAATATTCAGATAGACAGAAACAACAAAAAACCCCATGGTGTTCTGTTTTCTCTTCACGAGCAAAGAGAAAAATGACTGTTGTGGTTTAAGCCGTAACTCATGCAGTTTGCTCACTCACTCCCCCTTCTTTCTTCCCCCCGCTTCTAGAGAGATGGGAAGGAGAATTGAAGGAATGCAACTCCCACAGATTGAGATAAGAACAGTTCAGTAACTAAGGTATAACACAAACCACTGCTGCTACCACCAATAATAATAATGACAAGGGAAATACAAGGAAAGAGAATACAACCTCTCACCACCCGATACCAAGCCCCACCCAGCAGTGCAGTGCACCCCCCTCTTCCGGGTCCCTGCGCTTAGTTTTTACATCCTGAGCATGACGTGCTGTAGTATGGAATACCTCTTTGGTCAGTTTGGGTCAGGTGTCCTGTCTCTGCTTCCTACCGGCTTCCCCTCCTCTCTGGCAGAGCATGAGACTCAGAAAGTCCTTGGTCAGACTAAACATTCTAAGCAGTAACTAAATAAATCGGTGTTATCAGCGTTGTTCCCAGGCTGAAAGTCAAAAACACAGCACTGCACCGGCTACCAAGAAGGAGAAAAATGACTGCTACTGCTGAACCCATGACAATCACTCAAAACCAAGGTCTCTCTTCATTCTTTCTGCTTTGCTAGAATGGTGGAACTTCGAAAGGGAGTTTTGCCTGACTAAGTAGCATGGATAAATATCTAAAAATAGTAATACAGCCAGGGAGCAATAAAATTGGTGGCTTAGCAATATGGATCTAAGAACAGTCTTCTTTGCCACTTTGTGCCAAGAATTTATAATTTCTGCAACACTTACATTCACAGGAAGTTGTCCAGGATGTCTCTAAAGTTTTCAAGCAAAGCGTAAAACCTGTAGACCGTGACTGGTGAGATTAAGAATTCTTTTATTTCCAAAATGTGGAGCTAAGTAGCTGGTGTCCTGGGCAGAAATGAGTAATAGTAATGTGAGCTATTAGAGCATGAGAAATTAAAGTTCTGGTGAATAAACTCTTTTCAGAGAAATAATAAGTAAATATGGAGTCATTTTTATTGTCATAACACCAAAAGTGCAAAAAGAAACACTGAATTTAATGAGGAAAGGCAACACATTTTTTTTTCGCTACTACTGGTTCATTTTTTTCAGGAGTTGTTAATGACAGAGGCAGTAAACTGATGTTGGAAGCAAGGATTAAAAGGCCATTATTTCTACTTGTTACTCAAAATCAGTCAGCATCTATGTCATGGGCTCAGCAGCAGCAGTCATTTTTCTCCTTCTTGGTAGCTGGTGCAGCGCTGTGTTTTTGATTTTGGGCCTGGGAACAGCCTTGATTACACTGATGTTTATAGTTACTGCTTAGTGATGTTTTGGTCTGACCCAAGGACTTTTTGAGTCTCATGCTCTGCCAGGGAGGACGGAAAGCTGGGAGGAAGCAGAGACAGGACACCTGACCCAAACTGACCAAAGAGGTATTCCATGCCATAGCATGTCATGCCCAGGATGTAAAACGAAGAGCAGAGACCCGGAAGGGTGGGGGTGCACTGCTGGGTGGGGCTTGGTATCAGGTGGTGAGCAATTGTATTCTTTCCTTGTATTTGCCTTGTCATTATTATTATTGGTGGTAGCAGTAGAGGTCTTGTGTTATACTTTAGTTACTAAACTGTTCTTATCTCAATCTGTGGGAGTTGCATTCTTTTGATTCTCCTCCCCATCCACCCGGGAGCGGGGGGAAGAAAGAGGGGGAAGTGAGTGAGAGAGAGACTGCGTGAGTTAGAGAGCCTTAAACCACGACAGTTCTTTTTGGCGCCCAACATGGGGCACGCAGGGTTGAGATAACGACAGGATTAATAACCACTCATCACAATGCTGATTTATTGGCTCTCAAAGTTGTTGCTCTTGATTCTCTTGAGTTCATGGTTTCAGCCTGTTGTACCTTACTTACAGCTGGTATTTGTTATCTCAGCATTTTTCAGATATGGGTTTTGGGTTAAGGTTCTTGTTTCATTGTACTTTATTGGAATGGCTTGTAATACGGGCGGGCTCCTGTCGTGGGGGGGTGGGGGGGGTGGGGGGCAGAAAACGTCCTGGCCCTCGTCCTCACCTCCGTCTTCGTGAGGCTGTGGGGAACCAAGGGGGGTTGGTCCCGGGAGCCGCTGGCGGCTGAAACGGCCTGGGAGCGCAGCCCCGGGGATCAAGAGGCCATGAGCCCCCCCGCTGAGCACAGCCCGGCAGCTGCCGAGCGGCAAGAGGAGGTGGCTACCGAGCGGCGGGGGCAGGCGACGGCCAAGAGCATCCCCTGGCAGCCACCCGCAGATCCCTGTGAGCCTGAGCCCCAGGAGGATGCAGGAGACCATGCAGCACTTCCCAGCAAGGCAGAGGAGGGAGATCTGGACTTAGACAAAGAGCAGCTGGTGGTGAGAGAGCCGGCAAGCACAGCAGCTACACCAGCCCCAGTGACAAGTACAGCAGCCTCATTTGAGAGTTCTGAAGGGTTTGAATGGCCTTTGGGTACCCTTGTGACCTGCCTGCTGATTGTGATGGGGATCAGCATGGTGGCATGCATACAGAGTGTGTTTTACCCACAACCATTTTGTCTGATCCCAAGAGTTCAGCAGGGTGGGGTGTGGGCCTTGTCTGTGGTTACACTACGATGTAGGATGACCAAGAGATTTTCCCCAAAGCTGGACAGTCATGAGTGGCAGGGTGTGTGGGACAGTATGGGAGAGTATCTAGTCTGCTGGGCCCCTCCAGTGCTTTGGAAGCATCGGAAATGGAAGGCAGCTGTATGGAGTCCCCAACGACAAGCTGCAGAAACTGCTGGAGGGGAGGGTGAATTATTTTGAGCCTGGGGTGCCCATGACACTTCAGGCCATCAGGGCAGAGATGCAGCATACAGATGGACTCATGAACGAGGGGTGGACTTAGCAATGGACACTGTTGCCCAGGTTATTGACGAGTGTGAACACTGCACACAGCCTCCCCTGCTCTGCAAGACTGTTACAAAAGATGGAACCCGATATCATGGACTCAGCAGCTTTATAGGGATACGTCCATGCACTAAGGGATGATCTCTCTCCCTCTGTGTTACTGTAAGGGTGGTGAGGCACTGGAATAGGTTACCCAGGGAAGTTGTGAATGCTCCATCGCTGGCCGTGTTCAAGGCTGGATTGGACATAGCCTTGGGTGGCATGGCTTAGTGGGAGGTGTCCCTGCCCCTGGCAGGGGGGTTGGAACTAGGTGATCTTAAGGTCCTTTCCAACCCTAACTATTCTATGATTCTATGTGATGGTATATTGAAAATGTGGGATCTGAGCATGACGTGAATGGTATGGAATAAGGGGTGGATACTGTCATGGGTTCGTCAGCAGCAGTCATTTTTCTCCTTCTTGGTAGCTGGTGCAGCGCTGTGTTTTTGATTTTGGGCCTGGGAACAGCGCTGATAACACCAGTGTTTCGGTTACTGCTTAGTGATGTTTTGGTCTGACCAAAGACTTTTTGAGTCTTATGCTCTGCCAGGGAGGACGGAAAGCCGGTAGGAAGCAGAGACAGGACACCTGACCCAAACTGACCAAAGAGGTATTCCATGCCACAGCACGTCATGCCCAGGATGTAAAACGGAGAGCAGAGACCCGGAAGGGTAGGGGTGCACTGCTGGGTGGGGCTTGGTATCAGGTGGTGAGCAATTGTATTCTTTCCTTGTATTTGCCTTGTCATTATTATTATTGGTGGTAGCAGTAGTGGTTTGTGTTATACTTTAGTTACTAAACTGTTCTTATCTCAACCTGTGGGAGTTGCATTCTTTTGATTCTCCTCCCCATCCCTCTGGGAGCGGGGGGAAGAAAGAGAGGGGAGTGAGTGAGAGAATGGGCTGCGTGATTTACAGCTTAAACCACCACAAGCTAAGATCAGAAATTCTGCTAAAAAAGAAAAAAGGATACCTTGAAAGTTATTTTCCTCTTCCCAGACAGATGTAAGCAATCCATCAGCCATCATGGCTACTGAAGCAGGACAGGACAATTGCCATGGCTACTGAAGCAAGAACCGGAAAAAATTGTGTTTTTTGTCCTGTTCTAATAATGCACTTTAGAAGAAACTTAACACACTGCAAGGCTAAATCTGCACTCTTCATGCTAGTCAAATACTTATGAGAGACACCTCTTCTTATATTTACTGTGTTCTATCAGGAAATGTTACAAAAATGGCAAGGAACAAGCTCATCTGTTACCAAAATAAGTATTTGAGATCAGAATCTGTAGAGGAGTTAACAGTCTTTGCAAATAACATGCCTCTCACTAGCGAGTTCAAAGCAACTCTGCTGCTGAGAGATACATAAGAGATGTGTGACAGCTCTTTATGGCAGTTTGCATTAGGTTTGCGTAGCGAGGTTTTCGTATCGGAGGGGCTACAGAGGTGGCTTTTGTAAGAAGCTTCAAGAAACTTCCCCCATGTCCAATAAAGACAATGCCAAACAGATCTGAGATGGACCAGCCGCTGGCCAAGGCTGAGCCTGTCAGTGATGGTGGTAGTGCCTCTGGGATAATGTTAAGAAGGGGGAAGGTTACTGTGCTGGAGCAATTGCAGCCAAAGAGAGGAGTGAGAATCTAAGAGAGCAGCCCTACAGATACCAAGGCCAGTGCAGAAGGAAGGGAGGAGGTGCTCCAGGTGCCTGAGCAAAATGTCCCTTGCAGGCCGTGGTGCAGACCATGGTGCGGCAGCTGTGTCCCTGCATCCCATGGAGGTCTGTGGTGGAGCAGATTCCACCTGCAGCCCATGGAGGACCTCACACTAGAGCAGGGGGATGCCTGAAGGAGATTGTGGTCTCAATGGGCAGCCCAAGCTGGGGCAGGATCCTGGCAGGAGCTGTGGACTCATGGAGAGAGGAGTCCGCACTGAAGCAGGTTTGCTGCAGGACTTGTGACCCCATGGGGGACCCACACGGGAGCAGTCTGCTCCCAAAGGAAGCACCCCATGGAAGGGACCCACACTGGAGCGGTCTGCTTCTGAAGTATGTGGCCTATGGAAGGGATCAACACTGAAGCAGTTTGTGAAGAATTGCAGCCTATGGGAAGGACTCACATTGGAGAAGTTCATGGAGGACTGTCTGCTGTGGGAGGGACCCCACACTAGAGCAGGGAAAGAGTGTGAGGGGTCCTGCCCTGAGGAGGAAGGAGCAACAGAGACAACATGTGATGAACTGACCACAACCCCCGTTTCATGTCCTGCACTGCTGGGGCAGGAAGGGAAAGTAGAGAAAATTACAAGTGAAGTTGAGCCCTGGAAGAAGGGAGCGGTGTGAGAAAGGTTCTTTAAGATTTGGTTTTATTTAGCCTACTCTGGTCTGATTAGTTATAAATTAAACTAATTTCCCTAAGTGAAGACTGTGTTGGCCAAGATGGTAATTGATGGTGAATGATCTCTCCCTGTCCTTACCTCAACCAATGAGGCTTGCTTTATGTTTTCCCTGTCCAGCCCAGGACAGCAGTGGTAGAGCAGCTTTGGTGTCCAGCCAGGGTCAACCCACCACACAGTACCTGAGACCTAAGGTCTTGTTTCAAGGCTTGGGAAATCTGTACTCTTGCTGCAGTGCTGACAAAAAAAGCAGGTAACAGTATGTTTTGACCTGTTGACTGCAGCATTCTATTCACCTAGGGAAAAAGAAACCCCATTCTTTTTGATTCTTGTTTTGCTAGCAAGGCCCATATTGCTTCTAGGACTCACATCTTTTCTAGCTGCTTGAAGTCCCTTGCAATAAGCAGGCACTTTTTAATTACGTTGCCTTTTTTGAATACACAGAAATCTAGATAGTTATCTGGTCAAAGACATGTTCAGTAACATTGGCACTATCAGTTGTTTGAATTTGTAATTACTGTGCAGATGCCATAGAAGCTTATACACAGCAGAACAAGACAGCAGAGAGCTACCATCTCTGCCACAGAAGTTCATCTGTGAGCCAAATGCTTGGGACACGCTGATGTCATTAAATGAAGTGCACTTGTACTTCAGCATCTCTCATATATTTGGACTGTCTATGGCAAGAAGATCATTTAGAAGAAACATAGTGGTTTCATTTGGTTTCCCCTTTACAGTGCAGGATGCCAGTGCCAGGCTGTCAGTACAAGGATCACTAATTTGATGTGTAGAGAAGATTTCCAGTCTCCAGTGGAGTAGGAGGAGTCCTACAAGCCTTAAGGGCTCTCATCAAAAAGGTCAGGAGTGTTTCAGTTGCTCTCATCTACTCCTTTGGTGCTGTCAGTGAAGTGGGTTTGGTGACCTAGCTTGTGGCCTAGCATGATTTTTCAATGGCCAGGTGTCAAACACCAGCATCCATGGCCACTAGAGGACACTGCCAACAACCTGAAGATGTATTACTCTGGCCAAGCTATGTGCTTTTACTCTGAGATGACATTTCAAACAACGTTGAGACACACTTATTGCTAAGCCTCTTCTGAAAGGAAAAGTTCAGTTTCCAGAGCATCATTCAGAACGTATATTCAAAACAAAGACCAACCCCTTCCCTCTGCCCCCAGGCCCCCAGCTTACTGGATTTCCACATACCTGGCAGGGAATAGACAAGAGTTATTTCAGTTCCTTCAAAAATCCAAGAATTCCTGCAACATAATAACCTTTAGATAATTATTTAATAAAGTGAGATAGGTCCCTCTTGGCCTGTTTCTGGAGTGTTACAGCTGCAGTCTGTTAACAGCATCTTTGTGGATGGTATGAACTCACCAGTTCTTTGATTGCCACTTAAAGCTTCAGATGTAATTCAGTTTTGTGTGCTATAGATCTGAAGATTGCTGTATTTGATCTCTCATGGTGAGGGGTGGCATATCCTCTGATTTTATCCTTGACCATCCTGACTCTGACATCCCTTGCCCCATATGTTCTACAGCCATATTAATTAGAGGGTTTCCAGGTATTTTCATGTAAAGCATGAATCCAGTCTTGAGAAGCATATCTAAAAAAAAACCAAAAAAAACCAACCTTGTACAAACAGGACACATGAAAGCCAGTTATTTTGTTGATAGAAAAAATATGAAATTGTAAAAAATGCTAAAGGTGCAGAACACAAATGAGTGAGACAGGAGGTGTGCCATGTCATTACCTACATTTTGTAATTGTTATGCTTTCTCAAAGATTATGGAGGAGGTCAGCCACATGAATCTTAATGTCATCCTGCAGCGATTAATTACGGTCATGTCTAATCGCAGTCAAGAGTTGATAATGAGCCACTTGCCTCTTCCCATTCAGACATTTCTGTAGAGCATTTTGTCAGTGTGCAAATGGTGTCAAATATTATGCTCAACATATGAAGACATTTCACTCTGCAAAAGCAGCACCCTTAGTCACCCAAGTAGGAGGAAGAAGTTTTACATTACGTCAAGGAGACAAAAAGTAACGTAAATACACAGAGTGGAGGTGTTGTGGTCCAATCACAGAACACTTCCCAAAGAAACTGATAGAGCTGGCTGTAAGCAAGAAGATCTTCCATCAGGAGGCTTTCTCTAACACATGCAGACTGAAACATAAGAAATCTAAGTATGATCATTATGCAGACATACTCAGTATCTTCTCCAACAGCCCCCTGCCCCAGCTTCACTTGTTAACTTTATTAAGAACATTTGTAATGATGCTGTGTTAACAGTTACAATGCTACATTGACTTTCACTTCAAGCTGGCTTGTTTTAAGGGTGATTTTAAATTAGCTGCTTAACAATATATGGGGGAGTGGTGTCATAAATCTGTAAACTGAAAAAAATGAGCCATCTTGTCAGTGTGTATAAGCCTCAGAAAATGTAGTCGGTAACGAAACAGGTTGGTTTGAGATCTGCTGTCCCTGGGATCAGGGAAAGAGGTACTTTGTAGGGACTCAGTTGGCTACTCTGACATATGATGAGATATGAAAGAGCATATGTGAATCCTCAGGGATTTAAATGAATTACTGTTATTACCTAGGCTTTCTCTTGTATGTTATGTTGGACAGGATTGTAGGAAAGAGCAGAAGCTTTAACAAGCCAGTAGGGAGGAATCCTATCCTGCCCCTAATTCCCACTGGTACCAAAGACCAGACAAAATGTTGTGTGTCTCACAAGTTCATAAGATCCACAAGCACCTACCAAAGCTTGCAGAAATTATGATTAATTCATGCTCAGAGAAGTGTGTTCCTAATGGCATTACATGTACTAGTATGTATTTTAGGAACTGAAAATTGTCTATCAGTGGATCCTGAAATGGGACAATCAAAGCACTTTAGTCAGAGCAAGGGAGCAGTGTAATTGGCTTAAAAACTCAAATGAACTCTCTTGCCTAGTGTTGCATAACTGGTTCTAATCTCCACAGAGACCTAATTTTGGGATCCTTTGTAGCATTGTTGTATTTTAGCCTGCAAAGTTACAGGGGTACTTTTCATTGAACCTTGAGTGTGTTATTAAATATATTAAGATGTTATCAACTTCCTGATACCTAGTGGAGTATAATTTTATTTTTTATATGTTTTAAAATGAAAATGACATAATCCTTCAATTGTATGTGGTGTTGAAGGCATGCTTGAGCAATGTTTTAGATAAACAAAAAATCATAAGCACAGCATTCAGAAAAAGGCAGCTTTCAGTTGCAGCATTAGCTGCAGAGATGTAGTAACAATGCCATCTAGCAAGTTTATACCCTTCTGATATCAAACTGAAGAATATGCAAACCAAATGCTTTGAGCAAATGGGAAGCACTGCTGATTAAAACACAAAGCTATTGTAATCGGTCACTACTGTTTCCATTTGAAGTTTATGAACAGAGGATAAAATAGTCTTCAGAAAAGTGACAGTGGAGTGGGAAGAAGAGGTGATTTTTTAGTTATATCTTTGTGAAGTGAAGGACAGCAAGATGCACACATCTCCAGTGAAACTATACAGTAGCTAAAGAATGTGCTTTTGCAAACGTAGAGGTGATTAAAAGTCACACAAAGCATGTGTTGACGGCAGCAGGAGATTCCATACTAGATACATAATCAGTGACACCTTAAAAATTACACAGACAGGCAGAAGATTAGTTGCTAAAGTTTTCAGCAAGTATGTTTCACTAGCAGGTATTTGAGAGATGATTGAATTGCAAAACATTAGCTTTTGTGGATAGTAAGCACCAGTATTTCAGCTGTGTCTGATGGACTGTCATGAAGCTTGGCCGATTTACACCAGAGAAGGACGTCCTACAAACAACATTTCTGCAGTCAGATTAAAGTGAAAAGTTATATGTTCACTTATCTGTAGTAGAAGCTTATAACACAAGCTTTAGTCAGCATGACACTTTCTGCTCCCACTGCTATATGACTCGCCTCTATTTAACTCTTTTCACCAAGGAAGAGGCACATGTCCTGGCAGGATTAAGACAATACCCTCACAGCAAGGATGAGTTAAACTTTATATTCTTGGCACCTGTAAAAGATAATTGTTCACATTTCTACTTTGTGATCATTAAAGCTAAAAAGAGGGTAATCTTTCAGCTATACAAGATTATATGTTTACATATAGGGAATTAGAGATCATTAGGATTGGATTGGATTTTTTAGCAGACTGATAAAGCAGGCAAATTTTAAACTCAAAAGCCTTTATTAAATTCATTCATTAACAACTCATTTTGTGCTAATGGTTAGTACTTACACAATATTAGTCATCTCCACTGGATACCTAAAACGTTCGTACTTGACACTGATATCCTAAATCACCTCTGTGCATGTGGTACCGCAAATCTGATGCCATGAAGTCAGGGCTGATGGCTGAGTCCTTAGTGGCCTTGGTCATGGAGCTGGAGGTGATCAGACTTGAGGGCTCTTTGACAAGTGAGTCTGATCATAAATGGGCCTGTACTCTTCCTTCTCTGTCTCCTCCCTGCCTGATATATAGGCAGCTTGCCAACCTCTGAAAGAGGGATCTCATCTGTTTCTCTTACATCATACCTCTGGTCTGGTTTTGTCAGTCCTTCATTTGTATGCAGCAGGATGTCCTGCCTACTGCAGTCTTTTGTGTTTATCATGTCCTTTGGCAGCTTCTTGGTTGGATGCTTCCTGTGTGGAGCTATATGAACACTTGTTTACCCTGTTGGTGGTCACATTACTCAGACATGTATGTAAAATGCTTATGCATTGTGTATGGCTATGATATTACAATAACACAAAATACTACATGCTGCTATTGCTTCCACTTTTTAGTACGCTTATATTGGGTTCAAGGCAAGCTAATGTTAGTTATACCTTAGGTAGTGAACTCTCAATTTGTAGGTGTCACAAATCTCTGCTTTGACTACAATGGGCTTAATCTTTCTCTAAGACAAGGGTAATCATAGAATCATAGAATAATTAGGGTTGGAAAGGACCTTCAGATCATCTAGTTCCAAGCCCCCTGCCAGGGGCAGGGACACCTCACACTAAACCATGCCACCCAAGGCTATGTCCAATCCAGCCTTGAACACGGCCAGCGATGGAGCATTCACAACTTCCCTGGGCAACCCATTCCAGTCCCTCACCACCCTTACAGTAAAGAATTTCTTCCTCATATCCAGTCTAAACTTCCCCTGTTTAAGTTTGAACCCATTACCCCTTGTCCTCTCACTACAGTTCCTCATGAAGAGTCCCTCCCCAGCATCCCTATATGACCCCTTCAGATATTGGAAGGCTGCTTTGAGGTCTCCACGCAGCCTTCTCTTCTCCAGGCTGAACAGCCCCAACTTGCTCAGCCTATCTTCATACGGGAGGTGCTCCAGTCCCCTGAACATCCTCGTGGCCCTCCTCTGGACTTGTTCCAACAGTTCCATGTCGTTTTTATGTTGAGGACACCAGAACTGCACACAATACTCCATGTGAGGTCTCACAAGAGCAGAGTAGAGGGGCAGAATCACGTCCCTTGACCTGCTGGTCCCGCTCCTGTTGATGCAGCCCAGGATTCGGTTGGCTTTCTGGGCTGCAAGCACACACTGCTGGCTCATGTTCATTTTTTCATCGAACAAAACCCCCAAGTCCTTCTCTGCAGGACTGCTCTGAATCTCTTCTCTGCCCAACCTGTAGCTGTGCCTGGAATTGCTCCGACCCAGGTGTAGGACCTTGCACTTGTCATGATTAAACTTCATGCAACATGCCTATCCATTTGGGTGTAAGGAAAGGTAATTTCACCACATGGATACGCTGCAGGTGGAAACAGGGATAAAAAGCAACACTCCCGAAATGGTGTTTTGGAGTCCAGGGGGTTTTAGTGCCTGTCTTGAGACCAGATGCTGGTTTTGTTCATGATGAAAGAGAGTCTTGTTGAAGCAAGGCAATGGGGGCTAAAAGTATAGCATTGTTCTCATATGTTCAGCCCTTGGTGTGACTGAAATACTTGAGGAAGACAGACATCTTAAAGACAACATAAAAAATATACACACACGCATCCAAGTTCAGATCAATAGTCCCTAAAACAGTGAAGAGAATGAAAGGAGAAAAACTATAGGAAGTGTGGGTGAAATTTTGGTTTTTTTTAAAAAGATATTAGGATTCATTGCAACTCTGTCATCCTTAGATATTGTTTTAAAATCCTGCCTTACATGGACAAAAGGCCAGCTGAGACCACACTATTATGCAGTTGTGCTAGTTGTGTGCTTAATTTAGGCAAGATCTGGATGCATGGCTTATTTGTTTGGATATATTTAGACCAAAGGCATGGCACTGAATACTAGTACCATCTGGTACCACCTCTATACTTCAGACTGGTTTTAATGCAGACTTGTATGTTGGTACAAAATGCACATCCCTTCCTTTCAGAAAGGCCCAAAGGATAACTCGGTTCTTGTACATCTGGAAACTTCCAGTCATGGAGACTGTGATTCAAAGTTCAAATGGCTTGCAATGACTTAGGCTTTTATTTTAGCTAGTTCTGAAAAATGAACATTACTCTTCTGAAAGTACTTTAAACAATAAGCCCCCCTGAGTATCTAATTGGAAATAAACGCTCTGGATTAGGAACATCTGAAATTAAACATCGCCTTATATGAAATAGATAACTTTAATCTTTTTATGTCTTAATATAATAGAGAAAAAACACATGAGCACTTTCCAGAATGATGTGACTGAAGGCAATATCACAGCATGATGCAGAGAAATAACCAGTTCCTCAGGATAGCAGTAAAAAAAATATATTTTCTTTTCTCAAAGACTAAACAAAGGTATTCTTAATAGCTCTGACTAGAGGTGTAGAAAGAATGCAGGAGCTGCTAGTATTATCCATCTCGCAGGTATTGTAAGAGGAAGATATGACTGTTATATATATTCTGTGGAAACTCCCTAGAGAAAACAATAATGAAGGGAAACAAAATCCTCTCTGCTGTGTCAGCTCAGCCAAAATTAAAACAGATGCCAAATCATGTCGTTAAAAGAAACATTTTCCAAGACAACAGTAGTTCAGACCCCAAGTTACACCAAAAGTCTCCCTTTCAAAGGCTCTTGCAGCTGTTGTATTAACTCTTGTCATCCCCTCTCTCAAAGGGGAGGAAGAGGTCTGTAGGACAAATCTCTTAGTAGTTGTACAGATAAACAGAACAGTTCTAAGACAGCTTTTGAAAAGATGAGATGTTGTATTGTAAATTAATACCTAATTTACTCTGAGGAGGGAAAAATCATGTTACCCTTTTAAAGGAAAAGCTACAGGGACACTAGCATTAGAAAATCACAGTATTGTCTGATCTACAAAATATGCAACATCAGTAGCAAAACATGTGCTGTCGTCATGACACTTTCAATTAGAGGCTTCAGAATGGAGCAGGCAATAATAACCCATGTGGGAAGCAGAGGGTTTTGGGGAACAAAGGCTGTGTCTGGAGAGCTGCGTGGTCATTGCACAGGGGATTATCCCACTCAGTCAGTAGACAGCCAGGTCAGCCAATAAGTCTGTCTCTAAGTGATCAACTTTGGAGTACTTCTTTTATTTCCATCTAGCAGCTGTTCAGGTGAATTCAAAGCTTGTTCTTCCTTGTTTATAGTCCTTATTCCTTAACTGCTTGCACATAAAGGCTATGAGTTAGGAGCTCCTTCAGCTTGCTGACCCGTTTGACCTTTCTCTTGAATTTCCTGAGTATGTGCCTAGCTGTAAACAGCAGCAACTCAGTCATGAAATACAAAGGAAGAACAATATCCCTAGATTAATTTCTATATTTTTCATCCCACCAGGCACACAATATCCACTCTACTTCTACAGATAGCCCACAGATGTTTGGGGTTCTTTTCTGCAGGCCTTTTAAATATGTGACTTTCTTCTGGTTAAGACCAGCATTTGTATCATAGAATCATAAAATCATAGACTAGTTAGGGTTGGAAAGGACCTTAAGATCATCTAGTTCCAACCCCCCTGCCAGGGGCACGGACACCTCACACTAAACTATGCCACCCAAGGCTCTGTCCAGCCTGGCCTTGAACACCGCCAGCAATGGAGCATTCACAACTTCCCTGGGCAACCCATTCCACTGCCTCACCACCCTTATAGTAAAGAATTTCTTCCTCATATCCAATCTAAACTTCCCCTGGTTAAGTTTGAACCCATTACCCCTTGTCCTCTCACTAGAGTTCCTCATGAAGAGTCCCTCCCCAGCATCCCTATAGGCCCCCTTCAGATACTGCAAGGCTCCTATGAGGTCTCCACGCAGCCTTCTCTTCTCCAGGCTGAACAGCCCCAACTTCCTCAGCCTATCTTCATACGGGAGGTGCTCCAGTCCCCTGATCATCCTTGTGGCCCTCCTCTGGACTTGTTCCAACAGTTCCATGTCCTTTTGATGTTGAGAACACCAGAACTGCACACAATACTCCATGTGAGGTCTCACAAGAGCAGAGTAGATGGGCAGGATCACCTCCCTCGACCTGCTGGTCACGCTCCTTTTGATGCAGCCCAGGATGTGGTTGGCTTTCTGGGCGGCAAGTGCACACTGCTGGCTCATGTTAATTTTTCTTATCAACCAGCACCCCCAAGTCCTTCTCTGCAGGGCTGCTCTGAATCTCTTCTCTACCCAACCTGTAGCTGTGCCTGGGATTGCTCCAACCCAGGTGGAGGGCCTTGCACTTGTCATGGTTAAACTTCATCAGGTTGGCATCAGCCCACCTCACAAGCATGTCAAGGTCCCTCTGGATGGCATTCCTTCCCTCCAACGTATCAACCAAACCACACAGCCTGGTGTCATGGGCAAACTTGCTGAGGGCGCACTCAATCCCACTGTGCATATCACCAACAAAGCTGTTGAACAAGGCTGTTCCCAGCACCAATCCCTGAGGGACACCACTCATTGCTGGTCTCCAACTGGACATTGAGCCATTGAGCACAACTCTTTGAGTGCGGCCATCCAGCCAGTTCTTATCCACTGAGTGGTCCACCTATAAAATTGATGTCTCTCCAACTTAGAGACAAGGATGTCATGTGAGACAGTGTCAAACAATTTGCACAAGTCCAGGTAGATGACTTCAACTGCTTTACCCCTTTCCATCAGTTCCGTATCTCCATCCTAGAGGGCCACCAAATTGGTCAGGCAGGATTTCCCCTCAGTGAAGCCATGCTGGCTGTCACCAACCACCTTCTTGTTTTTCATGTGCCTTAGCATGCCTTCCAGGAGAATCTGCTCCAGTATTTTGCCAGGCACAGAGGTGAGGCTGACTGGTCTGTAGTTCCCTGGCTCATCCATTTTCCCCTTCTTGAAAATCGGGGTTATAGTTCCCTTTTTCCAGTTGTTGGGGACTTCACCTGACAGCCATGATTTTTCAATTATCTAAAGTTTAGACAAAATGTGCACCAAATCACCCAATGTAAGACAGGCCCATCAGAGGGTAAGGGTAACTCCAAGTAGGCTTGTCAGATTTCTAAGAGAGCAGTGCATGTAATACTTAAAGGATATCTGGATGACGCAGTGTTATGAGTGCAGAGGGGATGTACCAAGATACAGGCATATATAAATACATGCACGGAGTAAAACACATATTTTTCATAGGATGCACACTTGCTTCCAACTAAAGTTTTTTCCTGTGTGGTTGTAGGGTAAGTATGGGAATAGTCATATAATTTGAGAAGAAAACATACTTAAAATAATAAAAAAAAAAAAGTAGAATATTGGCCCAGCTGAAAGTAGGGGTTTTGTCTGGGAAAAGATTGTAGAAAGATTAAACCAATATTCAGAATTATATCGAGACTATCAGGATGGGAAAAACACCAGCCAGCTGTCATGGATGAATGGATAGGTAAGGTCATCATGAATTCTTGACAATACAGTTAGCTCAGGAAAGCAAGGACTGTGGAATAACAACAAGGAATCATGTTTCAACATAAGTATTTGGAGATTTCTTCATGAAAAAATCTAACTCAAGATCTACTTTAAAAATTTTTGTACATTTTGGGTTTGGTTTCTTTACTCAATGTAGCCTTCCTGTGCTTACAACATCCATCAAATTGTGCAAAACGCAGGAAGAGGCTGTAATGAAACTGCAATCTCTGTAAAGAGAAGTTTAGCAAGAATTAGTCAGTGGCCTTTCTTTTGAAATCAAAGAGATCAGAGAACTGAGAAAAAATACTGCAGTAAAAAATGGTGATTTCTACAGGGAATCTGTGCCTTATCTCTCTCACAGTGAATCTATGGTGAGCAGTCTTAATTAAATCATGTACGTCAAAATAAACACAGTACTGAAGAGATAATGGTGAGGGGCTATATTAATTTTTAAAAAAAGCTATCCTGTGGAAGGATTTTAATGAAACTAGTAATTTTCCCTTTTTGGTGGTGTGCTTCACCCCATGGCCAACCAGACACATTACTCGGCTCAAGTAATAGCCACTAGTGATGGTCGAAATGGCTGCATTTGGTTGTGATGGCTGCATCCGACTCATAGTGGCTTCAGGGGAGGCAGATAAAAACCCATTAACCAAGGGCTAATCTGAGCAACATGTGCCTCCCTAACCATAGTGTTGCTGGTCAAGGTCCAACTGAAGCCAAATTTGGCAGAAACTAACTTCTGTAGTCAGTATGCACGTATGACTGTAAGTCAACTATCTTACTCCAGAAATAGTGAACAGTCCAGGGCCCATTGAATTTTCCTGCATGGCAGTGGGCTGCATGCCAGGATTGTTCCTTGAGTAGGGAACCTCTCAAAGTTACTCCTCGAGATTAGGAGATTCTGTATCACATCAGATACTTGGCAAGTGAATTGGGAATAAGCATCCTGAAACTTTGAAATTCTATCCGAGAAGTATAAAGGATTGATTGTGCACATATAAACATTTAGACATAAGTCACTGACCAAGTCTGGGACTATGAGTGAATCCAGCTGCGCCTAGACTCCTCTCTGAGAAGGAGTTTAAAATGCAAGGGGGTCCTTTCTGAATCTTATAAGTCAACAGGAGGGTCTCCCTGACAGTTTGGTCTGAACATGTCTTCTGTGTAGTAAATAATCAAGTGTACCTTGTCATTGAATCTTGTTAAACTACTGTTTCATTTACCACCGACCTTCTTAACTGACTATTTTGCATCATTAAACATGGCTACTTCTGTTACAAGTGAAATGTGCCACTTCATCCATGACAGCTTTGCACATATCTTTTTGACACAACTTCAGGCTTCAATACTGTGTTGAAGGGGCAAGGTACAATTTTTTTATTATACCTTCCATTTTAGCCCTGCACGTTCGTGCACCTGTCCTCTGTGTTTGATATTTGCCCTTTTTTTCAGCAAAGTTTGTGAAGCATAGTAACAAGGAGCAGCAATTTTTTTCTTAAATGAAACCTGTTTCATAACTCTCCCCTTCTCTCCACTGTGGTGCCTCTAGCAATGTGGCAGCAAGCATGGTGCTGTATTTCAGTGGCCTGGATAGGCTGTGGTAAGGGGGAAAACAAGCCAGGAAAGAAGGTTACTGCTGACTGAGAAGCAGGGGAGAGAGCATGAATGAGAGCTGCTCCACCTGCATATGTCTTCAGGGCTGGAAAGGGATGGTGCTACGCTGCTGTTGCTCCTGCTTCCCAGAAAATTCATCCTACTTCAGGCACCCCAGTAGTTCTGCGTGAGCTCTAAGTGCAGCCACTCTGGAGGCTTGGAGAGTCCTCTACATAGTCATTTCATGATGCTGATGTGCCTTTTCACATCCTCTTTCTTCCTATTTGATTTAGTCCAGTGATTTCAAATGATGCCGTTGGAGGTGAGCTCCTTCAAGTGAGCATGAGCACAAGGGCTTCAGGTTTGCAGACTCAGTCAATGCATTGGGGTTTAAAGATGCTCGAAACTTCCCTTTTTAAACACGCTAGAGTACCTATTACATTGCCCTCCTAAAAGGCATTCTTGTCAAGGAACATGTACCAATCATTAAAGATGATTTGTCCTGAAGTTTTAGGTTAGGTCTCCTTTTAACAAAATAATGAGCGCTTAGGCTGGCACTGCGTCTTTTCTCATGCAATTTTTTTTTTTTTTTTAACCCAATGTGCTACACCTTATCTAGCAGTGAAGGAGGTATCACTTGCTTAAAAGACTGAATACTGGATTATGTATTGAGCTCTGGGTGCTCAGCCATGGCTGTAGGGCTGTGCAATGATAGACATGTCTCCAACCTGAGTTTTTGGTTTTGTGAAGATTATGAGTATCCTTCTTTCACTAGCCATCACAGCCTACACCTAAAGTTACAGGGAGTGAAAATAACTAAAGTTCACAGACATGCACCTCGCCTATATGCTAAAACTGAGCATAACCCATATTCTTAGTGTCATTAGATATCATCTGGAAAATGATGCGGATGCCTGTACCTGGAGACAGCAGGGCTGGCTCTTTCCAGGAGGAGGTTGCTGCCGCAGGCCCCAGTTGAGGCTTTGAGCTCCCTTCCTGGCAGAGCCACTGCCCAGCAGCATGTTGGCAGTCTTTTCACTACCTGAAATGCATTTACAAAGACCAGGCACATGCGCCACTTGCAATGTTCTTCAGGAAGGGAAAATATGTACCATCCTTTTCTGAGGAAGGATGGAAAAATATTAATTAAGACATATTTCAGCTGACTGTGAAGTTGCAATAATACATAGTGCATAAAGAAAATGAGTAAGCTTAGGAATGCCTGTCTTATTCTCAGCTATTGTTCCCTTTATTATTCTTGCTAAACTGAAAACAAGCAGTCAGAGATGATAAAAGATCCATAATGTTTTGTAATACTGAAGCTTAATGCATGGTAGAAGAAATGAAGACCTCAGTAAATTAATACAGAAAAGTTTAATAATTTCAGAAGATTTTATTAATTTACACTGTTGCATGTTATTTTTCCACCTTGAGTTCTTGTTTATTATGCAGAGGATTACTGAAGACATGGTGATAGCTGCGTGTTCAAAGAGATGCATGTCTTTGGAAAAAAGCATTTGTTGTTGTTACTGAATTACACTGGAATACTGGCTGTGGCAGGGTTTTGCAGCTCTCCTCAGTGACTAATGTCCCCTGGGGATCAAGCTGAAGTGTCCTGATACAGAAACTGGTGTCAGGAGACAAAGCTAAGAGGGAAACAGAGAGAGGGAGGGCAATTTTCATATGAAAATATGAAAATTTCATAATATGCACTGAGACTGATGAAACGAGGCACAAGAACAGACTGAGTACCCTTTGGTAACCAGGACAAACATAATGATTTTTAAACTCTAAAGTAAATAGCAACAGTTCAGCAGTGGCTATTAGTGCATGCAGAATAATGCTTTCTACCTGAACTACTATAAACCCAACAGTTTTCCAAAGTCCATTTTTTTATATTGACCCAGTGAAACTGAACTCACAAATTTTTAGTTCGAATATTTAATCCAACATGGGCTTAATGGAACCTATATATCTGGTGTTCCACTCCTTGATGCCTTTCCTTATCAAGGGATAAATAAGTTCCTGGAGATTTCTCCGGATCAGCTTCAAGGTAATTTTTAATCTATATGTAAATTAGGTATTAGTATATTATCTGTGGCAAGAATCAGCAAGCAGGTAAGGACAAGGGAGATTTGCAGAGAAACAGTACAAAAAGAAGACAAGTTCTTGTCCAAAAATTAGACATTGATGGAGGTGGTAGATTTGATTTGCTTTATGGACTGTTCCTATGGGATTGTTAGCAGTTAAGTGGTTTATTTTTCAGTACTTAGTAGGAGGGTGCCATTTTTCTCCTTTGAGACACATATTGTGCACTATTGTGTAAATCTATAGTTGTGTTCTTAATGTTGTCTGTTGTGCATAGTACTGTTACACAGGAGCCACCGTTACAATCACCACAGAAAGCAGTGAATGTGCCACGATGCTGCCAGCCCTTCAGGGAGCTAGGAACTGCTCTGCTCATGGCTCTGCTTTGATATGGTGCTGGGCAAACCACCCTGTGGAATGAAAGACCACTTGGTAGCACCAGCGGTCAGCCAGAACTGGTGTTACTGTGTACGGCAGCATTGCTGTGAGGCCTGCTGCTCAGTTCAGCTATAAATGAAGCACTATTTGTCTTGCAATCCTACTGTGTATGAGTACATTAAAAAGATCTATGATAGGCTGGTATGATTGTAGTAGTGGGAAGTTGTATGAATAACACAGCCTTTTCTAAGCACCGTAAATTTCTGGGGAGGAATGTGATGCCCTTCCTATAATATCACATGCAAAAGGGGAACTGTGCTGGCAGCAGGGCAGCTGAGCAACCTTCACCCCTGACCATCAGGGAAAGGTGGACAAATAAGGCCACTCTTACAGCCAGACCCAGCTCACTTCAGAGTCTCTGTGTGCCCTACCCAGTACTGTACAACAGTGGAGTGATGGGAGCCATCACAAACAGCCGTTGCCTCCTGCCCGTGAGTTGTTCTGGAGTTCACTTCCTTCTGGAAGCTACAGCACATCCTGTAGCTCTGTGTCATACAAAGATTTTGGCATGAAGCACAAGGTCAGTATGGCTTCCCTGAGGCATGACAGCAGTAGGATCCTATGCACTAGCCATGTGTGTTGAAAAATTTAATGGGTTAAAAAGACCTTCACATCTAATTTGCAGAATACTTGGTGTAATCATTCTCTTAATTCCACAGTTGTTCCATTTTCTGCATTGCCCACCTTCTGCAAAACTGTATAGAGAACTGATAGAGGAGAAAAATAAAAGGAGAGAGCATGATTTCTAAATCCATGTTGACAGATAGATCTTTCTAAAAGTGAAGGGAATATGAAGAACTATAGGGGTGTTTTTCCAGAAGTCTGCAAACAGATTGCAGTAATAGCTTTTAATATTATCCATTAGTGTAAATAGTCCTTATCCTTCCCCAATGTTTATTCTGCTGTGTTCAGAGAGAGTCACATTCTTGCTTGAAGCCCTTTTCTGGTTTTTGAAACAAGCTGAACTTCTTCAGTCCTCTTGCATAAGTTTAGTTCTCCATCACCAAGCTTAGAAGGGGTTAATACAAATAACAGAAGTGCAAGGAAGAGGTTTGGAGATGAAAATACATGGCCAAATAGTGACGGAAAGGAATAGGAAGGCTTTTAAAGTGCTGGATTTAATAACAGTCTTTCAGGCTTTTTGGAAGGAGCAGATTTCTTTTCAAAGGGCTCCAAGTGACAGACACTGTTTGTAGAAGAAAAGCATGGTGTCCCTCTGCAAGTTCTGGCATAGTTCTGTCAGAAAGTTTTCAAGTTTATAGACACAGGCAGATGTGTTCAGTTTTACCTATGCATCTCATTAAATCTGAACTAATCTTCAAGGTATGGGCATTAAGCAATCAGTTCATATTGTGACCCCTGCTAAGCCACACAAGGTGATCGGAGTGGGGCTGACAAGATTCAGTGGAGTGTCAGGGTGTGGATGGAATGCTACAGGGACCCATGCCTTTGTGCACTCTGGAGTGCTGATGTCAGGCAGGGGTGGGGAGAGAGGGCTTTTTTGGCTGGAGGCCATTCAGAAGACTGCTTGCATAAGGGTTATAACAAAGAAACATGCCATCTTGCAGCAGTGCTGACAACTGTATTATTAAGGGAGAGTAATAAAATTAGTAACTTGCCAGGTACCTTTTGTTGGGGAAAAAAAACCCACCCCAACTACTTTAAGCATCACTAAAGGATATTTATTTGGGAGTCTAGGGAACATGACAGCTTGTGGACCAGGGTCTAAATCAGCAAATGAGGTCCCTTGAACAGGATTCCTTGTTGAGGATATCAAGCTAGTGTGGTAACTTTGAAGAGATTTCTATTCTGCCCAAATTTCAGCTAATGCACAATTCCCACTGCATCAGAGTACACATTTAACACCTGATACAGCAAAGCACTTCAGTGGCTTATTTCTTGTTCAGTGATTTCCCTCCTTGAGTTGAATTTACTTTGCTGTTATGAACTGAAGAATAGCATAAGAAGCTATAACAAGTCAGCCTCCCTTTCTTGCAAAGCTCCCTGAGTATCTTCTTCAGCTTAGATACCTTGATTAAACAGATTCATTTGTGAAATTGCTGGTTGCATTGACTGGTCAGTCAGCTAGAAAGATTCCTGACAGGTTCATTATGTTCTGCTGCAGACTGATGCAGACAAGAGAATCAAAGAGCAAGAAGTATAATACATCTGATAACATGAAAAGACCTTAACTTGTAGTGTCTTAAACCTGAGTCTCCCTTGGAGGGGTTCTTTTAAGTGGAAGCACTTACGAACCTTTTCACTGGCTAACAATTTCAGTGCTTACTTTGTACAGTGAAGAGTGACAAAGAGCTGGTAAAATACAGTTTTACCATGTCACCTCTGTTTCAGCTCTCATTTGGATGAGCATTCGTGGAACTGGGCGCTGGAAATTTTGGGATCTGTACTTTTAAGAAGCATTTATTCGTGTTTACAGTACACCTTAAGACGCTAGCTGTTGCATGCAGCTGCATACCTATGTCGCACTGCAGGATCAGGACACTGAAATGTAACAGTGGAAAAAATCTGTACAATATTAATGCTGTTTGGTTTTTAGTTTAGATCTAAATATAAATATATTCTACATATGTGTTATATTAAAGCTAACTCTGGAGGCAGATTGGCATGATTGGGTTCACTCCTCTTTGTGCTTTGCTTGTGAGAATATTGCAGTACAAAATTCTCTGGCAGTGGTTGTTCTATACTGATTTTCCGTTAAAAGATTTATGCTCCACATCTAATGCAATGACTTTGAGAAGCAAACAGAACAAGAAAGTCCTCACATAGTTAGCAATAAAACCCAGAAAAAATATTACAAGTCATATTCAGTTTGTAATTTTTGACTTTCAATTTTTTGACTGTATTCAAACTGGTTTTATGCCTTTTTTTAATAATAATTTAAAAAATTTGAATAATAATTAAAAAAATTTAATAATAATTAAAAAAAGCATTCTATTGCACCTTTGAAAGAAAACAGAAAAATAATGAGATCCCAACCGTAGAAGCCGGTGGACTTTGACAACAAGCAAGCACACTTCAAAACAGATCTCATGGTGCTCCAGAAATTCCGTAAGCATTGTCAATAATCCTCTAAAGAGTACTAGCATCCTTTTTCAATCTCAGCATATTTCATCATTTGGGAAAGTTATGGCAGAGGTAATATCACCTAATAATATTAAAATAAGTAGGTATGAGGAGGATTTCCAGTATTTGAAACATGTACCATCCTGCAGGCCTTTTGTCATGAAATAAGTGGATGGCAAAGAGCCCATAAGGGTCTGTGTTATTCTTAACAGGATCCTCAGGAGATACTGCTCTTCTACTTTTCCAGCATAGAAATTATGTCCTTAAAGAGTCAGAGGGAAAGCTAATCCGTCATATTTAAGAAACAGAGAACAACTTCATTCTCACATTCATAACCACTTTTTCACAGTGAACGTAATCAATAAGCAACCATCCCAATACTGGTAAAACTACAAGAAAATGAGAAAGATTGTTTCGGTCTAGTTTGTTTCAGATCAGTTGCTCTTAAGGGGGGTTGTTTACGTAGTTTGCGTGGTGGATGTGGGTGAGCAGTGTCAAGAGCTCTTCCTTTCTCATCTGTCCCATCCAGTCCAATCTCCTGTCTCAAGGAGCATCATTTCAGGCTGTTCTGGCCCAGTCGTAGCTTTCCCAGTTCTCCTCTCCTTAGGTTCAGCCATGACAGCAGCTTCTGTTGAGGGTCTTACACAATGTTCCCCGCTAGCACCTTCCTCCCTAGCCTCCGTTAAAAGATCTGTCTGTCTGGGATGTGCCCCCTGCTTCCCTGACTGTCATGGCCTCCCACAAAGCTGCAATAACTTTCAGTTCCTGCTGAAACCACTTGGCTGTGTTTGTAGTCTTTGCCTGTAGCTGTCACAGAAGAGCAACCCTAACACAGAAGAACAGCCCCAACACAGAAGAGCTCAGAGGCAGGGTCTGACATCCACAGCAGGAATGGGGGAAAAAAGCAAACAGAAAAACTTGCACTGTATCTCTGGCTTGCCACAGCAGCTCAGGAGAGGCAGAGACAAAAGTATGAAAGGAGAAGAATTCAAGGACAGTGGTAAATGTTCATCTTCTGTGTGGGAAGGACTATCACAGCTCTTTCTATAATGACCAACCTACCTTAGCTGACAGGAGGCAGTGGCTCCAGCCATCCCTTCAGTGAGGTGCTTACTGTGTCTATTGGATGGCTCTCTGTTTCCCAGCCAGTGATGTAATAGTCACTCCCCGAGATCAAGCCTCAGATGCATTGATAACAAGAAGACTACAGTCAGCTGCAGTGAGTGAAACCAAGTCACTTTGAGGTAGGTATCACCATGGAAGTACTTGTTCTCTCCATCCCTGAAGGGCAGGCCAACAGGGTGGCAGCATTAAACAGCAGTAAGGAGAATCTGTGTGGACATCAGGTGTAGTTTCTAATATCCAAGCCCTGGAATAAACCACCTTAGAATGCTGCGGACTCTGCCCTGGAGTCTGTGGGAGCAGGTTGGTATTCAGCTGGCTGAAGTGACTGTGGTGGTGCTGCTTCGGCTTCAGAGCAAGGGAACAACTAATTTGATTGCAGCTCCTGCTAGGTTGTATGATTTCACAAGGGTATTGCCATGCATAGAAGAAAAAGAGGCTCTGTAATATTGCAGATTATAAAGTGTTCCCACTGGAACCATGTCTAATTCCACCCCCTTTGAAAAAACCCACTCTAAAAAAACTAGCGAAAAGTTGAACCAAATTCTAGAACACCACTGAGGAAGGAAAGCTGAGGAACTGATGAAGAAATGTTGTCACTTTGGAGAGGAGTGTGACAGAATGTTTCACTGCACTCCAGAAGAAACAGCAAATTTTTCATCTAGAAAGGCACAAAATTCAAAGGCTCAGCAAGTGAGATGAAATGGTGGTTTGCTAGCTAGCAGTCTGCAAAAATGAAGGCAACAGCATCAATGAATCTACTCAGGATTTTAATTTCTGGCTATGTTGAATATTATATTTATTTGGAACTTCATTGCAGTACTAGAATTATAGCCCCTCTGCTTAAAAATTACAGTCTCCTGCCCAATAATTTGAGACTATTTCAGAACAGGAGTAGAGAATGAAAGCTCTGCAATACAGATCATTACAATCAAATGGTCCTGAAAGGAGCTGTTAGACCTTTAAGTGGCATTAGGGCTCTTAATTCAGAAAGAAAGAAGTAAAATGAGGATGGGAGGAACAGATTCCCAAGAGTGGAAATTTCAGTGTTTCACCTTCAGAAAGAAAATAATGAGTTGTTTGGCAGGTATTATTGCCCAAGACCCTTACTTATAGTCTTTTTCTATGTTTAGCACAGAACTGAATATCGATTCATATTCTCTAAGTAATGCAGTCTTGCTAAGAAGCATTGATCTTGGTTAAATGACATTTAGGGTTCAAAAAATCAAGAGTACTCAGAGATGTCTTAATAAAGCAAGGTCAGGAAGGAAGTGAGGCCTTTATAGCAGACTCCTTTTTTCCACTTATGCATTTCAGACCACGACTGAAATGTAATAACTTTTACAAGCGGAATATTTTGTATTAGGAATTACAGCAGCTTCAGCACGGTGTGTGCAATGCCGAGAATCTCCCCGCTCACACCAGAAGGGGTCACTGTTGAAAGATAAATCCGCTTCACTAGATCTGCATTCAGAAAGTACAGCTACCTAACCCTGTACCTACAGAGTAATAAAAATACACGTAACTGCTTTTCTCCATCTTCCCAGTGTATAATGAAATAGCTCTAAAATGTCCAGTCTTAACTAAAACTTATGCTACTGGCTTTAAGAGGAATAAGTGCATGTTTAAGAACTCCAGATGAAAAACTACCATAGCCCTGCCCAGGTCTGGAATGGTTGATTAATGGTTAGAAAATATTTGTACAGAGCTTAGAAATGCTGAATCTATATAAATGCTAAATGCTAAGACATTAAATGCATGCATCAATATTGCAACCTTTTGTACATGGAGTTGTATATGATTCTTGTCTGCAAAGTGGTCAGGCAGCAGTGGGAGGTAATTCCTGTATCCCAGAACAAAGAAAACACAATAGTTTCAGTCTGGGAAACATCTTTTGAATCTACACCAACATATATTTATGCAAGAGTTTGGAAGGGAGGGAAGACAAAGATCCTTAAAGTGATGTAACTTATTAAATGGGGTTTCATTGGAAACTCTGTACTTCACATATTTTAGTTTCCCTTTAGTTGTCATAGTTACTTGACATCACTGACTTTGGTAACAATGTGCTGAGGATGAACAGTTGTTCAAAAATCAGTGGCCAAATAGAAAGCTCCAAAAACATTAAAGAATTTCCTCAGAGATTATAAATTCAGACTCCTGAATTATCTTTCCACTGAACATAGTATATTGCAATGGGAAAAAACCTTTCAGACATGAATTACATTGCAGTGATTGAAAGTCCCACACAATCTAGTCTAGTAAGTCATTCCTCTAGGAACACTTAAGAAAATGTGGGCAGTTTTATGACATTTTGGTCTTATAGAATGAGCAGCAAGTAGCCTGAGGCCAACAGAGACACAGGGCAGTGTGATGCCTTGCTGTGGGCTTGTCCCACATGTGTAGGAACATGAGAAGGAACATCTGTCCTGGGCTCTGGCTGGAGGAGGAGCACAACTTTTTCTTGGCTAGAGGTAGCGAAATGGGATGTTGAGACAGAAGGAATTCCAGTTTGAAATAATAGAGTTGCAGAAACTCTATTATTTGCAGAAAGGAAAAAGAAGTTTTAGAAGGTGTTGTGGTTTAAGCCTCTATAACTCGCGCAGTTTTGCTCACTCACTCCCCCCTCTTTCTTGCCCCCCACTCCCGGAGGGATGGGAAGGAGAATCGAAAAGAATGCAGCTCTCACAGGTTGAGATAAGAACAGTTTAGTAACTAAAGTATAACACAGACCACTACTGCTACCACCAATAATAATAATGACAAGGCAAATACAAGGAAAGAATACAATTTCTCACCACCTAAAACCAAGCCCGACCACGCAGTGCACCCCCACCCTTCCGGGTCTCTGCTCTCTGCTGTCCATCTTGGGCATGACGTGCTGTGGTATGGAATAACCTCTTTGGTCAGTTTGGGTCAAGTGTCCTGTCTCTGCTTCCTCCCGGCTTCCCTCCTCCCTGGCAGAGCATGAAACTCAGAAAGTCCTTGGCCAGACCAAAACATCACTAAGCAGTAACCGAAACACTGGTGTTATCAGTGCTGTTCCCAGGCCCAAAATCAAAAACACAGTGCTATACCAGCTACCAAGAAGGAGAAAAAATGACTGCTGCTGCTGAACCCATGACAGAAGGACAAGTTAATTTGGAGGGAAAGAGAAATACCAGCATAAGTACTTGAAAGAAGAAATGAAGGTAGTGGGGTTTTCCTCATATTGTTTCTCTTTTTGAGAAGATGGGCCCAAATTTTATGATGCAAGCTGTCTGCTTGTCCAAAAAAAAATACATCTGTGTTGGTTGATTGTTTAACACCCTCATGAATTGTTTGTTGAATAGGAATAGTACTAGTCACATCTTCTGACGTGGAGACATCACCTGCAGTTTATCTCAAATACAGAGCAAGAAAGTTTACCCAACTTGCCTGTTTTTATTGCATTATTATTATTATTACCAATTATGCTAATTTTGTCTGTGATAGCACTTGTTCTGCGTGTGACACCATGTAGGTGTAGTCTCTGTAAAAAGAGCCTCCCCTTAGGAATTGCTTCAGCATTCACCTTAATTGAGATGAATTGATGTTCATAAAGTAGAAATGGCTACAGTGAAGTAAACAGAAAACAGATTTTTTTTAATTTAATTTTTTTTTTTTTTTTATAAAAAGGGTTCATATTCATATTGTTTGGTAATCTTCTGCATGACTAGTTTTGTGCTTGTGTGTTGGTGCAGGTTCCTTCATCTTGGCACATTTCAAATTTCTACAGCACCATGTGCTGCTTGCCTCATTACACAGGAGTGATCTATGACAAGCAGACGTGTTTATACACGCCACCATTTCCAGGACCTTGGAACTGGCAGCAAAAAATAGCATCTTGTACACAGTCTGTTTCTCCAATTCTCATGTGCTAGCTTGATCAATCCAGTTGTTTCCCTTGGACTTTTCAGATACAGAAATAGATCGTTATAATATGTTCAGCTGATGCTAAGATATGCCAAGATCCCTACTTAAAAGAGCAGGGTTCATTTCACAATTCATATAATACTCATGGTAGTGCTTAGCAAATAATTGCGTATCATTTGACATTTTGAAATCGAGATCCTCTCTCCCAGAGAGATGCTGCAGCATAAACAAAGTTTATGAGTTTGGTACAGAAATTATTAGGTAAAAAGCTGTGATCTGTGTTAGGTGGAAAAGCACGTTATGTGGGCCCCTACTTGCCTTAAAATTTAGGTCAAAATTATCTCCAAAAGGCCCTGAAAGTATAACAAAGGAGAAGCTGATTAAATTTTAGAAGGGAACTGACAACAAACCATGCCTCCACCTGCAGAGCACTAAAAGGTCTGTTCAAGCCACCATGACCTGACTACAATCTGGGGCCAAGGTGATGCGTCTAAAATGAGAACAAGTAAATACTCTCAAAGGTGCTCAGGAAATGAGCATCTAAGTTAATACTGTATGTGCTTTTCTAAAGAAAACCACCCTACTTATTTCAAAATGCATACTATAGCATATCTGTGGCTGCTATAGCATAGCTGCTGCACGATTACTGTGTATTAAGATTTTAAAAAAATGATTAGTACTTGAAATACTGTATATTGCAAAGCTGGCCTGTTTTGTAAAGTGAATCTGTCACTGCATTCTGTCCTCTCTCAGATTTTGGATGTGTAGCTGACAAAAAATAATACTAAATACAACCAAATGTCTGGATTACAAATAGCAGGCTTTCATTATGATACATTCTCAACTCTTTATCAGTTTTCACCTATAATTTACCATATGTTTTTTATGCATGTCATACTTACATAGATATATGTGTGCAGGTGCTTATGTGCATATATACATATAATATTTATGCAGAAAAATTGCCTCATTATCCAAATAATAATGTGAAATTTATTTGCAGATTCCTTTAGTTCTTGTTTTGAAATTTTTGCCACTGGTTTTCCAATAATTGAAATAATACTGTGAAGTTCTAGTTATTAGCTTTTCTCTCTTCCTGAAAGCAATTAGGAGCACAAGAAACATTCTTGCCAGTACCCATGTCAGCATGTTAACCTGGCCTGGCCTCAGGTCATTTTGACAAGCAGCGTATTGCTCCTCTCTGTGATGGCATTGCAGGAGATGGCATCAGGCAGGCACCCACAAGAAACAGACCACCTTCCCTATTCTGGCGCACATGAATGAAGTACGTGCTGCAACAGTGGCATGCTGTGTGATTGGTTGATATCACAGAGAGATTGATGACCATGAGAAGCAAAACTCCTCTCAAGGGGTCAGGAATATGCTAGGACTCCTTTGCTTTGCAGGACTACTTGAAGGAAAATTCCTCTTCTGAAGGAAAATTATATTTTACTGCAAAGCTACTAACATGGTTATGGTGTTGGGAAGGTTTCTTTCATTCGTGCCCAGGGCAGAGCGGTTGGAACTAGTTGACCTTTAAGGTCTCTTTCAAACCCAAACCATTAGATGATCGTTACAGGATTCTTTGCATTCATCCTGCATCAGTATCATATGTTCTAACAGAACTAGATCGTGACAGTCCAACATGTCTTCCTACTCCAACTCAGATATAGCTGCAGCTCTCTATCAGTGCAGATGAAAGGCACCCACTGTTTCTGCTTCCTTGGGCAGGCCTCCAATGGGAAAAGCTCGTCTGAGATGGAAAATACTTCTGCATTTCTCCATGTCCAACCAACTGCACTCAACAAAAGCAGATTTACCAGTTTAACTTCTTAGACCTCAGAGCTTTGCTGAAAGACATTTTGCCTCTAGCAAGTACAAGGACATTATACTCTCTTAGGTTTATAGGGCAGACTTACCCATTCAAATGTGGTTACTCCAAAACATAATTTTGGGTTGTACTATTCAAATGGCCATCAAATCTGATGAAACCCAAGCAGACTGCATTGTGCTATGAACACAGCTGCTCTCCATCATAGGTGTGTGTGGGTAAATTAGTCACTGTGATCTGTTACACCCTCCTAGCAGCTTAAAGGAAAATGCTACTAATTTTTTTTATTAAATCTAAAATCATTTTAGGATTCTTTCAAAGCAAGCCTTCTTCTCCACGTTAGCTTTCTGTCATGTGAGTGGTCCAATGAGCAGAATATTTGAGGATTTCTAAATTGTATGTGCACTTATAACTACTTCACAGATGGCATTGTATATCGCTCACTTTACAGCTAGGAGTTGAGAGACAGAGATATTGAATGAGCTGCTGTAATTAAACCAGCAAAAATGTAGAACTAGGTATGAAGGTAAGAGGTCTTCACACGCACTCCAGTTCCTGAACAGCCAGTATGTCGTTTTTCCCTAGGGGCAATGATGCAAATGACACTTAAACATAGATGCAAATACAGCATCATTCTTCCTTGTGTGGAATTGAGATGCGCTGGGGACACTATACATTAGTATGCTCTGATCTTCTCTCAGAAATAGACTTTCACCTGTATTTAAGATGATGATTTGATATTTTCTTTGTTATAGAAAAAATTTCACCCCATCTGAAAGTACTCAACATCACTGAAAGAAACATCCACCGACTGGTAACTAACTATTCCTACCTGTGGGCAGAAGAAGATTCACTTTTCATTTTCACAGCAGATTTATGTCAGTAAAGGCAAGCAATAACTTCTTTCTCCACCACCCAAAATAATACCTTTGAAGGAAACATGCAGACTTGCTCTATGAAATCACTCTTCTGTCATGTTTATTCTTTCTATCCATGCTCAAAAGTGAGTCACTGCTTTAACAAATTTAGTTCATATTCTGTGCTTATTATTGAATGGGAGAATACCATGATTTGCCATTTTCAATGGCAACGTGGTATAGTTGCATCCTTCACTGCAAAAATCTTTATTTGAGCTTTCTGAAAAGAGTTGCAGAGAGGAACTCTTTCAAAATGGATGAAAACTTGAGTACTAAAAATATGTTTTCTCCCATTTAGGTAAGTGCTTCTAGCTGGATCTGTAATCTTACTACAAACATGGCAATGGAAGAAGTTCCCAACAGAAAAAATAGCCCTACCTTTTTGCTCATAGTCCTGCCAATTCTGTAGTTTATACTATGTTACATATCTGAAATTCAGGCAGGACCAAGCTCAATTTAAGAGGTAATTAGAGAGCTAAGTGTCAGCTAACCTGCTCAACCCTATACTTAAAACTCTCAAGATCTCCTTGTCAAAGAATAGCCAAACATCTCCTCACCTAAGATACGCAGAGAGCTCATTTCTGCTCTGGGTAATTCCTAGTTGAGGAATTCAGTGGTAAAGAATTAGTACTTGCTCTGCCAGAATACCTTATAATTATCTATGTAAGCCATTACATGTACACAGGTAGTTTCAAGCAGTGCCTAATATCTGTGGTCTTTACAGTTAAACCAAGGCTGTAATTTTTTGCCCTTCTTTTTTTTTTTTTTTCTTTTTCCCTCTTAAACAGTTCTGTATTATTTCACAAAAAAGGAAGCAATTTAATAAAGCGTGGAAGACTTGTATAAATGAGCCTCACTCATGCAAAACTCTTCCTGATGCATCCTTTATAACACTCAGGATGAAAAATTCTAGGCAGGTTTATGAGGCATTTAAATGACTGTCCACATTCATGACCTAGACCTATGCATACAAAGGGGATGGAGTTTGCAGTAGATGAGAGATTTAACAGTGCAAAAAGCTCCCAAAACCTAGTTTATTCCTCCCAACAAACCCACATACTTGCAAAGCAAGTCTCTTGGCGGAGAACAAGGAAGTATAAATAACCTTGGTTTTCCATGTTCTCCACCACTGTGATATGGAGCACAGCCCATAAAACCTGTGATGTGTTATGTTCAGCAACAATTCAGCTGGCATCCATATGGTGCACAGTGGTCTTGCTAGAATGGGCAGAAAGAACAGAGGGAAAACAGTGGGAGCACATAAGAATGGAAATAAATTACCTATGTTATCTTTCCACCAGACGTAAAACAAGGAGTTGAGGCAGATGGCTGAAGGTACCAGCTCTTTTCTGCAGCAGTAGTTTTACATGTCTCACTTGCCAGTTCATAAAAGGCAGAGAAGTAGAGGTGCTAGGGCATGCCATATGTAATTGAGGATGCAATTCATTTGTAGATGTCATCTGCCACTGAGCAGACCTTTCTAAAAAGGGTAGAAGACCATGATCTTTTTGGGAATACAAGTTAAGGACAAATCCTAACTAATTATAAACAGGCATGTGAAAACAAGAGATAAGTAAATTTTGGAGGAAAGGCCAATGGAAGACATGCAAACAACATAGAGTTACCCGGCATGGGTTCAGTGCTCATGCCAGTTTTACAGGGTGCTTAGGGAGGTTTCGTACTCTGTATACTATGAGCATCCCAACACCTTAGCAGAATCATAGAATCATAGAATAGTTAGGGTTGGAAAGGACCTTAAGATCATCTAGTTCCAACCCCCTTGCCAGGGGCAGGGACACCTCACACTAAACCATGCCACTCAAGGCTATGTCCAGTCCAGCCTTGAACACTGCCAGCGATGGAGCATTCACAGCTTCCCTGGGCAACCCATTCCAGTCCCTCACCACCCCTACAGTAAAGAATTTCTTCCTCATATCCAGTCTAAACTTCCCCTGTTTAAGTTTGAACCCATTACCCCTTGTCCTCTCGCTACAGTTCCTCATGAAGAGTCCCTCCCCAGCATCCCTGTAGGCCCCCTTCAGATATTGGATGGATGCTTTGAGGTCTCCATGCAGACTTCTCTTCTCCAGGCTGAAGATAGTCTTAGATACTACAGTAACAGTACAGGAAGAACTGGAAAGTGCTGATTGACAGAAAAACAGCAAAAATTCTGTTTTTAAATTAAAGTTTGACAGATATCCATCATGAGATAGAGTCCAAATATTCATTGTTGTCAACATGAAGTGTGTATGGGTTTATCTCACAGTTGCACCAACAGTCCTGTCTCACATCATGATGGTGAAACAGTGTCTTGCCAAATGAGCAGGTCGAGCTCTCCATGCACTCATACCACTTCTGTTTTGTCGGGTCCAGAAAACAAGTTGCTTGTTCAGCTCCAACAGACCTGACCTGGTGGAAAACAAATTCACCCCAAATAACTAGCTTTTATATTTAAAGCATTAAAAATTTGCCAGTGGGTCATCTTACTGCAACAGTTCATTTTCCAACTGTATATATGGAGACACAATGCAATGGAGGGAGGGAAAGTATGTAGATGGAGGAGTTGGACTGCATCAGATTTCAGAAACCACTTAAAATTATCCTGAATTGTGTTTAAAATAAAACTAAAGATAGGCCAGTGATGGACTGCCACAGTTGGCTAGACATGGGGAATCACCAGCATTTACATTTACCAGTTTTTTTTCCGCCTGTGTGAACCCTCTTGTTCCTTATAGGTTTTGTAATACCTTTTCCTGGACTCTTTCTACTGGCTAGGAAAGAGTTGTTTCACTCTTTTGTGTTCTTCATGGCATCATAGTTATCAGGTATAGCTCTTATTTTTTTAGCCAGTATCATGATTTCTGCTGTTGCTGCTAAATAAAAACGTGCATATGGACATTATTTTCTTATCTGTCTCATTAGTTACACCAGTAAGAGCAAATTAGGCATATATGAGGATGCAGTGTTACAATCATCTGCTATAATTAGTTTCAGGAGTTCCCAACGTTGAATTTAATCTACCTCAGAGTCACAGCAAGCACTGCTTCAAAACTGAAAGAAGCATGATGGCTGTTTCTTTATATAGTAAATAGTCTATGCTTGTTATGCTGTAAATAGCTCCTCAAAACTCCATATCTTAAATGCATTTTTTTCCCCCTCAGGGACTCTGAAAGCAATGAATAAATGCATTATTTGACTTGTCAAAAACTGGTTTTATGCCTTAGACACATTTTGTTCAGTTACAGGCCCTTTTCTCTGGCTGTCCATACTGTAATATGATAGACACTTAGTTTGGAAGGGGACCTGTGGAGATCCCGGTAGTCCAGTGTCTTACTCAAAGCAAGGCTAGCTTCAGAGTTAGGTCAGGTTGCTCAGGAATATTGTTGCCGTGTTTAAGAATAGCGTGCACCTAAAATGATAGGGATAGCACATTAGATTTGAAACAATGTAGTTAGTGCCCTAGTGTAGGGATTAGATGGGCATATCCTAGAATTGTCATGGGGTTGGTCTCATGTCTGGAGCATGGATAAACTAGCGGAGAGTTCTCAGATACAATTAACAAAACTAAATGTCTGTCTTCTGAAAAAAAGGCAAAAATTCTGGACAAAATTTAAAGAAATTGCAAGGATGTGAATATTTAAGTTATAATAAAGTGGAATGGGAATTTGAGATATGACTATATGAAATTAGGTAAACTTTTAAAAGAAAAAAATGGGCAAAGGATTATCAAGAAGCCATAGCTACTAAGGCCAGGGAAATTGAACTCTGAACTCTGAGGGAGAGGAGTGCTCTCATGACAATGATAGTGACAAAAGCAAACCCAGCTATAAAATAATCTCCAGGACAATAAATTAGACAGTCAGTTCACTTTGTTACCTTCTACATGTTCATCCTAGTCATGGAAAAAAGTGAAGAGGAAGATAAAAAAAGGAAAAAGAAGTAAAACACAAACCCAGATTATTTCCATCAGGGTGAGACCTTTACATATCTGTGGTCAGGACTGTAAGATTGCTTTTTAGTATAATATAACTGAGCTGCTGCCTGCGCCTCAGAGATGTTTTGATTTATGTCTCTAAAGTTAGAGTAAGTTTACAGCATAGGTACATCAAATCTTGCTGTCCCATGGCTGCATGTGTGACATTGAGTTTGACTTTTTAGATGGTCTGAAAGCCTTTTGCACGTAGAAACAATGGAAAGGAGGAGCAGGGGTAAAAGAATCCCATCAAACTCCAGCTTCTATTCTACTCAGAATAAATCATAAAAGCTTTCCAGCACATGCAGACACATTTATTTAACCACTAAAATGAAACAACTACGTGAAACTTAAGTACCAAATGCCTTGCACCCAGAGATTCTGTTGGAGTGTTTTTATACTAGTTGAAAGGAGAACAAGTCTCAGATGATCAAGTCAGAGATGTAATACGGCTAACAGTGTGTCAGAAAGGAGGCTAATGATTAAAGTGATGATATAGGCATTTAGGCAGGTGGTGTCTTACTGAAGCAGGTGTGGAAACTATGTTATTAAAGGTTTTGAAGTTGATGCTAGAAGATGGTGGAGACATTTATAACAGGAAAGATTTGTGGAATGTTAGCGCTCCTTGAAGACTGCTAAAATATATAGCAACAAACACACACCAGATGCACTACTTAATCTCAGCCTGGTGTCCTTCCAGATCCCTTGTGCAAGTCTAAGCTTTGTGGTCCAACATAACAAGATCTGCACAACCCCTCAGAATAGATGGGTTGTGTTTCTGAAGTATGCTAAATATTAGGAATTCTCTCACTTTTTATTCACATTAGTATTCTCTGAAGTGAATATATGAACTTAGCTGTGCCAAACCTGAGAGGCAGCATGAAACATACTTGAAAGTAGCATTGCCACTTAAACATCTCATTCCTGAGCTCGAAGTTGCGGAAGTGGTTGCAGTAATGCTCCTTGTGTGCCTGACTGATAGAGGCTATTGGAAAAGTAACTCAGTGCCAATTCACTGAAATCATGTAATATTGTTCAACAGTTCATGGTCAAACCCCAATGGTTTCAGATGGATAAGAAGTTATTATATGTTCTCAGAAAACACCAGTCTGCATATTACCCAAGTAATTGGAAACAAATGGCTGATGTTTGGGCAAATGAAGATAAAGACTGAATGTGGCACAATATTTGTAAAAAAACCCAAGTGTGTCTAATCTGTTGTGGAGATGGAAAGTGAAAAAAAACCCCACAGGTCTATTAAGTGTAGGGATATGATGACCTTGTTAGTGAGCTACCGTTTCAAAAGAGCACTTCTGATTTTTCTTGCACTGTGTCTATCAGTTTTCATAACCACACATTTCCAAAACTCAGCCAAAGCCTTCTCCAAGCAGCACTCCCCGTTAACTCTCAGCCACAGAGCATCCAGCCAGCAATCCCCAAATATCCTTTTATGTTCACACTCACCACAATGAAACAATACACTGATGGATTAGCAAAGCTTACTTCCCTGCAGCATCTCAGCTCCACAATGAAGTTCTGTGGTGGAAACACATGGGAAGATTTTAGATTAGGAAAATGCAAAGACAGAGACAGGGACCATGGTACTGTTGTTCTGCATTCCCCTTCACACACTGCCGCAAGGATATCTGCCCGATACCCTGCTCAGATACGGCCCAGACCCGTAGAAGTAGAGACCTATGCAGGGCAAATGCTGGTACAGCAGAGTAAGCAGAGCTGGGTATCCTGGTACTTTCCCAGCAGAAGGGGTAGTTAGGAGGTAGCCTTGAGACTTCTCCTGCCCACTCACTTTCTGGTCTGATAAACTGTAATTCCTTCTCTGTCCTTCCCCAGAAAACAAAACAAAACAACAAAAAACCCCAGCATCAAGGGAGGAACTGTGAGGCAGCCCACCCTGCATGCACTTGAATCCCATGGATCTGAGGCACCAGCACTGCAAAGAGAAATGGAAGTCTCTTTCATCTGGTTTCCTCCCCTGTGTGATAATGCTGAAATGGCAGTTTAAAAAAGGGACACCCTTCTGTATTTGCAGTAACAGATAAATGACCTGTTCTGATCACTTGGGATTGCTGTGCACTTTAAAAATTGATTTGCTTTGAATGCCTGATTCATAGAACTCTGAAGGACTACAGAATCCTAAGTATAGGCTGAAGAAGAAAATAATAGATGAGGTGTGTTGAGTGTGTTGATTGTGCACATATTCATATATGTAGGGTAGCCAGCCATATGTGGTATCTGGCTATCCTGACTGCTCTTGCAGGCTGTGAAAGAAAGCCCTACAGACTGCAGGAGAGCTTTCCACTGCACATGAAATGCCTGGCTGTCATCCTGCATCTAGAAGCAGTCTGCTTTGTTCCCTTGAAGTACTTTCATGCTTACCGTTTCAGCACTTCCTCAGAGCTTAAAAATTACAGGACAGGATTTCTGATGAATATTTTGATAAAGGCATACTTAACAGAAGAGTTCTTTGATTTGCATAATCATATCAAAGACGCTTCTTCTGATTAGGAGACAGAGTATTGTCTTACCCAAGCCTTTTCAGCTGAGGCTTTCTGGTTTAGTTACTTTCGCAAATTCACTTTCTTGTCGTACATCTTCAGGTCTCGTTCATTTTACTCTATACTTGCAGGTAGATTCTGGGCTCCTCATGTCAGCATCGCTCTTCAGAAATGCAATTGACTTAAAGTACTACTCCTTTCTTCAGGTCATTTAATTGCAGCAAATTGAGCTCTTCTGAAGGTGACAGCTCTGCAAATTCAAAGAGTTCTGATCAGTTTGGAGAAATTGCTTTCAAACGTAACTTCCCCTGACATTACAAAACCTTCTATTAAAACTTTTTCCATTTTCCAGACTATCATTTTGTTTCTGAACATAGATTTCTTTCCTTTGTGTTCCAGTGACAATTTTCAATTTCCCATTTTTTTATCCCCACCTCGCCTCATCCTGCAAACTGCTCCACTAAATTTCAGACCATTATAAGCACTCTTTTCTGTCCTCCCCCCCCAGTTCAACCCTGGGCAGTGGTATGGCCTTTTGTAATTTCTCTCCCACAGCTACTCTCATTACCTGGGGAGATGCAATGCCTCATTCTCTTTAGAGCCTGCCTCTTTGCTAACTCAGAACATCACTGTCTGGAATGAAGTGCCCACCCATTCATCCTAGTGAGGCTTTGCATGGAGGGAAGCTCTACCTTTCACCCAAAACTGTGACAAAAATCAGCCATCAGGAAACTTAAGGAGTGCAACTCTGCAAGGTGCAAAGCCTGAGGAGAGTGAAGTAGTAGCTCTGAGCTGGCTCAGTCACCCTTGTCTGCTGGCCGCTCACCCTGAAGAAGGGCAGGGGTCTCTAAGCAGAGCTGTTAGTCATCCTAGCTGCAGCCCTGTAGAGGCTGTGCCTGTTTGGTGTCTGCCTGGCTCCTCCTGACTGCTCAGGCAGAGCAGGGAAGGCAGCGCTCTTCCTGCAGGCAGGGCAGCCAGCAGGCTGTTGCCGAAGGGGGCCATCTGACCCTGCTGCTTTCTCCCACTTTGGCTTCTGCCTGCAAAAAGGTGGGACCTGCAGGTCAGCAATGGATTCAGGAGTGAGCAAGAAAGTGGCAAAACACTGGCTGTTCTTGTGTGGAGCAAAACAGCTGAAAAAAGATTTTCTTTTTTTTTGGATGAAAAAATGTGCGGCATTTTCTGCCTTCTGTCATTGCTCCTCCATTATCGACATCCATAGCTGTAAACTCCCTGCTGCTCTGAGCAATTCTTGCTAACTAAAAAAACATAGGGTAGGATACAAGTGAGGGCCCACAGCTGTGGCAGCAGCAGTTGGAAGTTTGTGGATCGCAGAAGAGCAGCAACTAGCATCTTGAAAGGCATATGCATATGAGGTAATGTAATAACAGCAGCAGCAGGGTAGCAAGACAGACAATTTCTGCGTGATTTCACCATCCCTTTCTCTGCTCTTTCAGATCTAGATTTTCAAGTTTTCTTTCAGATTTTTATTCTTTCCAATATTTGCTAGCACAGTTACAAAGTTTTTTTTTCCATTGGTGTTTGCAGTTGGATGGGTAATGGCAAGAGGAACTCATTCATGTAAATGTCACGATTAGCAAACCAGTCTGCATTAAACCTGATTTACTTCTTTCTGCGCAAGATCTCAGGAATACATCACAAGGGCCTTAGGGAATTGTGACCCAGACAATATGTTTTTAAAATGCTACTGCCATCAACCTGTGGCTGGATTAGAAAACTTTCTAGTACAGCTAGGGAGCCAAATTGCAAATTCTTACTTAAAGGAAGGTCACCTTCAATTCTGCTTTCCCAAGTCACACTCTTGGCTGCTTTTTGCCCTCCACTGCCAACCTCTGCCATCTTGTGTAGCTTTGGTCCTTTCACTTTTCCTTCACAGCTTGCAGCCTCAGTTGCTATCTCACTCTCCTTCAGTGCCCCGGAAAAAAATACACATTTTGCTTTATACTGCAAAACAAAGGCTGCACACTTCTTTCTCTTGCAACTAAGTATATTATCAATAATAGAAGCAGTGCATCTGGAAGGGTTATTGAAGCTAATGTGTTTCAAAAGCCCTGGAAAATAATAAATAAATCAAAGCACAGCACTATTGAGCAACTAACAAAGGTGCTATCAACCTCTTAAGCAATCTTCGCTATCAGTCATAACTGACACAGGAAGAAAGGAAAGAACACTAATTAATAATTAAACAGGGCAGCTGGGATCCAAAATCAGGGGGAACCCTCTGTAGCAGAGCAGGAGAGAACTAATCTTTTCATTGCAGAACGTGGTGTTTACTTGAACAACTGAATCCAAGATATGTAGAAACAACATTAAAGAATTGAAGAGCAATGAAGGCAGCTCTGCTGCATTTCTGTGTATTTTTAATTCTGAAAGGAGCAACAGATGATACTATTCTATAAAAATATATACCAAGCAGCAGCAAGTACCAGAACACTGACCGCCTCAGCAACTGTAGCTCCAGCTTCTTGGGCTGATTATTAGAGAGGATGAGCACAGCCAGTGTCTGTTGATGTCTCATGTATTTCCATGTACTTGGCATAAGCTAAAGGGGGAAAAAAATCAGAATATTTCTTATTGTCTTGTTTAATAACAGCCCCTAAAGCAATGATTTCTACATACATGTGATTTTGTAAAATAAAATAAAAGCCAGACTAACACTAACCAGTAATTTTTGTGTCCCATTTGCTACAGTCTGTGCGCTAGAGTAGTCAAGAGGTTTAGCAGATGTGCAAGTGAAAATGTAGAAAGATATAGTAGAGATTCAGAGGGTGGCAGGAGTTAAACAGACTCATTTACATATAAAAAGGTCAGGTTTGTAGACATGGTGCATGTATGTGCTGGATGAAGTGGATAACGGTGCATAGCCTTTCTGGAATGGAATCTGCATGGCAACAACAGAGATAATCACTCCACTGTGGTCTCCAGCTTGTTTAAGTATCTTGAGCACAACGTTATTCATTTCAGTGGAGCAGTGGAGATATGCCTATTGTAGTTTGTGGTAGCCGAGTATGGGGAGAAACCTGATGATTTCAGAAATAAACTGAAGTGTATGAATTGAGGCGATTCTCTCTCTTGTTCCTTCTCTCATGCTCTGCACAGTACATCCAAACTGACATGTGAACTATGCTATTGTCTAAAACAGTATCTGAAGGAAAACCGTGAATGCACACTTCCTTAAATGAATAATATATATCACAAAAGCACCCACTCCCTGAGATGCATGCATTCATGAAATGAAAGATGACTCACAGAAGGGGTCACTGTACAGCAATATTATTTGTGGTTTTTATTAGAGCCTGGTGCTCTAGTGCTAGACAACAGCATCATTCACAAGGGAATAAGAGCTTGTGGGCATATGAATAGGGAGTGTTGTACAATTACAGAAACACCTGCGCTAAATAACCTTGCACTCATCCCCTAGGAAAATCTGCATGCTCAACAGCCCTGAAATTTCTTGCGTGTATATTAAGCAGCAGTATAAAAGCATGGTGTGGCAGCACAGGCTACAAAGAAAATTTATTCAGGGGCATATATATATATATATAAACCCTGTGGTTTTACTTCAGATTTTTTTTTCTTCTAAACTCTGCCTGCAGTGTTAAGGAACATTTTACTTCTCAGAACATAAAAAGACTTCCTTCTACATAGAGGAGTACTGTTTTTCATTGTAACAAGCACAGTGTCATGCCCTGGTGGAAAGAGGATGATCCTTACTGATTTTTAACAGCTGAGGGTCTAGCCTTCTTGTGGGTGTACTTGCTGAAAGCTAGTCCAAAGCATACTAGAGCAATGGCAATCCAGATACTGCTTCTTTGGCTAAAATAGATGTTTCTTCATCTCCTGATTTTTCAGAGTCTCTTGCATTTGTGAGCTTCTGGAAAACTACCTGCCAGAATGAGTAATACTGCGCAGAGGTTACTGGTAACAGTGCAGGCGAAAGACGTTTGATTAGGGATCTGACATCTTTCAGACACTCATGTGTCATCATACACAGATATTGCAGTCTCAAGTGCTGCTTAGCACTAGGAATTAGCTCAGCATGTGCTCACACACACTCAAGTATGCGCACAGAGACTGGGTTGCAGGATCCTCTGTAACAGTGCAGACACAGCTTGGTTGGATGCCAAGTTAAAGCAAGACAGAGCATCCTTCACGGGTCACTGTTTGGCCTAGAGTATGTTATAAATCTCCCTCTAGCTACAGGTTGTTCTATTTAAGCACAGGAGATTGCCATAGGGATAATCATTTATAAAGGCAGGTCTTCCGTTCCTAAAAACTGCTGACCTGTGTCTGTCCTGTTTCAATCACAGAATGAGCCTCCCCAAAAGGTACAGAAAGTGCAGAAGGAGATTCACTGTCACTCTGCTACAGATCAGTCTAATAGACCTCAGTCATCTGCATTCCTCCCTTTTCCCCCTTCTCCTCGTCCAAGATGATGTCTCTTGAAAGTTGTTCTTGTGTCCACTACGCAGAAGGGAATTTAAGAAGACATTGGGATTGAGTTTGGGTTTAATGAAAACACATGGTATCAAAGAGCGTAAACCATCCATAGCATGAGGTCAGATAACTTTGAGAAAAGATCAGAGTAAGTCCACCCAACGGCCAGGGCAGAGTATAATCTCATGAAGTATGCAGAAGTTTCTATGTAGGTACAATATGGGACTTTATGCAGGGGAAAAGGCAGGAAATTAGGATTTTGCATCTAATACATGCTTGTGGCTTCAATAGGACTGAATTTACAGTGTCGTCTTGTGGGCATCCGATCTGGAGCAAGAACTGGTGTTGGAGAAGCATGGCCAATACTCATGACAGCCTCCATACCTAATGACAAGGGAAAGTACTGTTTGTGTTCTGGAGTGTGGGAGACAGGCAAAGGATCTTGTGGTTATGAAGCTGTCCCTGTTAAGCTGCTCTGTGGCCAAGAAGTTTCACCTGTTTATGAGTTGCAGCAGCTCACTTGGTCTTCATTTACATGCCTCAATTTCTCAACTCTGTATGTCACTGTTGTCTCACTGCTGCGACATTTTATAAAGAGGAATGTCAACTGTCAAAGACAGCAGTGATGTTATGATTCCATGGCCATGTTTTGGAGCACCGGCATTGACAGTGCTACCAGGCTAATTGAAAATTTGTTGTTGAACTCTTGGGATGACCACTTGAGCAACATGTCTATTAATTTTAATAAATGAGTTGTAACACAGACAGCCTGAATTCTCCCTACACTTCTTTGAGTAGCCCATGCTCACCCTTACCTGCTATATTTTTGGACCACAGACTAAAATGCAGTAGGAGCTAAAGGATGAACAAAATTTAAATAGCTACCTATATCAATATTAGATGCTGTTTGAGATTATTCTGAAAATATTTATCATCCCTGAAGCAAAACTCAAGCTGAAAATGGGGTAGGTCATACCATCAAGTCAATTTAAACAGCAAGTCAGATCTTTATTTAATATGAACTTTATGAACTCTCATGCTGTCCAGAGCCAAATCTTCCAGATGGATATCACCTTCCACAGGGAATCAGGAGAGAACTGCCATTTAGGTTTTTCACTTTGCAATGAGCAGAGACCAAGGGAGCACTGAACTAGTTCATCTACTATCAGAGAAGCTTGGCTTGCCCATACAGAAAGTATACCCTGTAAAAGGCATCTTTTTTTTTGCCTTATCTCCCACAGTGTAAGCCAAATACACAGCTTTCACAAGGTGTAGAAAGGAAATATATTGCTGAGATAATAGGAAAACTGTAATGGCTTTGCATTTACAGCAAACTAAGGGGAGGACAACACAGCTTGTTTAGAAGGTTTTCTACCTTAACTTCCATTAAAAAGGGGTTATAAGCGGAGAAATTTGAGGTGTAGGCAAAAACTACCATAACATTCTCTTTGGAAAAGTAAGGGCAGGTAGAGGGTTTTTTGTGTGTGGAAGATTTAAAAGAGAAGAGACCACATCATGGAAGATTTAAAAAGAAACTACATCTCATATTATTCTAACAAGCAGCCTCTTTACTTTGGTACATGAGATAGCAGAGTCAGAAGGATGCTTGCAGATAAAGCAAAGACAAGACAATCTGTGATCACACCATTTCCTCAGTTGGACTTTCAATCTTGCTTTAACTTCCATCTCAAAGTCAGTCGTGAAAATTGGTTTTACAAATGAATCTGCACACATGTATATACACCCTAGGTGTGTGAGAATTTATAAACCTTGCCAACCTTTCCCATGTCTTGTGCCCAAATGGGTTTCTAGCATCTTCTTTTCATATTGGTGTATGGAGTAGCACCACAGTTACTTCTTGCTCACGTGCATTGTACTGATAGGAATAAAAATGTACTCAATTTCACTTTGCCTTTTCCCACTGTTTTGGTTTTTAAATGTTATCTTTGAGGTTGTGTTTATTACTAACTGGTCTGATAATACTTAAATCTGGACCTTTTCATGTGTGTGTTTCTGAGTTATTTATCATAAGACTTTTCTAATGCCACACTTTTAAATTTTCATTAAAAGCTTTCTAATAGATTCTGCAGGGAGAGTCCCATATCACACTTCCTTTAGAAGGGACATCCTAATCAAGAAGTAACAGGTTTGCAGCCTTCATTGGCTCTCTCATTTGTACCCGTAACTCATGCCACAGCTCTTGAACAGGTCACTTCTGATGACAGTCCAGTCTTTGCATGCTGCTGACTGATGCATCCAAGGACAGCTGTCTCAAATGCAATTCTTAAAAGCAGATGTATGATGCTAAGAAATTTCCATCATATTACTTGACCAACACAATATCCATATACTAAAATGAAGAATGGCTTTTCTGAGTCTGAAGGTTTGGTGTTTTTTCTACCTGTATCTATTGGGAAGAAACAAATACTACGTCTAAGGCAGACCATATATTTCGAAAACTTATCTCATCTGTCACATGGTAATGCATGCTGGAGATAAAGTTAATTTGGTGTAATTTATCTCTAGCTAAAAATTTGACTTTTCTCACATGTACAAAAACCAATATAACTTCGAAACACTAGGGAAGCTTTGAGAAGTATATTTGATAGAGGTGCTGAGGAAAAACCAGAAAGAAATATATGATGAAACTAAAAATTCATTGTCTTTCTAATGAAAGGGTTTTGCATAAATTGTCAGAGAAGGCCATGTTGTCTGTGAGTATGATAGAAAAAGAACTTCTCTTTGCTTCCAAAATCTTGGTAAATATATTGATGTGTACCTTTAACCTTGCAAGGCAATGTGGGGTTTGAAAAAAAAGAGACAAATGAACTTTTCCAGATAACACAAAAATCTAAAGCTTATGGGGAGAGGATCTAATGAAAACCAGTTTTAAGATCAGTTTCCAGAATAGCTTATTTTTAAAACATGATTTTTTTTATAAGCCCCCAAAATAGCAGTCCTGGCAATTAGCGGATAAGACAACACTGGAAGGGAAAAGGAAGAAAGGAACCTAGCACATTCAATTCATGTCACAACTGAGCTTGGTAGTGAGTCCAAAATGAAAAGTGAATCACTGCTTACTTGTCTGCAGTCTGGAAAATGCCCCAGTTGCTTAGATGTGTAGAAGACCAGACGCTAGTATGAAAAATGTTGTTCAACTCCTCTGATGTCTTTAAAAGTAAAAATTTTGACTTTTATTTATTTGCCTAAAATGAATATCTGTTATGAAATTATTATTGTACACTTGACATTTTAAATATATTATCCGATTAAAATATCAGCAACATCTGCTACCATGCACTAAACTTCCTGTAACTAAAGATGTGGGAGCCTTTCCCCCTATGCATCTTCAGCATTATGTGAAATAGATTTGTTTAATATAATTGAACATAATTGTGCATGTAATGTTTAAACATAATATTACTCAGCAGATGTGCAAATAATAGCTAGGTTATTTGCCACCAGCCATATGCTGATGATGGCAGAAGCATCACAATACTTGGCAAGGCAAGTTCATTAGTCTGAGTGACTGGACAAATGCACTGAAACTGAGATTTGGTGGTGACCTGGGGACACTAGTATGTGCCTTGAGGAAACAAAACCAATGCCTTGGTCTGTCCGAGAGCATATAATAAGCTTTCTTGTCCTCTGTTGGTAGGAGATCCTGAGCACTACTTTCAAATTGGCAGCTAGTAATTTCACTGAAATAGATGTTTAAGATGAGTCTGTTGTGAAACCTGGGACAAGTTTATTGCATGGAACAGGAGCTGTGAAGTGAATACTTAATTGTCTGATGACTTTGGATTATCTCATGAAACTCATTAGAAAAGAGACACAAAATTCAGTTTTAACATATCAAAATTCTGGTCTGAAACATATTTCAGACATGCTTCTATTTTATAGAAACTTTATATTTGCAATTCTGAAGAAAAAGAGCATTCCTAGTTACAAGAAATAATTGCTATGAAGCTGGGAAAATATACTGATGCAAAACAGATGGCAAAAACACTAACATGTCTTTCTTTGTAGTCCAAATAAATTAAAAATACAGTTTCCAATATTTGACCTACCTTCTTCTAGTCCTCTTCATAAGGGTATTAAAGCATTCCTGCATATTCAGGGACTAATAAAACTGGGCTTATGGTCTCTCAGTAGAAATTGTGTCTTTGCATTTCTTGTGTTTTTAAAGACTTTTAAATCTGACCTCCTAATGGTGTACTCTCTAAGTTCTGATCCTGCAATGCTGAGCTCAGTAAGCCTTCCTAAGGATTAGGCTTCCTTCTTTTGTCCTGTTTTGAGAACACCTTTGACTTAACAGTAGGTGACATAAAAATATGAAATAAAGATATGTATTTGCATGATGGACTGTCTCAAACATTTTATACTATAAAAGAGAATTTGGCTGCTGTTAAGCTGGGGTTACCCATGGTGTGTGTTTGATCTGGAATGCAAAGGGCAGCAGTTCCCGTGGTTGCATATCTGTGGCTAAGCCTCTCATCTGTGGGTTTTGAAGTGATATTTGAAGACAGACAGGTTGGTAACAGAATAATAAGGGATAACTGGGATAATAGATAATGGGGATGACAACTGATCCACACAGAGATTTAATGAAGTTGTGCTGCTTAGTTGCTTAGTTGCTTCTAAAGGTCTGGAGTATTAGCCAAGAGGTAAGGACCACTGGCTGTTCATAACAGGGATAGAATATTTTCTATAATAAAATGCCATCCTCAGTGTGGCTGCAATATTCATTATTATAATACATGCTTATAAACTGAAGTCATTCTGACTATGGTTTTTTAAAAAAACAAGCCCAGGAAATGTCAGCTCAGGCAAGATGCTCTCCATAACTAGGCAGCTGTAGAAGAATATTTCTTCTTCAGCAAACATGACTCTCTCATTTAATAAAGATCATAACTTTTTCACTCCTCTTGAGAGCATGTGAGGGTGTTAATTTTTTTAAGTTGTTGTGTGTTCAGAAAGCTCTGTCAAGCCAATATCAATGAGTGTGATGTGGAAATGTGATGGCTACACTATCAAATGCCTTTGCTTCCCTCTTTCATTTTATTATTCTGCTAAGAATGGTTTAAATTTGCATCTGAAACCACACAACCTTTTGTAGCTGGGAATGATTTGAACCTTATGTTAACAGTGGGTTCAAATGCTGGCTAGATTGCAGCAAAGAATTTGTGTATGTGCATCAAATATTTCAGCACTGAGTGCTGTATTCAGAGAAATTTTGTATGCTTTTAAAATTAAATAATACAGCTCAAGACCACAAAGACTCATTAGGGTTATCTAGTTTAATCTCTTGACTATCATGAATTTTTGCACAGAGATTTTTATCATCAAGGAGTCAAGTTAGACTATAGATGGATATCAGTTCTATCTCCTAAATCTCCATCTGCTTTCTTTATTTTAATAGTGAAAAGGAAGATATTAGGCTAGTGATCTTCTTTTAGTGGCAAATTTATAATTGTTTTATCATCTGGTTTCCTTAATGGATATCATTTGAGATGAGTCTGAACATTTTAAATCTGGATCTATATAGTTCTCATTGTGGGGGTATTCAGAAGCAAGATACCTGCCTCAGGGATTCTGTATAGATTGAATGCGTGTCTTGGATCCCACAGGAGTACTGTTTTGGTGAAGTGTTCCTTATGGTAGCTTGGGCAGACTCTACCACTCCAGTAGACAGAGGTTCACACAGCTCCTGATTTCCCAGAGAAAACCTTCATGGATCATTCTGTGGTCTTAAGAGGTCATGTCTTCATCACAGGCTGCAATTCAATGTACTGCATCTCCAGGAACAGCATGTGTCCAAAGTCATTCTACTTTCTTTAGGCACTTTAAAAGGACACTATTGCACGTATCTGTACTGGAAAAATATGACCTTAGTTTCTCATATTTTATTGTCTAGTACTATGAGTTGAACTTTTTCTGTTACAGAGTTTAAGAGGCTTACGTGTGCAAAAACTGGAATCATAGTAGGTACTTGTAGACCAATATATATTGTGACCCTTCATTGCTAGAGCTCTGCTTCTAAGGAGAGCCTTACCCTGTTTATCCTTGCCCCAGCTCCAGGATCACTGCAGGAGAATGAACTGCTGCAGTCAGTCAGTCAACTTTGCGCTATTGTAGATCCCAGGCAGGCTGTCATGCCTGGAAAAGATGGGAAAAGCCCTGCAACAACATGCTGCAACAATCTTCTCTCGCAAAATCTTGTCCACTGCCAGTCTTGTCTTACTTCTCAGCTTACTGAGGGTTGTGTGTTTATGGATGCCAAACATTCTCCCTTCCATTCAGTGGGTCGCAGCTTTTCTAGGCAGCCAGTTTTTCATCTGAGACTTTCAGTCCTGTGGGCTTTTGTAGAAATGACTTAATTTATCTCAATGGCACAAGTCTGATAATGTATAAAGTTTTACATATCTGGGCTATCTGACTTGGCTCCTCAAGGAGCGTTAGCAGCAGAAGAGTAGATGCTGCTTTGAATCTCAATTCTTTTGCTCCTTTAGACAGATTGATTTAAGCCCACTTCACAAGTCTCCCCTGGCTATCAGTTTGGGTAGGCAAATGAGTATTTCTTGTTTAATTTCCAAACAGTTTGATTTTCACCTATCCATAAATAGGTAATTGTTGGGAATGCAGGTTTTGTTAAGCACGTAAACTTTAGTGCATCACATAAAATATAACTTTTCTACATTAACATAAAAGTTAAATTAAGTGCTTATGATTAGAAATTCATTGTATGCAGTCTTGGTCTCAGTGCATATTTAATCAGGATGGGCATACATATAAATACACTTGGCTTCTTGCTCATAAGAACGTGTTGAACATGTTTCTTTCCCCTGAAAAATTCCTGGATTTAGTTAAGAGTGACTCTTTTGTTTCATCCTGAAAAGTACCTATGCTGGGGGATTGGTAAAGTTATGATATTTTTCTGTGCATCCATTGAAGTGCCTGGGGATCCTTGGGTTGAAAGGCACAATATAAACTTAAGATATTATTATTATTACTTCTGCTAATAATAATAATTCAAACCCACAAAAATGTTTACAGCTGAGTTATTATAATCTCCTAAACAAATGGGTTTATGCAGAAGCAGAACTGCTGACACAAGCTCCTGTAACAAGACAATGCCAGCAGGCATTACTATAACTCAAGCAAGGGCCATTCAAAATGATGCAGCCATTGTGTTGATGTGTTGTATATGGTTGAGAGTATTGGTGCCAGCTGTGTCATAAACCACTTCCTGGAAATAATAACACTGACAGATAATGGAAATGAATCAGCATTTTCTCCTTAATCAGAATGTTTTGTAAGCCTGACCATACAGTCTCAATATTCAGTAACGAATATTTTCAGCTGCCTGCCCCTCAAAAACCGCAAGTTTCACTGAGGTTATGTCCTTTGTTCAGTAAAGCTGACAAGATTTATTTTCTCACACCTGAAATTCTGCATGAGACACCAGCTTAGCAGAGAGTAACAATTACAGAGGGAATAGCAGGCCATTTCCTTTTACTAGCCCTGACTGCTGCATGATGACAATGCTGGAAAGCTGTTCTGGAGCTGAAGCCCCAAGCTCTAAGTGCAGCAAGCACTCAAAGCAGACTCAATTTGTTAGATCACTTTTGGGGTGGTGTGGGATCAAGGGGTGGTTCTATAGACTTATATGTTACACACTCCCTTTGGTTCATGGGATAAGAAAGGTTTTAGTTGGGTTTAAGTTGGCAATGCCTTGAGAGATTTAATCTTTCAAATAATTTCAACATACCTAAACAAGAAACAATAGATATCCTCAGTTAAAGTTCAATAATCAGGACATGGAGCATTATATTATGTGATAAACTCAGTAGCTTAGAAAGAGATGTCTTGACTGAAAACCCACCCTAGGTCAAAATCTGTCCTAGCCTGTGTGGAGAAAGCTAGAAATACATGGCTTCCTCACATTTCAGCTTTGTCATACCAGCCACTATCACTACCCAATTTCATGCACTTACAGTCCTTGCCACACCTTTAGGATATTCAGTCCTTGGTTTTCTTTCTGAATTACAGCCAGGGGTGTGTGGCAATGCTGAATCATGTATTCCAGTCCAGTTACAGGAAACAGTTTACATCCATATTCCTACCTGATATTGCAAAATATATTTGTGAATAGTATGCTTGTATGGAAGCAAATTGCTATTTCAGGGGAATACTGACTTTTTTGGACATTCCTATTATATAACACAATGATGATCTGTGGCCTTCAGCACCCTGGGGGCTCAGAAAGCCCAAGTGGGAGGCAGGGCATCCTCTGCAAGACTATAGGCTTATTGGAAGTAACGGAAAAGATGTCCAAGTAAGGCCTTTTTTAGTCCAAGAGGGATCAAAGCAAGATGAAGAAATTAAAAATTCAGGCCGTCATCCTTCACCTGCTCCAATAAAGCAATAATCCAGTGAATAATAAAGACCTAAGTCACAGGAGATGAAAATTGGTGCACTGTTATTGTGCTGAATAAAATCCTCCATTTCTCAGCCAGAATGCTGCAGAAAGGGCAGGTGCCAAGGGTAGATTTATTTTTCTCTGTCTGTGGCGGAGAAAAAGGTTTTGTTTTGAGAACACCAGTGTCAGGTAGGACTTTGTAAACCATATTATGCCCTTGACAGATACTCCCTGTCACATAACTTTTTGCCACACCCCCAACAAAACATGAGGCAATAAAACATTATAGGACGTTTTGTACATGTGAATCCTTGACACTGCAACTAAGCATCTGGCAGAAAAACAGAGCTGCCAGAAGGATTCTGCTGTCACCGCCCCAATTCCTAATAGTTTTATTGCTGTGATTTGCCATAGAAATAATATGTTATGATAGAGGCTGGTTTTTAGTTTCCTGAACTGGAAACATACCCAGTAGGTGTACTGGCTGAAATAACACCAAATCCAGCCTTAGCGGAAGGGTAAATGAATATGTTGGTACTGGGAGTTAATTAGGAAATGCCTCTATTATATGAAAAGGTCCTCTGTCCTCATCTTGTTCAGCAATCCAGAATCCAGCATCCACCAGGCACAAGCAGGTTCAGGGCTATCTTCTGGTTTAGTCTAAGCTTAAATGATGTTAACCAATCCCAGAGCTGGGGCATGCAAAGTTAGCAAAATACTGTCTTGAATTGCCCTCTGAAGTTGTATGAATTGCATATCAGTTGGTTCAGAGGTGCTTGGTGATTAGTTGTTGCAAAAGATGGGACAGAACACACGCCCTTCCCATAAACCTCAGCAGCATGAACCAGCTTCTTGAGTCCCTGCTGTCCTCCCTGCATCCCCTGCTGTCCCCTGCAGGAAATGAGCCAATGCAATAGCTCGCTCCCCATCTTGCCTCCTGCTGCAGACATATGATTCTATGTTTGTGGTGAAGGGATTTCCAGGAGCAAAAGCTAGCTACAGTGGTGCCCTGTAAGACTGTTTTGTCCTTTTAATCATGCTAGGTCCTCCTACCTACAAACCCAGCCTATTCCTTAACTCCCTGCAATGACTAAAAGAATGTACATTCCTCTCCTTCTGTATTTAATGAAAAGAAGGCTGTGTCTTAATAAGGCACCTTCTCCCCACCCCTGAATTGTAAGAAAAGAAAGCTAATAGTTTGTAGTGGTTTCAGTACTGTAAATAAATCTTATTTATCATTCTCACTTGGGAAGCCAGCAAGCAGAAATATACATTTGAGGAAAGAGACTAGCTTGCTCTGTACTTTAGGAGTGGTGACTAGGGAAAGAGAATACAGGCAACTACTGAGGGAGACCACTGGCCTATACTATTTATGATAAATGGAAGTATATTCTCTTCATTCCAAAACTTTACAAGCACCAAATAGAGCTCAAAGATGGCTTGCTAGCCTGTTAAAAAAAATTAAATAGCAAAGTCCAGTTACACAAAGGTCTCTAATGTTGCATGGTTAATGCATTTTGGTGAGGAGGGATTATAGTCCTCAACAACAAAATTCTTTAACTGTAAATTGACACCTGAGTCTTCTGGAGCAAGGGTTTTATGCAAGATTTTCATGAGGGTAAACAATATTTGGAATCTTGGGCTGCTTGTTTTAAATGAGTAATTAATCCCAGGATTCATTTAAGACATTAAAAAGAATAATTTGGTTTTATAATATGGGAACGCACTTTATTCTTGGTCTAGTTGTTTTATCTGAAAAGACAGTTTTCAGTAATTTGCCTGCTGACTAGCCAACCTTCCTTCATATCAAAGCCTTGCCTTTAACAGCTACAGAACAAAATTTGTGGTGTGCTCAAGAGCAGTGAGAGTATCAAGACAGACATCCTGAAGTGAGCACATATACCAATGGGAGCACTCTGGAAGGAGTCACAGGGTAGAGCATCACTTTGGCTGGTGCTTTAATGTCAGGCATTTTATGTTGTAGAGTTTTTATGAATGCAGCATTGAGGCTTTGTACTCAGTTTGTCTGGGTTGGCTTGTCTGTACACACTGCAGATACAGAATTTCAAGGTGAATGCAAACCTCCCCCCCTTCCCCTTTAATCTGGTTGAGGCAGGGGTGAGAAAAAGAGAGAATTGCTAGTAGACTGAGTGTGATTCTGCCAGTTTGCATCAGATGGTTGGTAGCAGTTTATGTTGGGAGGAACAAGTCTTTTTTGTGCATGAGCACAGCATAGCTTTACCTCTGCAAAGGAACAATTCTTCTTTTAAAGTGAATCATTGCTGGGAAGAAAATCAAGAAAACTGGGTTCAAAGAGCTCAATGCACAACAACCGTGACTAGTTCTCACTTGAAACCATTGTGAATATATTTACCTCAGGGAAGTATATGAAAGCCTTGAAATTCTTCCTGCTTACATAAGAAACTCTACCAAGCCTCACTAACCTAATGCTAAAGAAACCCTGGGGCTTTGTCGTAATGAAGTAAGAAGGAAGCTGAATAGATTTACACTTTGTGGAACAATGCCGGAAATAACAACCAAAAAAAAACCCCACCCAAACCCCAAACCCTGAACTGCTGTGCTGAAGCAGAATGCCAATATTGCTCTAACAAAACCTCCTGCACTAAGCATTCAGCAGGGACCCTCTGTATGAGGTTTAACTGCTTTCTCAAAGGTCCCTCATCAATAAGCACCGGTTGGTAGACCAGCTGAAGCCCAGGCATGTCTTTCAGATTTGTGACCTCTTTGAAGATGACCATGTGTCATGCGTTCAGCAGCAGCAGTCATTTTTCTCCTCCTTGGTAGCTGGTGCAGCACTGTGGTTTTGATTTTGGGCCTGGGAACAGCGCTGATAACACCAGTGTTTCAGTTACTGCTTAGTGATGTTTTGGTCTGGCCAAGGACTTTCTGAGTTTCATGCTCTGCCAGGGAGGAGGGGAGCCGGGAGGAAGCAGAGACAGGACACCTGACCCAAACTGACCAAAGAGGTTATTCCATACCACAGCACGTCATGCCCAAGATGGAGGACGAAGAGGAGAGACCCAGAAGGGTGGGGGGTGCACTGCGTGGTCGGGCTTGGTTTTAGGTGGTGAGAAATTGTATTCTTTCCTTGTATTTGCCTTGTCATTATTATTATTGGTGGTAGCAGTAGTGGTCTGTGTTATACTTTAGTTACTAAACTGTTCTTATCTCAACCTGTGAGAGCTGCATTCTTTTCGATTCTCCTTCCCATCCCTCCGGGAGTGGGGGGCAAGAAAAAGGGGGAAGTGGGTGAGCAAAACTGCGTGGCTGACTGGACTTAAACCACGACAGTTCTTTTTGGCGCCCAACGTGGGGCTCGAAGGGTTGAGATAACGACAGGATTAATAACCACTCATCACAATGCTGATTTATTGGCTCTCAAAGTTGTTGCTTTTGGTTCTCTTGCGTTCATGGTTTCAGCCTGTTGTACCTTACTTACAGCCGGTATTTGTTATCTTAGCATGTTTCAGATATGGGTTTTGGTTTAAGGTTCTTGTTTCATTGTACTTTATTGGAATGGCTTGTGATACAGGCGGGCTCCAGAAGCCGTGGGGGGCGAATGTGTACCTGGCAGTTCGGCTGCTCTTCACCGTCCTGGCGAGGCTGTGGAGAGCCGAGGGGGGGCTGCCTCGGGAGCCGCCGGCTGCCGAAACGGCCCGGGGGAGCGGACCCGGGGAGCAGGAGCCGAGCCCCCCCACCGAGCCCAGCCCGACGGCTGCCGAGCAGAGGAAGGAGGTAGCAGAAGGGGTGAGCCCCCCTGCTGAGCCCAGCCCGGCGGCTGCCGAGCCGCGGGAGGGGGAGGCTACCGAGCGGCAGGAGGAGACGGCAGAGAAGCCGGGCCCCGAGGCTGAACAGAGTCCCGTGGCCGAGCCCAGCCTCGTGGAGGCCGAGAGCATTCCCCGGCAGCTGCCTGCGGAGCCGCAGGAGAACGCAGGAGACCCCGCAGCACTTCCCAGCAAGGCAGAGAAGGAAGCTCTGGACTCAGACAAAGAGCAGCTGGTGGTGAGAGAGCCGGCAAGCGCAGCAGCTACACCAGCCCCAGTGACAAGCACAGCAGCCTCATTTGAGAGCTCTGAAGGGTTTGAATGGCCTTTGGGTACCCTTGAGACCTGCCTGCTGATTGTGATGGGGATCAGCATGGTGGCATGCATACACAGTGTGTTTTACCCACAACCATTTTGTGTGGTCCCAAGAGTTAAGCAGAGTGGGGTGTGGGCCTTGTCTGGGGTTAATCTGCAATCTAGGATGACTAAGAGATTTTCCCCAAGCCTGGACAGTTATGAGTGGCAGGGTGTGTGGGACTGTATGGGCAAGTATCTTGTCCACTGGGCCCCTCCAGTGCTTTGGAAGCATTGGAGATGGAAGGCAGCTGTATGGAGTCCCCAGTGACAAGCTGCAGAAACTGCTGGAGGGGAGAGTGAATTACTTTGAGCCTGGTGGGCCCATGACACCTCAGGCCATCAGTGCAGAGATGCAGCATACAGATGGACTCATGATCGAGGGGTGGACTTAGCAATGGACACTGTGGCCCAGATTATTCATGAGTGTGAACACTGCACACAGCCTCTCCTGCTCTGAAAGGCTGTTACAAGAGACGGAGCTTGACATCATGGACTGGATGGACTCAGCAGCTTTGTAGTGATTGGTCTATGCACTAAGGGATGATCTCTCTCTCTTTCTCTGTGTATGTGGATGTATACATATACATGTGATGGTATACGGACAATGTGGAATCTGAGCATAACGTGAATGGTATGGAATAAGGGGTGGATAATGTCATGGGTTCAGCAGCAGCAGTCATTTTTCTCCTCCTTGGTAGCTGGTGCAGCACTGTGTTTTTGATTTTGGGCCTGGGAACAGCGCTGATAACACCAGTGTTTCGGTTACTGCTTAGTGATGTTTTGGTCTGGCCAAGGACTTTCTGAGTTTCATGCTCTGCCAGGGAGGAGGGGAGCCGGGAGGAAGCAGAGACAGGACACCTGACCCAAACTGACCAAAGAGATTATTCCATACCACAGCACGTCATGCCCAAGATGGAGGACGAAGAGGAGAGACCCAGAAGGGTGGGGGGTGCACTGCGTGGTCGGGCTTGGTTTTAGGTGGTGAGAAATTGTATTCTTTCCTTGTATTTGCCTTGTCATTATTATTATTGGTGGTAGCAGTAGTGGTCTGTGTTATACTTTAGTTACTAAACTGTTCTTATCTCAACCTGTGAGAGCTGCATTCTTTTCGATTCTCCTTCCCATCCCTCCGGGAGTGGGGGGCAAGAAAAAGGGGGAAGTGGGTGAGCAAAACTGCGTGGCTGACTGGACTTAAACCACGACACCATGTGTCCATTTTTCTGTTTTCCTCTGGTGTGTTGCAGAAATAAATCACTTCTACATGCAAAAAAACTCTCCACATGTTGGGTGAATTTTGCATGCCATGCAGTGTACACAGGAGACAGCCATATGCTTTTGTGCCCATGGGTGATTACCTAGCATACAAATAAAGCCACTTGCAGCCAGCACGTCACACATCTATAAAGACAGGCTAAGACTGCAAAGGTTCTTTGACTTTACAAAGTGCAGTTCTGCCTGCATACCTCCTTGTCTCTAAGTCGGAACTCCCAAAGTACTAGTGCACTCACACTCAACTTTTCTTCCCTGTTCTAGCTTTGGACTTGCACAGTGTAATGTGCTCACTGTGAAGATCACTGGAACCAAAATACAGAAGCCTGGAGGGAAGATGCAGATTGAGCTTATATTTTGTCTCTGAAGCTCTCAAGAAGAGAGCTCTTAAGCATGGAAGGGGAAAAGTGAGCACAGTGTGGCAGGAGACAGTTGCCAGAGGAAGCATGAAATAAATGGTGCATAATATGCAAAAGTTAAAAAAAGCCCAAGAGTACAAAAAGGAAGAATGGGAAAAGAAAAACATGCAAAAAGAAACAGCAAGAGACCTAGCTGTTCTGAAGAGATGGTGTAGGTAGGCAAACTCATGAAAAGGAGAGGTGACAAACCATCTCTTCTCCCAAAATCCTACTAATCCTTTCATGCAGGAAACTAAGCCTTCCTCTAAATGTTTAGCTCTTCCTTCAGCTGTCTAAATCTCATCCTGCTGTACATGACCCATGGGTGAGCAGGGCATGCCCTGAAATCTGAGCATGGTAGGAAGAGCAAAGGTTAAGCAGAAAACCTATTTTGTGGGTCAAAGAGGTGCTACTCCCAGGCTAAGGCACAGCAGCTGCAGGAGATACTGCCCTGGTGTGTCTTAGCTAGTGATAGTGCTGCTCATCAGCTCTTGGTGCAGCACAGGAATGAGAAACCTGCATTTCAGACGCACAGTAATGAGAATTATGGATGCATGTTGAGGCTGAGGACTTACAAGAAAGAACAAGAAACTGTCAGTCAGAAGCCCACACTACGCGGAAAAGTATATTAGAGATACATGGCAAAAATAAAAATTAAAAGGGAGAGGTGAAAGAGCCATGTCTGCAGCAGCCAATGTAGTGTAATAACAAGATAAAATGCAGGGGTAGAATCACACACTCATAGAATCAACCAGGTTGGAAAAGACATTTAAGATCATTGAGTCCAACCATTACTACAGCACTGCCAAGACTACCACTAAACCATATCACTGAGGGCCTCATCTGCACGTTTTTTGAGCACTTCCAGGAACAGTGACTCCACCACTGGCATGGGCAGCCTGTTCCAACGCCTGATCACCCTCTCTGCGAAGAGATTGTTCCTAATAACCAATCTTAAGCTCCCCTGGTGCAGCTTGAGGCTGTTGCCTTTTGTCCTATAACTTGTTACCTGTGAGAAGAGACCAGCCACCTTCTTGCTCCATTCTCCTTTCAGATAGTTGCAGAGAGTGACAAGGTCACCTTGTTGTAGAAGGAGATCAGGCTGGTCAAGCAGGCACTGAGGTAGGTTTTCAGGGTCTTCCTTCCTGCCCTTTTTGTAAAGAGGTGTCACATGGGCCAACCTCCACTCCTCTGGGGCCTGTCCACTAGACCAGGACTGCTGATAAACGATGGAGAATGGCTTAGCAAGCTCCTCTGCCAGTTCCTTTGGCACTCCTGGGTGGAAACCGTCTGGCCCTACAGACTTGCATATGTCCAAGTGGAACAGGAGGTCTCTAACCATTTCCTCCTGAATTATGGGGACTTCAACCAGCTCCCCATTTCCCCATCCTGCTCAGGTGGCTGAGTACCCTGAGGATGGCTGGTGCGACTATTAAAGACTGGTGCAAAAGCAGCATTAAGAACCTCAGTCTTTTCCTCATCCTTAGTCACTAGGATTCCCCTAGTATCCAGCAGAGGATGAAGATTCTCTTTGACCCTTTTATGGCTAATATATTTGTAAAAGTACTTTTTGTTATCTTTTATAGCAGTGGTCAGATTCAGTTCCATCTGTGCCTTTGCCTTTCTAGTCTCCCTGCACAACCTAACAACATTCTTATACTCCTCGTTGGTCAACAGCCCCTCCTTCCACAAGTCATAGATTCTCTTTTTTTCCCTGAGTTCCAGCAATATCTCATATTCAGCCTGACTGGTCTCCTTTTCTGCTGGTTTGACTTTTGGCACATGGGATCTGCCTGCTCCTGTGCCTTGAAGATTTCATTCTCGAAAATATCCAGCCTTTCTGGACCCCTTTGTCCATCAGTATTGTTTCTCAAGGTTGAGAAATATTGTTTCCCAAGCTTGAGAAATATTGTTTCTCAACCAGTATCTTCAACAGGCCGAAGTGAGCCCTCCAGAAGTCTAAGGTGGAGGGTTTGCTGACCTTCTTCCTGACTTCTCCAAGGGTTGAAAATTCTATCATTCCATTATAGCTTTGCTGAAGATGGCCTCCAACCATCACATCACCCATAGTCCTTCTCTGTTCATGAACAGCAAATCTAGCCAGGCATCTTCTCTAGTTGGCTCATGCACCAGTTGGGTCAGGAAGTTATCTTCCACACCCTCCAAGAACAGTCCTTCTGGACTGTTTTCTCTCTGCTGTATTGTACTTCCAGCAGACATCTGGTACGCTAAGAAAAAGGGCTAGCAATTGCGAAACTTCTCCTCAATGTTTGAAGAATGCTCCTTCAGTAAATTCATCCTGGTTGGGCAGTCTATAACAGACTCCTACCGGAATATCTGCTTGGTTGGCCTTCCTCCTGATCCTTACTCAGAGACATGCAGCTTTCATACAACATTAAGTTCAAGGAAGCTGATGCACTTCCTGACATACCACACAACTCCACCAGGTAATTTTCCTTGCCTATCCCTTCTGAAGAGCCTATAGCCATCCATTGTAGCACTCCAATCATACGAATCGTTCCACCATGTTTCTGTGATGACGATTATGTCATGGTTTTCCTGCTGCACAATGGCTTCCATCCTCCTATTTCTTACCCAAGCTGTGGGCATTGGCATAGATGCATTTAAGTTGCCCTGTGGATCTGGACTACACGCTAGCATGACACCTTCCAGCTCATTTTTAGCAAACCTGGTTTTATCTCCTTCACACTTTGAACCTACTTTAAAGCCTTCTCTGTGAGCCCTGCTAAATCCTGAGCTAGGAACCTTTTCCCTTTTTGGGACAGGGATACTCTGTGTGCCGCCAGCAGGCCTGGTGCCATGTAAACTGACCCGTGGTCAAAACCCCCAGAATTCTGACTGTGACACCAGTCCCAGAGCCAGCAATTGATCTGCATGATTTTTCTGATGCTTTTGTCATCATTGCTTGTGACTGTCAGGAGAGATGAGCAAACTACTTGGGCTCCTGAGCCCTGAACCAGTCACCCTGAGGCCCTGAAGTCCTTCTTGAGTCCCCTCAGGCTTCCTGTAGAGAGTACTTCCTCATTGCCCACTTGAAAAACAAGTAAAGGATAGTAATAATTAGGCTGTACCAAACGAGTGAGTTTTCTGCTGACATCCCTTACTTAGGCCCCAGGGACTCAGCAGACTTCCCTGAGAGTCGATTCTGGTTGACCCCACCCATTCTAAGGAATGGAATAAGGCATAGTAATGTCACATATCTTAGTACATGTACACAATTGTTTTAACATGCTCTAAAGAGCTCATGAAATCACTCCCAATATGAATTCAGTTTACTATCTTTCTATACCCATGAGAGAAAACATCCCCCTAACCCCTTTGCTTCCCTTTCTCCAAGAGATTTAAAATTTCCCAGGGCAGCTCAGGTTACTGTACCAGGAGATTAACTGGCAAAGAAAATTTATATCATGTTACTGTCATCAGAGTTAAGGTGTTGTCAGCATTTCTTTTATAAACCACCTTTATAGGGTTTATGAGGCTCACACGGCCATAAAAATTCACTGTAACCTGCCCTACAGGACCATTCCATGAGACCAAGAGGTCACTATTCTTCATTGTCTCCTCTCAGTTATTATTGAAAGCTTTTTTGGTCCTTTTTTATAAAAGCCATAAAAACAACTAAATGTAACTCATGAGTCCCCATTTTGCAGAAAAATGTCTGAGATGATAATGTTTTAAAAGATTCATGGACTGAACTTGCGTTCAGTAATTCTTTCAAAATTAAAATGTCATAAAGCTTTAGAGTACCTTGTCTTAATGATCTTATATGGCTATTGGATTAACAGAGTACACAGGTAGCTTTTGTTGAGGCCAGGGTGTATCTTTCATGCACTAAAAGGAAGCTTCATGGTAGAAAGCATTGTCAGCAAAGGTTTAATAGGACCTTTTTTACCAGTCTGCTTTTGGTTGGCTATGGGACAAGGAAGCAGTTTACTTCTCCTCCATATTTCCATTCATCTGGTTGTGGAGTGGTGGAATTGTCAACAATATGGAACTTCTGCAATTTCCCCAAAACCATCATGCCCATGCTTTGGCCTCCTCCTGATCTTGCAACCCTAGTTGTCAGGGGGAAATAAAAAATTTATCCTAAGATTGTGGAGTTGGAGGGAAGCCAGGGACTATGCTGGAGATGGATGATTTGCTTGTCTGGTAGCAGCATAGTAACAGGCAGTCCCAAGTGTAAGGCATGACATCTGACAGTTCAAAACTCAAGAAAATTCTCAGACAAAGGCCGTGAATTGGGTTAGCATCTGCTGCAATCTGCCACAGTTTTGCTGATTTGCATGCAAGTAAAAGGTAAGTGAGCTTTTTCTGAAGTGCTGATCCACCTTAGTGAGGTGTTGCTAGGTGGCTTCTCTGTGTGTGTGTGTGATACTTTAAAAACATACCTGGATTCGGCTGCTTCTTCTTGCACAGAAGGTGACTGGTACATTTTCTGCATTGTTTTCTCCTACAAGTCCAATTCCCGTCTGGAATTTATTTGCTGTAACAAAACTGAGCCATAGTCCCAGGCCAGCTCTTTTATCAGCTGTTGGATGTTGAGGGGCTACTTCCAAAGTGTCACAGAGGCTGGTCTCCCATTCCTTGTTTCAGGATGTGCTGAAGGAGCCTGTCTTCATCAAAACCATCTTTGCAGTGTCTTTCACTAGGAATGTCTGGGTAGGTCCTTGGTGGGGCAGATAATTTCGTATGGTTGCCCAACACTGAACCAGTGGGCAATAAAGAAACAGATGACTTCTTTCCCAATCCACAGAAAACAAGTGTCCAGCAAATATTGTATTTCGCTAGTTCTGATTCTAATTTCCACAAACGTGCATGCCCATAGGCGCTCCACTGACTTCTGTTTACAATTTAGGATATATGTATCTGAAGGATGTTTAAGTTGTAAACCATCAAACACAGTAGACTAGTGCCACATCCTTCTCTTAAATTACCATATGACCACTCTTGTAGCTAAGAATGCACATTTTCAAGATTTGTTAGCATAATTCAAGGCATTTTACTGTGAATAGGTACTGACTATTCAATGCATTGCTGGGTACATGCCAAGTACAAACAACCTGCATCTTAGTCCTGAGGGTACACTTATGTAGTTTACTGTATGATAAATGAATCTCATAAATCACCTTTATGCACTGGCATATGCATAAATTGTCAATGTTTTCCTTTTGAATTGGGACACTTAGGAAAGACAGAAAAGGAGACATTGTTTCCTGGCACTGGTACCTTTTGAAAGAACTGAAATGTCTGTATTATGACTGGAGTGTGAAATTGCTCCTGCTGAAGTCCAAGGTAATTCTTGAGACAAGAAATTCAAGTTTGGAAGCTGGGCTAATAATGCTGCTCTCAGATCTCTTTCTTGCACAGTTCAACTGAGTAACAAAACGTCTTGCTTAAGACAACATCTCAAAAAAAAAAAAAAAAAAAGAAAAAGGTATAACTTAGTATAACTGAACAAATCAATTCACCAACAAAGATCTGTGTATCTTCAGATAAGAAGGCTGAAGAGGTGGTGCAGGAGGAAAAAGCATTGGCAAATATTCAGTTTCAGTTCTCCTCATACTGTCATTACACCAGATGATAAAAGGCCATTACTGCCTGTCCTGATAGGAAAGAGAGGGAAAAATGCCATCCCCAGTGAAAACCTCTTTATTTGAGAAGAATTACAACATATTGTGTTAGTTAGAAAAGCTTTAGAGGCATATCCCAATTGTTTTTACAGATCTGTCACTGTTATGGCTTTACAGATTTATGCAAATCAAAGAAAAGTCTCTGTGGGCCACAAAACCATCTCCAGAGTAACTGGTCCATTGCTTGCTTCTATTCAACAGGACAGGAGCCTCCCTTTGCATGCTACATTCATGCACTTATATATGGGGAACATAACTTGCTGAAGGATTGTTACTGTACTGGTTTATGAAGCTTACTCTCCCTGTGACAACTAAGTTAATGACCTAAAACTCTCTATTCAGATGGGACTCTATATAGAGTTTTTTGCTGTGGAAACAAGCCCCATTTATATAAGTTATTAAATTGCTTTATGGTTTTATGCAATATGTTTCTCTCATTTTTGAATGGTTGGCCATGACCAGAAAATTACAGCATCTTTTTTCCACAGCAAGCATGCTGATTGCCAGAACTTCACACCATGTAACGTTTTTTAGTCTTAAAAAAAATCGAGCACTAGCTGGGAACCAGTTAAGGTCAGTGGTATGATGCTTGGTATCCATTGTGGTGTGTCTAACCTTAGAGTGACTCCTGCCTCTAATAAAGTTGTGAAACAGAGTTGGTGTATTTTGTTATTGTTGTGTTCTTGGCTTTTTCTTTGTGTTTTTTTTTAAGGTGTCTTCCTTAAGAATTTCAGATAAGAATTCCATTCAGGTTTAATATTACAATTATTGTGGATTTAAATGAGCACTGTTTATGTTACTTGCACATAACATTGCTTTCCTGCATTATGCAAGATTCACAATTTCATTTCATACTGCAAATGCACAGCTCTTGTTTTTTAGAGGCTAATACATGCTTGCTTTAGTAAGACTTGAAAATGAGGAAGATGTAATTACAAAGGGTATTCTTCATGTTAACTTTTTTGTATGCTAGAATACGCCCAGTCTTAGGTGTAACTTCATAATAGTTTTACCAATTAACTGAAAAGAGGGGGAGAAGCAGTCTCACAGGGCTGATTTTCTCCTGATCTTCAGGAAGAGATTAGCCTTTAATCTCCGAAGACAAAGAACGGTATCCGCCCTGCTGTTTGGGGTACTTAGTTCCCTGGTGTTTGAATACTGTCTATCCCACAGTGGTAGCTGCAGGTATCTCCTTCAGTTTAACATATCTCACATGTTACAGAAACAGAGGGAAAAAGCAGTGTTTAAATACTGCTAAATCTCCAGTTAGTATAAGTACATAGGCATACTACTTCAGATATATGGTAATGCAGATTGGTCACTCCTGGGGAGTGACCATCTGTCTCATGAGCTCGGGCAATGTAGCCCTGCAAAACTGCAAAACCTGCTTGGTAAGATGTTTAAATTTTGCCACCTGAGACTGATGCAGGATCTCTGGGGCATGCCGGACAGTGATGAATTTCCCTCTCTTCTGATAAAGATGCCTGTGATGAGAGTTGCTCTCTCATTTCTCCTCTTCCCTCTCAACTGTTAAAACAAGTAGGGTCGTAACAGCAGAAAGGAGCAGGGCTTCTGGCAACCTCATGAACTCTCCTAAACATGGAAACAACCCTGATGAGTGAAGCAGTGGAACAGCATGCACTGCTAATGGCTTCTCCCTCTGAGAAGTGAACATTCACACATCCGCTGTGAATCCCAGCAGGCCAGAGATAGAAGAAAGGGTCATATAGATTTTTCTATACTTAATAAACTCCTTAGAGTCCAAAACAGATGGACTGTGGCAGAAATAGGCAGTTTGGGGTACACTTATGACTCTGAAGCAATCAAGACATCATCCAAGTAAATAAGCATTTTCACTCCCAGAGACCTTAGGAAATGAGTAACTCATCCCATAACCATGGCTATTCTTGGAGCAATGCACAGGCCAAACACCCTTGCACATTGCTGGTGTGTGCAAAGACTTTTAAAGCTGCTTTAAGTGGCAGGAGGGTCAGGAAGTTAAATGAGGTTGTACCTGAAATCTATTTGTAACAGAAAAGGTCCATTTCTGAGTTGTGACTTTTAGTTTTGAAAACTTCCATGTGCACCCTACCGGTAGTCACAGGTAGCTTGAGTCACAGCTCAAGGACTTATCACATATCGTATATACCAAAGGGGAAGAGTTTAGCACGATGAAAGTGTGTTAATTCAGTTCCAATGAGCAATTCCCTTTGATGTTTAACACTGTGTTGGATTTCTCTGCATTTTTTATAAAACGAATTAAGTTCAGATGTGAATTCCAGATTTTCAAACTAATCAAGAACAAGCCACTTTTACTCCACAACTGGTAATTATAGCGGAAATATTATTGAAGCATAATAAAGGGGAACACTTCTAGAGGTATACAAGGTTAAAGGGATGTATTCATCTGTGCTTCTCTATGAAAAAGTCCCATTGGACTCATGAAAATATAATTCCAGCATCCCTGTGAGAATTCTTCGTCACTTTGTACCAAATCTCTAAACAGGTCTGCACTTCATTTCTTTGGTTGCAGCAAGTTTTACCATTACCAGATTACCAGATAATTTTTTCTTTGAAAAAGAAAAAAAAATTATTTTTAGTACTAATACAGTATATGTGGCAGAACTGTAACATAAAAATACACTTATATATAGACTTGCAAACTAGCCAGATGTTCATTTGAACAAATGTAAATTTGCTGAAAGAGAAGTTGCACCTGACCCAAAGATGCATTCCCCTGGAAAAAAAAAAAAACCCAAACAAAAAACCAAAACAAAACCCAGCCCAGCATAAAAACCTGAAGAAGAAAATACATTTTTTTTAAGGCTAAGATGTTTTGATAGGCTGAGTCTAACCTTAAATGTATATTTAGTAACCTGTTCTAAGCAGTGAAATTTAGCATAGCCTCACTTATATTAAAAAAGATATGCTAAGTACCATAAGTTGTGAATCTACCCTGAAAAAGTATGAGCTAAGTAGAGCAATAAATGGCCTTCTACAGCTGGAAGGTGAAGGTGAAAATGAAACTTCCTTTGTGCAGAATAAATACAGATTTAGCAGCTTAGCCTCACACATCTGGGTTTGCAAGTTTTTGCCTTAGGCTACAATGGCATAAGATGAGCAGTTTCTCCTTGGAAAGCTGAAAGTACATGATTACAAAATCCAGTAAGTCTGTATCGGCTTTGCTTTTTTCTCTATTTCTCTGGCATCTCAAAACCTCTTGTTATGGTAACAGATATACAAATTGGCATATGGTAAGTCATTCATTAGAATCAATTTTGCAAGGAATTAATCTTATCCAAGAAAACAATTTGAGTAATCCAAAAAGGTGCTAACCAGAAGGTTTTCCTGCAGAATTACGAAATACCTTAGATGCTATTTTGAAAGGTATACGCCCATCTCACTAAAAACCTGAAATCAACACTAGCCCGAATGGCAGCTTACAAATATTTTCTAAGGAAAACTAATTATTACTGTGCTATTTTCTTAATTTAAAGCTCTTGGGGATATTCTTCTAAATATGGAATTTAACACCTTTTAGCTAGTTTAAACTTGTGCTGTCGGTGGGATTTCTTTCACCTGCTTCTGGTGTTTCTTTTGTGTCTGCAGCTTATGAAAGATTTCAGCATATGAATTTGCAAAGCCCCTTCTGAGGAGCTAGGTGCTGTCACAAATTAAAATGTTTCAGTATGCAGCAGTGAGTTCTATCTCTTCTCATCTCACAGTTGCTTTGCATGGGCTTTTTCACTTGCCCCACTTAAACCACTCTTTCTAACAGCTGATTTCTTAAGTATCTAATTTTCTACTTGCATAGTAGGGAGCTAAGGAGCCTATCTTAACACTGAGGACACTTAATGGTTAAAGGAACTGTGAAGTTCTTCTGTTCTGTAGTGTTGATGCTCTAAAGGATAAAAATCTGAAAAACATGGAAAGCACAGCTGAGTCTTGTGAACGGTGTTACTGGAAAATATTTTGCATTTCCTAGGCATAGTCCTTTCCATTGTGTTAAAACTGTTTTCTCTCCCCAGATACTTAACAAGAAAATCCCTGCTTATGGGATATACTGAACTATTCTTGAAAAAAAATGTACTTTTTGTTAGTGCTGGGTTGTGTACAGTTTCTTTTTCATCTACAACCCATGTACATCTGTCTTTTCCTAACAGATACAAGCCTCTTTGCATCACACAGAAAAGACATGATTAGTTCTGGTGATGGAGGAATTGTACGAGGAAAGGTATTTTTTCCTTTAAAATTATTTCATTAATTCCTTTCTGAAGTTAATATGAAACTACTGAAGAATTCCCAGTTTCCTTATAGTTGGTCTTAATAAAAGATATATTTTACTTCTGTACAGTTTTTGCATTAATAATTAAGACAAATGCAATAGTAAGTCCCTAGAAGGAACACTTGTCAAATAGTTTAATATTATCTATTCTGAAGCTCTCAGTTGAATCCAATTAATATTGCTGTGTGAGAGTGGAGGACCTTCAGCTGATGCTTTTCAAATCCATCCAAAACGGTAATGAATACTTGCATCCATATTATGTCTAAGCCAAGTCCATCTTTCTGAAATGAAGGAGGACCGGAGCTTTGCCAGTAATAACAAACCATGTTTTACATTTAAGTTGCTACTCCTGTGCTATCATTCATTGCGTGTGATTGGTTTCTTAATTGCATCTCCTCAAAAACCCTGTCTGTTCAAAGTTTAGTGACCTCTTGCTGGTAAGACCAGCACAGTACAATCTTCAGTTAACTGTGTTTGCCTTTTCCAGCTATTATCAGGATTTCAGTAATGAACTCACTGAGACACACCCACCAAAGACCAACTGAGAAAAGAATGGATGGTTCATTTTGAGGAGCAATTCTCATAGTTAAAGAAAACCAGTGCCACTTTATTTGCAATAATGAAATTTTATGAATTTAGATTTGTAGTTTTCAGTCTTTTACAGCCTTCCAGTGGGGATTTGCATCCTTGTGTAATGAATAGGCAGACCAGCAGCAGGCTGGATTTCCTTAGCTACTTTCTGAGAATCCCTGTGTCTGTTTCTTCCACACATCAGAGATATGCTGGTTAAAATCCACTGACTTGTTAAATAAATGAAGAATTCAGTACATCTGTTTAGAAATGCTGGAAGGAGGAAGATGATATAATGGCTAATGAATTTATTTCAGGTTCATTGTTCTGCTGCAGGACTGCACCCAAGTCAGCAAACCTCAAATTTTTGAGCATATGTAGAGATACAGCTGCAAAGAAATGAAAGCATTTCAATGCCTTGAGAACTCTTCATCTGTGCAATTGCACTTTCTGGATAGAAAAATATCTCATCTCTTTTAAAAAGAAAAAGAAAGAGGTAAACTCAGTTTTAATATAAATGCATGAAACTCATGGAAGATACAATGATAGGTTTCAATTCCAGAGTGTAGTAGAAATTTACTTTGATACCTTGCTTGCTGTGAAGTCCAATCTGCCAGTGGAAAGTACTGCCTTTTGTATTCAGCCATTACTTACTCACTCACTGAGTAACTTGAGTCTTACCTTGGTAAGCTTTGCCACTTCCCTGATAAATTGGTTATCTTAGTTCATATTAAAATCAAAGTAAACTCCATGAGATTGTTTAAGATGACACAAAAACATATTATATTTGTAACAGTAGCTTAGACTTTGTATGATTTCAGCTTTGTATATATTTCTTGAACAAACAACTTTTTCAGTTTATGTAATTATGAATGCCCTTTGGATGTTTTGTGTTTACATTATGCAGTGCTTGCATCTTGCATATAAGGTTGCTGAGTTTAATTCACAAAACAGTACTGAGTGACCATTGCTTTCATACTGTCTAAGTGCAGGTACGTATGAATGTGTAGATATGTCTGAATGTGTAGGTGTTTTAGAGATGCCCATAATTCTTAAATGTTAGCAGGATGGGCCCTCAGTTCATTAGCTGGCCACTAAATTTCCTGGACGCAATCAAAGAAGCTGAAACGTGACAGCAAAATAGATTTCACTTCGAAGGAAGGATGGGGACAGAGGAAGAAGATTGCCTGAGGGAGGCCAGGTAAGGGTAAAATGATTTATATGACATTCTGTTTGCAAAGTAAACATAACCAAATGGCCTCATTTAATAGGCATTGTTTTTCTGATGAAAATGTGTCTTCTGTATGTGTAGAATTTATGTGTATTCATTAGTGTGATTTATAGCAGTTTTCTTTCCCACTACACTCCTGCATCAGCAGACGATTGTTCATGTGCTTATCTATTGTTCTAATACAGAGGAAATGCAGCATCTTGCAGAATCAGTGAAGATTTTGAGGCAAGTACCTCAGCCAAACTAAGAAACAGGCACTTCAGTGAGCAGTTACTTGCAACTCAAGTGAAGGTACCTCAGTAGCTTTGAAAACATGCCCTTAGATCACAGAAAGAGCACTAAATGAAAGCTAAAAGTTGAGGAGTCACTTGAGCAACCTTTCTGTGCCTGATCTAGTAAAACCTTGCTTAAGCTGAAACTGAAGACCTTTGCCCAGCTCAGGGCTAGGCTGGGACATACCTCTCCCAGAGCAGAGGCGTTACCTCTTTGAAAGTGAGAAATGGGACTGGAAGCACACACAGCAGGATATGGAAAACCGTAGCAGGTCTGTAACTCCAGTTTTTCTGGACAAAAACAAGTGCTGCAAGTTTGGAGAGAATCTCCATGGGACAGAGTTTTGCAGAGCTAGCTAGAAGACATTTTCTTCTGTGGCATGCAATGTATTTTGTAAGTATATGAAATTGTTTCTCCATTTCTGTCAGTTTCATCTCTCAAAATATTTTAGTATTCTTAGCTCCTATATGACAGTAACAACTTAATTTTTGACAGGACTACAAAAAAACATCATAACATATTCAAACAGGTCTATTTTCTTTTTAATTCTATGACAAAATACAATTCCAGCAATTGCATCTAGGTACTTTTTTTTCTGGTATTTGTTAGTCTACTGTTAACTAATAGTAGGATAAAGTGTGCATATTTGGAACAATTACATTTTTGAAACTATTATTCCACTCCTCTTTCTGTCAATTCTTTCCCCAGTAAGCATAAAATATAATCTCTGGTTATCAAAACATTCAAAGCAAAGTTGCGATAGTTAAATGCAAATTTTCACAGGTAAATTTTAGTGTTTAGTATTTTCATACACTTTAGCAAGTCCTGATTCCCTGTAAGCACAGCTCTACAAAAATATGTCAACAAATTATTGAAGAGGAATGCAAACATAGAAATTACCTACTTTTTTGAATTTATTTACAAGAAAAATAAGAAAAAAGGAAAAATAAAAAAGAAAAAGGAAAAGAAAAAGGAAAAGGAAAAGAAAAAGAAAAAGGAAAAGGAAAAGGAAAAAAAGAAAAAACACAGATCTGCAATATTCCTAACCAAAAAAAAAAAAAAAGCAGAAAGTTTTCTTGCAGAAAAAGTAACGTGTGGCTAGTAATAGATGTTCATGAAAAAAAACAGACTTGTACTAGGACAGATCTACTTTCAGAAGATATCGTGTGAATAGATTGGATGATATTCTGTTTCATGGTCTAGGGAACACAGGTATTTCAATACTTAGCAAAACAGTACGTTGAGAATTTATCAGTAAGGCCTTGAGTTAAAAAAGTGGTTTTGTGTATGAACAACAAATACTATTGTACCAAGATATTCTTAGCCAAAGTTCCTAAGTAAACAATTACTTATATATTCTCATTGTGTTTGCTGCCGCTAAGTATCCTGCGCTCCGAGGCCCAAAGGCTTTTAATCAACTGTCCAACTTCAGTCAAACTTGGTGAGTTTCAGATAACGTGACAAGAATCATGCTTCATTATTTCCCTTGCTCACAGAATGATTTGTGAACTGCTGACAAGTATATCAGGAATCTGCTTTTCACTCCAGCCGGGATGACCCACACTGTCACTCAATTTATCTGATATCGGCCTTTGTTACTGATGCAACATATTAAGTCACACTTCTGTTGAGTTTAGCATCACCTAACCCACCCAAAATATCTTATCAGGCAGTTTGTTTTACATCTTTGATGTACAGGTGTAAGTTACAATCCAGAATGCACAGGAGAACATATGTCAAAGATGCACATCTAGTGTAAAGAGCAGCTTTCATGCAACAGGCATCCATTTAAATCAATAATGTGCAAAGGTATGCAAGAAACTTTAATTTCACTGATGTCTTGCAAAAATTCTGGCTTTGAAGAAGAATTGAGAGTCTGTTTTCAAATGTTTTCTTCATCATTTTTGCTCTGGTCCTCTGAAACAATAGTTAAGATTTCTGTCAAGTTCAATGACATTAGCAGGGCACATGGAAGTGCTGAAAGCTCAACCTAAAAAACTGCTGTCATTGTAGGAAGGACTGCTGAAATACCTACAAAAGAGGTCTAGTTCTATCTCACCCAAAAGGCTTCAGTGAACAATGAATGGCATCTCATCAGTTTCCTTGAGCAGAGCTGAATTTCATGGCTTTCCAACATTGTGCTGACACTTTCTGGATAGAAGTTTAGCGATGCATTACATAAAGATAATGTTAGTTATATTACTGTTGGAAATGGTTACACAGCTTTTATCATCTATGTAAAAACTAAATCTTGAAGTATTAAAAATTAAGAATCAGCATGCAAATTATTGAAAGATAGATTTGAAATTTTTCTGAAACTTCAACTGGGACCCCTTCTGTTTGTCTTGAGAGGTTTTTGAGCCTGCAGGATAGAACTCTGCATTTTTTTCGAGTTTTACTTCTGAGCCAGGACAACCAAAGATCTTGAAAATCATAAAAAGAAAACTTCTGCAATACTGAGTGCAGCAGAGAGCTGTGAAAACAAGCAAACAGAAGGAATTGTGAAAGTCTGAGCATGAGTCCTGTATACATCCTTTCAGCTGGCAATACTGAAGAAGTCCTTTTGTGACATATCCAATGCTCACCAGACCACTGGGTTTTTTTCCTGTGCTGTTTTTTTAAATATGAATTGGTCTTTAATAGGCCATTACTGGTAAACTTCTCAGTGCACCTGCAGCGAGACTATGAGCCTTAGCATCAAAGAGTGTGTTTTGTGGCTGCTTTTTGTCTATAATGGAGGGCTGGTTGTGAGAGGGGATCTTTGAGCTCTGGGAAGTTTAGTGAATGCTGCAATAGAAGTTTTGTTGCACCATTTGGAACTTGATTTGACCTCTTCTTTTCCTTCTTCTTTAAATACAATATCAAAGAATTTAGAAACTCCACAGTCAGCTCTGTGCCAAATGCAGGAATGTCAGATTTTGTCCAAATGCTAAGGAAGTGTGTTGATTTCTATGTGCTTGAGCCAATGTGCGAGGGTGAGAATCAGGGACTTACCCTGTCTAAATTTTGTTCAGAAGAGTCAGCTTCTCATTCTATCTGTTGTTTGAGGGGAGGGAAGGGGAAAGAAGAGGCAAATATGAAGGACTGCTAAGTATAAAGAACAAAGTAGTGCCATCTCACCGGGATGATTAAACCTAAAGTATGGATGAGTGCGTCAGAGACCATCACCTCTACCACTCCATTTTATTTCCAGGCTCAAGATCAGTGTTTGCTAGCTAAACAATGTGAAACCATTTCTGGGTACAGCTGTACAAGCCTAAAAGTTGTTGCTATGAACACCTTTCATTGCTCAACTCCTGATATCTGATGTATACTCATCCACTCAAAGAACCTGTGATGTTACAGAGGTTCTGGCTTTAGAAAGGGTTCAGATGACAGGAGCAGATGAATGTCTGGGACAAAAATGAAATTGATTTCATGGAAATGCATTCAGAAAGAAGGCAAAAATAGTACTAATGCTATATCTCACTGTCCTGTGAATATTCTTGAGAAACAAACATCACATGGCTTAGAAAGAACTTTTCAATAGTAACAGGTAGATCAATTTGTATTTAAAGAAAAGCTACTTTGAGTTTTGTTCATGTTTTAAACAGCAAAGGATCTTCGTTGTTCTTACTTCGGCTGCATCTCACTTCCCAGATGCTTATTCATGTAGCTTTGATTCAATTGATTCCATGACCACTTGTCATGGCCACTCTATTTTGATCTTTCAGCAATCGAAAGGTACCTAAATATGGAAGGATTTTCTCATGCATGCAATGGAATAGCGATTTGTTTGTTCTAATATTTCATGATCTGTCCTTGCAAAACCAGAAACTTGGTAAAAAAAATAGATCAGTGCCTCATGCCAGCAAGACCGCACCTGTTTTCTTTTGGATTATTGTGCTTTTATGAAGAAGGAAAAAACAAAATCATTATGCACTCCATCTCTGGTTAAATAGATGATGAAGGCTTAAAAAAATCTGCCAATCAGAAAAGTGGCCACTGTACCAAAGCTTCAGGAATAGGTCATGGATGTGAATCATATGGAGTAATGAACATCAAAGTTGTTTTTCCTAGGATGTTAAGATTAAGACATTGACAAGGGTTTACTGATTCTTTGTAGTTTAGGCCACCAGTGCCTAAAATTTAGGCTCCCACTAAGACTAAATTTCATCAAATATCAAGAAAATTCATCTGTTTAAAGTGATGTCTGAAGTTGTCAAAAGCCTTGTTTTTGTAATTCGGCAGTTAAAATACTGTTTGAGTTTGCTTTTAAATTTATTTAAGGTTCTTATATTCATACTTCCATATTTAAATTTTCTCTGAAGTGTTAACGTGAAAGTATTTGTCTAGGACAATCTACCAGGATTTATTCCATAATACATGTTTCTGTATAGCTTTTATGGTGATGGAAACACAACATTAATAAATATGGAGATTATAAAATACTGCAGTTTAGGAGAAATCAAACTTACAGTTTTACAACTTTGTCCAAGTCTTTATAACAACTGAATGTGGCTACACATGCATGTGTTCTTTGAAAAAGTATATAAATCAGTCATTATTCACAAATGTTAACAAGTTCTGCTCTGTTATTTTTGACAGTATTTGCTGGGAATAGTATTGATAACATTGTTTGTGTTACTAGAATCCCCCCTAGAAACTATGCTAAGGCACACAGACAAAAAGGGGGTGATTTATTATAGCCAACATGTCCTCGCTAGGAGCAAATCATGCCTAATGAATCTGGTGGCCTTCTGCAATGGGGCCATGGCACTGGTGGATAGGAGAAGAGTAGCTGACATCATCTTCCTGGACTTGTGCAAGGCATTTGACAATGTATGAAGTTTAACCATGCCAAGTGCAAGGTCCTCCACCTGGGTCGGAGCAATCTCAGGCACAGCTACAGGTTGGGCAGAGAAGAGATTCAGAGCAGCCCTGCCGAGAAGGACTTGGGGCTGTTGGTTGATGAGAAAATGAACATGAGCCAGCTTTAGTGTGTGCTTGCAGCCCAGAAAGCCAACCGTATCTTGGGCTGCATCAAAAGGAGTGTGACCAGCAGGGAGAAGGAAGTGATCCTCTACTCTGCTCTTGTGAGACCTCACTTGGAGTATTGTGGACAGTTCTGCTGTCCTCAGCATAAAAAGGACATGGAACTGTTGGAACAAGTCCAGAGGAGGGCCACAAGGATGATCAGGGGTCTGGAGCACCTCCCATATGAAGATAGGTTGAGGAAGTTGAGGCTGTTTAGCCTGGAGAAGAGAAGGCTGTGTGGAAACCTCATAGCAGCCTTCCAGTACCTAAAGGAGGCCTATAAGGATGCTGCAAAGGGACTCTTCATTAGGACTATAGTAACAGTAGGGAAAATGCATTACAGGTTCAAACTTAACCAGGGGAAGTTTAGATTGGATATGAGGAAGAAGTTCTTTACTGTAAGGGTGGTGAGGCACTGGAATGAGTTGCCCAAGGAAGCTGTGAATGCTCCATCACTGGCAGTGTTCAAGGCCAGGTTGGACAGAGCCTTGGGTGACATGGTTTAGTGTGTGGTGTCCCTGCCCCTGGCAGGGAGGCTGGAACTAGATGATCTTAAGATCCTTTCCAGCCCTAACTATTCTATGATTCTATATCATTGTCTCTAAATCGGAGTGGATAAGGAATTGTCTGGATGGTCACACTCAAAGAGTTGTGGTCAATGGCTCAAAGTCCGAATGGAGACCAGTGACAAGTGGTGTTCCTTGCAGGTTGGTCTTGGGACTGATCCTGATAAACATCTTTTTTTGGTGACCTGGACAGCGCACCCTCAGAAAATTTGCCAGCGACACCAAGCTGTGTGGCACAGTCAACATGCTGGAGGGAAGGGATGTCCCTTAAAACCTCTTCATGGACCTTAACATGCTTCAGAGGTGGTTCAGTGTAAACCTCCCAGAGTTCAGCAAGGCCAAGTGCAAGGTTCTGCAACTTGGTCAGGGCAACCCAACCACATATAGAGGCTGGGCAGAGACTGGATTGAGGGCAGCCCTGAGGAGAAGGACTTGGGGGTGTTCTTGATGAGAAGCTCAACATGAGCCGGCTTCAGTGTGCACTCACAGACAAGAAACCAACTGTATCCTGGGCTGTGTCAACAGGACCATGGCCAGCAGGTCAAAGAAGATAATTCTGCCCCTCTACTCTGCTCTCATGAGAACCCCCACCTGCAGCACTGCATTCAGCTCTGGGGACTCCAACACAATATGGATGTGGAGCTGTTGCAGGGAGTCAAGAGGAGGCCACAGAGATGGTCTGAGGGCTGGAACACAACTCGTGTGAAGACAGGCTGAAAGAATTGGGCTTGTTCAGGCTGGACAAGAGAAGGCTCTGAGGAGGCCTTGTAAGAGTCTTCTAATACCTAAAAGGGGCCTACAGGAAATCTGAAAAGGAACTTTTTACAAGTGCATGTAGTGACAGGACAAGGGGAAATGATTTTAAACTGAAAGAGGGGAGATTTAGATTAGACATTAGGAAGAAATGTTCCAGACAGTGGAACTGGTTGCCCTTAGAAATTGTGGCTGCCCCATCCCTGGCAGTGTTCAAGGCCAGGTTGGATGGGGCATTGAACAACCTGATCAGGTGCTCCAGCCCATGGCAGGGGTGTTGGAAGTAGATGATCTTTAAGATCCTTTCCAACCCTAAAAATTCGATGAATCTATATATAGGCATATATATATTCACATATATATAAATATATATGTATGTATTATATATATACACACATACATATATGTATACATGCATAATACATGTATTATATACATGTATATATAATACATGTATAGTATATATAATATATATATTTCTGAGGCAACACTATACATAGAATGATAGATTAGTTAGGGTTGAAAAGGACCTTAAGACCATCTAGTTCCAACCCCCTGCCATGGGCAGGGACACCTCCCACTAAACCATGCCACCCAAGGCTATGTCCAACCTGGCCTTGAACACCACCAGTGATGGAGCATTCACAACTTCCCTGAGTGTCCTGGGTTCAGCAGTAGCAGTCATTTTTCTCCTTCTTAGTAGCTGGTGCAGTGCTATGTTTTTGACTTTTGGCCTGGGAACAGCACTGATAACACTGATGTTTGTAGTTACGGCTTAGAATGTTTAGTTTGACCAAGGACTTTCTGAGCCTCATGTTCTGCCAGGGAGGAGGGGAGGCCAGGAGGAAACAGAGACAGGACACCTGACCCAAACTGACCCGAGAGGTATTCCATACCACAGCACATCATGCCCATGATGTAAAAACGGAGGGTGAGAGACCCGGAAGGGTGGGGGGTGCACTGCTTGGTCAGGCTGGGTATAGGTGGTGAGCGATTGTTTTCTTTTCCCTTGTATTTCTCTTGTCATTATTATTATTGGTAGTAACAGTAGTGGTTTGTGTTATACCTTAGTTACTAAACTGTTCTTATCTCAACCTGTGGGAGTTGCAGTCTTTTGATTCTCCTCCCCATCCCCCTGGGAACTGGGAGGAAGAAAGAGGGGGGAGTGAGTGAGCGAACTGGGTGAGTTATAGTGGCTTAAACCATGACACTGGGCAACCCATTCCAGTGCCTCACCACCCTCACAGTAAAGAATTTCTTCCTTATTTCTAGTCTAAACTTCCCCTGTTTAAGTCTGTACCCATTACCCCTTGTCCTCTCACTACAGCCACTAATGAAAAGTCCCTCCCCAGCATCCCTATAGCCCACCTTCAGATACTAGAAGGCTGCTGTGAGGTCTCCACGCAGCCTTCTCTTCTGCAGGCTAAACAGCCCCAACTTGCTCAACCTATCTTCATACCGGAGGTGCTCCAGTCCCCTGATCATCCTCATGGCCCTCCTTTGGACTTGTTCCAACAGTTCCATGTCCTTTTTATGCTGAGGACAGCAGAACTGTCCACAATACTCCAAGTGAGGTCTCACAAGAGCAGAGTAGAGGGGCAGGATCACCTCCCTCGACCTGCTGGTCACTCTCGTTTTGATGCAGCCCAGGATACGGTTGGCTTTCTGGGCTGCAAGCACACACTGAAGCTGGCTCATTTTCATTTTTTCATCAAACAACACCCCCAAGTCCTTCTCGGCAGGGCTGCTCTGAATCTCTTCTCTACCCAACCTGTAGCTGTGCTTGAGATCGCTCTGACCCAGGTGGAGGACCTCGCACTTGTTGTAGTTAAACTTCATCAGGTTGGCATCAGCCCACCTCACAAGCGTGTCAAGGTCCCTCTGGATGGCATTCCCTCCCTCCAGCGTATCAACCCAAACACACAGCTTGGTGTCATCGGGAAACTTGCTGAGGGTGCACTCAATCCCACTGTCCACGTAGCTGACAAAGATGTTGAACATGACCGGTCCCAGCACCAGTCCCTGAGGGACACCACTCGTTACTGGTCTCCAGCTGGACACTGAGCCATTGACCACAACTCTTTGCGTGCGGCCATACATGTGTGTATATATATATATATATGTGTGTGTGTGTGTATAGTGTTGCCTCAGAAAGGAAATGGTAACAGGTTCAGAAATGACCAATAGGCATAATTCACCCTTCAGCACAAGTCAGTATCTATGTGTTCATGGACATGAAGAAGATATGATTGCACACCTCAGGCCTAACATAATATCATGCCACAGTAATCTGTCTGAAGAATGGCTGAGGCAAAGTCACTCTGTGTTAGGTAGACTTACTAGGCAACTGTCAAAAACATCCTTCCAGGTCAAGGTTTATCTATTTTGCAGTTACAGAAGATCAGAGGAATCTTCACAAAGTGCCTTTAATATAATCGTAGTTACAAGCTGTGCTTTTTGGCTCAAGTAACTCATTAATGGCATGAAAAGGGGCAATGAGCCAGCTCTTTTTTAAGGAAATTATGTGGTAATGATAAGTTGCCTGATCCTTCAGGAGAACAATCCATTTTCCAGAACAGATAATTTTCACATAGTTGAAAGAACACCATGAAAGCCCCTTGGAGACTGGCAGCTGACTACTGTACAGAGCGATGGGGTTTTGTTCTGTGCTTGCCAGCCAGTCTAGGCTATCAGCCTAATAACTCTCTCAGTGCCTTATAGTAGCTCTATGTAGACCTATTCAGAGCCCTTGATCGTACCAGAAAGAGAATAAAGAGGCCTCCATACTCATGCAAGGACGAAAGAAACCAAGGCATCTGCTTCTGTGAAAGCAAATCTGTATAGCTGATAACACTTTACAGCAGCATCAATGGTGACCTAAATACCAGGAGTTTAAATACCGTTTCTCGTATCGATGCTCTTTTTCATTAGTCAGCTGTGGAATAGCATCATGGAAGCTGCAGCTGTTTTTGATTGGGGGAGGGTGTAGATAGCTGTCAAAATGCTTAAGTTCAGGGTGGGCCAAAAAGCTCAGAAAAATGTGGCATTCACTAGAAGCTGTTAAGAAACTAGGTTTGTTGGAATCTAGCTACACATTTAGATTTATAGCTCTGCTGTGAAAGGTGCTTGCATTAAAATAGTGACAATGAGGAGTAAACCAGCTTCATCCAAAACTGGATTTCCCCTCCAGGCAAGACAAGATTGAGCAGTAAGAGAGAAAAATCTTTCTGAATGTCATAGAGGAAAAAGGAAGCTGTAACTTAACATTCCACAACTTCCCATGCTCCCAGATAGCTTCAGTGGCAAAGCTTATGCATGGAGAGCACAAGCTGAAGCTCTTCAAGGGTCTGTGATGTGTCTGTATTAGATCCATATGGAGTGATCTGGGACCAAACAGGTTAGGAAATCCTAGACTAACCTGCAAGCCTTCCTCCCTGTCCCAGACACTGAGAAGTACACAGTCAGTCAGCTGTGACTGAACAGATAAAAAAATCTTACCTGACACCTCTTACAGGAATACGGTATCTTACGAAACTGTATGGACAGTTCTCAATAAACCTGAGTGGCTGTGAGGAAAGGATGATGTTCACAGGCATCACAGTGAGCACAAGTGAGAAATGGTCACTGGATACACTAATCCTCTTATTTCAGACAACAGCCAATAACGCTGTGTGTAGAAATATCCTAATGACAAAAAATGCAGAAGCCATGCAATGATGATGAATGCTCCAATAGTTTATTCTATAATTGAAAGTTTACCATGCCATTCTACACTGCAAAAATGCAAATAGTCCATGCATACAGGTCCAAATTTTTGAATGAATGCTATATACAGTTGTGTAGCATTTGGACCAACAAATCCATCATACGTGGTGAGCAAACACAGTGTAATAAATGAGCTATTGTTTGTCTGACTGAAAAATCTCTATGCACCAAAGGCACTAATGTAGACATGGGGGCACTACTGTAGAGAGGAATTTGCTGATAAAACTCTAAAATTAAATGTAAATGAAACTTTAATTCACAATAGTTTTGTTTCAGATGATGGGACAGCTACCTGCTCTTTAGTGCTCAGGATGAATTGATGGAAGTGAGAGGCTGAGTCAAACTCTGAAGAGCAGAAACTTGCCCTTGTGTTATATTACGCAGCACAACAGACTACACAGTGATAGTGAGAAAAGCTTAGTGTGAGCTAAACTTCCTTATTTTTTGCTGAAAAAAGCCAACAAAAAAAAAAAAAAAAACAGTTGGCATTATGTGCTACATATTCTGGTGGTTGGTTGTTTTTTTTTTTGTTTTTGTTTTTGTTTTGGTTTTTTTTTTTTCAGTTAGATTATTCTATTTCTTTTTCTTACTATAAGTATAGGGCTTTGTGAGAAAACTTCTGCATATCAGACGTGAATGACCCCTTAGCAGTTTCTGTTACACTGTCACTGATCGGCTATTGCATGTCTTGGGTGGTGGCAGAGATAGGAGTTCAAGAAGTGTAAAAGTGTATGTGCAGCACCCAGGGGTCAGTGTGAGACAGCACATCTCTACTGCAGCAGGGAAAGAAAACACAGGGAGGACAGTTCTGTGAAAAGGTTTTAAAAGCCTTTTTGGTGAAGGGAAGACCCTGTGTGCATTGACCTGGAAAAGGTGAGTCAGAGAATTACACTGGTGCCACTAATATGCTGGGCAATTTGTTGCTATTGATGCTGTACCTCCAGCAAAACAGCTGTAATCACTGGCTGTGGGAAATGAGTACATAGGGCTATGTTTGGAGAACTTGAATCTTACACCTCACATCTCTTCCCTATACATGTCTGTGATGGCTACTGGCCAGAAAAGGACTAGTGAAGGATGGAAAAGAAAGTATAAGGTTATGGGAAAGGAGCTATGAAATTATGGCAAAGGAGCGGTGAGATTATTGATTCACAAAGGAAAAGCAAGACAAGTCTCTTCTTTACTGAAGTCCTCTTTTTTTTTTTATATAAATATATATATATATATATAATTTAGCCTTTCTATCTTTACTGTCTCTAAGCAGCAAAAATTATAAAGACTGCTGTTCAAATTAGGATTATATAAAGTCCCATAGCCAGTCATCTGAATTTGGAAAACATCCATAATAGAATTAAACAGGAAAAGAATATTTAAGCAGCAACAGAAATTCAAGAATGAAGGTTCTTGATGGACATTTCACAAGTGGCCCTCTGGGATTTTCATAATGATGTTGCAAATTCCCTGTGAATGTACCATTTGCCACAGAATTCATTTTTTCTGTGACACAGAAAAACAAGTGTCTTTGCTGCAAAATAAAACGAAACCATTCTGATGTGTGCATGGGCTCCAGCAGTATACATGATAGCTATAGTACTGAGGGTTTAAATGTAACATAATACATTTTAATCTGCTGTTTATAGATCCCAGTGGGGGTTTTTACATAACTTACTCTCAGTGATTTACAATAGACAGGATTCCAGCTGTAGTCTTGTTTTGTTTTGTGCTTGTTCTAACTCATTATTGAGAATAAAGCCAAATTAACATGACTATATTCAAAGGACTCACTTGTGGGATCAAAGAGACATCATGGTTTAGTGGGAGATGTCCCTGCCCCTGGCAGGGGGGTTGGAACTAGATGATCTTAAGGTCCTTTTCAACCCTAACTATTCTATGATTCTATGGAAACTTACCTGGTAGGATTATCTGCAAGGTGCAATACAATACAACAGTAAACTTCTTTAGAGCTAAAGCATGAGCCCAAAGCACTTTTCCCAGAACACTGATGGTCTCTCTGGCAGCTCACCATGGCATTTATAATCCAATATTATACTGGAAAAACTTTGTATCCAAAAAAGCAAAGAAAGCCCAAAACAAAACAAACTTGGGCCTTATGGAATTGTTGGGTATTTTTTGTTGTGGTTTTTTTTTTTTTTTTGGTGTGTGTGTGGTTTTTTGTTTTGTTTGTTTGTTTTTTTGTGGAGGCATATTTTTTGTTTTTGCTTTTTGTTTTGGTTTTGGTTCTGTTTGTTTTTCAAGTGGCCATGTGCTCTCAGTATCGCTTATGGTCCAACAAAGAGCCTTGTGGAAGAACTGTTACTAAACATTTTCTTAAAATGTCTTCCTGAATAAGGAAGATTTTTCTTTGACTGGAATTACTTAGAGCACCACCTAAATATTCTTTATGAACAAATACAGCAGAACTAGATAAAGTACTATAGAGAAGTTGTGGCTGCCCCATCCCTGGAAGTGGTCAAGGCCAGGCTGGATGGGGCTCTGAGCAACCAGGCCTAGTGGAAAGTGTTCCTTCCTACGGCAGGGGTGGTAGAAATAGATGATCTTTAAGGTCCCTTCTAACTGAAACCATTCTGTTGTTCTATGATAACCGAGACAAAGTGGTTCTCATTCTGGTCTTCCTGAGTTACTCAGTTGCTTCTCCCTTTGTCCTTCTACGCTGTTAAAATATATTCGTTATGATGAAAAAAACCCAAACCAAACCAACAAAAAAATAGTGAATAAATGACAAAATGTTGAAATGGTATGATCAAGGTCAATTGCAAGGAAAGAGTGAAGAATAGGGTTTGAATAAAAATAAGAATAAACAATTCAGTAGGGTGAAAAAGGGAAAAATGAAAGCTGGCAGGAGAAATTTTATCCCAAATGATAGTACTAAATGAAAAAACAACCCACCAAACCATGAAAAGGCCTATTCACATATCAGATATCTTCCCACAAGAAAGAATACAAATCAAAAGCAAGATCTAACAGCTGCAGAAAGTGGATAAGAATTGAATTTAAGGAGTAGTGTTCCAATAGCCACTGACTAGTGAATTGCCACGTGCTAATGAAATGTGTAAGAGCTACCCATCTGACTATTCCAGAATCAGAAAATCGACTGGTCTTACAGTAAAAGGTATGCAGGATAGTGCAGCACTAATCTGCAGTAAAACAACTTGGAGGTTAAATGAAAGACCTGTGTTATATGGAATATATTTTGTGCCCAAAGCAGCCTGTAAACCTGGAATGTCTGATCTGTAAATTAAAAATTCTTTGCTTTAATCACTGCAGTAACATAGAATAATTATGAACTATTGCTTCTGAAGGAATATAAAAAGATATTAAACCAATTAAAGGAGTGAAAAAGCAGACAATGCTGAAAATCTGTCATTCTTATTTATTAGTTTTGTAGGTGTTCAGTGAATACCTGCTATTACCATGCTATTTTTCCTTCCAATTACATTTTGCAATATGTTGCGGTTTTAGGGGAAATCAAAGACTGAATTGTAAGTAGAACAAATCCGCAACAGGATGTTATTGAACCAGAAATGAAGCTTTTTTAACCGGAATTCCTTGAAGATACACTTCTATAAATACTAAAGCCATAACTGGAGACATGAATGCAAAATGAGACAAAAGTTTGTGTAGGAATGGCCAGGCAGCAGAATTATAGTCCCAGCTCTTCAATACCCTCTGTTTGAGACTGCTGAACGTAGAATGAAGGCTTAAATGATTCAGTATATGAGAAACTATGTGAATTTTTAATACAGGTTATTTAAAATGTTCTGTCTCACATTTCACATCCGTTTTATAACCTCAATGAAATCAGCAATATGATGTATGTCAAGGCTTCTGCATGGAGAACTGAGAAAAAGTCACAGAGAACATGAGGTAATAATGTATACACAGAGCAAAGACTTCAGCCAAATCTGGTTGGTCCAGAGTTCCCTGTGGGCCTGGAAGATCGTTTCAGCTTGTAGACTGGTTTGCTTGTTCTGTACTTTTGCTTTCTATGTGTATATTTCCCACTTGATTTTCAGAATCTGAAACAGAGTTCTGCTCTGGACACTTTTGCTTCCACAGATCTCAACAAAGTTAGGTGTGCAAGGAGGAAGCAGATGTGAAAACACCATCTCATTTCATTCTGCCTATAACTTACAACTTAGGATAACCTATATATAGCTCCTTTCACTTTTTGACATTTCAGGAAATATTTCCTTACTTGCCAATTTGAAAGCACATGAAAGGAGAGCCTTCTGTGTGGTAATATTGCTAAGTGAGTTTCTTTTGCTAGGAGTGTACTTGGGTGCAAATTTGAAATTCCAGCTGCAAGTCATAGACAATTCTGTAAAGGGATAGATTCAGTGGGACTCTCTCAAGGTCTTATCTCAGAGAATGATACAGAAAGCCATGACATGCTCCTGTGTAGGAGAATTGAAGATACATACCATAACAACACAATTCTACTTTGTAACATTTGTTTTATATTCCTTCTGAAAGTCATTCCCCATCTCTATTGTTATAAATATTTCCTGCTGTTTCCATAAATGCTCAGCGCCTCTTTTACCCTTGCTAACACCTTAATGTTAATGTTCATGTCACAGACTCCTAAACTTGAAGGAAAATAATATCAAAAGAGTTTTATGTCCTCTAAGTGCTTACTGTGTCATCAGATTGTGGAACACACTGTCCAAAAGTTACTAAAGATCACAGTATACCAAGATTAAAAAAATCTAAAGCATTATGTTCAATCTATTGTGGCAAATCTCGTGTACTATAGACTCCATATAATACTTCCTTCTCTTCAATCATTCACTTGGATTACCCAAAAAGGACCAGGATAAAGGTGCTTAAATGGGCATCTGGTACCAGATTTTGTCTTATTCTGGCATCTTCAAGAATTTTACGAATGGAGACAGAATTTCTTTGTAACAGGATGAAGCTAGCTTCCTTTCTCTGTCACAGGCTGAAAATAAGGCTTCTTTGGAATGTCAGTTATATAGCATTTTAATCTTCCTGTACAAGCCATCTGTGCACAGAGAAGCAGTAATGCAGTCATAAAATCTTAAATTTATTTCAGATTTTTTTACATTCCTAGAGAGATGTAAAGTAAAGGTGTCAGACAGAGAATAAAAGATTTGTGGGAGGATTCCCTGGGAGAATTGTGTAAAGCTGAAGACAAAAAAAAAAAAAAAAAAAAAAAAAAAAAGAGGAGAAATCCTGAAGGCAAATAGGCAAATTATGGTTGAAGGGCAGTTTCTCCACAACAGACCTGAATATTTGGAAAGTGGGAATTTGAAAGATTGGTTGATATACGGTCTTCTTCCCCAAAGAGAGTTTATATTTTTTTTTTAGTGCAGCAAAATGCATGTGTCCTCTTTTCCCATGAATTTGGGTCCACTGTCACTAAGCACCTTTCATTCCCCTCAATCTCCTTCCCATATTGCCTGACATGCAGGCAGATCCCAGTGGCTTCAAGTCCCACTCCTGCTCTGCTGCTTTTCACTGTTAAGTAATACCCTCAGCTGAGTAATATCCTTTAACTGCCAGCTGTGAAGCATGCAGAATATATCGGTGCTAGTTTCAAGGTGTGCACGTGCTGGGTGATCAGTGTGCTAACCTTACCCTGCAACATTTGCTGTAGATAACACACATGACTTTTTCTTCTCTGCATGGCCACTCATTTTCTCGAGATCTGTTGGAGCTCTTTCTCTGATATTTTTTTCTGCCTTGGCCAATTGAAATCTATACAACTGTAAGGCTTCAGGCAACTGGCAGACCAATCTAATCATATCAGCTTTGTCTGTATAGGAAAGTAGGCTGGAACATGAAAGTAAGAATTAAATGAACAGAAATTATGAGGATTGAACCAGAAGGAATTTTGGGGGATCCCAATCCCAGTTACTTCAATCTGTTATATAATTGTTTAACTTTCTGTATTTTTTTTGTAAGACCTATGATTAGCCTAATCATCACTTTCCTCAGCTTTTCTGCTTTTAACGTCTTTTCTAAGTGCAAATAATGTGAATTGGATACCATATTCTAGGTGTGATTTGGTATAATGACTTAAATATTGCACTCCGTCTTCTGGAACTACCCACTCTTCTTTCATTACTGCTTAAAGGCTGAGAATGAGATTGCAGAAAAAGATGAAAAAGTCTATATGCTTTATAATATAGTGATCCTTTTCTTGACAGAAAAGTCATCACTGGTATAGCCCTGGCTACATTAAGGCAAACATTATTCTAGGTACATAAAGCAAACCATCCTCTGCTTAAATTAGACAAAGACAGTGTCAGTAGCAATCTCAACACAATATATCAAGTGCCACCAAAATTGCAAATCTAAAAGTGTCTCAAGGAGATTTGGTAGCCTAGAATGTGCCTAACTGTATGCAAGGGAAGAAAAAGTTTCTATCTCATTTTTAGATAAGAAAAAGATGCAGAGACTTAAAAGCCTTGACACAGCCCCAGTGTTTTGAGTCCATCTGTTTAGGAGGAAGCTGTTCTGTTTCAGGTAGTTTCATAATCATATTGGTCTTACTTTCCATTTCAATATTTACACAAATCCAGAGCAGAGGCTACACTTCCAAAAATCTTGTGAAGAAGCAGAATAGCACAGTATTTGTTTAATGTTCTCCTCTTCATGAGAATATTAGTATTTGCAGCTATTTCTTCAACAAAAAACACAGGTTGAGAAAAGTGCTGTGGGAAAACAACATTTAAAGAGATCTGTTTTTCAATCAATACATCTTAATATTGCTATATGAATGCTTTTGAAAAAGCATCTTCTTTTCTTTTCTTCATCTCAATTTCATGTCAACATGGAGTTTTTTCCACCCACAGCTGAGAAATCCTGCTGTAATATTTTCAGAGCAGACAAACAATACCCATTGTATTTAGACAGACAGAATCCATTTGTGAAAGGGAAAAAAGGGTAGTGCACCACACCAGCATGGATGATAGGCATTTGTAGGATAAAGTATTAATGATACAAAAATTGAACTTTCTTTTTTTCAGCTGCTTGCAGAGTCACAAGATGAGACCCACACTAAAATAAATGAACAGAGACTAGATTTTTAAATACACTTGGTTTGCCCTGCTTACTGTTACATAGACAGAGTTTGAATTCCCTTGAGGATCACTGATGAGAATCACTCTAAATTATGACTCTAGTTTTAACCACTCTAAATTATGACTCTAGTTTTAACCGCAGTGCTCAAGACTGAAAAAATAATAGGAAAGAATAGCTGGAACTGCGAAACTCAAAGCAACATTAATTTGCAAGCTGGGTTTCACTGTTCAGAACTAGTGCCCATGTATCAGTCATTATTTTTGCTGGGTCATAGTGATTCACGAAAAAAGATTACAGAGTAGGACTACCATAAAGCAGCTGCTAACAATACAGAAGCAGCCCACAATTAGTGTTATTTCTGCATCCAGTGAAAATATAAGAATGACTTCTTAAAATTTTGCCAGCTACGCCTTTTTCCCCTTAGGTCCATCACCTTCCCTCAGTCCCACGCTGTACTCTGCATGGGAATAATCCAGAGTAGAAAGAAACCAATTCTTTTAAAGATTCTTCTTTTCTTCTCTTAGTTATTTTTAACAGGACTTGAATCAATGGTCAGTAACCAAAGTGTGAACAAGAAGTTCTTTCTACATATCTGTGCCTGAACTTGCAACCAAAAAGATGTAGGGTTAATCAAAACCTTGTAAAGGACATCAGCTTGCCTTAATGAGAGCATACTTGATTCCTCAGGCTTCAATGCACACCTCCCACTTGTTTTGTTTTCGATGCGCCGACTCACAGCCCTGCTGGCTGAAGCAGATCCAAAGCTACATGAGCTAAACAGGAATTTTTGCCAGCCATGCCTTAAGGGGGAGTTGGGCAGGATATATTAGCAATAAAGATCAGATGGGCTTGATTATTAATCTCAGATGCTTCAGTTTTAATGGGACACTCCAACGCCAGCTCAAGGATCAAAGTATTCTGATGACTGTGTGGTGGCAATGCATTATCATGAAATTCTCCTCTCAGCACAGTTCTCCTTTGGTGTTTCTGTATTTTATTTCCTGACAAAGTAGACACTGAACTTATGAATATTATGATCTGCTGTATATCCCATTGGTAATGTGGCCTTCAGTGTACGCACTTGCTGCCCTTTACCCTAGAGATCCCGCTGTATAGCTACCTTTTGATCTAATTTCCCCAAATCAGATTCAATTTTGCACTTTCTCTGAGTGCACGTGGCTCTTAGTGACAACAAAAACCATACATGTAACTCACAGATTGATTTAGGTGCATTAGGGTGGTTGCACACTGAAGAGAAGAGCCCATCACTGTCATGAGTAGCAAAGACTATCTTTTCTTTAAGAAGACTCTGGAAGGAGGGAAGGAAATAGCACATCCCCATAAGGATCCCTGATGAAGCAGTCAACAAAGTTCATGTAGGCAAGACTTGCACTCTCCTAGCTGACCAGTTGAGAACCAGGGCAAGTGGCATAAATACACTTTAGCAGCCTGATGCTCTTTTCTGGATAGTTTTAAAAGATAACTCAGGGCAGAAAAATCTCTGTCATTATGTTGTTGATAAAGGACATACCATGACTCCTTTCTTTTTCAGAAAATTCCTGAAGACTTTTTACTTCATTTAATGCTCAGAATATTCAGTTTTATTACATTAGTGAATGTCTGGGGGCTTGATATATTCTTTGTCCAGAGTTGGGTAACCCAGGTTAAGTATTCATTACTTTTACTGTCATTGAGAATCTTTACTACTCCTCTTCTGTAGGGGTGCAAAAAGAAGCTCTTAATATATATACCCCAGGAACCTCAGAAAGAAACACATTCCTCATATCCAAGAAAGTAAAAATTAATACTACTATTTTAATCATCCTTCTCAAAAGATTTCAGATCCCTTAAAAAGAAAAGGTCTTCCTTATTCACTGTTCTTACTGCATTGTAAGCTTTCTTGTTCTCTTTTGCCCATAAAAAATCTTTCACAGTTAGGGGCAGTTATTTCAGTCAGTGTCTAGCTTAGGCACACAGTTCATGCTTCATGAATTTCACTTGAATTCAGATGATGAACTCCTCATTTTGTAGTGAGCAGAGACCAAGCCACCTTTATGCCAAATGTACCTCTGGCTTCCCTCCTGCAATTTTCAGTCTTCTATCTAGATGGAAAGGATGTTTTTCTCAGCGGGACTGAATCAGAGCACCCCAACACAGAATGCATGCAAAGATGCGTGTGTTGTCTTCTATAATCCCCTGCATACTGCTTCTCATCATTACATCCCCAGAGCTCAGGTAAACTTGATCAAACACAGACTCCCAGAGTGTAAACAATACTTGTTGCATTGTGCAAATAGTTTGTTATCCTCACCATTGCATTTCTAAAAAGCAAAAATTCAAGATGTTGATCACTGATTGAACTTCCTTGTAAAAACATTCTGCAGACCCCAAAAGGCAAATCCAGAATCTGAATTTATTTCATGAGTTGCAGGTTTCATCCTTCATCATATCAGAAGAAAAAGTCAGTGTCTGGGGGAGAGATATGGATTCGGAGCTACCTTATTCCAAAGTAATATACCTCACAGAAAAAGGGAAGCAGCTAATCAGATTGTAAATGATATAAACAGGAGAGAGAATGTTATCAGCACTTGATCTCAGATAATCTATGCCCACACAGACTCAGAATATTATTAATCAACCCAACTGTGCAAAAGGAAGACTTTCATATCTGTCAGGCAGCCACCTCTGGACAGCTTATAAGTGCCTTGCCATTAACAGGAAATCGCTCATAGACTAGCCCTGATCATTATCTCAAATACTTGAGAAATTATAGAATGATTAAACCAGTGAAAAATCTCATCACTCATTGCAGTGACTCCCACATGTCTAATTCTTACATCTACCTCTGAACATTAAGCTTGCATGCTAAATTCTGCTCCTCTGGTTCATATTTCTTTATCCTGGTGGGTTTTCTCATGGCTTTGCTTTCATCGTATTTCATAGACCAACAGCACTCTTTCTAAAATGACAAAATATGGTGTCCTTTGGAGACAGCCATCATGCCTGTGGCTGTTGCATATGCTACCAAAATTTTTGGTACCTAGTACTTCATTCTGCTTTTCAACAATTAAGTGGGTGACATTGTACTCCCAGTCATACAAGCTTTTTAATCTGAAAAACTAAGAACAAAATTTAGGCATCAAGCAGCTAAATTAAACCTCGAATAAAGAACCATCTATATAAATGCCAAGTGGTGCTGTTACTGTACCTCAAACCATGGAATAATATCATTATATTACCTTTGTCTAGCATTGGACTCTCTGCTTTCACTGACTTCTTCCAATTGTGTAAACAGCAGAATTTTACTAAACACAGACATAGTGTTTCTTGCACAGTGCCTTTGTGCAGACATTTCCCTTCCAGCCCAGAGAAACTAGGAATTGCTCCTCAGAATGCTGCCCTTTTAGTCCTTCTCCAGGGCCCTCATTATATCTTCTAATAAATCTGGGATTAGAAGCCTAATACTAGAGTGAAAATGCTTGGCCACAGAATCTGAAATGTTGAATGTGAACAAATGCATAATTTGAGCTCAGATGTATTACAAAAATGTGCTTTTTGGGGGAGAAAAGGTAACATTGTCCCAGCAGGTTTTATGACAGATCATATATTCTCAGTCTGCAGTACCCTATAATTAAAACTATCATTAGTGTTCCATGCTAATTTAACAGCAATGAGATCATTGGCTTGCCCATGATCTATAAAAACTTCTACTACCTGCTGTAGCACCAGCAACATCTGTAGGACTATCTAGTTTGTATTCATCCTTATTTCAGAGTGCTGGCATAACTGTTTTGTATATACTTGTACCAAAAAAGCAAATCAACACAAGTAAGAATGGCACATCTAGCAGCACATTAATTATATTTTTCCAATACAGAGCCAAATCATGGATCTGTGAGGTCTTACAGCCATTGTTCCGGCTCAGGACTGTAGCTCAATGGGAAACACTGCAGGCAAATAGTACTGAGCCAAATGCTCCAGTCTACAGGCCAGCAGAATCTTCACTGGCAATAACTCTACAAAATTAGCTATACACCTTGAGGTATAGAGTAAAATAAAAACCACCAAGCTAGTTATAATAACACTGGGGGGAAAGGGGAGTTGAAGAAAAAGAAGACATACCAGAAAGAGTTTACACCAGTCCTGGAATTATGCTTGGGAGCAGTGTTGGACAGACAGCTTTTGGCTGACACCACCAGGCACTAGTTTCTGATAAATAGGCCTGCTGATTGCAGGATATGAAAGGAAGGTGCCATGGGATAGACCAGCTCCCAAACCTCTCAACTCACATACCAGAATTGTTCATGTTTGCAGGATGAGGTTAAAAAAGTTATTGTACATGAGTTATTATAGTCTTTATTGGAGGACTGATAGATATTAATTACACAGCCTCAGAAAATGACAAATTCATGACCTGTAACTCTTTAGGAAATGCACATATCAATATCAGCTGTGAGCAGCATTCCAAACTCAAGTGAATATTCTTTCAGAGCAGAACTGGTTGAATTGAATCTGTCTTGTTTTTTACTAGAGTAATATATGCATGGAAACTTACAGGGCTTGCTTGTCTGAAAGCTTGTCATTTTTCACCAGTGATATCAGTTGCTTAGATAAAAGATTTTATCTTCCATGGAAAAACTCCTCACAGAGGATTACAAATTATTCCTGTAATTAGAGTAAACTGAAACACAACAATGCAATCGAAAGAAATAATTCAGGACACAACAAACTAATCTGCAGTTTTGTGAAGGGGGATTCCAGAATAGTTTATTCTATTTTTAGAGAAGACATGAGTGTATTTTATGAAGATTTGAATAGAGCTCATGAACAAAAAAATGGAACACCAAATACTGTGTAATTTGCTGAATGAATCTGTACTAGTACCAAAAACTACATTGTGGAGACTATTTGTTTTCCTGAAAAGAAGTAAATGATGTTTTACTACTGAAGCTGAGGATCATATCTTCAGCATAATAAATCAGGGAAGCCTGAAGAAGATAAGAGAAACCATCCGGTGATCCTTTACCAAATGTCTGTGAAGTATTACTGTATTTTTGAAGACCAACTTTCTTTTCATTCTCCTGTTAAATGTTACATTTATATGAGTCTTTTGTTTGAAAGCATAGTCTGTAAAGAGGTGTGTGCTGTATAGACGCATTAAAGACACCTTCTGTGTCAGTGCAATTTGATTCCCCCCTGTTTTGTCCTTTGTAAACTATGATCATCTCTTCTCTCCCTGAGGTAAACTAGATCATGACGTTCTGATCAGCTTCTTTCTATACCAGGGAGCAACGATGTGATATCATTATCTGAATTTTTAAACTTTGATAATTGTCATGGTTTAAGCCCCGCAGGTAACTCAGCACCATGCAGTTGTTCACTCCCCATCCCTTCTGGGTGGGATGGGAAGGAGAATCAAAAGAATGTAAACCCGATGGGTTTAAATAAGAACAGCCCAATAACTAAAGTACAATATAAGACTATTCTTCTTAGTGTGCTATGGCCAGTTTCTATTATATCATCATACCTGGACTCCAAATTTGGGGGAAGTACAGGATAGAACCTTGCCATGTGATGAGATCTCTATAAGCAGTCTATCTAATTTTCATTTTAGAGTAAGTGCTTTTCTATCTTGCAAGAAGGAAACAGCATGCTTAAATTGCTTCACAGAACTCGACTGTGAAATTTTAAAATAAGCTAAGCACTAGAAAGACACTGTAGATGTGCCAACTATTTGTGCTTCTGTAGTGTCAATATCAATGTATACTGATGGTTTTATGTATTACTGCTTTGTATTGATTTGGCCCCTCAGTTTCTCAAACAAAGCATGCATTCAAAATTTTAGGATTTACATAGATTTTGACTGCGTGCTATCTAGGACTTCAGAATTGATGAAGTATGCCCTGTCTACCTACTTATGTACTTCCACAGCTAGATTAACTAGACTAGTAAATAGGTTTTAAGTGTAAATGAGAGAGACAATCAGTACTTCAGGAGGGCTTATATATTTGTAGAAGATAATGCTATATTATTTCCAAGAGCAGCCCTTTCAAATTATCTCCATTGATTATGCTTATTTTACGACCTTCTGGAAAAATATACTTTTTTTTTTCTTTTTCTCTCAAAGATTTGTGTAAGATACATGTCAAAGAAAAAACTGCTAACTTACAGATTAAATAACATGTTTAATATTTTTTCAGTTGTCCTCCTCATGCCCTTGTCTTCAAGCCCTACACTACTCCAGTGGCATATAGTTTCATTACTGATATTGTGTAAATTTTCTGTGCAAGACCCTGTATTTGTTTGGAGAGTTCCCCACTGCTGCCTTAATTACTAATCCATTACTCTAGAGAAGCAAAAGTAGAGCACATTGCATGAGGTTTTACGCAGGGATATTGCAACATCAGCACTTACCCCTGTGAAGTGGCATCTTGAATAACATTCTGCAGCAAATATGACTGATCTGGACTCACAGCCGTTATGACCTTGACTTCTTTACCTCTTTTCTCTGAACTTTACCTCATTTTTAAGTGGTCCCACTCTTTTCTGAGCCTTTCTTTTTTTATTCCTTTGAAACTCAATATTCTTGGTTTCCTGCAGCAAGGCAGTTCAGTGTCTCTGGGAGCACAGGAACTATAGGGAGCTACAGTTGAAATATCCAGCCACTAGGGGAGGAGCAAAAGGCAAAGAAGCTGAGGATTTGGCAAGCATATGTCATAATATTACCATTTTTCTCAGCACACCCTTGAAAGAGGTTATTGCAAGGAAACCACACCTTTTCTTGAAAAAAAGAAAATAAATGGATGTGCCTAAAATGAAAAAAAAAAAAATATTGCAATGAAATCTGTACACCTGTATTCCAAATACTTTAATATCCTCCCTATTATTATATGAGACAGCTGCCAAGTTTCTCTATCCATACTGAATTTCGCCTTCTGGTGTAACTCACACTGGTGCTCTAAATTCAAGCAGGAGACTGAATAAATTTCTGTGCCTTCCTCCCACACAGAGATTTGACTAACTTGCAGATACATGTTGAGTGCTATGTTCTCTTCACAGTGATTCTCATCTCCAGTAGCAGCATACAACTTTGATTACTTGGGAATTAAATTTACTGACATACTTAAACATTGCTTTTTGTGTATAGTTTAAATTGCCAATAAAGCGTGTAATTCCAAAGATATAATTTTGCAGTGTGTTAAAGGATAAGTATCGGGGTACTATTTGAGAGGGATTGATTTCTTATCCACCTTTTCTCTTAGCATGCAGGTGAACTTTTATTCTAAGGCAGATGTGCAGTTTGTATCTACAACAAACCTGCAGCATGCAGAAACAGTGCTGGGAGGGAGGGAAGGGGACATGAGAACGAAAATTGACTTGGTTCCTTTGAGTTGTGTTTAGAAAGTTGTATTTTGAGACAGACGCTCTTGGATGTTGGTATTGCTTTGCCATCTGTGTAATTTAGAGACTCTTGCATAACAGTCTGCACTCAGTACATCCAGAATTCATCTTGTAGTTTCCTCAGTTGCATTCATGTCAGAAATAGAAGCAGTATTTTAAAAAAGAAGGCCAAGACCATAAATCTGATGGTCCTGCCACCCTAACATCAGGTCATTGACTTCTCTGTAAATCAGAATTCACTGGAGGAAACGCATGGCTTTTTTCAGATTTTAATTTTTTACCTCTTGAATAAACATATGAAAGTTTAAACTAAGAAGAATGCCCCTAGAAGGTAAATATTTAATTTCTGTTAAGTTTTATCCTCTCTGTGACATATTGCCTTGTGACTGAAAGTGATTTGTTTCCTCTCAGAAGGCAGAAATGTATTATCTGAAGAAGAAAGTGGAGCACGTTTTGTGGAATGCAGTGACATAGTATTAAAATGGCATATTTATTTTGGACCATGACTAAACAGTTTTGGCATTCATATATTTCTGGGTATATAAGCAGCAACCTTATCATGGGCTTGGACACGTGACAGTTTAGAAGGCAGTTACTTTTCTTAGAAGGGGATGTGTTGCACTGTAGAGATTATTAGTCACTGTATTAACATCACCACTAAATCTAGCGAAATCTTACTGATTCTTTTTTTAATAAAACTGATTAGGAACTCGGCCAGCTACTTGACATACTCCATTCTCCTGGTATATAAAAGCCTGTGTTACTCACAAGGTCAGAGAAATTTCTCAAAGAAGCTTCCTCTGGCTTTCAAATCTACATATCAGTTCATCAGATTCCATGTAAGGAAGTCGTGGTGCTAACTTACACCTGATGATATCCCTCTATAAGTATATAGGTTACAGGGATAATACATATATTTAATATGTAAATAAGCTGTTAGGGAAGAAGATCTGAGAAGGGAGTATTGAATAGTGTGACTAGGGCATGTCATTCTACAAAAGTAGAATGTGCAGCTTTTTTCAAGAAAAACACATTCATATAATCCAGAAGTTTGAAATTACTATAATTTATGAGCAGTTAAACACCTGTAGTGCATTTTGCTTCCCACAGGTACCTACAAGGTCAAGGATCATTGCAATTACAGAGAAGAAATCAACCTAGAAAGCCTTCTGTCTGAATGCTTTTCAGAAATTGTTTAGACTTTTAAAGACTGAATGCTATTTTCCAACTCAGTGATACTCCTAAATTTGAAAAACACATCATGAACAAGCACAGTCCTGCATGGGAGTGTGGATTGGTGTTTATGACTTGAGAAGGATTGATAGCTTTACGTGGTATACAGGTTTTCAGACTCATTTCACAAAGAATTGCTAAGGGTGTAAAGGAAACATCTGATGCCTTCTGAGTTTCCTTTACAAGATTGTAACAGAAATGTTTTAAAAGAAAGCTTTTAACTTTTCTATGGGGAGTTCATCTCTTCACTGTCCAGGTCTGTTTTCTAAGACATATGGCTGCCACATTACATGGCTGTGCTCATGTACATGTCTACCTGTTAGTTTAGCTCAGCAGGACCATGACAAAACAGGAGACAATTTTTTTTTGTAGATACCCTTTGACAAGATAAAGTTGCAGTTACTGATTTTAGAGTGGTTAAAGAGAAAGAATGTTTATCCCTTTTTACAAAGCAATCAGTTGAAGGGTTCTACTCACATAATCATGCTAAAGTTGGTGACTACTGGGAAAGGCTGCTGAGGATTTTTTTGCTGCGTACAGCCACAGATGATTGCTTTAAGTCTTCTTTAAGAACACAGGACTCTTACAGAAATTGACAGAAAATAAACAACAACTTTATCTATCCAGTGGACCTTATTTGGACAACTTGTGCCACAAGTAACATGTACCTTCAAACCAAAGTAGGAAGCTTAGTCAAAGCATTAGAAGTTTCACAAACTACTCCATTAGCAGAAATTTCTTGTTCAACATAGGGAGAAAGTAGATGTTCTTTTCAGAAAAAAATTAAAAATAGAAAAAAGAAAAAAGAAGCCCATACAAAACCAACAAAAGACTTGAAAACTGTGGGGTCGTCTGCTGTACATAATATCTGCTTGAAATAGTCTCATCATTTTATGGTCATTGTTATGCCTTTCACTACCCAAGTATTGACGAATTACCTTGTTTTGATGGAAGAGAAGGATCCATAAAACATTAAAACACATTCTTGAAGTTATCATAAACTGAAGTTTCTCAGATTAGGAAGAACAGATGTAGGCTCTGAGATAACAAACTAAGAAGTCATTACAAAGGTTCCTTGTTAATAAGTGTAATATAGAGGCAAGTGCCACACAGCACTTGAAGGGCAGCTCTGCAGGCAATTGAACCCTTTGATCATTAGCACATTTAATCGTAGAATCAAAGACTGGTTTCAGTTGGAAGGATCTTTAAAGGTCATCTTGTCCAACCCCCCTGTACTTTACATCTTCAACCAGACCAGATTGCTCAAAGCTCCATCTAACCTGACCTTGAATGTTTCCAGATAAGGGTTGTCTACAACCTCTTTAGGTAACCTGATCTGACTTTTTACCACCCTCATCGTATAAAATTTCATTTTTATATCGAGTTTGAATCTACCCCTTGTCCTATTGCTACAGGCTTCACTAAGAAGTCTGTCTTCATCTTTCTTATAAGCGCCCTTTAGGCATTGAAAGGCCTGAATAAGGTCTCCTCGGAACCTTCCCTTTACCAGGCTGAACAACCCCAACACCTGGAGTCCCAGAGCTTTCACAGATTAAGGTTAGTGAAAGCACCACAAAATCTTATCTGCACAGATTCAAAAGAGCTTGCTCTCGAAGTAGTACAAGATCACAGATTCATATTCACACAAAAACTGTACAGGGATTTTCCAAGCATCATTTAAAATGCCTTTCATATTCTTGAAGTACAAAAATGTAGGAGTTTATTCATATAGTCCAAGAAGCATATTGCTTGCAACTGGAAACTTGCTTACACACTAGGTTCACCAGGAGCCTATGCAGAGTTTCTTGTCAGAGGAGGAGTTACCACAGGTGACGGACACGCATCCAGTAGAGATGCAATTATAGATCATAGCCCAGGGAAGGGCCATGAAGATGATCCAAGGGTTGGAACACCTCTTCTGGAAACAGGCTGAGAGAGCTGGGCTTGTTCAACCTGGAGAAGACTACAGGGAGACCTTAGAATAGCTTCTAGTCCCTAAAGAGGGCCTAGAAGAAATCTGGAGAGGGACTTTTACAAGGGCTTATAGTGGCAGGACAAGGGGGAATTGCTTTGAGCTGAAAGAGGATAGATTTAGATTGGATATTAGGAAAAGGGGTGGTGAGACACTGAAAGTAGTTGCCCTGAGAAGTTGTGGATGTCCCAGCCCAAGGCCAGGCTAATTCCCCAGGAGCTAGTCACCATGGAATTGGACTGGACTGCAGATCAATACGCACTAAAGCTGGTCCAGCTCTTCCTTCAGGACCCGTGGCCCATTTTCTACATGGCAGATGCCCTTTATGGACCCTCCTGTTTACATCGAACTTTGTCCACTCATTTGTCTTTTTGTCATAGCTGTTCAAATCTGCTAGGACTGTCAGTCATTTCTGCCTAAACTCCTGTAGCCCGACAGAGACCAAAAGGCTTTTAAATGAAAATACTACTATGTGGAAGCAGTATTATTAGAACGCAAGCTAGGACTCTCAACCTGTTAAGTGGATAAAAGTCTAGCTAATGTGTTGTGATAGATTAGAACTAGGACAGGTTCAGTTGCACCTCTTTGAATCTTGTCATGTCCCCTCAGAAGAAATTACTTGCTTTCAGGCTTTGTTCCAGCTAGCTCAGAGGCTTTCTGAGCCTTTCCACAATCTAGAAAGTGCCTTTTTCTTCCCTTCTGAGACCACCTACTTCCTCCTCCTCTCAGCTGTTTCTCTGCATGCGCCAAAACCCCTCAAAAACATGCAGCAGCTCTTCTCCCTGATTTGTGCTGCTTCATGGTTCTTTCCCACAGCAGGTTTATTTCCTCTCCAGGGTATCCTTTCCTGTCTGAAAGCAGTGTAAGAGAACCAAGAACCTAAAAAACCATGACTAAACACCACATTCTTTATGTTGTACCCTTATTTACTGTTGAAATTCAGATATATCTTTATTTATTTGTTTAGCTGTTTTCCTTTTAAAAACAGTTTGGTTTTTTTTTTTCTCACTCTTTCTACAGCCCTTTCTCTTAGGACAGTAAAAAGGAAATAAACTCTCCTCACTCTATTTAATCCTTTGTTTAAGAGTGTTTCTGTAGGCGGCCCATGAGTTTTAACAATGCACTTTCCTGGTTGGCTGGTGAAGAGGAATTTGATCTACCTTCATTTGCAGTGTCAGATAAATACTTTTATGCCAGCATTCAAAAATACTGTGTTCTCTTAACTCTCTCTGTCAAACACAATTCACAGGCAGTTAATAGAAGTCTGTACTGCTGTATAGCTGACATTTCAGTTGAGTTTTACATCTGCCACGTTATGTTCTTCTCTGTCTAACTGTAATGTTCACATCACGGTTAAACCATGATTAGCAAGTGCAGTGGATGCTACTTGTTTTAGAGCTCCACTTTTTCTCCAGATAAGCAGGAGATAATATCAGTTCTGACGCCCTACACCACAACTGCTGTGTGAAGGCACCCACAGTGCACCACTTGTTTGGATCTAGGATATCTTTTTCTTTGTGTCAGATTATGGTTCTTTGCTCAACTAAAATACTTACAAATTTGTAATAAATTGGTTTTATAAGCTGTTTTTTTCTTCTCATAAGAAATGACTATAGACCCTACTGATGTGTTTCATACAATACTTAGCCATTCAAAGAAATAAATTCAGACTAAATTCCAGGAGGAATGTTGCTGTTCATGTTCAAAACAAATGAGGATAATGAAGTTCAATAAGAAGACAGCTGTGAAGAGTCAGGAATTTTTCTTTCACTGAGAAATAGAGACATCTGTCAGGTGCCACTGAGCAAAGTGAGACAACAGCAGCTTCCAATGACTGTACCAGACAACAACCAAGAAAGACTGCTTCAAGAAAGCACTGCAAGTCTTATGCCAGAAGCAATGTCTGATAATAAAAAAACAAGAATATTGAAATTAGAATTAGTAGTTCAGGCACACAAGAACCTAATGCTTGTAAAATAAACAAAGCCCAAGAACATCTGGCTTGCTTTCTAGCTCCCATTTTGCTGTCATTTTCTCTGTAAACTCTCTGTATTTCAAAGTATCTTTTAGAAAAAGGGGAGGGAGTAGGTAAGGGCTAAGGAAAAGGACTCAGATGACTGACTTTGATATAGAACTTTTTCTTGATCCTGTCATCATCAAACAGGACACTGATGGCTGCTGGGCTCGTAGCTGCAAGCAACTCCTGAGTAATAAGAAGTCCAGTCTAAAACTGAGAGGGTCTAACCAGTCTAGAAATGTCATTGCTTCACTGCGATCATTTGCCAGGGTACCCAAGTTCTGCACCTGTGTGTGAAAGCTTTCTTTTTACTGTAAGTGTGAAAGGCAGTAGAACTGGAGAGAGATTATGTGACTGGGAAGATGGCTTTAGTACATGACATTCTAGGTGTGTGATTTTAGTACCTCAGTTAGGTACTGGATCCCAGCTGCCATGTGTTGTAGTTTAAAAATAAACACACTTAAAAAGTAACTTATTTTCAGCACTAGAAGTGGGTCAGGCAAACACTAATCAAAGTTTCTGAAAAGCAGTGTTTTCTCTGGTCCTTGCAGTAGGTCAGTGCTCTTTCTGGCATTTGTGAGGAAGAGGAAGCTCAGATTACATAGCTGTCATCACACTTTACTTTTCATAGTTGTGATCTTAGTATGTCCAAATATTACTTCAAAATATTCTTTATTTAATTATAAAATAAATAGTAGCACTAAAACCAACAGTATCACTGATTGTTTTGTGTTGTTGCCCCTACATAATCTGTAAACACCATTTTTTGAGATTATAATCAGATTTGTCATAATATCTGTTTACTTGTGCATTTACTTGTGTATTAAACATATACAAAAGAGTGAATCAAAGGTAATACTCTAGCTAAATGTGAGAAAGCACAGAAACTCATTTTTTACCTCTCAGTGGTGAGATGCTTCCCATTTTAGAATCATAGAATGGTTTAGGTTGGAAGTGACCCTCAAAGGCCACCTAGTCCAACACCCCTGCAATTAGCAGGGATATCTTCAACTAGATCAGGTTGCCCAGAACCATATCCAGCCTGGTCTTGAGTGTCTTCAGGTATGGCACATCCACCACCTCTCTGGGCAACCTGCAGCAGTATTTTTCCACCGTCACTTTAAAGAATTTCCTGTTCACATCCAGCCTGATTCTCCCCTCTTTTAGTCTAAAACCATTGCCCCTCATCCTGTCACAACAGGCCCTGATAAAAAGTTTTCCCCTATCTTTTTTACAGGATCCTTCTAAGTACTAGAAGTCCACAATAAAGTCTCCCCGCAGTTTTCTCCAGGCCGAACAACCCCAACTCTTTCAGCCTTTCCTCATAGGAGAGGTTCTCCAGCTTGCTGATATGATATGCACCTTTGGTTTTTTGATCATGTTTCGAACTGAAGCCTAAGTGGCATACTCTTGAAAGCACTAGTGAACAAGTAGGGATTAAATTTGTGTTTGTAATTAGGCATAATCTTAAGCATTGTACTGTACACTTGAGATCTCTTACAGTTCTTCAACTATCTCTGTGCTGTATGTCTTTACATGGCCAGCCCTGCTGCAGTGGGGTCCAACATGGGCTTGACTGCCAGACTGCAGACTGAGCTGCCTGCACATTCCCAACCCCGTAACATCCAGAGCATTACAGGTCATATTGGAACTTGCTTCCTATGCATTGAATATTGCAGTTTCCAGGGACACTTATATTGCCTGGTACTGCCCTTTGGAAGTAGACATGTGCCATTTCTGTTTGTGAAAATTTCTGAAATTATTTCAAGTTCTGCTGGTCTGTCATGTTCAGCAAGAGGTGCTCTTCACCCCTGTAAGACATTCATCATGTCTTCAACTTTCCATTTCTCCTTCTTCACCTCTCATTATCTTCTGCAACAGCTAACAGACTGACACTGTATTCTGTGCCATTTTGAGCTACTGGACAATACAGTAAAGGGTTCTTAGCATGGCTGAAATGGGCGCCCTAAAATGTTGGCTTCTGGTAGTCTTGGACATGGCATGCTTCCAATGGTAGGACTGTAAAGGCTGCAGAGAAGTGCTGATACCTGTACTTCTGTACTTGTTCAACATCTTTTCGGCGACATGGATACTGGGATTGTGTGCACCGTCAGCAAGTTTGCGGATAACACCAAGCTGTGCTGTTTGGTTGATATGCTGGAGGTACCTTGACATGCTTGTGACGTGGGCTGATGCCAATCTGATGAAGTTTAACCATGACAAGTGCAAGGTCCTCCACCTGGGTCGGAGCAATCCCAGGCTACAGGTTGAGCAGAGAAGAGATTCAGAGCAGCCCTGCAGAGAAGGACTTGGGGGTGCTGGTTGATAAGAAAAATTAACATGAGCTGGCTTTAGTGTGTGCTTGCAGCCCAGAAAGCCAACCGTATCTTGGGCTGCATCAAAAGGAGCATGACCAGCAGGTCGAGGGAGGTGATTCTGCCCCTCTACTCTGCTCTCGTGAGATCTCACTTGGAGTACTGTGTGCAGTTCTGGTGTTCTCAACATAAAAACGACATGGAACTGTTGGAACAAGTCCAGAAGAGGGCCACGAGGATGATCAGGGAACTGGAGCACCTCCTGTATGAAGATAGGCTGAGAAAGTTGGGGCTGTTCAGCCTGGAGAAGAGAAGGCTGTGTGGAAACCTCATAGGAGCCTTGCAGTATCTGAAGGGGGCCTATAGGGATGCTGGGGAGGGACTCTTCATTAGGGACAAGGGGTAACAGTAAGGATAAGGCATAATGGTTTCAAACTTAACCAGGGGAAGTTTAGATTGGATATGAGGAAGAAATTCTTTACTGTGAGGGTGGTGAGGCAGTGGAATAGGCTGCCCAGGGAAGCTGTGAATGCACCATCTCTGGTGGTGTTCAAGGCCAGGTTGGACAGAGCTTTGGATGACAGGGTTTAGTGGGAGGTGTCCCTGCCCATGTCAGGGAGGTTGGAACTTGATCTTAAGGTCCTTTCCAACCCTAACTATTCTACTATTCTATGATTCTACGATTCTCTAGGGCTGAGCTACCTTCAGCCCTTGGAAAGATGGAGCTAGGAACTGTATGGTCTGAGTAAATCTCATTTGTGGACTCAGTTCTCCCCTTGGATTTACAATTCATTTGTATGTATGAGAGCACGGAAGGATGAAGCTGTGATGAAGCCTATCACATATCAGACTATGAACCATTGCTTCAGCAGATTCTGCCCAACTGACTGGCAGATGCTTGTGTTTGCAGCTTGTTTCCTCTAAGAGCACAGGAGTTTGGAGGGATTGTGTCAACAGACCTGTAGCCAGGTGTACCTATGTAGGAGTATGCACTTAAAAGATGAATTAGAAAACTTGCAGCACTCACTTATTTCCCCAGCTTGCATCTTTACTTTTTTTTTTTTTTTTTTTTTCCCCAGCATGGCTGATGGCATTATTCCTATCTCTAGGAAAAATTGCTGAATTTCTGCCAATTGCAGTTAACCATCAGTCAATACTTTAATCACTGCAACACTATTAACACTATTCATTTTACTCAGAGCATGTCACTCAACATTTGCTCAGACTATTATGTCTTAGCACCCAGTAGACAACTTTTAATTTACAGAAAGCTTTTCTCTGCCCTCAACCAAATTGCAATTTTTCTTTCCTCTTATCTATGTTAGTCATTATAATGCATTTTGCACTGAAAGGTTTTGGGGTTTTGTACAGATTTTTTTTTTCTTAATTTAACTGAATACACAATCATGCTACCACTTGTAAGTATCTTGAATCAAAACTTCCAACAAACTGCAGTGTAGCAATTATGCAAATAAGTGGACTGAACAACTTCAGAGCTACAAAATTAGCATACTATATTTAAGAATAAATAAATAAAAAGTTATAACGGATTTTAAACATTTATGATAAGTTGTTTATCATAGAAAATCAGCACAGCACCAATTTTATGTGTTATTTCTTCTACCAATATTCTTTTGGTATACAGCGTGCTGCTATGACTGAGAGATTTGAAACATGATCCTCAGCTTGTTTAAATTAAAAGAACCCTACTGATTTTGATGAAGTTCTGTGGATTTGCATTAGCCACAAGACTGCACCTCTTCTACAACATACTGTGAGAGAGCCTGACAGTGGACTGGACTTCATGGAATAGGCTGTTTATTCTTTTACTGAAATCCCTTTTTTCACTTCCATTTTGTCAGGCTGCATTTGGGGATAAATTAGCATTCCACATTTTTTTACACTCTGGAACCATACAGAGGCCTCTGCTCAGATGCTCCATTAAGTCCTAACCCTTCTCTGAGCAGACATTCTTTAAGATGCCCCTTGACTCTTTCTCATGCCTACTCTCTTACACTGGAAGAAGACTCACCAAGCAAACCTCCTTACTTGCAACCATAGCAAAGCCTTCAGTTGGTGCTCAAACTAATCATGTCTGAGATTTAAAAAATGTTGATTTGCAATTATTAGCTCCCAACCTTTGTTCCTTGGATCAGGCCTTCTGTGTGACACTCCAACAGCTGCTCATCTGCACTAGAAGCATAAATTCAGCATGCCCCTGGAAGGCATTCTCAGGTGGCCTCATCCTGGAGGTCACCATATGCTCCCTGCTTGCCACTCCAGTCACTGCAGAGGAGAAAAAGCAGATGAAATTATCCATTGCTTTGAGTCGCGGCTATGATGTGGGCTAGACAGGTGAACACAATCATTCAGGATGGATGGAACTAATGTATACTCTTACCAACTTCAAATGTAAGTTACTAGCTAGAGGACGATCTAGAGGACAACAACAGTGTTACAGTGCATGTACTGCTTATTTCTTGAAAATTTTGAATTGTCAACTTTAAGTGAAAGGGTCAAATGGAAAATGAGCCATGCAGTCAGAGCTAGAACTTACATAAAAAACCGGATGTCCTTCAGACTTTGCTACAATTAAGAGAGTCTAGACCACTTCTTCCACAGAGAAGCAGCTATGACTTTTTCTTTCCCTACATTTGGCAATCTCTTGTGCATCCTAGCAGAAGCTCGTCGGAAATCTTGTGGTTTTTTTTCCCTAAAGTCTTGGATTGCCTATTCTGCCCCCCTGCAACTGAGTTTTCTGTTTTCTGCTGAGCTCCATTAAAGCCTAAACATACTATGAGGTCAGAGCTTGCTTGGAAAGCAATGATTTTTAGTTAATCTTAAAAAGCAGCCTCAAGGTGCAATACAGAAAACAGGATAGGACTCAGGAGCCTAACGTGATGGAAACATAGATATCTGCCTTTATGCCTTGTACTTGTGTATGCAGTAGAAAACACAGTACTTGCTGTAGTAAGTGTGGTAGGTTGGCCCAACCTGGAAACATGGGAAGCTTCAATCAAAACTTTGTATCAGGTCTTTCTTAGGCAATTTTCTGGAAGAAGTTGGTGATAAACACTGTCTTCTCATTCTCTGGCTCTTGCTTTGGATATTTCAACTCCTTGGCTCTGAATCTTGTTTCTAGTAAAGTAGCTGATTTTATAGTGTCAATTCAGGCTAATATTTATTAACAATCCTGCTCACTTTTTCTTTAGACTACAGATAATTTAATTTTGAGCAGGACTCAGGTGAGAGCTCACCTTAGATCCCTAAGGATGGTGATGGTGTTCATGATGGAGCCTTAGGAGAAAATTACAGAAAGAGGCACTGAAGTATGCAGAAATTAGGAAGGCTGTTCCCAATGTAATTCTTCATCTCTGTGTATCCCAATAATCATGGAGCTAACTGATGGCAGATATCTCTGTGCTGTGCACTGGTCTAACTGATCCATACCTCTGTTAAAGCCAGTTTGTTACATGCTGGTGGTCTGAGCAGTAATGAAATCTTGACAACACATTATAAAACAAAGCTTTAATGAGGCAGTAGGAAAGATGAGCAACAACGTGCCCATACAGCAGCTTACCCAATCACTGACAGCAAACACAGGATCATAAGTGATGCTACGGCTCTGGGAGACTGTCAGGGATGCTTAGCATCCAGGCCATCTGACAGCAGCCACCAAGCATGCAAATATCTTTTGAATGCAGGTAAGAATTGTGCCATCCGTTGGCTCCCCTGATGGTAGTGTGATTTGAGAGAATCATACATTACAGGGAAGGTGGGAAACATCGTGCCTATGAAGCCAATGTTGGTTATGGAGCAGGGTGTCAACAGCTATTAATTTTAAGAGAGGATCATAAGGGTGGAATTTTAAAGAATTAACATTTTCATTTTATTTTTTATCTCTACAGTGTTTAAAAATTGCAGATTTTAACATTCCAGAGATGTGTAAGACTGTATTTAATTTTTCACTCTTCCATGACTGTACAATTCACTTGGGAGGGGGGCAGCAGCATGTTTTACAGAGAAATCCACAGAACTGGACTTTGGTCTGAGACAGACTTCTGTTTGAAATTGCTGCCTGTTTGTTGAGTGAAAAGTCTTCTATTACCTCCTGGGAACTTAATAGGAGCTACTTAAATAAGAAAGCTTTTGGGGTTTGTTTATATTCCTGAAAAATGCAAAAAAAAAATAGATATAAGGTGTCATCAGACTGCTGGATAGGAACAAGTACCATCTCTTAAAACAAGGAAATTATCTTGGTAACGTTGAAAACATTTTATCTACATATATGCTTACTGCACCTTTGTCCATATATTTAGCAGCCTGGGTTTGCAGTAGAGCTAAAGTTTTGGGTGCAGGTGCCTGATCATGACAATCTCAGACAAAAAAAGTCTTTCAGCTTCATTGTATATCTCAGCCATAAGTGATTATCATTTTTTTGAGGCTTATCAGAGTGGTTTGGTTGTTTTTGAGCTATGAAAGTAGGAAAAAAACTTTTACCACAGGTCACATTTTAAAATATTAACCTTGTGTAATCCTTAAGTGACAGACATTAGAAACTTGGCTTGTGAGAAACTAAGTTAGGAATGAAGTTTAAGAAAACTGATGCAATCTGCCACAGACTTGGGTCTCTGGAATGCAAGAAATCATATGTGCACTCTTGAATGTGTTTGATGTCAGAGGAAAAGTTGTTGGACACACTGCAAAACATGTTTCTGGTTGTTCTACAGCAGCTTTGGAGCACTAAATAACTGCTCTGCCTTAGAAACAGATTTTTTTTTTCTTTTTTCCAGAAACATATTTTTCCTATTTTTCACTGCCTGAAGGAGACATATTCTGGGAATTTTATCTGTAACATTAAAATTACTCCTTTTATACTTACTAAATTTCAGAAGGATTAATAGAAGACCCAATACTTTTATTCAATGATATAAATAAGCTTTTCTTTAAGGTTCCTCCCCCCCCCCTTTATTAGGTATAACCTTCAATATATCATTATGATGTTATTATTAATGGCTGCATTTGCAAAATCTCTACAGTTTCGTACCTACACTGCTGATGATGAAAGTGTTGAATGTTGGGTGAAAGGGAAAAATCGGTTGCTCATTAGGTGAATTCTTCACCAACAGAATGTCTACAGCAGACTGGCAAAACCAAACCTTATTCTTTAGAAAGAGCTTCAGATTAAACTTCATGTGAAATGTATTGATGTGATTGTACATTAGAAAATACACAGTCCCAGAAACTACAGACCAATGGTTGTGGGTGCTTCCAGGGCTAATACCAGAGCTTTCTGAAAATAAGATGAATCACCTTAGCTGGGAAAGGACAGAGTAAATTGCCAGATAGTCAGAATAATGTAGCTATTACGGAAATAAAATCACCTGTGGTAGAAGAAATTGTCATCTGTTTCTTATTCACAGGAAAGTAGAGGACACAAAGGAAAGAAAAATAGCAAAAGATCTCAAAGTTCTTGTACAAAGAAGATAGAAACAACAGCTCAATTAGTTACTTCCATACTCAAAAGCTTGTGCTAAGACAGCATGATGTAGCCCCTCAAGCACGTGTTAATAGACCTCCTCACTTCCTAAATAGGACACTGAAAGAGAGGATAACAGTCAAACTGGCATTTTAACATTTTCAGCAGTATGGCTTAATGTGTAAATTCTTCATCACTCTACATTGCCTCACTGTCCCCTAAACTCTGCTACAAATTTATTCTGAAGGAGATGCTCTCAAAAGCAACATCTTCTTAATTTCTTTTACCATCAAAAAGACCTACAGAAATCAAACCAAACAAACCATAAAACCCCATAACTATGCTAAAAAATCAGAGGTATGATTACATCACTGACAGTCTGATCTATTTGACATTTAGCTACATTTATGGTCTTAATACCCACAAGGCTGTGACAGATTTCTGGTAAAGCAGTGATGACATGAAGTCTTTGGAAGAATGCCGTGTCTTACATACTTGCAAGAGCAGAGCCTTGGGGGATGATGGATGGTACAGATGTAGAGATTGATGGAAACCTGCTGTCCTTGAGGTCTGTAATTCTGCTTTGGAGGTAGTGGTTCACAGCCCAGGGAAATTAAAAGTGCTCTGCAGCTTCCTCTTAAGATGCCAGAGACATTGGACAAGCAAACGGATGTGCCAATCTGCTTGCAACACAGTGTCCAATTTTCCTTATTTTCAGGAAAATAATCAATCAGCAATAGATATTTCAGTAGCTGAAGCAGTGGAAATACTTTTTATTTGTTTGTTTAAAGTATCCTAATTTAAAAGCAGGTTAAACAGTATGTATCCAGCCAGGCAGAGCAGTTTTTATACATGAAACAGGTAACTACCTGGTGGAGAAAGCTGAGAAAGTGGTGTGTGCTTTTCAGCCACAAAACTGTAAGCACTGAAAGCTATACACATTCACAGCGTTAAAGACCAAGTTACTACCATAAACTGATAAAAATGGAAAATGCCACTTATGACTATCCTGTGTAATAAAATAGGATATAGCTAGGCAATGAGAGGAGGAATCAATAAGGAGTCAATCTCATAAAGTCGGTTCAGGTAAATAAAGATGACCTTACACTGATTCAATCATAACACTGAGAAAAACAGCATTTCTTGATCCCCCCACCAATTTTTAGTTTTTCTTTTTTTCTTTTTGCTATCTGGCAGAAGCATGGAAAAATGAGACGCTATTCTCTCCATATCCAATCCTTTCTAAAATCTGCCTGGAATTTATTCCAAATGACTACAATGTCAGGAACCTGGCTAATGCACATAGCCAAGATTTAGCAAGCCTTTGAGCTGAAATTTCTGTCTGCTCCTTTTTATGAGTGAGATGCGTATATGCAAATACTGTTCCCAGATTCAATTTATAGCACTCAGAGTTTTCATTCGTTAAACTTAATTTCAAAATCTGGTATTTTCTGTTAACATTTAACTACTGTATACAAACATTAATTCAAGGCAGCAACTAAATCTCACAGTCACAATTATACTCAAGCCTTGTGCACTGTATGTACTTACATTTGACATCCAATTGAATTTCTTGCTGACTGGAGATGAGTGAACTTTTTCATATCGCCAATGGTGTCATAAAATCCCGAAGAGAAGGTTGTGGAGTTCTGGTCTGTGTTCCCTGTGCTAATTATGCATTCCTAGCACAACATGCACAGGCTTCAAAGGCATATGTGGTGAATATGTAATAACAATTTTATTAAATTTACTAATGATTGCAGCAACAAGCTTTAACTAATGCAAAAGAGCAAGTGGGAGTTCTGCGTGCTATGTGCTCATTATTTAATAAGCAGGTTGTACAGTACACAGACTCTGAATATTAATAAATTTCTAAGTATAAAAATCTAATTCCTTTGAAGCACAGCATACAGACACAATAGTGCCAAGAATAAAAACTGCAAAAAATTGTGTAAAGGGGTCACCATGAGAGAAAGTGAGACTGGCATTGGCAAAGGGTGATTTGCACTCAATGATGGGAGTATGATAAAGTACCAGCAGGCAAGGGAAAGCTGGAGTTTGGCTTGAACAAAAGAGTACTTTAGGAAGGAGTGTTTCAGATGGAAGAAGAACAGTGATGAGAGCCATGGCAATGACATTGATTAACATTGCAGATGAAACTTAGATAATACAGAGAAGTGGTGCATAGGTGCTCCTCTTCTAAATTATATAGCGAAGGAGAGTGATGTACAGTCATTGCAAAGAGCCTTGCCACATGTTACAGCATCCTGAGAAGGGCTGAAACATTCTTTTCTGTATGCACCAGCTAAGGCTGTACATTTAGGGTGTATGTGATGATCTTCTCATCAAAAGTGAGCACCCTCTTATTAAAAAAAAAAAAAAAAAGAAGAATAAACTAGTGATCATTCAAAAGGGAGGCTGATTTCCTGATTCTGAGCCACTGAATTTCAAGCATTTTGCTGAAGCCAAGAAGTGTGAAAATTAAATCAAGGCAAGCTAGTCCTGTATTAAGGAAATATGTATGGGCTTGAGTGATTTCAGTAGGTTATTTCTAGAAGAGGAATTTCACATGGCCTATCATGAGGAAAGCCAGCCACACATTTAGGAGACAAGACAATACTGTTAAGAGCTTAGAAGGACTGTAGAGGTAAAGGCTGTTAGTGCCTTCATTTGATCCAAAGTATGTTTATACCTAAAAATGTACAAAGAACAGGAGTATTGCTGCATGATTTTTCTGTAAAGTTTCATTCAGGGAGGACGTAGCAACAATGAAACCTATCAAATACAGGAAAAGTTGTGAAATATACAACAAAGCTCCAACAAAGTTCCTCCTGCATAGTTATGTTTCTGTTCTGAATAAGAAAGGCCTGGCTGAGATCTCCCCGCAAGGATGCAAGCTGTCAGTAAAAGTGATAGTTAAGAAATCTAATACACTAATGTAACAGAAAACTTACAGTATTGCAGTAGCACACAGTACTGTTTCTGGTATTAAAAATGAATTCATTTTTATATGCTGATCTTTTAAAAAATTCGTATTCTTTTCTGGAAGAAAAGTGTGCCTCATCTCAAGCAGAAGAGCAAGGTGAATATCTGCAGGCTATAATGGCTTGAACTATGTTAGCTGTGTGCTGGATGCAGGGCTGTGATGTCTCTTTTGCTTCTGCTCTTTCTAAAGGAGAAGTCAAATAATCCTTTCATTTACCTGGCATAAAACCCTACCAGCTTCAAAGAGATTTGTGCTGCACACAGATCAAAGATGGGTGCAGTTTCTTGGCAACTTCCAGCATGCTCATAGCAGCAACAGAATATATTCTTTACAATGCACTGATAAGTCAAGCCCTTGGTCTGGAACGCATACTCTTTGCTTCAGTTGTTCTCACACCACCTGGCCTTTGTGTTCCAACTTGCTCTGGTCCTTTTTTCGGAACAACATCTTTGTCTTTTACCTCCATGGAAATTCAGAGCCACAACTCCTTTATTTTGGCCCAAAGGTATCACTTCTCAGAAGACCACACCTACAAGGGACTATTGAGCCAGTAATTCTCAGTAATTAAAGAGCATTAGCCTTAAATGGCTGGCATAAGAAGTGCACAGGTCCCAGATGCAAAAGCTGAACTCTTATTTGCCTTCATAAACCTCCTGGAGCTCCCTGTACATCACCAGCTGGAGGGCATCAGTAAAGCCCTAGAAAAAGGCTGTGCAGACGTCATGCTGGAAGTCACCCACTGGAGCTCCGGGCACCATCCCTGCAGTGGCTCTGTGGTGGGCATTTTGTTGTACTCTAAAATCATGTTCCATGCACACTGAGAACTTGATGAGCTGGATAGGGCCCCTATAGGGGATATTCTGGTTTCCTACTGGCCACCATATCATAGAATCATAGAATAGTGAAGGTTGGAAAGGACATTAAGATCATCTAGTTCCAGCCCCCCTGCCATGGGCAGGGACATCTCACACTAAACCATGCCACCCAAGGCTATGTCCAATCCAGCCTTGAACACCACCAGCGATGGAGCATTCACAGCTTCCCTGGGTAACCCATTCAGAGTGCCTCACCACCCTTACAGTAAAGAATTTCTTCCTCATATCCAATCTAAACTTCCCCTGTTTAAGTTTGAACCCATTACCCCTTGTCCTCTCACGACAGTTCCTCATGAAGAGTCCCTCCCCAGCATCCCTATAGGCCCCCTTCAGATACTGGAAGGCTGCTATGAGGTATCCAAGCAGCAAACAAATACTGTGGTGTCTGACTGCCTAAACCAGGTAGGGTGTGGAAAATACAGATGACGGCTTAGGGAAGGGCACTGAGAGCTGTCACCAGCAGCCCCAAAAGCAGGACCCAGCACCAGCCAAATTTTTGCTTGACTTGTGCACATGCTCAGCAGAAGTGCAGGCACAAACCAGACTGGGCCAGATTCTGCCATTCCCTGGGGATAACTATCAAGCATGGAGCAGTCACAGTTCATTATTTGGGTCCATTGCAGTGGGCCATGCCAGTGGTGCTCACCCTAACAGTCATCCTGAATCAGCACTCATGCCTCTGCACACTCCTTTGGTGCCTCCTACAATGCCCCTTTCCCCCTTTTGTCCTCTGCTCAGTACTGATGTTCCACACTAGTCACCAAGGACTTGGCCATGTTGTCCCAGAGCCCCAGTAGGTCACTTAGGCATCTTCTTCCTCTCAGTTAGAAGTCACCCTGTAGCTGCTAAATACAGTTTTCCCAAGGCCTGAGTCTGTCTTGGATGCTTCTGCCTCTTGTTTGTGCCCTCCTTGCAGCCCTCCCCATAGGTTGGTTTCCATAGATGAAACCAGGCATAGAAGAGAAAGCAGAGCAGAAGGTAGTGACGTACTTGGGCAGAAAGGTGCTATCTGCTGGATTACTATCTGCTGGATTACTATCTGCTGGATGAGGGCACATCTGTCTCCAAAGTAAAGCAAAATAGTTTCCCCCTGTGAGGGCAGATGTGCCTCTTCTTTGGCAATGATGACCAGCAAAGGAAGGGGTGGACAGTGGGAAAAAGGCTGGCAACATAGTGAGGACCAGTTAAAGGTCCATGGATCAGCAGCTTACCATCACTGAGATCCCATCTCCCACACTTGCTTGAGTACAAGGCACTGGAACAAATCCTCACACTTAATGGTCCTTGGACTGGATGAGGACACCACATGCTGAACTTAGAAGCTGAACACTGGTAAGAAAGTGTGGGGAAAGAGCAGGATAGGAGACGACAGTGACATAGCAAGTGCTATCCTAACAGGGGAACGCTAGATTTATATATGCAGGAAAAGCATTAGACTATTAAAGACTATTAAAGACAATGAAAGGAAAACTTTTTTTTTCTGTATAATCAATACACTTACTGGAATGTTATACATATTTCCAGAACTGTAGAGGACTGGAATGACAGCCTCAAACTTTTGCCTTAAAAAACACAAGCAAAACAGTAATGAATTTCTATCTTTATTTTTTCTTTTATTTTTTTTTTTCTTTAAGGAAAGTATTTTATTTTTGTGCCTCAACAAATGAAATTCATAACTTTGTTTCAAATAAGACAATTAAAACATAGAAATCAATTACAACAATGTACTTTTGAGCTTTTATTTCTTCACTTAACTGACAATGAAGAAGGACACAGACAATAGGGCTGTAGCAAAACAGTGTTACAATTAAAATTGAGTTCTATGAAAAATAATTACAATAGCTGTTGAAAACCCAGGAAGGGTTCATCTTTTGAAACAAACTGCATTTTAAGAAAGTATTTGTAATGAAATGAGGTGGTTTGTAGCTTTTTTTTTTTGAACAAGGGGAGAAGAGAATCCTTGTATTATAAATCTGGAGGGGGCATTTTATCACACTGAGAAAATAATTTTCTCATCAACTTTTCATTCTTACACCGTAAAGCCCACCACAGCAAAATACTTGTGGTTGCCTTTTTTTTGTTTGTTTTTTTGTTTGTTTGTTTTCTTCTTTTTTTTTTTTTTTTTCCCTGTTAACACATACCCTCCTCCTTTTTGCAGTGCTTTGTGTTTCTGCTTCAGTACTTTAAGCCTGAAAGGACAAACTGATCTCTCACATGCCTTTTTATGTGCAGTTCTCTAAGATGGCATGCACATTCAGCAAGTATTGCTTTCAGTTCTCACTGGCTCTAACACACACCTTCCAGGGTCTTGAGCTGATATCAGTCTTGAATGACAAAATGGACATACGTTTGCTAATCTTCTTTCCAAGGATCAGTTGTTATTTTCAGTTGTGTCAGACAGGCCCATACCTCAGAAATAGTTCCCAGTAGCTGGAGGATGTAAGACAGTTACTGCCAATTAAGTATCAAATGTGCTTCACTGAAATACACAGCAAATTCTTCTGACCTCAGTGCTAAAGTAGAAGCAGAGAATGGGAAATTTCCAAGTGTTTGGCTCATGTATAAACAAACCAATCTTGATTAAAAGATGAAGTTGGCCACAATTCAGCATTCTGGCAAACAGAGTAAAAGAGTGTCAGGACAAATTCCCTATGACAAACACTGGCAGCAGAAATTTGAAAAGTGGATACTTTACCTATTAAAGAGTTGGAGAATCTGTGGGAATGCTGGCTTGCTTTCAATAAACATGGATTAGAGAGCAGAGAAACTATGTGACCTGTTTTTGGTAGTCTTGTAGAAGGACCAAATGGAAATGTTTTTGTAGTAGTAGTAGTCTGAGTGCTTGGTATGACACTTGACAACCTGACAATTGATGTGTGGCTTGCATTCCTTTTGGCGTCTCTCATCTATAATCAAAGGCATAGAGAGAAATCTTCATAGATTCTTTAGGAGATGAATCATGTTTTTCAAGCATTGCAAGCCACTAATTAAATGAGACATTAAGAGGTTCTTTCATGCAGTATACCACTGAACTGCAAAAGCTGACAGTCTAGTTAGTATGCATCTCATGAGAATTTTCTTTCATACACTGCCACTGCTCTGCAAGAGCATCTATTCTTCAGCCATTGGAACTGCTGACTACAGGACAGTCCACTGCTGTCACCACATTGGCTTCATCTTCTGGAGTACTTTGGGCAACAGGGATTGCATTTCTTAAAAAAAGGTTCTCTTTGATAGCAATATATTTTGCCACATACCAACCTACGTGTGAAATTGGCGTTCCCTCACACACGTATGGGTGAACCATAACTCACTGACTTTATAATCCTTAGGGAAATGGCAGAATCCTCATTTTGAAACATAAATACTGTTACTGTATTCTCCAGAGACTTAGGAGTCCCAGGGTTTTGACTGCAGCTCAGAAATCCTGAGTTACAGCCTTCTGCTTGCATGACTAGCTGACAGCTATGCCTTCCCCAGGTAAGGCAATGCTGACCCGATATCCTTTAGCAAAATGCGTCACCCTGCCAAACTCATGGAAGGCAATATGGAATTCCGTAAGGTCCATTAAAAAGCAAGCTTTTGTACAAGTTAGAGGGCTGTATTGTCTCTAATCCTAATCTAATCTCTAATTTGCATGTGAAAGAAAAGTATTATCTGTAGTGCTTTAGAATTGATGTACTATACAGATGCATCAAAGGTTTTAGCTTTTTAAGACAAGATGTTTGGTTTCAGTGATAGTAATACTTTACGTAATAGATTTAATCTATTAGTCTTTGCAAATACAGCAAAGAGCTCTTGTAGTAAAAGTAATAGATTCATTCTTTTATCGTTATCTTCCTATAAGAAAATAAGTGTGCTCTCCATCACTTGTGCTTTTGAGTTATATAAACAGGAAAGTTATTGGAAAATAGCTCAGAAAAATATAACTTCCGCTTAAGGACTGATGAGGTAAATAATATCTTCCAGCTGGTGATTACAGCTTTAACTAGCTGAGTGTATTCCCTAGCTATTAATTAAAAAACCAGCTCCTGCAAACCCAAATAATTTCAAAGTTACTTAGACAAGGTGCTAAGTATCAGTATCATGTAATTTTTAATGCAAGCTTTCTTTTCTTTGCTACTATGCAATCCTCTATTTTGCTAACTTCTTACTGTGATACATTTCCCATTGAGTACTAAGGTTGAAGCTTATCTTTCCAAGAACAGAGGCAAAATAAGAGCCTTTCATGAGGAATCTCTTATATCTGGTAAAGAAAGAATTGAGACCAATTCTCCCAGCCCGCTAATGAGTCTGTAGAAAAGAAGGTACAGTTCTGTTCAATAACTGTGTTTCTTAGACCAGTAGCTGCAGATTTATTCACAGTTTCCCAGCATGATTTACCAGCCTCTGCCCTAGTCCAGATAGTGCAGGAGACTAATAAAGCCCTTTTTTATAGTATGTCATCTACTGCTGTATGTGCAAAGGTTTTATGGTGCAGAAAATTCACTGTGAGCATTCCCCCATGAGAGAATTACTCTCTCTGTGAACTGAGTTTATTTATTAGTAAATAGTCCTGTTTCCCATTTCCCACTACTTTTTTCAAATAGAAAAATATTTAACCCAGGCATTTCTTAAAATAAACTTTGGATGCCAAAATCGGCTTATTTAAAGGTTGCTGTCTTATCCAATATAGGGCTACTAACTGTGAGACAAATCTAGATTGGATCTGTGAAAGTACAAATATTCTCAAAAATTTGTGCATGTGCTTTAGAAAATTCAGGATTATTTTAATTAATTTGGCAGTGATTGCTTGATGTGATGGTGTTTTTCTCTACCCAGTTATCATGGAGAAGATTAGTAGTTTCTTCTATATTAGATCCTGTGATTTAGGAACAGGTTCCACCTCTTGAGATAGTAACAGGTAGTCCAAAAGAGAAAATTGAATTGCATAAAAGAAATCTAAAACTTAAGGTGGAGTAATCTTTAGAGAAAACAAACTCAGTGCAAACTCAATGTTCCCAATGCAGTGGTAGGAGCAATGGCTCCTTTTTCATGTCATACTGAAGGCAGTACTGTTGAATACACCAATCAAATTACAAAATTAAAAGGAAAACAAAAGAACATGAAAATAAAATGGATTCTTAACATAATATATAGTTGAGTTTAACCTATGGATTCATTGCATTTGACATTCTACTGCAGAAGAAGGTACAGTGGTTCATGTTAGCCAAAACCTTTTGGAGGTGCCAAATGCAAATGCAGAAGGATGAAAGACAGACACACAGAAGCACACACAAAACAGCTCAGATTCAGTCCTGTCTGCATCTGCTGCCAGCAATCCAGCTGGGAATCCAGATTCTTCATTTCCTGAGGTAGCAATAACAACTTTTTTTTTCCCCTTCTAGTGAATAGGACCCTGATTTAGAGGATAATGGGCTCATGGCTGATAAATCTTATTTCAGATGATCCCAGAATGTATAAGTAAAATCCTCTGTTGGTGGAAATACCTAGCTGTGGGAGAATGGGAGTAGCAATAGTTTAGTTTATGGCCTATGTCCTTTTTCACAACTGATCTCTGCCATAGATTCGGTGGGTTGTGGCAAGCCTCATGGTTTGGAATAGCATTCAAGCTCAATAGAATCTAATTTCCACCACATAATTTTTCTGGTGCAGTCACAGTGGAGTTTGAATACTGGTTATTTCCTTAGGAACCATGTTTCAGATGCAGATTCTCAGTACTGGTTGCTTTCCAAGTGACACACAGCTGGTGAAAACTACCTTTCTCCTGTGCTCTCCATGGTGCTAGCAAGTGGCAGGTATTTTTTCTTCCAGCATTAACTTGTTATCCCCATCAGTTACATGTATACACTGTGCACGTGAAAGAGAGGGACCAGGCTGACTGATATTTTGCATGGACCATAAATCCCAAACCACACCTGAATGGGACTTAAGTTTTACTCTGTGTCTGATGGCTCCATGCAATGAAAGGGGATGAAAGTGAGTAGATCAAAAATACCTGCTGGAATCTTCTCTGACTGTGCTGGTTTATAATCTCAGTTCAAGAGTTGTGGGTCTGAGCAGATTACCTGCTTTGAAGACTTGGCACTGAAGACCTTGGGTCTGGTGCTGAGAAAACTGTATTTTTGTCATCTTAGTTTCTTCCACTACCCATTGGAAGAAAAGGAATCAGCTACAATAGCAGAAACAATGTATATTTTCTTCACTTGTAGCAGTAAATTTTGCCACTCCATGGAATTATTTATTCATGTTTCATTTTGGTTAAGTATGATACACATCATGACATAAGCCCTAAAATACCTTTTAAAATGACATTCAGGACAACTGTCTTGACAAACAAAGCTTTGTTTTTTTTTTTTTCTTTTTTCTTTTTTCTTCCCCCTCCCCCCATTATATTAGCATATTTTGCTCAAATATGAAGCAAACTTATGCACAAACCCAACTTGTCATGTGCTTCATGGATCATAACAGCAAGACTGTTTCATTTCCCATCCATACTTATGATCATATATATTAAAATAAATTACAACACATTTTTTCTGGTTAACCTTGTCACCTTTAAAAACAATATACACTTACTACTTGAAATAAGAAAAGAACAAAACAAATATAATTATTTTTTTTCCACACACAAACATATACATATGAACTACATGTGCTTGCAAATAGATTTCAGTAGGTGTGATGATATTTTAATATATATGCACTATGGCATTCCCTCCCTAAACAATGAGAGACTTACTATTATATGCACTTGCCCAGAAGCCAACTTCCTACCGTATGGCTGTAAGCGCACCAGATTAGGGTTGTCATTTACTTTCTTCTTACACTGTGCTCTCTGTAATGAAGCCAAAGTGTCATTTAATTTTATATATCAAAATGGCGTAAGTGAATTCTTTAACAAGCAATCGTATTTTGTTTTCTGAAAGATTGATATTATTAACATGTGTACAAGTTGACAACCATTGTCACAGCTCCCTTGAAATTTCAAGCCAGTGTTCTTGGCTTATGTGTGAGGAGATAATGTTGTTGCCTTGCAAATGCCACACATACAAACAGGCAGACTTCTTTAAGATTACACATTTTCTTTTTCTTTTTCTTTTTCTTTTTTTTGCTGCTTCTCAGAATCTACATTTTCACATTCTCCAGCTCCGTAAGTAGTGGTAAATATTAAAGCAATCTAGACTAGAAAGTATGACACAAGGTGAGAAATAATTAAAATGTAAGTTCTGCTGGTTTTTCCATTGTAGACTTACTTAGTAGAAAGAAAAAAACCTACATTCCTTTATCAAATTTCTAGTGTAATCAAGGAGTAAGAGAATGGTGTCAAGAGGATTTCTCCTGATTTATACTGCCTGACTGAAGTAGAAAAACTGTTCTCAGTCTTTTGCTTCAAGACTTCTGCTTCATAATAATTTTGGTTCCATTTTGTACTGTTTTGTACTCTTCTATGATTTATTTGAATATGGATAAAGTATTCTAAAGTTGAAATAACGTGAAACATTTTCTTCACTATTCCAGCTCTTTCCTTATTCCACTGAGGCTATAAATACAGATTTTTGTTTCCAGCTGGCCTTATATCCAACCACCTGCTTCTAGTTAAAAAAAAAAAAAAAAAACAAACAAACAAACAAAAAAGACTAAGACTCATTCAACCTGCAGATTGCTTTTGGCATGTAGCTATCTCAGTAGCAGCAACCTCACAGAAGCTGGTTTATTTCATTTGCAGGAGGAAGTTTACTCAAGCTTTGTCTTTTTTTTTTATTCCTATTTTTGGCTTGAAGAGGATTTAAGATCCTGCCTTGAGGTCTAGATTCCAAAAGCCATGTGAATATGCAGTGAAAATAACTGAATCCAGAAATCTTCATTTAGCATCACAGTCATTTGAAACTGAGAAGGGAAGAGGGCAGAGCTAGCAGACAGAAAAAGGGAGTATATATCACTGAACCATCCGGTTGTGATTCTCCTAAGCTGCCAAGAGAAATTGAGTTGGTAATTCTTATTACAGGTGATAGAAACAGGGCATCCAAATTGCTTAGCTAACTTGAAAAATCTCATTGTTTCAGGGATTCTCCAGCAATCAGGCACTTTACCTTTTCCAAATGCGTTCCTTTAACTCCTTTGGGCACAATTAACTTTTAAATTACTGGATGAAAGTATTCTTACTTCACTTTAGCACAAAGACAGTCACCTAGGATACTGAATGTCCCACATGTTGTCTTATGGCAAAACTACAAATGAGCTGCAGCAGTCTGCCATTTCTAAGACATTGCTGATGCACTGGTTGTTTCATTTGAGAAGACCAGAGTTACAGTTCATGGAGGAGGGACAGCCTGACTATGTGCTTCTTTCCCTGCTACTCCATGTCAAGCCACACTGAGAGCTGAAAGGACAGGAATAGACAGCAGTCGTCATGCTAGCCCCTGGTAGTACTAAAATGATTCAGGGGAAAAAGGTAATTAGCAAACTGGCCAGAATAGGTTTCCTCTTCCTCACTTCTTCCTGGATGTTTCATTGCTGGGGATGGAGGTGAAACTGTAGCTTATAACACAAATGTGTCCCCCTTTGAAGAAAAACGTATAATGATTTTCCATTTTATTACTGGCTAAGGACCCTTTTTTCTCAGGATGCAGTAGCAGATTAGGCAAAATAACTGTATGACAGCAGTTTCTTGGCTGTCTTTGCTAGAAGCTGCTGTTGTCCTTGGGCATCCAGAAGCTGCTTTTGCTACTAGTTTTGAACAATACTTTGCCTTTTCATGGGTTAAATGTGTGCTTCAGGCATTCACACATCCTGAAAGTTTTTTGGAAAAGTCCAGTGTCTAGGACAGATACCTTGGCAGGGTGTAGGAAAGTCTATTTCAACATAACTTTGATGCGATTCAGTTGCAACATGGCATACATTCCAAAGTTTCTCCACACTAATTTTTTTTTCTCCTATCAAAAGGTTTTAAAAAGACTTTCTATTAAATATTCAAGCTGAGTTCTTACTGTGTCTCTTATGCTTCAACTACAATTTGTGGTGTTGAGGATGTAACGTGGTTTTCTTTCTTAATTTTATTTTTGATAGTATAATTGTTACCATTATAGGTGGTGCAATACCATGATGCAAGAAATAAGAGAAAAAAGATACCCACTGTTCATGTAATAAAGGAAACCTTGAATGAGTGACAATGACATCAACTTAATTAAAAAAAATCGTTTAAGGAAATATCTAGTGGCATCAGCTTGTATGAGCAATTCTCCAGGGTGCTCAAAGTCTCCTGCCTGATCTCAATTGTAGCTGGAGCTGTTGACCCTGTTGGCACCATGAGGATGCAGAGGGCACATGAATGGTGAAGGAAGGGGAAATAGAGGGTAAATGCAGTCTCCTAGTCTGAATCCAACTGAGCTGATGTTGCGGACGAAGCATTTCTGAAAAGAATGCTGTCAATTAATAACAAAGGAAGAAGGGCAGGGAGGGGGGAAGAGAACCAACTCAAAACCTTAAAACAAGGCTGAGGTGGGGTGCTGCTTAGTCTTAATCCATTTTATACTATTGCAAACTCTTTTCTTAATACATTGCTGCAGGGTCCTCTTCAGCTCACTTATGGAGAATCTGAGCCCTTGTACATCCATTCATTATGATAAAGGAGTACCAGCCTGTGGAAGTGACCGTCAAAATGTATTTGTGGCAGGCTCAGCACTGCTTCTACAGAAATTATTGACTAGTATACTGTGGTATCCGCTTTCTCAAGTCACTGGTGGTTATGACATTTTCAGTTTTTAACTTTTCTGCTGAACTATTGGTGCTCCTTAGAGTCCCATTGCACTGGCTCCCCAGAGAGTTCAGGCTTGGTCTTGTGCCCGAATGGGGGCCAGACAATATGCAAGTCAGAGATAAGGAAATACACTTCATTCCCTTTTTTAGTGGCAGATATGCACTGTTCACCTGTCTCATTGTATGATAGGGCATCCACGTGGGTCAGATGCCTCCTCACAACCCAGTCCTTCTTTTCTCCTGCAGTAAGATAAACTGTAGTGTCTCCTTAATCTCTAGCAGAAAAGAAATGACTCCTTCAAGAGGCAGAGTAGAAATTCAGCCATCTTGTTCTTAAAATAATTGTCACAAAGATGCTTATATAGGTCTGACCCTGATGCTGTACTCCTTATTCATCCAAAACAGCCACAGTGAGCATGTGTCCCAAAAACACATACAAAGAAGACTATGTGGAGCAAGATAAAAGCTTGTCTCTGAGTCTTGCTGTTCTTACTTCTGTTAAGAGATACCATATGCCTTGCCAAGTCCATGGTGAAATAAATAGGCTACAAAAAGTAGAACACTGCTAGAGGCAGGAAGCAAACACTGATTCTTAAAAACCGAATACTGACTGAACTCAAGGCGATACACACAATGCTGACAGCTCTGCAAGGTGGTGCTCAGCAAGAGCAAGCGCTGATTTTCATCAGCAGCACACATTTCACAGAAGTAACTAAGCACATAGCTGCTCAGAAAACCTTGCAGTGCACTAACAATGCAATCACTTTTTAGAGTCATTCTAAGGGAATAGGGGAATTCAGCAATTCATAATTAATCCTAAAAGCACATTTTTTCAATATTTCTTTTGAGATTTATTTTTTTAATTGTGTCATTTAATATGAATCAATCAGCAGCAACTGTCTAGAATTTAGGAGAATTTTTACTTCTAACATTGATTTCAACATTTAACATGAAGTGACTGTGGGGCCAATAGATTACTGTTTGAAAAAAATGACAATTACAAGGGAAAGGCACATGCAAATGTCTTCAATGGGCAGTTCAGAAACACTTTGTTTTATCCCCATTTGTTTCTTTAACTGCCCATATTAAGGTACACTAGAATTTTGGACTTCAGTGCGGTGGTTACTATATCAGCAAAAAAAATTTCCCTGGTGTTAGAATTTAGTCAGGGGTTATTCCTTTTTATTAATGTTCTACAAATTGTCACAGAACAAAGAGGATTAGTCTCAAGCATCTCCATAAATCTCCAACTAAGTAGTTCAGAGCATAAAAAAAAAGCAGCAAGAAAACTCACTTCAAATTTAAAACCAACTAAAGTGAAGAAAATTCTAACAACCGTTACATCCTTCCTAGTTTGGTGACCTAAAATGGAGCAATGATGCAACCACAGATCAACCACTAAGAAAAGAGATTCTCAAACTGCCTAGCCTTGAGTCCTACAGCTATGTCAGGGATACACCAGGGAAGTGCAGCTGGATTTTACTTTTGGCACGTTGCCCTTTATAGGAGTGGGAGATTTTTATCCTGCTTAGAAAATCTCTGCCAAAGATTGTGGATACTGATTTTATAAAAGTCTACATCCCATTATACATCAGCCTGACTTTGGTTTCGAAGTGCTGAAATTTAATTTTAAGATTGGATACAGGCTCTGAAATCACATTAATCTGAATGTTCTGTCTTATAATATTTTTGTATTCATTTTGGCTAAACCTACATAGTCATTATTATCCTTATTCCAAGTTATGGCAAACATTTATAAATCGTAGTTGTTATCGATCACTTAGCAACAAACTTATGGCTCATAATTGCTGGAAAATTGAGAGGTGGCTGAATAACTCTGTATCATCCCATTACTGAGAATTTCAAAGTAAGATCAGTAGTATCAATGATAAAGAATAAAGTTTCAGTTCTGAGCCTTTTGAGGATTTGTTTCGAGACATAAAACAAAAAAAAAGTTACTTCTACTGAACTAACATTCCACTTCTGTCTTCTCTCCATTAAAAATGCTTCCTAAAACCTGGAAAAACTTGCCTCTCTTCCTCTGAGATACTGCCCCTGAAAGAAACGTAACCACATAGTTATTAAAATGGCATCAAGAAGAGCTAAGTAAGTAATCTGTTCTTGGAAATTAGCTTTGTGTTTATCTGTTATCTACAAATATACAAGATGAGAATGACTGTGGCTAGAGGTTCATTTGTCTGGCAGTATGCTAGCCTTTTTGAGGCTATCGTGTTTTAAAACATTATTTTAGCTTTACGATCCCCGTATTATGCATGGACAACCGTAGTTTACTTGGCATTGGAGAAGAGTTCGTTCCTAGCAGCAGAGGATTTGTATGTTTTAGTTTACTTTTATAAATAGTAAGATGACCATATTTCCCAAAGATTATGCAGAATGCTTTCTTTCTTTTTGCCCAGTATACGTTAACATTTTAGCAGTGGCTTTGAAATTAAAAACAGGACTAACAAAAACAGCTCTCTCTCTTCAAGGTAGAACTCAGCTCCTCTATGCCAGCAATGTCTAGTGGGTTGCCTTCCCTGGATGATATCCAGGGCTCTGTTACAGCAAACTGGTCCAGTGTGATATCACAGGTATAAAAAATATTCCATTCTGTATCAAAACTAGGCACATGCCTTATATTTATATGAAGAGAAGATCAACAGAGCTGAACATCTTTGCTCTCAACTACTCATCTCTGGCTTTCTATATGAGAAGAAAAATATGTTATTTCTAATTGGTAACTGCAAGAGTCTAATTTGGGTTAGATGGTATTTAAAAGGAGGGTGACATCACACTTGGGTCAGTATTGGTGGATATCTAAAAGCATAACCTCTCATTTGTATTGCTTTAAAATGTACACAGTATAGGTGTAGATTAAAAAAAAATAAAATAAAATAAAAAAAAACGCTACCAATTTTTTGTGGCGTTGAACCAACTAGAAGGGGTGATGAAAGGTTTTACCAAATGAGATCTATAGATACAAATTTCATTGTAGAGTATGTTTTAAACAAATGTGTCTTTTTCTTTAAGTATGTAAATCCTACACTGTAGGCTTTTTTTTTTTTATTTTATTTTATTTTTGTAGTGGTAGAAAATGTTGAACAATTGTCCATGAGCATGAGCCAGTGGTTCATTGCTGATATCCCCAGAATGCCAATATTTGCAATGCAAACAGTTAGTACAATTTCCCAGTTCTATGAAAGGCCCTGACATATCTGCCTCAATGTCTGGAGGCTCTGCTGTATAACCACAAATAGTCTTTCCATTTTCATGTAACCTTTTGATACAGTGGCAGCTGTATTAAGCTGCATCTGCCTAGCAATTCCACATGCCAGGCTGGTTTAATTGGTTTTAATGCCACAGAAAAAAGCACTGCTAGCAAAATACCATCAAATCATTTTCATATTGAACCTCCGTGGTCCAGTAACCTCCCCTTCAACCACAGCACCATTGTTTTTGCGAGGGACATATTCAAGGTCAATGCTGGTTTTGTGTTTGCCTTTCCCTCGGCTCCACACAAAAAGAAGGAGGAAACAAAATAAAACCACTCCAAGGAATGTGAAACAGCCCATAGCTGTGGACACCAATATTGTCTTAAGGTCCAGAGAGAAGGTGTTTGCATTAGTTCCATTGGAACTTGTGTCATTGGAGTCTGTCATATACATGGGGGTCCTGTTGGCGTAAAGGAAACGGTCTGAGGTAAACCCCTTTACCATAAGGGAGGCCGAATAGGTGTCATTCCCAGCTGCGTTACTTGCAATACAAACATAGATCCCAGTGTCCTGGTCTTGTGCAAATCGGATCTCCAGGGTGCCATCTCCTAGCACAGTGGCTCTCCCATTGGATTTAGCTGTGATCAGCCTCCGACGTGGGGTAACCCAGGATATGGTAGGTTGCGGATCCCCATCAGCATTGCACATCAACTGCACTGTCTGCCCTTCCTCCACTACCAGGTACTGCAACTTCTTGTCTTGTATCTTGGGCTTTTTACAGGTGAAGTAAAAGGAAAGAGCTGTGCTGTGAAAGTCTTTGAATGACCTCTCTTTGACACTGTCTGGGCCAGCACACATCGGTGGCTGTCCGCCAAACTGCAAAGTGGGTTGTCTCTGTAAAATCCAAAGGAGACGGCAGTCACAGGCTAGAGGGTTGTTGTTAATGCAGAGGACCTCAAGGCTTTTAGGAGAATGGAATACGTTCTCTTCTAGGGTTTCTAGCAGGTTTTGGGACACATTAAGCACACGCAGGAATCGGAGCCCTTGAAAAGCATGTGATTCAATGGTACGTAGCTGGGCCCCCACCATGTGGAGTTCCTGCAGGCGCACTAAATCTGAAAGCATGCCTGCTTCGATGGTGCTGATAGGATTGTAAGAGAGGTTTAGATGTGTCAGGTAAACCAGATGTTTAAAAGCAGAGTAAGGTACTGCAGACAGGTTGGTGTTGGTGATAGAGAGAGAAGTAAGGTTGAGACCATACAGGCTGTTGGCAGGTAGCATGTCCAGGAGAGGCCAGGCCTCTATCTCTAGGTTTTTCAGGCGAAAAAGTCTTTTAAAGGCATATGCCGGCAAAGCATTAATGTTGAGCTGTTTCAGATGCAGACTGATGAGATTGTGGAGGTGAGAAAGAGCTTCTGTTGGTACAGCTGTGAGGTTGCATCTTTCCAGGGTGAGCTGCTCCAGGCTAAGCAGTCCACTAAAGGCCCTGTGTGATATATAAACCAAATCATTGTCCCCAACCTCCAGGGATTTTAGGTTATGTAGATCTTGGAACATGTAGTCGAGCAAAATGACAATCTTGTTTTCACTTATATCGAGCTTTGTTAAGTTTGACAACCCAGTGAACACCCCAAGGGGGACCAGCTTCAGACGGTTTCCTTTCAGCCTCAAGGAGCGTAAGTGGAAGAGGTTGTTAAAGGCTCCAGGCTCCACATTGGCGACTATATTGTCACTGAGGTCAATCTCCTCCAGCAAAGGGTAGGATGTAAATTCCTCAGGGTTGACACTCTTCAATCGGTTCTTGCTGAGGTCCAAGATTTTGGTCTCAATGGGAATGCCCTCTGGCATGGACATCAGACGCCTTCGGTGACAGCTGACGGATTTATTCTGTGCTGAGCATTCACAGCGGGCCGGGCAGCCTATGGTGGTGCCCGTGAAGACTAGCAGCACAGCCAGACCCAGGAATGGCTGCCAGCATGATGCAGCTGTGTGATGCATGACTCCACTGATCCAGTCTAACCCTCCGTCACAGGCCTGTGGGGATAAGGATGGGAAAGGGGAGAAGTTAAGTCTGCAGCTAAAGGAGATCTCTGCCAATTTTACAGTACCATTTCAAAGCACGCACATGTGTTTTCACTAGAACCAAAACCATAAAACCTATTGTGAATGGCGAGAGCAACAAAAACCAGGTTTTCCCTTACTATCACCAGGTTTGTCGAAGGGTCTGTTTATCCAGTATTTCCGCTCCAGATGTAAGAGGAGGTAAACCAGCTTTTCCTATTGTAAAAAATAAAGGAGGATGCGTTTTATTCTTTTCTCACCCTTGGTGGGTATCCTAGAACTAAAGCAGAGATAAACACTGTACACTCTGCAAATAGGACTAATCATGTTTATGTTAGGTTTACAGCACTGGGCCTCTGTGAGGTTATATGAAACTAGGTTTTTGCCTTTCCTATTCACAACAGCATCTTAAGGCAAACCTTAAACAGTGGAAGTTTAGATTGGATATAAGGAAGAAATTCTTTACTGTAAGGGTGGTGAGGCACTGGAATGGGTTGCTCAGGGAAGTTGTGAATGCTCCATCGCTGGCGGTGTTCAAGGCTGGATTGGACATAGCCTTGGGTGGCATGGTTTAGTGGGAGGTGTCCCTGCCCATAGCAGGGGGGTTGGAACTAGATGATCTTAAGGTCCTTTCCAACCCTAACTATTCTATGATTCTATGATTATCTTCAAGAAAAAGAGCTCCTTGTCAATGAAAAGATTCCTTTTAACATTTATTGCATACATTATAGCCATAAACAGATGGAGCTTGTTCGCACATACACATACACAATGGTTCAGATGAGGAAGGAAGAACTCATGCATCTCTAATTACAATTTCTATTAAGGGCAAATTAATTCTTTGCTTTTACTGCACAGAGAGATTTTATGTGATTTTTAGAACCAAACACCTGAGAAGGTTTTATAGAATATATCTTTGTACTTCCAAGACATGGAAACTAACTCTGAGGGACAAAAATAACAAGATAAGATGAGCTGGCTGTGTTTAAGCAGCACAGTGTCCAAAGAAGCCCAAAAATTTCCATGGAAATAGCAGTTAGTAAGAGATTTATTCATTCTTGCCTTCAGGTTAAAATTGAGGATAGCAGAAGACACGATAATCTCTATTAAATTAACTACCCTTCCCCAAAGGTTCTACTTCACAGGTTTAGTCACCAAAGGCAAGGACTTTTTCAATGGAAGGGACTAAACGAAGACACTCAATAACCCATTTCAAAAGAAGGAAAAAAAAATTAGAAAAGAATACTGAAAGTGCTCATCAAAGGAGGGTGTGTCTGAGACACTTGCCGAGTAAGTCATGCTGCAAGCAAGGACTGGGGAAGTGCCTTAACTCCTGTGCTACAGCCAACTGCATGAGGCCACGTGCTAGTACTGAGAGTCGGGCTTCATAACATTTATAAAACCTACAAGCCACCTCAGGCCTTGAGAGGTCTCTTCCAGATTGGCTAATTCGAGCTTTATTTTAGTGGTACTTGTACAATTAGTTACAGAACTCTTGCCTGTAACTTCCTCTCAGGTCTGGACAGATGACTATCACCCAGCTGGTCCTACACACAATGACAAAATTACCTAGTGCCTAGGCATTCGCTGCCTGACCTGTGTCTTTGTCCTTTGAGAATCATCTGGCTAGGGCTTAAGAATTTTTCAACTTTATTTTGAGTCAAGCTTTGTTTGTCTGTGTGCAGTCGTGTGGATTGTATCATGAAAGAAATCCCCCTGTACACACAGAAGGATTCATAGATTTAAACAAATATGGTATAACTAAATTAGTGGTGCAAACAGACAGGTATATTAGGAAATAAACTGTCTGGAACACATAAAAATAATCTTGAGTAAAACCCTTGACTGATGAAGAAGAAACGCCAACTAGTAACTGCTGCAACAACACCACACTCCTCTCACAAACAACTTGGGATGTGATAACATACAAGTCACCTGCCTGAGGGATGAGGGCAGTCCTTTCAAACTGTGGATGATAAGAAGGGTGGGGATTCAACACCTGAGAAAAATAGTAGTTACTTGGATCTGCTTATGTTACTGCATCATTAACAATTCTCAACAGAAACTGTGTTGTTCAGATGGACTAAGTAATGAACAGCTGTTGTGCTTTGACTGTTAAAAACTTAATTGGGTAAACAAGAAATTATCTTGGAGCTTCATAGAAATAGTGTTCTCTGATTGACCGTAGATGAATGGTGCACATATTACTCCTCTCATAACTGTGGAAGAATATAGCCCTTGACTGACGTAGCTTCTTTCTACTCTGACACTTCTATGCAGAGACTACTAATAAGAGGCAAATTGCATGCTGTTTTTGTGATATAGTCTGGGGACCTGGATGAAGGCTATGCTTTATTATGCTACCTATAAAAGCACATTTCAACTTTGTCCTAGAAGGATAACCTGCTGAGATTCATTTAGTTTTCCCCTTAAGTTGTAGTCTTGCAGGTAACTACTGCTAGTTATGCCCAGCTGTGACAAAGGTTTTCAGAGATAAACTTCACTTCGTTAGACACTAAGTTAAAACTAGAAATCTATAGGGGTCTGTGAGCTAGGTGTTTGCAATGAATTCAGATCAAAGGGGCTTTCCGGCTCCCTGATCAGAGCTCAGCCTGTGAGGTTAGCGCTTTCATACTGATGCTTCTGGCACACAGAGAATTAATTTCCTATCTTATTCACCTAACGTATGAAGCACAAAGTAAACAGGTTCAGTGGAAGACAAGCACCCCTGGAGAGTTCATTTTAGACAGCAAAAATATGAAATGTTTTTTGCAGCTATTCAAGCCAGCTAGTAACTAAAACTTTTGAGGAGCGTAACTACAACTTTTGAGGAGCATAAAGTAGGAGATGGACAGTATAAAAGATGATAAAAGAACTTTTTTTACTGTGGCTGGAATAAAGTAGTGTTAATAAAGCACTTCAAGCATTAACAGTTGCCTTCTGCAAGACCACTTGCACACAGATGAAGGACTGATTATGCATTTATCTGTAAGAGTGCATGCATGTTTGTGTATGCAGGCAAGCAAGAGTCAGAACTGAGGTTTAAACTGGAGTAAATTTCACATCAATAAAGAAAAAAATATATTCAATCACAAGTCAGGAAAACAAAGATTACTTGGATCAATAAATACAAGTTAGAAGAAAATATAAATTAAAGGGATAACTTCAATTTACATTGACCCAGATAATAATTCAATACTTTATGCTAACCACATCTGAGACTACACCCTTAGCTTTGAACTGCTTTGTGCAAAATGACTTTATCTTCATTATGCAAAGAATGTAATCTTACCTCATTGTACAAATAATGAATGAAAGATAAAAAGGTCTAGCAAAGCAAATATGGGCAATTTAAAGATTTCTGACTCTTTGCAGAACAGGATGAATGTTGGAAGAAGCTGATAGTGAACTTTGACCAGCTACTGCCAATGCTCCATTTAGAATTTGACAAATGTGATGTGGTATTTTCAGAGCATTTCTTTAGACTTCTGGGATGTTAATTAATTGGCAACCTCATTGGCAAGGTGCTGAACTGTCAGTATTACTTTTCAACATCGCATCTTTCATTCCTGCTGAAACAACCAGCACTATATGCTTCATCTTTTGCCAGTACAGGAATTCCCTCTCAACGTTTGGAGGATTACCTCATTATCCTTCTTTGCATACCTCTGTACAACTTTTCTTCACTGTGATGCACACAAGAAAGTAAAGTACAGTGCATGCATACAAGTATGTATGTATACATACGTGTAAGCTAAAAGTATCATCTTTTTGCTCTGTGATTATTCTACCCTTTGTACTGTGGAGTACTTCTCTAAAATTATGGCTTGTTAGCACAAAATTTCTAAGAATATAATAAATAATTATGCACTGGCAATTTTTATATGCTTGAAAGTGACTATGAGAACATGTAAAATTTTCCTGAACTTTCTGAGGTATTTATTACACTTTGATACACTATGGGCAATGAAATATGCCATGGTATTCCCATTAAAAATAAAAATAAACAAACTACCTCCTTATCTGTCTTTCTCTGGCTTTGTTTCTTCAGACCAAAGGCAAGAGTCAAGTTACTGTTCGCTGATGCTCCTTTTCAACACAGGATCTCAGTAAAAGTTCAGCCATGCAATCAAGAGATCTCATTAAAGTTATTAGTTAATACTTCCATGTGATCTCACCCAACCCAGCCATCTCTACTGCTTTGAAATGCAAATCATTTTGTACAAAGTTCTGCACCTTTGAATGTACCCATCAATACTTCACAAGAATGCGTATATTCCGTACCCCATAGCTTTTAAATTGAAGAGCTATAATAAAGAATAAATAAAAAGTAACCCGATAATCCCTCAGAATGTGGTACAATTCTAAGTATCATGCCATGCCAAAGTGCTATGTATTGTATGACTTCTCCCTCTCCCTCAGACTGATCTTGAAGCCTTTATAGTTAAAAGCTGAAGTGCATTTAACCAGGCTCCCCCTGACGCTCCACTACTGTATGGGACCAGACTTTGGACAGAAAAGATGAGTCAGAAGATCTGTTTCTGTTATTAGCTGCATGTTTGACCCTTTTTGATCTTACCTTCCCCTGTCTCCCTCTCCCCTCACCCTTTCTCCCAGACTTTAGGACAACAAAAAATCCAGTGGATCATACCAGAAATCAATTTTTTTCATATGCTGAGGTCACTTAACAAATTCTCTTATAAGACTCACTTATTTTACTCACAACCTTATCTTTCAGCTACCTATCACAATGATTTGGAAGACCAGATGATCTGGTTTCCCTACCCTCCTCTCTGATGCTGGACCCGACCAGGTAAGGGCAGGGAGGGTGAGGAGTCCTTCCTGCTGAACTGCACCAAGGTGCCAATTGTGGCAAGTTTTGCCCAGGAGATGAATGTGAACAGGCTGGCACTATGACAAACTGAGATGGTTTTACGGACAGCCAAAAAGAAACACAAAAACATTAGACACTTATGAATGCTCTTACAGTGAGACACAATGCCACAAGAAGGATGAGTGAAATCCTGACTGTGGCATTTTCTGATGAGACTGTGCAATCCTGACATTCCTCCCAAGTAGTCTTCCAATGTAGGAGCCAATGCATAGCAAAGGCTTTGCATTACCAGGTCTTGTGCGAGGAAATTATCTAAGCTTTGAGTATGGATCCCAAGTTGTGTCATAAGCCAAGCCAGCCCTGCCTATACGCTCTCCAAAGGAGGATTTTTTTTAAAAAATCAGAGCATCTCAAAAATGATTCAAGTGAACTATGGTGTGCTAACTTCTCTGCCTTTTTAATCAAGCTGTTTTGCTTATGCAGAGTGTTTGTTCTCCTTCCCTTCATTGATCTCTTAAACATCTCAGTGTTTAAATACAGTGCAAAACATTAAGTAGCTGTCTATCTGCATTCCAGTAATTAACAGATTGCAAGAAACCTTGAATAGCAACTGCAGCAGCAACAACAAACACAAGTCTGACAATTCACTGAATTGGAAACAAAGTTTTGATTCAATTTTTCTGCAACCCTGGCTTCATTCTCTACTAAGTCCTAAGGAAAAGCTTCATGGGCTAACAAAAGCCCTGAAACTACAGGCAAGTTACCTTTTTCTTTTATTTCTTTTTTTTTTTTTTCAGAAGAAACAGTATTTGTTTTCAACAGTACCCTGTTTATACTTCTAAGACTGAGACCCAGACCTGTCTGCCATTATTATAGACATGATACAGAAATAAAGAATCAAGAAACCAAACCCAAACAACCCCAGACAAAAAAAAAAAAAAAAAAAAGAAAAGAAAAGAAAAACAAACAAACCAAACAACAAAACAAACCCAACAAAAGCTAAACAAAACAAGAAAACAAAACCCATCAACCAGAGGAACCTTTTGAAAGGCTTACCAACTATTATTTTTGTAAGACTAGTTAAAATCTTTGCACCAGGTGTTATAAAACTAGACAAGCGGGCATAGTTTTTTCTCCAAATGCTTAGATTATTGTTCAAATGAAAGTGAAAGAAGCACAGAAGCAAGTGTGCCAAAAAACAGAAGGCAAGAAAATCATAATGGTAAATTCAAATGGTTATACAAATTACCAGTACAAGGCTTAGAAATACAAATAGTCTGAAATTAAGCAAAGAAATCAATCCACCAGTACACATTCTGTTTCTAACCCAAAGTTTTTAAGATTGATTTACCAATTTATTGCAGTTGTCACAGAGAAAGAATTTGAAGGAAAAGATAATAAACCTTAAGGATTATCTCACAAGACATACTTCATGCATAAATAACAGGAAAAGAGTGAAGATATTTGCAAGAATTGTACACAAAAATGATACGGTAAATTGAAGGGGAAGAATTTCCAGAAAGCTTATATGAGGAGTTATGTGAAGGGGTGTAGAAGAGGTTTGAGGTAAAGTAATATTCAGATTTTTTTTGCATAGATTAATGATATAAGTCAACCATTCAGGGAAGGTAAATCTACTATCATACCCACACAATTAATTGCCTTAAAAATTTGGAAATATTTCCAGAGAAACAGCTTTTGACAAAGAATTATTAGTTGAATAAATAAAGCTACTGTGATTGGCACATCTTTTCTGTCATCTATTCCTTCCAAATGCAGAATCAAACTTCTAAAACGTATGACTGCTTATGCCAAGTTGTTCACTCATCTTTAGTAAACAGGATCTCCACTGGTGAAAAGTGATGTCACTAATTGCTGAATATTCTGTGGCAAAAAGAAGAATAGCACTCTTAGGAAGAATATAGATGTCTTGATGCACCTAAATGCGGTAACGCAATAATTAAAAAAGATACAGACTTATGTCTCTGAAAACAGTGCAGCTTTTTGGTAGTTTGACTACATTACATTGAGGCTGCTCAGTAATGGAAGAACACCCAACTGTTGTATCTAAACTCCATACCTACACTTGCTGTTAAGTATATCTGCATGGCAGTTCACTGAGTGATGTGTGACTTCATAATGATGCATACTATATTAAAAGAGTCCACATTTTTCTGAAGTTGCTTTAACCCTAACTAATACTAAGCAAAAATTCATCAAGCTCTGTTTCACTGATGATTCTTGAAAGATTCTATTATTCTAGATTCTGAGAATGACTTATCACAGGGGATGAAATGCAGTTACTGTGGTACAGGAGGGAAAACCATATGACAGCAAGGAAAAAGCTAAAGCTGTTAATCTTGGAGAAAGCATCATTCATAAGTATAAAATACTCTTTCAAGTTAGGATTCATTATTTCAAAGAGGATCTTGTGTTTCACAGTGTACCTAGGCAGGTGAACCATATAAAGCTCTGTTGTCATGAGCAGGACACTGAACAAAAGGATGTTAAATATTATACTTGCTTTTCTTAGGAGCACTAATTAATTCAGTCTGAATAAATTAACTCAAAACTAAATCAGTAGGAAGGCTAACTGCATTGATTAAAGAGAAGGAAGAGAAGCTTTTGTCAAGAGCAGTTTTACATTTAAATATTATCTTTCTTCATCTTGGAAGAAACAGTCTTTCTTCTAAAACTGTCTGGGCACGGAAGTAAAAATGACACTCCCATTACCTGGACCGTATATCTTATGTTGAAAAACAGGGATGGAATTCACTCTGAAATTTTAATTCTAACATTTAGCTGCTCCTCAGCTTAAATGGGTGAAGATCTTGATGATGGAAAGCTAATGGAAAACAAAAAGGAAGATGATTGAAATTTGGGCTAGTACCTGCAAGCACAATTAAATCCCACTTCAATAATCTGTTTAGGAAGCCACAAGCAATCTACACTGGATCTAGGAAATCACAAGAAAGGTTCTTGATATAACTTGTCATAAATGGATGTTTCCTTCAAATGTTAAAGTCCAGAGATCTCTATGGCTGCTAGAAATAATGAACTGTTTTGGTAATGTGCTGACTTTTACCTTTTGTAAACAGACACACAGTGTTAACTTTAACAATACCGTTTGCAAGGTTCTGCAAATTAGCATAATTTCATCTTTTCAACATCTAATACCAAATGATCTTGGTTATCTCATCCACTCACTATAGGAAATCTAGGTGACAGAGACCTTATTGGCTGTCAGCAAAGTCAGATGGATTAATGCGCCATTTGCACTGAAGGCAGATTTTTTTGCCTTTTTTTTTTCTTCTTTTTTTTTTTTTTTTTTTTTCTTGTAGCTGCTCTATGTAAATACTGAAGAAGGCAAAAAGGACAGCAAAACTGCACGGTGCTCCACAGGGTATGGGTCTGATAGATCTGATTTTTAATCTCTACCACAAACCTCTGACTGCAGTCATAGGGGAGGGTTTCAAACAGTTTAAATCTACTCACTTTGGTACCTGATTTTTTTTTAATGACAGCAGCATGGAGTCTGGTGAGAAATCATGGTATGTGAAGGCTAAAGCCTCTACACAGACTGTGCCCAGCAAAGCTAAGAGATCAATCAGCTAGTATTACAATTGCTGTTGTTGCTTCATAACACAACTCAAAGCACATTCAGCCAAAAGACCCTATATTTTTAAGAAACCTTTTTAGCTATGTACATCTGAAAAACCAAATGCATTTTTACAAGACTAACATTCACCCATCTTGGCTGGAGGCAGATGCAATTTAAAGTTTATGGCTCCAACCATTTGAAAGTGGCTAAAAATTGAATTAAACTGTTCAATTAACTTTGTGCTAAGACAAGAATTTCAAAAGTTTGTGGATACAGCATATGTGTGGTGGGGAGACAAGCAAACCTGTAACACTCATAATTCTAGCAGAATGTATCTGGCTGATACAAGTTAAAAAATAAACCCATCAAATGTGTGGTTTTCTTACATGTCAATAAGCATGTTTGCAGCTGTTCTACTGCACCGAAACCCTATCAGTCTAAACAAGCTGCATATTCTCTTGGGACTATCTTCATACTGTCATATGCAAGGCCTTCAGAGCACAGCAAGGAAGCAAGCTTCTGAGCTCTCTGATGCTGCTTTTTGTAGACTGCTGGAGTAGTCAGTCTGGAGATACAGTACAGGAGCTACAGCGTCACATTTGGTACATTAAAAATAAGCACAAGAGAATAAACATGTTTCTTAGTGCTAGCCAGAAAGCCCTCTTGATACAATGACATCAGTTCAGAGTGGCTATCCTAGCGGAAAATTGTGGCCAGCCCTAAGGGCTGGCACAAAGCAAAGAATGGATATATTTTAACTCATTGGTCAACACTAATAGGTTAGGCAGGAAGAAACTGTGTGATAGTCCCAACTGTAGCCACTTAATGCCTCAGATAAGGAATATACCCTAAGGACAGTTGTACAGAGATACTGCACTCTGAATTAAAATAGAGTTGATCATAATGCATAGATATGAGAGAAAAAGAAAATAGTGAATTGCATTGGGGATTTCCTGTTTGCTAAAGGCATTCTTAAATGCCTTTACAAAGACACAAAATCAGCCTGCAAGAAGGATCAAGGTAGGACATTCAGAAACAAGACCTGACAGGTTGACAGGTGAACAAGACACAACCATTAATCTCTGCTTTAGTCAAACCCATACTTCATGAAAGTTGCTGCAGATATTGTCAGCTTGAGCTGAATGAAGCCACCATATTCAGAGAATGAGGAAGAGAGAGACAGAATGTGGAAGACACAAAATACTTGAAATTCAAATTTTTTCATCTATGTCAGAGTCATAATGAAGCCCTTGATTTGACCCTGGCCCATTGTAGAGCTCTTGGTGTCAGAGCAGTGCTGTAGGTAGCTTTCAAGTGAAGCAGTCAGAAAGATGCTAACTCTTGTATGCTTCACAGCCAAACTACTCTTGTCACATTTGAAACCCATTCTTCTGAGCATTTACTGCCACCCATTTGCTTGAAATCTTGTACCCACAGTATAGTTTCTATCTCACCCTATAGCAGTACTGTACAACTCTACAAAAACCAGAAATGTTTTTCTCTTGAAAGGTTTTTGTTGTCGAAAAACTGTTTTCCAATAAAGCTGCTCTTTTTTTTCCCTTAATATATTTCTACAACATTTACATTCCATTTAAAACATAATACTCTTTCAAGAAACAGTTTCAATGGATACTTTTTAACCAGCTCTATGTCCATACATACTAGCACACTCAAAAATGTACATATGCTTAGAAGTCGTTAAGATCATTGTTTATATTTTCTGAAATAATGCTCTCTGAGAATAACACACTTGTCCTTGTCCTAAATAAAATTAATGCTAAAATATTTTTCTGTTGGCAGAGCACTTTCGGAAGGCCTAATTAAAAAAAAAAATAAAAAACTGAATGCTTGTGTCTGCATGGATACATCTATCCATAATGATGTCTCAGTTTTATTCTTAATTAAAAGCTCATTAATATCAAAGCAAATTGTAAGAAACTGAGATGAGACCATATCATTTGGGATCTTAAGACTGAAGGCACCCATGCTATTGACTGAAATTCACTTACTCAAAAGCTTCTGTAGGTGCTGTGTGAAACAAAGTTTTATACTACAGCAAACACTGATACACTTCTTGATGAGGGCCGTATGCAATATTTTACTCTTTCAAGTACTTTCTAGCTCTGAAATGTCACTTAGGCCAAACAGTAGCTGGAACAAATGAAGAAAAGGAGAACTGAAGGGGGTGGTGGTGGTAATTGGTTCACTCTAAAAAGCGTATTTTCACTATTATTGGACATGGGAGCATGGAACAGGGTGCAAACAAGGAGGATACATGAACAGAATAGCTCTGCACAGATCTTCCTGCATCTTCTCCAGTGGAAAGTACCTTGCATGTCTGTGTTATTTCTGAGCAGACACTATTATAAGTGTGAAGTCTCTGTAAATACTGAGGAAAAATATAAGAGGCATTTGTTTTACTTTTATCCTGAGAAGAAGATTATGTCTTCTGAATCTGGAGGTGAAAGGATATCCACAAATCAAAGATTGCTGGAAATTTCTCTCTGCTCTGAAATACCTGACATGAATTTCTCCAAATTCCTTGACAGTAAGCTATAATTCAATTTGGAAAATTTGCAATCTCAAGCTTTATTACTCATCCTAATGACAAACATTGCTATAATGATCTAGAATTCAAGAATGATTGTAAGAACAGTGTTTATTTGTATGTGTATGTGAAAGGATGATATCAGCATATCTGGACACAGTCTAACACTCTGATGTCCTTCTTCTACTGAGGTGTCCAAAACCGCAAATAGGACTCAAGGTGGGGCTGCCCCAGCTCAGCTCAGAGTGGGACAATCACCTTCCTCAACCGGTTGGCTGTGCTGTGCTTGATGTACTGTAGGACACGGTTGGCCCTTTTGACTGCCAGAGCACACTGCTGACATCAACCCAAACCCGAGGTGTCTTTCCATGGGGCTGCTCTCCAGCTTCTCTCCTCCATTTTGCATGTATAACCAGGATTATCCTGTCCCAGATGAAGAACCCAGCACTTGCTCTTGTTAATTTCATACGACTGGTGATTGCCCCGCCCTCTAGTCTATCCAGATCTCTCTCTAAGGCTTCTCTACACTCGAGGGAGTCCAGAGCTCCTCCTAAGATAGTATCATTGGCAAACTTACTTCATGTGCATTTGATTCCTCCATATGGATCATTTATAAAAACACTGAAGAGAACTAGGAGTCCCCATTGGTGACTGGTTGCCAGCCTGAGGTAACCCCATTTACTGCAACCCTTCAGCCAACTGTTCATCCAATGTATAATGGACTTGTCTAGTTCTGTGTTGGACATTTTATCCAGAAGGATACTATAAGAGATGGTATCAAAGGCTTTGCTAAGATCCCTCAGAAACACATCTACTGGCTTCTTCATTCAAGGGCACTAAGACATAGCTGAGTAAATCTAGCACGGGGATTAAAAATAGTAATTTTTTCCCCTGAAATTATATCTGTTATTACTTTGAGAAATAATTAACTGGGGAAAGAGTTACAAGCAGATATCTAGATAGCAAAAAATATGTTTAGGTATCAAGTGTCTTTGGGTAGCTTTAGATATTTTGTTAGACTTGTCTTAGCTGATCATTAATTAATTAATCTCAATGAGGCTGCAAAAGGTACTCAAAGAAGATTTTATCCTTTAAATACACACACTAGGATGGAGATTTCTGCTGCCTTAACAGCCTGAATTCATTTGATATGTAGTGTAGACAAATTTGGTGCACATTGCCATAAATGTCACTGGAATTACCACTAGTTAACTTTCCATATGGTATGAAATCACCAGATGTGCAGGTATTCATGGCTCAGGAGCTGCTAAATGGGATGACTAACAATGAAGCACAAAAAAAGCTGTGAAACCAAAAGTTTTCACTCATACACTGCAAAATGGTTGCCTGTGCCAGTATTTGTTTGCATATATCATATTAGTATTCATGACCCCTAACTGATCACATGTACCTTTGTAAGGAGAAGCTATAAGCCCTGGAAGCATATTTTGACAGTGCCCAAACTGAGAGTCCTCAAAAATCCCTGTACAGATCCATGACTTGTTATTGGTGTTCAGGGCTTCACAGAACAAGATCATTCAAGATACACTCAGCCTGTTTCTCACAGTTGCATCTCAGCCAAATTCAGCTTTCCTGATTGAGAATGCAGATGAATGATATTGAAAAAGGAGAAACTGAGCAGGGCTCAGTCCTCCAGTACATCCATTTTTTTGTTGGCATACATACTTCAACATATTTTACACAATTCAGGGCCCAGCAAATATTCTGTAAAGCAATAATCCTTGCTCTTGTGTATGACAGAAATACAAAACCAGTTTCCTTTCTTCCACATGGTAATTTTTTTCAAAGGTTTCTATGCTTTTCCATTTGATTTCCTGATTCTTTATCCAACTGTATCAAAAACATTACAATAATGTGGCATGGCAATTTCTCTTGCTTCTTAAATGAAAGCAGGGGAGGAAAAAATATAGCAATGACCAGTCTTCTGCTTTTTACTCAAGCAGCTGGTATGGGAATAAGAAGAGTCAGACATAAACACCTGGCACACTGTTAAGGCAGGCTCTCTCTCTCTCTGATTACTCTTGCTCTGTGAAAGGAAAAGAATAAGTGCTGTACAAAATTCAGAGTATTCACACATTTTTAGGTTTTTATTTTTGAAAGGGGAAGGAGCAATGACTCTTTGTTAGGTTACTGTATATAATTACAGATGCACAGAACACAGTCAGAAACTGAAGGAAATCCATACGACATCCAGGGTGTTGATACGAAACTGTGAAACGTGTTCAGTGTTTCCACAACATATTCTTCGCTGGCTGAGTAAAAACAAAAATGCTTTGCTATTTTCCTCCTTTCCTAAGGTTATCATAACTTCTTGCTTATAATCAGTTATATAATATAATTGAATGTGTACAAGAATCAACCAAACCTCCATTTTCAGACTTTTTTAAAACAGACAGAACACAAACTGTCAAGTGGCTGCAGTTCGTAAAGTAATACTCCATTGGAAATAATTAAAATGATAACCAACTTAGTCCCATCAAAATACTGTCTAGGTATTCTTTTTCTCATGTACAACTGCCTGAGCTCACCTCAACATTTTTTGAAAAGTAGCTGATGTAAAAAATACAGGAAAGTTCATAGATTCATCTTTTTCCTGCGCATTTAAACTGTTTAGGAAATAAATAAGCATTGTATCGGCCTATCCACATCTCTCACCAAGCAGACATTACATTAAGACCCTTCTCTTTTTTTTGTGTGTGTGATTTTATGCCTTACATTCCATTATAGAAGAATTGTATATTTCAGCTTTAAACAAAGGATGGAGAGGATGTGCTGAAAGGCCATCTTCTACCTCCTGTGCACACCAGAGATCAGATCTGCTATTTCATGGAAAAAATCTCTCTTACTTCTTAAGATTATAGTATATGAACTTCTTAAGATTATAGTATATGACCTTCTTAAGATTATAGTATATGACCTATAGTATGACACTAACTATAACATTATGGTTTTACTATGATTGCGTTGAATGCTGAGCCCAAATTTATAGCACAGTCAAACTGAGCTTCCATGTGTTAACACCAGCAAATACCTATTAACTAAGCTATCCTCTGTCATGATATGAGTAGTATGTATCTCTAGTATGTTGAGTTACCTGAAAAAGTGCATGGCCAAATTGGTATCTGCAGCATGATACTTCAAAAGATGTTTCAGCAGGGCAATGGGAAGAGCTGTTCTCTTCCCTGGTGCAAATGTGCACTCTTTTGTATCTCATATTTCTTGGAGAGGGTTCTGAGTGCAGGAGCTGGGCTTAAACTCATAAGGGTGCAGATCATTGCAGTGCCACAGGATGAACTTGTGGCAACCCTTGGGATCCCTGTGGCTCTTGCACATGGACACCTGAAGCCTGGGTGTAGTTCTCACGCAACTGTGAATGTGAGACCCTCTTCTGGTGTGTTCTAGTCTGTATGGGCATGTTATTAGGTAGCAATCCTACTGCTGAATACAGGTACAGCTTGCTAAAATGATGTTGCAGTTTTTTAAGACTGTTGAGCGTTTGGTCTCACAGACTAGCTTCACTTCCAGTTAAATCTACTAGGTAAAGGGACGAAAAGGACTGTGTTCCCACTGCAGTCAAAGCATTTTGCCAGTGGTATTCCTGAAAGCAGAAGTGCTGTGAACCAAGTTCCAATTTATGTCTTCAAGCAAGCAGTTTTGTGAATTGCTGGAATTTGTGATACAAAGTGTACAGTCAGACACATACTAAATAGCAGTATGTTTTACTCAGTATCAGGATTTCCCTAAGCTTGTAAGCTTCTCTGAAGCTTTGATGCATCTGGTATAGTCTCCTGCAACACGATGGGACTTCCTCAGGTAATTAAGATACAAAAATATTCTTTTTTTGACATTACCAGCAGTGGGTATCTCAGATCCAAACACTGGATTTTCCTTCCCTCTTTATTATATAAACTGAGTTCAAATTAAATCCCTGCTCCTTCCACACGGGTTCCAGTGCCCTCAAAGGCAGCAATATCTCATAATACTGAAAAGCAGATGCACTACTGAACGTGACAGGATGATTCATATACATGAAGTCAGTTGGGTTAAGGATATCTATTTGCTAAACAGATGATGCTTCTTTTCCCATTTCTGTCTCGCTTAACTTCTTATAATTGTGTGGGGTTTTTATTTTTCCCTCCACCATAGAAAATCTATATTTTTAATAGGGTCATTTGAACCGAATCCTTTATGCCAGAAGAAAAATAAAATCTGAAACTGTGCCATCTCATCTTCAATCAGTCGGTGTAATTAAAACATGCACTTTGGATGTAGAAACAGAAAAAAATACTGTGCTTCTCCAAGTGCATAGATGCATTTAATATAATAAGAATGTCAATTCTGCTAAACTTTGAGCCTCTACCTCGTAAGCTAAGCTTCTGCATCCCAGCTAGAGAAACCAAGCCTACTTTTAAAGATGCAAGTACAAAATATTGAGCTTGAGGACCTCTGAGCTCTAAAACATAGAAGCAAAGATACACCAAAAAAGTTTGAAAAAGATAAAAAAAAAAAAAAAGAGGGGGGAACCAATACAATATTATTTTAATAAAATTTTAGAATTACTTCTTGCTAAATTTGTGATTTTTCAGAGAGAGCCTAATTACTGAGGTTTAAATGACAGCCATTGCTTAAAGAGTGGCAGTGTGGGACAAGTTGGTAAGTGGTAATGGTATATGCAGTGGAGAGTAAACAGCAGAGAATTACTGTGCTATCTGTGCTCGTATGAAAGAAAAGCTGCTTCTGTAGAAAACTGAATGGCACAGACCTAGTGTTGTGATTCGATTCAGAACTCTCCTGCCCAATCTTCATTCCTTCATTTTCAGTGTTTGGGAGCTCTGACAGTCACTTGCGTAAGGAAAACTTCACATTTCAATTACCTTTCAGCGTCTGACAGAGTGGAACACAGAGTTAATAATGGGAATTATATCTATTTCTTGAATCAGTGATTCAGAATGCCTTATTCTGCATTCTGCTTGAAGGTCTTGATGAACTGAGTGTTCCCCGAAAGATTTAAGAAGACTGTTGTATAAAACCAAGAATTTGTAGGCAGTTAGCCACTCTGTGTGATATTTAATTAAAAATAAAATTATATAATAATAAATATAATACTCTCATTGGATGAGGGTAAATTAAATCCAAAGTTCAGTTTACACAGATTACAAAGCATTAAAAATTACAACAATGTCTATATGTCAGCTATGAAGCCTTTGTCTAGTGCAGTTCAGCAGGTAGCTAGCTGTTGTGCTCCAGCCACACTTGCTTCTGGATTTCTGGAAAATTCATATGGGAATTAGGACATGTTCTGTGATAAACCAAAAGAGTGCACTTTTAGACTAGATGTAAGGAAGAAATTTTTTACAGTGAGGATGGTGAGACACCTGAACAGGCTGTCCAAAGAGGTGGCATATGCCCCATCCCTGGAAACATTCAGGGTCAGGGCCTGGATGGAGAGCTACCTGGATGGGACTGAGCAACCTGATCTAGTTTGAAGATGTTCCTGCAATTGCAGGGTGGTTGTGCTAGGTCACCTTTAAAGGTCACTTCCAACTCAAATAATTTTGTGATTCTGTGAGTCTGATTGTCAAATAAAGTTGAGTTTTGTGGCTGAAGAAGTGACACCTTGGCAACTGAGCTTTTGCCACAGACCACTTGTAGGCTTTCACTATGCATTGTTTCTGAAAAGCAGTGCATAAACTTATGAAGCGTACAAGGTTTAAGACCTTTTTTACTTCAAAGATGTCCTATGTAAAATCAGCCAGACTGGAAAGGTCACTTTAATCCTTAATGACATAAGGATTTTTAGATGTCTACTGTGCCATCTGAGACAGAACCATGAGACCACCATGTGGAAATGAGTACTGGTAACAGTATGATTGTTTCTTCTATGAAGTTTTGACTTAAATTCGTGTGGATTAAAACTTAAAATTGATAAAGAAAACACATTATATCTATCAACAAGGCTGTGAGTATAGTTTGTTCTTCCATACCAGTATCTCCATTTTCTTTTTAACACAAACAGATTTTAAACAAGAGTCACTTGGATGCCAGTTCTGTTCATTGTTAGGAAATTGAAAGCCTGAAAAGCTGAACCACAAGTCAATTAAGACAGCTGGTCAATAGCTGCTTTGCTGTTTGAGTGAAAGAAAATTATGCTGGTAAATTTTCACTGGTTCTGTTGACTGTATTTACTGCCAATAAAGAGGGTGGTTCTTTCTTTTTTAAACACCGTTCTGCCTAACTTTGCTTAAACTGGTTTTTATTGGTACTTAACACAAATTGATACATCTTCCTTTAAGAAATGTTCTGTCTAGCTAATTTATCTTATTTTCTGCATGGAAATTATATCCAAATACCAATCCTTGACTGTAAAGATCTCATGAACAAGAACTTATAAGATGAAGCATCAGGCAGATGTTTACAGAGTACAACTTGGAGTTTGATCAAGATTTTACTGAATTCTGCACTTTTAGCTGCACAGAAGAGGAATTTAGGTGGTTTCAAAGAGTGCTGCTATCTGCTTATCACTCAAATAAACGTACCGTCGGGACCCAGTGACCAGCTCTTCTCACTGGCAGGGAAAAGAAACAGCACAAACCTTCTGGCTTATGCAAAAATGTAAAGAGGAGAAAATAAGGTGCAAATGCTGTTTATTCCCCTCTGCCTCCTCTGGGACTGAAATAATATGTTTTGGTTGAGCATTTCTCCTTCTTTTCTAATACGTTCTGCCATATGGAGGAAAGAAAAGAGAATGAATCACTGACTTCATATAGGGTAGGATGATGGGAAAAAAGGCATGGAGGAAATAGAAATGGCAATCTGAATGCAGACCCAAAATCTCCCTAAACAGTTCCAAACAGCAATTTGGCAAATGGCCATAATTTGGAATGGCTGTGTATCCTTAAAAAAGCACAGGGGAGGAGGATGGAAAGTAGATTAAGCATATTGGTCTCTGATCTACTTCCCACTGCCTGGCTAGCACGCATGTCCTCTGCATCCCTTCACACAATCTGGTGCTGCTTGTGGGAGGACCTTCTGGTTGAGAGCTTCTGCCATGCGGAGCAGCTTTCCCAGAGCTGTCTGCTTCACTGAGTCACCATTTCAGGCAAGAGGTAGTGTCCTTCCTCTTCTTTTAATGAATCTCCCTGTATTATTAATTTTTTAACAATGCAAATGTTTTATTTAGCTATGGATATCAACCATAATACCATCTGACCAAATGAGCCAAGACAGCAAAGCTGTGCTCATTTACATTTCAGGCATGCTCAAACTCAATCTGAGTGGCTTTTAGCACTCACAACACTTCAAAGAGGCCTTATGATGACATTTAAGGAACAAGACTTGCATGACAGCATATACACAACAACACAGGTATTGGTGAACATCAGTTCTATCATCTTTCAAAAGGATGACCCAAAAGGAGCTTTGCAACTTTCATAATATCCTGAGGAAGAAAAGTTGTTTTTATTCTTGTTTTTCCTTACTAGAAAGACCCTCTAAAAATTAAAAATATTGGGAGTAATATAAGCATGAAATAAATAGTAAGCTTTATACAAAGCTTACAGCACAAATAACTGAATATTATATAATAGCTCTAGAAGCAGAAAAAAAAAATGACAAAACAAAACCCCTACGAAACAAATCCAACCTCTTAAGAGATTCCCACAAAAGGTTGAATATGTAGAGATTTGAATACTTAGACTCTGAAAACTGATTAAGTGGGTTAAGGCTGAAGTTGCTAATGCAATGACACACAGAACTAAGCAGCAAGGGTCAAAAAATGATCAAGCTATAGTTTGAACAAGACTTCTATTGCTAAGGAGCACCTTGCAAATTTGGTGTTTATCTGAATTTAAATGAGGATTTTTAGATATGTACTTCTTTGAAGATAGCAAATCTTTGAAGTTTTAATTCATAAACGTTTTAAAAAGTGACCTGCCATGCCATCTGACGCTAGCTGGTAGTTCAGGCAGAGCATTTGCCATATGTTCAGGAACTGTTTATAAATGGGTATAAGTATGTACTGCATTTGCTTGTCTCAAGTATGTTGAATAAAATTGACTAGACATCTGTAACAGAGACCCAAATAGCCAATCTTGCATGCTACCACCTTAATTTGTGAAGGTGTTATACTGCTTTCCGTACTTATGTGTGATTCATGGCTTTTCCAGTGAAAGCGATAACTTTGCTCCTTTGTCTCAAATTTTAAATTACACTCTCACAGTATGAAGTGTAAAGTGTCTATGGCAGTCAGCTCCTGAAAGTACAAGAACTTTAATAGAGACGATTTTAATTAAGGTAGCATTAGAGGTCAGCACTTCACACTTCCATTTCATTGGCCATACAGTGCTCTACTCCCCTTCTGGGTAATACTGATATATAATTTATAAACTCTTCCTTCTAGCATATTCTACTTGAAACATACTGTTAATATACCAACAGAATACCTGTTCCTTGCCATAAATTCCAGAAGCGATGCAAAAAATATATTTTAGTACCTCTGTTACATGACAAATTATATGGAAATATATATCTATATCTGCATGAAATTATATGTGCCATTTGAGGAAATGCTGAATACATTATTCTCAGCTCTGATTTAGATCCTATTTCTCAAAACAGCTGCTATACTACATGAAATATCTTTATTATTAACTTAGAAAGACACTGATGAATAAGGATTTCCATACATATATTCAGCCTAGTTCTCATGTGACTTTGAAGTCTTTTTACATCACTGGTGAGACTGAAAATTTTAAGGCAAATGGAAAGAAATGAGTGTAAAGCAAGCAAGTAAATGAGTCCTTAAGGCTGAGAAGAATAAAGAAATCTCAAAACAACTATGATACTGGACTTTATTTTCTCCAGTTGCAGTCTAGCAAATTGAATTTTTTTATGCAAAGAAGCCCTTCATTATTTGTCAGTGATATCTAGAACAACTTTTGATTCTTCTATAGTGCAATAAAACCAGAATCAAGCCACAATAGCAATGACAACTTCAGCAAAAGGGAGGTGATTCTTGTTTAAGAGATAGGAATGCTGCCAAGGAGAATTGAATACATTCCTTTTTCTAGGACTTTTCATTATCTTCATAAATATATAAAGCCCTAAAGTAAAACTCAGACACAAATATCCAGAATTTTATGAACTATGTATTACTGTATAGTAGTGGTACAGTAGCATACTGAACCTTCTCCATATTTAAAATAAAAATTAAGATAGGAGCAAGATGTTAACAGAGTATGCAATGGAACAAACATATTCATTGTGATTCCAAAAATGCAGAGTTTTAAAATGGTTCTGGATGTAGGTAGAGCAAGAAATGAGAGTACAAAATTTATAACAATATCTTTCCCAAGCGCTTAATCTCCAGCCTCCTTTCAAAGCACCTTGTGGGAGAGACAAGGAACAAAGCCATTATTCAGGAGACAGGATAGCATCTTTGCACAATATTACAATACCAGCATTTTGGAGTAGTGTTTCTTAAGCTGTAGTTATTGATTAACTGATGATGTATGGAGCCTTTCATCATCCTACACACAGTAAAACTGAGTTGAGAACACAACCATGAAAGGCAGCAAAGGCTGAACTTTAATGAGAAGATCATCAATGTCAATGGCAAATTTTCAACTGACTTGGAGAAAGGCTGGATCAAAGCTGGGAGAAAAACCTGTCCCTCACATGGGGCAGTGCACAGATCTTTATGAAGCTGTATGACAAGATATTGTGATGAATATATTTATGAAGCTGTATGACAAGATATTTTGATGCACAGATCTTTATGAAACTGTATGACAAGATATTGTGATGCTGTTGTCATGGGTTCAGCAGCAGCAGTCATTTTTCTCCTTCTTGGTAGCTGGTGCAGTGCTGTGTTTTTGATTTTGGGCCTGGGAACAGCACTGATAACACCAGTGTTTGGTTACCGCTTAGTGATGTTTTGGTCTAGCCAAGGACTTCCTGTGTCTCATGCTATGCCAGGGAGGAGGGGAAGCCGGGAGGAAGCAGAAACAGGATACCTGACCCAAACTGACCAAAGAGGTATTCCATGCCACAGCATGTCATGCCCAGGATGTGAAAATGGAGAGCAGAGACCCGGAAGGGTGGGGGTGCACTGCTTGGTCGGGCTGCGTATAGGTGGTGAGTGATTGTATTCTTTCCTTGTATTTGCCTTGTCATTATTATTATTGGTGGTAGCAGTAGTGGTTTTGCGTTATACTTTAGTTACTAAACTGTTCTTATCTCAACCTGTGGGAGTTGCATTCTTTCAATTCTCCTTCCCATCCACCCGGGAGCGGGGGGAAGAAAGAGGGGGGAGTGAGTGAGCGAAACTGCGTGAGTTATAGAGGCTTAAACCACTACAGCTGGAAAAATATAAAAGGAATTTATCAGGACCAGCAAAAGTTAATGATCTTGAAACCTATCCAGGGCAGGTCTGATTGGCATTCAGCTGTCTGAAAGCAGAGGATGAATATAATTTATTGAATCTAGCATTAATACATGTATGCTGAAAGAAGAGGATTCAGAAGATCTGTGTTATGTCATCTGATGAAGCCAGAGGAGGGAAAATCACAGTTAGCAGTCTGTTGTCATCTGTGAAAACAGTTTGTAACAAAGCTTGCCATCTCTAGCTTCTATAAACAATGAAACTATGGGAGGATAATTTCTGTAGATTATATTTCAAGACAGGTAGCTTGCGAGAGAGAGAGAGCGAGCCTTAGACTTCTCTAATAATATTTGAATAACTGTGTACCATTACTGAATGTGACACAGCAGCAAATCCCTGAAACATGGATGGGCACAAAGACTCTATTGAGAAAGCTTGTTTGATATTCATCCACATAGGTTCTCAACAGGTCTTAACTAAGTCCTTTTCAAACTGTACGGGACCAGCCCATTTCCACTTTTTGATTTAAAAGACTATGAGCTGTTTTTTTTTCTCTCCTATGTAACCCCATTCACTTTAAAGTTCTTGACTGAAGGGACCAAATCCCATGTAACCGGGTTCTAAACATTTCAACACCATGTTTGGGACATCTATCCTTTTTTTTTATTTACTATCCTGATGCCCTCCTGGCAACCCTTGAGGAGCCTTTGTTAAAATGACTGTGTAACACTGTTCTGTGCTGGTGGCCACAGTGGCTGCTGGTGTTGGCAAACGTGATAATTTCAGGGTGCAGCTCCACAGCAGAGTATCCAGTATCTGAATACAGAGAGCTGTTTTGGCTGAACCACGCTAACTCTCTGACACCTTTGTTTTTCCTGGTTTCTTCAGGAGGCAGCAAGGACCCTGGCAAACTCCAACTTACTCACATTTATCACTAGGACACTTCAGGTGTTGCTGCCACCAACAAATGCAACATCATTTTGAGGGAAATGGATCTGTGTCTAACCTGGTAGGGCTGCTTTTATCTGCTGCAGTACAAGGTGACTTTGTACACGGAGTAGGTACTGGTTTAGATTTCACCTAGAAGTTAACCCATGGCTTTATAGGAAAAACATTTTACATATAAAGATTCCTCAAATGTCATTTAAGTGCCTCACCTTCATAAGTATTATTGATTTTGTGGGAATTATTTAGTCCCACAAGACAGAAATGTGGGTCTGCAAATGCCTATATGAAAAAAGAAAACAACTATTTAAATTACATTTAGAATGATTAACTTCAAAAAACAAGAACCACAGGCATAAAATCGAGAAAAAAGTACAGAGAAAGGTGGTGCAAAATGCTTTGAGAAATAACAGTGAAGCAGAAAGGCACAGAGAGCCTTTCCTCAAATACCTTGCGAGTTTATCAGCAAGTGGCAGAAGCAATCCTAGCTTAAATTACCAAAGCCACTAGGTGTCCCTGCTACCCTGCGGCAGCAGCCGCCCTCCCAAGACCTGCTGTAAGGCGCAAACACACTTCACAAACCTGCCCAAAGAAAATATAGAGCTACCACATCAGGTAACTGTTCTTCACAGCATCATCTGCCCAGCTGTGCATCACTTCCTCCTCCTGTCCGTTACTTTTGCCTCACAGTGTTTCAGGGATGCGGTACCTGCAGCCAAGGTCAGTACTAGATAGCCATACTGCTTCCTATTCATTAAATAAACCAGGTATGTCCTTGGTAAATGTTTTTTGAGACTGCAGGCTTTCTGAGATCACACTGTTCTCAATCAAAAGCCAGGAAGTTTTCTGTGGTATCCATCACACCGGGGGCATCAAACTGAATAATGTGGCATTTATTGCAAAGAGCACAGATGCTGTTCTTTTAGTACTGTCTGAGTAAGACAAATATATTAAGGGATTATTTTTTTACTTCTTCATCTTACCTATTCTCTTCTTTTAAAACTACTGAGTCAAGTATGATTTCATTTAAAAGCTGATTTTTGGGAAGGGACAGATTTTGCAGTATTTCTGATGCAGATTTAGGCACCCTTTAAGCAGCTGTAAAAAATTGCAGTATGGTACGTTTAAGGAGCTCATTTTTAGATTCAGATAGCTAAGATTTTTATTATTGGCATTACTGGGAGCAGTGCTCTGCCAGTGTTCCACTCTTTCCCCATTCTAGGCATTTCTTTATGCAACCAAAACCATTGAGTACTCTATATTTCTTCTGGTACTGAAAGAAAAATAAAGATATTTACTTTTTGAATGTAGTGCTGTCAGCTTAATAGTACAGCAGATACCTCTCTCTAACTTGCTTTTTATAAACTGGAGCTTCACAAAACCAAATATTTTATTCACAGATTGTATATGGTCTACTTTTACTCTAAGGAAGAACTCTTTTTTAACCTAATGAAAAAAAACAAAAAACCAAACCAAACCAAGCCAAACAAAAAACACCCAAACCTCAAAAAACCCAACCAAACAAAAACCCAATTAAACAAACAAACAAAAAAAAACCCCGCAACCAAACAACCCCTCAAAACAGAACCAAAAAAAACCCAACCCCAAACAGTACAAAAATGACTCTCCTCTTTCCTCAAACCTTTGGCATTTTTACTAATGCCCAAAATGCCTAAACACAATGGTGCCTCACTGGAATTACAAGTTCAACAAGGCCAAGTGCGAGGTCCTTCACCTGGGTCAGGGGAAACCCAAGTAAAAATACAGACTGAGTGGAGACTGGATTGAAAGCAGCCTTGGGGAGAAGGACTTGGGGGTGTTGATTGATGAGAAACTCAGCATGAGCCGGCTTCAGTGTACACTCACAGCCCAGAAAGCCAACCGTATCCTGGGCTACATCAAAAGGGGCATGATCAGCAGGTTGAGGGAGGTGATCCTACCACTCTGCTCTTGAGAGACCCCACCTGCAGTACTGCATTCAGCTCTGGGGCCCCCAGTATAAGAAAGACATGGACTTGCTTGAGTGAGTCCAGAGGAGGCTGTGAAGATGATCACAGAGTTGGAGCACATTTATGAAGACACACTGAAAGAGCTGGGCTTGTCCAGCCTGAGGAAGAGAAGGCTCAGGGAAGACTTTTTAATAGTCTTGCAGTACCTAACTGGGGCCTATAAGAAACTGAAGAGGGATATTTTACAAGGGTATGTAGTGACAGGATAAAGTGGAATGGTTTTAAACTGAAAGAGAGGATACTTAGATTAGACATAAGGAAGAAGTTCTTCCCTGTGAGGGTGGTGAGCCACTGGCACAGGTCACCCAGAGAAGCTGTGGCTGCCTTGTCCCTGGCAGTGTTCAAGGCCAGGCTGCATGGGATTTTGAGCAACTCCCCATATAGTCATTTGGTTTTATAATTTCAGATCCTTGGTACCAGGCCTGAGAAGTTATTCTGTAATTGTCCTCATCAGTGATCAAGTCATCATCTTAGTCATATCCTACACTTCATCCACTGCAAAAAATCTCCCAGTTTTCACTAACAAATTCCCACTTTTAACTTTTGCAATTTGCTATGGAAATTAGATTCTGAAAAAATTCAGTGCAAATTTTTCAAGATTCAGTGACTGACTCCTAAAACATTAGAGCCCATTAAATCTAAAGTACAATTTAATGCCATGACTATAAACACAAACCCCACAATTTACTCACTACTCTTGGTTGCCCTCTTGGTGTTCTTTAATGCACGCACAGTAGTGAAATGCAATGAGGGTAAGTATTTAATGAGTACTCTCAGGTTTTCAATACTGCAACAGATGGCTTTCAGGCAAAACAGGAATACTATGACATTTAAGAAATTACTATTATTTAAGAAAACTTTCAACTATTGTCAAAGAAAAGAAAAGAAAAGAACAAAGGCAAATATATTCTTTCAGGCTCATCTTCCCCTTGATTTCTCTATGTTGCCAGATCAAAGAAGCAGAGAGGATGCACTAGCCAATCAAAGGGATTATCTTCTTTCTATAATGTAGAGGGATGCTACTGGTCAACTGTGACCAAAGAAAACTTATATTTGTCACCCTAACTTAAAATATCTTAACTATTACACAAAAACTACTACCATTCCTGTATCAACAGACTTAAAATGCCCACATGTTACAGATCTCCCTTAATTCCTGCAAAGCTTTCATTGCGGTTAGTTCTTACTTCTCATTAGGATGCACCAGAAATGAACAATATGCAAAAATGCTTTGGCTAATGGTGGTTAACTCAGAGCCATGGCCAGTTAGATTGTTTTGCTCCTGATGGATATTTATAACACAGTATGCTGTTATGACACCATCCTTTGTTTAAAGCACTGCTTCCTATGCATTATGATACAAACAAACAACCTGGCGCCCCACCCCACCCCACCCTGTCCTGGCTGAAGATGTTCTCTCAATTCATCATCAACATTCATGTATCATATATCTTGAGACATTTAGGCAGAATATTTTAAAGGCAACACTATCATATTCAAGTAAAATTCAGATCATGACATTTAATAAGAATAACATCAGACAATAAAGAATAGGATGAAATCTCAGCAGCTGGGTGAGCTCAAGTGTTAGCATAATGCCTCATATGCTATCAGTGTACCATACAGCCTGAGGTCAACACACTAGAAATGAGTATCTCTAGGAATCAGCTTTAACATTGCAAAGAAACTGAGTCTTGATGCAGAGGAATTGGTTTGCAAACAGGCTAAGAAGTATAGTTCCTAGAGCCTTTTTAGCATTTTTTTCTTATTTTCTTTCCTTTCTATTTCTTTTGCTTTGCCGCTCCAGGCAACATGCACACAGTAAGACATGCCTGACAACCTCTAAGTGGTGCTGTGTTTCAAAGATTGGGCAGATTTCTGTGTCCTTCACTGGAGCAGAGCTGTGGGGAGGGACTAAGGGACAGGTAAGGACAGGAGGCAGTCCTTCTGAAAGAATGAAGCTGTATGCTAAGAGCCACAGGATGCAGAAGGAGTACAAAATAGCAAAGCAAATAAAAAAGAGGGAGGGATAAAATTAAAAGAAAGAACATAGGAACACAGGAGGGGCTATGACTAGAACATGGAAGATCTGGGGGAAAAAGAAAGCTCAGAGAAAACAGTATCCATTCTTCTAAACTGTAAAAAGATCAGAAGTGAAGGAAAGAGATGAAAGGTTCAACACCGAATTTATAACTCTACTGGACAAGCTATTCCTATTCTATACATCTCAGTAATGATCCACGCATAAAATTGGACTTACCACCTTAAATAAATTAAACAAGAAAAGGAAGAAAACTATTGCTTAACAGCAGAATGTTTATGGCAAAATCTATAATTCAAACAGAAGTTAAAATCTGTTAATCCTTCTCACTAAACAGAAAACCTTTGCAGGTTTGGAAAGAAAGATGAAGTCTCATAGCAAGGCCACTGGCATATACAGAAGATTTTAAGGTTCAGACTGGGATTCAGAAAATACAGGCATGTGCCTGGCCTCTGTCACTGATGCTCCACCTGGGTCAGAGTCATTAGCAGTGGTTGGTCTTGGGTCATTCTCAGTTCAACACTGCCTTCTTCTCTCCCTTTTTCTCATTTGTGTAATCGATCTGTAAGCCCTTTGGGAACTGACAGTCTCTTGCCATGAAAGCATATACTGCTGAGAGTCTTTTAGCTCTCAGCTAAGTGTTAGTTGCTGCCTTTGCCCAATCCCGTAACTCATGTAAAATTACTCTTGACTTCCCCTCCACTCAGCATGTTGTGCCACGTACTTGGCAATGAACTGTAGACTGGTACTGCAATTTACAAATGGTATTGTGCAGACTCTGTTCCACAGAGTCTCCCCCCCCGATGGGTCCTGGCTCTCTGCATCCCTCATAGGGTGGAGGCAGATCTCTGCTGCAGCCAGCTGAGATTTAGGGAAGGGATACCTGATTGCAGAGAGGTTGCAGGACAAGAAGGAGAGATACTTTCTTCTTTTGCTGCAAGCTTCCCCATGGCTAAGCTCCCATGGGAGGGACCATGGCTACTGGTTAGGACTGGTTAACTCTAAGTAGTAGTTAACTGAAGAATGGGGAAAGAAATGACCCCCTTCCCATCTCCAGCCATTTTAATTTCCAAGAAACTCTTGATTTTCTGTACTTAGACAGCAACAATTTCTCTTAGTATGGTGAAATGCAAGTGTTGTTGCCATTTACAAAAGACAAACTAAATCTCATGATTATTTCTGAACTGAAAACTTGCTATTTTGTTTCACCAAAGCCACCTGCCTTTGCTGCACGCAATGCCACAAGGGCATTTTCATTAACATGAGCCGTATGTACTCTGATGTTTCTTTGTGCCTTTGATCCCGGGAGGGGGTGAAAGCTGCACTGCAGTTAGAAGCATTATTACAGGAAAAACGAGGAAGGCAATATTTATTTTTTGTTTCCATTGAGAATATTTCCCATTGCTCCTTCCCATGTTGTCATCTGACCAGAGTCAGAATGCAAAGGGATTCAAATGAGTGAGAAACAAGCCTAATGGAAGGGACTTACCAATCTCAGACACCACAGTCTACAATATTTCATTTTTCCTATTAAACCACTACAATAGATACACTGGACTCAGCTCCTAATATGCCTTTTCTGGGGACCACAAACTTGCTGGCTTCAGAGTCACACCAAGAAGCCTGTTACTGCTGATAAGCAATTATGACTGGGATGAAAGGAGAGAAGATAAAGTCTTGGTCTATAAGACAGAAAGACAGTACCATTCCCCTCACTGTTATCAATATTTTAGGGTAGTTACTTCTGAGGAGCAAACACATAGGAAGTTAGATTGCTTGAACATACTTATCTATCACAGTAAGGATTCTGAATGCAAATTAAACAAATCCACAAAGAAAGGAATCCATTATTATATTTTCATGAGCTGAAACAAAATTTCTCTGGACTTTCTGAAAGCAGAGTCAAGCTCCAGATTTTAAATGGAGCTGGACCAGCAACACTCTGAGCACATGGAATGAAAGGCTAATAAAAAGATAGAGAAATAATCCATGTGCATGAAGAAAAGTACTCACACAAAATGAAATATTTTATGCAACTAATATTTAGAAAAGAACAGCAAGCTAGAAAGCTTACAGAATTGCATTCAGAGATTTGGATTAAATCAAAGCCATGTCAAACAGTACAAATTCTCAACTTGAAAAAAATTCTAATAAAATTTAAATGCATAATTAATGTAGGAGAAGTTGTTGCACACTTATTAGTGTATATTCACATTTTTCCTGCTTAAAATACTATAGTTTCCTGTGTGTATCTCAGTAATTCATCGACTGAGAGGTCACAGTATCTTTACGTATGATATATGACCACAGTGTATCTCAAACTTCTAGTTTCTTCAGAGAGAAAAGCCTATTTACAAACACCAGTCCTGCCACCAAATAAATGGAACAAAAAAATTAAAACGCCAAACAGAAACTGTTTTCCTGTAAGTAACTTCAGAGATAGAAATGTTCTAGAAAGTTATTCTGCTCCAGTATCACACACCTTCTGACTCAAAACATTATATGCAATCCAGTTTAGGCACCAACAGTCACCTCTAGCTGTCTGACACAATAGATGGATCCAATGCCTTGCTAAAAGGAGTGGTCAAGATACGCAAAAACCACATATGCTGGCTTGCATTTACTGCTGTGGGACATGTAGGTCTTCACACTAACCATCTTCCTTAAGAAAGCCCTTTTGGTAAGAATATTATGCTTAATTCAGAAAACTGATTATACCTTTGATTGCAATTAATGGTTTGGTATAATCCAGCTAAACACTTCTCAAGATGTACGGCCAGAAATTATGCAGATCAGGCATCAGTTTCTTATAAGCAAGGTCAGTAGAACTGAACAATTACAAGCATGTGCAAGGATGTATGAGCAAGGTAAGCCAGCATCCTAGCATCCAATCTAGCATCCAAACTCACCATAGCTGTCACATGTGATGTGAGTAGCTTCACTAATATGCCATTTCATACAAATCTGCTTTTCTGTCACTTTCATTATTTCTGTTTATTTAGTTTTACACCGCCAAGTGTTACAGAAATATGTCCAGAAAAGGTGTTATATATGCTATATAACAGAACCAGCTTTCAGCTAGAAGCTCTCATCTGTTTAACGGTAACAGTTGGAACTGATGATCTTGAAGGCCTTTTCCAACCTAGTTGATTCTACGATTCTTTGATTCTAAATGTTTGCCTTGAGCTTTGCAAAATTTGGCATTTTCAGGTTGGTTAAGTGTCTTGAACGTAATGTTAGGTGACCATAAGGCCCATCTTTTGTCCTAACAGAAACTTTCCATGGCATCTGCAGATTAGAGAAAGTCATACAGCTGTAATTACCTAGCAGGTAATTCAGATACTATGAAGACAGCTTTTTCTGTAAATCTCTACTTCTGCACAGGACTCAAGCCCCAAAAATGAAACAATGAGGAATGTGTTTTGCTACAATTCTTGAAATCCCAGATGTATAGTCCTAGTCAAGCTGGGAACCAAGGTCATCTTGCTAGGCCTGATATCATCAGCATAATTGCTGAGACAAGAGAGCCAAACTGAAATAGAAGATCTTTCGTAGAAGATGAGGAAGGCAGTAACAGTCATGGTTGCCTGCTATGAAGATGTTTCTTAGCAGATTCAGTGCACAATGCTGCTTAGTCAGACTGTTATAATCCCACCCAGTATATTTTTTTACTAGTTTTATTAATTTAGTAATTATTAATACTTTAATGCATTCTTCCCATCCCTTCTTTTACACTCTCACATGCCTTTTGTGCTACTCTGCAAATGAGAAAGGCTGCTGCTGTTCTGCTCAGGGACCAGGCTGTGGATGCAAGGCTGCAAGTCTCTGCATATACTGATTACAAAGGAATATCCCCAGCTCATGTGAAGTGATGGAAACCCATTACACCCTTCAGATCTGTGCTATCAATGCTAGTTAGGGAATATGCTCCTCTGTCATTTGCTATCACAATAAAACACACTAAACTAGTATATTTTATTTCCTAAAAGAAATAATTTTACCTTGCAGTGATGCAAAAATCCAAAGATAAAACTATCCTATTACCATGTTTTAACTTCACACAATAAAGCCTCTTTCAATTTACAGCTGGTATCTTTGTGTCTTTGTAACCAATATATTCATGTCAGCAATCAGATCCATGAGTATTTTTGTGTTTCATAAGTATAATTTCCATGAATCACTAATGGAATCAGTAGGAGGGCATAATATGTATGCAAAAAAAATGAGGTGATGCCCTTCAGAATCCTGGAGGGATTTCATCAGCACAAAACAGCCTGTTTCTTTACAAAGCCAGTTTTTTTTTTTTTCCATTTAGGAATTTCACAGCAATCTGTCATGCTGCTCTGGGAGGCCACAGTGGATTATTCTTTTCATGTTTTGTGAGCACTATTTAAAAAAAAAACAAACCCCACAATAAAAAAAAACCCACAACAACAACAAAAAAATCACTCCCCTCTCCAGAAAAAAACCAACCAAACAAACAAACAAAAATGCAGCAAAACCCACCAAATATCCCTGCACCAAAAACCCCACACAAAAACTGTTTTATCACAGCTGAAACTTATATGTCTGGAAATTAAGCTGTTTTTTAGCCTGCAAAATTTTAAGCAGTTTGTCTAATGTTAACTATTTTATTCTCCCAGTTTAATACAAGATGATTGAGTGAAATGCTCAGATTCTCATTGGCTTTAGAGGACTAAACAATTTGAAAGTGGATTAGTTCATTAATGTTCTCAGAGCTTGCCAGTACTTCATCATAATGAGGAAGGGGTAGAAATAATTCAGTCATTGTAGAGCTTTGGTTCAGTCATAAACATAAGCAAGATTCAGCACTTCAATTTTACTCAAGATCCCCATTGACTAACTGGTTTTGGATCAAGGGCTATACTAAGCCTCTTCACATTCAGGTTTGTCCATGCTTGCAGACCACATTCTGTCTGTGAGGTATAATCATATACACTTAAAAGGGGAGAGATTTGCTGTGGCTGAGAACCCTGTTCAATGACAGCTGCAGATATGGGGAACATTTTCTCTTCTCCTAATAGTTACAAAGTAAGAATCAGGTGTACACTCTTGCTTTTAATTATACACAGATTTCTATTTTTTTCCCTGCCACCCATAAAACCTCCCCCCTAATATGTGGCACGTCTAAAGAACTGCTATGTATGTTATCTACAAATCTTAGCAATCAATTTGAGGGAGAAGATTTTTTATGGACACTTATTTTTCCTGGCAGCACTTCCATTGTGGGAAGGCCGTTTATCAGTTGTAAGAGTTCTGTGTGATGCCTGGCCCATATGAAAAAAGACAAGATTTTATCTCTGTCATTCTTATTAAAATTACAGATTCACTGACCATCTTGCAATGTGGTGTATATAGTGGATCAGCACATTCAACACAAATACCTTTCATGTCATCTGTGGCTCTTATCTTGCTAGCTTGTTTCCAGCATCTGGCCTATTGCTGGCTGGCAAGAGAATCTCACTGCTGGCTTCTCGGACTGTACATTTTGCAGCAACTTCAAGAAAACAGTGCGTGGAATGGAACCAACCAAGAAAGTGCTTTTCACACAGAATTGACTCAACCTTTGTATGTTGTTTTTAGGTGTCTTTCTTGCCACATTACAAAGTGGTCCACATAATATCCATCTCTACTATGTTACATCTAATGGTTGGCTTCCATTCCATGGTGCTTGACACAATGACTAGGAGTCATTTGTCTCCTAAGACTATGAGACTTGGAGTCTAGGACACATATATGCTCTTCACAAATGTCTTTTCTTCCATTATGAGTTTCCTTGTGCTTAGCATGCAGCTGTTAGTCAAAACACTACTCAAATGTACTTCCTTTCAAGCGCATCAGGGTTGCATCATTATTTTTCAGTTATGTAAGTAGGCTAAAGACAGCTTCTGGGACCCTGTGTATTCTGTTTGCTTGAGTGTACCAATTGGGAGTGAACCACGTGCATTTTCTTTTTAATACAGTAGATGAAGAAAATATGAAACCATCTTTTAATGCAACAGGAAAGGAAAGACACTACCTACATGAAACATAGAATCATAGAATCATAGAATAGTTGGGATTGGAAAGGACCTTAAGATCTTCTAGTTCCAATCCCCCTGACATAGGCAGGGACACCTCACACTAAACCATGCGACCCAAGGCTCATAACATGGCATAGACTGGTGAGCATCCACTGACTGCACAACAAACACAAAGAATAAGGAATCAGCTGAAGGAAAGGATAAACTGAAAAATGGGGTTAACTCAGAGAACTGATTTATTTTAAAAACTGAGTACTCAGCACTGGTTAAATAAGAACTCAGAATGCTCCTAACATGTTCTTGGTAAAGAACAAAGCCCTCTGCCACCAACAAATCATATCATAACCACCGCAGACATATGTATTGCACTTTGAGTAAGGCCAGCATGAAGCATGCTGGTTGTGACATCTCAGGCAGCTATGCCGTTGGGCTAGGTTAACCCTGCCTGGATGCCAGGTGCTCACAAAAGCCACTCTATCACTGCCCTCCTCAGCTGGGTGGGGAAGTGAAAATACAGTGAAAGGATCATAGGTCAAGATAAGGACAGTGAGAATGCATTCAAGCATTCATCAATTATGTTATTGGACAAACCAGACTATTCTTGGGAAATTAGTTTAATCTAGTAATTTATTTAAAATATCAAAGTAAGATAATACCCAGTAAAACTGAACCTTAAAAAAATCTTCCCCCTTCTTCCTGGCCTTAACTTTACACCCAATTTTCTCTTCTAAGAACCAAATCTTAAAAATACCTTCCCCTAACCCCTCCCTTCTTCCAGGGATCAATTTTACTCCCAATTTTCTCTACCTCCTCCCCACCAGCAGTGTAGGGGAACAAGGAATGGGGTTGTGGTCAGTTTATCACACGTTGTCTCTGCTTCAGAGTGGGTCCTTGAGGGGTCACAGCTCCGGCCAGGAAACCTGCCTCAGCGTGGGCAATATTCTCTCTGGGGCCACAGCTCCTGCCAGCAAACCTGCTCCACCATGGTCTGCCCACAGGGTCACAGCCTCCTTTAGGCATCCTCCTGCTCTGATGTGGACCTCCATGGGCTGCAGGGGGATATCTGCTCCACTGTGAATCTCCATGGGCTGCAGGGGAATCCCTGCTCCATCATGGACCTCCAGGGGCTGCAGGGGGATATCTGCTGCACCGCAGACCTCTATAGGATGCAGGGGGATATCTGCTTCACCATGAACCTCTGTGGACTGCAGGAAGACAGCCTGCCTCACCATGGTGTGCACCACGAGCTTCAGGGTTGCCTGTTCTGGCACATGGAGCACCTCCCTCCCTTCTTCACCAGCCTTGGTGTGTCTGCAGGGCTGTTGGTCTCTCAGATTCTCCCTCTTCTCCCTGGCTGTAATTGCTCCTGTGCATCATCTTTCCCCTTTCTTAACTGTTTTATGTAGAAGCACTACCACCACTGCACTGGGCTCGGCCTTGGCCAGTGGTGAATCCATTTTGGATCTGGCCGGCATTATCTCTATCAGACATGGGGGAATCTTCTGGTAGCTTCTCACAGAAGCCACCGCTGTAGCCCCCACCACTACCAAAGCCTTACCATGCAAACGCAGTTCTGCTGTGTAAGCAGAAAGCTGGTGTATCCCATAATTGCTTTACAAGGCAGTTCAAAAGAATTAGCAGGTGGAATTCCATAGCAGGCTCTGCTCTGTAATGATTTACAGCGACGTTTGCATCGCAGCAGAGTAACTGAAATTTGAAAGACCTTTTTCACTGATATCCTTGTTACTCAGCATAGTTCTTTTTGTTATAGCAGCACAGGAGAAAAACAAGATGTCTGAAGTAATTGCATTTGCATTATCATGTTAAAGCTCTTTTCTCCACAGCTCTCGGAACATGATTTCCTATTTTCTAAGACATACTAAAGAAATAAAGCTGAATAGGAATCTTAAAAGCTGTCTAGGCCAATCCATCACTGAAACCTGTGGAGTTACACCAAAAATTAATCTGATGCTTGAATTTAGTCATAAATGAAAGATTTATTCAAGTTATTAAATAATGCATTACAAACACACCAGTTTCAAAAGCAAATCACTTGCAAGAAACCTGCTATTAAGAGATTCAGATTGCAAAGTTACCTGACAATTTCATACCAAATATATGGTCCTGATTTGCAGGTATTTTAAAGAAGACTCATTAAATTAGGAATTCAGTTCAAGAACAAGTATCAGACTGCAGTTAATGAATGAGGTGGGAATACAAGGGGAGGAATTGGGGCACTTGTAAGACAGCCAATTCTCCACTAACAGAATTTTAAAACATTAGAGGCGGGTAGAGGAGACAGAACACACCATTCAATTCATGTTAGGGGACTTGCTTGTCCTTGTTACAGGGAAAGTAAATCTACATTACAAGAATGCAAATTATTGCTTTATGAAAGTAACAAAGGAGCATAAATCTGAGCTTCTTTTAACTGCTGTGCACAGCTAAAAAGCCTGCACGTGTCTGGCCCAAGTGCTTGGGAAGGTCAGTGCAGTGGGTTGACCCTGCTTAGACACCAGGTGCCTACCAAAGCTGCTCTATCACTTCCCTCCTCAGCAGGAGGAAAGAGAACACATAACAAAAGGGTCAAGATAAAGACAGGGAGAGATCACTTGACAATTACTGTCTACAGACTAGACTTGGGGAAATTAGTTTATTACCAATCAAATCAAAGAAGACTAATTTGAAAATAAGGACTAAATCTTAAACCACCTTCCTCAAACCCTTCCCTTCTTCCAGCGCTCAACTTCACTCCTGAAATCTCTACCTCCAACCCCAGCAGTGCAGGAGCATGAGGAATACGGGCTGTGATCAGTTCATCACACATTGTTTCTACCGGTCCTTCTACCTCAGGGGAGGACTTTTCACATTCTTTCCCTGCTCCGCCATGGGGTCCTGCACAGGCTGCAGGGGGATATCTGTTCCACTGTGGACCTCCGTGGGCTGCAGGGGAATCCCTGCTCTGGTGCCTGGAGCACCTTCTCCCCTGCTTCTGCAATGACCTGAGTGTCTGGAGGGCTGCTGCTTTCTCAGAGTCTTTCCTCTCTTTGGCTACATTTACTATTATGCAGGGCTTTTTCCCCCTTCTTATCTCTGTTGTCCCAGAGATGGTCTCACTGTTACTGTCTCGTCCTCTGCCAGTGACGCATCCACTTTGGAGCCGGCTGGCATTGGCTCTATCAGACATATAGAGAGCTTCTAGCACCTTCTCACAGAAGCTACTCCTGTAGCACATCCACCCCATCCCTCAGGCCTCCCAGTGCAAATTCAACACAACTGTATTCCAAGAAAAGCCAAAATGTTATTAAATGGAAAAAATAAAAAATAAAAATATAAAAGAAAAACTGTAATCAGAAATTCGCACGTCTTTAGATTTTACTCAAATATGAAATACAGCAGATATAAAGAGACAAATCTTCAATTTTGTTGGACTAAGTTTAGCTTGCAGATTTTGAAAGACACTTTGCTGATTCCTAACAGCTGGGTTTTTTTTGCAATATGACTTTTTTTTGGTTTTGTTTAATCACATATATGAAACTGGGACAGTGCAGTGGGTGCAGACAGGACAGAATACAACAGGTAAGGCAAGAGAATGAATGGCAAAGTGAAGGATGCAAGACTGGTTAACATAATTTTGGACAAGATTAGGATAGCCTCCAATTTATTCAATCAAATGTAGAATTTCCAAAATGGAATAGTCCTAGCAGTAATGTACCATTAATTCATTTCATAAATTCTGAATGTTTCAAAAATATCTTGCAACTTTCATCTGTCAGAATTCTGCTGCCTGAACATGTTGCTTGTAAAGTGGGTGGCTGCAGGTAATTAGTTTTCTGAGCACTGCCAAGTAGGAGGGGACAAAGGCAGGGATTCTGGTCTAAGTCACAGGTAGAAAACCCTTGTGTTGAGTGAAAAGAAATATATTATGAAGTGTAACTGGGTCTGACTGGAACAGGTCCTGAAACTGTACACAGTATGTGTAAAAAGGAGAAAGGCTAAGAAAGATTTCTTTCCTTCAAACTAATAGATCTTTAGATGCAGTCTGGAGACTCCTGTGCAAGCTTACAGAAGAAACCAGAAAATACTACCAGCTAAAGCTGAAACTAGCCTTCTGAAGGCCTTTGTAATATTTTTTGTCATGATAACTGATTTATTAACTGAGCTGTCAGTGGGTGCATATGCATTTGGAGGAAGAACTTCATTACTTCATTATGAAGAACGTAAAGCACAAATGTACCCTTTTTTTTTACCCCTTCAGAAAGTATCCAGCAAAATGTGGCTTTTCATATAGGTTTTCTGGAGAAGACAAATTACTAAAGAGTATGTGTGTGACCATCCTGACACAAATTCTTTAATAATTTTTTTTCCTTTCTGCTATCGTGGCCTTCTGTGATACTTGCAGCAAGGGGGGGGGGGGTGAGAAGTAATAAAAATCAAGTGAGGGGATGATTTCTTTGAATCCTCTGTGCTCCTTTTAAGGTACTGTTCCATCAAGACTTATTGTCCCAGCTGTAGTTAAAATAATTACAGAGCAATTACAGTCTAATGAGGAAGAATGGTGTGATCTACTCAAAATGAGTAAGCGAGAGAAAACAATATTCCTTGGGACTGATAAAGATGCCTTATATGCATGTTACCATCCTAGAAAGACAAGAAATCAAATATACTTGGCAGCTAAAACACCAGGCAGTGCTAAATATTTTCTACACACAGAGAGACAAGAGTTTCTCCCTCAAAGGTCTGTCCTTAAAAACTGAAAGGCTGGTACAGAGAATCTGTGATACAGCTAAGAAGTGTCATTTTCTTTTTCATCTTCCTATATTATGCTATTTATATCCACAAAGTAGGTAGAGTAATAAGATTTTCAAAAGTATTTTAAAAACCCTTGTGATATCAGGACTTGTATTTGCAAGGGTGGGTTCATCACTTAGGAGGTGATCTCACATTGACCAGAAGGGAAGAAGTCAAACAAGGAGGGTTGTCTGACTTTCAGTAAGTCTTCAGTTCCTAAGTGCTGAATGTCTTTTTGAAAATGGGATTATGGTATACATGCACACTGCCAGCACTCCTAATGTGTACTTAGTGCCATGCAGTACTAAGATACTTAATCTGGCTCTTGTATCAGTAGAAGGAAGCACAGTTAAAACTAAGCAGACTTCTCAATGTTGCATTACAGCTCCTAGTGCAGATTTACCTTAGTCAGATAATGATTTTTGTCGATTTTCAGTGTTCATTATTTAATGTAGCTGTTGATCTGATCACCACAGATGCAAACTGTTGCCTTGTTATTCAGCTTGCAAATGATGATTGCCTGCTTTGCATAAAGGAAGATTCTTATGGAATATATGGTAAATCTCATTTCTGCATGGACTCAGAGATATTTTGCAGCAGCTTTGCTAAGTAACACTTAGTTGAATTTCTAAATATAGTCATCAAGCCATTAAGCTTATGAATTTCTGGATGAAGCCCAGTCTGTAGGAATGGTAAAGAAACAAACCTTTCCCCGTATCTCTGTCCTCCTGCTCTCCTGAATGTTTTTTAGTTGGTTATATTTTGGATCATGATTTCTAACCACTTGAATATAAATTGGAATTGCATTCCTTTGTGGTTGAATTTAACACAACTCCTGGACATCCTGCAGAGCAGGAGCAAGACACACTAAGAAACACCTGGGGCTGTAGATTTCTAAGTCACTTGGAGTCAAAGGTGACTGTGGTGCATTCTCAGCAGTAGCCTTTGTTCCTTTTAGAAGTAGATCATGCAAACACCCCAATAATTAAATCATTTACTTACTGGGTGTTACAGCAATTGATAATGATCAAGACATTGCACAATCAGCAGGCTGCACTCATTTGTTCTGCTGCTTAACATCACCACTGTGAGAATATCATTGTTTATTATGGCTCACAGGCAGTAATCATTTTACATAACATGAGGATTTTTTTCACTAAATTGCTTTCATGCTTTAGGCTGATGAGAATAATCATCATACAACAATTACTTGCACCTCTACGGAGGATGCTGAGCAATTTAGGTCACTCAATATACTGTATATACATAAATTTGTGTTTTCCTTTTGCACTGTTTAAGAGATGATAATAAAAATCTGTATAATTGCCTTTTTTTTTTTTTCCCCCCCTTCCCTGGTGCTGGGAAGTTGTATTAAAATCAAAAGATTGACAGTGCCCAGCAGCAGACACTTTTCAGTTATCATATGAAAGAAGCTAGAAGCTAAAGATGTAGATGAAAGATTAGGTGTGACCTACCAACATGGACACAAATGAAATAGCTAAATCCACTGGGCACTGACTTAGTTTGAGAATTTACTTACGAACAATTCAAGTTATATTCATTTTAACAATTGCAGCTGAAAATGCCCTATCAATGTTTTCGGCAAATAGGTATAATAAACACCACATTCTTCAATGCATTCACCTTTTTGATCTGCTAGTAGTAGCTGACCACAAATACAGACCTCATCCCAAAAGGTTTGCACCTGATGTCCAAATAAATAATATAAAAATAATGCTAGATTGAGTCATTTCACTCTAAGAATTCAAAAGTGTAAGATAGGTGAGAGTAATGAAGGCAGACATCTGGGAGAAGGCAGCAAAGGTTTTCATAGAGTACTCAAAAATACCACAGTTTTAAGTATATTTTGTTGGGTTTGCTCCTTTTTCTACTTGCCTTCTCATAGATGCAAAGAAAGAAGAGGGGTTTTCATCTGTAGATTTTTAGCAAAGCACATCTGATTGCAATGCAAAGTGATTAAGGAATCAGTGTTTCTAGGCAATCAGACATCATCGAAGGAGATACACAAAGAACATTAAAAATTAGTAATTCAAAACTGACTTTGTTTCTAAGCAGGAGCAGATGAAAGAGCATGAAATGAAACTGTAAGCATAGGTGCAAATTAGGCAATAGATGAACTTGAAAGTCTCCTCAAGAGCTTTGCAAAATGAAGAAGTGTATAATGTGGGGACTACTCTTTATAGAGGCAACATACTGGACAATAATGTAGAGAAACTTAGAAGAAGACTGGTGTGCTAGTCACCCTCTGGTGAGAGAAAGCCCTTTAGATAGGTGAGAAGAATAAGGACATGATCGTATTTAAGTGGGAAAAAAGGAGGCAAAGCCCAGCATGGCTTGAATGTATAGGAACAGCTGAGGACAGAAATGACAAGAAGACAGGTATCAAATCAGTTCTTTTATGTAATGATGATACTAAGACATTGATGACCAAGTTAACTTGCATGTGACAAAGGAATACTCAGTGACAAGAAATGACAACGAAATGGCAACAGTGCAATATAAATTATAAGGTTAAACTGGGGCAAGGCATTGTTTATGTAAACCTTTTTTTTTAGTAAGTCTGGATATATGAGCAATCTTTTTGTGCAACTGTGAACAAATCAGTATTTTGCACATAAACTCCTTTTGCACATATTCAGATATCCACTAGCCCACTGCTGATCAAGTTGATCTCTATTTCTAATTTGTGCTGCCACAACTATCGTGGCTAGGACCTGTGTGAGTTCTTGTGCAAATTAATTATAAATGAAAGATACTATGAAGTTTTGAAAACCTGTTTTTTGCAACTCATGCTTTGTGACTGGGTGTACTTTTTCAGAAGTTTCAAAGCTGAACAGGTCAAGTCAAATCTTCCTAGTTTTGTTACCTGTTCAGAGAGAAGAAATGCTCTACGTTCAGAGAACAACACTCTGAACTTCAAACACTGTGCTGGGTACACACTATTTGTTAGGGGCATACTGTGATTGAGAGAATTAGAGAGAAATCCATAACCACAGGATGGATGCAAAGAAAAAATCCAGCAGCCTAATTCAGATGGAAGAGCTGTGGACTTATGACCTACAAAAGCACAAAATTATACTTCTGTCAGTGAGTCTGACCCTAGCATTGACTGCATTCTTGGCACCTGTTGATTGATGACTTCATATTTATTCCGTTTCCAGGTAGCTCAGTCATTCTGTAGAGCCAGTTAGGGCTTTTTATCTCCTTTTCTGCCACACCTGATTAGGCTTGTTGAGTGAGAGAAATAAATCCAGTCTTCTGCAATGCCATGCTATTACCACTGCATAGGAAAGACAATCACCCATCACAGAAAATCCATGAAAGGTGATATTACAGGTTCTATTCTTAAACCACTTGGCAAAACCATTCCTTATTGCAATGCACTGCATGCAGCAGACTCCTATTCCTACAAAGGGGCAGTCAATCACAGAGAGGGAACAGAGAAGCTACTAAAGCTCCATTGGCAACCAAAGCCCAGAAAGCAGCAGGATACAGCTTCTGAATAGTTCAAATGCTGAGTCTAACAGGTAGCTTTAGAAAGAAGCAAGCACAGAGGTGCTGCAAAGACGAAAGAATATTTAAACTGTGTTTTCACTAAGCGGCGTAAGTGTCCAGTCGACATCTTACTCAGATATGGCAAAAAAACTCCAAAGCAAACCTTTCTGAAAACATTGCACTGAAGAGAGTATGGATGAATGCTTCTTTCACAGTAGAGTGATCCCAGCCTGTGCTCTACTAAATGAGGCACAGTTGTTTCTTCTCTTTACAGGTCCTCAGTTAAAAATAGTGAAAACTCAAGTGCAGCACTGAAGGAATGTTGAGAACTAATGAAATAGTCTAACAACACTGGATTATATTAATAATTTAATTATAGAAATAATTATACTATAATAATTTAATAATGAAAAATGATATATAGAATGTAAGAAGGCCATCAGCACAGAGGGCCAATCAAAGAACAGGGTTTTTTTTTAATCCAGTGACATGTACCCATATGTCAGTGTTTACCATTTTCATTTAAAGCAAAGAAACTCATACTCTTAAACGAAAAGCTTTTAGCGCTTCTAATAGTGGAACTTGAAATGATATTATAAGGTGGGTTTTGATAAGTAATAAAAAACACAAAATGAAACCAATTCTGAAAACAGATAATTGAAACTATTAATCTTTAGAATTTTCATAACATGACTACATCAGTATAAATTTGTGATAACTTATGCATTATGATGCAGATAACTTGTTAAAAAAACATCAAGACTTGAAATAGGAAACTTACTGTTATGATACTAAGCCACACCTTGGACAACAGCGAGGATCAACCTCTACCTTAATTAGTGTATAGGAAATCCTTTCTTATTTAAAGCCTTTGAATTGTATGTGGACTTTTTTATCTCATTACTTGAACACAAAGCCCATGTTAACTTCTTTTTAATGTACCAAATTTATTTTAAATTCTAAAGATGGTAGGGATCGTTACAACTTTTTAATCAGATTTCTGTTTTATCCTCCAAATTCCAGAAAACCAAATTTTTTTAACAGGTTTCATAATCTAAAAGTGGAACTGAAGCTTTGCCTGTACCTATCCTGCACTAGCCTAGCTGATACAGCTCAGAGCAGTTATCATTGGAGCTGGGCAGGGAATTGGTAGGAGAGGATTTACTGAATTAGCTGAACCTTTTATCAGGTTCAGTTTCTTTCAGACAACTGTCAAATCCAAGTTATCCTAAAATTTTAGTTCAGGTCATTTTAAAATCCTGTCAAGTTTTGGTTTCACTAAGTAATTAAGTACTTTTTACTTACAGTTTGATAAGAAATAGGTAATGCACAGTTTTTGAGAGATTGTGCCCAGTGTTTTGGGCATTCACCCTTCCATTAAAATTCTTGCTGGTCCATCATTACTTATGCTTTATTCCTCAGACTACACACTGTCCTTGACAAAACCTAAACTACATAGTGGGCAAAACATGTTTATCTTAATTTTACAGGTCTTAAAATTGACACCGAGGTAAGATGAATGCTTCTTTCAAGTCCTGAAGAAAGTCTGCCTTTGAGCTAAGAAATCCATCGTTCTCAAGTTTCAGCATAGTGTGCTAGCCACAAAGAACTCTTTTTTATCATTATTTAAAGTGGTGATCTGCTCTTACAACTGCTACTTCTTTGGTTTGCTAGAGAAAAGGCATGTTAAACAGCACAAATATTTAAAAACATTGGCATCTGTAAATCTAGAACTCTTCATTTTGCCCCAGTGAAAAAAAAAACCAGAACAAAACAAACAAAGAAACCAACCCCAAACCACAACAAAAGGACATGATTAGTGAACCCTGATAAATGAATTTGTCCTGAGTAAATTTAGATTTCTCTTCCGATTTGCTTTTCAGAGAGATTCGTGTCACTGAACTGAAGGAGCTTTATGTGAGCTGGCAGGACCACTTTATAACATGGACTTTGAGCTGGTGAATTTTAAAGCAAAAAATCCAAGTGTTTCTTAAAATTTGATCCAGGAAATACTCTGAAAAGACATAAACTCAATTAGCTGTAGGCAAGAGTTTTCTTAGCTCTTAAGAGAGACAACTGAGAAAATGCAAAGTGCTTTCCCTTTATTTATTTATTTACTTGGGCTACACTTGCAAATTTTTAAGCCTCTTCAGACTCAGTTTTGAGGCTTGCAATGTTCATTCATGAAAAGACTGCGATGCAGGCTGAAATGGGACTTTTGACTGCTTTTGACAGAGAGAACGTATACTTTTTTCATTGATTGCAGAGTATAGTAATTTCCTGCTGGTCAGTGTAGACTGTAGCAATGTGTCACAGTCAGTAGTTCAGAGCATGCACTATAGTGCGCTTATGTCTCACAATAGTGCACAGCTTAAAAACTCAACATAGTTTTTCAAGTAAATGAAAATGTATTAAGAATCATAGAATAGTTAAGGTTGGAAAGGATCTTAAAATCATCTAGTTCCAACCCCCCTGCCAGGGGCAGGGACATCTCACACTAAACCATGCCAACCAAGGCTATGTCCAATCCAGCCTTGAACACGGCCAGCTATGGAGCATTCACAGCTTCCCTAGGCAACCCATTCCAGTGCCTCACCACCCTCACAGTAAGGAATTTCTTCCTCATATCCAATCTAAACTTCCCCTGTTTAAGTTTGAACCTGTTACCCCTTGTCCTCTCACGACAGTTCCTCATGAAGAGTCCCTCCCCAGCATCCCTATAGGACCCCTTCAGATACTGGAAGGCTGCTATGAGGTCTCCATGCAGTCTTCTCTTCTCCAGGCTGAACAGCCCCAACTTTCTCATCCTATCTTCATATGGGAGGTGCTCCAGTCCCCTGGTCATCCTCATGGCCCTCCTCTGGACTGGTTCTAATGGTTCCATGTCCTTTTTATGTTGAGGACACCAGAACTGCACACAATACTCCAAGTGAGGTCCCACAAGAGCAGTATTGTCTGAACTTCAAAATTAGGACTTGGTTCAAACACTTTAGAACTATATATCTGTGAACTGCAATTGCAAAATACATGGCTATTTTAAAGCATACTATAAGATTTGCAGTTTGTAATATTCCCTGCAAATGCTGCTCAATCCCTCAGAGGACAAACAAGCAGCCCCAAATATGTCTTAGGCAGAGCAAAGGCGTCTACAACAAGTTTCCATCCAGCAACGCAGCAGGATTCAGCTTTGATCAGATTTTGAGCTTACTTGACTAATGAAAATAACTCACTCACCCTTTCTGAGGTGTGACAGACACCCAAAAAACCACCTAGCAGTAACCAAGGACAAATTACCCACAGGGGAATTAGAAACAGTATGAAATCTACTACTCTGCTATAGTTTATTGGGTCAAGGTTTTGCAGGGCTTCATCAGCTACCTCCTGTCAAATGATAGAAACAAACCATTCATTGTAGTTACAAATTCATACTATACTGATATTTTAAATGCCGCCTGAACCTACTGCTTTTCCTGCTTGTAGGCTTTTACGTAGCTGCTATTTATAAAAAGCCAAGAGGAAATGTCCCTTTTTTAGCAGTAAGTTACTGCTCTTAAAAAAAGAGTTTGCTTCAAAAAGCTTCAAGGCACTTTTTTTTTTTTTTTTTTCTGTGTTAAGAAACACAGAATATTTTGTTCTATGCATCATTTTTTCTCTCTAATTGCAGCATTTCTCAAATATTCTAAGCAAACTCTTACCTCCTCAAAACTTCACTATCCTACTCTCTCAATTGCATTTTCTTGTTATCAAGGCAGACTGATTCTTCAAAGTTAGCTGAATTTCTCTAAACCCCTAACTGGCTAGTTTGTACCTTCAACAACTACATTTAATTATTTTTTATACAAAATGAGAAGTAATGGTCTGCTGCTGTAGACCAGAAATAGTAGAGATAGAAAAGACTTCCTAGAAACGACTTGCATTTTTCTTATTGCTGAAAGCATTTTTATTAACTTAGCCATCCGAAAAGATTTATAATGTAGTCATTAATAGCAAGGATTTCTCTTCATTCAGGCAGTATTTGATACATTAAATAAAACAATTTAATATTTGTCCTTTAAAAAACCTCAAACAAACCCAACCCATTATCATGTGATGGACATTTCTAACTTTTATAGCAAGGTTTTAGGCAACTGCTTCAGAAAGATTCATATCCGATTCACAGCAAAGTTATTACAGAAAAGTGAGGTTCTTACAGTCCTATGGAAACATGCTTCCTTATGTTCTCCTTTTCCCATCAATTCCTGAGAAAAATAGAGCTCAACAGTTTACTGTAACCAAATAAGCACCTACATATATATCCAAGATATGCTTATTTTCAGAAGATAGTGCTTCATTAAGTAGCAGAGTTTCATTTTCATGGAGGCCAATACCAGACAAAACTCTAACTCATTAGTGGCTCTTTCTGCATTTTTTCAAATTCCTTCTTTTTGTGTTAGTCTGAAACGTGCAGAAGAACTTCAAATGAACTCTGGCCTGACGCATTTAGAAAAAAACCAGTTCACTTCTGAAGTTTGAAAGTGAGGATACATGCAGAAATACATATATGAATATATGCATAAATGCATACATACATACATATCCAGAAGCTATCGGGAGACCTGGCTACCCTGGATTTGGAGAAGGCTGAGATTCTTGATGACTTCTTTGCCTTAGTCTTCACTGCCAAATGCTCTGACCACGCCACCCAAGTCTTGGAAGGCAGATGCAGGGACTGTGAGAATGAAGACCCTAGGCCCACTGTAGGAGAGGATCTGGTTTGAGATCATCTTAGGAACCTGAACGTATACAAGTCCATGGGACCGGATGAAATGTATCCGCGGGTCCTGAAGGAGCTGGCAAATGAAGTTGCTAAGCCACCGTCCATCATATTTGAAAAATCATGGCAGTCAGGAGAAGTTCCTGATGACTGGAAAAAGGGAAATATAACCCCCATTTTCAAGAAGGGGAAAATGGATGAGCAGGGGTACTACAGACCAGTCAGCCTCACCTCTGTGCCTGGCAAAATTCTGGAGCGGATTCTCCTGGAAGGCATGCTGAGGCACATGAAAAACAACAAGGTGCCTGGTGACAGCCAGCATGGCTTCACTAAGGGGAAATCCTGCCTGACCAATCTGGTAGCCTTCTATGATGGAGCTATGGAACTGATAGACAGGAGTAGAGCAATTGATGTCATCTACCTGGACTTGTGAAGAGTGTTTGACACTGTCCCACATGACATTCTTGTCTCTAAGTTGGAGAGACATCAATTTGATAGGTGGACCACTTGGTGGATAAAGAACTGGCTGGATGGACACATGCAAAGACTTGTGGTCAGTGGCTCAATGTCCAGCTGGAGACCAGTAATGAATGGTGTCCCTCAGGGATCGTTGTTGGGACCGGTCTTGTTCAACAGCTTTGTGGGTGACATGGACAGTGGGATTGAGTGCGCCCTCAGCGAGTTTGCCGATGACACCAAGCTGTGTGGTTCGGTTGATATGCTGAAGGGAAGAGATGCCATCCAGAGGGACCTTGACACACTTGTGAGGTAGGCTGATGCCAACCTGATGAAGTTTAACCATGCCAAGTGCAAGGTCTTACACCTGGGTCAGAGCAATCCCAGGCACAGCTACAGGTTGGGCAGAGAAGAGATTCAGAGCAGCCCTGCCGAGAAGGACTTGGGGGTGTTGGTCGATGAAAAAATGAACATGAGTCTGCTTCAGTGTGCACTTGCAGCCCAGAAAGCCAACCGTATCCTGGGCTGCATCAAAAGGAGGGTGACCAGCAGGTCGAGGGAGGTGATCCTGCCCCTCTACTCTGCTCTTGTGAGACCTCACTTGGAGTATTATGTGCAGTTCTGGTGTCCTCAACATCAAAAGGACATGGAACCATTGGCACAAGTCCAGAGGAGAGCCACGAGGATGATCAGGGGACTGGAGCACCTCCCATATGAAGATAGGATGAGAAAGTTGGGGCTGTTCAGCCTGGAGAAGAGAAGACTGCATGGAGACCTCATAGCAGCCTTCCAGTATCTGAAGGGGTCCTATAGGGATGCTGGGGAGGGACTCATCACTAGGGACTGTTGTGAGAGGACAAGGGGTAACAGGTTCAAACTTAAACAGGGGAAGTTTAGATTGGATATGAGGAAGAAATTCTTTACTGTGAGGGTGGTGAGGCACTGGAATGGGTTGCCCAGGGAAGTTGTGAATGCTCCATCGCTGGCCGTGTTCAAGGCTGGATTGGACATAGCCTTGGGTAGCATGGTTTATTGCGAGGTGTCCCTGCCCCTGGCAGGGGGGTTGGAACTAGATGATCTTAAGTTCCTTTCCAACCCTAACTATTCTATGATCCTATATATACACTACTGACAGAGCCTAAGGAGAATCACAACTGCGGTTAGCCTACAGCAACCTAAGCATGCCACTGCCATTAATGCATCTCTACACTAAAAGCTAGCTACTTGTACATTTTGGGTTGGAGGTTGTCCTGGGTTCAGCAGTAGCAGTCATTTTTCTCCTTAATAGCTGGTGCAGTGCTGTGTTTTTGACTTTCAGCCTGAGAACAATGCTGATAACACTGATGTTTTGAGTTGTTGCTCTGTAATGTTTAGTCTGACCAAGGACTTCCTGAGTCTCATGCTCTGCCAGGGAGAGGGGGAAGCCGGGAGGAAGCAGAGACAGGGCACCTGACCCAAACCAACCAAAGATGTATGTTATACCACAGCATGTCATGCCCAGTATATAAATTGGGGGCAGTTACCTAGAAGGGTTTGACCACTGCTTGGTCGGGCTGGATATCGGTCGGCTTGTGGTGAGCGGTTGTATTCTCTCCCCTTGTTGTTTCCATTGTCATTATTATTATTGGTGGTAGCAGTAGTGGTTTGTGTTATACCTTAGTTACTAAACTGTTCTTATCCCAACCCGTAGGAGTTACATTCTTTCGATTTTCCTCCACATCCCTCTGGGAGCAGGAGAAGGAAGGAGCGGGAGGGAGTGAGTGAGTGTCTGTGTGGTTCTGGGTTGCTGGCTGGGCTTAAACCATGACAGAGATGAAGGTCACACAAGCAAGCTGCTAAAGTGCTCAGAAAGGTGGAAGGTAGAAATAACTACCAGATAACAACTGATAGTTAAAAAAATAAAAATCTCAAGAAATTTCTTAAGGTATTTCATGAGTAATTGTCCAATTTTTCCTTTTTGATACTATCTGAAAGATTGAAGTAGTTATCTGGAAATTGACTAAGAGCTACGAAAAAGCAAAGGACAGATCCAGAGAAGATGTGTGCTTTTACGAAACGGCATAGATAAGATTAGATGACATCTTGGGGGATAATAAGAATCGACTGTAATTTTTTAATCATATAAAGTTTTTTAAAGTATCTTTCTGTTCAGTACAAGGCACTTCTTTCCCTTTCTATTACAATGTATTCTACCTAATCTCCTGCTTTAACAAGCACTAGTTTTATGGGGCTCATATACATGTTGAACTTTCACATATATGTTAGCTATTTCATATTCACTCTTGCCCTAAAAGAAAAGCAGGGTGCATGTGATGGCTTACTGTGATGGGAAATATCAGCATTTCCTTAAAATCTGCAAATATCATACTTGAGATATTAAAACTTTCATCTCTACCGTCTGTTTTTTTTGCAGTTATGCTTAAAATTTAACCTTACATTTCATATATAACAAAAACTTTTCTACCTGATAACTGCAGAACCAAGAAGAAAAAAGTTACCAAGAGTGTGTGAGGATACATTACACATAAATGATGTGAAAAGTCAGAAGTCTAAGGCTATACGTACGTATTTTCTGGCCAAGCAAAGCTATAACTTCTAATTGCTGCTGTGAAATGCATCAAAATTTGGATAATGTCTGATATGAGTGTTGGACATTACCGTAAGAATACTGGTTTGCATGTATCTGATCAGAAGGTACAAGGCTGGACAAAATAGTTAAATAAGATTTACCGTAAAGCTACACTTTATGTCTTCTTACTGTGCCTCCTTTTCTTATATAAAATGAACACTGCAGTTTCACCTCCAGGAAAACCTAGTGGATTACACCCACAGTGTTTGGTAAACTGAAAAGTTGGGCTCTTCATACAGGTAGAAAGGCTGTCTCTGAGATATACAGAAATACATTTAGTTTTGGGAATGAATGGATGGCTTCGTCCACTGACGTGCCTCTACTAAGAAAGGCACACATGAAAGTTGAGACCCGGAGAAGAAATGCATGTATTGTTGCTTTTGCCTATCTTGCTTCTACTATTTCACTTACTAGAATGTTTGTATTTCTTAGGAACTTTTATAATATTTGTACAATTCTCTCCCTTTGCTCTATCTACAGCTCCTCTCACAGTCTCCACTGCCACAGCGAGTGTCCTATGACATCACAACATACTCTCTGAGTTTAACACATCAGCAGGAAAGACCATGTCTCATCCTTCCCCTCTCTCCTTCTCCTAACAAACATCACTAATTTCATGGTGAACTACGTTGAATAGAATTGTGAAGATGGCTTTAATTAAAGAAATGTCATTGCCCATCATTCCAGTAAGTACAGGTTATCTAATTAAATGGCTGAGTAGCACAGAGTCAAAAAAAGAAGTAAAAAAAAAAGTGTATTTCTTTGTGTCTTCAGGAGCATGCATATTACTGGACAGGAAAATGCTACAAAAACGTGTGCTTTTTTTCTCTCCCTTATAAGGTTTCAAAGCTCAAGTGGACAGCTCTGAGATTACTACACCACTATGAGAATTGCTTATTTACAGACCCCTACATCGTTTGTCAAGTGAGGAGGTTGTCCTACACTGGTACGTCTTCTCCACTGAACAGTTATTTCATGTGGAATACATATGCAGGATATAAAATACTTTGGGGATTTGGGTTTTGGCATACAGAGAATGCACTGCTGACTTCCAACCACACCTAGCAATGCCCATGAGTTAAATCAGGTACCAAGCGGCAAAGATATATACTGCAGTAGTAGGCACATGCATAAAGTCTTTTGTGTTTAACAGAAGCATTTACTGAACTCTGCAGAATGACATGATAGGAAAAGTCATGGATTCCTAGCATCTGGTAGAAATCACAGAATTAAAAATATAACCTAGGGAGAGCTTGTGAAACATACCAGAATATATAAAAGGAAGGGAGGATAAGCTTATCTTTTTATTCAATCGTGCTGGCTGGAAAAAAAAAAAAGCTAAAAAAACGTCCTGGGAAATCAGTGCTGGTTATTATTTCATTTCGTTTGGAATTCATCTTATTCTGCCGCTCTTAGGAGACCTGCATGCCCAGTAAAAACTGCCTTCAAAAATCTCATTTTTATATATGAAAATAGGCATATTTTAATTTCTAATGACAGGCAACTTTGGTGGTTGCAGTTTTAGAACTTCTTTTTCATGGACATCTCTATTAAGAAGGCAGGGAGGCACAATTTTTTGTTCATTTTCATGCTACACCTCCTCCTGATCATTTTTCATTTACTTACAAAATGTGAATGGAAGAAAAAAAACCCAAACAGATCAAAGAGATAAAACTAGCTGAAATGATGGTGGAGGAATTCAGGAGTAATTTTCTGCTCATTAGGAAAGACCTCCACAAAGATCAAATAGTGGAAATCCAAAGGGCAGCATAGTATATCAGTGATGAACTTAGAGCTAAAGAGCTGGTTTTACCAAACTAACATAGCTCCAGCAGATGGGATCTAATCTCAACAAAACCAATCCACTTTTCAGTCTGCAAAATCCCTTTGAGGAGCCCTACGATGCTGCTGCTCTTTCAGGAGGTTAATTCCAGTGGCTGAAAGCAGCTGTCAGTCAGAGGCTTAATCTCTACGTACCAGACTTCATTCACATACCTGCTCCTTCTACAGAATGAAGTTCATAACCTGGGCTCTCTTTATGACTGGGTAACTATTATTCATCACTATATTAAAGGCAAAATTTCATACCCACTATAATTATTATTATTATTACTATATGCTTATTGACCCTATTAGGCCATTTCCTTTGTCACTCACCATCAATAGTCTCTTTTTTCTGGGAATCAATGACAACATTATTGCTACAACTAAGTGAAATTCAGTATGAATCAGCTATGATGGATAACTGTGGCTGGTTTAGTCTAGGTTGACTAAAAGTAGGACTCGCTTTTAATCAATGCAACTCTGGATTGAAGTGAAATGTGAAGAAATAATATCCCCACTGATAAGGCTGGGTAGTGCAAAGCATAACAATACTAACAGATGCCACTGGATATGTAACAACTTGAGGATAATTCAGATCATATCCACCTCTTCTCATCCAGGCTTTGCAGCTGTTTACAAAACACCCTTACGTGTTATATGCATGGAAACTAGTGAGTGCTGCTGACTGAATAAAAGGTGATTTGACACTCAGTTCCTTGCCATGCCAGGACTAAATTCTGTATAATTGAGCTGAATATGACTGAAAGGACCAGAGGCCATCAAGAGTTACAAGTGGACAGGAGCCCTGGGGAAGGGGCTGCGTATCCTGTAATTATACCACAGCTGCAGCTCTACTTGCTAGATGTAGATGGTTAGCAGACAGCTAAAACTTCTTTCCTGCTTCATGCCTTTATCTGTCTCTCCCCTTCACTGCTTTTCTTCTTTTTTAGTCATTATATAGGTAAGTCCGTCAGGCTTTCCCAGGGGAAACTTCATCAGAGATGCCATGGAAGTCTATTTTCATACAGACCCCTCCTGAGTCATAGGATCAGGTGGTCACTTCAGTTTTGCTCTAAGAAGTTTAAACTTTCTGAGTCTTTGAAAGTTGGCAGAAGCTCAAAATATCTCAGCTGCAGTCCCAATCTGATTTTTGAATGTTTGTATTGTACAGTGATTTCTTTTTAAGATGGACGCAATAGCAGCATTACCAATTTTCTGATGCTTGGATATCCAAGTATGGGATACACAGACAATCTTTTGTCTCAAGCAGAAAGTCTTACACTTATATCAATATACCTAGGAAATAAATATTCTGAACTCAAATAGCACAGAGTTTTCAGTATAACAGAGAATACACCCAGCAACAAAGCTTCACATAGAGTTTTCAATAGTTCCTTATATTTGGACACAAACTGACCAAGTCAAAACCTTGACTCTTCAGCCGTACTCTGACTGAGCTGAGATGGTAGGAGGTCATCTCCAACTTCAGAGTGAAAGTACATGTAAATAACAGAAGAATCAAACTATCTCCAGAAACCTGTGTAGCTGTTCACACTTGTAGGATGTTTAGGCTCACTGCTGCTCCTCTATGTCTCCCATGAAAAATAAACTGTGTTCTTAATATGCAATTCCTTATGTCATCCTTCTCTCCAAGGCTTTATGGCTTATGGAGTAGAAATGGTGAAAAATATTTTACCCACTTCAAAATTTCAGGAATATGGCCATTAAAATCAAGCACCTCTGAGCACTAATGTTTTGTTTAATTGAACCTTTCTGACATGTAGTCCCTTAGGTCTCATGTGCTAAAAGTTCAGAAAAATTCACCATGCTGTTGATACCTTATTTCTTAATAACACTGGGACAAAACCAAAGACACTCCTGTTCTGAGCTTGCTGTCATGTTTAATCTGATAAAATTTTCCCATTTGTGCTTTTGTGATGCCAGGCTGCTTCAGAAATAATTTGTTTCAAATTCTAAGATGCTGCTGCAATATGCAAGGGACATTTCTGGTAGGGCAAATGACTTGCTCTATAATTCTTTAAAGTTCATTTGATTCCTTAGCTAATATATACTCAACCCCAACACACATACAGACATAAGATGTCTACTTCTCATTCAATTTTGCATAAAAATCAAACCCAACAGAAAATTTTGAAGGAGAAATAGTTACACTCATTTTGACACCCAAACAATCATTTAATTTAAATAATAAATCAAGATTGCAAAGAAAAATATGTAAAAGTTAGAAAATAACAGATTCAAGGTCTCCACAGTACCTCCTTCTTTTTAGGTACATATGTTATGGCAGTCTTTAAATACATAATACTTTTCCCAACAAAAAATGTTGATCATTCAATAAACAAGTAGAAAATGCTTATTTGAAAAATATCTTTTCTATTTTTTGTCTTGAATTTAACTTTCTAGAGCATGTGAATCACTATAGACCTTAGTTATCAATATACTCAAGATTCGCTCATAACACAAACATTTTGTTCCCACTAAATCTTTTTAATGGGTCTCACTAACGCAGAGCCAACGTTCTTAATGAATATTTAATTTATGAAGTGTTGCTCCTGTTCAGGCAGTCTGTGTCCATCTATCACAAATCCCTGATTAAGCTTAGGACTTGGCTGCACCTCTACACCAATTTTTGTTCTTGGTTTCTATTCCTTGCTTTGTTTGTGCACAGCCAATCCCAGCCTTTGACTAAGGCTCATGCTGCCTCTATCTGCTGCCTCTATCCTCTTGCGCAGATTTGTGCTCCTGGTTCAGCATTCCTTTTCCTTGTCTCAAACAGGTCCTCTCAAGGAAAAAGAGTTAACTACTGAAGTGGAGGGAGAGCACTGGCATGGTGATTGGAGGCACTGTATGACAGAGGGAGCTGCACTTGACAAAGTTTTGTCCATAGAGTTGTTTGCCTGATGAGGATGGTCCCTGGCACATGTACATATGAAAGCACAGCTGCGTGTTTTCTCAGTGTTAGCTGATGTAGAAAGAAAGCAATAATAAACAGTATCAGTGATTCAGTGCTCCAGTTAGCTGGCTGGGCATATTTTATTTAACAATATAGACAGAGTATGCCACAGAAGCTTATAAATACACAGTGTTCTTGGCTTTACCCCTAACCGAGCATTGCATCCATTATAATCCCTGCAAATGCTGAAACTTATGTCTGATGTGAATTCTGTCTTGCATTTTTTTTTTTTTTTCACAATTCTCTCACAACTTATGCAAAACTGAAAGACATTTTTATTTTGTCTTTAGCATACTCTTGCAGGCTTCTTTATGCTACAGAAACACCATGGAAGTACACAGCATAAATAATTAGAAATCCCTTGCCCTCGTACAGTGCTATGACACTTTTTTTTTTTTTTATTAAAACTATATCAGTTGTTCCAAATGACTATTTCTAACAGACTAGAGAGTGGGGGAAAGATGTGGAAGAACTGAGAGGCTTCAGCCCAGAGTAAATGCAAAAATATTTGTTATATACCTGTAGACTTTAATCTGTTTTCCAGATTTGTGCCAGGTATTAGCCTGAATCTGGGAGCACTGAGCGCCAAATCGATGCTCAAGCATCCTTGTAAAACTTATCAGAGTTTCTTAATTCTTATTTCTCAAGATGAATTAGTGTTATCAAATTCAACCAGTTAACATGATTCACTTCATTTCCAAGAATTTTAAGGTGTCAGATCTTCTTATCACAATAATTTTTTTAGAGCAGCAAACAACTTCTGAGAAGTTCAGCCTTCACACCTTCTCACATCAGGACTGTGCCATTAATTCTTCTGGCTATTTCTATGATTAATTTAAACTGACCTGCTGTTACCTCTTCTCTGAGAGAGCTCAGAAAGAAAGAAAAAGGAAGTAAGCGGTTCCTTTTCTTGGGTATACCTGGTTAATGGACTCTGGCTCTTACTGAGAATTGTAATCTTTACACAGCACTTTGTTCACTTGAATTGCAACAATTGATTCTGAAGGGACTAGACAGTCATTCATGATGTGTTGGTGGTGTTTTTTGTCTTGTTTTGTTAACCTCCAATCCTGCTATAACAGCAATTACATAAAAGTCTGGATTTAACATTTCATTTATATTTTTCCAGTTATTCAAGGGGGTTCCATCAGCCCAACCAATGACAGTATTTACTCCAGACTCCCTGTTCTCCAAAAATAGTCTTTTTGCAATTATGTTTCTTGAGAAACATGGATACCTGCCATGGCATTCAATAGGATGCATATTTCCCAGCAGTTGAAATTCAAATCTTTTCACTGAATCACAGCTGACATCTTTATTGACAGAGACAGGTACTGATGACAGTAAATACTGGAAAATTTTGTCGGGAGGCAGGTGGGCTTGCCTTGGGGACTGAGCAGTGACAGTCCAAACTGGGGGACTATGTCTAGTCCTTTTGCAGTATTACAGCCTTCCAGGAGAAGGTTAAATAAAATCAGACAAGATCAAAAGGCACAAGTAACCATTAAAATGGGAAAATGGGAGAGTCCTCTCTCCCTAAGTCTCTTTCTCTTTCTACTTGGCAGTTAGGCAAGGACTGCAGTGACACTAGGGATAAAATGGGACACCACCAACGTACTTCAGACTTTCAAGCTCTGCTGGTGGACTTCTCCACTTTTCTATAGCATGGAGAACACATTTCCTAAACTGCAGCAAAGTCCCAATAAATAAGAAAGAGAGACTCTGGGACACACTCTGAATTTTTTGCAGGTTCATGCACATTTCAACTGTGTCCTTGGACATTTGATTGTAAAAGGCAAACAGACTTAGAAAAAAATAAAAAGATGTGGGGGAAGAGAACAAATTTAATCATTAATTTTTAAAAGCTGTAAAAACAGAGCACTTTGAATGATAACAAGTGCACTTTGCAAGTGCAGGGAAGAATTACATGAGCAGTGCTTTGCCTTTTGAGACTATGAGCAGGGCTAATAAAAGGCAGGCTCATTTGTCAAGAAACAGCAGCAAATCGATTGTATGAGATCACTCAAACCTCTGCTCCCCTGCTATACGTATGACCAGGCAGCTGGCAGTTCACGAGCTAAGCCCCACTTGCTGGCACAATTTGTAAGGCTCATTTCCCCAAGCCTGGGGAATTCCTTACCCAAATGCATGCCCAGGATGCAGCTCTGCTCCCTCATCATGCAAGTCATCTCATACAACAGACCCAATTTGAATCATGCAGTGGGAGAGGGCACAGCTCATGCAACCTTTCAGTTTTCATAAAAGGCTTCAGGGGAGAATTTGACTGTCATTCTTAGATGCTTCTTCTTATTGTATTTAAAATTTTCAAGAAGAACCAGGCTTTCATACCTATTCCATAGTCTTCGCAGGCAGAAAGACTATCTATACTCATTTTCATTTCAGAAGTCGGAAAGCTTGTAAAAAACAAATCAAACCACAGATTCTGAATTAAGATTACACTTTTTTTTGGTTTCTTGCTGTCTTTATTGCAGGTCATTACAGCTTTGACAGGTAGAGTGTCACTGAAATCACAGATTTCTTGAGCTTCCAAAAGAAATTTAGGCAGTCACAGAAGTCTCATCCTCTATAAATCTAATGTTGTAAATGAGACCTCATCCATGGGTATCACTCCTAAGCATTATGTTACAATAAATAATTATTTGTATAAGTGCTTTAATTAAACACTGAACAAAAGCAGTGGTTTGGAAGAATAAAAGAAGAGGTTGCAAAAATCTGCTGTTTCTATACCATCACTGGCAGCTTTCCCCTGTTGCCTCTCTTTAAAACTTTCCTTCATGGACTGTGCTTCATTTAGATGTATTTTAAAATATAGACAATTTTCAAACAGGATTTTTAGATACACCATTGATATTCCTCGTAAATTTTATCCCAGGTAACAGAGTTCTGTATAAAAGATAGCCACTTCTGTGAAATCCTTTTAAATAACAAAACCTTAAGGCAAAGTTTTCAGACCAATTTTGAATGCTTCCACCATTGTTTGGATAATAGCAGGAGCCCTAGTCATAGGTCTTTCCCACACCTACGGTTTCTATGACTCCAGTGTGCAATGCAAACTAGACAGAAAACATCCCACTGTGTTGTTTTCGCTTCTTTTAATCCCACAACTGCCACCTGAAACAGGAGTAGATTAACATCATGGTTTCCCGTACCAGAATGAAGGTGGGTGATAGCCTGTATGGAGTTTCAATCCTGTGAGCAGTGCAGACAGGTGAACACAGAGGTCTGTATGGACTAAATAACTTTGGCTTTGCCTATAATGGACTGCAGGACATTGTGTGTAACTTCTGCATACCTTTTTGGGGACTGGTGCAAAAATCACACAGGACAACAAATGGATTAGAGGCAGGAGCACCAGTTTCACAAGAATTTTGTAACACACAAATCAACACTTCTAGCCTTGACTTAGCAAATCAAACTGCACTTAGCATTGATCAGCTGTCAAAACATACTTTTTGTCTTCATCAGCTTCATTCCAGGTGAAGACTTCATTTAATGCTTTGCTAGTCCTGTTTACAAACAGTATCAGGCCTAGGCACATCGGACCTCCCACAAAGTTCTCCATGTAAAATCCAGTAAAAATCCAGCACCCCTCAAAAGCAAACACATTCCTAACTCAGGCTACTTCAGGGAAGGATAGTGGTCTCTTAGAAAGTCAATTTTATACACACTACATATGGAAATACATAAATTCAGCTAAAATATTGCAGCAATTTCAAAGTCTACAGATACAGTAACTTCTCACTCAGAAGCCACATAGTGCAAATATTTACCCTCTCTTCTCAGAATTGTGTTAAAAGCCACAAAGCAGACTTTAAATTATTACTTTTTTTTTCTTTGTTTTCATGAGACATCCATAAGCCTCTATGCAAAGTGTCAAGAAGCTCTATTTCCCCATCCCTCCCTTCCTCCTCTATATTTGCTGCTCTCACACAACTAAATTTGCTAGCATGATCCTTTTGCAGAAGCACTCAGCATTAAAAGAAGGAAAAAGAAGATCAAATAATAAAAGGTCAGATCACTGAGAGGGCAGCAGCAGTAGCAGCAATGAAAAGAAACTGTAAAAGATGCAATCATCTTACCATTCGTTTTGGCTTCCTGTTGCCCTTAGTGCTTTCTGAAGTGGACAGCAGTTAAGTGACAGCTTTCTTGTCTTTTAAGTGCCTTTGACTGCAGGCACAGGCATTTTCACAAGTGCTGCACATTTAACCTTGTTCAGAAAACTACCTTTGTAGGAAATAAGCCTAACTGAAAAGCAGTTGAGGTTTTTAGCATCTTATGAGATCCCCTGTGGGCAACTGGAGGGCTGAGTCATATGGGGAATGAAGATGCAAGCCAGTCTGAATTGTCTTGGTATTGTAAACCTTGTAAGTGAGGAGTAGAAGACCCTGCTGGCTTTGAACAATATACATGCAACACCTCTGGCAGAGATGGTGAAAAATTCAAGTGGTCTTGCTTGCTAGCAAGATTTGGGCACTATCTCATCAGTTTAATTAATCACTGGGGAAAACTGTACAACACTGCTCTGATTATAAAGTGATGGGTCCATCACGCACAATTAGAGCCCAGTAGAAACACTGTAGTTTGCTTGAAAACTATTCAAGTAAACAATCATTGCTTCTGGATGGGGCTCTTTCTAATTAATCCATAGAGAACTGAACTATTAGCTTTTCCTCAACAAGGCACTTCCTAATACGTGATTGTGTTTTGCCTGTGCTTCAAGCCTTGCTTGTAATTAAAGACAGATTTTCATATTGGTACCAATTCCATCACCATAGCACCATTTTAGAAATGCTTCTCTCTGTGGTGTGCCAAACTGCTGTGCTAATACATTATTCCCAAAGGTACCACACGTGACATGATGGAATAGCACGTGGGAGAAAGAACTGATCACAGTGAACTAATGTTCTAGATAGCATGTCTTTGGTGACAGAAGAATTTACAGAAAAGGTTACCCAGGTACTCCATTGAAGTGGGGAGGCTTGGTGACAGCAGACTGAATTCAGATTCTGTGAATTCAAGGTACTAGCAAGTACCTGAAAAGAGAAGAATGCTCATTTGGAAATTCAGCATTACTAACAGATATATAACTACCTTTAATCTAGTATGAGTATTTAGATGCCTGATCTCGACTTCTGGATATAAAAGAGGGCTAACAAGTTCTCTTTAACTCAGTGGTGGGGTGGAAAGTGCACTTGAATATTAGCCCCATAGAATATGTGACGAAAGAACCATACACAGCACACGACATGATCAGCCTTACTGGAAGGAGGTTTTGGTGCTTTTACTATGGTATGAAATGGTGCCCTCTGTTCTCATTCTCTCCAGTTTTCACATGTCAAACTGAGCATTTACTCAAAGGCAAGAATACTTCAACTCTCATTTTCCACATGTACAAGCTGATGCATCAGAAGTATGTCTGTTCAAACTTCCACAGCAGGTTTGTTTTGAAAATACAAAATTACTCAATTCAAGCAAGTCATGACTCCTTTCAGGAAGAACTAGGCATAAATGGTGCTGCACTCCTCATTCACTAAATGACATTGTGCATGTTTCTCTGATGGTGTGGTTTTGTAGTGAAGTTAAAGTTGAGGGGCAATTCAGAAGAGCTTGAGACCTACCACCATCAGGGAAGAGGTTCATCCATGTTACATTACTTAACTGCTTCTTGTCCAGCTAGTGTTAAATCTGCTCACCCTACATATCTGTTGCCTTTTAAAAGCACCATTACACATCTGAGTATATGGAGTATACACCTGAGGTACTGAGAGCTAGAAGGAATTTGTATGGATAGGTTGACACTATGAAGAAGAAGTGAAAGTTTTACTTCAGGTCATGGTCCATTTCAAAGAATTACATTCTAGATACAACAAGCCACTTGATTCAGCTGTCATAGCTAAGTGTGTAACTTGAAAACTTACTGACTTCTACACTGAAAAAAGTTGCTATATGTAGGAAGCATCTCATTTGAAACCCAGACAATACCTATAATAGCTGTGTGACTTAATCCTTCTTAGCCTGACATTGTAGTCTGCTAGGTAAGTATGACAAGGGAATGTGTTGTTGCATATTCAAGAAAAGTATTTGTTAAAAAGGTAAAAAAACCTCAACCCTACTCTAATGTATTAAGATCTTGACATGCAATAGTGCTTGCATGGAAATGTAATCTGTGGAGCAAGATGGCTATTTTCTGTTTGGTAGTGATGGAAGTCTCCATGGTATCTCCATGAGTATCTTCACAGAGATGTCTTCAACTGGATGAGAAGGTGCTCCCCAAACTTGTGTTCTGCAGAGTTCTTGTAATCCATCTGGCTGTGGTCCTACAAAACCACCCCAGCAGAAATCTTTTCCATTTCTAATGATCTCTTTTGTCATAGATTATCTCAGCTACATAGGAAAGACTATTCTACATGACCACTTCTGAAAAGTTCAACTATTTACAATACAGTAATAGTCAATACTCCATTGAGTCAATACTCAATAGAGTATTAACTATTTACAAATGTACAATTTGATCACTTCTACAAAAGGAATGGCCCAGGGAAGTCTTGGTTCACACCACCTAGGAAGTTGAACCAACATGTTTAAGCATACAGTTCAGAGCAGACACAGCAGTGATTTCTTTAGGGAAAATCTTGAGACCCACCTGAAATTCCCACCTGAAGGGCCCCTGTACCAATCGCTCAAAGACTTCATTGTGAAAGGTCTGTCAGTCACCCAGTCCCAAGTGTGTCTGTCATCTCCAGCCAGACCATGGTCCAATGTCTGCTACCAGCTGGCTGTCCCTGCCTCACCCTGAATTAATAACTCTAGTGCAATGTGTGTGCGCACAGGCAGCACACTGAAACCCCACAGCTACAACTAAAGGACAAACTTGCATTTTGTTTTTCTAACTTAAGCTCCCTAGTGCTTGCTGCAGTCTTAAGCTAAAACAAAGCAACTCAAGTCATTGTTTCATTTTCATGTTTCTAACTACTGTTACTAGGATCATATTTTGGTGGGGCTTTTGTTTTGGTCATGGTTTGATATTTTAAACCCCTGTTAAACCTTTCTCGGCTCTACCTGCATTATGAGTGAACCAATGCTCCCCAGGAAAGCAGTGGCTGTCTCAGCTGGCAAGGAATAAAGAACTTCCAGATGACATCTGATTTCTTTCAAGGTGACAAACATCCCAACAGGTCAAGATTTCCCCAAACCACTGCAGAGCCCTCTTTCACACTTACAAAAGTGTAATTCTGGGTTGCTAAAGGTGAAAACACAGAGACACCTCTCTCTGCTTTGGCTGGCACAGTCTTCATTGAAAATATCAAAATGCTGTAATTGGGGCATGAAAATTACATTGCGCTTATTGCTACTTTGATGGCAAAACCAATAAAACCTACAATTCTGGCTTGCCAAGTCTGGACCATCTTCACAGGATCTCCCAACATGTCACATATTCCTACATGTACAGACACAGTGCTTTTAGTTTCTGAAGGTGCAAAAATACTGTCCTTCTTTGCGCCTCAGAAATAATAATTTAGGACATAAAAGCAATTATTTTCTAACTAAACAGAGATGCAAATTATTCTAGCACTTTTTTTCACTATGATAGAGCATCAATATTCAGTTTTTGTAATACTGGTTAATAACAGCATCAGAGCCATAAATTTATTGGCTCCAACTATATTCCTCAAATTATTTGGCTGTGTCAGTGAATTACAGTATAATTTCCTGCTGCTCTTCTTCAGTACCACCTTAGATTGCCCTCTACAGTGTAGCTTTCAACAGTGATCAACTGTGAAAACTGAATTCTCTCTGATTGATTATAATCAATGGCAAATTATAGCATACATAATCTTAAATTCTCATTGATATACATATTCATTTCTTCAATTTTTCAAGTTCCTTCTTAATCAGACTGAGCTATGGATGTTGGACTGAGAGTGACAAAGCTAGCATTACTGTAGTTATTTTGTAAGCTACATGATTTAAGCTGGTGTGCTCAGTCCAGCTACTGCTGAACCCTGCTGGGCAATTTCAGAAGAAAGGATTGTAACTTGACAGATAGAGCTAAGCCCTGACGGCTCAAGGGCCTATCACACAAGAAAAGGAGCAGGCTGCCCGTTCTCTGGCAAGAGGACTTTTGGTGTAACTGCTGTTAATCCAGCAGACTGCATCAAATGCAGACAAAAAGAAGCTCTTGAAAGAAAAAAAAATCCCCTTTTTGTATTCTTACATTTCTCAATGAAAAATGTATTTATTCTTTTTCCGTGCCTGGAATTCTACGCAGCCAGCACTGGCTGTATTGTGCTGTGACAACTTATAATAAGGCCAACCAGGGAATGTTTTTCAAAAGCATTTCACCCTCCCTCCCCTGAAGCTCTTTCACGCATCATACTCTCCTGAGTTTTATGCCGGAAATTAGGCTGGAAGAGCAGTAAGCCTGAGATAAAATCATTCGAGTATCATAAACATCCCCATACTGTGTTCTCTATGAGTGAAATCACTCCTCCTGCTTAGCCTCCCCCCAGTTTTTATGTGGAGTCTAATGCTATCTGAGAGATAAAATCCCTTTGCTTTTTATTGGTAAGATTTCTTACCCCCTGCAGCAGAATCTGTCTTCCCTATAGCCATCAGAAGTGGTCTTGAAAATCTCCTGTCTCCAGACCTGCTTTTGGAGACCCATTCTTGCAATGCCTTGCATCCTCGAGATGCTTGTCCTCAGTATCAGGTAGCATGCTATTGATACATCCTGAGTGTTAATGTGTTATTCATATTTCTCTGAGTTCATCAGTGTCTCAGCTTGTTATTCTCACTGTTCCCCAGAATAATAGAGCTTAGTGAGGCAATTTGTGCTCAGCTTTTGCAGCGTGTGCAAGTAACATACTCTACTCAAATATATTACAGAAAAAATAGCAACTATGTCTAATCACCTTTCCTCCAGAGATTTAAAGCACAATAACATTCTCTTTAACTGTACTCACTTAAATGTTTTTAAAATACTTTCCACTGTAGAATTGCTCAGATGCTCCCTTTAAAGGAGCACTTTTACCTCCTCACTTTGGCTTTAGCTCCTGATAGAGACTCACTTGGGATCATGTCTCACCAGCATAAAGAAGGAATAATGCCTGTAATGTTAGCATAGTCACAATGGAATAAGAAAGAAGAGGAAAGCCCATAGCATTGTGTAATATACAAAGTTGCTTTTATCTACATTTTGCTGATATCATAGTGATGTTTGCTCATACACTGACTTAGCTTTGCCCTGGACTGAATTTTCACAGACAAGATGGGAAATTTCTGTACCAATATAATCTACACTACAAAATTAACCCTGTATTGAGAGTTGATTTAAAGTATCAAAGGATTATAATGAAGTATTTTCTAAGGCAGGCTGCCCCAGCACAACCCAAATCAAACGCTTCAATATTGTCAGATTTCAGTGCACAAAAGGAATGGAATTTTCTCCTGCTATATTGTCTGTTCAGTGTAGTGTGCAGACCTGCATTCATTCTCTCATGCATGCATGAGATCATGTATCATGAGGCATGAACAGAATAATAAATTAGATATTGTAAGTTCTTCAGCCTCCATCTTTTGCTAAGTAGAATACCAAGTACCAAAAAATGTGCATTAAATTGTATTATTTAGAGATATTCTCAAACTGTATGTAACAAGGAGCAAACAAATACTTAAAACAGTGTAATTGACAGACATCTGTCTGTATTATACATGATACATAGATCCTCCAGATACTTCTAGCTATGGCTTGTGAAAATATAATCCAAAATATTCTTATTTAAATTAGAGAATTTAGAGACCAAAATGCTTTGAATTCAGGGGAAAACCCAAAATATTTGTTTAAGATAATATTTCCATTCAAAGAATTTAAGACTATCTGGGAAACTAAATGACTAAACCCACACTATGCTTGCTTTATCTCATAATTAATGCAATCTATTTTCTGCCTATATTGCCTTGTGTAAAGAGTGCAATGGATTTAGGTGTGGTGCCCCCCAAAGCCGCTCTATCATTTCCCCCCTCAACTGGACAGGGAAAAATAAATATAATGAAAGTCTTATGGATTGAGATCACTCACTAATTACCGTCAAAGGCAAAACAGACTTGATGTGGGGAAAAATTACTCTTATTACCAGTCAGATCAGAGTTAGAAAATTACCACAGAAACCAAATCTTAAAACCACCTTGCTCCCACCTCTCCCTTCTTACTGGGATCAATTTGACTCCCAAATTTCTCTACCTCCTCCCCCTTAACAGTGCAGGGGTTGTGGTCAGGTCATCAAACATTGTCCCTGCTGCTCCTTCCTCCGCAGTATCAGGACTCCTCTCACTTTTCCCCTGCTCCAGAGTGGGTCTCTCCCACAGAAGACAGTCCTCCATGAACTTCTCCAAGAAGTCCTTCCTACAGGCTGCAGTTCTTCACAGATTGATCCAGCATGGGTCCCTTCCACGGGGTGCATCCTTCAGGAACTGGCTGCTCCAGCGTGGGTCCTTGTGGGGTCACAGGTCCTCCAGCAAACCTGCTCCAATGCAGGCTCTTCTCTCCACAGGGCCACAGCTCCTGCCAGGAACCTGCTCCAGTATGGGCTGCCCACAGGCTTCCACCTGTTCTGGCATGGGGCACTCCATGGTCTGCAGGTGCAATCTGCTCCACTGTGGACCTCCACAGGCTGCAGGGGGAATCTGCTCCACCATGGACCTCCGTGGGCTGCAGGGGCTCAGCCGCCTTACCATGGTCTGCACCATGGGCTGCAGGGGATTCTCTGCTCTAGCACCTGGAACACATCCTGCCCTCCTTCTGCACTGACCTTGGTGTCTGCAGGGCTTCTGCTTTCACAGGTTGCCATTCCTCTCTCTGGCTGCAATTGCTCTAGCAAAGTAACTTTCCCCCTTTTTAACTGTGTTATCCCAGAGGTGCACCCACCATCACTGATGGGCTCAGTATTGGCCATTGCAGGTCTGTCTTGGCACTGGCTGGCATTGGCTCTATCGGACATGGGGAAAACTTCTAGCAGCTTCTCACAGAAGCCACCTCGGTCACTTCCTCCATTATCAAAACCTTGCCATGCAAACACAGTACAATTTTCCCAAAATTTTCATAATTTGCACACAAGATAGAAGCACGGAGGGACTGCATTCAGTAGACAGGCCCTGCACTGATTTTGCAGCTACTGTTCCTTGACACTATTCGCGGTTCAAGTAAGTATTATAATTTGGCATCTGCATGCTATCCTCCAAATCATTAAGCCATCTGATGAACATAGGCAGGTTTGATTTTTAGGGTCTTCATGCATCCTTCCAGGTTTACTATGCTACAACTCTGTTTAGATTTCTAATATGAAGCATTTTTGCAAAATGAAGTGGCTGATACTTCTCCTCGCACCTTCATATCTTACAGTCCTGTAAGTTGTTGTTTCTGTGAGATCATCTTCACTGAGGAACCATCCATGATACTACAGACATGGAATAACAGAAGATCATCTAAATCAACAGGCTGTTTCATAATTTAAACATACTTTCAGCTCAAATAATAGAATAGAATCATAGAATCATTAGGTTTGGAAAGGACCATAAGATCATCCAGTTCCAACCCCCCTGCCATGGGCAGAGACTCCTCACACTAGACCATGTCACCAAAGACTCCATCCAACCAGGCCCTGAACACTACCAGGAACGGATCATTCACAACTTGTTTGGGTGACTCATTCCAGTGCCTCACCACCCTCACAGTAAAGATAGAATCATAGAATCACGGAATCATAGAATAGTTAGGGTATGAACGGACCTTAGGATCATGTAGTTCCATCCCCCCTGCCAGGGGCAGGGAGACCTCACACTAAGCCATGTCACCCAAGGCTCTGTGCAACCTGGCCTTGAACACTGCCAGGGATGGAGCATTCACAACTTCCCTGGGCAATCCAGATCTTCCTTATATCTAACCTGAATTTCCCCTGTCTAAGTCTGAACCCATTGCCCCCTGAATCAACCAGTTTCTCTCTGTGCATGAGGCTTGATCAAAATTTTAATAAAATGAGCTTGACTTAAATGCTATACCCAGAGTTCCTCATGATCTTGCTGCATTTCATGAAGCCAGAGAATCTCTTTCAGGTTTCCATTTGCAAGCCAGCTTATTATGTCAAAAGCAGTAGTGCATGTGCTAACCTCAACCTGCATTTAAAATATGTACATGAGAAATAGGTTTAGTGCTCCAGAGGTGAAATGTTAGCATTTGAAAGCAAACCAGAGGAGTAAAATCAGGTTTGATGTCTTTCAGTCTAGCCATCAGAAATGGTTACCTTGGGATTTTTGAAGACATGATAATCCTTGCCCTGCTGCCTAATTTCATAGCGGTATATCAGAAAGAATATGCTCAGGGTGAAAACTGCATAAGTCCTCTCTGACATTTACTTTGGTATGAAACCCTACAGGAAAAGCAATACACAGCCAAGATTTGTTACATTTAGAGCTTCCTTTCTATTTCCACCGTTCCCTCTTCTTTTCAGGGGTTGACAGCTTAGCTCCGTGTAATTCCACTGTGAACCTCTGTACACAAGGTGTAAAACCAGGTTTACCTCATAAGCAGCAGAGAATTTTGGAAGGACATTCTCCAGGTCCTCCAGAACATTTCTAGTGCACAAACTCAGGAACGGTTTTTATTTTGAAGCCTGTCACCTAAAAAGATGTCTGTGACTCTTTAAATGCTGTAGGAATAATAATATAAATAACACCATGCACTTGCTGTTGTGATGGCCTCACTGGCTATACCACCAAAAGTTACTTTGAGAAAGAAAACCATCAATGTGATGCATAAAAAGAAGACAAACTTGTAAGATTTAATAAATAGGCAGACATGTAAATACAGATTTTCATGAAAAACAAGGACTGCGGATGTAAAAACGCATCCACATAAAATTCAGCAGTTCACTGCTTCTATGATTTACTCAGTGCTTGAAGAATTTGGATCAGGACCCGTCACGAGATAATTTTTCCTACCTCCTAATATTATTGTATGAACATATGCAGGATTTCATAGAAATTAAACAAATGCTCCTGTGGACACAGTAAATAAAGTCCAGGACAGATGCCTTCTTGCAGAAGGCTATCTCCAGACTTTGAAAAGTCATTTAAAAAAAAAAAAAGTGCAAAATTTCTTATTGATTTTCCCATTTTTTTATGAAGTGCAGATAGATCCACATGATGAAGAAAGGAAGAAATATGAGTTTCAACAAGAATAAAAGATCATATTTGAGGAGGGCAACAAAGCTGGTGAAGGGACTGGAAGGCATGTTTTAGAAGAAGGGACTGAGGACTCTGGGTTTTCCCATTTGGTGAAAAGCAGGCTGAGGGGTGACCTCATTGATCAATACATCTTCCTGAGGAGGGAATGTAGAGAGGGAGGTGCTGAGCTCTTCTCCCTGGGATACAGTGATAGGAACCATGGGAATGTGTCAAAGCTTCTCCAGGGGAGGCTCAAACTTGACAATAGGAAGCATTTCTTTACAGAGAAGGTTCCTGTAGGGGGACTTTGTTGGAGCTCTATTTTCTAAGTAGCTTGAACTTGTGTTGTGGAAAAACTGGTCAACCAGGTGTCCTTGAAATGCAGGTGCATGAGATGTTGATGCAGCAGGTCATGTTCTGCTTCAAAGTGTTTCAACTGCTTTGGGGTCACTGTTGTGTCCTCCCTTGCAACAACTCCCAGAGACCCCACTGCTTGTTACTCTGCTGCATGTCCCATGAGTTTCCATCTGAAAGATTTTGGTAAGTAACCTGCCCTACTGGGAAGCAGAGTTACCCAAGACTAGACTACACTGATTTTTTATATAATTATATACCAAAATATCAAACAATCTATTAGATTTTTGAAATGGATTGGTAGAGAAGGGGAAGAAAAAACAGAATCCAAGGTACAGTGACATTCCATAATGAAATGAAATTTCCCAAATGGGCTCCAGTTTTCAAAGCACAATGCATGATTCAAAGATGATGTACTGTGCTTTACTGTTTTCTGATTAACAAAAACGTTTTCTCTTTGTTTTTATTCTGGTAAAAAACCCGTGGTTTTGTTTTTTGTTTTTTTTTGGGGGTTGGTTCTTTTCTTTTTTTTTGGTTATTGTTGTTTTATCCCAGCCATTGTGTTTGTCTTTAGGAAATATATTATTTAAAAGAAAATAAAAGCTGCATTGCTATAATCATAGATGTCTTAAAAATTCAATCAGAAGATAATTATAATAATAAAAGCTCTTTCAGATTCAAGAAGTTACAACTGGTAGGGTAGTCATTGTTTCTGGAAAAAATAAGGGCGTCTTTTCTCCCTCTCAGATGAGTAATCTGATTTGGAAAGGTTCTGATATCTATCTTTATTCAAGTCCCAGGATGTGAATGATTTCAGTTTAACATAACTAACAGGCATCCCAAGGAAAGAAATAAATGATACTTGTTCTTGGTCAGCCTGAACTGCTTAGGTTTAAGGGATTGTGAACACACTTTTTACACTGCAAGTGTAAAAGTGTTATTTCTGGTAGGCTTACCCTGAGAGCGCAGTCCTGATGTGGTAAAGAGCAAAATTATATTTTTATTAAAATCTGTTGAAAACCTAGAATTTTAATTTTGGAAAAATATTAATGAAGTGAGGGTACTGTGAAATGTTGATGGTGCCCAGACTTGTCAGGTTGTTCTACATTGTCTTTCAATGAGATGGATTCCTGTGCCTAAGGGACTTAGATGCTAAAGATGTGAAAGTGAAGATGTCTGCCACAGAAGCTTATAGGACAGGGCCACAAACAGGCACAGCTGTTCCATATTGTAATGATCTTAGAAGTTCCCGTAACAACATATAAAGAAAATATCTGGTATTACCTGATTCAACTTTGTCTGCCACAGAATATTAGATTTGATCAATGTGCTTCTCTACATTTTAGCATGATACTGCATTCTAGATTTACCCTGTGTTGGGAAATGTCCATAAAATTAAAGGAGTCATCATGCTGTCTTCATTTTCAGTGAATTATGCTTTCCTTTCTAAGGAATACTGAAATATTCTCCTATGCGTTACTATTCTTCGGTAGCATATTACTCCCTGCATATTACGGAGATGAACCATATTACAGATGAACTGTGTTAAGAACTACTGAAACATAGAACAAGTGAGTCCTTGATCTTCAGAATTAATGCTCTTGTTACTAATAAAGTTTTTTTTCATGTTTGAATTCCCATATGCATTCTTCGATGACTAGGAAAAAGTATACTTAGTCTGAAGACTCTTTTTACTCAAGGCTTAACTAGGATACTTCTTCTAGGCTTGTCTGGACAAAATTAATGCAAAATTACCAGCTTTGAGAAACAACCCGCTGTCAAATTTGGCTGAAACTCAGGAGCTTATTCCAACTTTCTTGATACGAGATCAATCTATACCCAGAAAGCATAGCATCTATAGCCCTCTTCACTTAGGAAACAAGGATATCACAGCTACCTGTGGCAAGGCAGCTCAAAAAAATGATACAAGACAGCAAATGCCTTTGGCAGGTGAGGGTGCTTAGTAATACAACCTTGAAGAACTCGTGAGAGAATAAGATTATTGCAAGCATGTGAGCACTGCCTCCTCTAGAAAGCTGTCATGAGAATTATGGAGGAATCTGGAGGATAATGAAGTCCTGGAGGTGTTTGTAGGACAACTGTAGTTTAAATAGAGGAGCAAACAATATCAAGGAGGCAATGGTGATTACTTAAAATGACATACCAAAAATAAGCCAGCCTTAGATATCAGCACGTAGACCCTAAATTTGGTCTATTTTTTGGTGAGTATTTCAATTCACATTGCATACAAACTGAAAGACATGTACTGCTACTACCAAATTATTAGTGGCTTTCTTAAAATTAATGATGGCTACTGGTCTCCGCTGAATCAATTAATTTTTCAAAAGGCCTCTCCTAAAAAGGAAACATTTGGATGGTTCCAATACAAAATATAAAAATACACAGGCTTTTCTGAACAAATCCTTTGCTTCCAGCCATCACATAGCTGCAGCTAATATTAAAAGCTGCTTTTATATTTTAATTTTGCAAAATACTGCAAAACAAGCACAAGTAACTAAAAGCACTGACAGCACTTTTTGCATTATTCAACCTCTAACCTTAATATACAAGATACCTGATGATGTGATTCGGAAAAAAACCTTCAGCATTTAGGACTTCTAGAAGTTCCTGAAGACTTCAGCGGATGTTCAAAGCCTCAGAGACAGGGAGCAAGTGAATTCAGTAAGAATGAGAGTAAGAAAAAAAAATTAAAAGAAGCAGAAGAAAAACATTGGAAGTGATAATAAGCATAAGAACAGTAAAGACAGCAACATTTTTCACCCTTTTTCACCTTCTGTAGCTGAGAATTAATCCCAAATCAGTATTTTTGTTTAACGCATTGGAAAGTCTTTGATCAGTGCAATGAAATTAAGGGACTTAAGAACTGCGGTTAAATTATAAACATTATTTTATCTAGCTACTATGTAAGTAGTAGACTATTCCTGGGAAAGGCTAAACTTGGCTCTTTTACGTAATAGGTGTCTAATATTTTCTTCTGTAGGGAAGGCATATGGCAATAAATGATTTTGGTCTAATCACAATACTTTCTTTTCACTACTGCTTACAATTTTTCCTTGCTGCTTTATTGTTTTAAAATCTTCCACTTCCCAGTAGTAGAATAAATGGACTCCAGATGTTTTGCAAAGCTGAAGATAAAGACTACTCTGCTGCCATTTTATAGTCCACAGTAGTTTTATCATTCACTTTACTATGAATAGGATCAGTCCCTTTATGTGAGAACTTTATTTTAAAATAGAGATTTAAAAAGGAAGTACCCTCCCACCCCTTCACAACCTCAAAACATATGAGTTGCTTACTGTTAGCTGGGGGTGAGGAAGTACTCATTTCAGAAGTTGTTTGCTAAAAGGCATGAACTCAGAAATAGTCAGCCCTGATAACTCACTAATGTTTTCCACTGAATGAAATATTTTGACATTTTTGTGGTTTAAATGAGAGCTGCTGAGAGCTGTTCACAGGCAATTCAGTCTCTAGTGAGCAAGTCACTATAGGCAGGCATGAATTTGTATCAGCATCTTCCCCTGTCAATTACCCAGTCAGGCCATCTTCCAGTTCACTCTGTGGGTGTTGAGATGGAAAGAGCAGCACAGCCAGAAGGCATATGGGTCTTCCCACCCCTAAAGGATTCTCCAGAAGGTCCTGGTCCTGGCAAACAGTGGCTAGAGTCAATCACATTCCATCTTCCTTCTCTCCTGCTCCTCACAGCCAGTGAACAATGCTTGAGCCCCATGCTGGGACATAGTACTGCCTTCAACTCACCTTCCAGAGCTGAATTGTTATCATCAGGCCAACTCTCCAACTGTCCGTTGGAGAGGGTTATGTACAGAGGCGCAAGAGAAAACTGGAACCTGTTGAAGTGAGTCCAGAGAAAGTCCACAGAGATGATCAGAGGGCTGGAGCGCCTCTCCTGTAGACAAGCTGAGAGAGTTCAGCTTGTTCAGCTTGGAGAAACAGAAGGCTCAGGGGAGGCTTTATAATAGTTTTGCCATACCTTATCAGGGGCTTACAGGAAATCTGGAGAGGGACTTTCCACAAGTGCATGTATTGATAGGCAAGGTAGGATGGTCTTAAACTGGAAGAGGGGAGATTTAGATTAGACATTGGGAAGACATTCTTTACTATGACAGTGGCGAGACACTGGCACAGGCTGCCCAGAGAAGCTGTGGCTGCCCCATCCCTGGCAGTGTTCAAAGCCAGGTTGGACAGGGCTTAGAGCAACCTGATCTACCTGAAGGTGTCCGTGCCCATGGCGGTGGAGTTGGAACTAATTGATTTCAAGGTCCTTTCTCATGCAAATGCATTCTATGTTTCTATTCTATGTATTGCATCTCTCTTGCTAAGGGATAGAAGATAAACAGCAAAGGAACAACATTGTTGAAGCAAACAAAAACAATTTTGAGAGATCAGAATTTTTTCCAAGATAGTAAAATATTAAGTAGTGGGAAGTAGATTAAAGGATTGCATTGTAAATTAACAGCCACACTATAAAATCCCCCCGGATTTGTATAAAGATTTTGGAGAGCAGAGTGGCTTTTTGACAGAGTGGCTAAGAAGATTGTGGTAGATAGAGGAAGAAACCTATGAAAGTATGGAATGAGTAATTTTCTGAGTGTACTGGAATGAAAGGTGGTGGGATGGCTAATGCCTGATGCTTCTGCAAGTACAAACTAGAAGTGTCTGGAGATCAGCCCTGCAGAAAGGGGTCTGGTTGGTAGCAGGTTCAGTATGATTCAGCTATGTGCCTTGTTAGACAGGAGGGCAAACCACATCCTGGGGTGCACAAAACACAGTATAAACAGCTGGTCAAAAGAGGTGATTATCCCACTGCATTCAGCATTGGTTTGGCCTCTCCTTGAGCACTGTGTGCAGTTCTAGGTCCCACAGCTCAAGAAGAACATGCAGAAACTCAAATACATCCAGAGAAGAGCAACAAAGATGGTGAAAGGGCTGGAAGGCATGTCCTGTGCAGAGCAGCGGAGGACTAGTTGTTTGTTTCATTTGGAGAAAAGAAGGCTAAGAGGCGACCTCATTATTCTCTAGAGCTTCCTGAGGAAGGGGGGTCCTGAGCTGTTACTGCTGGGATCCAGAGATAGGAGGCATTGGAATAGCTCAAAGCTGCATCAAGGGAGGTTCAGACTTGGCAATAGGAAGCATTTCTTTAACAGCCAAACACTGGAACAGGCATCCTGGAAAGGTGGCTGATCTCCCACTGTGCTGGTTTTGGCTGGAACAGAGTTAATTTTCCTTCCCAGTCACTGGCACAGGGCTCTGTTCTGGACATATCCTGGAAGCAGTGTTGATAATTCAGGGATATTTTTGCCATTGCTGAGCAGTGCTGACACAGAGCCAAAGCCTTTCTGCCTTACCCCACCTCACCAGCAAGAGATCTGGGGGTGCACACAAGAAGGTGGGAGGGGACACAGCTGGGACAGGTGACCCCAACTGGCCCAAGGGGTATTCCATACCATATGGCATCATGCTCAACATAAAGAGCCGAGGGAAAGCTGGCTGGGGCCTGTTGCTCAGGTACAGGCTGGGCATCAGTTGGTTGGCAGTGCGCAATCATTTTTCATTTACATCACTTGTTTTCTTGGGGTTTATTTCTCTCTCTTTTTGTTATATAATGCCATGCTTAGCATATAAAGCTGGAAGAAGAAGGAGGGGGTGGAATTTGGGACTTAACAGCATTTTGTCTTCCCAAGTCACCATTATGCATGATGGAGCCCTGCTGTCCGGGAGATGGCTGAACACCTGCCTGACCATGGGAAGTGGTGAAGGAATTCCTTGTTCTGCTTTGCTTGTGCGTAAGGCTTTTGCTTTACCTGTTAAACAATCTGCATCTCAACCCACAGGTTTTCTCACTTTTACTCTTCTGATTCTCTCCCCCATCCCACCAAGGAAGACTGTGCAAGGCTTAGTTGCTGGCTGGTGTTTAAAAGACAGTTAGACAAGCTTGTTGGTGTTTAAAAGACAGTTAGACGTTTCCCTTAATAACATGTTCTAACTTCTGGTCAGCCCTGAAGTGGTTAGGCAGTTGAACTAGACAATGATTGTAAGTCCCTTCTAACTGAAATTTCTGTTCTGTCCTTTTCTGTTCTCTTCTCTCCTTTTCTGTTCTGTTCTGTTCTATTTTCCCCTCCCCTTCATGGGAGGTCATTTGACATGTCCTCTTTCCTCCCACATTTACCACACATTTACCTCATCTGTCAACAAGTACCTTACCCTTAAAATGAACTCAAGTTCATTTATTCCCATTTAATCTACCTACACTTTTATCTGAACTTGGAAAAAAATCTTTTATCCAGCTCAAGCAAAATAAGTCCCTAGTAGGACTCTGCATTAAACAGTATTTAAATTATAGCAAAAATTTATTTGGGTTCCTATTTCCAGAAAAAAAATGTTGACTAGGACTCTAATGCCAGGAGGAAGGTAAAAATTAGGATATATTTGTATTTTGTCATCACATTAGGATCAGAGATGATAAAATAATACCTAGGATAGGAAGAATACTAAAAAAAGGCCATGCTTACACAAAAGCATTTCTCGTTTTAAAAACAAACAATGACAGGTAAGACAAAGTCCTATTATTTTAATTAAAATATATTCACATATTTGAACGCAAACAGAAATCAGAAACTAAATCCTGCAGCTTATACCCCAAATATATAGGAGTATTTCTTTTGATTGTGCTTTTCCAAAACAAGCTGCCTTCAACCTGGTGTCAGAGTAGAAGTCTCTCAAAAGACCATCAAAGCAGATGATACAAAAGTTTTTGAAAACAACTAGACGCTTCAGCCTGAAAAGGCTAGTGTGGTCTGATACACAAATTTAACTCAAAACTGTGACTTCTTAATAACTATGGTGGGCTTAAGAGACAAAATGAAGCATTTTTAGCACTCCTACCATCCCTCAGGACATAGCTGAGTAAGGATTTTTTCCAACATTGAAGAATAAAGAAGAAAACTCTCCATTGCCCACTGACTTTTTTCAAAACTGAAGAGACAATAGCAATTTCAAGAGAGGCATCATCTTAACCTTCACACGTGTTGCAGAAGTGAACATTAAGTGTCCCTTAATATTAACCTGATTTAGGAACTGAAGTCCCAATGTCCAGCATGATAAAATACATACTCAGCTCAGACCGCTAGATTTTCTATTTGAATTCTTAGATGCTTGTTGGAAAGCCTACACTGCAGATTCAGTGCAGAAAAGCAATGCTGAAACCAGCCCTTTGTCAGAAGCAGGGTAAATTGTAAGTGGAAGTAAGATTCTTTCACTTTTGCAGCCATCCTTAGTGCAGCTACAGTAGTCTGCTGTGTAGGCAAGTGAACTTCTTGAAAGAGAAAATTTAAGTGCTTTTGAAAAAAGTCTGATCACTATTATCAGCGATGTCCATTTAAAGTCATCGATGAGAAAGAAAGAATAATAGTGCAAAACTCAAAATTTTCTAACCGCTATTTTGGTACATGCTTAAGATGGATTGGTCATGATAAAGGTGAAACAGTCCTTATCCCTACCATTTAATTACATATTTAATATATATTAATCCTTATTTAATGAGGTCTGAGTCATTAGAACCAAGTTTGCACAGATACAGGTAGGTAGACAGGTATAATTTGTGTACAAAAGTTTAACTTTTATGTGTGAATAAAAGGTCAGAGGTAGAGACAGATTCAGTTTTACTATTAAAGAGATGCCAAATTCATTACTGATATACTGCCTAGGGTATTGCTGTGATAATTCCACAGTTAAAGCTTCTTTGTGGGGATTAAAAATGCAAATATTTGGTTTTTTTGCTTGGAGAGAATGACACACTGTACACATTTTAAAGATAATCTTTAAGCAGAGCAGAAATTATTACCGAGTCACTCAGTAGTCTACCCTCAAAGACAGTAATTCCTTCTCGGTACAGGCACAATGCTCTCTCCAATGGTCAAACACAGCCAAAAGGAAAAAGTAAATAAATAAAAAGGTAGAGGGGAAGAGATGTCTTCTTCCTTTTAATCTTCAGAATAACTTCATTACAAAGCATAGTTTGCCTACACATGGAGAGAGGAAAACATGTGCCCCAGATCTAGAAAACTACTCAAGCTTTTGTGTAATTCTGTGTACACAGGCCCCATGGTATGTATCGTTGTTTGCAGGCACTGCCAAGAACAGGAGCTTTAGTTTGACCTGCCGTGAGCAAAAGAGGTAGTTAGTCATACATTTCTCTGGCTAATTTACTTAGTTTAGTCATGAAGGTGCTTTGGCTGTGTTCACTCAGTGGTCTTCCAAGAACTCAATGCCTTCGTTGCTGTGATGAAGAGAAGACTAACAATGCTTCCTCCTCATGTTTTCCCTAATGCAGATGACTAAGATCTTGGTTTTGTGCCACAAGCTGCAATTTAAGAAGACCAGGGATTCTGGGAAGTTCTAGAGAAAAATATAGACATGGTTACCTCCTGTCTTCAGAAACCAACTACTCTGCAGATGAAGTTCCCTGTCTGGACACATCAGGCATGTGAAGCAGCTTTTGAGAGGTGAGCACAAATAAGCCTGAGGTCTTTCAGAGAATGGTTCATTCTCTGAATTGACCATGGTTCAATTTTTAAAAAAATTTTTTTTTTTTTATTATTTTCAGAGAAAATACACCTCTCTCATGATTATGGAGATCAGGTAGGAAAAGTTCCAGGACTATGCTTCAGACTTGAACTGCTCATGGATCTTGAAAGCAGATAATGTGGTTTTTTGTCATGTAAAGACCCTCCTAAATTTGCCTGTGAAAACCAAAAAAGCTGAAAAGTAAGAGCTGCCTGCTTCAGTCACAGATGGAAACCTGCACCAGTGGAACTGTTGATGGATACATTTCCTTTGTTACTTTCATGGGCAGGAAAATAAGCTTTTCTTGACATCAGTCTTACACTTCCTAAGGCAGTTAGTTAGAAAAAATCAAACAATAAGATTTAACTTTGTCCAGAACAGAATTACATTCCTTTAGCTAGTCTGCTTTTGGGACAAACGTAGTTGGTGACTTAGAGAAACCAGAACAGTACACATTTGATTAACATATTCATGGCTAACTGAGCAACTAACTAAGCATCATGAAAAATGAGTGGCACAAGGAATATGTGAGTTTGTAATTTTTTTTTCTTCCTAATTGCTTTTTTTATGCCTGAACTTCCAAGCACACACCTTAAAACAGAAAGAATCAGGAAGGTAGCATTTCAAAATTAATTAAAATTTACCTGCACAGCACTCCAGTAATTAGATAGGTTTGACACCAAGAAGTGGATGAACTTGTGAGGAAAAAAGCCATAAACTGATTTCCCTCACTCCTATAGAAAACAGTTGAAAATAGAAGTCTGTGGGGTTTTTTTTCTTTGTTTGTTTGTTTTGTTTTGTTTTGTTTGTTTTGTTTTTTTTTTTTAATTTCTTTTTTTTATTCCTTACATTGTGGTGAAGTGGGAAGGAAAGCAAGGGAGCACATAAGTGCATATACATTCTGTATATCATTTAAATTAAACAGACAAAATATCGTAAAAGTTTTGAAGAGATAAGTTGTAACTTTCATTGAAATGTCTTATAATTCCCACATAGACCCCACCATTCTAAATTAATAGACTCAGTGGTTTTTATGAACACCCCTCTACTTCAGCTATTACCATTGTTAAAGAAAGAAGAAACAACATTGACTAAAGAAAATGTTGAAAAGACCCCAAAAGTAGTTTGCTGACAGAAATGGTTGAAATTCATATTGGAATGTCACTCTCCATTATAATTAGCAAAAATTAAACTTTTCTATGAAAAAATGATGTAATTTGTTATTTTAAAATACATACTTGAAAAAAGCTTGGCATAAATATGTAAAATATTTTCAATACACACTAGGTATTAGGGATATAATTATCTAGTTAAGGCTCAGTATTTTTAAAATGTTATGTTTCTAAAAAAAACAATAAAAATCCACAAACAACAATAGTCTCTGCCTTGGCTTTCTTACGCCTGGAAGAGCTCCACAAGTTGCTAACGCATGTCATGGCCACCCTGCAAATCCTCTGGCCTAAGCAGAGCTGGAAGTAGTCAAAAAGACTTTTTGCACTTGCAGAGTCAAGTGGTGTGTCACTGCTGAAACAATCTGTGAAGGTCTGTATATACTGCCTACACAGGCATTGTATCACAGACAGAAAAAGCAGTATAGCCCTTCCAAAACAAAGGAGTACAACATGATTACTTTCTAGCAGAATAAATCAACTCACTGTTTATCTGCCTTGTTAAATTTTTTGACCTCATCTCATCTCATCTCATCTCTCTGCTTCAATTTCCTTCATGACATTCTAGCCTTCTGTTCCTCTGGCTTTCCTTTCTGCTCATGTGTTTCATTTTGAGACAAGATTCTCTTATTGACCCCTTTACAAAACACCTAAGCCAAAGGTATTCCAGAAAATACATTTGAGGAGAAGGGTGCCAGATTTAAAATGCTTGTTATCACTGAAATTGAAGGTGATTTACAAAACTCAGAGGAATGACAGAATTCTGGAATAGCAGTCAGTTTTCATGACAAATATCTTTTCCAAGGAATCATCATAACGAAAGGTCAAAGTTATTTGAATGTATATTTATATGTTAAATATTTATCTGGGATACATTTAATTGTACATACATCTGTGATATAGATCCCTCTCATATCTTCAGGATATGAGTATAACTTATTTTATAACAACAATTACTTTTTCCCAGTTGCTACGTCTTTACATATTTTCTCAACAAATGACATTTGCCTTGCATTCTTCTTATGTAAGAGGATACAAACAATTATGGATACCCAATTACTATTTCAGGCACCAAAGCCTCAACAAGGAATCTGATTCTGACGGACTCTCCCTTAAGTCTCACTGCAGGGCATGCTGATGTAAGATTAATAGAGACAAGATTTCACTGTCATAGGTAACAGTGAGACAACTGAAGAGCCAGGGGCACATTCAGAGTCTGTTTGAGACCTAGATAATTCAAATCTGAGTCTTACTGTAATTTGCTCTATATGCACTGAAACATAAGAACGATGTGCTTGCTTACATAAAACAAAGAAACATAAAGCTGTCCAAGAGGGCAAAACCAACTTCAGCAATGTTACAAAAACAAGAGCTAGGTGATGATCTGACAGATTTGGAGGCAGAAAATGTAAAGTGGTCAAAACAACTCTCAGGTCAGTTAAGGACATCTAATAACCTGGAGAGAGCTTAGAAAGCTGCAATACATGTTTGCTGCAGCATCGTATAGTTCATACAATGGAGGAAGCTAATCTTCTAGTATATTATTTCCCTTTAAGAAAGCACAGTCAAATAAAGTTTGTTTGCAGAGTGACAGCTGATTTGGCAGGTTCTGCTCCAAAGCTCCCCTGTCTCCAGATGAAAGAAGTACCTCCATTGTGGGGTTGGGAGTGCATGACGCAGCATCTTCAGGCGTGCTGTTATGCAGACTCATTCAAAATCATTGTCAGTATTGCCTTTTGATAACCTGCAGTTCTCCATGCTGTGAAAAACGTAAAGAACTTTCGGTACTCCTTATTCAGTCCTCACAAAGCTTTACTTTAATGAGTGCAAAACCAGAATGCTCCTCACTGTGCTATAGACCCTCTTCATCAGCCTTAGGTTAATGAAATATAATGTAATTCCCTGGCTGTAGATTGCTTGCAGAGCACCCCATGAAGCTTCTGAATGTTTGATTACCAGGGGAGTCAAGTCCTCTCCTCCCTCCCATTTATTTTTCATATGACAGGCACTATCTTAGGGTATTAAATAGATTCTTATAATACTCTATTCAGGAAAATATTTATTTCTTTTATTTGCTTAGGACTTTCCTTATAGAGTAAGTGCAAAACCATTTGATTTTTAAGGCGTATGAAGAAAAGGAAGGAACAAACAAGCACCCAAAGGACAAAACTGAAGGTCCAGTCCTAACGGGGTGTCAGAACAATTCTATTGTGTATAAAAAAATTACCAGAATGACCTCTCATTCCCACACTTCCTTGGAAAAAGCGGGGATGTGGTAGTTGCTGCTCTCTTAAGTGAAACTAAACTACTGTCAGGCCAATGAAGGGACTAGAAGTCCAGCTAGCTGGAAGTGTTCATACTAGCAACTCACAGCATCTGTTATCCCAGACTGTAAGTCTTTGAATAGTACTGGTACCTATGGCAGGAACCATTCCCATCTTCCAGTTACCAGTTTATAGAGAGGATAAATGCCATCTCTTCTACAACCCCCACCTCCTGAACTTATAAAACATTTCATACGGTTATTGTTGCCAGGGAAACTGATACTTCATTACTCTGTCATGAGCCAGTACCATAGAAATCAGGGAAGAGAGATTAAAAAAAACCCCTAAACGCTAGACCTATTTTGCTGTGAGGAAAATCCACACAGAATTTGCTTGCAGCAGCAGCTTTGCAGCAGAAACAGAACACAGAAGCAAGCAAAGCATTCTTTCATCACAGGGATGCAGGACTTGATTCTAAAATGTGCTAAGCATCCATAATTCCCATTGATACCAGTGTAAATAAAATGTTGGAAAACAAGTATGATGTGAAGGGAGTTCAGCAGTTCTCAGGATTAAACTGACTTACTGATAAATTACTATATAAAAATTCAGGCCCTCTTAAAGAATGAGTGGGCGTTCTCCCAAAGCTGTAGCGAGAAACCATGATGTTTGCAATTCATCTCTCCCTGTTTTTATATTTCTGTCTTTAACCAGAAATACAGTGGGTTTATCAGAGAGAAGACTATTTCAAAAGAACGCTGGAGGTAACACAATGTGCTGAAAAGCAGTATAATTGAAGGGAAGGGATAACTGGTATCCATATATATGGATTTCCCTATTCACTCTATGAGACATGCCACAAATAACTTACCAATAACCAGTTAATTTATCACTACCCAAGCAGCAGCCCTATTAACTCCTCCAGTCAAAGGATTCTTGTCGTTCAGAAATGCTCTTATCTGCTCAAATTGGAGATCATTGTCAAAAGTTATCAGTTTTGATCAAAGGGAACTGAAATTCTACTTATTAAAGCAGTATTTGACTTCAACATTGATCATGTTTTCTCTTGGTGCCAAGCCAGACTTCAAGTATCAGTGCTCACATTATCATGACTTCTTTCCTGAGCTAGCCAGTTTTACCTCAGTACTTTACCCTTTCTGTGCTAAGAATCTGACAAATCCTGAGATGCTGGTTGTGGACAAATAACACTATCTGGCAACTATTTAAAGGCAAGCAACTTCACCTATCTTCTTCCAAATATTCTTTATAGAGTTGGAAGCAGAACATCTCAGGCACTGAGGGCATTTGCAGGAAAACAAACAAACCTGTGTGCAGCTAAATGTCTTTGCAGCTTGGGTAGTGCACATCCCAGTTAAAATTTGTTGAATTAGTTTAAAAATATTTATGTCTGGACACCTAAATGCCACCTTATCTCTCCTGAGAATTTCCTGTGTTTGAAAAGGCTGCAACGGTTCCTGGACTTCTCTCTCAAACAGCGGTATTTTAGCCTGCTGAGACATTTGTATCAGGAGGGAATGGCTGGCACTATAGCGGTAGCAAGAGGAGCTGAAGCATTGACTGTCAGAGGCCTTGAATTCTAGGACACTTCTTCAGACAAGTTTTGCAGAACATGAGAGATGTAACATTTGGTCCTTTAGAAGTGACTCCCAAATGCAAAGCCACAGCTTTTGTTAGCTGTTAAAATGTATTAAAATGATATTGAGTATACAGCAGGGGTAAAACTGATGAATTATAAACTAGTCAAAGTACATAGGCTGAAGGAGAGTTATTACCAGAAATACTACAATTAAGTAGAGTTATAATTGTATAATGTACCCTATATATGATAGATAGATAGTATGTATAATACGTTTGTATTATGTAATTACACAGTATACAATTATTAATCATATAATTCATTATAGCTACATTTATTATTATTATTATAACCAGGTATCAACCCTCTTCAGCCAGTGGCACCAATTTCTCACCTGAAAGAATAAAAAAAAAGTAGGCAGTTTATGCCTAAAAAAAGTAAGCAACTGCCTTGTCCCTCAATTTTCACATCCACAGGTAGAAGGACTGCTGCTCAAATGGGAAGCAAATGTATACTTAGGGTGCTAGACATTCAATCAACATTATTGAAGAGGTTCACCCAAAATGCTGAAAGCCAATGTGCCCAAATCTAAGTCTGCAGACTATGTACACTGCATTTCATTATCAGCTCTGCTCTTTACTCATGCCCAAGTGTTTTTTAGTACTCCTGGCCTCTGTTCCCACTCTGGATGACAAAAATAGTGATACTGAACACTCTTAAAAAGCAATTTTAGGTCTGTGGTAAAAGAAATGCAATGTGACGCTACTATTATTGTTTTCTTTTTAAACAGAAAGGATGGAAAAACAGGCTGTAAAGGGTAAGTCACGCACAAGTCAAATGGGCCTGTGCTTTGATACAAAAGTACCTTGGTTGAAGCAGTAGCCACATTGATGCTTCTGGCATTTTCTCTTCCTCTGTATTCTTAATAATGAGTGCTAATGGTTCTCAGGTTTTACTGTTTAAAGAAAACAGCTCAGCACACCTTGAAGAAACAGTACTTCTGTTTCATATCTGTATTTTTAAACACAGAATGTATTCATTATCTCTGACAGAATTATAAATCAGTTGTTAAAAGACAAGAGACTTATAGAGACATGTAACTGCTCAGTTGAGATGAAAAACAATTTACTCAGTGCAAGGTCCTACACCTGGGTCGGAGCAATCCCAGGCACAGCTGCAGGTTGAGCAGAGAAGAGATTTAGAGCAGCCCTGTGGAGAAGGACTTGGAGGTGTTGTTCAATGAAAAAATGAACATGAGCTAGCAGTGTGCGCTTGTAGCCCAGAAAGCCAATCATATTCTGGGCTGCATCAAAAGGAGCGTGACCAGAAGGTCGAGGGAGGTGATCCTGCCCCTCTACTCTGCTCTTGTGAGACCTCACTTGGAGTATTGTGTGCAGTTCTGCTGTCCTCAACATCAAAAGGACATGGAACTGTTGGAACAAGTCCAGAGGAGGACAACGAGGAGGATCAGGAGACTGGAGCACCTCCCATACGAAGATAGGCTGAGCAAGTTGGGGCTGTTCAGCCTGGAGAAGAGAAGGCTGCATGGCGACCTCATAGCAGCCTTCCAGTATCTGAAGGGGGCCTACAAGGATACTGGGAAGGGACTCTTCATTAGGGACTGTAGTGATAGGATAAGGGGTAATGGGTTAAAACTTAAACAGGGGAAGTTTAGATTGGATATGAGGAAGAAATTCTTTACAGTAAGGGCGGTGAGGCACTGGAATGGGTTACCCAGGGAGGTTGTGAATGCTCCATTGCTGGCAGTGTTCAAGGCCAGGCTGGACAGAGCCTTGGGTGGCATGGTTTAGTGTGAGATGTCCCTGCCTCTGGCAGGGGGGTTGGAACTAGATGATCTTCAGGTCCTTTCCAACCCTAACTATTCTATGATTCTATGATTTAGGCCTATCCTCTGTTTTAAAGAACAGACTTTTTCAACAGACTTCATGAGACCAGTTCTCAAAGTTCGCACCAGGTACTGAAAATACAGACACAACTCTGATGCGATGTATTCCATACCACTCCAAATTTGCACAGCGGTTGATGCTCTGAAGCATTTTACAGAGATTTCATGTACATGTTAGTAGTTTCACTTGCTCTGGGTGCTGTTATGCAGTAATTCCTGTCCTAAGCTCTTTAGCATTCACAGCAGCTAAAATTGAGTCTATGTAACTGAATAAGCTCATAAAGTAACTTCAACTATGTGGCTATTTTGTCTTGCTCAGTTAGCACTTGTCACCTTATATTCTTGACAGTGTCATGATTTAATTATGAAAGAGTGAAGCCATATATCTTTGGTTCCTTCTCTATTTTGTTTTTTTTTTTTTTTTTTTTACACCATGAGAATGGCTTCTTAAACGCATGTTCTGAAATCCTTCTTCCTCAATACTTATTAATCAAATGGAGCACCCTGCAATACTTTGGTTATGAATTAAATTTGATAGAATGCAATTTGTGCTAGATTGCAACTAATCTTTAGACAGCCGCCTGGAGCAGAAGTGAAAACAAACCCAATATTGTCCCTCCACCTCCACCTCTTGATGACCTCAATACAGGGGTTTTATGTGAAACCATGTGTAGCAGCTGGATGAGAATGGCTGTTGCTAACATGATATTTATAGCCATGCTTATAAATACTCATATCTTAAACATATTTATGTATATATAGACACATACCTTCATGTCCATAGCTACTAATAGATCTTTCTTTAAATGGAAGAAAGTGACACAATCTAAAATAACATTCACCCATGTTACCCCCTATCGATGACTTTTCAAACACACGCACCTTTCTACAGTACATTTCCTCTGAACTGGGAAAGGCTAGAGAGATTATGATTTTAAGAAGTCCAGCCGAAATCTGAAATGCCACTTTCCTTGAGTTGTACAGGGATATCTAATGTAACTAAAATAACTTCAGTGCTGGAAATGGTGTTGCATGACACAAAGGAGTTGAACACTGAAAATGCACCTAGCTGTGAATGAATGAAAGTGTGCTCAGCATCATTACTATATTGCTAGACTTCATCTAGCATTTGATCAATATAGTTTTTAAGCCAACTCAGTAGGCACCCTTCAGAGTATTTATAACCTCTGATACTGCACTGATAGGCAGCAATGACACATTCTTACAGAGAGAAATAAGTTACCTTCTTTTTCATGAAAAAAATAACAAATGAATTGAAATGACCAGAGCGAAATTAATGTGAGTTATGGCAATGATACAATGTAGGGTCTGGGAAATCCAGTTTCCAATTTAACTTTTTTTGGAAACAAATTCCATATGACTAAATAAATAATACAAATCCTGACTGGAGAATAATATGAATGTTCCACTCTGCAAAATGCATTTTGTTTCTGAAAATTTCTTTATTTGGTCATACCCATTTTTCAATTCATTCTTACAAGAAAAATAAAGTATTTTATTATGTATTTTTTCCTAACAAACTGATGAAGATATTGCTTTGTTTCAGTATTTTTGCCTCTTCATTCTCTAGAGAGAAGGTAAATAATGACATATTGAGACTGAGGTGCTAAGTAATTTTCAATAGGTGAAAAAAGAGGCAAGCCCTGAAGTCCAAACAAAAAAGAAATGAAAAGCAGCAGAAGCAATTGCAATGTAACAGATATGATATATTCTACTGATCAACAACAGAAGAGAACAGGCAAAATTCCTTGGGGATTTAAAGCACTGTAACACACTGGGCTAATGGTATGAAGAAAGACTAACCATATTTCCTCTCTTTGCATTTTTGTAGATAACATGCACTGCTGAAAAAGAATCAAAGGAACCATTTGTTGCTTTACTGATGAAAATACAGTTAATTTCTGGTTTTGGCCAAGATCAATATATGGTATAACTGGCAGCACTGAAGTGTGTGCATGCACTGTGCAACCATGATGATCCAAGGAGTGCTTTTGCCTGTACTTCTCCACCTCTTTTTGCCTCCACCTCTGTTGACTGCCTGTCAGACTCCTGCTGGCAGGAGACTTCCCAGATGATCAGCACTGACCCTCATGGTTCAATGGAAATCAAGCCTTGGATGCTATATCCCTTAAATTCACAGGGTTGTACATCCCTTCAGGAAGAGCACTCAGTTTTCATCATATAAAGGGATGCTGTTTCTGCCTTTGGTCCTTGAAGGTGAATCATCCAAGCTACTGTTCTATAGTGCTGAACTTAGATTAGTCAACTCATTCTCCATTTCTCTTCTTCTGTCATTTTTAATTTATCACTTAGATAGCAGATATTGTGAGTGCTGAAGTGAAAGTTTGTGAGTTAAGCTTGAGGATTTCCAAGGCCAATAGTAAACATAATGCTGTTCCGCTAAATCACACAGGAAGGCCAACTGCAACTGCAGACTCATTACCAGACCTAAGTTAAAGTTTTGGGTTGAATTCTTGAGCTAATTCAATAAGGTTCTTTAGAGATCATCTAAACAAAATGTCAACAACAAAAGTGAGAGCAAAAGAAACTATCATGCACAGGCAGTTGTGAGTGCTCTCACTTTTAATTAATCTTTAACATATCCTTCTTCAAATTACAAAATTTACACAAGTGCATACTGAACTTTCTGATCATTTATTACAATTAGGAATAAAAAAGAAGGTCTATCAAGCTTCTGTGTCTCTATGTGTATATGTATAAATAAAATAAAACATTCAGCTGGTAATCTGGATTGGGATTGTTGGTGGTCAGAGCCTCAGCCATGGAGGTGAAAAGGTATGCCTCTGCGTTCAAATCTGCTGCTTCCATCAGCAATGTCCAACTGGCTAACAAAGGAGTAAGGTAGCCAGCAGGACAGCTGCCAGCTTTCATTAGCAGCCAGAGAGACAGCATAAAGCAAGGCGCAGCTCCTGGAGACAGGTGGTCTAGAGAAAAGCAGGAGAAAGAATAAGTGTGTATATCACTTCTTTACCCGCCCTTTCTGGTACTCATAGCATGCCATTTCCTTTTGTTCAGTTTCACTCAAGCAAACATCATGTGGTGCCTAAGTAAGATATGTTTTTCTTAATGCAATACTGTAAGAAAAAAATCTCCAGAAGATGATTTCATATATGCCAGAATATATAATAAAATAGTTTGGACTGAAAGAGACCTTTAAGGTAGCGATGTGTTATTTACACTGCAAATGCCACAGATGAAAGGAGTACTTGCCTAATGTACCCATAAGTATAGTAAGCAAAAAAAGCATGACGTTGATTTAAAGACGGCCAGAATTTAATTTTTCTCTAGTTTTAGCCAGCTGACTCACTAAAATGTTACGAAGAAAATAAGTGCTAATTTTCTGGGGTTTTTTTGGTTACTGTTTTTTTTTTTTTGTTGTTGTTCTTTTGTTTATTTTTGAGGTACTGTCATGATTAAAGATTTCATAGGACCCAAGGGAAGTTCTGGCAATAAATTCTGAGAGTCCTTCAATGGTCCAGTAAGCATGACAATCACCCTTGACCTCAGCTAGATATTTCAGTCTATCTAAAGAGCATTTATATTTATTTAAAAGAGACACATGCACCAACGAAAGCATGAATGGTTACAGGATGAACACATGATAGGGATACCTGTCTGCACAGGCATGAGAAATAGTATCCTACAGGATGCCAGGACTAATGTGGGTGATTTATTTTTTCTTTTTGTAAGACAAATTGCACTGGCAAATAGCAATACAAATGATCTGCATAAGCAGGGTTTTTTCAGAGTCTGATCATTGAGACAGAAAAAGTTTCAGTTCCAGCTGGCTGATGTGCACTTTGATTACTGAGCCTTGAACTTCAGGGAAATAAGGGAAGGAGAATGGAAGAATTTGAGTGGCCTTCCTTCTGCTGAAGCGGCAGAGCCCATGAATCTAGCCAGGGACATTAATGAAAAGCTGAGGCATTACACAAGCCTGATCAATCACAGAAAATAGAACAGTCACATCTAAATCCAATTCCTGGTCTGAGCTTTTACATTCCCCCAAAGTCTTTAATTGCCAACACACTTATTCCTTCATTTGCAGTAAATGATCCCTTGTGAAAATCCCTGTACTCATCAGCTGGCCCCGGATGTGATCTCAGCCTAGCAAAATGGTACTGAGTTGAGTTCTTCATAAATCTTAGCAGCCCAGGCTAATACCACAGCTTTTATTTTGTCCACCCTATCTTAAAATGTTATTTAACTTTGTTTACAAATGCTATTTAAGCTTTGGATGTGGCTGGGAACAGAACGAATGCCTGCCTAATGCTCTTTGGCAGATGAAGATGGCTGGAGACAGCACAAACTGGGTGTGGGAAAAGGTAGAGACTTGTTTCTTAAAAGTAGTTGCTTTTGAGCACAGGAAGGAAATAAGCTGTGCCATGGTAAGTTAAACGAGGACAAAGCGGGATAACTTACTCTATTTCCTTTGACATAGCATAAACTGGAGGTGAAGGGCAGGAAAAAAATAATCGTCATCAATTCACACAGTGCCTTTATCTGATTCTGGGCCAGAACAACTATCTGCTCGTTTAAAAGTTACTGTATGCACATCAATACAATGGTGATTCTTAAGAAATGTTGATGCTAACAGAACTGAAGCGGAATGACCACCAGGAAAGTTGGTTGGCTCTGCTGGAACATAAAGTTCAGAACTGACATAGCAGAGGAATGTGGTAGAACTGCTACAGGATGCAGAGCAAAGTGAATGGTTGTGAAACAGTTTTCGTAAAAGCCTGTTCAAATACAAAATTAATTTTCACCTTGGCACATTTGTATTGTCTCGTTTGCTTTCTGCAGGCTTGAGTTCTCAAACCATTTTAGCATGAAGAAACACAAGTGAACTGTAAGTTTTATCGCTCACATGTTTGAAATATGTGTTTGATTTTAAGAGTTGCTTTTTATTCCTTTTTTGATGTTGCTAAAATAATCTAATTGGGGTGGGGCAGTGGTGGTGGGAAAATAGTGATGTAACTTTGGTAGCTTTGGTTAAAACAACACTAAAACTAGCTATACATAAAGAAAATGTGCCCCAGAAATATATACAGAGACTGGAAGGGTAGAGATGAGAATACCATGTGGGCAGTTAAGAAACTAATAGAAAGATAAAACTGTAATTTAGTTGTTATCAAATTATTATACAGAAAAAAACCCTGCCATTTTAAATTAGTAAAGGAAAAGGGAGAGAATATATTAGTAAGTTCTGTTTTCTGAAATGTCACTTTCCTGTCTCTTTTTTGATTTCTGGCTAGCAGCATAATTTAAAGATATACAAGGCCAAAATCCCAAGTACTGGTATATCAGCTCTTGCTGCATTATTTTTATTTATTGACTTACTATGTCTGCCTTCAAAGACACCTTTCTCTGTGAGTAGAAAGGCCAGGTGTAAGTAATCCCAAACTACTGGATCTAGAAATAAAAAGTATTCCCAAACTGCTTCTGCATCTTTAAAAACATTACAAATCTTGGACATAATTTGGCAAACTTGTTTACTCACTCAAACACAGAAGAATCTGCAATGCTGCTCTGGAGCTTGTGCACACTGTCACAAATCAGAATATAAACAACAGAGCTTGCATTACAACAGTTCACTTTCAGTGTTAAGAAGTATGAGAAAAATAAGAAATAAGGAACTGATATAACTCATGTGATCTGACTATTAGTTTTGCAATCCTGAACTACGCATTCTGCATGCATTTGCAGTCCCACAAAGCACAATCTAGGTCAGCTCAACCATTTAGATAAATCCTATTGGAAGTGTATAAACCAGCTCAGCTTTCTTATCAGCGGTATATATGTGTTCAGAACAAGATTAGCTGCTGCTGCGGTTATGTAAACAACCTCAGACCCCTCCCTTCTGCAAATGCAAGCCCCAAGACACACATAAGTATCAGAGCTTGTGAGAAGAATATTTTCTGAGAAGAATGAGGATATACTACATGAAAGCTGAAAGAACCATTAAAACCTGACATTTCTGGAATCAGAGCCACTAATAGGAGCAACATTAGGAAGAGATGACTGAAAAAAGAGCAATTTAAATCTCTTCAGGGCTAACCAGTCCCAGAGCTCTATACCATGTTATCATTACTGTGCAAAGTGTACAGTGTAATTTTCATATTTGATCTTTTTTATAATCAGAAAGCCACAGTTCTTAGCTTTCACCTCTGTCATTCACAACAGCATGATAAATGTGCAACAGGAAAATGTTGTGTAAGGAGATCTAATCACCAAGACCGTTTTTACACTGTTGAATGATGGATGGAAGACATACAGTAGCACACGCCTCTGGTTCGCTGTGGCTTTGAGGAAAAACAGAAGCCCTTCCTGCACTCCCTAGTCCTTGTCAAAGAGCCGAGCCAAGCCAAGTGACAACCCCAGAAAGTCAATCTAATTCAAAAAGGCTAGACTTTGACATCCCTGATTAACAATGCATCCATTTGGAGGAGACTCGACAGCTAGATGACTGAAGCTATCCTTTCAGCGAAACAAACAGCTCATTTACAAATTACACTTCATTAGCTGGAGAAGATTAATCTAATTGCAGATGGCAAAATGTAACTAAAGCTGAATAATTTTGGTGGAAGTACCAGTAAAACTTAATTTCCCCTAAAATTACAAGTTTAGAGATGAATGCCTCCTTCCTCCCTCCAAACTGCAAGAAAGAAGTAAATTATTATAGTCTACAGTTTGGAGGCAAGTTTGATGGGGCTGGGAGGCAAAACAAAGATGTTCCAGTAACAAATGTACTGAGCTGTATAAATAATATTTTTAAATGCACCCATCATTTTCCTAGGCTTATGCATGTGTCTGAACATTACTGCTAATATTGATGTCTCCTGACATCAGAGTAAATCTATCAAGATTCATCAGGGAAAATTTAAGGATGAAGACATGCTGCTGCACAGAGATTACCAGACATTTTTTAACCCAACAGTTACTGGTCAAAACCAAATATGCTCTTGGAAGAGAGGCTATTGAAGGAAACACGTAATTTCAGTTTAAGATATGATTTCTCAAGTACAGGATGCATTTAAAAGGTAAGAAGTCCAACAGATATGGAGAAAGTTATTAGTACGTTTTGGGAGCTTTACCTTATAAATTCCTGTCTAGCAGTTGTGTAATTATTAATAAACAGTGGGACAGTTTCAATGAGGGACAAAAAACTTTCACACAAAACCATGCCACTTAGCTGGTTTGTGAACTATCACAAGAAGGGCTTTGAAATGGGGCCTTTTCATGAAGGCTATTTCAGATAATTTCCTTTATATTTTTAGTGAGAAGCTTGAACGACTAGTTTCACCTCAATTTCAAGAAGGATCTTATTTCCTCCTGCACCTTTCTCGGCTATTCTCCTAAATAGAAATGCTCATCAAAAGCTTTTCACTGTACGTGTGTAACTGTCTTTTAGCTTCAGAATTACAAAGGCTCTTAAAAATTTCCATAGCAAATCAACTTTCCTGTATTTCCTGCACAAGATCACTGATATCAAAATCATCATATTGACCCTGCTGAGTCAGCTCACTTAAGGAAAAGCAAAAGCATGCAGAAACTGGGGTCTAAGAACCCTGATGACAAATGACACCTTAATAACTGATTGCAAGATAAATTATTAATAATGCTTCTCCATCTCTGAAGATATAATAATGTAAAGCAATAGTGATATATCAACAACATAAGAATTTTCTTCTCTTTTTCTATCTTCTCTGGCCAGATCTTTCAGCAAATTTTTATATTCCTTTTTAATCAAACTAGTTGAAAATTCTCTTCCAATAAGTTGATAAAAATCTTCCATGTCAAGCAGGCAAAAACCAACACAACAGGCAAAGAGCACTAAATGTAGAGTGCCTGTACTGTAATTGCTGTGTGATATTATGTCAATTCATGTTGACTTTTCTGTTGATCAAGTGGTAACCTCAGAGGTCCTGAAGTGAACGAAAAGTATAATGTACACTTTATGCACATATCCCATTTGTATTTAAAAATACTGTCACAGAAAAAAGAGGAAAGTAGAACAGACAGATGCTTAGCATCTAGACAAAAAGAAACCCAAAACCAAAAGTCATTAACAATGCAAATAGTGATAGTTAAGTTCTAAGTCAGCCCCTAAACCAGCATAATGGGAAAGATAATCTGGAATGATATTTGTATCTTGCTCAAAATCTGAATGGGATCCTGTGGAAAAATGTAATGTGAAGTGCTGAGGCATCTAGTGTGTAAAAGATGAAGATAATTTGTATGCCAAGGGAAGGAAAGGCAACCACAGTATTCAGCAGGAAAGGTACATGTGGGAACTAATGGGTCAATGTAAACAAAGTAACAGGTCTGATATACCTTTAACTATTTAGGCTATTAGAATCTCTTTCTATTCCTTCTCGGGAATCATCCAAGTGCCTCACTCATTCTGTGTTCTGAGTAATTTGCACTGAACATAAAAATCATTTAGCGATTTATGCCGCTATTAAATTTCTCTCATATCAAGAAACTATCATCCAAAGCTCATTCAGGCATCATGAAATATTTAGGTTCAAATATCTGCTGTTCAGATTAATTTGCTGTTGGCATCTGAGAAATCAAGAGATATTTGGTGAATGAGAATATATGTATTTTAAGGAGATAAATTTTTATCAATATCCTTAGACATTTTCAGTGCAATCTTCTGATATTGCAGATAAAGTTTAAACTGAACCAAAACTAAATTAAAAAAAAAAAAATCCACAAAGTTCTGACATCAGATAAAGAAGACATCAATGCAGATGCAGTAGGAACTACAATAATGGTAACATGCAGAAAGTTCAGTCAGGAGTTCCCAATGCTTTCCGTTTAAGGGCTTTTAATGCCAGTCAGCCTAAATACACAACATATCATATGAAAATCTTACTCATTCCAGGTCAAGTAGAGGCATATATCTTGACTGCTTGTCCAAAACTGCAAAATGCAGTTGAAGAAGAACCTCTTCAAGAAATCCTGCAAACATTGAAGTAAAACAACCTCAAAGAGGGTTCAACATTATCTACCTGCTAACTCAGGTCACAATCTTAAGTATAACACTCAGGTCACAATCTTAATTATAACATCTATATTACTATTCAGCTACTTAAATGATTACTGAATACTATACCTAACATATGAAACTTCATATTCCTTCCCTCTCTCATACACACACTGTTCACCTTGTATAATAATAACTGCATGTTATTCATGTGGACTTGACTGGGAATAGCTTACCTGCAATGTAGCATAATTCAATGCTGCACATTTCACCACAATTTGATTTACTTACTCAAACAATATTTACATTCTTTTCAAATGCCCATTAACAGATAGTGCAAATCTTAAAACAAAAACGAAAACCAAAACCCGAATATTTTTAAGGTTACATGCAACCCTTGGGAAATACTGTTTACCCATGCAGAACTCTATTTATGTAGAACCATTAAAACTGACAAAACATCAAAGGTAAAAGTGAGGACACATTAGCTCTGGTTCACCCACTTAACTTACTGTGGCAAAAGATTATCTGTCAGTAGCTGATGTGGACACATACCATTCTCTCAGGAAGGTAACCTTTTCCTCTTCTATGTGGGAGGGAATTTCTATTTCCTAATAGCAGCAAGTGATCATGACTTTTTATTCCTAGAACATTGCCATGCCCAATGTGATAAATCACTCAGCTTCTTATATTACAATAGATTCAAGGATTATATTTGCTTGCAAGTATCATATTTCATAGCTGAAATACAGTAGAACTGATGTTTTTCCTGAAGAACAGTCCTTAATACTCTGTAAAGGGCTTGACTTTCAGAGTTTTTGTTGTTACTGAAAACATGGTAATTAAGAGGTAGCCAATGATACTGGAAAAATCATTCACAGAAGCCAAAAATTGAAGCTAATGGAGGTTAAAGAATATAAAGCACAAAGCTTACATCTTCTACACTCACTGAGTTTTGCAGACTATAATAAAAGAAAAAGTTATTTTGCATCTGCATAGGATTTCTCTGTCAGAGGTGTTTCATTTTTAACTAAAATGAAAGTCTACAGAAAGGAGGGGAAATCCATTGCTAAGATTAATATCTTTGTATCTATTGGTTTCTTTTGTAAAGGCAGATCTTCAAATTGTGTATTATTTACGGTGCTCTAGGATGATCTTTTGCTAATAAGGAACAAGCCAGAGGAACACAGCAGAAAGAAACTCTGTAGGAGAAGAAAAAGTTACATGTCCTTTCTTCCAAAGCATGAAGTTTGTGGAGTTAGTTGAAGTTTGTTCAAATGATGACATATCAAGGCATCATTTTGATCTCTTACTGCAAAAAAAATGTCCTTTCTGTGGCTGTGGCAGTGGCACCAGTGGCAGTGTACTTGAGGTAGCTAAGAATGAGGTAGACTGCAGTAATAAAAGCCGCTTCACATTCCCATCTGATCTTGACACCCCTAACTCTGGTCCAGTAAGGTAAGCTGGTTTCAGCAGTACTTTTCTGTGCATATATATGATAGGAAAATCTGCAATGCTTGTCAGGATTTGGCAGTCAAAATCTGGTGATGCAGACTCTATAACAGAGGATTAGACAAATGTCCAGTTTGATTCAACTGGGAATGTCTTTTGTTTTCTTTCTGTATTTTTTTTTCTCTCCCTTGTCTTTTACCACCATAGTATGAAAATTTCTAACCTACAATAAATGGTGAAAAGGAAGGGCTGCTGTTTTCTACTCCTGCTAACAGTCCCTAACAGTAGAAAGTAAAGGAGCACTCCAATTTTTTTACTTGTTATATACTTAGTAGTAATATCTGAAGAAAAAGAATCCCATGTCTAGGTTCAACTTTGCCATGCAGGCATCCTCCGTTTTTAGTCAGAGTGATGAGGGGACCAAAGCACTACACAACACCTGAGGCCAGCAGGGACCTTGGCAGGTCCCAAGTCCATCTCCCTACCCAGAGCAGGCTCAGCCATGGGATCAGACCTGGTTGCTCAGGACTTTATCCTATGCGGTCTGGAAACCCTCCAAGGAAGGTAACATCTCCCTGTCCCCTGACCCTGTACCCTGGTTGTCCTTGCATGGAAAAAAATTCTTCCTAAACTCAGCCTGAACCTCTCCTGTTTCAGTCAATGTCTCTCGCTTTCCCAACAGACATCACTGTGAAGAGCTTGTTCCTGTCATCCACTTCTGTAGGTACCAGGATGCAGTTATGTGCTGTGAGGCCATCCCTGTTCCCACTAAACCAAACCCAGCCCCACAGCCACTCCTCACAGGACATGTGCTTCAACCCTGCTGTCTCAGGGGCCTCCCCTGAGCCCTTCCTTCTCCTGCCTCTGGCCCAACCAGGATGGATCATCATCGTCCATGCCATGCTGAAAACTCCCCATCACATCCTTCTTCCTCATGTGCTAAGAAATGTGCTCCTTGGGGACTTGCTTCATGACTTTTACAGGGGCTGTAGTGAGGTTGTGCTGTTCCCTTAGTCTTTGGCACCCCTGCCAGCTCTCAGAAGACTAACATGTTTAAATGACACAGCTAATGTATTTGGGAAAAAAAGGTAAGTCTCTTCATTAGAACTGACAAAGCAGAAGCAAGCTTCAAGCTAAGAACAGGTAAAAACAATGGGCTTAAGTTGAACCTAATTAAGTTCATTAGTTGAACAAATAGAGAAAAAGGGTAATTAGCACCACTCCACTAGTAACATGCTTGACACAGTATAATTAGCCTTTTTGAGAAGTACCATGGAGCACTGCAGTGATACAACTATGCAGGTTTTCAGACTAACTTGAAAAGCTCTGCACAGCCGAATTAGCAGTGCAGATGTGTAATGACTTGCCAGAAAACATGAGAGGAATGTGGGAAATGATTTTATTGGTAGTGGAAAGATGCATTTGTTCTTAAAAGATGCTTCTAACACATATACAGTACAGCAGGAACAGTGGTCCAAAAAAATGCTTTAACATGTATTTGTAATCTGACTGCATAAGCTTTTTGCTTCAATGAAGAAGGACTACCCCTTTTTTGGCGGGGGAGGAAGGGCAGAACAGAACAGTTTGTTGGTTACATTACTAATACCCTACGTAACTTCTATAAAACCAGTATGGCAGTAATGCTGCCAAATTCTTCTCAGACCAACTTTCAATAGAAAAACATCCTGAAATAAAAATTGAGTACAGGACAAGCAACGGAGGGGAGAAATGTCAATTTGTAAATACTCTGTTTATATTTCCTGGTTGTTTGGAGCATTGTCTGGCATTTGGGCCTATTTACTAGGGTAAAGCTTGAAATGGAATATATATTACTTTACAGTTATGAAGGAATGCTGCACTGCTTACAGTTTATTATGCCCTTGAGTGTCATAATGACTTTTTACCTGTATTAAATCCTTGTGTTTTTGTAATGAAATGCATGCTCTTGTTCTTTAATGAGCACTCAAACATAATTTATAATCAAACATTATGAATCTGCAATTGCTGCATTCCCCATTCACATATAACAGCTTCCAATAGGCAACCCAACTTTATTTCTGTTGCATCAGTCACTCTGACCTACTAGGTAAATATTTGTCTACAAAGGCTTGGTAGTCCCCTTCTCATTTAGAAGCAAAGGAAGGTCAATATCAACTCTTTCAGCTGTGGAAGCACTCATTCTCATTTGGATATTCCCTTACGCAGCCATTACAAATCATGGATACCTGTTGCACTTCGATGGTAACAGGAAAGGTGTTTTGTCACCTTCTTTGGGTGATTTGCCACTGCTAATGCACAAAATACTATGGTTATTTTTTGAGCAGCCCCAGCAAAATAAGTGCTTCAGCGAGGCCAAAGCAAAGAGAGCAGAAGTTAGGCCTTTATCTGGAGCCAGTTATAACCTTGACATTACGAAAAAATTCAGAGGAGACTGCAACTACATGTAGTGGGCTCTCTTGTCTTCCCTAAAGCCCAAGCAAAGTGTGGGTGTTTGTTTCTAAAGGAGATACCTGTATTACGACAAAGACAACTAAACCCCAGCTAAGTAAAGTTGAATGTTGCCGACAGATAAAGGAGAAAAGGAAAGAAATACTGATTGCATGATGATTCCAAATGTCCTATGCAATAATTGCCAGCATTACAACATTTTGTTCATGAAAAAACCATGGAGGTCTTCATTGCTTAGCACTGACTCCAAAGAAGAGTGTTTCATTGATTTTAACAGTCCCATGATTCATATCAGCCCTGAGCAAAATTTTTGTGACCACCATTTCTTCATTTATAACAGTGCAAATTAGTGCACTGCAAAAAAAACAGTGTAAAAGGTAGAGCTTAAAATGGCACAGCTGATTAATTAGGCAGACTTGTGTCACAAAGCTTGGGCAGCTGATAACCTGATACCTCTTTACTGAAGATCGCTATACCTAGTGATCCAAACTCATCTCCTTATTTTGCCTATTTTACACAAAATTTGGTTTAAGATCCCTAAAATTCTTTTTAACATAAAAGCTTCAGCACTTTAAAGGTTTTATGGCGCTGATCAACCTTGCTATGTTTTCCAAGTATCAGACATTCCCTTGAACATGTTTTATCCCAATCTATGTTACTTTATGCCATATATTAAAAATAACTTCTACCTACATTGACAAAACTCAAATTTTCCCATAACTTACAGTGTTCATATTTGTGAATTACTACAGCTAGAAATATTTCCTGTCACTTCATTATGAATGAGGAAAATCCAGTATGCTAAGTTATATCCCTGCGAATAAATTAGGAGTATAGAGATGATTGATTGGATCCTCATCTTGTTATTTTACGTATGTGAAAATGATACAGGGCTATAGAATATAGAAGGACATACTTTATAACTTTGGGAACAACTATCTTCCCTCTTTTTTTTTTTCTGCATACATAGCAATATATAGATATTATATATCAAATGGGTATTTTCAAATAGAAACGGTGATTCTAAATGCTTCAAACAGCCACAGGGGAATATTTATTCCAAAGAGTGAATTCCAAATGACACAGCTAATGAGTATATCCTTGAAGGACTTAGCCTGCATTTATGCATATGTAATTTGGTTGCAATGGATTAATTAAGGAAAGGTTGAGATGTCCATATTACCTGAAGCCTATTTAAAGAGAACATCTGTTTAGTTAAATGGAGAGCATACCTGAACTTAGAACGAGCAAGAAAGCTTATTTTTTTGCATAGAAAGAATTCAAGGAGGAAAGACTTAAGACATAATAGTTAAGTGCCACCATTTGTTAACATCTCATGCAAGAAAACAACTATATAAAAACCTGAATGTTTCCTGAGCTGCCTAGACCAACTCATATATTGATAAGTATGTATATTCACTGGACCATTAAAATATACAAAAATGAAAACTAATAGATTTCCTCCTATTTCTGCCTATGAACACCTCCTAGTTGTTCACCTCCAATACTTTCTAATACCTCTCAGATAATACATACCTGCTTACTTATTCAATTGTACAATTATTTTAGCATTCTTTCACTGTGTAGAATACACCAGAGAAAAGTAAACCACAAAGCTTTCAGCCAAACATTCTGCATCTTTATATTGTGTAGCTGTGACAGATCCCTCAAAAATTTGATCTGGCACTTAATTTGGAGAGAGAAGTATTTTCATACAATACAGCTGTGACAACTTCACCTCCACTTAGGTCCTTTTCTAAGGCCAGTAGCTTGAGTCCATACAGTTATGGCAAAATGATGTAAATCAAATATATTCCCCCATATGTAATGACTTGATATCAGCCGCTAACCAGTAAAAATATATTTCATAAAATCACATTCTTGTCTTTAAGTTGGAGAGACATCAATTTGATAGGTGGACCACTCAGTGGATAAAGAACTGGCTGGATGGCCACACGCAGAGTTGTGGTCAATGGCTCAATGTCCAGCTGGAGACCAGTAACAAGTGGTGTCCCTCAGGGATTGGTGTTGGCACTGGTCTTGTTCAACAGCTTTGTGGGTGACATGGACAGTGGGATTGAGTGCGCACTCAACAAGTTTGCCGATGACACCAAGCTGTGTGGTTCGGTTGATAGGTTGGAGGGAAGGAATGCCATCCAGAGGGACCTTGACATACTTGGGCTGATGCCAACCTGACGAATTTTAACCATGTCAAGTGCAAGGTCCTCCACCTGGGTCACAGCAATCCCAGGCACAGCTACAGGTTGGGCAGAGAAGAGACTCAGAGCAGCCCTGAGGAGAAGGATTTGGGCTGCATCAAAAGAAGGTCAAGGGAGGTGATTCTGCCCCTCTACTCTGCTCTTGTGAGACCTCACTTGGAGTATTGTGTGCAGTTCTGCTGTCCTCAACATCAAAAGGACATGGAACTGTTGGAACAAGTCCAGAGGAGGAGAACGAGGAGGATCAGGGGACTGGAGCACCTCCCATACGAAGATAGGCTGAGCAAGTTGGGGCTGTTCAGCCTGGAGAAGAGAAGGCTGCATGGAGACCTCCTAGCAGCCTTGCACTATCTGAAGGGGGCCTATAGGGATGCTGGGGAAGGACTCTTCATTAGGGACCGTAGTGATAGGACAAGGGGTACTGGGTTCAAACTTAAACAGGGGAAGTTTAGACTGGACATGAGGAAGAAATTCTTTACTGTAAGGGTGGTGAGGCACTGGAATGGGTTACCCAGGGAGGTTGTGAATGCTCCATTGCTGGCAGTGTTCAAGGCCGGGTTGGGCAGGGCCCTGGGTGGCATGGTTTAGTGGGAGGTATCCCTGCCCATGGCAGGGGGGTTGGAACTAGATGATCTTAAGGTCCTTTCCAACCCTAATTATTCTATGATTCTATGACTCTATGATTCTGCAGAAAGAATCAAAACCAAAAATATATAAATAAATGGATGTAAATAAATAAAAACAGGCATAAACAAAGGAAGTATGCCCAACAAACTTGTGCTGGACTGACACAAAACCACGCCTAATAGTTAGTGGTGTGTCAAGACTTTGCTGAGGCTCTGCTTTACCACATGGCTTAGCAGGATCTGCAGAGTGTAGATGCAGTGAGATGTGATTATCAGAAAAGTCCAAGCTGTGGAGAGCTTCTCCTTGGTTCCTAGGATAAAGTTCATTATGCTTGCCCTGTAAGCTTAGCTTTCATATGTTAATCCTGCTTAAACTGAAGTTAAAACAACAAGAATTTCCAATGCAGCCTTTGCTGCTCAAACAAGAGATTCCTATTATTAAGTATAGCATGATTTATGGAGGAATTGGTTATATTTATATTATTTGTATATTTGTATTATTTTACCACTTTTTTAAAAAGTAACCACTGTTAAAGTTTTTTTCCTTACTCTTTCCTCCATGTACAGCCAACAAATTACCGAGGGAGGGATAGAAAACCTCATGTTATACTGTGTCCATTACAACTCATTTAATGAAGTTAAGGAATCTGTAAGATATTCCACTGCATTCCCCTTCTGCTCTATTGAGACTGTGGATGAGTCTTTCATGTTTTCGTAGCTATTACTGTTGACATAATTATATTTGAATATGTACCAGAGCTCAGATTTTTAATTAAAAATAGGTCCTGAGCAGCAGTATGAGCACTATCTGACTGTGAAAAATTATTTCTTGATTATAAGATTTTAATCATGTGTCTACCTGCAACATGACAGGAAATACGTAAATAGTTTGCATCTCTTCCTCATTAAAAATAAAAACACTACACAAATTAAACATGAGCAGTATGTGCACAGGGGATAAAAAATAATTCCAGGCTCATCGAAGGCTGGGCATGAGCAACTGAATGCCTTCTGGTACAGTCTCAAGGTTTCTCACAGCAGCAGCTTCCATTCATCATTTTATGTGTAGAACAAAATAAATAAATGAACTGTTTAGTCAGTACACTAGAAATAAAGGGGGGGGGGGGGGGGGAACCCAGAACAAACCCAAAACCAAACAAACAATCCCCAAACCAAAACCTCAGCAAACTGACAAACTTTAATATAGTTTACAAATTCAATAAAAAATAAAGGTCAGTTGATATCATGCTTTGCCCGTTTTTTTATGATTAATCACTCCCTTAATGAAAGCATACTGTCCTAAAAATAAATACTGTAAGTATGAAGATGAAGTGAAAATGTCTAATTAACATTTATTGGTTAGAAGCCATGGTAGTATTTCTAGTAAGTAAGATGAAACAGTAAGAAAAGAACCCAAATAAACACGCACTTCCTCCTGTAAGATTCACTTCTCATTCCATTCTAACAACTATGAATCAATATAATAAACATGCAACTGTGTTTTGATGATGGCAAGTCTACCTCATTACTCACTTCTAAATTCAATTAGAGAACACAGCCTTAATCATTGTGAACATTACCTAGCAATGAATTTAAAATGAAAAAGATATTATGTACAGAAATGCAGTGGTGGTAAATGAAGGCAGTAGCTGTGATTTATCCCAGTTTCTCAAGTATTTTTCTTCCTATCTTTGTTTCAACTGCCATGTATTTATTCCTTAGAATTCTGCTATGGAAAGCAATAAAGTACAGTTTGTCTTCCTCAGCTGTAGGTTGGGAACAAAATTGAGACTTCTAATTTCAGCATTCAGCAATCATACTGTTCCTCTCTTCTCTAGAGGCTGTTTTCCTACTTGAAAATACTTTTTTCTTTTTTTTTTTCACTCTGAAGAACTGAGAAAAATCTTCCTAATTTTGTCAAAGTAAAGGCCTCCTCCAACTAGCTGACTGCACTGGTTGAAATTGGTTTCCTCCTCTAACTTGGTACTTTTTTAGCTATTCAGCTTCCTATTATATGACCCCAAAACTGATCAGTGAATTGATCAGTTATTGAATAGTGAATTTCAGACCAAATATAATCAAGACATACTCTTCCTTCTGTTACTGCAGGGAGAAAAAGCAAAGGAAAATCATCAATAAATGAAAACCCTTTGTTTCATGTATTGAAAGGTGCAGCTGACTTCTGTTAAAGATACTCTATGAAAGACATAAGTGTACAGAGATAAAATGTTTCCATTAGGCACCTGAGGCTGGCTGCCCCAGGCCTTTGCTAAGCAGTCAAAACAGCATCCCTCATCTGGGAAACTCTCCTTGTATTCTCAGCTGAGATTCTGATCACTTTGGAGCCACCCTCCTGAAAGGCTGTTTTTGCCTGTCATCTGTTTTTCAGTCTTCTGAACTTCACTCAGTTTGTGATTGGCATCTCACACCTCCAACATCACGCCTACATCAATAAGCTCTTAGCGCTAGCCTAGCCAATTGCCATGGTCTCACTCTTCTGCAAAAAACAAAGTCTTCCCCCGCTACTCAGTAACTCATTTTCTCTCTTTAGCCTGCACTACTGATTCTCAAAGGAGTTTTAAATCTAACAACTTCAAAATGCCAGGACAGTAGAAAGGAAAACCTCCAGGGAAGTAAAGTCTTCTGAAGTACTGGTGGATAAAGTACTTGATCTTTGTTTCCAACCAAGCATTTATAACCAAGCAGAAGCTGCTTTTCTAAGACTGCAATAGTACAGAAATATTGCAGAAAATATAGCATAAAACCCCAACACTGGTTAATGTGTTGTTGGCAGTGTTACTGGAAATTAGTGAACCCACACGAAGCCTAACAAAAAAGCTGAAGGGCAAAGAAAGATAGCACACTCAGAGGTTTACTTAGAATCACAGGAAAATTATAAATGTATCAGTGACACTAGATAATGGTCTGTGGTGAAACACACAAAAATAGAGCAGACTGTTTGGCATGGGTTGTGGGAACATAACCGTGAAAATAGGGGAGTTAACACTGCTGTTAGCAAAGGCGAGTCTTATGCCAGTTGCAAGGCACATGAGATAATAGTCCGTGGTAGCTCGTCCCAGAAAATCCCCTAAAAGCCCCACAGTCCACTTTGGAAATCCCCAAACAGAGACCCCTAACTGTGCCATAGTAGCAAATAGCCATAACTGGTCACTCCTTCTGATGTAGGCTGGCCCCCTGCGTCGGAATGAGCGTGCCCTTTTGCTAGCAAAAAAGCCTGAGCCTCATGCAATAGGGGAGGCAGAACCTCATACCACCCAGATCAATGCTGCTCCGCAGGGACACCGGCTGAGGTTGAGCCTGCCACCTTGCACTGTGATGATGTCTCTTGGAGCTGGTTTCCTGATCATCATCACATGGTCTTTGGGGTTGGTAACATAAAATCTCACCAAAAACATCCACCACTGTTTCTTTTACCCTTTGTTGGCTCTTCTCCCTATTTTTTCCTATGATAATAAACTAGTTTTTTTACCTATTGTGTCTCACCTCTCTCTCAACCTGGAATTCCCGAACTCCAGAACAATAAAAGCTTTTAAGAAACACTTTAATAGTAATACGAATTTCGGGATCCTCAGGACTAGATTAGTACCTTTTTGAATTCTAAATAATACATGAATTTAGCAAACTGTTCACCAGTTGACCAAACTCATTTTGGTGAAGATGCTGCAAAATGAACAGAGCAGTGGTAGAGTGACACCCAAGGTTAGAAAGACAGATTATAGATACTCAGCTGAACAAGTATTTCAGGGCTGATGAAGACAGACTGAAAATGCAGGACTGGCGGAAAACAAAACACAAGTTTCTGATAAGCCAGCAAACAATTTTGTTTATAAACACAGATTTTAGTAAAAATGTTTGTTAAATGGATGTAATTCTCAATGTCAGATGTGTCAAAGTCTCAGATGTCCCTTTATCATGCAAAACACAACACAGAAACACCATGTGAGATGAAACTTAGGCTATACAGTCTGCACAATCGGAGGTTAAGATAATACCTCCTCAAGCCTGCTGTGCCTGTGCAATACGTTGCTCAGCCACCAGAGTGAGCAATAGAGAGGACAGACTATGTATCACAGCCGGACTCTAGCTTTGCCGGATTTAACCTTACTGAGACCCATTCCTGCATGGATTTTAGGCTTGATTATTTTTTTTTAGCATTAATTGTAACCTTTGTCTACTGTATTTGGTTAGAAAATAGATAGGCAATCAAGATACTTTTATATAAAACCTTTTCTTCCTTTTTGCCAAGGGCCACTATAAGCAAGATGTAAGTGGTTCGAACCAATTGCATTTAAGTACCTGGCAAGACAGGAAAACCCCATATCCTTCCACTCAGTGAACATTAGGAGAAATATTACAGTATTAATTCTGTAATGTCTAAGGTGTTTTCCATTTCAAAAACAAAAGGGTTAAATACAAATTATATGGGCTAGAGTTCTTCCTTCAGTGGCTTTGCAACTGTATGAGAATAGCAGAGGAGCAAATGTGGCAGCAAAGAGGAATACTTTTGCTGTTTTGGAAAACTGCTGTAAAGAGCTTAATTTTGCAAAAATTCCACTCTGAATTTGTAAAATAAAGCAGAGAAAAGGAAGGTTTGTCCACAGCTCTTTTGCAAAACAACAGGTAGAATGTAATTAAAAAAGTATGAGTATGTGATTAAGAAAGCTGTAAGAGCATCTTTGTAAAATTGTACACGATATTTTAAAAATGGCAGTATTTATAAATGTCTTCCTTATGTGAACCACATCTTAAGTATGTGGTTCACTAAAATTTATTTGTTTTAGAAATTAAGGAATTTTAGATGTGTGCAATGTATTTTATCCTCTTTATTCTTGCAGTAAAACTATTTTTAGCATCATTTCTATTACAGATGTTTCTCACAGGCATTGTCAGCACTGGTTAAGCTTTTCATTGTAGACAAAGCTCAGCAGTGCAAACTAAACTAGGACTTCTGTGATAAATGAGCTCACTGATGTCTATCCTATATATATTCCATTATTCTCTGCTAGGAACCAAGAGATCAACAGAAGTAGCTATTTTCTCTGGGAGTTTGCTTACAGTATTGAAAAAAAAAAATCTTCAGTAAATCTTAATTACTTCTGGATTTTTTATTTTTTATACTGATAAGAGAAATTAATTCTGATATTTGTAGAACTTCACAGGAAGTTTTCTCAATATAGCCATCATTAAGAGCACTAAACTGAATAGCCCTTACTTAGCAAAAAATGATATAGACTTGTGAGTCTTGAATTTTGACAAAGAAGCAAAAAAAGTTTTATGACATTTTATGACAAGCTTATCACTGCATTTCATATACTCACGATTTCAAATTAGATCTTTTTTTCCCTCCCCTTTGAATGACCACTCAAAAGCCAAAGAACCCAGGCTGTTCCTGGAATAAATTGGTATTTTGTCAGGGGCTCTTTCTAAAATAAGATGACTGATTTGGTCTCTATTGTATCTTAAAAAAAATCTGAACATGACTTCAGCTTTAACTTTGACATAACTGTGTGGTATGTTCCAACAAACTTTAAATTATTTTCTTTTTAATTTCTAATGTCTTGTGCTAGAACTTGCAATTTACTGTATTATTTACACCTGCACGTATATATTTTATTAACATACTAAATCTTCTAAATTAATGATTTGATCATACACTGTTATTTTATACAAATTTGACACAGTGTGATTATAAACACAAAAGAGCTGCATAGCTCTAAATTGAGAAAAACCTACCTTTTTTCACCATCTTATTATCAGTGCTGTGAAAGCCAAAAGATAAGCAGTGAGATGCTGGGTGTTCAATCTCAGGCAAAGATGAGAGCAGCACAGAGGCAGTTTCTGAAAGTTTACCATTTTATAGATTGCTTAGATTAGTTATGGTACAATGTGTTTTACCCGACAGATGGGAGGTCATTCATCTTGCCAATTACTCATTTTGGAAATATTCTTAATCTTTCTGAATGATCAACTAAGAAATAGCTTGGCCATGCCCCTTTCACAGCCAGTGCTCATCCACAGAAGATGCCGGATTAAGAGAAAGTTGAGGCAAGGAACTGAAGAGGATAAATCAACAAGAATCATCAAGAAGTCTAGCAAACATGATCTATCAAGAATGACTGGAAGAAAAGTAGAAAGGAGAAAAGTAATTAAAGTTTCTTTCTCAAGAATGCCAACACATTGTTTCTTACTGAGAGCTTAGCTCTACACATATTTCATCTCTCTACATCTATCATATACAGCTCTACAGGAAGATAACTTGCCTCATTAAGACCTTTATGTTCTGGAGCAATGTTTTAGAATTTAAAGTACCTTACCTAATGTGCAGCAATTTTAAAAACCCAGTTAAATTGAAATAATTTAGCGTCAAAGATACGTCAGGGTACGTAGTTGTTTGGGGTTTGAATTACTGTGATCAGATGGGCTTTTAACCTGTCTTTGTAGTTTTTGTAAGTCTTCAATAGAGAAAAAGAGAATTACGTCCCTTCCATGTGCTAACCTGCACATTTGTCTAGAGAAACATGCTGCAAACAAACAAGTTTGCCTCAAGTCCTTCATCTGAATTCCAAAAGAAGGAAAAGATGGAAAATATGGGATAGGATGCAGTTAGAAGATAGTATTGATAATGGCAAAGATTTCCACATCATACATGATTTTCAATATCTGAATTGGTTTAAGCAATAATATAAGGTAACAAAACAAATGCCTAATTTTCTATATTCTCATCTAGAAAAATACAGGCATAATTTCATTAAGCGTAAGTAGTAGACAACATACAAAGTTTTATTTAACAGGTACAAAGCAAACAAAAGAAGTGGCTGTTTGCAGAATATGTCATCAAGCTATGAAAGGTCTCCCATCAGATGTTATAGGTGGTAAAAGGTTTACACTACTTCAAGGCAAGACTGAAGAAATTTATTGAAAAAAAAAATCACTGTGGGTTGCTAAGCACTTAAGGAATATCTCCAACTCACGATCTCCCTAATTTGCAGCTGTTTGGAGGCTGAGCAAATACTATGGGGAAGTACTGCATATACTCATTCTGGATCTACATTCTGCTTGAGAAATTATTTTTGGCCATCACAGGGGATGGCATACTGGGATAATGGGAACTTCAACATGACATTGTTTATGTGTTATGTTCTCATGTCTGTTTCAGTTTTTCTTACTATTTCTATGTTGTAATTTTATTCTTCCTTTACTGGATTCTTCACAAGATTGACTTGGTGATTAGAATCTCATGTTTCATTGCAAGTCCTTACACAAGTTTGAAATAATGCACTCAGTCTACGCATGAAGGTCCACATGCAAAATTTTGCTCTCTTCAGGTTTACATGTTTGTAAATTAGAAATTTTATCTGCCAGTCCAAATACCTACATGTGCAATGACCTATTTATCCATTTTGATTTGCAGACTAATTCTTCAAATCTAGATAGGTTCTACTGAATTATAGGTGTTAATACCTTCAGTTGCAAAAATCTAAAAAATGACAGATTTTCTCATTGCCACTGAGAACAGTAACCTGAAGGAAAAGGAAGAGAAAGCTTTCATTTGCTCTCCTAACAGCATTTTCACAAAATATGCCTATAGACATGGCTAGTAAAATCCTGTGTTTACACACCATAATTGCAGTTTCAAATATAGTAGAGATTTTTCTCTTCCATCTCCCTCTGCTAAACAGATAGTCTGAATTTTGGGTCAAAGCATGTTTTTGTTCCAGTACTTTTTTTATTTTTCCTGAAAATGTAACACAAGAGAACTAAATCAAACTGATCATTACTTGCTAGGGAAGGCAGAAGTTGCCATGCATGCAAGCTAGTCATAAGAGAGACAATAAGAAATAACTGTCCCCTGCAATTTTTCAAACAGTGAAACTATACATGGAGAGATAGAAGAAACACTTACTAGAAGAAGAGCTACTCAGAAAGCATTTTTAATGATGTGTGGATGTGTCATTAATTCCTAACTGTTGTCAGGATAAATGTTCTCTTGGAAAATGGCCATATTTAAAGGGAACTCATCGGTTTTAGTTTTTCTGGCAGAAGGCATCAAATGAGAGGAAAATGAAGGGCAGACTCTGAAGACTGAGGAGCCTAAGAGGAAGCAAAAAAATTATTTCAAGATCTAGGTGGTTTTAAGTTACTGTAGTTCCACTAAGACAAATTATTGCCTTAGTGCTATTATATGCTATTCCTTTCATATAGATCTTGTGTCTACCCTCCTGTCAAGAAAGGTGTCTCTCAGTACTGACCTGGTTTATTGTGCTGTGAAAGAAGCACAAATTTTTCCCTTCTCTAAGAATTTTTTCCATGAGGAATTCTTCATACTTGCATATGTGTAAATAGAAGATTACAGTAGATTAAGCCTACACTATTTTGGTTCTGTACAAGTGTTCTTTGTATATGACGTTTAGTCATCTGAGAAAAAAGCAACTCTGTTTTGATTTTATTAATTATGCAAATAAGTCACAGCTATGAATAGCACACCTGAAAGTGGGTAGGTGATCAGCAGAGCTATTTCAGCACTGTTGGCACTGGGTTCACCATGAAGACATACTAATGTGCTCAGAGACAGGGAAAATGTCCAAGTACCCTAAAAGATAAGGTAGTTTTAAGTTTGATTCATGCCACAGGGAAAAAACATGAATGTTATCTTAGAGAGAATAGGGCCTTACTCACTGATGTATAGAGCAAGCCAGTGCCTGTCAACTTATATCCTCCTTTCAACGGTCTTCAAAATCATTCAGTAATTAATTACTATAGAAATATTTAATTACTTTAAAGTCCTCTCTGACAGAATGTCACCTGCACATGTGTGTAGAATGTGCAAGACTGCACATTCTTTTAAGCTTTTAGTAGCTTATTGGAGACTGCCTCTGTGCGCACAAGTCAAAATCAGATGACAACAGTCTCACAAGAACAGCTGTACGTAAATCTATCTCATATTTATGAGAATGTTCAAATGCATAGCGTAAATGTGCAGGTTATAATGAATATCTGCATGAAAGATTGTTTCTGCTTCCCCTACAGAACATCCCGTGTAGGTCCAGAGATAGCTTGCAATTGTGTGGGTTTTTCTCATGAGGTAATTCAAAAAACAGTTAGTGCTAGCTTGCCGTCAGTGAGGTCTTACTGTGGTAAGAAACTAAATGGCTTTCTCTTCCCATAAGAGCCAGTCTTTCCCCCACAGTACATGCAATACACTCAGTATGATGCCATGCCAATCCCAGAAGTGAACTATTTATTTGCTACACTGTATCTTCTAACTGGTTTCAACTTTTGAGACAAAATATTGTTTTTCAAGAGCCTGGCAATCATTTTAAAGCTGCAGAGCTAGTCCTCACAAGACAGACTACAAGTGAAGATGCAGAGCTAAAAACAAAATATCAAAAAGTATTTTCGGCACTTCAGGGGCTGGACAAATGAAGGGGAACTTGAATACATATGGATGAAATTCAACCATTATTAAGGCAGCTAAAACAATTCTTCTGTATTCTGCATGAATAATTTTTCCAAATCCTTCAAAAAAACTTCAGGGTTGTCAATTTTTATTTTTACCACTTTTGCACACTTACAAATATAAAGTACATAATAAAAGACAAAATTTGGTGGACAAAGATAAAACAGAGGAAAAGATACGTAGCTTGCGAAGCATGGTTTCCAGTTGGTGCCTTAGCCCCTTCTCTTACTGTAGAAATTCCAGTATTTGTCCTCCTTTTCCCTGTCTCTTCCCTGCCCCATGTATCCAAAATTTCTTCCCATAGGTATGAAGATTACAGCTGAAAAATGCTCATGCCATATAGCTCACCATACCTTCACGTGCACTGTGACAAGCAAAAGAGATGTCCATTAGGCTCTCACTTCAGCCTTTTCCTCCACGAACCATTTATCTGTGATTCTTCCCTTTACCCAGTACTAACTTCAACAAAACTGCAGAAATTTTACTCTCTGAGGCACTTACTCCTTTTCATTTGATTCAAACTGGTCAGGTCCAGTGTACTGGAGGAACAAGGGGTCGAAAAAGCAACAACTTCTGAATGACTTCTTTAAGGTACACACAGCTGATGGGTTAGGCAACCGATGCACAGCATATACAGCTCAGTGAATTGTAAGACAGCATCTCATGAAAATGTGTTCAGGCTCTTCTTATATGTATATTACTCTATAACACACAGAGCCAGCAATGTAGAGACTGAACATGTTAACTGTATTTTTCCTTAAAAATGCCTATAAAGTGATACTATGTGACATTTTTATGAGGAACACTAGCTCATTGCATAGAAAACATTCATGCAACACTGATCATCAGAACTGCCTCCTGTTTCTTCTTTTGGGGTGCCCATATATTTAAGAATGTATTAAAACTTGACTTTTCAATACCCCAGATTGAGATTTATATCCCCACTTGTTGATTTGAGGTTAAATATAAGCAAAGGAAGTTCCCTATTTTTTAATTCCCATGTGGACCTGTCATTCTCTTCTGACAGCAGCAGATTTTGTGATATATGATCCTTCAAGTGAACTATTAAACATATTCTAGGCAGACAGATACTGCTGATACAATGCCTATTTGGCAAGAAGTTCCTCAATAATGGGAATAGATTATTCTATTACAATTAAACCTCATTTCTTTTGTCTCTTATAAGAATAGGACAATAACAGAATATTTTTGACAATTTATGTATGTATGTATGTATTTATGTATTTATTTTTTTATTTTTAAATTTGGCAGTAGTAGAGTATGCTGCCATGTTTAGTTTCAATGCCACATTTTACAAAATTTTGCCTTTATGGGGCCTATGTATAGGCTATGTGCTTTAGACAGTAGAACAGTGATTTTTTATTTTCATCTTGTAAGGTCAGTAGCATATTGTGATTATAAACCTCTGAAGATCACAGAAGACAGTATTACATAAAGACTACTTAAAAATGTGGCAGAAGAAAAGCTCTACATTCCACTGCAGCAGAATCAGTGACTATTTGTCCTTTTTCTAACAATATCAGAACTTGCCAAAAGGTCAGGATAGATCTGCTTATGGCATGACTGTTTCGTATCTGTCTTCGATTTATATGTTGATGAAATTTTTACTTATGGCACACATCTACTTGCCTATATTCTAAACTTCCCAATACCCAAACTATCTACAATATCTATCTACACCTACATTATATGCTCAATCTCCCTTGGTGGCAGTGAGCCCTTTAACTGGACCAATTTTCTACTTTTAATATAGCTATGAACTCAGCGTGAGTTTTCTGGATTTTAAATAAAGAACTCAGATTCCCCTGGCATATTGTGTCAGAGATGTGCAGCGGTTCACAGTGCTCAGAGTGCACAGCACTCTCCTCTTGACTGAGCAGTGAGGAGTTTTAGCAGTGCAAGGAGGACCACAACAATCTTCCAAGAGCAGTGAAGTAAACTCCATTTGACTTCGAGTGGATGTTTTCATGATGAGCAATAATTACACTGCTTCCCAAAATTGATTTGAGATGGTATGAGATGGACCCAGAAAATTTTAGCCCCACTAAACAAAATTCAGAACCTTCCCCAGTTTGTCCTCAGGCTGTTACACTTACAATCCAGAGACAACTGTGTAATAGCAAGTTAACTTGATGCTTATGTACTTTTTAAAGCATCTTGTTGTCATGCTTATACTATCAGCAGAGTGCTGTCACGCTCACAGTTCATCCCAATCTAATCATACTCAGACAATCTGCTACATAATACTCCTGGGGCTGCCTCTGCATCAGTCTTCTTCATTGTTTAAAATACCCTGTAGAGTTGGTTCCTCCAAGGAAGGTAAAATGTGGGGAAGAGAAGGAAGAAAATAATTTAGAACCTATATATATCTTGTTCTAGCTGAAATTAGTAAGATGTGAGACACGATGTTCAGCTGCATATCCACAAGAGCTGTTTCCATTATAAAATTAAATTAAATCAAAAAGCCATAATAATAAAACAATCGCTAAGAAATAGACAGAGATGTTAGTAGTAGATGTGAGCACCTTTTTGATCTCCTGATTTCTTAAATAAGCATGAAATGAAACAGAATGAAATGAGAATCATTTGATTCAATGAATCAAACAGGGCTCTTCAGTTGAGAGCTGTAAAACCTTTACAAGGACATCAATTTCATTCCTCATTTTTCAAGTTTTTCCTTTTGAAATAATTGTGTTTTCTTTTTGTTTCCTGAAATTACAAACAAGAATACAGTAAACTCAAACTGTTTTCCAAATTGTGAGGAGAAAAAAAAAGAAAAATAAAATAATGGCTACTCTGTAAGATCTCATATGTTTCCTGGAATTAATTACACAACTTCTCAAGCTTTCAAGACAAAGGTGACTTATTATTTACTTTGCTCAAAACATTAGTTCAATTGTTTACTTTGAAATAACTAATGTACTATTGTGCATTACACTGTGTTGTGCACTCTCTGTTATGCTCGTTTGAGAACAGTAAGCCAAACTAAACCCTTGGAAGAAGGGGAGATTTGCCTGCCTTGAGGGAAACTTGTTGAAACTTCGGAGTGCAGCAAACAGAAGAAACCCAGTCTGAAGCTGGGAAACTGCAGCTTGTTGAGAGACAAACTAAAGTGAGGAGCAAGGAGTGAAAAAATGGATTGGAAGTAATTGTTCCTAGTGTCATGGGTTCAGCAGTAGCAGTCATTTTTCTCCTTCTTGGTAGCTGATGCAGTGCTGCGTTTTTGATTTTGGGCCTGGGAACAGCACTGATAACACCAGTGTTTTCAGTTACTGCTTGGTAATGTTTTGGTCTGGCCAAGGACTTTCTGAGTCTCATGCTCTGCCAAGGAGGAGGGGAAGCCGGGAGGAAGGAGAAACAGGACACCTGACCCAAACTGACCAAAGAGGTTATTCCATACCACAGCACGTCATGCCCAGGATGCAAAAGACAGAGAGCAGAGACCCAGAAGTGTGGGGGTGCACTGCTTGGTCGGGCTGCGTATAGCTGGTGAGTGATTGTATACTTTCCTTGTATTTGCCTTGTCATTATTATTATTGGTGGTAGCAGTAGTGATTCGTGTGATACCTTAGTTACTAAACTGTTCTTATCTCAACCTGTGGGAGTTGCATTCTTTTGATTCTCCTTCCCATCCACCCGGGAGTGGGGAGAAGAAAGAGAGGGGAGTGAGTGAGAGAATGGGCTGCGTGATTTACAGCTTAAACCACAACACCTAGGGACAAAAAACACTGCCTTTTGGAAAGTCATGAGTTAACCATAAGCAAGGATCCACCTCTGCAAATACACAGATAGGGGAAGAACTAAATTTTATTTGGACTTTAGTAAATATTTGACACTGTCTTCCACAGCATATTCCTGGAGAAATTTGCTTCTCATGGCCTGGATAGGTGGATTCTTCACTGGGTTGGAAACTGGCTGTATAGAAGAGCTCAAAGTGCAGTAATAAATGGTGTCACAACTAGTTTGTGACCAGTCACTAGTGGTGCCCCTTAGGGCTTGGTTTTAGGGCCAGTGTTGTTTAATGTCTTCATTGATGATCTGGATGAGGGGATTTAGTGAACCCTCAGTCAATTTGTGGATGACACCAAGTTGGCTGGGAGTGTATGGGGAGGGTCTGCATAGAGATCTGGACAGACTAGAAGTTTTTAAGCAAACCTGAACCCCACCCCTTCTTTAAATCTAAAGATCACTTGTGTGGGTAAAAAAAAATCATAGAATCATAGAATGGTTAGGGTTGGGAAAGATCTTAAGATCATCTAGTTCCAACCCCTCTGTCGTGGGCAGGGACGCCTCATGCTAGGCTATGTTGCCTGAAACTCCATTCAACCTGGCCTTGAACACCACCAGGGATGAAGCATTTACCACTTCTTTAGGCAATCTGTTCCAAGGCCTCACCACCCTCACAGTAAAGAACTTCTTACTTATATGTAACCTAAACTTCCCCTGTTTAAGTTTAAACCCACTCCACCTTGTCCTGTCGCTAATGAATACAGCAGCATAAAGAAGTGAAAGCATACAGGTATATGCCATTTTTATTTCATAAGAAAATTGAAATTCTCTAAATTCTGAAAAGGATTTCCATAGCATTGCTGTATTTCATACTTCAAACTTGAAATTTTATGCAATATAATGTCATCTTTCCTCATGTTTCTTTGATTCCTTATAATTGGGTTCTAATATTTAAAAAATATTCCTTCTTTTCTCCCCTTCCTCCTGCCTCCAAGGTAAGAATATTGAAATCGATGAAGTATTCTTGCACAGTTTCTATTATACCTCATAGTATCTGATCTATGAAGAGAGCAAGAAAATTAAAGTGTGATTATCTCAGAATCCAAGGATTAAGACTTTAAATTCTGAAAGAATCTGTTTTCTGTCTTGGCTAGACTGGGCTATCGCATACTATTTAGAGACAGATATGAAGCATCAACAGCCCTGCAATAGGAACTAGATGAAAGACATTTGCAGCTTATTCTCAGGTTTTCCTGCAACTCTGAAGTACCAAAAGACCTTGACACATTTTAAAAAGAAGCAATACAATATTTCTTTTAGGGGCTTGTCCTCTTTGTTTCTGAAGGGAGATTATCCTCTACTTAGTCTAACAAGCTAGCTTCCTCAATATTGTTCTATGTATTCTATATAAAAAGCTATATATTCTATATATGAAGTTTTTCCTTTTCTTCACCCTTGGAAGAAGAAGAATAAATATAGCCTACCTGTCTCTAATACACTGCCAGAAGTTGGAACTGAAATGCATAGGATCTCCAGGGGTCTAAAAAGCTGAGCCAGGAGTTCAGACTCTGTTGGAATAGCAGTAAGACACTATCAGTATCTTTTGCAGAGAAGTTGAAATACTATTCTATTCCTTTTCATGGAAATAAACACTAAACATATAGTAGAAATATGCTGTGCCTTTTAATATTCAGAAAACTTGGGATTAACTCTTTTCTCTTCCTCAATTTTGATCCTTAGGGAAAGACTACTACCGACTGCTTGTCAGAGGGTGAAGGAAAACATCCCATGGAGCCAAATCTGAATGTTGAGGTAGAAGCTTAGATACCTCAAAATGGACATTCTCGGTTTATTTATTGACTAGAATGATGCAGTTGTATTTCTATAACTTGTTTGGTTTTTTTTTTCCCTTCCAGTTGAACTCCTATCTTGGCAAATATCTTTCACTCAACCCCTCTAATAATTTCCCTACTAAAAGTAAAATTCTTCAGTCCTCACTTTTGTATGAAGCAAACAAGTAGATTATCTCTGTGAATCTATACTGGGTATGGCCTCTGATGTGACTTCCCTCTTTTGCTGAATGTTTGAAATTCAAGAATGCCTCTGATCTGTCTATTGATTTACACAGCTAAAGTGTCACTAAAAATAGTGTTTTCCATTGACAAAATAGATGAAGAAGGGTAATAAAGCCTCCAGCATTACTTTCAGGTACCAAAATGAGTTTGCCTGCACAGCAGCTAGAAAGCTTTTGGTTTTAGATGTGCAGTGAACAGATCCAGTATACAAATCACTGAAGGAGAATAAATATGGAATACCAATGCATATTTTTTTAACATAATCATACATCAAAGATAGATTACTGTTAATTTTTAAAGTAAAAATCCAACTTGAATGCTAGGTGGGAGCTGTGGAGACAGGAAAGTTGCAAAGCAGATGAACCAACTTTTTTCTGCAGCAGATAAAGTGTAGAACTGGCACAGAGTCTTTATATACATCTAGGTGACTAAGCAATGGAAAGTGAATTGGAGAAGAAAGGAAAAGCTGATGGACTATGACAATTCTTCTGTTTATGTGTCTACTTCACTGACACTTGACAGTTATTAAAGTTGTTCCCATGTTTCAGGGAGTCATTTCCAATTGCTTGTACATGTAAAAGCTTTCAAGAAAAATACAGCGTTTAACTTCAAGAGTTCCACAATTTAAAGTTTTTCCTATTTAAGCCTCCACTTTATACAAATTCACCAAGCAGAGCGAGAGAACAAGCATTGAGTTGTTCTAACACTTTCTATTACAGAATCTCCCTTGACTTTTTCTTCTGCCCCAGATGCTACATCTTTACACAGTGACAGTGAAAAACTGGCATAACATGGATTCCACATTTCAAATTAGGTGATTTACTTACTTTCCCTTTGAAAGCACATAGAATCATAGAATAGATAGGGTTGGAAAGGACCTTAAGATCATCAAGTTCCAACCCCCCAGCCAGGGCGTTTTCATCAATGCAAACACAAAGATGACTGTTCCAAAGTTAGTTGGGAAAGAACAGAGGAATAAAGGATGAGGACTGAGCTAAATGAGCAAATTACAGATATAATTCTAGAAAATCTGGAAAAAACAACACACACAAGGCAGATAACACTTCAGGAAATTGCCTCATGTTGGAGAAAACCAATTCAAGACAGAATCCTGCCTTCACCCCACCAAGCTGTCCTCTCACAATGCTGCAAGTTGTTAAGGTTTGGCTCCAAGTCATGTCATTTAGATGCCATAATGTACTTTCTGGAATTGGGGAAAAATTCAGCTGATACTTTTCCTAGGCTGGATTTTTCCCACAAGCTCCCAAATACATTCTGTTGGCTTAAAATCCTTAAGAAATGCAGCTGCACTTTTCATAATTCAGAATTGTATCAACTTAGTCTAAAAATTGAAATGTTTGTGGCTGCTTGTGCCTTCGGCTAGTCTGGAAAATTAATGTTACAGTCTCTCCATACACATTTTTTATTTTTATCAAATAACAAAACAGTGCAACCTTAACAACAACAATAACCAGAAATGAAACATCCTGAAAACCCAAATCCTCTAACATCTCTCTTTTCTGGCAGCAGTGAGTTTGCCTTCTCCCTTTAGGGAACCACACTATACTCATCTATTTTGAAACAATTCTATCTGAGGGTCAAAAATCAAGTAATCTTCTGGCCTGCTAGACTATTAAAATCTGCCTCCTGAGCCTCTTTCCTGTCAGTATGATCAAATGTTCTTGTGGGTCTGTTAATTTATTTGCCACCTTTACATTCAGCAAGCTTTCTGTGTAGGGAGCAGAATGTAGAAATGTACTTCGAAGCCCATATCAACAGATCTGTTAATTAAATGTCAATCATAAGACCTGTTCACCTAGACTCCACCACCAAGCCTAGCAGTTTCCAGAGCTGGAACCTGGAATACAAGCACATGAAGGAATAATAAAAAGTACACAGTATCACTTTCATAAAGAACCTAATTTTCACGGGGAATTTAACTTTCCATTTTCCAGCAACTGATATCAGTTTCCTGAACAAGCCTGTGGAAGAAGAACAGCACTATTCTTGGTGAACTCATCCATCTTCCTCTCTATCAGCACTTATTTATGCAACTCTTGGTAGCAAAATATCAAGAAGTCTATGTACAAGATAGAGGGTTTCATCTGAACCAGGAAGCTGTAGTTTGGGAACGATTAACTAACAAAATGCAAGGGCAGTTAAGTGATAGAGTTGCCCATGTTTGTATATTCACAGGAAAGATGTCTATCATAGAGCAATTTTAAAGGTTAGCAAGAGCTGTAGGACAGCAAACATACAATGTAATTCTTCCAAATGCCATGGACTGCAGAGGAGGTGGGATGAGAAATATGTCTAAATCACCTCTTACTCTGATGATGTCATGCTGTGAGATATCACAGAATCACAGAATGGTTTGGGCTGGAAGGGATCTTAAAGATTATCTAGTTTCACCTTCCACTAGAGGATGTCTTGGAGTCACAGAAGGCAGGAAATACGAGAAAATCTAAACCAACTTTTCAGACTAAGGAACTTAAGTTCCAATAAGAAAATTAGTGTGACTTGTGACTAAGCCTAACAGTAAGAAGAAAAAGACAAAGTAAGTGTTTGTACATAAAGGCAAAATATCAGAAACCCTCCCCCCCTTCTTCCCCGTCAGTGTGAATAAGAGCTCTTTTCATTCCAAAGATAATCAGGTTGAGACACAAACTTCATAATTCCTATCATATGAGAATTTGAAAGATATTAATTTGTTCAAATTTTGAACCTGAACTTAGATTTTTGTCCCAGGCTTACCGAAGACCTGGATGGTAACAAAGGTTCATTTTCCTTTCACAAGCAGTACTGACACAATTAACATAGGTGGTTGAATTGTTAGTGGAAGGAAAAAGCAGGGAGGAAGATATCAGTTTGATCAGTAGATGCATATTTATCTATAACAAATGTGAAAGTGCATTCTATAACACTTAACTACAGAAAGAGACAGAGTATTTTGAATGAAGTTGAACAGGAAGACATACGTAACATTTTCCGGAAAATAGCATTCTATCTTTGCATAACTCTGTCATGTATGATTTTCTTCGTTGCCACATTTCTACTTCAATGTCAAGCACTGGACTCACAGGAAAACATTAGGAAAAAGGTAAAATGTAGTTCAGAGGGGTATCAAACAAACATAGATGAGGTATGTTGTAATTAAGGGTTCAAATCTAGTTTTAAAGCAAGACATTTGGAGTTATCCAGTCAACCATGCTTCATGAAAAATCACATGCTTTCGGTTGTAGAACAATGCACAACAGCTCTATAAGGTATTCAGGGAATCCAGTTACTTGAAGGAAACTACTCTTAAATATAAAAATTCAAATGAAAGACTGAAGAAAAGGACTGCATTGTGCTTGGCTCTCCACTGCTATGCCCTATTTGTTTCCAGGAAAGCGTAGCTAACGTAGGTGTCATAGCAAGTGTCATACCACCTTACATTTTTGTTTCTTGGCACAACCTCCACTTTTAAAAACTGTGCTTAATCATTTAAATTCCTATATACCTCTGCAATATAGACTGCAAAAGAGTTAACAAAAATAGAGCCAAATGCATGCACACCAGTACGTCTGCAAATTTAGTGAAGAAAGAAAACCTGGGTTTCATATTGCGGTGAATTCATATACATATTCATCACCATGAGCTCTACACCTGACAGCAGATACCCTGAAGTCTTGCTTCTGCTTGGAAAGTAGGTACAACCTCACTGATTTGGCTTCATTATCTTTCAGACTGGAAAGTTCAACCAATCTTGAATCACTTTTTAAATAGCAAAAGCTTAAGCTACCTCTTCATGGTTGCCGCTGATCAAACTTCACTTTGCCAGACTTTCCACCCAAATGCTGCAACTTTCTGCCAAACTTCCACCTAAAAGTTACACAATTCTGCTTAGTGATCTGTACATGTCACTCATGAAGCAGGCTAAGCTCATCCTGTGGCTTTCTAGAAGAAAAGAATCTCATAGATACTGATACAAATTTCCTCTGAAGTTTCAAGAAAGAAATATACATGCTACTCCTATCCTATATATCTGTACAATATACCTTTGACTCTAGCTTGAAAGGTGCTGTATTTGACATGCATATTATGACATGCAAAAAAACTTCAAGCAAAGAAAGAGCTTTCTGAATCACCATCCCCGGGAGTGTCAAAAAAACATGTAGATGAGGCCCTCAGTGATATGGCTTAGTGGCGGTCTTGGCAGTGCTGGGGTAATAGTTGGACTTGATAAACTTAAAGGTCTTTTCCAATCTAGCTGATTCTATGATCCTATGAACATAGAGGCAGTGTCTTGTGTATTTAATTACTGCTTGCTACAGTATTTTATAAAATGATTTACTTACTTTGGTTACCTTGTACTGTGTTTTCTAAATGCCAACTAAAAAATCATTTTGGAAGAATATAATTATTTTCCTTATTGACAAATGCATGCAATAAATGACCAGCATTATGCCATAACTCATATCTTAACGAAGCCTTCAAAGTTTTGTAACCTGAAAATAATAAAATTCAAACATATAAATGTATCACATGGTAATAATTGTGGCAATAAGTACTTGGAAGGATAGTGAGTGTGGAATGTGTATGTCTAATATTTTTCACTTTTGTTATCTGATTAGGATTTTTAGGGACGCTGAAAAATCTAGGAATCCTGAAGTATGTCTGACAAGAACAATATTGAACCACACTTGGATAAACTCATTAAGATGCCATGCATGTCATAAAAGAATGTTCGTCTGCATCTAAGGAACATAGGTTTATATTTCAGTAATACACAAATCCACCTGAATAACATTAGATATCTTCATGGGTGAACCATAGATAGAAGTAAAGAACACAAAGAATAAGTGGGAAAATCAATTGATCATGCTAGTAACTTGGCACCTCCTCTAGCTTGTGGATGTAAGTCGGTAAGAAAACTGAGCTCTGTGGGTCTCCCTTCTGATATTATACACTTTACTGCCACAAATGTTATTTTATATCATTAAAGGGAAATATTTTTCTGGTATTTGGCTTAATTCTAATTTTTTGTGATTGGTTGGTCCAGTTACTCTTCAGAAATCATTGTAATGCCTGAGTGCAAAAAAAAAAAAAAAGGCAAAAAATACTGCAGAGCAAAGTTTTTGGCTTTTCCTCAGTATGTTGTTCAGCATGAACTGCATAAGAAGCTCTGTACATGCTATACCAAATCCCCAGTTGAGAAAGCATTGTATAAAACAGGATGTTAAGGTGACATACAGGTTGAGTACATAAATGCCAACATAATTTCAGAATGACTCATTATCTCTCTGGTAGTTGAAATAAAAAACTACAGTTTGTGGCTGACAATTTATGAATTTCATTTTTAATTCGCAGACTGTGTTTATGAACAGGTTTAATCCTGAATCCTACTGAACACTTTTATGGCTTTTAGTCTGGGCATTTCAAAAGTGATTAAGGAGCTTAGAAATAAAGTCAATATTCTTCAATCTAAATGAGTGCACATTTGAAGGGGGAAAACCACACTATCCCTTAGTAGCTAATTATCTTAGGCTAATACCCAATATTTACCCATTCACAAAAGCCTAGCCTGGGATTAAGTGAATTTTGTTGTTATTTTTGCAATTTATACATTAATTTAGAATTAGGCAAGTTGCCATTGTCTAAAAAAGTAGCAGAGGTGGGCACCGGAAAAATAAGTCCAATCCACCTGTGAAGGGACAAGTTTTGTAATTTATATACAAGCTCTCATGTTTTCATCTGCCCATGTACTGGGCCTGGCTGAGATAGAGTTGTTTTCCTCATAGCATTCCTGATAGCACTGTGCTTTGCATTTGTAACTAGAAGGGTGTTTCTAACACACCAGCGTTTTGGCTACTGCCGAGCAGCGCTTGCGCAGCATCAAGGCTGTCTATCCAACATTGTTTCTCTCACCTGCAAAGGCTTATAGGGTGTGGGCAAGATCTTGGCTGGAGACACAGTGGTGACACCTGACCCAAACCGAACAAAGTGATATTCTATACCCATATGATGTATACTCAGCAATAAAAGCAAAAAGAAAGGAGAAGGATGGGGGAGGCATTTTTTATTATGACATTTATCTTCTGGAGCAGCTGCTGCATATACCAAAGCCATATACAGAATCACAGAAGCACATCATAGGACGTGGCTGGACATCACCTGCTGATGGGAAGAGGAGAATAAATCTTTTTTTTGTTTTTTTTTTTCTTCTGGACCCGGTCTTTGGTTTTGCTTTATTAAACTGCCTTTACCTTGATCTATGAGTTTTTTTCCATCTTGTTTTCTCCCCAGCCCATCCTGCTGAGGAGGTGAGTGATAGAGCAGCTTGGTGGACACTAGGTGTACAGCCAAGTTTAACCCATCACAGTGTAGTTTATGCTTCTTTTTTTATGTATCAGCTTGGCATTATTAGCTATCTAAGCTCAGGACCTAGCATGTACAGCTCACATCTCAGAATGTCCATAAAATGGGGATAAACAAAAGAAGCTGCTCACTGGAGGGACTTAAAGGTATATGTTCAATTATAGTATACACTTCACTACATGAGTTCAGATTTCCTATAGCAGCAAAGTGAAAGTTAGAATAGACTGCTGCTGACTTGCAATTTATTACTAGGACATATCTCTATCTCTCAAAAATAATTACAAACCCAGAATGATCCTACATACTTCAATGAATGTAGCTAAATCAATATAAATAACATTTGAAATAATTGGGCAATGATGTGAATGAAACCTGTATCAAACTCAGGAATTTTCCTCAGATATTTCTTTTTTTCCAGCTGAATGGAAAATAATAAAAAAAATAAAACAGTTTAGAAACACTGTTTGAAATTAGCTGAAAACATTTTCAAAATCAGTTAAAACCACCTAACTGAACATAGTTAACATCTCAAATCAGTTTAGAAATTATGTAGCAGGTCAAACAGCACAATATTTGCATGCATTTAGAACTCATATCTAAATTGTTCCTATAATTGTAAAAATGAATTTTAAATTATAAACACAATCCTAAGCATATGAAACATTATCAGTTATTAACTATAAAACCCTCCAGAATCAGCTTCTATTGTTATCTTACTTAAAAATCATTGATTCAGCCATTTCACAGATTCTTATTTTATTCCAGGTGTTCCACATATGCTAATTTTCAAGTTGAAATCCTTACTCTGTTTTTCATACCCATTTTTCAAGTTACTTTTGGCACTAAAATTTCTTCTACCTTTCCTTCTCATTTTAGAGTTGCATCATTGCTTGTGAAAAAATGCTGGTTCAATCACCCTGGAGACTGCATGCTTCTAACCCCTTTTTCTTGTATGTGGTAACAGCAGGATGGATCAATACGTCTCAGCTTTGATTAGATTTAACAAAGAATTCCTATTTTGATGGAGACTGTCACAAGGTCACTGATTCTTTGAAGAGTCTTGAGTTGAGTGTCAAGTGAGGTGGATCAAGTGAGCATTAAAGCACATCAGTAGAAGAGCCATAGAAACCATGTGAGCTTTTGTGGAAGGTACCAGGTAGATGGAACATGCAAAGGCAAAGGTCTACGGGCTCTCACAGAATCATAGGCTGGATAGGGTTGGAAAGGACCTGCAGATCATCTAGTTCCAACCCCCCTGCCATGGGCAGGGACACCTCACACTGAACCATGTCACCCAAGGTTCTGTCCAACCTGACCTTGAACACTGCCAGGGATGGAGCATGAGGTCAAGCATGGCACCTCTACTTGCTGATGCCTCTGTTACTTGCAGAAGGAAGTTGTCTTCCACACAATCGAGGAACCTCCTGGATTGTTTCTGCCAAGGTGTACCATCCCTCCAACAGATATCAGGGTGGTTGAAGTCCCCCCTGAGGACAAACGCCTGTGAGCGTGAGGCTGCTCCTGTCTGTCTATAGAGAGCTTCATCCACACAGTCCTCCTGATTGGGTGGCCTGTTAACAGATCCCTACTGTAATGCCCATCACAGTTCTCCCTTTGACCCTAACTCACAAGTTCTCTGTTGGCCCATCACCCATCCCAAGACAGAGTTCCACACTCTCCAGTCTATCATTGACATAAATAACTACACCCCCTCCCTGTCTGCCTGGCCTGCCTTTCCTAAAAAGCCTGATTTTTCTGTCAGTTAGCTGTGCATTATCCAGGGAAACCAGTGAAGAAAAGTGGATATTCCACATACTCTTAAATACTACAAGATACATGACAGATTCAAGACTTCATCACGTTGAGCCAAGGTAACAACCCACAGGATTTTCCACTCTGTAAAGTCTAGCCATCCAGAAAGATCTCATGCACAATGGAACAAACAGGCATTCCTAGGTTGCACACCTTGACATTCATACATTGCTCACTCAGGTGCAAACTCATCCTTCCTCTTCCTACCTCCCTTACAGAGTAAAGCAGTCATGTCGCAAGGATCCTTCTCCAGGCCAATAGTGAAAAAATGTTATCAGCAGGCTGGCACAGATCCCCTGCTTGATACACAGACACCCTCTTCCTGTGCCCTGTACACATCCTGTCTTTGGCTTTTTCCTATTCTCCTAGTCCCCAGGCTTTCAGCAACAAATTCAGTTTCTTATTAATTTCAAATGAATTAATGCCTACCACAAAAGCTCAGCTCAGCTGACAGCTCAGCTCCCTGCCCAGTGACAGCAGGTTCTGGCTAGAAGAGCCCCTCACTTCAGTGCATGAAGAAATCAGGATCAGATTACCACTGTGGTAAGTTGCTATCTGCTACAAAGACCTGGTCAGCCCCATTTGGGGGCATCCACAACATCACCCCAATGTGCTCTGACCTGACAGCTCCCAGCATCACTTATAGGTTGATTTGTTGTCTAAGAAACCAGCTCAGCCCACATCTGTCCTAGCTCTGCAATTATCTTCCAAATTTGCCACATGAGCTGCCAACTTGCTGTCAGTACAATGGTCATTGTTAATCAATAGATTTCCCTCAGACCTGTCCTTCTTTCTTGTCTCAGCAAGTATGAGTGGCCAAATCACCTGTATTTGCTTGTGGGCCAACCCACTGTCTATCCTTAGATTTGAAGATTAAACTTATTATACAATAAGTAGAAAAATAGGCAGATGGGGATCAGCATCAGTGCAGCACAACCTGCAGCTATCTCTTGGAATTTTAAATTCCAAGCCTTGCTGTCAGAATTCTCCTTACTTTGAGCCCAGTCAGAGCCAGTTTAGTAGATACATCTGAAAAAGTGCACTTTGCTTCAGAGCTAGTTGTAGCTCTAGTAAAGTATGCATATGGATCACAATTATGCTATGTGGAGAAATCAGCAAAATCAACTCTTCTTTGTCTGTTAATGTTAGTTAAATTTAGAGAATTGATTTCAAATACAAAGCTTGGTAAGAATCTATTTGTTTATTTTTTCTTTCATAAAAAATGCCATACATGGCTGCCTAATTTAAGGTGCAGTCATTTGAATTACAGAATGGAGACACAAAAGCATACTTGTTATCAGCACACAAGATCAAGCTAATATGAAGGAATATATTTCAGCACCAAGTTTCTGATTTCACTGTATTTTGTATTAAAATGCAGGTGCAGAATTCTTAGGTTTTCTCATGACTTTTACTTGCTGAACTGTTGTTTTAAAATTTTATATCTCTGATTTACAGAAGTTATTTACTTTCTACAGTTAGGAAAAACTCTATGTGTAGGTATTTCTTATTTAGAAGTAGTTTCAAGCTAGAAATCTTCCTAGAAAGGTTTCTTGTTGGTTTTCAGTTTTACGTTATTCTTTATATTCAGTTCAGCAGTCATGAAAAAACAGGTGTCTACATTTCAGAAGAAAAGTATGTTCTATTTGTTAAGTGGTCAGGCTAAGACACAAGAACCAGGGTTCAGTAACATGCTCTGCTACAGGTACCTTGTTTTTCCCTGGTAAATCTCATACATCTAGATTATTAAAGACTAAGTATTTTTAACTTCCAATAAAATCATTTAAAATTGTTATACTGTAAAAGTGTTCTCAACCTGAGCTTCCATCTCTTTGCTTTTAGCCTTCCATGTATGAAATGAGGATAAAAGGACTTCTCAGTATAAGTGTATTGTGAATGTGATGAAAATGTGAAGCACTCAGAAAGAGATGGCATTTCAATACCTTCATTTGTTTTCTCCTTTATTTTACCACATCACCATAATAATTATTTTAATTCAGGCCACACAAAGCATGAGGAAGTAAAGGCAGAAAATAAAACTAGGAAGTGCTTAAATGGACTAAAAGTTTCTTAAAAAGGAAACATTTACATTAACAAGTTCATGGGACCTGATGAGATACATCCACAGGCCCTGAAGGGCTTGTGATGAAATGGCTAAGCCACTATCCATCCTATTTGAGAAACTGTGGCAACCTCGTGAAGTTTCCATTTACTAGAAAAAGAGGAATATAACTCTATTTTTGAAACAGGGAAAGAAGGAAGACCTGGAGAACCACAGGCGAATCAATCTCACTGCAGATATTACAAGATTATGGAGCAGAGCCTCCTGGAAACTATGCCAAGGCACATGGAAAAGGAGGAGGTGATTGGTAACAACCTCAGTTTCACTGAAAGCAAGTTGTGCTACAAATTTGGTGGCATTCCACAATGGTGCCACAGCCATCAGTGGATAAGGGAAGAGCAACTAACCTGGATTTGTTCAATGTATTTGACACTGTCTTGCACAATGTCCTTGTCTCTAAACTGGTGGGACATAAATTTGATGGATGGACCACTTGGTGGATAAGGGATTGACTGGATGGTTGAACTTAAAGATTTGCAGTCAATGGCTTGATGTCCAAGTGGAGACCAGTGATTAGTGGAGTTCCTCAGCTGTTGGTATTTGGAACAGCTGTTCAACATCTTTGTTGGTGACATGGACAGTGTGATTGAGTGCACCCTCAGCAAGTTTGCTGATGACAAAATGCGTGGTGCGGTTCACATGCTGAAGGGAAAGGATGCCATGCAGAGGGACCTTGACAGGCTGGAAATGTGGGTCAGTGCAAACTGCATGAAGTTCAATAAGGTCAAGTGAAAGGTCATGCACCTTGGTTGGGTCAATCCCAAGTAAAAATACACCACTGGGGGAGACTGGGTTGAGAGAAGCCTTTAGGAGAAGGACTTGGGTGTGCTGGTTGATGAGAAGCTCAACATGAGACAGCAGTGTATGCTCACAGCCCAGAAAGCCAACCATATGCTGGGCTGCATCAATAGGAGCATGGCCAGCAGGTAGAGGGAGGTGATTCTGTCCCTTTTCTCCACTCTTGTGAGACCCCATCTGCAGTACCACGTTCAGCTCTGGGGCTCCCAATGTTATGAAGGACATGGACCTGTTGGAGCAAGTCCAGAGGAGGCCGCAAAGATGACCAGAGGGCCAGAGCACATCTCCTCTGAAGACAGGCTGAAAGAATTGGTCTTACTTCACTCTCTATGAGAGTGATGCAGCATGGCAGCAGAAATCCTCAGTGAACTTCTCACAGCAGATATGAAGGTTCATTTCAGGAAATGACAGTTCAGTTGGCTAGTTCTAATGGGAAAAGGGGTAATGGCTTCAAACGACAAGAGAGTAAATTTAGATTAGATATTAGGAAGAAATTCTTCACTATGAGAGTGGTGAGGCACTGGGACATGTTGTCCAGCTCTGGAAGTGTTGGAGGCCAGGCTGGACTGGGTTTTGAGCAACCTCAACCTCTAGTGGAAGATGTCCCTGCCCATGGCACAGGGATTGGAACTACATCAGCTTTAAGGTCCATTCCAACCCAAACCATTCTATGAGTCTATGATTTACCTTTCTTAGCCACGAAATATTTCAGGATGTTCTGTTTCACATGATACACTCCTCAGTGTTTCCAGCTTGAATTCTGTTTGATGAATGCATGTATCATTTTTTCTAATTAATATACAGAATATTCAGCATTCTTAAAATATGGATTCGTGGTTGACCTCTGATTTGTATAAACATTTATTCAAAACAAGGAGACAAGTCTGTTTCTCCACTGCTTCTTTTAAATTTATCGCCCAGTTTTCCCCTTTCATCTTATGATCATGCTTCCCAACTTCAAGACACTGCTTTGGTCATGAAGAATGGAGAGAAACTTTAAGCAAGAAGTGGTCAGATACACATTTAATAAACATAAAGAAGTTTTTTAAAAGTCAAACAGTAACTGTGTTGGACACAAAGAACAGAAGAAATATACATAACAGACATTGAGGACAGCGATTCTGGCTATTTGAAAAATTATAGTGAACAGGGAAAAGAGGGTAATTTGGTGAATCCTTAAACACTTTAAGGTATAAATACTCTGGGATTGAATGTATGAAGCTAACCATATTTTTTATTACATGCCATGAGAATGTGGTGCATCAGAAACTCAGAGGTTCCGCAAAACAGAAATAAGCTATTGAAGAGAAGAAGATGGCTCAGGCACTAACATTCATTTCATTTTGAAGAGTTGCTTTTTAAGGCTGAGATACAGAAATCCAGAGTAGGACTGAGTGAAGTACAGGAAAAGGTATTTAAATTACTATTTAAATAACTGTCTTTCTTGTTTCAGTTTTGCGTGACAGAACACTAAATGACATTCAAGTTTCTGCAAGCATGTAGCAATCAACACTTCACCAAGCTTTACTGCAGCTACTCCTTTAAGTTTAACCCATTTAGTGCAATATTCATGTTTGTGATGCCGAGTGAAAAGCACTGCGTTGGTACAAAATATTATTTCTAATCTTACTTCACCCTCTATAGGTGTGATACTGCATGACAGCCGAAATGTTCTGTGAACATCCCACAGCAAATATGAAGTATCATTTCAGGAAATGACAGTTCAGTTGCCTAGTTAAGTAACTCCTGAAAATGGAGAAGATGGTAAAAGGAAGTTGTATTCTCAGTTTCTGTTTATGAACAGTGTTCCCTTCCAGTGATGCACATGCAGTGAATCAAGAGATTCTGATAAGGGAGAGCTGGTCTCTTGTGACCCCTGAATAGAACACATTCAACAACTTAATGTTTTTTCGGAAGACTGAGTATTCTATTGACATCTATACAAAGACACATATACACTCACACACTTGTTTACAGAAAAATATAAGTAACTTCTGCTAAAGCCCTCTTTTACTGCAATTTTAATTGTGATGGTACGTACTGAGATGTTTCTGAGCCATTTATGATGCTTTTCCTGTACGACACTGAGTCCTACTCTGGTCTTTTCTAACTTCTTTTCTCACAAGGCAACTCTTCAAAAGTGAATGTTAGTGCCACAGAGAACTCCTTTTTCTTGTTTCTGAATGGACAGCTATAGAGAATTGTCATCAAATTGTGCAGATGAGTAAGGTTCTGATTTACTGGAACTGTGAAGATCAAAAGAGGTCAGGCTAAGCATGCTACAGTCATTTATACAAAGAAATAACATTGCCATGTTGCAGGAATGCACAATCCTTTTGTTGCAGCTGTAGCTTGAGGGATGCCAAGTTTCAGAGTTTAGAAAGTTCAGTGGGCTTTTAACTATGTCCTGTGACAATAAATCCTTATATGAATCACTATTATGTCTCTTCACCCTGAAGTTTCTCTAAGTAACTGTTCTTTTGTAAGATGCTGCAGCGCACAGCTTACAAGCATACAAAGTTGAAGTGCAATATAATATCAAAACCACACCACTGGTTTTGAACTCTGACCTTTTGAATCCTCAAAGTTACCACTTTGTAATAGTTACATTGAGATGTGTTTAACATATTTTATCCTGCTATACATCATTATGTACCCTAGCAAAAAGCAAGATAGTTTAACAGCAGCGCCTAAACAATAATCATTACTATTCATTAATTTATAGATATTAAAAGGACTATCTTGTTGACAGTTCCAGTCAAGAAAAGATAATCCAGAGAAGGTCTTTGCCTTCCACAATGCAGAGTTCCCCATTTGTTCTCCTGCAATGCAACAACTCACAGACATCCTAGCTGAAGCAGATCAAAGGCTACATCAGCTGAAGGGGAAGGTTTGCCCATCCATGACTGTGAGTTGGGCAGGAGCTGTTAGCAGTAAAGATCAGATGAGTTTGATTGTCAATCTCAGATGCTTCTGATGCCATCTCAGGGATCACACTACTTTGATGACTGTGTGGTGGCAATGCATTATCATGCAATTCTCCTTCTAGGCAGTCTCCTCTGGTGGACAACTCCCTGCACCAGATGACCCTGCTCTCAGTGGGATTTCAAAACAGTCTGTTGCACACACATGCACACTCTCACACTCTATTCTCCTAATGCTATCAGAAACATCTTAGTCATTCAGAGATATCCTCAGTCAGTCATCCTTGCTTTAAATATATTTAAATTGAAAGCTGATAATCTTCCAGATTCTGAGATCCCCTTTATCAGAGTAATTCCTGGGGATACAGCTCCTATTTGATAATATAGTTTTTCTAAATTAGGAAAGGGCTTACCAAAGACAGTGTGCTATGTTCATAGTAGAAGTCTTTTTTTGCCAAGATCTAGCTTAAGGAAACCTGTAACAAAATACATACGCTTGTACATATTCTTGTATTTTATTTCCTGTCAAATTGGACCCTGAACAATGAACATTATGATCTGTTGTGTGTCTCATTGGTAGTGTGGACTGCAGTGCATGCACTACCCTCAGCCTCAGAGATCTCAAATGTATTGATCTAATTTCCTGAAATCAGTTACATTTTTGCATTTTCTCTGAGTGTACATGTGGTTCTTAGCCACATGGAAAAGAGCTACACACAACACTTGAAATACTACAGATGATAGACAGCACCATTAAAAAATCCAGTAAGACTGAATCTAAAATGAGATGCCATGCCTAGCCCTCCTGTTATACATCCTTTGAAAGTTAATGGCCCAGTTTATGTCTGAAGTACTGGATCATTACCCTATGTGGGTGGTAATGCTGCAAGCCTCTCAACAGAAAAAGTAAACTATATTACAAGTGGCAACAGAGCACTTCATTTCCTTCTAGTGGATATCTAACAACTATTTGCATAGGCTTCACAACATTACCAGAAAGCAGAAAGAAAAGTTTTTATCAGAGCAGAAAACAGAACTGACAGAGAAATACTAAAATATACATAGTTTATGAAGACTTTCTTGCACAGTACCCTTCAGTTCAGACTTTTAAGTCAATTCTTTATAACTGTCTATGTTTCAGTCACTTCCACAAGTTAAGGTATTTGAGAACATTTTAAATAAAATGTTTACCCTTAAACACACACTTGCAATAGAAGCTACTACATATCAGAAGTCTCTATACAGTCACTGTGCAGACATTTCCTATTCAAATAAATGTTGGGCTTTATTTTGGTTTGTTTTTTTTTTTTTTAGTTGCTGACATGTAATGATACAGTTTGAGTAAAAAAATCCATTTCCATTTTATTTGTATGTTTTTACATGACCAATCTAAATTTTTCAACTTATATAGAGGAATTTACCCTGCAATAATTTCAGTTAGTAAGCATTTAATGTTTTCAGTTTTCTTCACTCCTGCATACCAGAAAAAATATCTTGAAAAAATTAAACTTTCATGCTATCTGGTAGTGTTTATGTATTTGGTGTTATTTTTTCCTCCTGTACTTTAAAACACAAAATAGAATTAAAGAGGCTCATCTACTAATGCTTATTGGTTGGTTTTAGGTTTTTTTTTTGTGTGTGTGCTGCTTTAAGAATAGGTGTAAACAACATATGAAGTTCAGCTTTGAAGATGTTGGACCCCTTTTTTCATGACTTTAAAGGTGCACACATTGGGTCATATTTTCTCCTTAGCATGCACTGATGCAAGTTAAAAAAAAAATGTTCTATATAATAGAGCAATAGTGAAGCAATTTTTGTATTCCTCAGGTCAAGGAACAGAAAATTATGGAAATATTTTGTAAAATTATTATGAAGTATTACTAGCTAACTCTTAAAAAAAAAAAATCAGTATTAACTTGCATTGTAAGGACTCCAGTGATCTCTTACTGCATGAAATATCTGCCACATTGGCACTGAAGAATCATGGCAAATTCAAAACAAATACTACATGGCTATGACGCAGATGGAAAATTGAAGGCCTATGTCAAAAATTCATCAAATAAAGCATCTAAGTAAATTGATAAATTTTTAATGAATATGTTAATTTTTATGCAGAAGCAACGTTGAACATATTTATCCATGATTTCTTCCTTTATCCTATTGCTAATTCCGAAAACTAGAAAACAGCCTGTGTTTTGATTCTGAGTCAAGAGTTCACTTCTTCAGGTCTTACCTTCTACTTTTATCTGCCAAAATGCATTTCTTCAATCTATCTACTCAGAAATACAAAACAACAGGAAAAAGAAATTTCATACAAACTTACTTTCTAAGGTTTCTTTTTCTTTTTCTTTTCTTTTTTTTTTTTTCTTTCAATTGTACCCCATTATCTCCATAATCTTTTATTTAAAAAAGTTTTCAGGAAAAATAAAAAATAAGGGCTGGTTTAATTTGGCCTAAAGAATTCCTCATGGGGACATTACTGTGAGGAGAAAAATTATTTTGCCCATGAATGATCACAGATCAGCCAAACCTGAAAAGCACTCAGTGATTTTTCAGCTATGGCAGTAAGAGAGCAAGTATTTTCACTCTAAGTGGGAGGTAATGTCCATACTCGGCATAACTGTCATTTGGAATTATATAATACATTTCTGAAAGCTAACTCTCTAAAGCTGATTGATTGGAAAGCTTTTAGTCTGAAAGAAGGAGACAGGCAGCTTTCACCAGAGAATAAAGCAGGAAAATTAGCTTTTTAGGAGGAGAAATAGTCACTTAGAGAAGACAAACAAAACAAATTAATAAATTTGTTTCTTTATGTGGGAACCAGCTGAACCAGGCTGTAGTTCTTGGTGAAAAATAACCACAGCTCTCATCCTCTCACTTTCCTTTAAAGTGGGCTACACACAAATGCATACTAGATGTCTAGTTAACATTAGAAGCAGTTCAGTGTGGCGAGTTTTCCTCTGGACAGTTATGCCAAGACTCTGTAGGTCCTATGGGTAGCACATGAAGCGTTGTTTTTTTCCTTTGTATGCAGCGATTTCACCCAGTAGGCTCTTCATATATAACAAACGAAAATATGCTTTTACAATTTTAGTAATTCCTAGACTGATCTTCAAATAAATCTCAAGCAAAATAAATAAGGTCACAGTAGATTTTATGTAGTGTGCACAGTTTGAATGTGACTCCAACAAGTAACATTTCACATTTAATAAGAATAGGCTAATACAAGGTCTTCATGATTCTGCTGAGCTCTGCAGACTATTTAGAAGAATGTTTCACTGAGCATCAGGTTTACCTAGTTTATCTTCTCTTTTATTGATTATTTTTTCTTTTCCTCCTGCATCAGATGCTCTTTCTGCTGCCGTTGTAGATTTCCTTTTAAACATAAAATGCATGAAGTAATATCTTGCTTCTAGGGAAAAAAAAAGATGGCCTCCTTGGAGGAGGTTAAACACTTCTATGTTATTCTTTCAGGGTGTAAAATTTTCAGGAAAAATACAGGCATTTTTTTTAGTCCTGTAAAACATACAGGATAGGCCTATTAGAAAGTCAGGGGGCTTTTCAAGTGCATTGGAGAAGGTGGTAAGACAGAAAACATTTTAACAGAAAGGCATATATTCCTGTTAGAGTAACAGGCTTATTATACAAAATTTCCTGTGATTTCTTAGATTAATATCCTGTAGTCCATAGAATTTACTACTCTTATCCACATTGTTTTATCACAGAATCCACTTTTTTTTTTGCTATAATTGACGTTAATTACCCTCGCCAAGCTATTTAGTTTCTCTAGCGTGCCTTACCCCTTTTTAAGCTGTTGCTCACCAGAAGTTCAGCAAAAATCACTAATATCATATGATAATTTTTAATGTGATAATTTTTTATATTTTTTTGTCTTCCAGCAATCAGTGACCCAGAACCTCTATAGAGCAAAAAAAGAGTAGGAAATATTGGACTTCTAAATACTTTCATTTGCATTTACTTTTTGTTATTTTTCAGAGTGTTTATGTACAGAAATGAATAATCAATGCTACTTTCTTGCCTTATAAATATCTGTGAAAGTAATTCCACCAAAGGATTACAGTAGCCTTATAAACACAGATATAACCATGAGAACACCAAATAAATATAGTCAAAAAATGCACCAAATGCAACTATCCTAAAATAACAAGAGCCCTTCAGAATTTTATGTTTTTTTCTTATAAATTAGGGTGCTATTAGATGCTGTACTTCTTTCTAAAAGAGTGAAAAAAAATCTACGCTCACATGGCATTTAAATAGACTTTGTAGGATCTGAAGCCATGACATAATTATCAACATTTCTTTGTATATGCACAACTCTAGAGAAGTGTATATAGCTAAAATTCAACAATTGCTGGTAAACAATAGATGCCATTCTAATGTAAAGTATGAATTTGATTTCAGGATGAGGGGTTTTGTTTTTTTTTTATGTAAAAGTAGGATGTGTCAAATTTCCACGTTAAAAACAACCAAAGTTCTTTCTGTCAAATAAAAACCTGATGTCACTTAAGTTGACTTAATGAATCCTTTTCATCTGAATGCAACTAAGAATATCCAAATGCTACCTACTAAGCAATCTACTGATGACTACCTGCATATTCCAAAATTAGTTTGATGGGCAAATGACTTAGTTCCTCAGAAATATTTTTCTATGAAGATTTTTTTAATTTGTTTTCCTCTGTATATGGGAATATTAAAATGGTTTTGTAACATCAGTCTTAGACTTAAATGTAGGAATTTTATAAAAAAGATTAATATTTCATATTATTTATAACACCACATGCAACAGGCATAGAGAATTTGGCAACTGAAAGGACTAACTTTGAGAAACAGCACAATTTCTTGTGATAAATCATTTACAAAGTGCTGTATTTTCAAGGTAGCAAGCATTAGTCAAACAAAAAAACCCATATACATGTCAGTTAGTAATTAAATAGATTGTACATATTACCTTGTTAATCAAATAGATTGTACATATTACCTTGCTCACTTCCAGCATCCCAAAAAGCCTTATAGTAATTTGGACATTAGACTTTTTGTTTTAAACTACAGCCTACTTTTTATAAAAGCACAGTCTTCCAAAAAAAAAGCACATCATCAAATGACCAGCATTATTCCCTATTAAGTCATATGAATATCACTGATATTAATTATTGTTAACAATCACTAGAATTAAAAGTTATTTTCTATAGATTTAGTACTGGACACTATTTTCTACCTTTTTGTCTATGAAGACAATAATACTTTCTGCTGTCCCTACTTGATGTATTTCGGATTATGAATTTAACTTATCAATGTCATAATTTACTGTCATTTCAGCAATAATATCACTTTAACCACATGCATGTCTGTTAGGTAGATGACCATTATCACTGTACTTAAGGTGAAAATACAGACTCTGTTTTTACAATCCTTGTACAGACAGGGGTGTATGCATCCTATCAAAAGTCAAAGAGAAATCTCACTGATCATATTTGACAGCTGTGCTTTTTTTTTTTTTTTTTGTAAAACCAGTACACACTTCCTCACTGAAGCCAGTGGTAAAATTACAGTGGAATTCAGTAAAGAAGGATTCCCATTCACTTCTAAACTGCATCTACGAGCACAGTGAGGAAACACACAACAAAGAAATAATAATTAACTGCATGCATAATCACAAGTGAGTATAATTGAACAAACAACTTCAGCCTTTTGTTAGGAGTCTTGCTGTGTTAGGAGATTTGCCAGTGAGACTGAAATACAATTGATATCTTTAATTTTTGACTTTTTATTAAAGTTTTTATTTAGAACAACAGTTCCTTTGTTGTTTTCCCTAGTGTGTCCTTCACTCCAATTAAAAACTACTAGTTCACTGTATAATATAAAAAAAAATTGCTACAATACTGTATAATATCCCAAATGTATAGGGCAGAAGGGGATTTGTCATTACATCGTATGCTAATTGCCTCCATTCTATATGAATCGACCCCTATCAAAAACATGTTAACAAGTACAGGATTGAGACTGTAAGATACTAATATATTTTTTTAAAATGGGCTAACCATTAATTATGCTGTACAGGATATTACAAAGGCAGTTTGATATTACAAAGGCAGTAAGAAATACTCTACATCAACATAACACTGATTCTCTTTCACAGTACTGCTTTTGTAGGCCAAAATATCAAAAATGCTAAACATTTAGCAGCTCCCAATGAAAACTGGAACAATAACATCAAAGTCCTTTTTTTTTTTTTTAATCAAAATCCCACATAAAGAAATAAAAATTCCATAAGCAGATGAATTTGTGGTACCAAACCACAAATGGATGCTTCCCTGGAGTGACATGCTACTAGAAAGGTCAGTTTTACAAGTATGAAGATATGCTACTAATTTATTTTCATGCATACTTAATAGGTTCTATTTTGTGTCTGAACTGTTGCTGAAGAAAGGTATTGATCGTAAAAAAGGTGCTCCAGTTGTTCAATCTAACTCCAAGAAGCAATCTGGGACAACTCTTGCGTATCCGACACACTTGAGCTATGTGAAGTCTAGAGCCTTGACACTGAAGGTGGGAATGGTTATAAAAAAAGCATCATTATTTCCCAAATGCATCTACCTTAGGTGCTGTCCCCTGACACCAGTAATGAATAAAGAGAGCTATTAACTTCCGTGATTCTCTCAATGCAAAGCCAATTCTTTGACTCCCCAACAGTGGGCATCAAAAGGTATTAAGTTGTTCAAGTTACTCATATTTATTGATCTTCTGTCTAAAGAACAACAACAGATGAATTATTCCTGCTGTTCTGGGGACTGAGTGTTTTTATTTAAGCACTGTTCCCATGAAGCATGCGCTATACATGGTTTAATTTTAAAAGCTTCATGAGGTTTACACTGTCCTCGTGTACTATTTCGCAAACAGATCTGTTTTCAATCGTTGTTACAACAGCATGTCATTGGTCATCCTCTTCAGCAGTATCTATGCACTCATAAGTGATAGGTTGTTTAGAAGCAAGAAAACCCTCATTGTCTAGCCATTTAAGACAGCCAAAAAAACTGGTTAATACAAGAGAAATATAATTGCTGAACAGCAGACAAGCTGTTGACCTGCATTTTAAAATCCTTGGAGCATCAGCACTGCAGTACTATCAATCAGTTTGTGTACTGGGTTTGCCTGGCAAGGGTTTGGTAGTGGGGGAAGCTTACAGTGGTGGCTTCTGTGAGAAGCTGCCAGAAGCTTCCCCATGACTGACATAGCCAATACCAGCTGGCTCCATAACAGACCTGCTATTGGCAAAGGCTGAGCCCGTCAGTGACAGTGGGTAACCTAGTTAAGAAGGGGAAAGAAAACAACTGCTGTGCAACGGCAGCCAGAGGTAAAAGTGCGATTCTGTGAGAGAAACAGCCGTGCAGACACCAAGGTCTGGTGCAGATTGTGAAGATCTGCAGCTCATGGCAAGGACTCACATTGGAGAAATTCATGGAGGACTGTCTCCTGTGGGATGGACCGCAGGCTGGAGAAGGGGAAGTGTGTGAGGAATCCTCCCCTGAGGAGGAGGAAGCAGCAGAGACGTGTGATGAACTGACTACAACCCCCATTCCCTGTTCCCCTGCACTGCTGGAGGGGAGGAGGCAGAGAAAACCCAGGAGGAAAGTTATGCCTGGGAAGAAGGGAGGTGTGGGGAGAAAGATGTTTCAAAATTTAGTGTTTATTTTCTCATTATCCTCTTCTGATTTGATTGGTAATAAATTAATTTTTCCCCACCCTGAGTCTGTCTTGCCTTTGATGTTAATTGGTGAGTGATCTCTCCCTGTTCTTATCTTGATCCATGAGCCTTTTGTAATGTTTTGTCTCCCCTGTCCAGCTGAGGAGTGATGGAATGGCTTTGGTGGCCAGATCAACCCAGCATAGTTTGTTAAACTCCCACCTTTGAGTAGCACAATCATGTTCCCCACAGCAGTTTTGAAATCACATCTGTAGCCACTTACTTTTGTGGTTTCACAAACTCTACTCTTTTTTTTTTTACTCTTTGTTTAGTTTTCCAAAGAAGGTGACATGAAAGAAGTTTTAATCTGGTTCTACTTTCTGATGATCTAATAGCAGATCCAAACTGTGCTTGGAGAAGTAACTTTAATCAGCAACTTCCTTGTCTGGCCTAGCAGGATACTGACAAAGTAAGAGGCAGTACTGTAACGTCAAGATAGTTAGCGGCAAACATGGAACAGGTGAGCTATGGTATTTTTCTAATAAAAAAAGATGATGTGTAGAAGAACAAATGAATGCTGAATTATACCCCTTTTAGTCAGACACACAATATTAACAGGATGCCCTAGAAGAAGCAGTACATCAGATTTTGCTCTGGTATGAAGCCCAAACATTGCATAAAACCTGCACATGTAAGCACAGCATCAAGCCACCTGCAGCTGCCTCCTGAAAAAGGAACAAAGGAGACAGGGCATCCCAAAGCTTGGTAAAGTCTGCAAACTATACTTTAATTAGATCTGGACAGGAGCCTACTATTTGCATAGTTCTGGTAAGAATTATTCTACTGTGTGCTCATACTAAGCCACGTTAAGAGCTACCCAACTGCTTGTGCACTACTGGTCATAAGCCAAATCCATTAAGTATGACTAAGACTGGCATGAGTGTTGAACTACAGTGCTTTTTATAATATACACCAAACATTAAGAAAGTTTGACTTGTCTATACCAACAACATTCCTCAAGGCAGAGAACAAAGACAAAACTTCCATCTGCTGCTTTAGATTCAATCATGAGAAGCTCTTTGTCATTCCTTACAGTGTTTTGTTAAGACCATGGTCGAGACATATTGAATAAGCAAAGCGAAGACTGTTGCAGTCTTGCTGCTTATGTCAAGTTTGATTCATTGGCACAGAAAACACTTCGATTGTAACTGCAGGAAGGCACCAACATCAAGCAAGCACAAGATTTTTTTTTTATTATTTTATTTTAAGCCCATTAATTCTCAACAAAACACAGGCCTCATTGTCAACAACAGCACAAAGATCAAGAATGTCTTGTTCACAGCAAGTCTGTGGCATATTTCATTCTATTCATATAGTTTTCTCATGGTTGATGATGACTAAAATTTTGGCATATATATTCACATGCACAGATAGGGAGATATCGGTATCTCTCTTAATCATGTCTAAAATGTGCTTACTACTCTTTAGAACTTTAATTTAGTGGTATGTCAATAAAAAAAGGAAGCAAGGTAGGATTAAAAATCCAAGAAATCAAAATAACTTTTTCTTCTTCACCACTCCTCCCTCCTGGCAACTTGCTGCCTCCCAAGGCCCCTAGGACCTTTTCTCCAGAGGTCTTCCTGGCTGATTTGCCTAGGTCTGTCCCACTGCAGGGAGGCCCCATCCTGTTTTCCATCTCTGAGGCCAGACTTTGCCTTAGACCTTGGGAAGCCCTGTGGGATTCCCATCAGCTCATTTTTTAGGTCCCTCTCAACAACAACGCTGCCCTTGAGCTCACTCTTCTCCCCTCAAACTGGTGCCATCCACAAACAGGGAGTGTCTTCTGTCCCATCGTCTAGGCTGCCAATGAGGACAGTAAACTGTAATGAAACAGACACCACCGGTTACTGTCTGCCGCTTGTACTTTGCACTACTAATCACAGCCCTCTGAACCCCTGCTCCTTTCTCACCCACCCTCTCATTCAGCTATCCAAACCAGATCTCACCAATCTCATGATAAGGAAACTCTGGGATACTGTGGCAAAGATCTTGCTAAAGTCAGGGTACATCCAGATGCTTCCAGGGTCTAGGGGGGAGGCTGACCTGCCTGTATATCACGCCTTTCTTTCAGGTGTAAGAAATGAAGTCCTAATCTTTGTAAGATGATAGACCGCAAGACACCAGCCAGCTGCCTTTGGTGCATTCTGTGTGGTCTCATGGACTACAAACTCAGGGACTTGGTGCCTTGAGGGCAGATCTTACCAGTGAAAACTGAAGCAAAAGTGCATCATCACCATCCCCATGTCTTTGGACAATAGCTACCCTGCCTCATGTAGCAATGGGCCCACATTTTCATTTGCTTTTCCTTTTACAGAGAAGCCCATGTCTACCTACTGTATGTCTTTTATGTGTCTGAGCTCAGAAGCTCCATATTCATCCCAGCTAGCTTTTTCTGCCACACTTGCCTGACTTTTCACACACTGTGATCAACCACTCTATCCTTGCCTTTGTCCTCCAGGGGCAAGCAGGTCCCTGAATAGGCCCAAATCCATGAGCATAAATCTGTACATGTTCGTCACCACAGAACCAGGAGCAAAACATTAATTTGGATAAAGCTGTTTACTTTAAAGTGTCAATTATTAACACTCAGACTTTGTTCAGTTATTTAGTTTACTTAGCAATCAAGCACAGCAAAATGTAATAGCTGAGGTCTTTCCAAGCCCAGCATCTTTGATGATGCTTATGATTCACATGAGAGCTTACATACTCCTAAGCATTTTGATTTTAGACCATTTATTCAGCTCTTACTTTCAGTGCAAGCAGAATTAAACTGTATTTAAGGGTCTCCAGAGGTGTACAACAGACAAATGGAGAGCGACCACAAGAGTTCATTTACCCCACTTCTGCATCCCTTTCCAATCACAGACTTCAGGGAATCAACAAAAGATGCTGGCAGCTTCAGCATGTTTACTTGCCATGGTAGAAGGGCTCAGCTGTAAACTCAAGACATGAAAACAGGTTAGGGCTCTCTCTCAGATCTCCTACTGTAAGGGGGGAACTCCTAAAATTTCTGTTACTGTTAGCACTACGCTGTCAATTTCCCTTGCAATAAATCTACATTAAATAACCATAAATTCTACCTATAAACAGATATTTCAAATGTTGCTCTTAATATACCACAGCCTACTGAAGTCAAGCTATATAATCCATAATTCTTCATTTCATAGCCTCATTGGAACAATTCTACAAGATTATTTAGGCACTGAACTTTTTATCATCTGTAACAAGAATTAGTCACTTTGAGTACCTTTGAAATAAACAAGTCTTAAGCATGCAGGAGAGTGTCTGAATCCTGTACTTCAGCTATGTAAAGTAAAGCTTATGTGTGTGCATTTATAAAGATTTTAGGCCCGTACTAACCCATCACAAAGAGTTTGGGAAGTTGTAGGTAAGAACTCTTCTAATATTCCTACAATCTCATTGTAAGCTATTCTTCAGACAAGGTGTGCAGAAATAAGTCAGTGTGAAGGATAACTCTTAAAAGAGAGTAGAAGTAACAAAAAAGGTACTTTTAAATGCAAAGAAAAAAAGTACCAATTTATCCTTGACCAAACTGATATTTCCTCAAGAAAAACTACAAGCAACCCCTGTCTCTTCTGTCTTGCTAATATTCTTTAAGATTCTTCTCCTTTGCTGCATGGAAGGTTTGCTGTAAGTGACGCAAGCCACAGAAGAAGGTGAAGCTGGAAGGGACTAACAAGTTGGGTTTTTTAATGAGAATATTTTTTTTTTCTTTAAACAAAGATGGCACAAACCAAGGAGCATCACTAAATTAATGGACCATAAGTGACTTCCTGGATTGAAGAAGGTTGATTGAATAATCAAATTTTAAAGTCCTAATAGAAATAATGAACCTTATTCAGTCTAACCTTGCAAAAAGAAAAAAAACCAAAACTACTTAAGTTTTTATTGGAGTGTTTTTTTACATCAAATGCCTAATGAGATGGCAAGCATGCATGAATAATTGTTTTTACTTACTGTTCCTATTAAAGACGAGCTATAATTCTTTCAGTCAGAAATAAAAATTCTTCCCTGATCATTACCATTAAATTGGCTTTTTTATTCAAATAAAGCAGCACATTTAAATTGAGCTTTAAATAGGAAGAAAAAATAGCTGTCTCTAATAAAACAAATGTTTTCCCCCTCTTCACTTTATAATGCTTTCAGTTATTTTGTAACTGTATAATGGGTATGGTAGAAAAATTTTCGTCTTAGAGCACAGGAAAAAAACCCCACAAACCCACCACCACTCTTGGAAGTGTTACTGAATTCTTTTCAAGCATCAGCCGGAAAACAGTTTCAATTTTTCTGTGAAGTTCAGAAGTCTCAGTACACTTTTTAATATTTTTTCAGGTGAAAAAGTTGCACTAATATTGAACAAGCTGGTTCTAAATCTCAGTATAGGGTAAACATTAGTGGAGAAGTGTATGAATTTCGACATTAAGTGACAAAAGTATCTTATTCTGTTGAGCTTGGTGCCTTTAAAGTTGCACTTATACCATCATAGGGATGGGAGTCTCTTTTTTCTGCTATATTTATCCTGCAACTTGTACACAAAAGGCTCAAAAAATCTTACCATGTGTGGTGATTTTAATATGTAGTGTTCTGCTGAGAAAAAAAGGATGTAATCTTCCAGTCTTTCAATCTTTAAAGACAGCTTGTACTAAAGGTAGAGAAAGACGTTTTAACAAGGCCTACAGTGACAGGACAATGGGTGATGGCTTTAAACAGATAGAGGGTAGATTTAGACTGGATATAAGGAAGCCATTTTTTCACAATGAAGATGGCGAGACTGGGGCAGATTACCCAGAGATGTTGTGGATGCCCTATCATTGGTCTGAGGTCAGTCTGAATGGGGCTTCAAGCAACCTGATCTAGCACAAGGTATCCCTGCAAACAGCACGGGCATTGGAAATAGGTGATCTTTGAGGTCCCTTCCAACCCAAAGCTTTCTATGATTCTACAATTAACTTTTTTCATGTGTATAAATGATTCTCCACTTATTCTTGGTTCTTCTTTGAGGATACAACTTAGAGTTATGGTGGACACTTTCATCTGCTTTGACCTAAGAAGTTTGTTCTTTCTTTCTTTCTTACCCTGAACAAAAAGCATGCTAAATTTTTTTCTGCAGTATTTTTTCATTATACAAATGTTTGAGTGTTGCTTTTTTTTTTTTTTTTTTTTTTTTTCTGTCAGTAAAGCTATAATCCTGAAACCAGAGATCTACCTACCACTTTGGTAGAAAATGGAACTACATTTCTCCCATTTTGTGGTCATACATATTAAAATTGACCACTTCAGTGAAATTCTAGAATAAAGAGCACAGTGTCAACCTGTCTTCAGGCAGAAGAGCTTGCAGAGCCCTCCAGGTATTCTGCATCTGTCAGGGCTTTCTACAGAAAAAGCCAGCTGAGATGAAACTCGCCTGTAACCTTTGATGTCCTGTAAAACCCTGAAAGCTTTAAAATAATTATTGCCAAGCCCCTCTATGGTTACTGCTCCTGGAAAATATTCCAGTTCAGATTGGTTGTTGCATTGCCCTAACTCTACTAAAAATTATCTTAATGTGACATAATCTCCCTACTTATGGATTTGACTCTATACAAGAAATGTACACCTTTTTCTGTGCTTTCTCTCACAACTTAAGAACTGCGATAAATACATCCAAAGCCTCCTTAAAATTCTCTTTTGTTGTGCTGCTTGCACAAAACACTAGCATCAATTAGGTACTGCTGAGATCACTGTCTAGAGAATTGATCAGTACTGCCTCACTATCTTGTATTCCCCCAGCATGTCTGTTTCCAACTGTTGTGTTACCTTAAACATACATTGTAAACACCACAGGAAACAGTTCTTATTCTTTTCTCATGTACTACCTGGTATAACAGAGTCCGGGACCATGACCAAGGTATGATGATAGTACAAATACCACGTATTACATAAAGAAGGTATAAAAAAATAGCACAAAGTAAAATAATTTCTGAAGCAATTATTTTTGTCTTATAAATAAAGCCTCCAAACTATATAGAATCATAGAATCATAGAATAGTTAAGGTTGGAAAGGACCTTAAGGTCATCTAGTTCCAACCCCCCTGCCATGGGCAGGGTAGATTCTGATTCTTTTGTATCACCCCGAAAATGTCTTCTCCCTTCTGCCCAACACCACATTTTGTTAGAATTAGCATCTAACAGTTATTACTGTGTATTTATATGTACACAAAATTAGTTTTCCCAAAGCAAGTTTATCTGAAATTCCAATTACAGTGGAAGAATAAAACTAGAATGGCAGCTATCTGGCAGTGGAAATGATCACTGAAAGATTTTATGCTTCCCCTCGTCCAGGATGACCACATCTTGGGCCTGTCAGACCACTCTGAAAATACCCCTGAACAGTACTAATGTAGCCATGAGGAATTCTTAGAAAAAACAATCACCACCAGAAATCAGATCCCCAAGCCATCATACTGATACCAACCATGCTATAGGTAACTTAAGTCATATGTCATTAGCATGAGTGGTACCAACACAAGAACCACATGATGTCATCAAATACACAGCTGTGATGCGATTGAGATCTTTAGTAAACCCACATCATCTTTACTATTTGAAAATACCCAGGTTTATCCTCAAAAAAAAAAAAAAAAAAAAAAGGTTAGCCTCTAGTAAACAGATTTTGGGGGCTGGAAACCTTCATCCTTTGAAGGATAACAGACATAAAATTATGTTAAAGAAAACGGTTAATTATCCCAAGATTAGTACAGCATAAGGCACTGGTTGAACAAATAGATTATGGGCACAACCAAAAGTATGGAGTCACCTGGATTTTTTTCATTAACTTCATGAGCATTGTATAGAGGTGCTCACAAAGACAAAATTTACAAACCACTGGACCTTATTGGTGAAAGTGACTTGCTTTAAAAATTTAAGAAGGTCTTTATTTTCACATTAAGGGAATTTAACGGGCCAGTACTGAAAATCAGTCAAGACCATGTTACTAAATAAATTAAAGGATCTGGAGCTGCTGTAAGACTAGAGCTTGTGTGTGTATTGTGTACTGAGCAACAGGCAAGGAAGTTGTAGGAAGATGCCACTGCTTCTGCCATAACTGCTTCTGAGACCTTCTTCCTCTTTCCCATAGCAGAAGAGAAACCAAAATAAAAATTCTGGAATTAAAAGGTAGTAATGTATAAGAGTATTTTTACCAGCACTCCTTATTTTTGAGTGCTTATATCTCTTTAACATGTGCAGTAAAATCATCTTAAGAAGTTGGCTGTCTTCATTTTAATATGCAGCATAGATAAAGATATGCTGCTCCTATAGCTCATTAAAAAATATCTTCTAGGAATATATATTTTTTTTCCAGAGGAAGAGCAGTCTGTGGAGATTAAAATCAATCTCACCAGAGAGTTTTGTTAGTGAAGTACAAAAATAAATCAGATTTCTGCAGCAGGATAAGAGCTGTGAGCTACAACACAGAATATTTTTTTCAAACCATTTTTCCACCCCATCTTTATTCTCATTGACTTACCAACCACATGAAAGCTTACATAATGAATATAGATCATATCCAGGAGGAATTTCTCTCTTTCCTAAAGGCTGGGAGCAGACACATACATGTTGTTTTATTCTTCAAACAATGTGATGAATATTTTATAAGCTATGAAGCTCAGCAACTTCCATGAAAGAGACACCAAAGGAAGGCTGAGACTCTGCCCTCCCCTTTCCTCTCCCCTGGTTCACTTCCCACTCTTCAAAATTAACTTTTATACATGTGAGAAGTAGAACAGGCTGTGGCCATACATAACCCCAGGAAACCTGTGACTTGTATGGCAATAACTCATACTGTCTTGAGCTACTTGAAAGAGCAGAGGGAAAAGGTTTTTAACAGCACTCTGATGTGCTCCTAATTTGTTTTGACTATGGGAAGCATAGGGAGGTGATGGCTAATGTTGTCCCAGGACAGAAATGATTAATGCCAGAGAACTGACAACCTGGGCAGGTAAGGTTTCATATCACTGTTGACAAAGCTCATACATTACATTACACAACAGACTGCAACAATTACTCGCCTGGAGTTCCTTGAAGTACTTTTTTTTTAATCTCAGTGTTCAGACTAATACGTTTTTTATTCCCAGCCTAGCTTTGACTCACAGGAAAGTACTGAAGTTCGTAAAACATAGATATTTCAGACCTGATTCTTCACTACTAAGCAACTCATGCATTATTTATGCCTGTACAAAGCAGATGTAAGAGAACAAGACTGAACTGATTGCATTTTATACCTGCTTTTATCTGGGTATAAAGGACTGCATAAATAGCAAAATGTGAAGCTTCAGGCCCATTTTCTTAAATGACTAGCGGAAGGATCTCTTTCTGTGAAACTCAGCCTGTGCTGTCAGGGTGGAAGTCTAATCATCACTGCACTGTGAGGTGACAAGTCCGTTTTTCAACCACGGCTGGTGGAAATTTTGTGTTAGTAGAAGCTAGAATCAAGATAAGAGAAGTATCAAATGCATTTCCTTTCAGTCCTGACAAGGAAACCAGTGACTTTCCAAGTGTAAAATATGGTTCCCAGCTCAATCTTTTAGTGTACAGATACTGTGTTGCTATTGAGCTCAGCTAAATCAGTGCTGAGGTCATGGCAGGAGTCTTTCAACCTGGGAGTTGGAAATGGCTATATGAGTGGAAATCAGGGATGTTAATTATGATTCTCAGGTTCAAAGTCCTAGGCACTTTCAGTCCCAGAGCACCGTTAATAATAAAGGATCCAACAGGCCAGAAAAGAGACAGGATGGAAAGCTTAACTGAGCATGACCTAGGCCAGCATTACAAAGCACACTGCCATTTTTGCTCAGGTCACTGCCAAGACTCAACATGCATTCCTGAGATCCCGGTGACATAGTAAAGATAGTCACTTTAGACATCCCTATCACTTCTCCTAGTCTTTCTCGTTTCATGATTATTAAGAAAGATATTCTTTAGAGGTTCCTTAATCTAAAGCAGTATGAGCTTCCTGAGCTAGACCTCAGTTCTATTCCAGAGTTCACAAAAATGCAGTTCAGGTTGCAAGCAAAAAGAACTTTCAAAAGAGAAGGCTTGAGAAAGGAAAATGAGCTTTTCTTATTCCTATCTCCAGTTGCATTGTGCTACTGTATCAGATACTTCTGAACACTCTACTGATGAAATCAATAGGAATCTTTTTCATTCTTCTAAAAAGGACCAAAACATGAATGCATACTCTTTCTTTTTCTAACTCTTCAGCCTCAAAAAATACAGCGGCACTTAAAGCTGCTTGCACTTCTTAGAAGTTTTGGTTAAAGAAAAGCCATCCAGTCTTCAATTTCCATGCATCTGTCAGAGAATAAAGTAGAGAGGAGGCAAGAGAAAGAAAGGACTAGACAAAGAGAAACTGGAGTCACGATGAATACTCTTTAATCTGATTTCTGCCTCCTCATCCATGCCTGTCAATCAGAAATCATTCAGCACTTTGCAACATTAAGGAGAAATTTCATTTCTATGTTCATATCAAAAGATATAAAAAATCCATCTGGGATAAGGCAGTACATGTTTCTAAAACATTTATATAGCTTATTTTTTTCAATCAGAAGTGTTTTTCATGTTCCAAATGCTGTATTCTGACATATCTGCTTGGCTGCAAAAGTTCAGTTTCAGTCAGTAGAGCTATTAGTCAAGAAGTTTATGCCTATTTATATTCCAATAAAGTCTAAGTTTAGTTTCTTGTTTTCATCCAGCTGCCTTTTTTTTTTAAACAGTAACTCATGCCTAAAGGCAAAGAAAATCTGAAATTCAAAACAATAAATAACAAAAGGAGAAGGTATCTCTGTGGAGTGAAGAAAAGGCAAAGAAATATATAGAAGTAGAATATTTTGACCTAATAAAATGCATTAAAATAAACCAAGTAAACCTGTAATTTATTTTTAGAAGCTAGTGGTGGGAGGTCTTCAAAAGATCCTGTTTCCTATACCCTGAAAGTATCCTCCTAAGTCAGCCCAGTGGTACATTCACATCCAGCATTCTCTCTCTGGAAGTGGCTATATGAAGAAAAAACAAGGAAGGACACAACCTGCAGCTGTGTTCTGCAAGCATCCATAACCAGTGAATTAGTACCTCTCTGCCCGTGCCATCATACCTATTTAAACATTTGCTGAGACAAAAGTAGTTTAATTATTTCAAATAACATTTCAGTAATTTTTGAAGTGCTGCAAACTGCAGACATTGGCTTGAAACTGCTTTCTTGGGGGCTGTTGTTTTCATCTTAGTTTGATGTCAATTGTTTTTTACTGCCATCTGTTTGGTGCATTATAAAAACAAAAAAAAAAGTAGTTAGAAGAACATGGTCTTATGTCTTATACGATGTTTATATTAATTTAACAAACCAGATAAAGTTAATATGATCTAGTTTCTCACAGGAGTTCCTACATGCTATTCTACTCTAACTTCTGTTTCGCACAAGACAATTCTAAAATAATGTTAGGCTCAAATATATACACACATATAAAATCAGCCACAGGTGTTCTGAGGGTTTATTAACTTGGATTTCTCTTTCTCTGTTACACAAGAAATTAAAATATAATATTGACTGTAGTCAGGTTGTTTTATCTGAAATAATCTGAAGCTCAAATCCTGCTACCTTTATTTCCATAGGAAAGCATTTTCCCTCTCAATCCACTCTTTTACATTTCATAGGATCTCTTTTTGCAATAAAATATTAGTAAATGTAGCCAGAGTTATCAGCAACTCTACCTTTGCAAACAATGGAATTATGCTTAGAAAATCTTGATACCTGCATCATGCAAATGCGATAGAGGAACTGGAAATAAGAAGACAATATCATGGGCTGTATTCAAGAGAGTTTCTTGAAGAGGAATTTGCTGTGAGTTTTTCAAGCACCTTTCTGAGTAAAATGGAAAACTAAATGCAAAAGCAACATTCAGCAAACATTTCACTGTGAAAAAGAATACAACAAAAAAAAAAAAAAACAAACACATATAAATGCAATGGTCTTCCCCAAGGAGTAAATCCTCCTAAATACAATATCAAGCCAATATTGAGTTACTATCAAGCTAATATTGAGTTAATGGAAAGAGGTCTGATATTATTCCCTGTGCTTCTTGAATACCAGTCCCCAAAACAGCGGTAAGAAAATTGTAGTTATTTGTTGAGACATTTTCGTAAATATTAGCTCCCTCTTTGGGTGAGATTCAGACAGTGTAAAGCCACTGTGGTTCCTTTGGCCACATAGCACAGGGAAGCTGTGCAGAGGAGCAGGTGGCAGCAGGACGGACTAAACCTGGGCCTCACTGGTCACACTACTCTGTTGTACTAAACAGCTGCCGTAAGCACATGAGAAAATATAGACAGGCCATAGATCTTTTCAGAAGAGCAAATCTGAAGGTGTAGATGGCTTTATTGCCAGTTAATGACATAGGGAGCTCTTTACCTCCAGATAACAGCATGAAATTGCCTGAGGTCAGCAATGACTGCAAATTGTGACAATTAGATGGCTGCTTTGTGGCCTACAGGGAGTGAATTGGTGGCCTCGTTCCAGTTCTCTATCATAAAACAATTACAGCTAATGCTGATTGACATCTTTGATTGCAACCATGGCTGAAAGGCCAAGACTGAATATGCCTTGAAAATAAACTGCCTTTCAACCCAGAAAAGTCAATCCTCCAATCCAGAGGTGAGGCACACATCAGACTGAGAAAAATGCACCTCTTTTCACTCGCTCTACAGATAGAAAGTGTGTCTCTTCCACTAAATGCCAAAGCCTTCACTGCCTCTCTTAAAATGAAATAGAAAATGCAAGTCCTCTGGGAGGATTTAGACATGAGTTATTACATATCACTCTTTATTGATTGCATTCCAGAAGCATGCAAGATTTCAGACAGTGAGGTGCTGTTGCACTAAGTACTGTGCAGATGCCGTGCCCAACTATTACCTCTCCAAATTGCTTGTGTCAAAACAAACAGGACACATGTGGGAGGCAAGAAGCACCATTACCAGTGTTTGACAGACAGGGCATGAGGCTCAGTGAGACATTGTAATAAATCTAAGATCACACAGGTAATGTGTTGCGGAGAAAGGAGATGAAACAGAGTATTGGGTCATAGCTATAAAAGTGAGTTAAAGTCAAATAATTCTGGGTCACACAGATATTTCTTCACACATTTTGCTTGCAGCACCACAGAAGCGAAACTGTGCATGAGTGTCCATGTGTTCAATGCTGTTCTAGCACTAGAGCACAATCGAAATGAGGGAGTTTTTGAGACAAAATTTGGACGTGAGACAAAATTAAATTCCTTCCCATTGCTTGAAGTATCTGTAAGTATCTGTGACTGGCTAAATCTTATCCCAAACACACTCAGCTCAGAAGATTTTGCTTAAGTAGCTATTCTGGAATTTGATAAAAGATTTCACACACAGGAAGAAAGCACAAAACTCCCATTCCCCACTTTTTATTACATACCAGAAAGGTCAGTTTCCACTGGCTATACAAAATGCGAGTAGCAGCAGACACACATTTAAATTTCATGCTATTAAAAAATGAGAGAAAAAAGAGTTAGGAGCTAGAGTGATCCTACAGAGGCATGGTTAAAATATGCTTCTTCTGAAGCAGTGGAGATTGACAAAGAACAGTTGATGCCTGTAGAGGTGCATGATTATGTGTTGGCAGCTGTCCTTGACTGAAAATCCACAGATTCAGCCTTCTCACCCCCTTCTGACTCCAACTGTAGCACATGGACAGTAGAAATGCTTGTCTTTGACCCTGCAGCACAGCTTCAACTCCTAAGAAAAGACATGCAGCAGCAAAAATACACAACACTGCTTTTCCAGTGGACGACACTGAAGCACTTCAAGCAGTAGCCTTGGAAGAATCTGAGGTAAAGAAAAAAAGAGCAAAGAATCCTAAAGGAAAGCATGCTAATCTTCAGATGAAGCATAATGAGCATCATCAAGCTGGAACTTTGTTAATCCGTCTGCCTTTTCCTCTTAAGACAATATGAGAGACTGAATTGCCTCAAAGATTGCCAAGTGAAGAACTGAGATAAAGTTCCACTGTCCATTGTCTCCAGGATTGGTGTGAGGAACTGAGGTCCATTGTCTCAAGGAGTGCTGATACTGTGTTGTGGTGGAAACTGTCACTGAGACCACACAATCATCATGTTCCTCAGAAATGGCCTGACTACAGACAGGCACAGTTGAAGAGCTGGCTGCAAGATCAGCAAAACTGGATGCATGTGATCAACCAAGGGTGAATAGTTGCCATGGATACTGATGACAAGGACAGAGTTACTTCCCCATAACACCTAATAAAAGGGGACAAAGGTAATCACCAGTGTGGCCACCCACCACCAAAACTCTCAGCTACAGACCCTCAGGAAGCCTCTAGATCCATGGTGGTGACTATCTCCCTGCACAATCTATTCCAAATACTTGCTTAACGTCTATCCTCATTTCTGATCTGTCCTGTTGCACTAATAAGTATCTCTTTATAATAATATAGAAACATAGAATTGTTTGGGTTAAAAAGGACCTTAAGACCACCTAGTTCCAACTGCCCGCCATGGGCAGGGACACCCTAGACCATGTTGCCCAATGCTCTGTCCGACCTGGCCTTGAACACTGTCAGGCATGGAGCATTCACAACTCCCTTAGGCAACCCATTGCAGTGCCTCACCACCCTCACAGTAAATAACTTTTTCGTTATATCTAACCTGAACTTCCCCTGTTTAGGTTTGAACCCATTACCCCTTGTCCTATTGCTGCAGTCCTTGATGAATTGTTCCTCTCTGGCATCCGTGTAGGCCCCCCTCAGGTATTGGAAGGCTGCTATGAGGTCTTCACACAGCCTTCTCTTCCCCAGGTTGAACAGTCCCAACTTTCACAGCCTATCTTCATAGGGGAGGTACTCCAGTCCCCTGACCATCCTCGCGGTCCTCCTCTGGACTTGTTCCAACAGCTCCATGCCCTTCTTATGTTAAGGACACTAGAGCTGTACAAAATACTCCAAGTGAGGTATTACGAGAGCAGAACAGAGGGGCAGCAGGATCACCTCCTTCGACCTTGTCATGGGTTCAGCAGTAGCAATCATATGTTTTTCCTTCTTGGTAGCTGGTGCAGTGCTGTGTTTTTGACTTTGGGCCTGGGAACAGCACTGATAACACCAGTGTTTTCAGTTACTGCTTGGTAATATTTTGGTCTGACCAAGGACTTTCTGAGTCTCATGCTCTGCCAGGGAGGAGGGGAAGCCGGGAGGAAGCAGAGACAGGACACCTGACCCATACTGACCAAAGAGGTATTCCATACCACAGCACGTCATGCACAGGATGTAAAAACGGAGAGCAGAGACCTGGAAGGGTGGGGGTGCACTGCTTGGTCGGGCTGGGTATAGGTGGTGAGTGATTGTATTCTTTCCTTGTATTTGCCTTGTCATCACTATTATTGGTGGTAGCAGTAGTGGTCTGTGTTATACCTTAGTTACTAAACTCTTCTTATCTCAACCTGTGGGAGTTGCATTCTTTTGATTCTCCTCTTCATCTCCCTGGGACTGGGGGAAGAAAGAGGGGGGAGTGAGTGAATGATCTGCGTGACGGGCTTAAACCACGACAGACCTGCTGGTCATGCTCTTTTTGATGCAGCCCCGGATACGATTGGCTTTCTGGGCTGCGAGCACACACTGAAGCTGGCTCATGTTCAGTTCCTCATCAACCAACACCCCCAAGTCCTTCTCTGCAGGGCTCCTCTGAATTTCTTCTCCACCCAACCTGTAGCTGTGCCTGGGATTGCCCCAAGCCAGGTGTAGGACTTTGCACGTGGTCTGGTTGAACTTCATGAGGCTGGCACTGGCCCACCTCTTAAGTGTGTCAAGGTCCCTCTGGATCCTATCCCTTCCCTCCCGAGTATCAACCGAACCACATAGCTTAGTATCATCAGCAAACTTCCTGAGGGTGCACTCAGTCCCACTGCCCCTGTCACAGAAAAAGATGTTGAACAGGATTGGTCCCAACACCATCCCTTGAGGGAATACTTTTTAACAACCATCTTTTATAATAGACAAATTGATTGATTACAGTATTTGACCTCGTTTCTGTCTTAATTTCACTCTGGGGATTACAAACAAAATATTTCTGACACTAGGTTTCACCCAGTTAGGCCTTGACAACAGTCAAGTTGTCAACAAGTCAACAAGTCAACAAGTCAACAAGTGCATTTCACTGGCCTTACGTTTTGGGAAGTTAAAACCACTATATTCCTTTATCAGCTGTCTCACTGTACAAATGGGAAAAACTTACAAAATCATAAAATTGTTCAGGTTGGAAAAGACCTTAAAGATCCGGCAGGGGGGTTGGAACAAGATGAACTTTAAGGTCCCTTCCAAACCAAATCATTCTGTGATTCTGTGATAATTGAGTCAAACCCTTAACCTAGCACTGCCACGTCCACCACAAAACCATGTACCTAAGCACCACATCTACAAGCCATTGAAATACCTCCAGGGACAGCAACTCCACCACTTCGCTGGGCAGTCTGCTCCAATGCTCAACAACCATTTTGGTGAAGAAATTGTTCCTTATATCCAATCCGAACCTCTCATGATGCAACTTGATGCCGTTTCCTCTTGCCCTATCTCTTGTTACTTAGAAGAGACTGATGCTGGATTGTTCTTCAGAAGACACTCCTTATTGAATAACTTAAGTGCTACAACTGTCTCTTCCTAGGCTATATTCATAGAATCATAGAATCATAGAAGAGTTAGGGTTGGAAAGGACCTGAAGATCATCTAGTTCCAACCCCCCTGCCATGGGCAGGGACACCTCCCACTAATTATACACCATTTATGCGGCTCAACTTAAGATGTGACCATTTATCAGCTGACATGCAAAAATTGGGTGATGTTCTTAGCCCATTTCAGGTGCAAAGTATAATAGGTCAACTTTACTTCATAATTTATATATGACCTCAGAAAAGATATTGCTATATGGTAAATACAAAATGAATGAAGAGGGGCCTAGAAATCTTGCCAGGTTAATAGGATGACATGTTACCAGTGCTATCTCTTCTTGGTATTATTATGATGAAAGAATTAAAACATTCCTACCCCTTTCTGACTATGGCTCCTGTTGCTACTGCCTCTAGTGTTTTAACAGAGGATCAAGTGCAAGACCCCTTTTCCGTGATTCTTCCTACAATTTATGTTCTTGCTGGTGGGACCTTTGATAGTTCTAATTATTGACAGCCGATAACAAAGAGAGAAATAGGAAATCCCGTTAATTAGTACACAAATCCAAACAGAACAACTGTATTAGTGCATCCTGTGAACTCCAAAAAGCAGAGAGAAAACATTTAAATTACAATTTTAAAGTGTCATTCTACTGAAATCACTAACATGAGAGCCAAGAGTCTGTTTAAAATATGGCATAGAAGCAGGAGAATTTCAGGCTTGACGTGAAAAAATATGACTACTTTCATATAATAATAATAAGAAATAAAAAGAGAGAGAGGAATAAAGCCCAAGAAAGACAAGTGATGCACACTAGTTTTTCACCACCTGCTGACTGATGCCCAGCCTGTCCCTGAGCAGTCATTGTCCCCTCCCAGCCAAATCTCCCCAGTTTGTATACTGGGCATGATGTGCTGTGGTATGGAATACCCATTTGGCTAGTTTGGGTCAGGTGTCCTATCTCTGCTTCCTCCTGGCTTTTTGTGCCCCTCCTCGCTGGCAGAGCATAAGAGATTGAAAAGTCCTTGATCAGGGTAAGGGCCACTGAGCAACAATTAAAACATCCATGTGTTATCAGCATAGTTCTCAGACTGAAGCTGAAATACAGTGCTGTCCCAGCTGTTAGGAAGAGAAATAACTATATACCAGCTGAAACCACGACATGCACATATCTCAATATGCAAAAAAATATATTCTTACGGACTTTAGGGCCAAAAACATAACCTGTAAAAAACCCTGTATGAGACCAATGGACTTTGAACCCAGGGTGTTCCTCATTCTTTTGAAAGTTTGTAACTAAGGAATCCAAACGTCACCTTTTCTCTCTTCTTAGAGCAGATATTTCTACAATTAATTTTCATTTAAGGAATTTGTAGCTTCATTACGCTGTATTACTAAGATACCTGAAAGCTTCTAAATGTATTATCTACAGTCTGAAATGGGTTATTTTACTCTTTCAAAATGTAGGTCAACCGATGTTCTATGTAAAATTAGATGAATTTCAAGTAAAAAAAAATCCTTTAATTTTGATGTGAAGGTCTCATTTACCCTTAGTTTATGTGAATTGTTTAAATTGGCAAACTGTACGGGTTATTAAAAACCCAAGAGACATGTATAAGAAATCCACATATGAAACAAATTTAGTGAATTTGGCTTTTTTTTCCTGCTCCATATACAAAATGGAAGGACGTAATGAGACATTTTGTAGATGAAAAAATTATTATTAAATAAAGAAATCGTTTACTTCAGTCAAATCTTCATTAAAGAAAAGCACAATCTTACCTTATGTAGGTAGAAAGGAAAAAATGTATTGGTGCAGGACCCACTATAAGATACACACTGACTGTTAAGAAATTTCATTTTATAGACTAGAAATACAATTTTCCTTCAGGAAGAACGTATGGCGAATCATTCCAATGCTAATGTATGAGTTAAGAAGTGCAGAAGTTGCATATCAATGAATATCAAATAAAATCATATCAAAATATTGCTGAAAGAATTACTATGGCTGTTTCCCACATGGTTTTGGAGATGCTGGATCAATGAAGTTTCTTAGAAGTCAAAGTAATGTGTACGCCTGGATGCCAATTAATTACAAAACATGGTTCAAAACAATAAATTTAGTTCTAAGGTAAAAATCTGTCACAGAATGCATCCTGTTGATCGGAAAGTTATGAACTTATCTTATAAATTTTAAAAGTTCACAATTCAAAAGACTGCATCAGTAGGTTACCTGCAGTTCACAGCACAAGCAGCATGTGATTCATTGCTAGCCTAGGTATCTTTTTTTGTGGTCTTGTGGAAAAGCATTTGATTTGATTAAACAGTCCTTCTAATTGAAAGAAATGACTCCCTACAATCTGTCTTTGCATTCTATACAATCCTGGTAAACCATAAAAAATAAAATATCATTCTGGTAAGATTTCAGAAGCCATGATAGACAAGGCTTCCTCTCCTTAGGCTTTGTCATGCAAAGACTTTAGAATCTTGTCCCAGCTTTATGAAGAATATATCTATCATAATATTTCCTGTGCAAGGCATACCTAACGAAACATAGATTTATACAGTACATTTGCTACCATGCCAAACTGACACATAGATTATTAGTATGTTTTGGCTTGGGCAAATAGAGGTTATAAATTTACTAAATCTCTCTAGTTTTGTCATAAAAAAAAAAATCTTCCAGCTACTTTTTTGGGGGAATTTCACAGAATATTATTTCCAGAGATTGCTCTATGAAAATGTTCATGGCTTGCAAATATTTGAATGGTTCTCCTACTAATACGTCAGGTTCTGGCAGCTGTTTAGACCAACGAAAGCTTGCATATAATCTTCTATTTTGTATAAACAACATATGAAGTTTGGCCTAACTAAGCTTAACAAAGGAGAACTTGCAAGAAACATCGTAAGTTAATTTTAACGAAAATTCTCATAGAACAATATCACTGATGTTCACATATTCTAATCTGAGGCACTGTGAGAAAAAAGATCTAATTTTTCACTTGTAAACTTAGTTTGGTGTATACAATTAGCTTAACAGTAACACATGGCTATTTTCTTGTGCAAATTCCCAGTTGAGGGATGCAAACTCAAAATATTTGCATAAGCAAATAGCCAGCTAGTTTTCTGCTAGGTCACATACGTGAATAAATACCTGATTTGTCTACGCACAATGGCTATTTGTAGGCATATTAAATGGATGCTAATGTTTGAATGCAATTGTTCACTCTCAACTTCGAAAATATTGCTAAACTGGCAACCATTTTAATCACAATTTTTACCCAAATTTTAATACTTTTAGCAGCTTAACCTGCATGTGAATTCAGCTCCTTGTAGCCTACCTACACTCCAGAAAGGGAATTTCTTACTCTCCGGCACTCATAATTAATTAAAAAATTGTCACCTGTTCTGTTTTGTTTTATCCTCATACAGATTTCGATATTCAATGACAATAAGGGTCTGTTTGCATTACAACTCATTAAAATTTGTATTCTGTTTAATTGATAATGTTTTAGTCACAGGAGGTCTACAGGGGTTGCCTCTGTGAGGAGATGCCAGGGCTGCCCATGCTGAACACTGCCAGTTCCAGCAGACTGAAACTGGACCAACCCCTAGCTAAAGCTGTGCCTATCAGCCCCGTCAATGGTGGTGCCTCTGTGAGAATATATTTAAGAAAGGGTAAAAATTCCTGTATAACCGCTGTGAGAGAGTGAAGTAAGAAAATGTGAGAGCAACAGCCCTGCAGGCACCAAGGTGAGTACAGAAGGAGGGAAGAAGGTGCTCCAGGCACCGGGGCAGAAATTCCCCTGCAGCCCATGGTGCAGACCACAGCAAGGCAGGCTGCTCTCCTCCTTCTATTCCATTCCATTCCATTCCATTCCATTCCATTCCATTCCATTCCATTCCATTCCATTCCATTCCATTTCCACGCCATGCCATTCTATTCCAGTCTACTAAAAAAATTAAATTAATTTTTCCTGAATATAACCTGTTCGGCTCATGACTATAATTGAATAGGGATCTCCCCGTGTTTATCTCAACCTATGAATTTTTTCACCTCATTTTTTTCCCCCTGTTGTATTGAGGAGGGGGAGTAAGAGAGTGCCTGTGTGGGCATCTTGCATACAGCTAATGGAACCACCATAGATTAGCTTTGGAGTAACTACCACTTCTGGAGAAACTACTGAGCTGTTTCTCCCCACAACAGTTGAACTAACTGAATCAGAGGGCAGAAAAATCTCCCAAAACAAAGAGAACTCCAACACACTCGTTTGCTAGAGGCAAATTAAACAGGAAAATAATATTAGGATTAATGTTCTAACTTCACAGACTCAGTTACAATGAATCATTTTTTGTCTTCCAACTGCAAATATGTTTTTTTGTTGGATAAAGCTGCAACACAAAGAATATGACAAAGTCCAAAGTTCACTAACTAAACGTATCTTCACAAAGTCTGTGGCCAGAATTTCTAACACTGTCATGCATACAGCTGAATGCATTTTTCTGCATACTGGAATAATGTGTAAAGATACCTATATGAATACATAAAAAATATATATAGCATATACTATATACATCTAGTTCCAGTTATGCTTTAAAGTTAGTTTCACAGCAATATACCATTCTCAAAATACTTCTTTTATCTTTCATTCTTTGAACATAGCTCATTAAAGAGAAGAATCTAAAATACTGCATTCAGTTAATACTAAAAATATGTTACTGTTAATGATACATGGATAAATGGATAAATGATATGAGGACTAGCATTTTCTTACTGCGAGCTGATGAGTGGCATTTTGAATTTAATTGTAGCAGCCATGAGCTGAAGTAGTTGTCAAGGTCACCAAAAGTGTCAGAGCCTAGCCTGAAGTTTCTGAAAGCATCACTGGAATCTTACATGAATGACCAAAATATAAATACTTCAATAAACTACTGTTGTTCAATATATATCATACATAATACCTTATGTATTAATGTCTCACAATGTCTTTATAGCCTTTATCTAAATGTTCACAATTAAGATGTTTCATAACATATATACTTCCCTATAGGTTTGAACCGGAGAATTTGCACTGCAATATTAATAACTGCATTACTAGCATTGTTTCTAGTTTTTTGCATAAAGTTATTTTCACTCACAAACCCTACTGAATACAGTATTTATTATAAGATACATGAAATTTCACTTGTCAAACTAAAGAGTTTGCAAAAAACATTATGTCATGGGTTCAGCAGAAGCAGTCATTTTTTCTCGTTTTTGGTAGCTGGTGTAGCACTGTGTTTTTGATTTTCAGCCTGGGAACAGCGCTGATAACACCAGTGTTTCGGTTACTGCTTAGTGATGTTTTGGTCTGGCCAAGGATTTTCTGAGTTTCATGCTCTACCAGGGAGGAGGGGGAGCCGGGAGGAAGCAGAGACAGGACACCTGACCCAAACTGACCAAAGAGGTTATTCCATACCACAGCACGTCATGCCCAAGATGGAGGACGGAGAGGAGAGACCCAGAAGGGTGGGGGGTGCACTGCGTGGTCAGGCTTGGTATTAGGTGGTGAGAATTGTATTCTTTCCTTGTATTTGCCTTGTCATTATTATTATTGGTGGTAGCAGTAGTGATTTGTGTTATACTTTAGTTACTAAACTGTTCTTATCTCAACCTGTGGGAGTTGCATTCTTTTCGATTCTCCTTCCCATCCCTCCGGGAGTGGGGGGCAAGATAGAGGGGGGAGTGAGTGAGCAAAACTGCGTGAGTTATAGAGGCTTAAACCACGACACATTACAAAGGACATTTTATTGTATGTAGAAGTTTTCCCTGCTACCTCCTGCCTTTTTTGGAGGGGGAAAGTATGGATATTATTTAAGTGACTTGGGCAGCTCGTCTGAAGTTGTTAAAATGCATCATTCACAATGCTTATTTAGAGACTTCTTAAAATATATACTACTTGTTTGACAGACCATGAGATATTGTGCACATTTAATTTAGGAGCTTTATATCTCCATGTACGTACACTGTTCGCTAAATATGTCTTCTTTTCCTATTTGTAGAAAACTGTTCCTAGCTAGAACAGCACCATCAAGCTGCATCATGCCAAGATAGCATCTTGTTCATTCCTATCTCATCATGGGATGAAGCTCTTGCAGTCTCAGATGTAGGCATGCACGTGCTTCTTTGCAGTGTCACAACTGATCAGCCAATAAGAGGAGAAAAGCAAATTTTCATAAGACCCAAACTGTAAAAACATGGAATTGTAAAGACAGAAAGTTCAAAGTGCCATTTGATTTTGACAAAATCCCCAATCAGGTTATAGCCTGAACCTTTGTTAAGTACATAAAGGTTCTTGAAAAAGAATGGGCTTTTTTAAAAGGTGACTATGGTAGGGTAGAAATCTAACCCAAGTAGGCTACTCTAAGAAAAAAAAAAAAAAACAAGAAAAAAGAAGATACCTTTATATAAATTGGTACCGATCTGCATACATTGCTTAGCAAAACTAGACAGAATTACACAAATAAGTCTGACTCAAATAACCCTCTCTTTTTCTCTTTTTTCTTTTTCCTCTTTTTTTCTTTCTCCTCTTTTTTTCTTTCTCTTCCTTCTTCCTTTCCCCTCTCCCTTTTTTCTTCCTCTTTTCCCTTCTCTTCCCTTCCCTCTCCCTCTCTCTCTCCCTCTCTTTCTCCCTCCTTCCTTCTCCTCTCCTCTCCTCTCCTCTCCTCTCCTCTCCTCTCCTCTCCTCTCCTCTCCTCTCCTCTCCTCTCCTCTCCTCTCCTCTCCTCTCCTCTCCTCTCCTCCCCCTCCCCCTCCCCCTCCCCCTCCCCCTCCCCCTCCCCCTCCCCCTCCCCCTCTCCCTCTCCCTCTCCCTCTCCCTCTCCCTCTCCCTCTCCCTCTCCTCCCTCTCCTTCTTCTCCCTCTCCCTCTCCCTTTCACTTTTCCTTCCCCTTCCCTTCCCCTTCCCTTCCCCTTCCCTTCCCCTCTCTCTCATTTCTTTATTTCACTGACGTGATGAACATACAGAAGGGTTTCCAGGTTTCTAGAATATTTGGGAAATATTCAAAAGCGGGTTAGATTCAGGCATTGATTGTCAAAGTGATCAAGATTGGGTATTTTCCTCTTTTCAGCTGCAACTTGTTCTGTAGCAGAGAAGACTTTACAGAAGTCATAGCCTTGGCTTCCCTTATCAGCAAGAGGGCCCTTATGCTGACACATATAGGATCTCCCTAAGCCTTTCTCCATATTTGTCATTGCTTTGTCTCATTTCTTTCTAAGATCCTTGCTAATGAAACAATTTTGGTAACTTTCCCTAGGAGCTCATTTGTTGGTATTAGCTACATTTGGCTTCTTTTGTTGGCCTGCTGTACTTGCAAGAGGATTGAAATTTATTGATTGATAAGGTGATAAAATGATGAATAGAAGGATAAAGCCTGAGACATAAAAGCAAAGAAAGAGAAATAAAGTTTTGAAGAAGTGACTGGTTTTAATTGAAACATAAATTTGAGGAACAGGATTATGAGATTTCATTTCAACAAATGTGTATTAGGGTGAGTTTTAAGAGGCAAAAGTGCTGGCTATTGACCCATCCTGGTCTGATATGGGCTACTGTGCAAAGCTGCATTTAAGTAATCTAAGGGAGGTAAAGCTCCAGTGGGGTTGACAGTCTATAGTGCAAAGCAGAGGAACAGCCAGTTCCATTATACACCATTCTCGTTAAAGCAAGCACCACCTTAGCCATCCTTTTTCATATTAACAGAGAATGCTGATCAAGCTGTATGAAAGTTATGTTTGTCAGCCCATCATTTGGGTGGGGCCCCCAACAGAGCAGGTAAGAGCAGTTCTGTGCTATCTTTCTAGCTCTCAGGAAGGCTGGGCTAAACCAGCACCACGTAGTCTGCCTAATTCATATCCTCAACCACATATAGCCAAGGGCAACTGGTGTGAGAAGAAAATGCCCATGGGCTGCATTCAGAGATGACTCCTAACTTTCTTGTGTACATTCAATAGTGGGAAGATGGGGACAGTCTTTTTAGTTGGTAAACTCTTTCCTCAGACTGTGAAGTCCTTCCTTATCCCTCCACTTTTCCATTTTCATTTTATGACTTAATGGACGGCATACGGCTAGCTTTCTCTTCCTATTACTCCTCCTCTGTGCCGTTTTCATACCCTTCCATGTCAGCATCCTCATGTATTTCCAGTTGGCAGGGATAGCACAGAGGGCATGTTTCACAACCCATTTGCTCCCATCATAAGCTGCCAGAAGCAGAAAATTCAGTTAAAGGACTGAAAAGGGGAAAAGGAGGAGAGAGGGAGCAAAGAGGAAGAAGTCATCCTCCATTCTCTAGTGAGCCAGTACATTAACTAAAAGGACCAGTGAAGCATGAGCCCTGGTCTGACAGCATTTACACAGCAGAAGCAACACTTTTCTCAGAGTTCTGTTGAAGAGCCTTGCCCAGATTTAACTATCAAATCAGATTTTCCCTATCAGAAATGAAAAAAAAAAAAAAAAACAAAACCAGAACAACAAAACCTCATAAAATTAATCATCTGACCTCAAAAGGGAAAATGATTTAAAGAAATATCATTTCTTACAGAAAGTGTTCACATTATACAGCTAAAAATCGTAGAATCATAGAATGGTTAGGGATGGAAAGGACCTTAACATTACCTAGTTCCAATCCCCCTGCCATGGGCAGGGACACCTCACAGTCGATCATGTTGCCCAAGCCTCAGTCCAAGCTGGCCTTGAACACTGCCAGGGACGAAGCATCCACAACTTCTTTGGGCAACCTTTTCCAGAGCCTCACCACCCCTACAGTAAAGAACTTCATCCTTATATCTAACCTGAACTTCCCCTGTTCAAGTTTAAACCCATTACCCCTCCTCATATCACTGCAGTCCCTGATGAAGAACTGGCAGATGAAGTAGTGAAGCCACAGTCCATCATATTTGAGAAGCTGTGTCAGGCCAGTACAGTTCTTGTTGACTGGAAAAGGGGAAACATAACTGCAATTTTTAAAAAGGAAAAAAAAAGGAAGGCCCAGGAAACTACAGGCCAGTCGGTCTCACCTCAGTCCTGGCAAGATCATGTAGCAGATCCCCCTGGAAACTATGCTAAGGCACATGGAAAAGGGGAAGGTGATTTGTTAACAGCCAGCATGGCTTCACCAAAAGTGAATCATGCCTGAAAAATTTGGTGGCCTCCTATGATGGGGCTATGGTGTTGGTGAATGTGGGAAAAGCAACTGATGTTATCTACCTGGATTTGTCCAGGGCATTTGACATTATCCTGCATAACATCCTTGTCTCTAAACTGGAAGAATATGGATTAAATATATGGGCAATTTGGCGGATACAGAATCCTGAGGGGAGACCTCGCCTTGACACTGGGAGAAGCACTGTTTAACATCTTTGTGGTGCTGTCAATATGCTGGAGGGAAGGGATGCCATCCAGAAGGACTCTGAGAGGCTGGAAAGGAGGGCCAATGTCAAGCTCCCGAAGTTCAACCAGGCCAAGTGCAAGGTTCTGCACTTGGCTTTGGGCAATCTCAAGAAAAAATACACACTGGGTGAAGAATGGACTGAGAGCAGGTCTGGGGAAAAGGACTTCAGGGTATTGGTTGATGAGAAGCTCAACTTGACAGTGTGCACTTGCAGACCAGAAAGCCAACCATATCCTTGTCAACAGGAGCGTGACCAGCAGATTGAGGGAGGGGATTCTCCTACTCTACTCTGTTCTCGGGAGACCACACATGCAGTACTACATTCAGCTCTGGTGCCCCAAAATAAGAACGACCTTTTTTGGCGTGAGTCCAGAGGAGGGTCATGAAGACGAAGTACTGGGGACCCTCTCCTATGAAGAGAGGCTGAGAGAGTTGGGCTTGTTCAGCCTAGAGAAGAGAAGGCTCAAGGGAGACCTTACAGCAGCTTCTAGTACATAAACAGGCCTACAAGAAACCTGGAAAGAAACTTTTTGGAAGGGCACGTAGTGATATGACAAGGGGGAATAGTTTTAAACCAAAGAGGCTAGATTTAAATCAGAAATTCTTCACTGTAAGAGTGGTGGGGCACTGAAATAGGCTTCATGAAGAAGTTGTGGATGCCCCATCCCTGGAAGTGTTGGCCAGGTGAGATGGGGCTTTGAGCAACCTAGTCTAGTAAAAAGTGTCCCTGGCCAGGGCAGGGGTTTGGAGCTAAATGATCTTAGGTTCCCTTCCAACCCAAAACATTCTGTGATTCAAAAACCTAAAAATGTGGCTTACAGTGCCTGTAGTTCATGAGACCAACAATATAACACAATTAAATATAAAAATTGCAATGGATTTTAGGTTCACTTTGTTTGCCTTCTGATTCTTAAGGCAATCCTTTCAGTAGCTTTTTTTTTTTCCCACTGCAGATCACAGAAAACCTTAGACAAAAAATGAACCTTATATTTTCAAGTATTTATATGGTTTAGCAACCGTGTATTCCAGGAAGACACCAGTCTCTAAATGAAATTAACAAAACACAAGTTATCTAATAGAATAATTAAAAATACTTCAATGTCAGAAGAAAGAAGAAATGGGGAGGAATACAAAGCTGTAGTAATAGCATTGAGTGTGCTAAGTTCAAAATATGCTCAGAAAATCAAATGAGCAGCAACCAAACCTTGATCAATTTATTCCCGAACTCGTAGACATGCTCACTTCTCATTTCATACTATAAGTAGACTACTGTAAACAGTATCCCATTGTCTTGGAGTTATCAGCCTATTGCACATTCGTAATAACCCTGAAGAAAGGATGTGGTGCTATTATCAGTCACTTAAAACCACTAGACCTAAAACGTGTATTTTTATTCAGGCATTTCAGAAAGCACAGTGTACTTAGCTAGTCTGCATATCACGTTTCGCTTTGTTTCAAATGGTAAATGCAAAGCTTTTTTGATATGAACTTATCACCTTTTGGAAAGTTTTTCATTTCATGGAAATATTCTGACTTTGCCATGCATAGTAGTGTTATGCTTAAATTTTGTTATGCAGAAATTTTCACAGGTACCTACTTGTTGAAAGAGAGTAGGATAATTCTGATTTAGGAATAATTTCATAACCAGGTCATAAGGGCATTGAAACTCCCTGACGAAGAATTTCCTTTTCATACACTAGCAATTACTGCTATTACACCAAAGTAAAACTACAGAAAACATCTTTTCCCTTCAAAGATTCCCCACAAAATAAAGCACTCTAGAAAGCAATGTCTTATTTTTACTGTTTGAGGAGTTATTTTAAGCTTCCATGCACTGAAAACAGCCTCTTACAAAAATATCTTAGTTGTGCATTAGGTGGCTAGGGTTGCCCTGCACTCCTTCCAGTCCCTAAAAAAGCACTGAGCCTTCATAGGACACCAAGTGCATGTACCATTATGCAAAACTTGAGAGGAAAATATGAAGATCTCAATTTTGCAGGTAACAAAAGTCTAAGGATGACATTTGGAGGGCAAGATTTTGTAAAGCACAGAAATAAGTTTATTAGAAGTCATGACAGGCCTTTGATTAACAAACAAGATTTTTTTCTTGGCTAGTAATGCAATTTAAGAATTCTTCCTGCAAGTTGTTTGTAAAGCTCACAGTTTTCTGCCCATGTATTCAGCCAGCAGAGTAACATGAAGATATGAAGCTGGAAACGTCGTTTAGCCTTTGATGTAAATGGTGAAAAATCTGAACGCTTACTGAGAAGATAAATGTAATGATGTTATAAATATACTGATTTTTACAGTATAAACTACAGAAGACTTTTACAAATGAGGGACAGCAGAAAGAAAAAGCAATACTTTCTGAAAGGCAAAATAAGAATGTTCTATTTCTTTTGCTTCTTGCCCACTTACCACATACTCCCAAAAGTTAGCAGTATAATTTATAGTTATCTGTGTTGATTTCTTTTTAACAGTTCACTCTGTAATTAAATAGTACAACTTATTCTAAAACTAAATCTAAAAATAAAAATCTGGATATGAAGGAGATAAAGGTTAGCAAAGCATAATCAATCCTAATTCAACAGTGATTCCAAATCTACATGTTTATCAATAGAACAGATGACATAGAGATGATGATATATGTCCATCATCAGAATAAAGCTACCATGAGAAATACAGGCCTAGGAGTAGAATATTTTAACAGGCTGAGATTTCTATAGAAAAGTAACATGAAGCTAGAAACACAACCCAGAATAAGACGCCATTTTAAATACATTCCTACATTTCTTTTTTTATCACTGTATATAAGCATACCAATTCCCAATTCTGTATTCCAAAATTAATCTGAAACATTTTGTTTATGAAACTGCTAGTCATCTCATTTTAGTCATTAACCCACTAATTTTTCCTTTCTTTTCTGAGTTTTTTAGGGTTAAAAAGCAGAGTTTTTATGGTGGTAAAAATACTTTTAAAAAGCCCATTCCTTAAGTCCCTATTTTCAAATTCAGAGGACAATTGAGTTGCAGCACTAAACAGCTAATAAAGTGTACTTTTCCCGTCTGGTACAAAAATAATTCTGTTGCAGATATTTTAATTTTTTTTTTTGAAAGAGGCAGAACAAAATGGTAGTGCAGCTATGATACAAATACAGATATACTTGACCTTTCTCTATTTGAGTGTTCTCTAAAACCAGATGCCTGGGAAAATAAATGTAAAGATCACTTTTCTGCACTTATGTCTAAGCTGATGTTTACCACGTCTGGAATCAGTCAAAATTACAAGTTATGGTGTCACCTAAACATTGCTCTACTATTTCCTGACACAAATGGTATATTTGTGTGTTTCAACTCAGATTGGCATAAGCTTGGAATTCATGCACTGGTGTCTATTGCTGCCCTAGAGATACTCCAAGACAGTTTTGAATACAACCTTAGAAAATAAAACATCACTCCCTATTCTTTACCAAACCAAAAAGGAAAACATGGATATGACCACCCTTAATCCGCCGTAAGCATGGCTTCCATACCAGCAAACTCAGTCTCAATTCATCAGTTCAGTTCTTTCCTGGAGTGCCATATTGCTGCATTGTTTGCAAGATTCTGGCTTGAAAAGAGAAAAGCTACTACAGCATACTTAAAAAAGAAGCAAACCAAAACTGTTCACTCTCTCCTCCCTCCCTTGTGAAATATCCATCCAAATCAGACAAGATAGAATTATTTTTGGTAATGTTCAAAAGCATCCATAGCACATTGCTTTATGTTAGATTATCTGGCTTCTAGAGATCAATTAAAAGAATGAGATATATTGTTTAGAGAGCAAAACATGAGTCTTATTTGAAGAATAAAGGGAATTCTTATGATGTAATAATAAAACAAAATATTATGCTAAAATAAACTTGAAATAAACATGCACTCAGGCCCAACCTTCATACAGTTAATGGTCTTTCAATACAGTAACTTACATACTGGCCACTAAATTTCTATGCTAGCCTCATATTCATATTTTTTCCATTGCTTTCACAGTGGTGCAATGCTACCGGGTCAGGAAAATAAGTCAGCCTCTTTTTGAAATAACATGCTTTCTGTAAAGAAAACAACTTACTGCATAAAATAAATTGCTGCTTAGAACTGAAATTGCAATGGTTGTTCGCATTTGTGCTTGTAGAATACAGATTTTTTTGGGACAGTTAGATAGGACTGTGCAAATACTCTAGGCTAATAAAATGAAAAAAACATCTGCTTTAAAACAATTCAGTGCAATGTTCTATGTGTTTCCCTTCTGCTTGGAGAAATGTGACTGAAATTATATTTTAACCTGCTCTTTATCAAATTGCACTTGGTAGCAAATTTTTGTTTCAAGCCACAGCTATTACTCTGAGATGATAATTAAGAGGGAACCCTGTGAGAAAGAATAAGAGATGTATGATTTGATAAACACCTGCAATTGAAATAAGCCTGGAAATCGTCAGTAAACAAACTGATTTCAGTAGACTTACCTGTTTAATGCTTTTAAAAGTCCAACACTTCCTCTTTGCCGCACAAATCTTTTAGCCACGGGGTGAAATCAAAATAGAGCACTTGATCATGATAATCCCAACCTGTCATGGACAACAGCATCTCTCATGGCACCATACTCAAAGTGCTTGAAACACACCTGGAAGACACAGATACCCTTACATTTTTGTTGAAATATATTTAACCATGTCCTGAGATGAGGAACTACCAGCACTTAATTGATGACTACATTATAAAGGAGTGAGTAAAAGCTATAAATATAATGTGGTAAACATCAAGACCAGAGACTGTGAAGATCATGTTCCAGAAAACCTGTTTTTTGCTAAATATATGAAGCAATGTTGTACTTATTGATCCATTAAAACTGTCAGGATTAATATTAAATTAAAAAAAAAAAAAAAAACAAAAAACAAACCCAGCTTTTTATACATAGACCTTTAAGTCATGTTTCATGTGAATTTCTAACTGAAGACGATATCCTGAAACACCAAGAATCTTACCTGAGAAAGGTCATGGTAAGGATTCAGTAAAATTTTGACTAGTTGTTCCATGGCAACTTTGATAAGTACCATTCTTACAGAAAGGTAACATGTAAACGGATGCAAGGCAAATCCACACCAATCATGTGCTCTGCTTTTTACTAAGAAAAGGCATGCAGACAAGTGAAGTATTGAGGTACCATATTTCAACACGGTTTTAATGTAGCCAGGAATATTTACAGTTTTATCTAGCCCTCTGATTCTGTATAGTTTTAAGGTTTCTTGACAAAATTTCCTAGCATTCTAAGTACAAGTCAATAATTCTGTTACAATCTCTAAATCTTTATTTTTTTTCAGACTTTAAATTACAGTGTATCTACCTCCTTCACTGAAATGATGATTAATTTAGGTGAGTTGAATTTACTTAATAAAGATGTCTTTCTTATCTTTTTTCTCTGTCACTTTTTTCTCTGTTACTCAGTCCAGTTCACAGCTATCGTGGTGAATACCAGATGGCATCCAGATCATGCCAGATCATCCAGAAGATACACTGATCTAGGATTTCCTTAGCAATCCCAACTTTTTATTTCAGTCCCTGATGAAATGTACAGACTGAATGAGCACTACTCCTAAACATCTCAAAAATTCTGTATGTTCCTAACTTTCCTTGTCAAGTGTTGCATCTGTTTTTTAATCGCAGGAAAATGTGTGCACAGATGTAAGCATGCATACATATGTATGCAAAGTAAGAATAAAAACATTTTATCTAAATCTATAAATATCCTAAGTAAAAAGATAGAAGATATCTTGTCTAATTTTACAAAGTATTTCACTACTGGGTTAACATAGAGTATAATTTATCAACAAATAAAATTTGTTAAACTGCAACAACTGAGATGAAACTCGCAGGTTGAAAGAGAAACTGCTATTCAAGGTATTTCTAAATAAGGGACAAGATTGAACTTAGCCCAGTTCTAATGTGAGAGTTCAGTGCATCTGAGGCATGATGCATCACCATCAAAAACAAAGTTTCCAAGTGTACAACACATACCATATCTTCCATGACTTCAAATGGGAGAGCGACCATGTCCAGAGTTTTAGGATTGTACCTTAATAAATGATCAGGAATCATAGTTCTGATCTCCCACCATACACCAGGTCAGATGAATGCAGGAAATATGAAGTTAGTGGAATGTACTTTGAGAATTGAGTATCTTGCACTGAGAAATGAATGGATCTTTTTCATTCAATCCAGTGCATGCCAATCAATTACTGTTTGATGTATGGCTCTCCATGATCAGATGCAGAACTGAATTTTAGTGAGACAGAGGAAGGAACACACTACTAGGTCTCAGAATAAATTTCCTACCAAACTCAAAATACATGGGAAAGGATGTTTTTTTTTGGTTGTGATTTCCATAACAAGATCTCTGACAGGGCAGCAAGAAAGTTTAATTCTTAAAAATGTAATATCATAGGCATCTAAAGGAGTTTAAGGAAGAAGCAAAGTTTTTAGGAACATCTTCAAGAAAGACAATGGAAAAGTTTAATTCAATTGTGGCCATAAGATCCTTAGGATACGTCAGTTTGCGTGTGGCTAAAGTTAAATATTCCAGATATTCCTCTATATTTGCATGATATTTCTATGTTTTATAGTGCAAAGAGAACAATCATCTAAGCTTTCAGATTTGGATGTCTCAGGATTTATATGGCCAAATTGAAACAACTTTGATCTTTAATGCAACTGAGAAAGACAGAAAGAAATAGGATCAAGGGATAAATCAGCTGGATAAAGGTGAAGATCTCCAGAAACTAGAATTTGTAATAATAACATAGGCAGGGAGCATTCCTGAGTCAGAATAAGGGAAACTGGGATGAAATAGTTATTAAGATAAGAACTTAGGTCTCATCTTGGCCAACCACTTTTCTAAAGAAAGAAAAACCTGCTTAAAACTAGGCAACTTGGAGTAGAAAAAGAAGCAAGTAACAGTACCTAAGCCAATGAGGTCTACTTGTCTCTAAATACCAATGATAGAGGAACAGGCAAAAGTTGCTAACCCAAGTCCACGTCTGCATTGACAAATGGAGATCATTTGTGTTAGTCCAGTAAACCACAGAGCCACATTCCTCCTTCAGAATTCTCCAAGCCTCCTCTATACCTCAGAGTGAAAGCTGGAGTAGAGGGTGGAACATGGGCTAGTGCTTTAAAAGCTCTGCACAGCACCTACAAAAAGACACAAAAAAAAGCGTCTTTGTGCAGCAGAGTGTATACAAGACAATCACTGAATGAAAGGTGTAAACAAATTTTTAAGGATGAAAAGTCAAACATGTGGCAACCAGTGGCTCTGCATATTCTCCAGAAAACAGAGCAGAAAAAAAAACCAAAACCAAAAAAACCAAAACACCACCCAGGCTTGTGTTTGATAAGCTCCTGTGTTGTGCAAGTTCTGGCTGAAGGCAATTCTATAATAGCTGGTAAGGGTCTGTGTTTTGGGTCTGCGCTGAAAACAGTGTTGATGGTGCAGGGATGTTTTTGTTACCGCTGAGCAGTGCTTACACAGAGCCCAGACCTGTTCTGCTCCTCACCCCACCACACCAGTGAGCAGGCTGGGGGTGCACAAGAAGCTGCTAGGGGAGACAGCTGGGACAGATGATCCCAACTGACCCAAAGGATATTCCATACCACGTGACATCATGCTTGGCATATAAAGCCAAGGGAAGGAGAAGAAAGGGGGGACATTAGGAGTGATGGCATTTGTCTTCTCAAGTCACCGTTAAGTCTGTTGGAGCTCTGCTGTCCTGGAGATGGCTGAACACCTGCCTGAGCATGGGAAGTGGTGAATGAATCCTTTATTCTGCTTTGCTTGCAGGGATGGCCTTTGCTTTACCCATTAAATTGCTGCATGGAGACCTCATAGCATCCTTCCAGTATCTGAAGGGGGCCTATAGGGATGCTGGGGAGGGACTCTTCATGAGAAACTGTAGTGAGAGGACAAGGGGTGACGGGTTCAAACTTAAACAGGGGAAGTTTAGATTGGATATGAGGAAGAAATTCTTTACTGTAAGGGTGGTGAGGCACTGGAATGGGTTGCCCAGGGAAGTTGTGAATGCTCCATAGCTGGCGGTGTTCAAGGCTGGATTAGACATAGCCTTGGGTGGCATGGTTTATTGTGAGGTGTCCCTGCCTATGGCAGGGTGGTTGGAACTAGATGACCTTAAGGTCCTTTCCAACCCTAACTATTCTATGATTCTATGATTCTATGATCTCAGCCCATGCCTTTTCTCACTTTTATTCTTCTATTTCCTTCCCCCACCCCACCAGAGAAGAGTGACTGTGTGGGGCTTAGTTGCCTGGCAGGTTAAACCACACCACCTGCCAATCCTGTTTCACAGGCCAGATCCAACATGAAAATCACCACACAACTAGAAGGTACCAACACAATTCAGCAGGAACAAATGAGAAGGTAAGGTGTATAGAAAGTTCGCAAGTGTTGGAGCCAACACTATTTAACCCATTTGTGAAGAGCTGGACAACGGTGAAGAGTGCACCCTCAGTAACTTGAAAATGAAGCAAGACAATAAAAGGTGGTTAGTACCTCAGATGAACATGCTGCCATTTAGAGGTTCCTCAACAGACTGGAGTAATGGGTCAATAGGAACCTCATGAAATTCAACAGAAGGAAATGCAAAACCTTGCCTCGTGCATGCTGGGCCCAGCTCTGCCCTCTCTAGAAAAAGAGACACGGACATAACAGAGCAACAACAGCACAGGATGACAAAGATGATGGACTGGAGCATTGTCATATGAGGAGTGGCTGACAGAGTTGTGACTGTTCAGTTTGAAGAAAAAAATGTCAGGGGGATCGAATCAATGTGTATAAATACACACTGGGAGGAACTGAAAAAGGTGGAGTTAAATTCTTTCCAGCACCGCCCAGTGAAAACGCAAGAGGCAGCAACCACAAACTGAAGTACACGAATTTTTAGTGTGAGGTTGGAGCAGGTTTCCTAGGAGATTGTGGAGTCCCCATCGCTGGAGATACTAAAAACCTGACTGCACACAGTCCCAGGCAGCCTACTCTAGCTGATCCTTCTTTAAGCAGGGGCATTGGACTAATCTATCTCCAGAGATGCCTGACATCCTCAACCATTCTGTGATTCTGTGAAATCCTATAAAATAGTTGAAAGAATGAAAAAACATCAACAGCTTTTTCTTACTTCGCAGTACCTTGAGACATATAAGTGTAACCTGTGTAATAATAACACATTGTTTTATCGCAGTAGAAGAAAGTTTATTTTGTCTCTACTCTGTTAAGACAGTGTTTTCAGTGCAGTAATATTAGCTGTGACTTTTGAAGTCACAGGCATTCAGCAAAACTGGCATTTAAACAAAGAAGCTGCACAAAAAGAACATGCCACTATAGCTAACCCCTCCAGAACCCTATTAAGCAGACAGGTTTAATATTTAACATCAATTTCATTCTCTACTTGTTCATTTTTACCATTACTGCAGTCCAATTTTTGAAAGTGAACTGAGGTAATAACATTGAGGAGACTGTAAAGCTAAAGTCTGGAGAATACTTTTAAAATCACAGTCCCACAGAACAAATATCTAAGCTTGCTATTTAATGACAGTTAGTAAAGTCAACAAACAAAGCGCCCACAAGCCTCCACCTTCTGTTGCAATTCCACCATTGTGAAAACAAAATTTATAAATGAAAGGGTTATGTTTTGCACTGTCTTTCTTCAAGTAAATGTGACCAAAGCAGAACCAAATTTCCACATGTTGAGAGGCTTTATGATATTACTGGTGGCAGCAGTCTGCCCTGTTTCTGCTCCTTGGGAGCTTAGACTCTCTGACGGCCTGAAATTCTGCTCAGGTCTGAGAACCACATTTCAAACCGCAGTATTAGCATTTTGCTAGTGCTGTTTTGCAATGGCATGACTATGCCTAGGTCTCAAAGAAGAAAGAAATGAGGGATTTGGGGAATTGCTCTTTGGCTGATTCTGTATAATCTGTGGGGAGATACTCATAGTTCTCTCTTTTTTTTTCTTTTTTTTCCCAATAGTGCTGATAGAAAAAGAGGACAGCATAAGAGTTTCTTGTGTGCCATACCATATAAATGTATGAGACACTAACTGACTCAAAGGTCTACTATTTAAATCAAGATCATAGGCAAAGAGTAGAGAAATAGCTAGTAGAGTGAGAAGAACATAGCAATGAATATAACATCAGTTCTGATGACTTATTTTAAATGTTGGTACTGGATTTTCAGTACCTTCAGTGGGTTTGTGACAGAGGTTATTACAGCAGTAGCAACAAAACACAGAATAAAGGGACAATGTGCTAGAAGAGAAAGTGGGAGCTTCCAAAAGAAAGTAGTGTGAGGGTGCCATCTGAATCCTTTTATGTCTAGGGGACTTTTGAAGCTACAATATAGGGTGAAACAAAATTCAGTGTTGTATTGATACATATTTAGGGGTGGCTATAGTATATGCGTACTCACAGGTCAGTTTCAAACATCAAATGCAAAGGCTACTGGCCACAAATATTATCTGTTTTAGGAGCATCATTTGCATTTGCAGTCCTGGTTATTTGTTTGGAAGACTGATACCAGCTAATTGTTGCATGGCAGAATAGGCAACCCTGAGAGTCACGTGGCTGTTTCTTCCCCACAACCTGTTTGACTTCTGTCCTCCCTGACCAGCCAACAAAATATGTTAACGAAATCTAAAATTACTAGGATAGACACCAAGAGAAAATTGGTCCAAACCCAGCGAAATCACATATCTAGCAGTTATCAGAAATTAATCTGGAGATAAAAGCAGAATGCCAGATAGTTGGAAATAATCAGATAGCAACACTGTGAACAGGAGCTTTTCTATCACTGCTGCATAAAAAGTGTTATGACTGGCTGATGGATATTTTTTTACTGTTTGTCAGTTCACTGCCTGTTGGTGGATTGAAAACAGATGTTTCTACAGTGGCTGATGTGGGCTGCATCACAGGAGCTGCTGATTGCTCTGAACACTAGCAGCAACTCCAGTGGATCATGAATGAAGCATATTACCTGTATGGACAAATCTTTTGCTTTATGTAGCAGCTGTGATGCATCCCAGTCTCATTGGAGCTACTGCGTGAACAAAAGTTCTGAACACGGACATTTATTATTTCTAATAATGATGGTGGGTCTACCAGAAGACACCAGGAAACATGCATATAAAGAGGGGAGGAGATCTTTACTAATAAATCTAGCATGGGCTGGGGAGAGCAGAGACTCCCCATAAATCTTTTCAGCCTTGAAGAGAGGAAGTGTGTGAGCAAGCATACCTGCAGGCTAAAAAGCAATATAACAAAAACACTGGAGAATTCACTGATTAGCTCTCCAGGTGCATGCATGTATGCTTTCTAACCTCTCTACCCTCTCATTCCCTGTGCACAAGAATCCACAGACACGAATGAAGAGCAGCAGCAACCATAAAATCAAGCACTAAAAATAGAGATGATATTTTTAATTTCAAAAGTTGCTGAATTTTTATTTGCTATCTAATTCCTAACTTTATCTTTTTTTCAACTCCGTAGTCTTAGATCTAGAACATCATTTTATATAAAATGGAAAGGAGAAGTTCTAAAACAATGAGTTGCAGGAACTCAAGCTTTGATACACATTCTGTCCAAAGTTTCTATGACAAAAGCCTTAATTAAATGCAGAAATTGTCTTATGCTTTTCTACCTTTTTCAGATTTCATGATTTAAGAGTGGAAGCCACAAAATGGAGCAAAACTTACCAGCCTGTGAACCAGTTAAGCCTGTTTTATCCGTTTAAGAATGGTGAGGTATATGACCTGTCATATATCAACTTACATCGATCAATGTAAAGAATACAGTATACATCCCAGTTCTTCTACATATACAAAAAAAAAGAAATCTTAACGTATAAACTTATGACTCAAACAATTCCATTTATAACTTTCTTGCAATATAGCCACAAGCATTAATACAAAACATATTTAGATCAAGTTGTATCACTGTGGAAAGCAAATGAAACATACCTTAAGACTCAGTGGGCTCAAGTCCTGTAGATAATCACTGCACCTTTGGAAATAAAATACACCTGTTAAAACTTCTGCAATAGATTCAGTTTAAGAAAAAAATCCTGTTATCTGAAATCTTTTACTTAGCACAGTCTGCAGGCTTCTTTAGTACCAAGCAGTATGCTCCTTGCTGACATAAAGCTACCTTCAAAAGATGAGTGTAATTTGTTCAATCCCTCAGTTCCTCTTTTGCGGTTTCTGAGAAGAAGGTCCACTGTAAAATACATTCCTGACCACTCCAGCCTCCCAACCTGGATTTCATCTTATTTTGCATTACGAAGCCTAGCAAGAAATCTTTCTAAATCAACTATTTTATGAAGCAGGAATCAACAATATTTTGTACTCCCTCTGCAGCACTAGTTACTGCAGCAGCAGTACAAACAGTTCAAAAATAAATACCAGTCTTACAGATGACAGAAAATAACATTGCTAGCACCAACCTCTTACTCAGCATTTTTTGGAATGAAGGGGAGTATAATGACTGGACTTCTCCTGGATTATCAATACTGGTGTCAGCACGTTGGACAATGCATTACAGACAGAGCACAGGGAATATCTTATTTCGCATAGGAAAACTGTGATGTCTTTTCCCATTCTAACTTCTCGTATTTTCTCGTATTATGTGTACGAGATAATCCTTTCTCACACTCTAATGTGAAAGAATCTCTGGAGCAGAAACTTTACTTCTTGAAATCTAGGATGATTTGAGAAAATTGATAGCAGCTTACAGTGTTGGAGGATTTCACCCGTAAGTTCAAGAGATCATAGTACTGTTGACAGAGAACTATGACATATTTTTTCTGAGATTAGGAAGAAGATTCCTCCTATGATAGATTATCTTTGCCAACCATTGCTCACCCTAAATATATATTTAAATGAATAGTTACATATATATATACCTATAAATATATGTATATAGAATTGACATATTATGATTGAAAATATTTGTTTATTCCCCACCTCTTTGAAAATGTCTTAAATCATAAAACTTTGGACTTGCTACACTCAATTTTCTGGTAATCTGAAATTACCTGTCACCCTTGAAGCATGAGGAGCTATAGTCTAAGTACAGTACTGCTATACTAACTAGAGAGCGAGCCTTATTACAATGTATATAGTGCAACCAACATATTCATCTTAATTTCACAGGTTTAACTGCTTTATAGCAAAATACACAGCTTATGGGGATCATCCATAATATTTGCTTTAGGTTCAGATCATTAAATGATCTCTGTAGGAACACATCACAGTGGTGTATTGAGACAAGCAACTGTGTCTCAATAGCTGATGCTTTATCGGCTAGCACAAAGAAGAGTGTATTTTCCCATCTCCAGTAACTTGACTTGTGACCCCCTTGCGATGGAACAAAAGGCAATCTGAAAAGCATACTGAATCTGGCTAGATATAGGAGGTTTGCATATTTGCACCATGAGTGGTCTAAGATTAATCTGTAAAATTTCAGATCGTACCTTGTATCATTCCCAAATCTCCTGAAACCTTCGGTTTATTAGATAATCCCTGAAACTCAGTGAAACTGATCTTGAGAATGTGTTTCCTAGGTAGCTCACTCAAAAATAAACCATATATTTGTGTCTCAATAAAATGCTTATTAGAGATGTGTTCTGATTTTTTGCTCCAGCAAAATTGCGTTTTGCTTCTCAAGTATATACTTGTGTGTACAGATCAACACACCAACATTTACTGCATTTTAAAGAGACTGCAACTTCTGACAAATATTTTCAACTGAATTAATCTGTTAAAAATGTCAATTAAAACAATTTTTTTTTTCAAGAAAAAACTTTCCAAATTTTAAAAAGGTGATACTTGGCACAAAGAACCCCAAACAGACCCATACCTAAAATATATGAATTTGAATTAATAAGCTTGAAAGTGTATTTGAAACAAACACATTAAAGTCAGGGTGGTACATCATCCTTCTATATGGAATGATTGGGGAAAACATACTGAAAACAGTTGCAACAGTAAGAATAATACCCGCTTTCAAGTAAGGACAAGTATGAAAGGTAGAAAGCATGTGTAGAATATATTGTTTTAGCTGTAATTGATACTTAATAGAATTCACACATCTCTAACTACCACCTTATGAACAGAGAACTTAGCATGTCAAGCTTCTTCCAGTACTGCTGCATATGTTACAGACTTCTTAATTTTAAGTCCGTATTTCCAAACAGATTTTTATAATCTCTTTTGCCTTTTTTTTATCTTTTTTTCTTCCCAAAAAAACCCTCACAACTGTTAGTTTATGCTATCATCATTCAGAACTAATACTAAAATGGTGGTTTAGATTTCAGGGAGCACCTAATTTGGCTCTGGTAGAAAGTTCCACCAAGGATGGTCAGGTTATAGCTCTAGTGTCCCTATTCTTCAAAGAATCTGCTGAAAGTGCAGCCTTTTTGCCATAAAACTGCCATCTTACTAATCCTCTGAAAAGCTAGCAAATGCGGTCAAGTTGTAAGAGTTGTGTGTACACCAGCAGAGTGAAGGTGAAATTCAAATTGTAGCAGCTCAGCCCTGGTAATTTCTGACCTAGGAATGACCTCAGGGGCCACCTTTGAGTAGCAGAGCTGGGCTCCTGGATGGACCCAACGTTACCTGAGGGACCCTTTGCTGACAGTCACGGGGCTGGTGCCTGTACAAGCGCACATAAGGAATTGGCTTGCGACAGACCTTTTCAGACTCCCTGTAAAGCCATGCATGCTGGTAGGATTGTGCATAAAAATTTTTACATTTAAGCACAAATGTGTTTAATTCACTTCAGGGGATACAATAAAAACTTCAAAATAAGAAACTTGCAAGTTAGTGGTCAAAGCCATACAGATTCTGTCTGCAGAATTGACTGGATAACAAATATGGCATTTCTACACAGAAGATGGTTTTATCTCACCCACAATTATAAGACTGATTTTATTTTGATGATGCAACTCTTGCCTCTTTCAGGCAGGTCTCTGCTGCGAAGTTCTGTGAATTTTTATAAAACATTTTGAATTGAGATGCGTCACAGAATGTAGAACAAAATAGAATGCGTACTCAGGTATTCGCACAGTATGCACCCAGTTGCATTTCTCAGCAGAACAATATGAATTTCTTTTAATATAATCTATAGGCCCGGGTTTCTACACTGAAAACAATGGAGACTCACCAAGTTGAAAGAGGCAACTGAGTGATCTATAAAAATAGATTTCCTTAATTGAAAACAATTAGGAATGCAATAATGAAGGCACAGTTCTCACAATAACTAAGGGGTAATTACTGAACTTGTTTTGTGACTGATGAACAAAGACCTTGAATGGAAATTTAATCATTGATTTCTTATCATATAGTTAGACGCCAAATAAGATCACATAATTACAGATCAGTGATTTTTTTATCCTCTTTTATATATAACCATGTCTAGCATGCTCATTACATAAGCAAGGAAAAACAGAATCTTGGGAGTTTATTTCATGGAATAACAGTGGGGATTCACTTTTAGCATACAAGGGTGGATACAGTCTTGCAGCTATAGGAAGATGAGAATTATACAGTTCTAATCAACTCTATATCCACACGAAAATTCTTCAAGAAAGTAAAGCATGCATTGCCAGGACACCTTATCAGAAATCAACTTCATCACAGCCACAGATAGAATGCATTGCTGGCAGGATGTGCTACAGGAAGATACATAACCAATAGATCCCCATCCTAGTCACATCACATCTCTTTCCATACTATTCTGATTTAAATAACATTAGTTCCTTATTTTTCTCTAACCATACAACAGCCTCCATCACTTCTTCATTCTCAGTGGCTTAGTTTCACTCTTTACTGACAGGGGCTTCTTATATTTTAAAAGATCTCTGAAATGATACTGTCATTTATTATCTGTACATGGACATTTCCTGACATGAAGTTGAGAGCAAATGCTACTAACATGATGCTACTAAATGCAGAAAGAAAAATCCCATGTTCATCTACCTCCATTCCACCTAAAAAATTCTAAATTTCACCAAGAAAGGTATTATGCTTAGTCTACAGAACACCATAGATGGATTTCTACTGAGTTAATTACAGCATTAATATAGAAAAGCCAAGACTGGCTTGCTTACTTAATGTAGGCAACTTTGTATTTAAATCAAGGTAATTGAAAATGAGAACTGTAAACCTTATGAAACACTGAAAAAGCATCAATAATATTAGCAGACAAGGAAGCAAAAGTGGAGCCCATGAGAATGACACATTTTGAAATTCACTCCTTTATCAAAACATGGCATGCCATCATGAACGCCTACAGCAAGGGAATTTCTTGAGAAAACAGACACTGAAATTTCACTTCTCTGAAATTTTGCCCTAGTCAGAGCCGCCCAAGAACAGAGTAAAAGAGAAGCACGTCGATTTCTCTTCTGCTGCCCAGCTTCTGCAGAGTGCTACTGTGACTTATAGCGAAGTCAGCCACCTCACCTGCTCACCAGTGCACATGTAACAGCATGTTTCAGTGACTTGATATTAGTGCATTCAGGGATGATAAGGGCCATATGTACAGCATGAAGATGCTCCTTATAGACTACAAGGTTCTCCCTTCAGAGCTTCATAGAAAGTCCCCTGGAGCTTACAGCAATATGAGAGAATGAAGTGCTGTGTATGTGTGAAGGAGCTGCCCTAGGCAGAAAATACTTTTCTACCCTTCTACGCTCAGTGTCACAGCAAAGATCTCATTGCTAGAATTAGGCTTGCATGATTCTCTGAAGTGGAAACTGCTGCTGATAGCACCTGTTTTCTCATTGTATTTTGACTATCAAAATTAAATCCCAGCAAAATTCTAGAATCTTTTACTCCTGCAGTATTGCAGACAACACAAACCCATCATAAATGACAGCTACTATAAAGCCTTTTTCATACTACTCCTTGGCTAACCTAGCTTTGAGAATGCTTTTATCAGAGTAATTAACTGTAACTGAAACCACCTAATTGAACCAGGAATTCGGAGCAGGGCAAGAAACAAATTTCCATATCTACAGCATCCTACACATCCTAAGCTGGTGCAAGCAAAGATGAGGAACCAGAAAATAAGTGTGTGGCCTCAGATGCAGTTAACAAAAGGTTATTTGAAGTGGTAAGTTATCACAATTCCCTACTGATCTTTAATTTACGCCTTCTGCTAACACCTCACAGTAGATCAGTTTAAACTGTTCAAAAGGAAACCATTGTACCTTTCTTGCCTTCTTTAATATCAGCCCAGAATTCACTCCATTCTACTGGGACTAGAGGTAAAATCTGCTATTTATGTTGTAAACAAAAAGAGTGCTGTAGCTATTCCAGTGTGCGTAAATTGAGATATTCCTGTTACTTACTGATTTATTTAATTTGAGAGGTTTTTATCAGTAAAGCTCCCAAGAGCAGTTGCTTCTAGGGTTTTCAATTCTGTCTCTGTAAGTTCTGTCACAAACACATCTTGCTCAGTTACACCTGAGCTTGACAGGCATCAACACTTATTTTGAGACTGCAACAGCTACTAACTCTACCTGTGATGAAACTTCATGTAATAGTATGTATCTCCTCACGCTACATAAAAAACCTCACAACAAAAAAATTGATAGACTAAGGTGCACCTGGCTTGGGAGGTATTAAAGCAGGATAAAGACAATGCCCTCTGGCACACAGTTATGAGAACTGTTTCAGCAGTGCGTATCAGCATGTGTTGGGGCTAATGTTTCAATCCTCCCTCCCAAAGTATACACACAGCAATTATGCCAACAATAACTCTACGTCTTTCAAGTTTTCAGGAAAGCTTAGTCACTAAAAACAGTTTAGAGAGACCTAGAAAGTTTCAAATTCTTATCAGATAAAAGAGTTCAACTAATGGATAAAGGGATTATCAGCATTCTACCTGTGCTCCTTTAGACTGGATTGAAGAGGATGTTATTAGCAAAGTCATTAGAAAAGACTACCAGGTAATTATGACCACATTCAACAATAATTTTTGAGGTTCCATAGTTTGCTTTAAATTCTACTTTCAAATGAAAACTAAAGCAGTCTGAACTTTCCTTTTTCAAAACACAAATTTAGTCTGTACTGAGTACAAGCTGGAATTTTGCTTCGCTTGGAACTGAATATTTGTGTCAATTGACAGAATAATGGCTAGCCGATAGCCTCATTGTAAGTAGTTAAAAGCAGTCTGACTCTACATAGTTTTGCTGACTGACTTAGGTCAGTTTCTCCATCTCTTTTAATTCAAAATCAACAGAAGAGGGATATGACTATGGGTTATTCACATCCCTGCTTTTTTACTTCTACTCCTTTTTTCTACCAGGTGTGTAGAGTTTGATCTATCCTAATACAGCTGATGAATGACCAGGACTAAAGTCCTAATACTTATTGTCCCCCAGATTATGTAAATAAGAGGACCTCTACTGAAGGTGGTTTAGACTAGCTGAAAACTCAGCTAAGATTTTTGATGTGGGCTACCCTGAGATTAAAGAAGAAAAAGGACTTAATATTTTCTGTCCTGACATCTTCTCAGTTTCACACCCAATAATAAATGCATACCAATTCACTGTTTTTAAAATATTTCTTATATCTGCACAAACTCCATCAATTCATGACAAATATAGACATAACCTTTCTCCTGGGAAGGGAAAGATAATATAAAGTTATATGATGTTAGGAAAGAATGCAGCAGGCAAACTGAACTATAATCAGGTATCATGTTATAAAATAGAGTTGCATTTACTCTTATTTCCTGTCATTAGTCAATACTTTATGTTACAGTATCATTGCAGGAAACATTATTTTACAACCAGTGTGTTTTACTGAGTGAGGAACAAAGAACTGAGAATCACGCATATGAAATCTTAGCTCTGTTTTTTCTCACAAAACTTAGACCAAAACATGTTTTGCCTTATTGTAACATTATATTAACAGCAAAGGCTGCTTTATTGAACTCCTGAGAACCTCTTCTGTGATAGAGCACTAGGTGCTGGAGTCACGGGAAGAAGAAATCCCACAAAATTCGCAGATGTTCTCCTAATGAAGAAGACCTGTGGCAGGGGCCTTTAAAAATGAGGTAGGCAGAGGGGAGGTCTTTGTGAATAGACATATTTTAGTTGGTTTAGAAAAAGGAGCTGGTCAGATAATCCTCTTACTTGTTGATTCTTAGAACAGATCATGTAGAGCTTTTAAGATGCAACCATGCCGTTAATTTGAATCCCAGGCAATTTAAATCTAGATTGATGTACCTTTTCCACCAAAATTTGCAGGTATGAGAATCAGACTTTGCATTTTCATAGTACTTCAAATTCATATAATTTGAAGTTATCTAAGTGAAATTATCTAATTTGAAGTTATCTAAGTGAAAAGTACTATCTGAAAGCAAATTTACCCATTTTGAATAATAAGCTGTGCCTAAGTTCTGAAGAATTTACAGAACTAAAAAGCCTTTCATCCCCATACTCCCAGAAGGAGTATGCAATAAAAAGTATAATATATATAACAAAACAAAACCCCTATGCCTGCGGTAGCAACATACTGACAATAAGCCTAACTAATCAGATTGAAGTTGTCTGGCTTCTGTCAGCACATAGCTTGAGTTGAATAATATTTAGCATGAACAATTCACTTAGGACAATTATAAAACACAGAATACCATGTTCAAACTTGTCCTCACAGACACATATTGACTTCATAAGATTTGAAATTAAGAGCTGAACATAGAAAAGCATTCAATCCTCCCAAAAGTAGTTTTATTTGGACCTGCAAAATTAATTGCTTGCTTATTAGAAATGAGTTCTCAATACAAATCAACATGAGGGTGAGATTGACTTGAAATGGCATCAAAGCTACAGCTATATCTGGAGGCTGCCCAGCTAAGTATCTTTTGCTTTAATAAAGAGAGCAAATAATGGAGAAAAATATAGAACAGAAAGAAGGAAAATAACTAAAAAAGGTAAATAAAATAAAATCAGTCTCAAAACAGAAACAAAAACATTGCAAACAACTGAAGATTTTAATGTAAAAAAAATCAGCTGTCAGAGAACAACCTACATGGTAATGCACCACAAGTAATAATCAATCAAAGTTCACTGTGATCTACTCCTAAAAAAGCATTGAGAAGTCTGTATCAGCACATGGGTTTCTATTATTAACTTGCATTATTCGAAAACAGAAATAATTAATCCTCATTAAAATTGCTGAACAGTGTTACACACTGTAACAGGGTTACACTTGCTATTGTTGAGCATTCCCCCCCTGGAATGCTCACTTACCTTTCTAAGGGTTCCAGTATACATAATTAGATTATTTAGAATGTAGCTGCATATAAAGGGCTTCCAGGGAAGGCATGTGTATTTTTTCAGGAAGCAAAGATCATAAGTATACAAGTATAACTAAGTTTCATTGCTCTGTTAGAGAAAGATATATGTATTCTCCCACCACACTATAATGTTCCATCTTATGTGTGCTATCCTTCCAACTATAAAGCAAAACAAATGAATGTCATTTAATCTTCATTTATGCCCCTAACCCAAGATCCCAGCATTGTGCAAATATCGGTACCGTACAAGACAACCTCTTACTGTTTTGTATATATTGATTTTTAGCAGAAATTTTGCAAGCTTCTAATATCACTGCAATTTCGTCAGCATCTCCTGAAAAAAAAAGTCAAATGCATTTCTATTGCATGTTCTTATTTCTATTGTATGCAGCCATTATTGCTTTAAATACACCTTAAAATATCTGAGACAAATTAAATACATTTTGGGATTTTTTAAATCTGGAAGCAAACGGAAAGAAGACTAACACAGGAACGCTGTGTGTAGAAAAGTACCCTGAGCACTGCAGGGATGGACAGAGCAGCCTTGCTGTGGGGTGCTGCTGGCTACTTACACCCCACAATGAGCCATCATGGCGCAAGAACACAGAGAAGGGACCCCACACTAAGGTGTGCGCCTAGAATATTGCGGTTTGTGAGGCAGTGGGCTGCAGGGTGGTACCAGTGCAGGTACACTGCAGTGTTTGTTCTACCATGGACAGGGGCCCACATGGCCAGGAAAGAAGTTTGCAACATCTAGAGTCTGTAAGAGGAGGTGGTGTGCATGCAACCATATGTGCTTCATGTGTATTTGAGTAGAGGGTAGTTGTACCTTTTTGCTATTTGCTACAGAAGGATGCCTAGAAATTTGTAGGTATTTACTAATGTTTTGTAAGCGTTTAGTATTGTGGTGTATAGTTTTTTTTGTTATTGCTATTGGCCTCAAATGTATCATTCACTGATTATCAATTAATTATGTGCTGCTAACAATAAACAGCTTTGATACTGATTTGATTTGATACTGAAAGAGGGTAGATTTACACTAGATATTAGAAAGACATTCTTTACTGTGAGGGTGGTGAGGCACTGGAACAGGATGCCCAGAGAAGCTGTGGCTGCCCCACCCCTGGCAGTGTTCAAGGCCAGGTTGGATGGGGCTTTGAGCAACCTGGTCTAGTGAAAGGTGTCCCTGCCTGTGGCAGGGGGTTAGAACCAGATGATCTTTAAGGTTCCTTCTGACCCTAACTTTGCTACAGACACCTGAAAAGATGATGGAGCCGGGAGGTAGCTGATCTCTTCTCCCAGGTAACAAGTGATAGGACAACAGGTAATGGCCTCAGGCTGTGCCAGGGGAGGTTTAGATTGGATATTAGAAAAAATTTCTCCCCAGAGAGGGTGATCAGGCATTGAACAGGCTGCCCAGGGAAGTGGTGGAATCACCATCCCTGGAAGTGTTCAAAAAATGTGCACATGAGGCTCTTAGTGACACAGTTTAGTGGTGGACTTGGCAGCCTTGGGGAAACAGTTGGACTTGATGATCTTAAAGGTCTTTTCCAACCTACCTGATTCTATGATTTATTTAAACCACTTCAGGAAATCAATTTTCCTCTCAGATACTGTATTTCTTTTTTTTAACAGACTAGAATGACTCAAATTAAAACAACAAGTTCACATTCCTAAAAATACTACCTTGACACAACAGGTTTATTGTATAAACTGAACATACAGTTTGCTCCCCAACCAGAGGTACATGCTGTGCAATTTTAGAGACAGCTGCTTCACCCTTTGGAAACTGAGTGTAACAGTACTTCCCTATTTCACATAGTTTTAAGGTCAACAATGCAATCCATCAGTTACTCGAGGCTGCTCAAATGCCATGCGGTGTCGTGGTTTAAGCCCAGTCCCCCCCTTCATTCCCCCCCCCCCCCCTTCTTCCCCCCCACTCCTGGATGGATGGGTAGGAGAATCGAACGAATGTAACTCCCACGGGTTGAGATAAGAACAGTTCAGTAACTAAGGTATAACACAAACCACTGCTGCTACCACCAATAATAATAATGATAAGGGAAATAACAAGGGAAGAGAATACAACCGCTCACCACCTGCTGACCGATACCTAGCTCAACTGAGCAGTGATCTAACCCTTCTAGGTAACTGCCCCCAGTTTTTATATCCTGGGCATGACGTGCTGTGGTATGGAATACCTCTTTGGTTAGTTTGGGTCAGGTGTCCTGCCTCTGCTTCCTCCTGCCTTCCTCTCCTCCCTGGCAGAGCATGAGACTCAGAAAGTCCTTGGTCAGGCTAAACGTTACTAAGCAGCAACTGAAAACATCAGTGTTATCAGAGCTGTTCCCAGGCTGAAAATCAAAACCACAGCACTGCACCAGCTACTAAGAAGGAGAAAAGTGACTGCTACTGCTGAACCCAGGACAGCTGACAAAAGCCTTTAAAAGAATAATACTGCTAAACAGGCTTTTCTCCATTCTTTTTAGATCCTGTATACCATATTTATACATGGTATCTCTACATACCCACTAAAATGTAGACTTTCACATACTAAGATGTAAAAAGAAGTAAGCCTATAGATGCATAATTATAATTATTAATAGAACAGCAATTCATTTAATCATCTTAAAGAAAATATTCTGGGTTGTTACAGAAAGATGGTTCTGTCTCTTTTTCAGTCTTTTTTTTTTAATGATATATGACATTCATTTAAAAGACATCTCTTTGAAACCAACAGCTTAAACCAGCAATTCTGTTTAGGAAGAAAGAACCTTACAGCTGTGGATATATACCCTGGATATTATGCTTTTTAGAGGCTTGATACTGACTACTATTTGCCTGTGTTGTTACTAATTACCTAGAAGCACTGAAGTAGAAATAAGGAATGACTGCAATTTCAAAACCAGCAGCAACAGCAGTTATCTGAAAGAAAATTATTTGGAAACCTTAAGGGAAAAGACTGTAACATAAAGGTGGAATCATCAAAAGCGGCAATCCGGTTACAAGTCAGTCTTTTAAAGGTAGCACAGGAGAAAGGTTGGTACCATTTATACAATAGAACACAGTTCTATGGAAAACAGAGGAAAGCAAAGAGATTTTAGAAACTCATTTAAGTGGAAAACAAAAAAGAAAAATGGTGGAGAATAATGCTAAGTAGAATAATGCTGCATACAAACGAACATAAAATGGAAAAATAAAAGTGCACAATATCTCAATTTCCTTTTCTCAAACATTACAAAAGAAGTTGACATTGCTCAATGAAGCAAAGAGACTATTTTTTTTTTTAATGTGGAAATATATTGTTCTGTATTGGAGCTGAATCTCACAGAAGGTTTTGTTAGCCAACCAGCTGTTGTTCCTTGTGAAGAGAAAATTTCTCTTGTTTCTTAAAACCAGAATAAACTTATTAAATTCTTTTCTAACAGATAAAGGGGAAAAATGCAATAAATTATTTCTTATTTACTCTCATTGCTTAACTTTAAATACAAATGAAAGATGTCACTCAAGCATTCAAGATGCTACTCAAGTCTACAAGCATACAGAATCTATGTCCTTAGTTAAAGACACTGAAGAGCCACTCATAGTTTGTCATATGCTGTGATTAAATAGGACTTGTCAACACAGACATATTATATTAAAAATCAAAACACAAATTATTGCCATCTGTGGTACAGGAGGCTTATCAGATCTGTAATTAGTTTATTTTCATTGAATTGGCCCATGTAAATGGTAGCAGCATCAGCACTAGTGTAGACTAGTAAATAAGTCTAACTAGATGAGTAAATGAGTCCATACTAGGTGGTTCATGGACTTAAATAGACTGATGTGTGCTCCAATAGCTCTGAAGGCAGCATTTACTACACAGGGAGCAAACTGAGTGATCATACTGGAAAACGACACTGGGTTTATTTGCCATCATGGATCATGCTGAAGAAAATTAAATTAAGGTTAAAGGAATTAATTCCTATTTAAAGCAAAAAAAATTTCATAACTGGAGACACTGTTTAATATGTACATTTGTTTCAAATGTTCAACATTGAAATGATGTAGTGATATTACTTTACAGATCATCATTACTTCTCAGGAAATGAACAGAATTCAAGGTGATTGTGTATCCAAGGGTGACTTCTATATATGGGAAATATCTCAAGGACAATAATTCTGCACAGGTTAAGAAGAAGAGGGTTGCTAACAGCTACTCTTCTAAATGACAGCTATTACATCTGGATACTTGTGTGCAATGTCTTTGAAAATTGAGAAAGAAAAAAGTATAACTATTTGTTAGAGAAAAGAGAGGGAACTTGAGATTTTTTTTTATCGCCCTACTTAAGCTGACCCCTCTGGTAAACAATATTGGTTTTCACTCCTGGAGTACTCAGCTTTTTCCTTCAAATCCTACAGTTTGTCACCCCTACATCCTTTCTTACATCATCATGCTTTTTCTCAGAATTTTTTCAATGCTTACTTCTGTCTTACCAATGTCAGGCTTATATATGGTGAAATGAAGCAGAAACAAAGAATATTACATGCCAACAATGCTCCTAAGATACTAGGTGAGGATAAAAGTGCTATAAAAATGAACTGTGATAGAACAGAGAACATTTTCTCTCCCTTCAAATATTCTATTTCAGTTCTTCTCTGGAACTTGCCACCAAATGCTACCTTTGAAATACCTTGGCTATTGAATCTTCTCGAAGCTGAGGCACTTACACTCCATCTGGAGACACTGATAATCACAAAGGCTGAAACTGAGCCACTGTAATCTTTTTCTTCAACTCCCTGGGAAGAAGAATTGTGAGGATAATTGAAAGTCTCACTTCTGAATAAGCAGTTAAGTACTTGCTTGGCTCCAATTGACTTTGATTGCTATTAAGCACATTCATAAATGTCCTTAAACAGAAGTAATTCACTTAACTGGAGTCCAGAAGAAGCACAGTGCTGACATTGCTAATGAATGGAAAAACAAAATAAATGTTGTTTGCTAACTTATGGCAAACTATTTGTATGTCACCGAAGACATCAAACTAAAGCCAAGTTTTCTTGGATTTCCAGTCCACATTTCAGACACAATTAATTTTTGTGCTACTGAAAACCTAACATAAGCATTATATTTTCAATGTCCCTTTTGTAAGTAGCATGTAATGGAATATCAGCATATTCAAATCCTCAAGGAGAGTCCAAGGGTAAAGAAGAAAAATCTCTTGTTCAGACTGAATTGTTAACAAAGCAGTTTCTTCCCCAAGAAGAGACAGGTCACTAACTTCCCCTGGCACATTTAAAGTATGATACATAAGCAATGGTCAAGTAGTTAATAATGAATAGCGAAAAATGTGGGAGCAGAAGCTTTAGTCCCTGTTCCAACATAAACTCGCTTTTAAACTGTACAGAGGTAAGTTAGTGTCTTATTTTATCTCTGTTAAAATAGTACAGATAATTGGATGACATGACGGCATTTACGAGAAGAAATACATTAAAGATGAGGAGGAACTCAGATTCTATGGTAACAAAGGTCTGACAGCTATCTAAGAAAACAATAAAGAAATACTGGCTTGAAGAAATAAAAACAGCAATAAGATACAATCTAGTGCATTAAAAAAAAAAAAAAAAAAAACAACCAAAACAAAAAAAAGCCCAAGTTAGTTTTGTGCCTTTAGACACACCTAAAGGACGCTACCAAGGTAATCACCTCAGTATTACTCTTTGCAGCTACACGTATTTCCAAAACTTGCTCTTGTCTACCATTCTTATTCATGATTTGTGCCAGAGGGACACAAAACCCAAGACAATATTGTGCCAAGCATGAGGTAACCAAAGCAGGGCATTTGGAACAGCCGTAAGAACAGATGACTGTAAAGGAACCAAGGAAAAGGAGACCCAGAGCATTCATCTTGTGGTCAACAGCGCAGCTGGGAAGTAAGTGCCAGGCTTGCTGTCTCTGTCTTAGAAAAACTACAGCCTCGTTTTGTCTGTTCTGTTTGCTCATGCAAGTACTATAAGCTTTTAAGGGAAGAGGTGATTTCATGCAGATTTGCAATCAATTTATTACTCCGAGAAGTGCCACACTCATGTTTCCTGAAAAAGTAAACATATTTCCTCACTCTCTAGTTGGAAGAATAGTATTCAGTACTAATCACTGCTTTACCCCATCCTGTTTTTTCCAATTTGCTTCAATTCAAAATACAGTATTTCTGTTTTTTTCCAGAAAAAGAAAAAAAAGAATCTCAATGGACTGAAATTCAGACAGCCCACAGAAATTATGCAGACCAATACAGAGTAAGAAACTGCTTGAATATTAGCAGGACACACACATGGCAATTAAGTAATAGTTGACTTAAAAACCCTCTTACGTAATTTAAAAAAAAAAAAAGAAAAGAAAGAAGAAAAGCAAGAGATTAGTTTGGTCTTGGATCCCTTCTTGGCTTATGTTACCTCATATTTGCTTTAGAAGTCCTATTAAACTGTAAAGTGATATTTATAGTTAAATGCAGGTTTTGAGAAGAACATCAGAGCACCTCAGATAAGTGGCTTTTGGCGGCTTAAAGTGCCAGACGGATTCAGTTGTGCATATTTTCCCATTTGTTTTAAATCCTCTAATATTATGGGAAAACAGTCTACCAGCCTCATTACTACAGATGAGAAGTTTTATTAACTTGGATTAAAGTTATGATATCTGAACATGGGAAACGGAGAGGTGATTGCATTAACAATTCTCAGTTCATTACAAGTGGTGGATTATGGTTATAAATCTTTGCTTTGATTATATCTGCATAATAAAGTGCAAGAGAGCCTACAGCATTCTGAGCATTTGAAATGGGGATACTTTCATGAGGAAAGAAAAAGTCATAAAAATCCAAGCTCATAAACTAGTTGCATTTACAAGCCTACAGCATTAACATGCCTGTGGCACTTAGAAAACAGATAGATCTATTAAAGCCTTGGGAAATCTGGAGGTTCAAACACCAGTATAGATGCTACCCCCCCTCACCGCTTGAAAGCATCTGCCTTCCTTTTATTTCAATAGAGGGTAGGCACCTAATTGGTTTTGAAAACAAATATGCTTTTTCTCCTCCCCTTGAGACTTTCTTCTTTCTCACAAAAACAGCCTTTAAAAATGGGGTCCCTTGAACTTCCATTACCACTGGAGGAAGATACTGGCAGAAGACATGACGATGATTTAACCTTTGCTTTTTGTTCTTTGGGAGCTACACTTCAACTCTGCAGATAAATTCTCATTTTTATCATTTAATAAACTTGCTCATATGGAATTAATTGCCAACATTCATAGTAGAAGGAGAATGGTGATAAATATATCTATTTTTTTAAGTTCTCTGAGTACATAAACCTGACAAATCTAGTTGCTTCTGCATATAACACAAAATGGCTTTATGTACTGCGAAGACAGATGCCATATAATGAGTACTAAACATGGCTTAAAAAACTATGTTTTGCCTTGTGATCAGTACAGTAAATGAGATAATTCAGTGCATTTCCTATACCTCACATCCCACATAGCAGAGGATATAAGTTGCTGTATTCTTCAAAAAAAAAGGGAAAGTAACAGTTCTCATTAAGTCTGGCTGGTGAGGAAGAAGGATCTTTGCTTACATTTTGACCTAGCTAGGAAACTGTGTTCCCAAAATAGAAAGAAGGTAAGAAAACTAATCCCTAGGACTATTTGGAGGCAGGGACTCTAATTCTGCTTGACAAGCATTAAAGTAAAGTGCTATTTTCCAATCTACTTTGCATAGCTACATGAGGAATCTAGAAAGCAGTCCCCAGGGAACTAGCATGTGATACTGCTGCAATTATGGATGATTTGTCTCACTTCCTACTATCTGTGCATTAGATGCCATCAGTGCTGAAGCTGAGAGGACAACCTTAAGCATCTTTCCAGTACTGCACTCTTTTTACAGAAACATAGAATGGTTTAGGTTGGCATGGACATTTAGAGACCATCCCCCTGCAATGGGAGGGGATATCTTTCACTAGACCAGGCTGCCCTATGCCCCATCCAACCTGACCTTAAACATTTCCAAAAATGGGACATCCACAACTTCTCTGGTAAAAAATGTCTTATTTATGTCCAGTCTAAATATCCCCTCTTTCAGTTTAAAAACATTGCCTCTTATCCTGTCACTACAGGATTTGGTAAAATGTCTTTTGTCTTCTGTATAAGCCCCCTTTATATACTGTAAGTCTGCAATAAGGTGTCCCAGGAGCCTTCTCTTCTCCAGACTGAAAAACTCAACTTTCTTGGCCTTTCTTCACGGGAGAGATACTCTAGTCATCTGGCCATTGTTGTGCCCCTTTCTTGTACTGGGGCTCCAGACCTGGACGAAAGTGTGATTTCATGAGGGTGGACAGGGTGAGAATCAACTCCCTTGACCTGCTGGATCTTTGTGCAGTCTGAGATCCGACTGGTCTTCTGGGCTGCAACCACACACTGCTGGCTGTCTAGTTGCTTCAGGAGGGCCAAATACTTTAAGTACATAAATAACATATTTAAAATCCTGGATTTTCCCATTTAAGTCATCTCACTGGCAATTTTTAACAGTAACTGATAACATTAACCAATACTTGCCAGCTTCACTTAGGCAGATGTTCTGGAGCTACTGCCTAAAGCTATAGGAAAAAAGAAGTTTTTATACTTACTTTCAAAGAACTAATGAAGAAAAGAGTAACATCTGGGGACACTTCTCCACCACATCAATGTTTTGTGATTAATGACTGTCCATGTCTCATTACTGTATTTTGTTAACAGAGTAGTAGTCAGCAATCTCCTTCAGCCTTGGCTCATCTTTAGCTGTAAGATACATAAGAAGACAGACAGCTGCCAGTGGCAGAGGAATTTTCTTCCCATTAGTTATACTTTCAAAACAAAGCAGGGAATGTTTTAAAATGTTGATGAAAGAAAGACTATCAAATATTGAAACTATCATTTGTCAGACTATTAAAGGATGAAATACTAAATTTGAACCAGTATTAAAGGCTTGGATGCTTATCTGAAGTTTATTTGTACTCATCTAAATTTTTTGCATCTGCAAATTTCCTGAAATTTCAAGGAATGAAACTTCACAAGGCGTCTATTTTGATTCTTAATTAAGATTCTGATTAAGTCACATTATAAGTAGTATGCATCTGCTGGATTCTGAACGTAAGTTTTCAAAACCAGTAAAGTATTGCAGAAAACTGGGGCTTTAATTGTAAAAATGCAGCAAGGCACATATGATATGGTATTATCCACACTTATTTAATGTAAGTTAAATTGGTTCAAAATTGATTCAAATGAATGAAAAGACAATGCCTATCATCTGATTATCCACATCAACACTTCATTGTTTAAATTTTAATTTCCTTATTTGTATTTCATTTCCAATGTTTTCCTGCCTGGAGGCAACATCCCATTTATATTCAGGAGCAATACTCAAATCCAAGTTTAGGTATAAATCACGAAGTCTCCTTTGACATAAATTTAAATAGAGTACAGTACACATAAACAAAATAAGGATTTGCAGGCCTGTGCTCATTAACCAGGCAGGAAAAAAATGAGCCAAAGTTTTCTATCAAGGCTGATTCCAAATGCTAGATGAGATCATTTATTCTATGCTACACAGTATAGAGGAAAAGAAAAAATCTTATCTTAAACTAAGTGGAAAAAAGTATTTCCCAAAATAGTAAACTGGAAGAGCTCTCCACACAGAATAAAAAAGGAAATAAGAGGTAACAATGTATATATTACAGGAATGAACCTAAACTAGGGAGTGTAACAGGAACGGAGTTAACATAAATGGAATTTGTACTAATTCTCACTCCAGAAAATTGTCAGTTTCCAACTGACATCACTATGCTGGCCAGTTCAGTGCACTGAGTATACTGACATCTTTTAAAAATCCTTTTTAGACACAAGCCTCATTCAAAGCACTTTGAACTACTCTATGGTAATTCATATGTTCTTATCTAGCTGGGATGCAAAGAGGATGCAGAACTTTATCTGTACACAAAGTGCTGAAGACTTTACAATTTCTTGACAAGAAGAAGTGCAGATGGAAGACTAGAAATCAAGTATGTAGCTTGCTAGGACAGACTGCGAAGATTCCAGTGCTCTAGGCAATTTTGCTTGAGCTGGTTCATCAGTGCTGATGCTGAAGTCACCCTGCTGAACAGTTAATCACAGGTATGTACTGGCTTCCAACTGCAAACTTCTGCAGTTAACTTGTCAATGATCTGAAAAAGGCTTTTGCAAATCAAGTCTTGAAACAAGCTGCTTAAGCACAGATTCTAATACTTGCTTCAAGTTCTGTAACATCGATGTGCCAAAGAAGACTATCACAAAGTCACAATTTATGCTGGCAAAGCAGAAAACAGAATGTGCTCCCTGTTTCACTGCACACAGCTACTGACTTAAGAATGGCAGACACATCAGCTTTGGAAAGAGCTTATTTGAAGATGGTACGATGCAAAGGATATGTGCACTTGTAAAGATTTTGTTTACATTAACTGTGAGAAAACCCACAGTGCATGAGAAAATCTATCATCCACTTTTTCATTTAAGTGCATACAAAGACTTACATAATATGTACCAGTAAGAGTCAATCTATCCAGCCTTGGAAATTAGGGTTGGCAGAATGTGATAAAAAGGAACATGGTGATTACTGTGTGAGTAAAGAGCAAGGTCCAAGGAAATTATGCCATTTATAGACTTTAGTTAGACAGTTACTTTCAGTTCTTGGAAAAAGATATTGATTCTGCAATAGACTAGCGAATTACTGACAACAGTATCAGGATGCACACAAAATCTAACAGGCCAACCACTCCCTAATATTATCAGTAAAAGTCCCCCTGTCTAAATCCACTCAGGGCACGGGGCCTACTAGACAATTTGACTCACAGTGGGATGCTTTACACTTGAAATCAAAACAGAATGCAATATTTGAGAAATGATCAGAGCAAAATGATACTACGAGAGCTACAGATGCACATTTCCAAGCATGCTCACTTTTAAGCATCTTGTAGGGGTCAGAATCCTGCCTAGTATAGGTCAGCATTAATCCATTAATTTACAGTAATTGTAATTTACTGGAATGCTTTTATTTACAGGTAAAGCTATGGAGCTCTTCCTCTCGCCTGTTGAAACTAAATTCAAGTCTCAAGGTAGACAGTGAAAATAAAATGTTGCAAGAACTCAGAACTGGTTCTTAAATAATGAACAGTGAACAGAAAGATGGTGACTGTCTAGCAAAAAAGTTTCACAGATGCCTAGGAAAAAGTGAGCACACATGAACACAGTGAATAGACCCACGTGAGCTACCTCTATGGGACAGCTATTTAGCAATGAATGAAACAGGAAGGCAGAACAAGACTGCAGAAAGCAAAGCATTGCTGCTAGTCAACCATATGTGACATGAGATAGCAGGTTGTCAAAAACTACTATGAATAAACAGGAATTGGGAAGAAGAGAGATACAAGTGAAGCAAAACACACACATGAACTGAAAAAATCAGGGAGGGAAGATGATAGATAAGCAATGTCTTTGGAGAAAAGAACATCAAGCAAGGCTAAGGTGGGTAGAAGAAACAAGCATCTGAGAGTTGGTGAAGGCTGAGACTAAAAAGGACTATTCTGTTCTCAGACAGAATAAGTGGGAGCAAAAAAAAGAAAGAATGAGAATCCAGATAATTTTTTCTTCCTTAGAAAATGAAAACCAACTGCAGAAGTTTAACTGAAATTATATAACCTGCTATTATCTAACATAATAATTTTCTGCATGCCCAACTATGGAAGATTAGATGGGGCTTTAAACAACCTGGTCTAGTGGAAGGTGTCCCCTCCTATGGCAGGGGGGTGGAACTAGATGATCTTTAAGGTCCCTTTCAACCCAAACCATTCTGTGATTCCATGAACCACCCACTATCCGAAGGGGGCCCAGAAGGATGGCAGAAAAGGACTCTTCATCAGGGACTATACTGATAGAACAAGCGGTGATGGGTTTAAACTTAAACAGGGGAAATTCAGGTTAGATGTAAGGAAGAAGTTATTTAATGTGAGGTTGGTGAGGCTCTGGAAGAGGTTGCCCAAAGAAATGGCAAATGCTCTATCTCTGGCAGAGTTCAAGGCCAGGTTGGACAGAGCCTTGGGTGACATGGTTTAGGTGACGCATCTCTGCCCATGGCAGGTGGGTTGCAACTAAATCATCTTAAGGTCCTTTCCAACCCTAACCTGTCTATGATTCTATGATTATTCCATCTAGAAGATGACTGTGGTCATAATCATAATTAGGAAGCTTGGAGTGAATGTGAGTAATCTCTTTTAAAGTACCCCCTGCAGAAGAATAAAACAAGCACTGCTAGAAAGGTATTTAAAACCTGCAAAATAACTCAATATAATTGTGCAACTAGCAACAGACCATACAAAACCAGGGATGCAAGTATTAAATAGCAGTCTGTGGACCCTTTGCAAAACATGACAATCAGAAGTATATTTACCTACAAAGATTCACCCAACAACATTCCCTGTTAAAACAGATTCAGCTCATTACCAAACTACTATAGTTGTGAAAATAAAAATAAATAAAAAAACAAACAAAAAAACAACTAACATACATCACTTCTGTGGGATTTTTAACCTGTGGGGTGAATTTATACTGTATTACTTTCTGGAACCATATTAAAGTAAGTATCAATAAACTACAAGGACAGTCTGAAAAGTTAATAGTGTCACTTACCTGCTTCAAGCACTTAAAACAGGTTAAACAGAATAGAGCACTGCATCCACATATATCAGCATTTTAGAGTGTGGGAAAATAATCTATTATAACTCTCTTGAGGCTGCTGCCCTGGTGACTACCTTCACATTTTACAATGGCATGTGCACAAAAATAAATATTGACATTACCTGCATCATTTTTGTTCTGTGCTTTCGTGACCTTCTGTATCAAGACTGAACACTTAGATAATTCTTTCTACTTGTGCTAAAACTTTCTTCAGAAAAACACTGCCCTACACGTATAGCAAATAACATGCCTTGCTCACTCAAATCCTAACAAGAGGAAGAATTCAGAGAAATCATGACAATTAAGTAAATGAAAAAAAAAAAAAAACTATGACAAAAGAAGCAGAAAAAATGAAGCAAGTAGGACAAGAGATTAACACACAGAAAATGTTGCTGCTCACAGGTAAAATAAAATCACATGCCCTCTATATATTTGAAGCCCTTATAGACATAGGATGTTAAAATCAGAAAATGCGCAGAAGGAATGTGATCCAATGTTATAGTGACCTTCCTGAATTTCTCAAAAAACAGTAAGGTCTCACTGTAAAATTATGAATCCCAGAATTTTAATCTCTCTCTGCACAAGGAACAGACAACAAATGGATCAAAAAGGGGAAAATGTGAAAGCAGTGGAAATTGAACTTAAGACAAGAAAGAAGGTAGTTCCAAGATGCACTAATGTATTCACAGACTATTTTGGCTTCCAATTCTCGGTGAAATTTTTAATTACCAGAAAACAGATGTTTTAACCTATTCTAGCAATTTTAACTGAAGTGCTGCACCTCAAAATGAAACAAAAATACTGAACTAATGAAAATCAATAGTTTCCTCTGATCACTGTAAGACTGCAGCACTTGGAGAATAACTGCATCTCTGACAACTATTTCTGATATATCACTCACCCCTCAATTCTAGTCTTACGTGTTTGCACACAATTTATCTGTGACAATCATAAGTGTAATAAACACAGCTCTCCTATAGGGGAAGTACACATACAAAAACCCAAACACACACATATATACTGAATATGTATTAGTTGCATATATACCTATAAACACATGCATATATATGCATATATTTCTGTTTAATTCAAAATGGCATAAAAGAGCTCATCTATCTGTCACAGTGTAGATCTGAAGTATGAATTATTTGAGACAACCGAGCATCTTTTCTACTTCTTTCACAGATACCACCTAAGTTCATTACAACCTTCTCTACTGGAAAGATCTTCCCCAAAGTAAATTTTTTTTAGCACTGGAACCTGGAATTTTGGTGTTTTTTTTTTTTCCCCCATGTCTGCCACGGCCACTCACACATGATCTTTAGCACATTATGTTACTATTTCATTGTTCAGTTCAATAATGTGCAAAATGGTATAACAATACCTGCGTTGCAGCTAAGTGACACTCTCACATGGAAAACAGCCATAGATTAAAAAACACTACCTAAGTATGTCCTGGCTAGCCACTTTTAACAGGAGGTGTACTGACAGGATTAGGGCTGGCTAGTCTCATGTGTATTAACTCTGTTACAGCCAAAGCAAGCCATTAATATGATGACAGAATATAGGAATATGAGGACAGATTATGGGATGATAGATTGTGGAAATGCACTTTTGAAAGATCATGCATGACATACCACATTACTCTTGCTCTACTGAAAGCTGAATAGGAAACAAAGTCGATTTTACAACTGTGCTACAGCTAATGTATAATATAAATGATAACAGCAGGACAGAAGGTCACACTAGAGTGGCAGATAAGAATAGATGCTATTTTTGAATCTTTTTAACTAAGTAACTTCTGTTTACTTTGAAGTTGCATTTTGCTCCAGTCTAACAGTATGAAATGGCGGTAAAGTGAACAGAGATGTAATTCATGTCCTTAGGTGTTTCCTACGTTTCACAAACAGCATGAAGAGTTCTTAAAGTGTATAATACAGGCTATATGTTTTAAACTGCATTTTACTAGTTGAAATACAAATAAAGATACTTGCACTTCTATTACACAACAAACATACATTACTGCTATGTTCATATAAAACACTTGAAAGGAAAAGTAATTTCAAAATTAAAATCTCATTTTAGTAATTCAATATTTATGGTAGTTTTTTCCTTCAACTTTTTTCTGAGAGATTTTACAAAATCCTTTTATCTTGAAATAATCCTTTGTAATGGAAAAAAGTCCCATGTTTTCCTGAAAAATTTATTGACAAGCTTTTAAGTGCTGGAAATTAATTTTTCATTTTCAGAAGTCCATTTGACATAAATATTTAATGTATCTAAAATATGTATATATTAATAGACATGAATGTAGGGAATTTATCAAGTTTTACTAAATTCAAAATTCAGAGTTCAAAGATTTAGTATAATTTGCTACTTAAGATTCTGTTGGTAGGCAGATGTCATTCTAAATAAACAGTTCCTAAATACAAAAAGGATAAATATGTCACTGCTACAGGTACTGTTGTTCCCATCTGTAATTTCTTCAAATTTGGCAGTTTTTGATGTGACTGACCAGTGTGTAATTATCAAGTCACTTTTACTATTGTCTCACTTTGTGAGTTTATGGGGATGCAGTACTCCTTCTGTATGTATTTGGAAGCACAATTTGCTACCAATTTTTACCACAATGAAAGGAGCAAAAGTGATAAAAGTACCCTTTCCCATAAGAGGCCTATTGTCAGTACATGGAATACCATCACTAAACAGTCTGGTGGGTCCAAGACTCTGGCCTATCTGTAACACTTCTAGCTCCAGGACTTGCGCATGTTTGTTCAAATTCTGTATTTCCAATCTGTTTCAGAACCCAGTATCAATTTGGAAGTAAACTTGTTTAGAAGCTGCATAAAAATTGCACTGGAAAATAGTATTTATTTCTAGGCTTTTAAAATAAATTCTAATTGACTTTGCTGAATGCATGAAGTTCAAAAAAATGTATGTAGCTATCCTCTATTATCAGCAAAAGGAAACTATTGATGCTGACCAAGAAACCTGGACTAGCATATTCTTTGCTACTTCTTAAGTAGCAAACTTCTTAAGAGCAAGGTTTCCTGCTCTTATCAGACTATACCTACTTGCATTCCAAATAACATATTTCTTTGATATTTCTTATAACTTTACATTTTCTTCCTCCATAAAAAAAAAAATTGAAGTTTTATTACTGTATTAAAAAAAGGCAAGTAGTGAAATAGAGCATTGCATCTTTTGTAAGAAATACAGCTATCAGCAAGCTGATTGTATACACAAAGCCAGAGATAACATAATAGTACTAGCTTTACAAACAATAATTTGGGAAAATTAACAAAACTGGTTCATGTCACAGGAAAATCACAGAATAGTCAACAGTTGCCGGAATGGACAAATATCAGAACATTTTAAAGAACAAGCAAAAAAAAATTTAGTGCCTAATGCACATGAACATTTGGAACAATTTCTTACTTCAATGGCAACAACCAGTATAAGTTAGCACAAATCCAAAGAGGAGTTCAATCTACTTCAACCATCAGGTATGACTTTGAACTACAAACAGTACTGAGGGCACTGGCATCTTAATTCAGTGTCTCACTGATAAAAAGAAGCAGGATGAATTTGTGATTAAAGAGCTACCAAATTATATATATAAAATAATCAGTTTTCTAGATGACATAGTAAAGGACATATATATGTCCTTTTTAAAATCAAGGGATTTACAATCATTGTGGCATCTAGGTCTCAACAACAGCATATAGGTCCAGATCCTCAAGTGCAAACTATAAAACTGACCATAAAATCAACACTTTGTTATCAAGATTGTAATTATAATGATTGGCAGTGTAATAGTAACTCATTTTTCTATTGGAAAGCCTCATTATCTAGTGTTTTCCTGGACAGTGCTAAGTAGATTCTGTAAAAAAATTATGTAACTATGGCTGAGCCAAACTCATTCCACAAATAATTCAAGATGACAAGCTATAGATTACAACTGACGAGCATTAATTTATCACACAATATTCTATATATTACGTTATTGAAATGTGATGACATTCTATCTGCTGCCAATGTTTAAAGAAAAAATGAAAGGTTTAAGAAAATTGATGCAATTATAAGAGTTGATAGAAAAATTGTACAGTTTCCTAGTAATACAGGAGATGCAGTCCCAGATCATATGGTGAGTCATTCTAATCCTACAGGCTATTGATTTCTATGTCTGTACTCTTGTATCACACTCATATTACTTTCATGTGTAGTTTCATAAACAAGCAGAATTAATTTTGATACCCATTCTTTACTTCATTTTAGCATGTCTACACAATAAATAAAGAAAAAAGAAATTTTTATGGGAAAGAGAGAGAAATTCACCCCCCCAAAAAACCAAGCAAGAAATATTCAAGCGGAAATTTGCAGATGACCTGACCAGTCCTCAGGGAACTTTCCTTCTCTAATTGTACTGCTGATGTAGCATCCTTGCCATAAAGAGAACATGCTGAGCATATTGTTAGCCTCTCAGTATGTTCAATTTGATAATTAGATTGTTCCCAGATGTGTTGGCATCCTCGGTGCATTTCTCATATTGTTCGTTTATTTGTCTCCTGGAGTTTTTAATACAGTCATCCCACTAGTCTCCTGGGCTAAGGTCCCTTTTTCATCCATACTCTAAAATATATTGTTTCTAAAAAATTCAGAAGATTGTCTACTGATTGCAAAGCCCAGACAGGTATTTAACCTTTGGCCATGGTTAAAAATGATGAAGACATTTCAGCAATGTTTATAATTCACACTAATTCTGCTGTATTCACAGGACAATATTTGAAACTGTTCCAATAGAAAGCACAGGTGAAAGAAGTTTTAAAACACAGTTACAAAACTGGAGCTGCAATCTACGTTTTATCATATACAACCATTCCCATTTGGCACTGACGCACTGATTGAGAATATCTAAAACTATTTGAAAATTTGTAATAGAGTTTGGAAATATTAACTACATAATGCTACTCCAGTTTACATAGTTTTGGAAGGATGTCACATTCACGTTCATCGACTGCTGACTGCAAACATTTTCTGTGCACAGTTTGCTCCCAGAAACGAAGCACTGAAAATTACAAGCTTGATCCTACAAAATGTTAAAAGTTTCTCATTCTGATTCAACAAGCCTTGTAAGTACATAAAAGTGTTTATAAATTCAATGGGACTACTCAATTGCCTTTTTGAAAGAATAAGCAATTAAAAAAAAAGTAAAAGTAGTTTCTTCTCCCTGTTGCCAAAGAGATACATCACTAAAATAGCTTAAATCATAGGTATAAAATTATCATCTGTTGTTTTAATATATATGGCATGAATGTGTTGAGTTCTCTCCAATTCTCAAAGGAAAATCACTAGAAGCCATGACTATGCAGAAAAGAGGCAAAATACTAAATGTTACGACAATAAACTCATATTGCTAAACCAAAATTTACTCAGTATAAGGTAATGTTCTTACTATTGTATTCCAGTGTAATTTTTCAAAGTAGTCTATAAAAAACACACACTGAATTTCATCATAATTCACCTCCTGAGTTTTAGCGATTAATGGACTTTTCTGGGTGAACCTGAGGTTGTCTGTGTCTGCCTGTGTAGATACTCTTTTACATATTTCTCAAAAGCCTGATTCACTCTTGCTTCCTCCTACCCCGATTCACACACTCAGCACCTGGAGGAACTTGAATTCCTTCTGGGAGAGAAACATTAAGCAATGGAATAAAGGACCAAGTCAATATAAAAACGCTCAATAGACATAAATTTACACAAAGTTCTGCATTGGTGACCTCCTGGTTATGCTGTATGTGAGATGAATGACCAAATTTGGCTTTACTAATCCAACTTTAACACTCAATTTAAAAACTACAGGTAGGTATATTTAGAAACATATATTTATATATATCCACATCACTTACACAAAAACTGAAGGGACATTCTGTGTAGTTACCCTCAGTACCAGCTTGCTAGAGAAACATGAACCCTGAGCAACTGAAAAGATTTTGTGTTTAATGAAAGCACAATTATTTACACATTTTACTGCAGAGTATCATTAATAAAATACCACTGCACTGGCCCTTCTGGGAACTCAACTCTGACAGCAGTAGTTAATTGCCTTCAAGAGGAGCACAAGTAGCCTTGGAGAGGCTGCAGCACCTTTTCCTCCAACCAAAGGCATTAGGTTGTAACAGAATGAGGATTGAACAAAACACAGGCTTTGTTTCCCTATTTTTCACTGACCACCTTACCAGTCATTCTTCATCAAAGATATCATCATGTATATTCTCTTTCTTCTCCTTCTATTACCTATCCACTTATGCCAGAAACAGGATTCAGAGATAAAGATCACAGCTACCAAAACTTATTCTGCTGAACCTCTGCGCATTGATGTGTTTATAGACAGGGAAGTAGAAAATCCTAATAATTGAATCCAAAGTGAGGGGAAGCTTATTGCCCTTTAATGGATAAACAAAGTAGTAAAAAAGAAAGATGTACTTTAACAGCAAACACAATACACAATGAACACATTTCTTTCACAGCACATATACCCCATTTACAGAAAGGGAAGAAAATTCCACATTCAGGATGACTTAAAATTGACATTATTTCTAGAACCAGCACTACCAGGAGACAATTTAACAGGCTTTGGGAAAAAGCAATTGAAACCAGTCAGTCTCAACTGACCTAACAGCACCTTGTAAGGCGTATCAACTTTTCTAGTGCAGACTCATTTCCAGAAACTTAACAGAGCAGAATTTGTACCAGCTCAACCTGTTTCATAATGTTATGCTGAAGAAACTTATCTATGATTTTACAAAAAAAATTTAAGTTACACAATACAAAATAGACCATAAAAGATGTGCCCCATTTAAGCACAAATCCGGTCAAGAGGTGAATTCTTGCTGTGATTGCTACCATGTGCTATGGCCTATGAAATAGACAGTTACCTTTTTATCAAGATTAACCTGGCATTGTTTTGCCTACACACGGTGCCATCAGATTCCTTCTGGAAGACAGACATATTAGCCACAATACCCTTTCACTCATGGAAATCTACCAAATGCAAACCTGACCACCTTCTGCGATGAGGTGACCCGCAGGTTGTGTAGGAGACAGAAGTGGATGTTGCATGCCTTGACTTTAGCAAGGACCTTGACATGACAGACACATTGTAACCATGGGAAGGTTTAGCTTGGGTATGGGTATGACAAGATAAGAAGAAAACTCTCTGGAAAGATGGGTTCAAAGGGCTAAGATCAGTGTTGCAAAGTCAGAATAGTGTCTGCTTACAGGGGCTGATACTGAGTGTAAAGCAGTTTAGTGCCCTCATCACATGCATGATGAGACAGATGGCACTGCCAACAAGTAAGTCGGGTGCACTAGATGGAGAGAGTGAACAGCAGGCTGGAAGACAGTGCTGCTATTTTGAGGAATTTGGACAAGTTGTAGAAATGGGCTATAGGGAACATGATGGAGGTCCCTAAAGTCCTGGAAAGGACTCACCCCTGCAGCACGACAGGTTAGGGCTGACTGAGCAGAAAAGGCCCTGAGAGGGCAGCAGGTTCCCTGGGCAATGAAGCAGCACAGCCCCTGCACCCAGGTCTGCAGCAGCAGGGCCAGGCACAGATCCTGCCCTGCTGCTCAGCACTGTTGAGACACCAGGAGTGCAGGCTTCAGGCCTGGGCTCCTGGCACAGGACAGTCTCTGATGTACTGGAGTGAGTTCAGTGGAGGGTCACCATGATGGCCATGGCAAGAGTATGTGGATGAGAGATCTGGGTTTCTTCAGCCTTAAGAAAGAGGTTAAAGTGACATTCTGCTCTGAGCTACAACCACCTCATGAGGAATGGGGAAGTATAAGGAAGATGAAACCAGTCTTTTCTCAGAGGTGCATGACAGTAAAATGAGAGGCAACAAGCACAGGCTGAAACATGGGAAATTTAGACTCAGTATTATGGAAAACTGCTTTGACCACTATGAGGGCTGCCAAGCACTGGAAGAGTGTCTGTGGAAGCTGTGGTATCTCCACCCTCGATGATGCTCAAAACTTAATGGAACAAAGTCCTGAGCAACACTAACTGAAACTGCTTTGAGCAGGAAGCTAGATTAGATGAACTCCAGGAGTCCTGTCCAACCTACCTTATTCTGCAATTAAATGAAATCAGTAATTAGTTGATAGCTCCTTTCAATTGTCTCAGCCCTGGGAATGTGTAAAAGCCAGAGCAGTCTTTTTTGCTGCTGTTCACATGAATAGCAGAAATCAAAGTACAGTCTAAATATTTTTATATTCATCAAGTATCCTCCTTCTACATAGAAAAGGCTAAAATATAAAATAGTCTTGCAAACCTACTCACCTTGTGCTTAGTTTTGTCTGGTGTTCTTCAGTATATTTGATGCTTCCGGAGCCCGCCCGTATTACAAGCCATTCCAATAACGTACAATGAAACAAGAACCTTAACTCAAAACCCATACCTGAAAAATGCTAAGATAACAAATACCGGCTGTAAACAAGGTACAACAGGCTGAAACCATGAACTCAGGAGAATCAAGAGCAACAACTTTGAGAGCAAATAAATCAGCATTGTGACGAGTGGCTATTAATCCTGTCGTTATCTCAACCCTTTGTGCCCGACGTTGGGCGCCAAAAAGAACTGTCGTGGTTTAAGCCTCTATAACTCATGCAGTTTTGCTCACTCACTCCCCTCTCTTTCTTCTCCTCGCTCCCGGGTAGATGGGAAGGAGAATCAAAAGAATGCAATTCCCACAGGTTGAGATAAGAACAGTTTAGTAACTAAAGTATAACACAAATCACTACTGCTACCACCAATAATAATAATGACAAGGCAAATACAAGGAAAGAATACAATCGCTCACCACCTATACCCAGCCCAACCACGCAGTGCACCCCCACCCTTCCGGGTCTCTGCTTCCTTTTTTACATCTTGGGCATGACATGCTGTGGCATGGAATACCTCTTTGGTGAGTTTGGGTCAGGTGACCTGTCTCTGCTTCCTCCCGGCTTCCCCTCCTCCCTGGCAGAGCATGAGACTCAGAAAGTCCTTGATCAGACCAAAACATTCTAAGCCGTAACTATAAACACTGGTGTTATCAGTGCTGTTCCCAGGCCCAAAATCAAAAACACAGCACTGCACCAGCTACCAAGAAGGAGAAAAATGGCTGCTGCTGCTGAACCCATGACACTGTTGTTAATTGCCCTCTGCATGATTCATGACATATTGTTGTCCTTGTCAGAGTATTATGAATTTGAACTATGGTGCATGAAGGCCAGGACATGCATTAAAAAATAAGATGAAAATTATCAGTTGTCTGCTGCTGCTATGTCATGATACTTCAATAGAGATTAATATGTCTTGTTTTATTCTAACTCAGTCTTTTTTCTGAAAGAATGAATGGCTTGGATATTGCTTGCTTGCATGGCAGGCATGGCACACAGTGCACTTCACAAAAATGATTCTATAGAATAATCATTTTATATTGAGTATCTTCACAATTTTTTTTTTTCAAGACACAAATTGTTACAAGGTGCTTGCAAAGATGAAACTGGCTTATTTCAGCAGGTTCTACTTCAGCAGGTGTTATTGGAAGATACCATTACCAGATCTCCTTCTCCAATGGCACCCTACATACAACAGGGAGAAGAAAATCAGGTGTGTCTCCTGTCAGTTCACAGCTAACAGTGCAAGCACTGCAGAAATTCTGCTGTGTGCTTCAGCAGAACATGCCATTTAACATGGGCGGAAAGAGGAAAAGAGTCAGCTGTGAGAAAGCTTCCGGGTAACAAATATGACTCCCATAGAGCAGCCCTCATCTTAGCAGTGACAAAGTAGCAAACTAGCAGAATGAAAAGTCAAAGAATATAAGCTGACACAATCACCAGTAAAGCCATCCCTTAACTAAATCGTTGGTTTCATCAGTTCTATGATGAAAACACACCATGCAGTATTCGTAATGGGTTTATAGGTTTCATCTAAGATAGGTTATTCTACCATTAAAGAACCAGACTTATGTATTACTCAAATATGCATTTCTAAAAAAAAAAAAAAAAAAAAAAAAAAGAGAAATGTTAAAATGAACAGCAGAATGCATTAGGAACATAAATTCTATTCTGTACTTAACCATGCTACACCCGTTTTCTTCAAGACTTTGGTATGAATACCTCAGCCCTCCATTTTTCTGGTCTGCATTCCCCACAAGTCAAATACCATATCGTTCATTACATTTGCTGAGGAAATCATCCGGCTAACAACTTGGCATTTCACAGATAAGATTAACCCTTCCCTCCCCTCTTCCTCCCACTTTATCACTCTTCCTACTTTTCCTGTCTTAGTCTCTTAGACATCTGAAAAGGTTTACATTAACATTTTTAATAGTCTTACGAGAGAATGAAACTCAACTATTCATCAAAATTCTTTTTGCAGTCTTCCTGAGAAAAGAGGGCAGTGATACACATGATCTTCATGAGCTAATTTTAATTTTCCAGATTAACACACTAAGATCCAAGAGGAGAGCCTTACTACTATAATTGCTTCACAGCAATAAAGGAATTATAGGGAATAAGAAACAAAGAATTCACACCCATAGAGGTGAACTAAGCTGGCCTGATCTCAGGTAACAGTATTGACATTGTTATGCAGTGTTCAGTATAGGATTTACATATTTTTGGTAATGGGTTCTGCAACTTGCTCTGCTCTCTGTTGCCATTCATGCACACACCAGATGGTTTTAATTCTTCATGGATCCATAACTGCAGCAGTAAATTCCTGTGTGTCCGCATCCCAAGACCAAACTTTTTAACATGTTAGACACTGCCAGCTTCGTTTCATCTAAAGCAACTAACCAATGGAACTTCAGTCTACTCTTTCTGGGAAAAATTCAAATATAGAAAATTTTACTTTATTTCTTAAAATAATTTAAGGAAGCCACCAACAAAGCTTTCATTCCTTTTTTCTTTTCTTTCCTTTCAAAATCAAGTCCCTTCATGCTTCTATGGTCTGATATTGCAGCAAATTCTGAAAAAAAAAGCATTCCCAAAACAAAATCAAAGTCTCTGGACTGGATTTAAAAAAAAAAAAAAAGGAATTTATGTAAATCTTCATTACAAAATCAAAACTAGAGAAAAACACTCAGAAGTCACAAAGCTTACTTTGGAAAATCTTAAAAGAGAAACTTTCTCCTCTAAACTTTAAAAAGTTCTCTTAGAAAATCCTGTAAATCTAACCTAGAGGGTGTTTTCTTTTTTGTTCATCTTACCTGGGAAAAAAGAAAAAAACCAACTCACCGAACACCAAAATCTTCAGCGACAGCTTCTTTGGGTAAAAGAATTGTGTTTCATTGACTTTAATGTAAATTTATAACAGCTACAGACTGGTGTTTCTACCATTTCATTAACTTTGGTGGTATTCCCAAAAACTCACTCACTTTTAAGCATTGATCAGAGACCAACCAGCCCTGCCATTAAGCACTGAAATTATGATGCAAAAAACTCAGACTGAATGATAGATTTTAAAATACAGGGTTTACACTTTATAAACTCACATTATTTTTTGTACATGCATTATTTCCATCATCTAAATGATGGCTCCAAAGGTTGTCACAGAAAAGTATACCCAAGAACTACATTTTTAGAAGTCATGCATTCACAAAATTGAATAATATTATTCTTCAAATAAAGAAGATGACAATATGTAGTGAACAAAGGAAGTAGAAATTACTTACTAAGATGAAACTGCAAGTTCAGAAAAGGAAAACACGTCCAATAAAAGGAAATGCAAAGCCCTGCACCTGAGAAGGACAACCCCCTATTATTCCAGCACAGGAGCAGTCCTGTAGGGCAAGTTGACCACGAGCCATGCTTGCAGTAAAGAAGGCTAAAGAAGCTACCTTAACTGCATTAGGAAGAGTGAATCCAGCAAAAGGCCTCAAAGAGGATGGAAGGGCTGGAGCATCTGTCGTGTGAGAAGAGGCTGAGAGACCTGGATTTGTCCAGCCTGGAGAAAGGAAGGCTCGGAGGATCTAATCTCAGCACAAATACCTGATAGAAATGACTGATGAGGGAACCAGACTCACATAGTGCTGTCCACTAACACGGCAAGAGGTCATAAGCACAAATTAAAACACATAAAGTTTCACCTGAACACAACAAAAGTGTTTTCTACTAGGGGATGTTTGAACACTGGAACCCAGTGCCCATAGAGGTTGTGAAGTCTTAATTCCTGGAGATATACAAAATATGACAGCATATGCTACGGGGCAACATGCTACAGATGGCCCTACTTTGAGCAGAGGTTGGACCACATGATGTCAAAAGGTGTCATCAAACTCAGTCTTTCTGTGATTCTGTGAAGCCACACTCTCTTCCCTGTGAGGAATACATCAACAGGATAGGTATATTATCTATTCTCCATTATGACTGCAGCATAAAATAAATTCAAATTCCTTATCAACACTAGTCACATAAATAAGAAACAGAAATTTCTTTAAGGTCATGAATTGGAAGACAACCAGGCCACACAGGCTACAGCAAAAAAGCAGTAACACTAAAATCCCTAAGATGAGTATGAAAGTGCATTTAAAAAATTCCAAAGTAGCAACGCAAAAATTTGAAATACAAGATGCAGCAATCCATCAGAAATTTGGAGATGGCATCAAGCCATCAATTAGGCAAACTGTAGAATATGGAAAGCAGTGTTTCTTGTAGACCCTAATATTGCACCTGGACAGAGCTCCATCATTTCTTCACATATGGTATGGGAAACAAATAAATTGCCAACTGTGTAGTGGCTGTGTAGTAAACCAGTGATCCAAATCCTGTGTGCTCATCCTCTGAAAATGAATTCTAGTATAACCACAATTTTAACCTACAACATGGGGAGTTTACTGAAATATTCCCTAGTGCTGTTTTCCTTAAAATCTCTATTGCAAATTTTAAGTTACTTTATTTTTCACTAAATCGTCAGAATATGATTTGGGGCTGTGAAAATGAAGACCTTAGGCCCACTGTAGGACAGAATCAGGTTCAAGACCATCATAAGAACCTGTACATGCACAGGTCCACGGAACCTGACAAAATCCACCTGCGGTTCCTGAAGGAGCTGGCAAATGAAGTTGCTAAACCACCGTCCATCGTATTTGAAAAATCATGGCAGTCAGGTGAAGTTCCCAATGACTGGAAAAAGGGGTAAATAACCCCTATTTTCAAGAAGAGGAAAATGGAAGACCCAGAAAACTACAGACCACTCAGTCTCACCTCTGTGCCAGGCAAAATCTTGGAGCAGATTCTCCTGGAAGGCATGCTAAGGCACATGAAAAACAACAAGGTGCTTGGTGACAGCCAGCATGGCTTCACTAAGGGGAAATCCTGACTGACCAATTTGGTGGCCTTCTATGATGGGGTTACAGAACTGATTGACAGGGGCAAAGCAGTTGATGTCATCTACCTGGACTTGTGCAAAGCGTTTGACACTGCCCCACATGACATTCTTGCCTCTAAATTGGACAGACATCAATTTGAAAGGTGGACCACTCGGTGGATAAGAACTGGTTGGATGGCCACATGGAAAGAGTTGTGCTCAATGGCTCAATATCCAGTTGGAGATCAGTAATGAGTGGTGTCCCTCAGGAATCAGTGTTGGAACCAGTCTTGTTCAACATCTTTGTCAGTGACATGGATAGTGGGATTGAGTGCGCCCTCAGCACGTTTGCCAATGACACCAAGCTGTGTGGTTTGGTTGATAAGTTGGAGTGAAGGAATGCCATCCAGAGGGACCTTGACACGCTTGTGAGGTGGGCTGAAGCCAACCAGAAGTTTAACAATGAGAAGTGCAAGGTTCTACACCTGGGTGGGAGCAATCCCAGGCACAGCTACAGGTTGGGCAGAGGAGTGATTCAGAGCAGCCCTGTGGAGAAGGACTTGGGGGTGCTGGTTGATGAAAAAATGAACATGAGCCTGCTTCAGTGTGTGCTCATAGCCCAGAAAGCCAACCGTATCCTGGGCTGCATCAAAAGGAGCGTGACCAGCAGGTCGAGGGAGGTGATCCTGCCCTTCTATGCTCTCGTGAGATCTCACTTGGAGTATTATGTGCAGTTCTGGTATCCTCAACATAAAAAGGACATGGAACTGTTGGAACAAGTCCAGAGGAGGGCCACGAGGATGATCAGGGGTTTGGAGCACCTCCCACATGAAGATAGGCTTTGAAAATCAGGGCTGTTCAGCCTGGAGAAGAAAAGACTCTGTGGAGACCTCATAGCAGACTTCCAGTATCTGAAGGGGGCCTATAGGGATGCTGGGGAGGCACTTTTCATTAGGGACTGTAGTGATAGGACAAGGGGTAATGGGTTCAATCTTACACAGTGGAAGTTTAGATTGGATATGAGGAAGAAATTCTTTACTGTGAGGGTGGTGAGGCACTGGAATGGGTTGCCCAGGGAAGCTGTGAATGCTCCATCGCTGGCAGTGTTCAAGAACAGGTTGGACAGAGCCTTGGGTGGCACGGTTTAGTGTGAGGTGTCCCTGCCCATGGCAGGGGGGGTTGGAACTAGTTAATCTTAATGTTCTTTTCAAAGGTAACTTTTCTACGATTCTATGATTCTATGTTTTTTTGGTGTTAGCAAATCTAGAGACATGAAACACCTTTTTTCTTTTTCACTTTATAAATCTGGCCAAAATCTTAAACTATTAGGTTTCAATATTCCAGATCAAAGACACTGATTTATACTGATTTATTCTTATCTGGAATTAGGATATTCTATAAATTTTGATCTTCATGTAAATCTGGAGTTTGGAATCTGTTTCTGCATTACATTATTTTTACTTTCTTCTTACTACACTCCTTTATCTTCAGAATCACATTATGCAGTATCCAGACAATAACATTCTCCGATATGCATCATAAGAAAAAAAATAAATTGCTGTTTTGAGTGAGGGCGAGTAAGGTCAGAGGAACCGCACCATCTTAGAATGGTTGGGATTGGAACAGACAATAAAAATCATTAGTTCAACCCCCCTGCCATGGGACACCTTCCACTAGACCAAACTCTTCAAAGCCCCATCCAATCTGGCCCTGGACATTTCCAGGGATGGGGCCACCTATTCCAATGTCTCACCACCCTCTCACAGCTAAGGACTTCTTCTTAATGTTGAACCTAAATCTACTCACTGCCAGTTTAAAGTGATTTCATTTTGTCCTGTCACTACACGTCCCCGTATAAAGTCCCTCTTCAGTTTCCTGTTGTCTTACTTTAGACACTGGAAGATGCTCTAAGGTCTCCCCACAGCCTTCTCTTCTCCAGGCTGAACAAACCCAACTCTTTCAGGCTGCGTTCATAAAAGATGGGCTCCAGCCCCTGATCATCTCTGTGGCCTTCTCTGGACTCACCTGAGCATGTCCACATCTCTCTCGTGTTGGAGGCCACCACAGCAGGTGGGGGTCTCACAAGAGCAGCAGAATCCCCTCCCTCAACCTGCTGGTCATGCTGCTATTGTTGAAGCCCAGTATATGGTTGGCTTTCTGGGTTGTGAGCGCACACGGATAGGTCATGCTGAGCTTCTCATCAATCAACACCCCCAAGCCCTCCTCCTCAGGGCTGCTTTCAATCCAATCTCCACCCAGCCTATATCTGTGCTTGGGATTGCCCTGATGCAGGTGCAGGACCTTGGATTTTGCCTTGTTGAACTTCATGACGTACATTGGTTCCACAACGTCGCCAGGCAAGGAAGGAAGAGGCATGAAATCTCTCTCTATCGCTAAGTTATAAACTCAATAATGAATTTTATTTGGCATTAGAATTGCCAATGATTTTTTTTTTATTTTAATCACAGCCTTTATAATTTTCTCTTACTGGTTCTGCAAATTGGTCTTTTGTGGAAATGTGGAAACATTGAACTCATGAATATATTTATTTAGGGTCTATCTTTCTTAAACACATAAATGACATACAGAAAAGAAAAGCAAAATATTTGATCGGATCATTTTGTGCCATGGAGAAATTTTACTGTTCAGCTTTCTATCCCATCATATGATTAAAATGGCACATACATATATTACTCATGATATACTCATAGACTACTGTGTATATATATCATAAAGGCACTTCAGAAGTTTGTTAGTTTGACAAATCTGGAAAGATAACATATACTGTCTTGAAAATGAACTAGAGATACCATATATTTTGTATTTAGTTAATTCAGAAGTTTAGATGTGTAGCTGTAATACAAAAAAAGAGCAAAGCTGACAACTTTGCAACTACATCAAATTTTCAAGGTAGTCAGAAATGTGGATACAAGCTCTTCACCAGCTAAAGGCATTTGATCTCTACTATTGATAGAAAATGCATTTCATATGATTTAATAATTAGTTATATTCTGGACCAAACCTCAAATTAGGTAATGTTTTTTAGCCTGGCAGTCAAAATTCACCGTTTGACTATAGCTTGAAAAGCTATACCATACATTTGTGTTTCCTCAAATTGATAAAAGAAGTCAGTTCTTGTTATCAGAATGTAACAAAGAATATTTATACACTGTGTTTGACAGAATGCTTTTAACACAGGCTATTTCTTGAACCGTGTAAGAATTCAGTTTATGATTTTTAGCTTGACTAGAAAGGGTTCAGAAATGATGTAATTTATCTGTCTAATCTGGAATTACAATCATTGAGGTATCTATAAATAACATTAAAAATAAATCCCCTTGTTTTTCTCTTGATGCTGTCTTCCTTTCCTAGATGTTTTTTACTTTCCTGTTTCATCATCCTCATCTTTGCCCTAAAGAAGATGTTTCTTTTGAATATTACATATAGTTACACAAGCCCTAAAACAAATCTGGTAGAATTTCTTTTTATGACTTAAAAAAAAAATAAATAAACAACGGCAAAACCAATGCAAACTCATATTGAATATTATGCACAAGGGTGCAAAAACTGAAGAACTTACACTAGATGGCTTTTATACTGACTTATTTTATTCTACAAAGCTAAAATGCAATCCAGTGTATTTATAATCAAGAAATAGTACCTTCATTTTGGTGGAGCTTAATGTGACATGATATTGAAAAAGTCATATACACAATTGAATAGTTCTGAAAATGCCTACGGTGTATCATTTAGCAAGGTAAATATGGCTGATCATACCAGAGAACTTTGGTATAATTTTAATTAAGACTCATCAGTTTGTAGTTACAAACAGCTTTTGTTCTTACTATCAGTATAAATTGGTGTTGGGAAGATAACAGTTCTAGGTTGAAACATATGTCAATCTGAAGATTAGGACTAAAGGATTTTGAAAAAATTAAAGACATAGCAAATCTGAAACAAATAGAAGTTGTTTTTTCTAACACACAGAAAAAATAATTAATATAATATTAATGTAATTATGTACTATTAATATAATTAATTTATTGACCTGACATACCACTGACCCCAGGAAATTAAGTAAGCCTGCAAAAAGAATTGGACAGTTTGCAGTTAACACTACATTAAGACTGTATGCGCTAAAGACTTTAATTTATATGTAACATGAAATTTCAAGTAATTCTTAGCAATAAGAAGATTATACAGATATATATTGTGGAGTGGGGTGATATAGGTAAAACCCAGATAATGTCATAGCAGTTCAATGTGAGGTGCCTTGCAACATTTATTGAAGTAGTCCATTCCAATCACAGGACTTATGCTTACTAGCTCAGAACAGGAGACCACTTCTTGCAGAAGCTCAGACATTCTGGTTTTTGTTGGTTTTTTTTTTTGTTTTTTTTTTTTTTTTTTAATTTTTGTTTTGTGGGGTTTTTTTTTAGGATATTTAACCTAAAAAAAATAATCACAAATAGGCATAATCAACACACTCGGTTATGGAATCTATTTGCAGGAATGCAGCAAACTGCCTTCTGTTTGGTACTTAGACAGGTGTTCTGGGTGGAAATCTATTAAAGCCCATAGCAGTGTTGCCAGGTACGAGTGGAAAATGGGGTTGGTAGCAAAGGTTCTGTTGGTATCACTGACAACTGTTTTCCATGTCATATCTTCATTATCTCGATTAGATAAAATAGTATCAACTTCAATACAGATCACTGTAGCTGATACAGTCTGATACTCAAGCCCTGCTGCAATATATTTTTGACACTTTCTAGACTCATGTTTTAATTAAACTTATCGGCTTTGGAACACACTTTGCTTCAAGAGACCTTTTGAATAAAAATCTGAATGGATGTTTCATTCTACACAAGATATCCATTGCACGCTAATAATAACCTCAAAAGCCAAATCTTGCTTATTGTTTGCCATTACATCTTCTATACCTCAACCATACTCAAACATCCTTCTTAGTGTAAAATACTTCATCCTGGGAGACTTACATCATCAGTGCACTTAGCCACCTTTTTAACATGGATGACTACTTTTAGACTTCTATTAAGGTAGGACTAAACATATGTGGAACTGGTCGTACTTATTAGGTATGGTCTTTTAAAATATTATATACACATTTCTAGTACTATCACAGCAGCAGTGTCCAACTTCCAAGATAGTTTACCAATCCCAGGTTTCTTACATCTCTTTCAGAGCTGGCTAAAGGGAATTTAGGCTAAGGGAAACATGTTTGTCTGCTCACAAATCCTACATATCTAAAGGCTGTATTCAAAGAAGTACATGCCATGATCATCTTATTTTAGCAAAGACGATAAGTACAAAATACTGTTTTACTCAAAATTTGCATTCTGAGTATTATCGCAACTTATCCTTTCTCACTTTGTCTTGCTTTGAAAAGCTGAAATGCTGGTGAGTATCATAAGTAAATCCCTTTTTTGTTGCACTAACATCAAGCAGGCTGTCAAACTCAGTATACAAAGAGGAAGATAGTGTGTCAAACCTACAATTTTTATGGAATATTTTAGCAACTTAGCAAATTTCAAATAACTTAAGAAAGAACAATTCAGCCTTCTGAAACCTCTTGGGTCAACAAGAATATCCTGAAATAATAACTGCTACCAACTATAAGGATTCAGACATAAATAATATGTATTGCTCTCTGATGCATAAAAATGCTCACTACTTGTATAAATGCAAACCTGCAATCAAGCCTGCAGAGCCTAATGAAAACATTTGTATGCAGAAAGCAAATCTGCTGCTAAATTAGTCAAGTCGGCATTTACTGCCAAAATTCCACTAGGATTCATAACCTGCAAAAACTATATGGCTAACTGCATATATTCAGGATAGGTAAAGTATGAGGGGCTTATGCAGATCTTTCAGGAAGTGATTCGAAATACTCCTGGATCAAGTATCTATGGGTAGATATAGTAACTGACTCTTAAAGAAACATCAGTATTCAAGGTTACTGAAAGATGTCAACACAGCTGGTGTGTGGAGAAACATCTGCTCTCTTGAGCATCTGTCAGCATCTTGCAATGATCTATCTAGCACACACCTGCAAGAAAACCTGCATTATCAATACATTATAATCCAGCCACAGAACACGCTGTCTATGCTCTGGAAAAAATACAGAAAGGTCCATTAGAAGGGGAAAACACCAGATGTAAAGTTCGCTTTCCTCTGTCATTTATACAAAGGAAATGCAAAAAGGCCTCTATCCACACTAAACAGTATCCTTCAGAGTTTAAAAAAGCAAAAAGTTTGCACTGGTTGCTGTGAGCTTTCTTCATGGAATCAAGCTGGCTTTACTGCTTTTAAGCCTCAACATGCTTGAATGATAAAGTTATCATAGAATCATAGAATGATTTGGGTTGGAAAGGACCTTCAGATCATCTAGTTCCAAACACCCTGCCACGGGCAGGGACACCTCACACTAAACCATGCCACCCAAGGCTCTGTCCAACCTGGCCTTCAATACCACCAGGGATGGAGCATTCACAACTTCCCTGGGCAACCCATTCCACTGCCTCACCACCCTTACAGTAAAGAACGTCTTCCTTATATTCAATCTAAACTTCCCCTGTCGAAGTTTTAACCCATTACCCCTTGTCCTACAGTGCTGAATGAAGAGTCCCTCTCCAGCATCCTTGTAGGCTCCCTTCAGACGCTGGAAAGCTGCTATGAGGTCTCCACACAGCCTTCTCTTCTCCAGGCTGAATAGCCCCAACTTTCTCAGCCTGCCTTTGTATGGGAGCTCACTTATCATCCTCATGGCCCTCTGGACTTGCTCCTACAGCTCCATGTCCCTCTTACTTTGAGGACACCGGAACTGCACACAGTACTCCAAGACAGAACGTTGCGGCAAACAATTCTCTCAAGCCATGTTTTCTTCCAATTTACGTGAAAGTGAAAATTTAACAGCATATATTAAAAAGGTCAAAACACTGATTTTAAGGGGAACATTAGGAAAAAGTATAGGCATGCTACACATACAATTTTTAATTTGTCTGTCTGTTTTGCAAGGATTCAGGTTGCATTCAACATCAAAACATTTTTTCCCAGTAATTCTTTTTATCTCCATTTCAGTACTTAAGTGTCAATGAAATCTTGGTCCTACTACTGACCCTTTCCTCAGTGCTTCACTTTTTCTTTCATCATGATAACATCCCTGTGATAACAGTTCCTCATTCTTTTTCCTCTTTGTGGGTTATCCTCTTTTTCTACAAAGTTGATCTCCCTTTGAATCCAAAACATGAGGCGTAACTCTGCCTTTCCTTCAAAACCCCAGATCTAATGGAAAGTGGCAAGCTAACTGTCCCCAGAAGACCTCTCATAAGACGTATTTCTTCCAGATTGTTACAAAAAGAGTACTTATATATAACCAGGCTTATCTCATGTGATATAATAATTTCTGGTTATTGTATGGCTAGGGAGCTTGCCAGATTTCCAGTGCTCGTCCACCACAGTTCTCTAACTAGGAAATAGAAATCCAGCATACCTAAAGCTTTCTAGTTTTTCTGCCACAATGAGAGCAGAGGTAGGGGGAGGGAGCAGGAAATGCTGAAAGTGATGCTATTTTATGCCAGTTTTCTTTCGTTTTCACACTTTCTGGATGGGATACTAAATGTCCTGTCATTGTTGGTGACTTTCATTTGTTCCTCATAGAGATAAACTCTGTGAAGAACTCCAAATTTGAATTATTTCAGTTTCTATGTATCATTACTATTCCCTCTAAGTTATTTGGTTGCCCTCTTAGTTACATGCATTTCCGAGAAAATCTGCCTTACAAATCCAAGGAGAACTCAGGCTTCTTTCTATCAATCAAAGACATTAATTCTAAAGATACTTTAAACTTCAAAGAGAGGTATAATTTTTGCTTGGAACTATAAAAATGCTTTCTTTCTCTTACCCACAAGGAATGAATTACATGGAAGGAAAGCTTTACATTTGCTTTAAGAAAAGACATGCATTATATTATGAATCTTTTATTTGCTGCATATGATCACAACATTGTCTGTTGAAAAAGGCAGAAGTTTCTTTAGACTTTTCATAGGAATATGCCTTCTGCTAATATGAGTGGGAAATTGCTAATGTGTTTCCAGCACCTACGAATATACTGACAAATGCCTATTAATTTGCATCCATAGCACTGAGTGTGAAATCACAGAATGAGATTGTTGCCAGTGTAGGATGAAAATAGGAGATATAAAACCATTTCTATTTTAAGAAAACATAATTTCAAGGTTAAAAAAAATGTAATTGATTTTCATTAATCACCATGTGTACCAAAAGTCTGGGGTTTTGTGGTTTTGTTTTTGCTTTTGTTTTGTATTTGCCCACAATTGTTTTTGTATGCATTCACAATCTTAATTTTAAACACGGTGGATTTCTCAATGTTTTCATAAATGCACTCTCTGAAGTACCCAGGGGTTCGGAAAGAGAAAAGGAGAGCTTTTGCAGATTATTGCCAAGTGTCATGGGTTCAGCAGCAGCAGTCATTTTTCTCCTTCTTGGTAGCTGGTGCAGTGCTGTGTTTTTGATTTTGGGCCTGGGAACAGCACTGATAACACCAGTGTTTCGGTTACTGCTTAGTGATGCTTTGGTCTGACCAAGGACTTTCTGAGTTTCATGCTCTGCCAGGGAGGAGGGGAGCCGGGAGGAAGCAGAGACAGGACACCTGACCCAAACTGACAAAAGAGGTTATTCCATACCACAGCACGTCATGCCCAGGATGGAAAGCAGAGAGCAGAGGCCCGGAAGGGTGGGGGGTGCACTGCATGGTCGGGCTTGGTATTAGGTGGTGAGAATTGTATTCTTTCCTTGTATTTGCCTTGTCATTATTATTATTGGTGGTAGCAGTAGTGATTTGTGTTATACTTTAGTTACTAAACTGTTCTTAACCTGTGGGAGTTGCATTCTTTTGATTCTCCTCCCCATCCACCCGGGAGTGGGGGGAAGAAAGAGAGGGGAGTGAGTGAGAGAGCGACTGCGTGATTTACGGCTAAAACCACGACACCAAGTTTACTCTTCTGTAGCTTATGCAGGAATATGTTAGACATTTAGTCAGCAATTGATTACAATATAAAATTTTTTCTTAAGCTTGGTTTATAACATTTTCAGATCAAAATTTTTTTTGTGACAAAGTGAAAAAAATAATTGTGAAAGATGCATCTATATTTCACAATGTTTTAAAAATGAACCATTTTCACAGACGGAAACACATTCAATACTGAAAATGGCATCTGAGTCAAATATAAACACATAAATAATGTCAAACATTTGTATAGTAAGACTACATTATCTGACATGAGGCTAAATTTGATCACTGGTACAGTCTCTTTGAACCTTTTAGAAAGCCTAAATGACGTATCAAAAAACCTTTCTGCCTAGATTTAGCCTCAATATATCAATGTACTTAAGAATGCAATCCAATTTTGTGCACAATTACCAGTAAGTGGAAAAACTGAACTTCTAGATGTTTTTTATTAAAGTTAAATTTTATAACCTTTTCAAAGGTATGCCTACTCTTGGCACATGATAGTTTGTTAGATGGATATAGTCAGTCTCACTATATGGAATGTGCGGAGATTTCATACACAAGAAAGATTATTTATAGGTGCAAGTTTTGTTATGGGTGGTGGTGTCATGGCTTTATTAATAATATCCATCTAGAACAAGATGAAAGTTTTTCATTTAATAGACTTCTGATCCTACAGAATTTTGAGCAATGTCTAAAGCTCTTCAGGGATATCTCAGCCTGTAGCACATTGAAAATTACAGACCAAGTAAAATTAAATATGAAGATATTGATAATGAAATAATGGGTTGGGAGAGAGGGAAGGTGATAGGAAGGGAAAAGTCCCACAAGAAAAATACAACATATGGACAAGGCTGGTGGCTACAGTCCTGGTTTCACTTCAGTTAATAAGAGTCTAGCCTTTGTCTTCTAATGGGAAGCTGGATGCTCGCATTTGTGGGTGATGCTCCTAATCAAACAGGGCATTGAAAGCTGTGGGAAGGATTATCCTGAAAGTTAGGAGGAATAGTCTGTGTGACAAAATGGGGTTGCCTTCATATTTTTATTTCAGTGAAAGCTCTGAAGTGTCTTTCATGTAAATAACTTCCTATGTCATGCCTATTTCTATGAGTTTTTTTCTTGAAATATTCTGGGAGTTTCTAGATTAATTCTCATGTTTACTCAGCTCAGATTCAGCAGTCGAACTGGTCAAATGACCTTTACTTTCCCAAACAATACTTCCACAGATTGTTCTAAACTTTTGAAATACATCTTGACTATATAAAAAATGGGGGGGGCAATAAGTGCTTTAGGAAGAAGTAAAACAAGAGAAATGCCAAGTACTGAAATACAGGGTGGTTGTTTGTTTTTTTTAAAAACATATTTTCATTGCTACAGTTGCTATGCAGTGCATGAAATATCACCGAATATGAAGTAAAAGAGAAAACTAAAGAAATATAAACATAAGTGAAGCTCCATCTCTTTGCAAAAAACATACTTCTAGTTACCAAGGTTTTCACTAGTCATGAGAGAATTCAAAAAAGCAACATCAAATGTCCAAGTTTCCAAGTAACTATTCGATTCAAAGCTTCAAATTAAGAGCATATTAAAAAAGTCCTGAAATAAAATGGCTCAATTAACTCAAAATTACCTATCAAATTGTTCTAAACTCCTGTGATATTTCTTTTATTCCTCTCTGAAAACTGCATCAGTTTATTATTTCACCATATTAAACCAAATTAGCTCTAGTCTTAAGTATCTTTTTTAATTGTTTATTTGGTTTTTAGCAAACATTATGTGTCCATACTGAGGGGAATGCTGTATAAACATAGAGGCAAACATGATACCACTTTTAAATAATACCACATCAAAAATTCTGTCACTTGTTTTTAATTATGATCAATCTGTAATGCTTGAAACTAATTTTTTCTTAATAGCTGTGAATGGATTATGTGCTATAGGATATGTATATTCCACATGCCATGGAGCATAGGTCATCCACACTACAGAGGTAATGTTATGTTACGTTATGTTACGTTACATTACATTACATTGCGTTACTTTACATTGTATTGCATTAGATTATTATTATATGCCTTGGGAAGAAGCATTATTCAAGGACATGGCAGATAGATAAAAAACTGGACACTTTAAGGATTCAGCTGGACATGGTGCTGGGACATCTAGTCTAGGTCACACTTTGCCTAGAAAGACTGGATCAGATGATCCTTGAGGTCCCTTCTAACCTGATATCTATGATTCTATAACCTACTATCATTACAGAAGTGCCAAACGTTAATACAAAGTTCAGTGAAATTAAAAGCAACCCCAACCCCCCCCCCAAAAAAAAACCAAAAAGCACAAAAAAACCCACCAAAAAACCCAAAATATGTTGACAAATTCAAGAAAATGTGACAATAAACATTCTTATCACAGTTTTTTACCTGATTTATAGTAATAAAACCAGAAAAAGTAAAATGTCCTCCGCCTGTATTCCCATTGTCTGTTTTAATCTTATTTTCTGTAGTCCCGCAGTCCCTCAGAGATGATCAAAAATTAAGACCCTCTGCAGGCATTCACATTGTGAATGGTTTAGTGCCCAGCATATAAGCTTTACTACAACAGTGTATTAGAAAAGTGAATTAAAACTACCATGCCCCATAATATAATCCTGCTTGCTACATGCCTAAGTCACACAGAAGAAAAAGAGCTGTTTGTAAATGTGAGAAAAAATGAAGTAGCTATACTAGGCTGAGGTTCATAGTAAGTTATATGCAAAAATTAAAACTAGGCTACATGAGGAATGGAACTAATAATAATGATGAAAGAGAGATTATGAATATTCCTAGTTTCAACATCAGGAGTTTGTTGGCACAAAATAAGGAATTCTTAAATATTTACATGTCAAATGACAGATATTTCATAGTTGACATATATTTTATTACATGATTTCAATGAAACATTTTTATAATTATATTTCACAGAAATGTTATTTTTTATTAAGGACAGTGAATCTCAGAACACAGCTCTGTGATTCAGTTGCACTGAAACAGGCACAACCAGCTGTGCAGCAGAAACAAGACTTAGGAGGAGAGTAACAGTGATGTCAAATTTGGAACCTTCGTGTACTGAGACCACATCAGGAAAGCAGAGTAGAAATATGCATACGAAACGAATATGGCAATGGACTTTTTTTCATAAGCCATCTAACATCTTAAACATCTTATATGTTACACTATTGCTGAAGGAGCTACATATCCAAATTTCATTTAAAAAATATAGATGTGAAGAGGTGATAAGTGGAACATGCATAACATGCTTGAATCTCATCTGGTGTATATTACTACATTTCCAGTCAGCTTCTTGAAGTAATGCTGATGTAATTAAACCAGCTGATAACAGTAAAAAATGCTACTAAACTCTTGTATAAAGTTGTGATGCAAGATGCTGCAGTTTTTCATTTTCCACATGAAACCACATGTATAATGAGTATACTAACTGAATGCTAACTCACAGCTGGAATTCAGACAGAAGTCTACATGAAAATAAGACACCTGAACTATGTCTTCCAGTTAAAGCTGCCTTTTGTAAAAAGACTGTTCTAAAAAGTCTGTACTGTTGCCAACCTCCCCCCCAAAAACCAAACCAAAACAAAACCAAACCAAAAACTAAAACTAATTTCAACACAGCAATCTTAAATCTCATAGCCACTCAAGTACTATAATGGGAAAATCTGATGTCCCCCCTCCTGTCCTCATTTTATGTTGTATTAGAAGACAAAGAAGTGGACTATCTCCAACAGATAGTTTTAAGCTGTCCATAATTCAAATTACCAGGAAAATAAATTAATGTTGTCATTAAGTCCCATCAAGAAGTCAAAATAAGACCAATTATTTTATTCTACCTCATCTACCCTGGCTTCACTGTGAATGCATCCCCTGAGTTTGTTGAAGTGATGCACTTATCACTATTTTTTAAATGCATTTTGAATTATTGAAAGGTAAGGTTCAATAACTGGTATCTGTTTCTACTGTAAGTTGGATGAAATTTGGACATCTACACTCATTATAATTAAAAAACAATCTTAATCTTCATGTTTTATATTAACTCCCACAATTCAGTGGCCAGTTTGGATAAACTTACTTAACTTTACTTTCTTCTAAAATACTAAAACCTCTTAGGCCCCATGATTGCTCATAAGGCTATGTACTGAACTTGGCTGATTGCTCCTTGGTATATTAGCAAGAACTGGGGCTGTCTGAAATGCCAGTAGTGGAAGCAGATATTCAAGAAACAGTTATAACTTTTTCAGACTGCCTAATACTAAGAAAGCAACAAGCATGGGAAAACAGGGTGAAAGCAACATAACAGAAACATAGTCACAACAGAGCCAGACAACCATTTGTCATCTGCCTATTTCAGAGCAAGAGCTTCTTGTATTGTCCTCTCTGTTACCATTTCAGCTGATACTTCCCGCCTAGTTTGGTGTTTGATCCCCATCTTAGGTCTTTGCCAGTCTTACCATTTCACCCACATACAGCCATCTGCAAATGCGAAAACACCAGTCTCTTGATTTATTTTCTCTCTAGATCAGTAAGGATTATTTCGCCATCTGCATTTAATTTTTGCTCTTTTTGCTCATTTTGCAAGCATCTTTTTGTACCATTGTCTCATTCCTTTGTTATCAATAGTATTTGAAATTTCATCTCAGACAGGTAACATTACATAAATGCAACTGAACTAAATTAAACTTTTGCTTGATGGCTCGTAAGACCATTTCCAACCATTTATACAAAAACTATGAATGAAAGAAGAAATCTGAGATGAAAAGTAATATGTCAGAATAAATAATCTACTTATTATATTTGCACATAAACCACAACTAAATATAATAAGTAGATTATTTAATAATAAGTATAATATTTGTATAAATGTGCATCTTCAGGAAGCCCAAACCTTGACAAAACTGATTTCTGTAACAGTGAAATCCTCCATGCATTGCATGCAGAATTACCTGGCACTAACACAGGCTAATGGTGCAAACTCATTGTTCATCTATCTTTGGAATGAAAAACTGTTTGCTGTACTCCTCCCAGAAGAAAAGCTATCCAGTTACAAAACACTGGATTTACAATTTTCAGAAATTCTTTCTCTTTATGCTTCTGTTTACACTGATCATATATCATCTTTAGGCCCCATGCTCAAGAAATCAACAACAAGGCTCATCAAGTTTAAAGGTACTAATACCAGCCAACCAACAAGGGAAACATTGCATTTTATTATGCAGGCTTTCAAAGAGTAGAAGGGCAGAGGATATACCGAGATACAAAACTTCTTTCAGATATTAATTTGACTGCTAGAATCTTATTAAAGCCTAATTTGCATATCACTAATTTATATTTGACTTTGAAAACAAAATAATTATACTGTATTGTAAATGTATTTGGTGGCCTACTGACAAATTCCAAGCATAGCCTTGTAGCAGAAACAGCTGACAGTTCTATATATTCACCATAAATTCCATACTTTATGAACCAATATAGGAATACGCCAATGCTCAGACTAAATCATGCTTCAAAATACTGAACATTAGGGCAGTTTGGAAAGATGGAGAAATTCCAGATGCGCTACTACAAAGCTGGTACTACAAATCACTCAAGTTTATGAAATACCCATGAAAGACCATTTCTATGAATCAAATTGAAAATTTTATCCATATTTTAGAATATTTGGGAGCAAAAGCTAAAAAAGCAAAGAATTCTGGCCAAGATTTAAAACATTTTGTGGTAACATTTTCTTCAATAAGAATGAACATTATTATAAGCAGTATTTTAAATAACAGTTGAAATTACTGTCTTCCCACTTGTTATAAAAACTGAGACCTTCACTACCATGCATGCTTTAATGAAACCTTTGAAAATGAGTTCCTCTAATGAAATAGTAAAAAATTGACTAGATGTGAAAGACCGAATCCCATACAAATGTCTCCTGAAAAAAACACATATCTCTATGTATTTCTATCTGGAGATAAATACAGGGAGTCCTTAAAAAATACTCAGGTTCAGAAATATATGATACCTCTGACTTCAGTGACTACCTTGGCAAAATAATATATTCATATTTATGTCAAACATTTGGTGGAGATACACAAGCAAAAGCCCTTTGTTTTTTAAGGCAGAACATAACCTAAGCAAGGTAAGTCTCAAGGTGGGTTGTTTTGGGGTTTTTCTGTTTTGTTTTTTTAGTTCAGGTGGGGTTTTTTTGGTTTGTTTTTTTTTTTTTTTTTTTTTTCCCTGAAGAGTTATGTCACCTTAAGTGGCATTAAAGGCATTAAAACTAACTATGAGTTAAAACTGCCAGGCACTATAAGCACAGCCAACTGAAAGAGGAAAGTATGTGACCAGACTATGAGGCGTTGCCTGTCAACATACCTTATCTCTGAAGTTAGCCCAGGTAAACACACTTAATTCAAGCCTGTAAACAAACAAAAAATACCCTCCAAAGTTAGTGGGGGCTTTTAAAACTGATTTCAGCAGCTTCTCAATGAAACCATGAGGTTAACAAAGCCTTTTTTCCTGGTGTGAAGAATACATCATCCCGGAACAGCCTCTGAAAATTGAGACAGAAATACACTTACAATTAAATAAAATTAATTTGGTGTCCATTCTGATGACTGTCCTGGTTTCTTATGCTAAATTATGTCAAAAAAAGGTAAGTAAAAATTTTTTACTCTGAGCAAAATAGTCAGTTTTTTTTGAGGCATCCCATACTTGCCATATGCAAAAACTGCATCTTAATCACTTTTTTTCTTTTAATTTAGAAAAGGAAAATATCAACATAGAAACCTACGTATTGCAACTTACACTGTCATCTCTCAAGGGTAGTACCTATAACCTTTTCCAACTCAGGTTAACCATGATTGAGTCCACGACAACTCAAATCCATACAGAATAAATGAACTCACATATACTAATGTGATCACAGCTTTAGAACTAATGAAGAGTTCAAGTGCTTTCAGAACTTGAATCTGTCCTTACTTTCACTACATCTATAGCCACATAAATCATGGGGATATATTAGAAAAATGCTGTTATGAGGTAATTTTAAGCATATTAATTTCACTTTTAAGACATGGGGATCTTGGTGTTTGAGTTTAATTCAGATTATTTTCATTTCCACAACTGAATACCACAGGTAACCAAAGATAACTTTAGCTTCACAATGTCTACCATTTATAAGGTGAATGCACTTCAGATCAATCACAGTTTCATAGGTGAAAACACCTGCAGTTCTAAGCTGTATTTTCTTCTGTTTAAAATATAGAAAGTATTACTGTAGAAAAAGTTCCACAATTTGAATTTGAAAGAACTAATTAGTTCTGGGGCAGAAAGACCTCTCCTAGGATCATAGCTTAACTACACATCGTTCACATCCAACATGACTTTTTTTAAATTTTAATTTGAAATGATATCTCTACAGGATGAAAGACATCTCAGACTAAGAGCTGATGGACAAGCTGAGAGAAGCATACAAAACAAGGACCCTAAACAGAACAAAGAAAAAATTCCAAAAAATCCTTGCAAAGATACTTTTAACTTCTGACCCAACTCAAATGCTTATTTCCTACAAAAATATAATGTGAGGCATCCCTGCCCATGGTAGTGGAGCTGGAATTAGATAATCTTAAGGTCCTTCCCAACCCTAACCATTCTATGATTCTATGAAATGTTATTAGGGCAGCATATGATAGCAGTTTTAATTAAACACCAAAAAAAAAACACTAGAAGAAAAAAACAAAGACACTTTAAGAAACAACTTCACTAACAAATGTGACCCTGATTCTAAAACAAAAGCAGACATAAAATTGTAACAAGAGACTAGGCAGGACATTGTCAGAAGGCTTTGCTTCCATACATAGCATTTTAAGCCCTGCTGCTTAGCTGTCTCTAGCAATTACTGAAGTTGTACTGCAGTCTGTTGTAATAAAGAAGGAATGCAGTGGGTATAGCCTTGATAAGGCAAGAAGATTCATCTGGAACACACTATTCACAGGGGAGATGAAAATAAAGCATAAATGAGAAGAGAGATTAAGGCCCTGAGGTTTATTAGTAGCATTAGTAGCAGCAAGTGAAAGTTAAGCATTGAAGTTTCAAGGCAGTATTTCTTCACTTTGAGGTCTAATTTTAGGTGTTGGGATCCTCTTAAGTGGCCCTGTTTGAAAAGTTAATTGCTATTTGTTGACCCTTCATAAATCCTGAAATAAAGCTGGCCAAAATGCCAAAGGAGAACTATACCTGTGATTAATAACAAATGTCATGCTCTGTAGTCTATCACTTCAAGTAACACATGGAGATGACAAAATTATTCTGTGTTTCACTATGAGAATTTGAGAAAATTCTGCAAAGCACTGTGAGACTGTGGAATTACTTACAATCTGTAAAAGTTTTTGCCAAAATATTTTTGCCAAATTTTGTAATAAATTGATATGGAGGTGGGAGACATTCTGCCTCGGCTTCACTATCGATTTTGTGTCATTTGGGATGTGAGACTTAACAGTCACAATACTTCCTGCAGTTTCAGAAGAGAACATAGACTCAATAGTTTATAGGTATTACCCATATAGAAAGAGTGTGTAATGGTTTTCTTGTCATCTAAGCTGATGTTATATGTAACGTTTATCAGAAACTGAGAGCTGAAATGGTTTTCTGATTAAAAGTCCTCCTCACTTTAAAAAACAGTTTTGTAAAACATAGCCGTTTTTTTATTGGGGATGGGGAATATAAAAATTGCCATCTCTTGTGCCCTACTTGAACTTTCCTGCGTCAGCCTGTTATTTTCTGCTAATCTTTAACAATTTTTAATCTGTACTAGAACACTGATAAAACCAGACATCATATTTCATCCTAGATGCTCAAGAGAGCCTATATCCTGAAGAAACAACATAATCATGTTATTTCCAAAAAAAATGTTATTTTCAAAAAAATATTTCTTAAACATTTTATTCTTTTTTTTTTTCTTGTTATTAATGATAAGGAAATTTCCATCTTCTCAATTTTACAAAAAAAAAAAAAAAAAAAACATAGTGAGCATATGTACCCCAATATTTGCAGCATGATAAAACAAGATTTATGCCTGTCCCTAAGCTGTCCATCACTTGAATTTGCACAATTTCATTGCTTATCTCAGCAAACGAAACAACTCTCTGGAGGTTTTATTCTCTACAATAAAACAACCTCACTTTAACTTAAAGAAGTAGCATGTTGAGGTACTCAAAAGGTAATCGTAATGTTTGCCAAAATTAAATGCTTCCCTAAAACAGAGATATAAACAAGCAAAACCCCTGTGTTTCCTTGCTCATCCTTTAAAATCTCTCAGAAAACTGCCGTGTTTTCTTAAAACATTCATGGAAGCTAAACAGAAATAGAGGTATTAACACAACATCAATCTTGTGAAATTAAGGTTCTTGCCCCTTACCTTCCTGAATATCAAGAAATACATCATACCAAAGATGTAAGCCACTTTTTCTCCATGGTAGCAAATGAAAAACTGCGTTAAATCTGCAACCAAAGAGGATTTTGTCAAAGATTCATTGATTACTTATTTCAAAACTTTTCTCTTTCTAGAAGATGGAGTTGAGTTACCTGCATGTCACACAGTCCAAGCATTAATTATAATCAGCATTATGACTCAGTCTGAAGTCTTGGGTTCCAGGGGAATTAGAACTCAGTACAAACACAAAAAATAAAATGCAGAAAGTAGTAACAATGAGATTACACTGAACTTCTTCAAATTCCAGTGTCCACTGAAGATATTAGCAGTGCAAAAACTCTATGAAGATATTGAACTTTTGCAGTTAAATGTTAATGCTTTGGCATGCAAGACCCAGAGAAGGATTTATTTTGATACTGCAGCAAATGGTTAATTTGTGCCAATCCTTCATAGTTTTACAGCCATACTAATCCATTATTTTAAGCAGAACTAAATGACATTCAGTAGGGAGTAGACACAAGATGAAAAAACACTTGCATCTCTTCAGACTTCTACTGAGATTTCAGATCCAACTGTATTATTGCCCTGTAAAGAAATAGCAATGCAAACCATCATGAAAAAAAAGACAGAAAAACGTCAAAAAAAAAAAAGGATTCAAAGAAGGAAAAAAAAAATTGCTAAAAGGATCAAAATTCCCTGAGATTGCTTTGGTTTTTGTTTGGTTTTGTTTCGTTGTTTTTTTTTTTTTTTTTTTTTTTTTTTTACCTCCACAATGATTTAATGAATTCTAATGAAATTACATGCTGGTGAAAAACTCTCAAAGGATTTCACCCACTTATTTCAGTTACAATTCTAACTTTGGATTTGAAATTTGTAAGAATGCATAATTAGAAGCAAATATCCTTTGTTTTGCATTGCTTGATACTTTTCCCACAATCAATGGGCAGATAAGAAATGGACTCTGATCAGCTTACTAAAGACACATCATCCCCCTAGGGAGCAGCTGGTGCTTCACAAAAGCAAATACGTATGCATCCATGAATGCAGGTATGTTTGTGCTTTAGACATCTGTAGATTAATATAGAGTGGAATATTATTTCCAATGAATATTCTGATTATATTAATTCTATTTGTTTCCTCTCTCTGAAGTTTACTGCTGGAAAATTCTGCTCTATCTTGGTAAGCTGCAGATAAATTTTTAATCTGACAACAGCTGCACAGCCTTAAAAGGATAAATTTGCATACTGAAATAAACTAGGAGAGATAGAAGGAATATATTCAGCGGCTTTCACATTACTGGAAATGTCTGTTGTACATCTTACTATCCATATTTATTGCCTCTTGTGACACATTAGCCATAATTATTACACATTATCTGCCTAGTCCTGCATTAACTAAATGAATTCTTTTGCTTTTAGGTGAGACAGATTTGTAATTTTGTTATGATACAGTCCATTAGAAAGGAGAGAGCGGCTGGCAAGAGTGCAATGAATTAAAAAAAACCCCCAACTTATGTGAATAGAAGAAAAATGGAAGTTTACTTGGAATGTTGCTAAAAGAAGCAGCAGGAATACGGAACAATGTCTTCAGCCAAGTCACACAGAAATAGAGAAGGAAAATTAGAGGATAAAAAAAAAGTGAAAGCAGAGGAAAGAAAAGAGTTCATAATCTGCAGTCTTAATGCAGTTAACTGGGAATGCTTAAAAAAAAGCTCAAGTAGTCTTCTAAAATCTTCTCTGCTACCTGACAGAGGCATATTGATGAACAGAAGCATAAGGGACTTCAGGAATCTGACACTCACTGAAAACAGTCCTCACATCTACCTGAATTTTATCAGACTGCCCTGCTGCACAGTGCTTAATTAACTAAGCAGAAGTATCCTGTGGTCTAAGTCCTATGCCCAAATGGGTGAGGAGGTACCTGAGAGTGTCTATCCTTGCCCTGGCATACAGATGTAAAGGCTCTCCACCTTCACAAGATGGCTTTCTCTCTTCTTTCTTCACTTGTTTCCATTTTTGAAGTAGCCCTGTAACTTCTATGATCTTGACACTGTCATTCATATGGATTGCCAACATACTTAAACAGGGGAAGCTTAGGTTTAGATATAAGTAAGAAGTTCTTTACTGTGAGGATGGTGAGGCACTGGCAAAGGCTGCCCAAGGAAGCTGTGAATGCTCCATCCTTGGCAGTGCTCAAGGCCAGGTTGAACGGAGGCTTGGGTGACATGGTTCAATATGTGGTGTCCCTGCCCATGGCAAGGGGGTTGGAACTGGATGATATTAAGGTCCTTTCCAGCCTTAACTATTCTATGACTCCATATGTTTCTTCCTTTTGCTCTGAGGCTAGTTTTCCTTTAGTCCTTGAACTAGTATGCCATGCGCCCAATTCAATGTAGACAAAGAACTCTGGGCTTTTTCCAGATAGGAGGGCCAAAGACCAGTACAAAAGTATTTGTGTTACTAAAAGCATTCCCATGGATGTTAGAATACTTTTTATCGTAACAGAAAAAACAGCTGCTACCCCTTTCAGCTTGTAAAACAACAACAAAAAAGAACTTCACAGAATTTCGTCATATTTTCAACAAATACTGAAATTAGTACTTAAAGAGTCCTTCATACAAGCCACCCTTCTTCTCTGTCCTGGCACAGATATTGCTCCAAATTTCTCCTCTTTTTTTTTTTTTTTTTCATTATATTTAGCTTAGGCAAACAGCACCTGATTAAGCCAGTGGTGCTACTTTTTTATGCAATACCATTGGAAAACAGTGGCTTGTGAGGGTAATACTTTGGCCTGTAATAGTGAGATGAATTGTTTATCATCAAGATGAAAAAATATTCCTTTCTTTCTGCAACTATATTACAAGGTGAGAAATGCTTCATGCCTGCTCCACAAAGAATTAATCAGCTCTAGTAAACTACATGCAGCAAACTGAAAAGTTACTTTAATTAAAATGTTTTAATATATAGGACTATTAAATAATCATCTCATCTTACTGATAAATAAAACACATTAAATTTTGAAGTGTGATCTTAAATCTTGACTACTTTCAGCAATTGCCCTCACTATTACGGTCCAGAGAGTTAATTTATGCATTAGTGCTGAAAATAAAACCTTTTTCTGTCAGGTAGAATCACAAAGATCAACTTTGTATACAGTTTGGGTATTACAGCTTCATTTTTCTTTGTACCATTTCTACCTTTTATTTTATTGTAGGAATGGTTGCTGGAGGCACAAACTCTGATTAATAGCGTAATTCAGCTAAACACTCTTTTTGAAAAGAATTAACTATCTAGGCAGGGTTCAACAAAGCGTATTTCAACAAGAATATTCACAAGGCAAATTACAAAGAGGACCATAATTACAGATTTTGAGCAGTATTTTTTAGGATTTCCTCTAGGTGGGGTGGAATCTGTTGGGAAAGTTTTTGCAGCATAAATTTACGAACTGATAAGCCTACTCTAAAAAAAACAGGAAATCACCATTGTCATGGGTTCAGCAGCAGCAGTCATTTTTCTCCTTCTTAGTAACTGGTGCAGTGCTGTGTTTTTTTGACTTTCGGCCTGGGAACAGCATTGATAACACGAATGTTTATAGTTACGGCTTAGAATGTTTTGATCTGACCAATGACTTTCTGAGTCTCATGCTCTGCCAGGGAGGAGGGGAAGTCAGAAGGAAGCAGAAACACGATACCTGACCCAAACTGACCAAAGAGCTACTCTATGCCACAGCACGTCATGCCCAGGATGTAAAAAGGGGGCAGGAACCCGAAAGAGTTCAGTTCACAGCTCAGCTGTCGGGTGGCGAGCAATTGTATCCTCTTCCCTTGTATTTCCCTGGTCATTATTATTCTTGGTGGTAGCAGTAGTGATTTGTGTTATACCTTAGTTACTGGACTGTTCTTATCTCAACCCGTGGGAGTTACATTCTTTTGATTCTTCTCCCCATTTCCTCTCTCCACCCCCCCCACCCCCCGGAGTTGGGGGGGAAGAAAGTGGGTGAGTGAGTGAATGGGCTGTGATTTACAGCTTAATCCACGACAACCATTAAACTCAGTTCACAGACCATGCAGCATGTATCTGAGGCCTCAAATGCAAAAACTATTCAGCAATATAAAGGTCTCTTAGGATTTACTTTTTTTTTTTTTTTTCTATATACAAAAAGTTGCTATTAGCATGGGCAAGGTACCTTCTCAGAATTGCATAAAATCTATACAGGGTGGTCTTTGTTTAGATTTTTATTTGGTATTACTTTTTAAAAGTCTTTGAAGCATAAAGCAATTATGTCTGTGTTCAGTATGAGTAACTGTAAAATAAAAAATAAACAGTAATAACCCAGAAGTTACAGAATAGGAACATTTATGCACATGTCAAGTTTAGGCATGAGATAGTGGACCCTGACTTACTGCTGCATATGTCAAAACATGCTTCCTTTCCCAGTATTGAGTAACTAGTTGGCAAAGCAAAACTTATCTCATGCTGCTCTTATTTTATTATAAAGATTTTATTGGTGCATCCTCCCCCCACCCCATCCTGTGGGCTGCTCCACAGTCTTAGGAATTCCTGTCAGGTCTTGCTCTTTGTGCAATGAGTTGGGTGGTGGAGCATCCAACCAGGAACTCTTGCACGGCTAAGAAAAGAGGCAATGATCATACCAGGGACTGATTCTTTCTTGGTTAAGGTGGGAAGTGAGAGAAAGGATAATCAGTCATCCCCTGACAGGCGTAAAACACTCCTTCCCTGACAGTAGCCTGAGTAGAACAATACTGTTGTTACTGAAGTTTTGATTCTAGTAACTACAGACTCAGATTGTGGCCAGGAGGGAAATTTACTAATGACTAAAACTGGTCAAATGCAACCCTATAAATAGTGGTTCCATGTGATGCCCTTTGAGCTCTACTTATCTACAGCAGGCAGTGACCAGCATCTCCCTCTGTGTGGGATGCTGCTCAGAGCTCACAAACTCTGAAGTCTGTGATAATGAGATGATTGCCATTGAAAGAACCCAGGCTGAAGTCCCCCATTCCTCGAGACTTGTCCCACACCCACCAAGAAATGCCATGACATTAGACCCAAGTATTTCACTTGAAAGGAATTTTAACAGGTGCATTTATTTGTCTTTCTGTGTGTGTGTGTATGTGTATAGATTGTTATAGCAATTTTAGTGAATTCTACCAAGTCACTCCATAAAATCAAATTTAAAACTGCTGCAAAATGACACTTGTAAGCTTTTAGATAAATATCACAGACTAAATCTGAGACCAAGACTAGATCCACCCACACCTAGGATGCCTCAGAAGTTTAGAAAGCAAGGGGCTCTATTCTGAACCTTGTGGCTCAATGGGAGGATTTCCTTATTTCCCATATTTCTCCCATTAGACATAAATTTCTGACCTGCTTCATCAAGCGCAAATCATGCCTGACATATCTGGTGGCCTTCTATGATAGGGCTATGACGTTGGGCGGATAAGGGAAGAGCAACTGACATCACCTACATAGAGTTGTGCAAGGCATTTGATTCTGTCCCACACAACATCCTTGTCTGTAAACTGGAGAGGCATGGACTTGATGGACGTACCACTTGCTGAATAAAGGACTGGCTGGATGGTCACAAAGACTTGTGGTCAACAGCTCAACATCCAAGTGGAGACCAGAGATGAATGGTGTTCCTCAGGGACAGTGTTAGGATCGATCCTGTTCAACACTTCCATCGGCAACATGGACAGTAGGACTGATGCACCCTCAGCAAATTTGCTGAAGACACCAACCTGTGTGATGTGGTCGACACACTTGAGGGAAGGAATGCCATCCAGAAGAACCTTGACACACTTGAGAGGTGGACCAATGCAAACTTTATTAAATTCAACAAGGCCAAATGCAACGTTGTACACCTGGGTTGGGGCAATCCCAGGCACAGCTACAGGCTGAGCAGACAGGATTCAGAGCAGCCCTATGGAGAAGGGCTTGGGAGTATTGGTTGATGAGAAGCTCAACATGAGCGGACTTCAGTGTGCACTCGCAGCCCAGAAACCAACTGTATCTTGGGCTGCATCAAAAGGAGCATAACCAGCAGGTTGAGGAAGGTGATCCTGCCCCTCTACTTTGCTCTTGTGAGACCCCACCTGCAGTACTGCATCCAGTTCTGGGGCCTCCAACACAAGAAGGATGTGGACCTGTTGAAGCAAGTCCAGAGGAGGGCCATGAAGACAATCTGAGGGCCGGAGTACATCTGTGAAGACAGCCTGAGAGAGTTGGGCTTGTTCAGCCTGGAGAAGAAAAGGCTCCAGGGAGAACTTCCAGCATTTTCCAGTACCTACAAGGGGCCTGCAGGAAAGCTGGAGAGGGACTTTATATAAGGGCATGTATTGACAGGAAAAGGGGAAATTGCTTTAAACTGGAAGAGGGTAGATTTAGATTTGACATTAGGAAGAAATCCTTAACTGTCAGAGGGTGGTCAGACATTGGAACAGGTTGCCCCATCCATGGAAATTTTCAAGGCCAGGCTAGATGGGGCTATGAGCAACCTGGTCTCTTGGAAGGTGTTCCTGCCTATGTCAGGGGGTTGGAACTAGACAATCTTTATTGTCCCTTCCAAGCCTAATCAGTCTATGATTCTACGGCTCTATGATAAATGCTGCTAAATTACTTAAGCATAATTCATTTTTTTGCTTGCTTCTAAAATAATGAGATTTAAAGATGTTTATGATAAGACTAATGCACAGCTAAATGGTGGTGAATATGCAGCAGTAACTACATTCTGACTGTAACTACAAGCTGTTTAACTTCTGACTTTCCTCCCTCCTTTTCTCACCACCTTTGCAACATTTTGATCAGTCTAGTTTTCATTCTCTTTCCAGCTGTTTTCTACTTTACTTCCTCTTGCTGCAAAGCTTGCCCTCCTTTTTTAGCTCCTGTGTCCTCCCTGTCTTTCATGATTCCTCCACCACTCCCACCCACTGTTTGCAAAGCATCTGAAAACCCCTTTTTCATTCCTCTACTAAATTGGCAGATCAGAGAGCAACCTCTCCCCCACCGATATTGTAACACTTTCTCTGAAAAAGTGATGACTCAAAGACAATTAAGGAAATCTAACATGAAGAGGCAAACCTGAAATAATGAAAAAACTGATAAATTGGGGGCTTCCTCAGCTCAACTTTTAAAGCATCTGAAAGTACTAAAAAAGCCATAGGTTTGTACATTAAAACAAAGCACCAGAGAACAGATAACCTGAACTGACTTAGCTTCTTTTATCACATTGAAACTGATAACCTATACTAGGTGAGAAAATGAACACTCGTAGATGTATCTTCTGCAAGCTAATATGCAGAAGTATAATATCTTAACAGAAGTGTCTTGTATCTCCTATACTGAAGTATTAACCAGCTGTGAACAGGATATGCATCTATATTTCAGAGTAAGATCAAACACCACCCAGTTTACCAGCCTGAGAATAAAAGATCTTCAACATGAAGAGAGGTATCTGATTCTAGTCCTGCAAAACTGCCCACTGTGAAACTGATTTTGAAGAAATGCATTCATATAGATAGTACAAGAACAGATAAGTAGACTTATCTGCTCTTTTCAGTGAAGGAAAATGGATGCAATAGCTTTGGTAACATTTACTCTTGTTGAGTCATATTTACACTTCACATAACTGATGCCAGAATACAATTCTAGATTGCCTAAAAGAATCAGGGTAACAGTTGGGAAAAGCCTTTGCTCTAAACAGTACCTTTTCACAGCCGCAGTAATACAAAGGAGCCAAGGTATAAATAAAAACCTGTATCAGCACAGCACTTTCAAAGACAGGTTCCTTCCTTGTGCAAGAGCTATTTATGAAACTGTGCTTGTACCTGTGGAAAGGCAGCTAATTTCACTACTTCTATTTCCTCTGTGTAGAAGTGTGGAATAGACAGATAAGAATTTATCTTGATGACACTGCTTGATGGAGTAATGTCATATAACTTTTTTGTATGACAAAACATGATGGTTCTATATTTAAGGAGAAATCTAGCTCCTGTTAGGAATGTTTTAACGTTAGAGTACCTTTGAAATGTTGGTCAAAAACTGATACTACACTACAAAAAAAAAAAGGTATAATTAATTATAGTGTTTACTGATACAGTTTCCCGAGATCACCTTTTCTCTCTCATTAAAATTAACTTGGTTAAAAGCACACTGACAGCAAGAAAGCTAATGACTATAAATCACTGTTACAGATGCAAATGAATTCCTTATTACATGACAGGTATTTCAGAAATCCCAAAAGAATATCAAGGTCAGGAAAAAAGTTAACAGTTATTCATTCAGGCAGGAACTGAAAAGATAAGTGACAGAAATTAGATGGCATTTTGAAGTAGCTAAAAATAAGGGCTTAAATGGTCATTTGTAGTGCTTTCTACATGTTCCATGACTTATTGCCAGCAGTGCTATTAAGATTAGTACTTTTTTCAGTTATTAATCACTTTTGAAGGGTGGGATTGCTCCTTAATCAATTTATTTCATGTTTTCTTTAAACAGTAATTGGACAGATTTATCTCTGATGCAATTACTTTAACTTCTGACAAATAATCCCATGATACAATGAATGATCATTGTACCTATGACATTAAGAAAGTACTCTACTATTCTGCTTTTGGAAATGAAGGAACTACATCCATAAAGCATTTCTTGGTTTCCTTTAGGTAAAACAACAAACAAGTACAGATGTAAACTAAACTAAGCATACAGGCAACTTTAAAAGTTACCCATCAGTTGCTATAAAATGTCTTTGAAAAAGATTACAGTAAGAACCAGGCTAAACCAGAATTAACAGTCCTAAACCTTGCAGTTCAGTTTTCAGCTCAGCTTCAGACTTCCCAAAGAATTTATAAACAGTGCACAGATTTTCAAACATTGATATCCAAAATTTGTTTAAGATTTTCAGTAGCTGATCAATTTCTCCCACTTTAACAGCTACAGGGTGCAAACTCTTAGTACCTAAGAGCATGTACTCTCAAAGCTCAACTACTTTCCCTCACAGTCTAAATCCCCTGATAATCTCCCAACACTGAATCTCTTAATCACTTCTTTGTGCTTTACCAAAACTGAGTCAAGTCTTCACCATATTTCATCTACCCAGACCTTTTCCTTTACTATTACTTTTTATTTTTTTATTATTTCAGTTTTAAAATAAAAGTTTTTATAGCACAACTGTCCATACTGTGAACTGAATATTTCTTTTGTAGGTGTTTTGGTTTTGAGTGGTTGGAAGTACTGTGTGTTCATAAAGTTAACTGCAACCGTCTCCTTTTCTAAAAGACGCTACAAAACCATGCAGGATATCAGACCAGTTATGCTTTAGAAAGTGTTTTTTCTTATCTGATCCATGATTTCAGCCAATTTGTATGCTGACAGCTGGATATCCACTTTAGTTTTGTTTAGCTTTTGGAGCTTTCCAAGTCTGTTTCTCATGCTCGGGCCAAAAGCTCTTCCCTCAGTTTCATGTTTCTTTGTTTTCCCACAGTTCTTTTCCTTATTCCTTGTTAAAAGGAAAGTCATAGAGACCTCAGCCAAATACGGCTGTTACAACTTCTGTTTCTAACCCCTCAGCAGTTTTTTGCAGTTTAGTCTCTCCCAATCACCTTTTAATCACATGAAACCTATTAAGCATTTGTGTTTGCTGCTCCTAAGTGTGAATGAAACATTCATTGCTTACTTGACGGGATGGCACCACTTCACATGTATTTTTAAACAAATCCACAGTAAGTAGTTCACCAGAGAGAGATCATAAACAACAACATTAATAAATACAGAGTAAGATTTAGCATTACCGTACTCTAGCCTCTAGGTCTACGTACTCCTGCCATCAGAGAAACAAATCCAAACTGCAAACTTTAAAAAAGCTGATTACTCTCAAAATCTTTACTCCTCAATTAGATGCAACTGGCACCTGTTGGTAACTAGGAATTTGTAATTTATTCTCATTAATAAGGATATGCAGTTTTTAAAGGATACGTTTGCACATACAAATTTATAACACATCTGCTGGAAGCACATTTATTTATCCTATATCTACGCCTTGTTCAGAATCATCAAAATGTTAATATTTTACTATGCGTAACAAGAAATAGGAAGAGAATACACATTTCAGAGAATCATAGAGTCATAGAATAGTTACAGTTGGAAAGGACCTTAAGATCATCTAGTTCCAACCCCCCTGCCATGGGCAGGGACACCTCCCACTAAACCATGCCACCCAAGGCTATGTCCAGGCTGGCCTTGAACACCTCCAGCGATGGGGGACTGGAGCACCTCCTGTATGAAGATAGGCTGAGAAAGTTGGAGCTGTTCAGCCTGGACAAGATACGGCTGCATGGAGACCTCATAGCAGCCTTCCAGTATCTGAAGGGGGCCTATAGGGATGCTGGAGAGGGACTCTTCATGAGGGACTGTGGTGAGAGGACAAGCGGTAGAGGGTTCAAACTGAAACAGGGGAAGTTTTGATTGGATAAGAGGAAGAAATTCTTTACTGTAAGGGTGGTGAGGCACTGGAATGGGTTGCCCATTTCATGCTAGTTTAGTCAAGATTTCATAACTAAGCGCTTGAAGTGGTTAGTGAAATAAAGTAAAATAGTTGATGAGACTTTCTTCTTACTTCTGCAGAACAATGAAAAACAGGGAATCACAAATCCACAGAATAATTTTGAAATAAATGGGCCTTTGGAGCTCATCTAGTCCAACCCTCCTCTCAAAACAGGTCTAATCAGATCAAGCTTCTCAGGACTGTGCCCAATTTATTCTTGAACACCTCCATGATATCACAGTCTCCGTGGGCAATCTACTTCAGTATCTGACCACTTATGTGGATAAAAATCAATCAGCAAACCAAACAACCAACAAACTAATGAAAAATCTTGGGAATCAAAGCAGAAAGCCAACTATCTGAAGATTGCTAAACTATTGTTATTCACCAATGCACTAACTTCATCTAACCATAGAAGACACAAAGTTTCCAGATAACAAGAACAATTAAAGATTAAAGTATGTAAATCTGTCTTAGAAATAATTCTGAAAGGTACATTCTAGAGGTACTATAAGGTGAAGTATGCAGATAACTATACTAAAAATTATCTCTTCCGTGTAACAGAATTACAAGTGTTTCTTCCTTCTCCAAAGATATTATGTAGATATATTTCATTTTCTGTAGAATAAGAAGCTTCAAGGAGGACTGAACAGTCAGCAATTCAAACACACTGAAGGGAAAACCCCCTATTTTTGTGCTACCTGAAACATTCCAGGGCAAAATCTCACAGGAATTTTTCCAAAACATCCCTTGGGAAAATCCCAAGTCCTAGAGCAAGTCTAAACTCTGGATCAAAAAGCACTCCCAAACCTGCAGAAACTGCAAATGCAAACAAGTCAAAAACAGCTTTTGCAGAAGCCTATACCAGATACCCTTTACTATGTGTGAAAACTGAATAACTGCTACTTCCCAGAAGTAGCATTTTCCTCACAAAAATGTAAGAAGTTGAATTATATATACTGTGTATAGTCCAAGGATTTTGGGGACCCAGCTATAAAAAGTTCATGGTGTCTCAGAAATAAAACTAATGGTGACTGGGTTTATAGGGACAGCAGGTAGGTTTGAGTCAGGTGAGGTCTTACAATATTAGTGGACTTGCCATTCAACTAGGAGAGATCAACTAAGTAAGTTGATATCATAAGAAAGAAAAATACGTCCTGAGACATAAAACCATGCTCCTTGTGTTTGTTAACATTTTTGATATCTCTACCACTTACCAGTGATAACAAGACAGAGACAGTGAACTTCATTTTTTGAGGGGTGGTTTCTTCACTTTTTCATTACTATCCAATGTATTTTTAAAGTAGTGCAATGGTAAACTGTCAGTACTGATAGAATAGTCAAACTCAAAAAACTATTGTGTTTCATTTAAGTAAAGGATATAGATCATCCCATAACCAACAGAAGCTATATAAATACAGATACATAAGTGATGTATAATTACACATATATATGAAAGTGGAGATCGGGTAAGATCTGTCTTGAGACAAGTCTACAACTCCTTATAAGGCACATGAAAAACAACAAGGTGCTTGGTGACAGCCAGCACGGCTTCACTAAGGGGATATCCTGACTGACCAATTTGGTGGCCTTCTATGATGGGGCTACAGAACTGATTGACAGGGGCAAAGCAGTTGATGTCATCTACCTGGACTTGTGCAAAGCGTTTGACACTGCCCCACATGACATCTTTGTCTCTAAGTTGGAGAGACATCAATTTGATAGGTGGACCACTCGGTGGATCTTTACTGGCTGGATGGCTGCACGCAAAGAGTTGTGCTCAATGGCTCAATGTCCAGTTGGAGATCAGTAATGAGTGGTGTCCCTCAAGAATCAGTGTTGGAACCAGTCTTATTCAACATCTTTGTCAGTGACATGGATAGTGGGATTGAGTGCGCCCTCAGGAAGTTTGCCAATGACACCAAGCTGTGTGGTTCGGTTGATAAGTTGGAGGGAAGGAATGCCATCCAGAGGGACCTTGACACGCTTGTGAGGTAGGCTGAAGCCAACCAGAAGTTTAACAATGAGAAGTGCAAGGTCCTACAACTGGGTGGGAGCAATCCCAGGCACAGCTACAGGTTGGGCAGAGAAGTGATTCAGAGCAGCCCTGTGGAGAAGGACTTGGGGGTGTTGGTCGATGAAAAAATGAACATGAGCCTGCTTCAGTGTGTGCTCATAGCCCAGAAAGCCAACCGTATCCTGGGCTGCATCAAAGGGAGCATGACCAGCAGGTCGAGGGAGGTGATCCTGTCCCTCTACTCTGCTCTCGTGAGATCTCACTTGGAGTATTGTGTGCAGTTCTGGTGTCCTCTACATAAAAAGGACATGGAACCATTGGAAAAAGTCCAGAGGAGGGCCACGAGGATGATCAGGGGTCTGGAGCACCTCCCGTATGAAGATAGGCTGAGAAAGTTGGGGCTATTCAGCCTGGAGAAGAGAAGGCTGCGTGGAGACCTCATAGTAGCCTTCCAGTATCTGAAGGGGAGCTATAGGGATGCTGGGGAGGCACTTTTCATTAGGGACTGTGGTGATAGGACAAGGGGTAAGGGGCTCAAACTTCAACAGGGGAAGTTTAGATTGGATATGAGGAAGAAATTCTTTACTGTGAGGGTGGTGAGGCACTGGAATGGGTTGCCCAGGGAAGTTGTGAATGCTCCATCGCTGGCAGTGTTCAAGGCCAGGTTGGACAGAGCCTTGGGTGGCACGGTTTAGTTGAAGGTGTCCTTGCCCATGGCAGGGAGGTTGGAACTAGATGATCTTAAGGTCCTTTCCAACCCTAACTATTCTATGATTCTATGATTTCTTTGCTGAGGTATTTGATATATTTATACATCAATTCATAAGACATAAGGCCTTATGCTGTTCCAGGTCTGTGATATCATTTTTTAAAAGAATATTTTCAGGTTATAAATTTGAACATGTCACTCTATTAAATGCAGCAGCTCGTCGGATAAATGGAAGTAAAAATAATCACAGATTGTGCTTTTATAAAAGGACACAACACAAAGCTAATATTTCGCAGAATAAGGTTGGAATAAGTGTTCTAAAAATAAATCTGAATGTCTAGTATGTAAAAAGCTCGCAAGTGTGTTTGTCTAGATTAATAAAAAAACCCAGAATAAATCAGAAAGTAGCATTTTAAAATCAGATCTTTCAGCTCACAAGATTTCTGACATTGCAAAATCTGGTGCTGACAAGAGTGGGTAAAGTTTGGGTGTATTGTGTACATACATAAAGGATTAGAAAATAATTTTCTGTGATAGCTGTATGGGCTGGGAACTGAAAATACCTGGATCCAAAACTGCATTTCAAAGACATGATTTATTGAGCATTCATGTTTGTTAACACAGAAGGCAATGTTCATAACATTTAACTTAGAAATATCATATCAAAAATAAAAAAACCCAGCAGAAGCTGAGATATTACTACAAGCATAAATGAGGGTACTGATAGTAAAAATGGCACCAGTAAAAAAAAAAGAAACTTACCAAGTTGAAATTGATCACACTTGTGATACTCTTCCACTATTTCCCTCCTCTGGACTATTTATCTTCATATCAAACTGATCAAAAAATAAAGACAAAAACAAAAAAACAAAAACCAAATCAAAGTTAAATTAGATGTAAATTAAAGTAAAATCACTAAAGCCATGATATTCAAATATTTTGATCAAATAAATTGAGTAACTAGGTCAGAAATCTTACCATGGATCAAGGTGATAGATCATGTTCTCCTTTAATTATTTTTACATTTTGAGTATATATCACATCTTTGACTGACTTTAACCATTCATAAAAACAGCTCAATGTAAAATGTTAACATTACATAATATCTCTCAGTTTCCCTCTATTTATGTTTTTTATTAAATAACAAAGGACACTTTGATACCTAGAAAGAGCTCAAAAAGTACTATAATGCTCAAGCACTGATTAAAAAAAAAAAAAAAAGTAAAATCTTAGTTAAAATGAGATCTGAAATCTGCCACACTGTTGTTGCTCCTAAAATTCTTCTTTCGTCTGGTTATATAACGCGTTGCAGTATCATTCTTGGAGTTAAAATAAGGAAAGAAAAACTGATGCCCCAAATATTTAGTTTAGCAAATTAAAATAAGCTCCTATAGTTTTTATCTAGGTCAGGGTTTAGCTTGAAAATAATGACTTATTTTCAAGATACTTCTTTTCAAAGCAAATTATGATTTTGGATTCCCCACTTGAAACACCCTCTATCAGCTTGGGTTTGAGAAGCAGTAGGAGATATGCAGTTGGAATAGGTTTCCATGATACATTGAATTTAAAAAGCAAATTGAGATCTATCATTTCAGTAATTCCACATAATTTGTACAAACTTATGAGGGCAACTTAACTCCAGTTTATTTGGTTTGAATTATTCCTCAGGAATTAATTGTCTTTTATGCTTTTCTGTTACCTTCCCTTTATCTCTAATTGAGTGCATTTTCAACCACAAATGAGAAAAAAGGAAACAGTTATAATCTTGCAATTCAGTACATGAAATGTCTTAAATATCCATTTTTAGATATTACTGCTTCTATATCTAGATATGAGGTGGTTAAAATTTGCTCCAGTCTGAATTTATGTTGCAAAAAAGCATTTCCTGCAGAACTATTCTAAAGCCAGCAAAATAGCCCCCTCATCCTTATTATAATGAATGATAGTTGCAAAGTCAATGAATAATCTGATGTCTTCTAAGAGTACTTATTTTTAGTATTTACTCAGAAGGTGTGAAGCTACTTTCAGTTTCCTGGCAAACCTAAACAGTGGTGGCTTTATGTATCAACTTGTTTTATTCCTTGAAGTCACCGGGCATCTTCATCTATAAAAATATCTTAATTAAAATAATTATATTTTAAAACTTTTGAAGATGGGGAAAAAATTAATTTTACAACCCCAGAGTGGGAACACAAATGAACACAAACTGGATGCATTTAAACTCTTGTACTTGTTTTTAAAGACTTTAGGAGCAGACAAGACTTTTGATATTTCTTCAGAAAATATTTACACACTTCAGAAGAATCAACTGAACTTCTGTACTATGCATACAGGGCTACTTATGATACAAGTTTTAAATACAATATGCAGAACATAAATGTCTACTTAACATCCTGTATTCTTTCATACTGCAAAAATGATGGACAAGAAGAATTAAGCTCTGCTCTGGCTTCATTCGGCATTTGTTGGCAGAAGAGTAGGATTGATGATAAATCATTGCTTCACTGGGAAAGGGGAAGAAACAGAGAAAATAAAGATTCAAACTTCTTTACTGAGGATAATCTTAGTCAAGACTGTAGATGAACTTGTCTTCCTATGTTCCCAGACCTTGGGCCAGTATGTAAGCAAAAAGCTATTCATAAAATAAAGAGTTTTTCAAAAAATGGAGATCTATCCTGGAAGCATGGTATAGCAAGGATACACAAGAAACCTGCATGTCATGCTTTCAGTGCCTACTTGCCACTAAAAAGAAAACAAACTCTCCCTGCTCTCCCCGCCCTCCCCCTACCTACCCCATCCTGAAGACTGCCAGCATTTTCACAAAGGCATATTCTTACTAAAAGCAGATGATATATATTGTTCTCTAAATATTTACTAGTGAAAGTGCAATGCAAAGTGAATAAATGAGGCAGTCAAATTGTAGTAGAAACAATGGGAAAAAAATAAACAAGCAAAGCAGAAACATTAATTGCTAATAATCAGAGCTAATATGTGAGAAATCTGTCCTTTGGGTAATGTCTAATTTAGAAATCATGACTGCTTGCATAGAAGGATAAATGCTTCTCTGAATGCATTTTACTTGACAATTATAACACTGCTTTATCTAGCTTATGCCATTTGTATAATCAAAATTAGACTGTGAAAGAACATCTTCCTTTTCTGTATAGTTTATGACTATATGAATGGCAGATCTGATATTCTAGTGTTGAGTAGGATTTAGTTGTTACACCACTGCTGTTTTATTACTATGGAACGTACTTCAACACCTTCCTGTTCCAGTGACTTTGTAACTCTGAATATCACTTTTATATTGTTTGGTTTTATCCATTTTTCTACAAACTTGTTCACAAACATTGGAATTTAAGACATCTTCACAAAATCAGTGAAGATGAAAAAAGAGCTCTCCCAGCTCTTCCACTGTAACAACCTATCCAAAGATAAAAACTATCTGGCATTATATTTTCCTAGTGGACTAACAGACAGTATCAGAAAGAATTTCTTCCAGCCTTCATATCTGGGCAATCACATTACTTGTTCTAGCTACTTAGCTTAGATGTCTCCAGACAAAAGGGATTAATGGAAATTCTGTTCCAGATCCATGCTTTTATCATATTAGATATCTATTTCAAGTTTACATGTGTCTGAGGCCAATTAATACTCATTTGTTTCAAGATACACTTACTACAAGTCTTGCAAATAGAAATAGATCTTATCTATTCCTAATATGTGACTAAAATTTATCAGATTGAGATAAGAGCCATGTTATGGTCAGAGAGTATTGATATAAAAGCAAAAAAAAAAAAAAAAGAATGCAGAGAAAAAAAAGAAAAGGCAGCAGAATCAAGAGACGGTAGCAGTATAGACTGCAATTATTTAAAAGGACCTATAACCAATCGTTCCAGAAATATGCACAGTAGTACAGCTCAGATTTAATTCATAGGATAATAAGAGTATATATGGGTACTACAAGATTCTTTTTTTTCTTTTCTTTTTGGAGGAAAAGAACATAGTAGCACAGATCCTCAATAGAAAAGCGTATTTCAGATTTTTCCTTAAAGATGGAAAGATGACTAGTTAAAAATTAAGTTAGCTGCTTATGAAGGAGGACTAAACACAGACACCATATTCTTTTGGTTAGGATGATGACTATTAAAACTGCATTTATCAAACACACTGGGGACAATCAGTGCAGGTCTTCAAACTGTCAGCCCTGGAATCTAGAAAGGTTTATCTAAAGGTTGTCCACTTTATACTGCATCCTTGCTTTTCCTTAGCAAGACTGGAAACAGACTACTGCTGAGCTTAACATCTGGTCTGAGCAAACAAAGACACAGTGAAAATCATGTTTTTGCTAAGTAATTTAGGTGCTGTCCAGCCTGAGAAGTCAGAAATATCTTACCATTGATCAATGTGTCAAAATGACAGAGGACATGATAAGCATTTGAATCAGAAGTCAAAATTTGAAATTTTTGGGCATTTTATTTTTTATGCTGTGATACAAATACATCCCATGACAACTAGAAATGTTGAGAGGCAATCTGTTATCATACTTGCTAAACAGCACCTATTCAGTTCAAAGAGAGTATTTATATACAAACATACTTTCTTGGTGCAATCACAGAACGCTGAGGCTTGATTTTAATAGCATGCCACCGAGAAAATGAGATGGCACCTGCAGAAACAGCAGCTATCATCCGTAGATCTACTGTAAAGCTATTAATCAACAGACCTGCATGTATCTGCAACCTGACATCCCCAGTGTTACCAACAGCTGAATATAAATGTCTTAACTGGTTTGTCAGAATGTATCCATTAAATGGAGCATTCTTTCACCAAACAGAAAAGATCATACCAATTATATTAAAAATAGATGACACACTTTATAAAAGGACTTTGTGCACATGTATGCAAGTCAGCTGAAAAAACAAGATGCTGCCTCTACCCACAACTGAAACGCAGAACCAAGTTATGACTTGAATGAGATGCAATAAAGACCCTAAACACAGTGGGCTCGAAAACTGTTTTATTAAATTGACCACATGTAGGCATCCACTGAATTTTTAATAGAGGAATCAGATAGCTTGCAGGTGCTGAATATCATAAACTATGGTTTTTTTGAGCACAAGTGAAGGATTCAACCTAATGTTTGAAAATAGTCAAACCAGCATGATTTCCTATAAGCAGTACACCAGTTTTTTACTCACTATCAGCAGCTGCTACTTATCTGTGATTTTTTTTCTAAAAAGTAAGTTGCTGTTTGATATGACAATAATCTTGCTAGAAACAAGAAAGCTTCAAGAAAAATTTTGACATGATTAATACATCCATTGTTGGTATTTTTGTCCCTGAAGAGTGGAAAACAAGAGCAGTGAAGATATCCCTGAAAAAATAGAACCTTTCTTCATAGTGTTTGAAAGGGACACGTGATAATAGATCTTTAGACATCTGGATGTATTTAATAAAAAAAGTTTTTTCTTTGGACTAAGATTGTTTCTCCTTGAAGACTTTATGACTTTAATAGATTATGTTTTCATCCATAAGGATGCTTCTTGAAAGTCACATACATAAGGCAACAGACTACCTGCTGATAAAGTGTTTTTTTGTGAACTATGAACACTTTAAAATGAGCTGTTGGATAAAACTAAATGAGTGTCAATATAAAAAATGAAATTAAGAACCTGAAAAATTGCAGCAGGCACTCAGCAAGATACCAGTGTGGCAGCCAGACAGATATACCATGAATCTGAGCAAATGAAGTCTTGTATTAAGTAAAAGATCTAACAAAATATGTTACATTGAGGCACTGGTACAGGTTGTCCAAGGATGTCATGAATGCTCCATCCCTGGCAGTGGTCAAGACCAGGCTGGACAGAGTGTTGGGTGACAGACCTTAGTGTTGTTGTCTCTGCCTATGGCAGGGGGGTTGGAACTAGATGATCTTCAGGTCCTTTCCAACCCTAATTATTCTAAGATTCTATTATTCTATTACAGAGCTTGTACACTCAACAGAAATGGTATTAAACCTCAGCTATAAACTTTTATTGTTGTTGGCACTGCACCGAAGAGACTGGGTGAAAAAAACCCAACACCTAGAATTGTTCTTAGCAATGCCAAAACTGCAAACAACCATGTTATTTATATCTGCCCTTCCTTGTTAGATCAGCAATACAGACAAAAATGCACTTGCATTATACATGCATTCCGTCCTTGTAAATGATTTCACAAAATATTAAATCAGGGCTTATCACAACACTTTAAAAATTTCAGACCCTTCCTGATCATGATGGGGCTACCTCCCATCTACACTCCTCATTTACTAAACAAGTGCATTATTTTCATCCTAAAAGATAGCATCTTTACTTAGCAAAATGCTAAGGGAAAGAGCAAATGCTGCAGAATTCTTTTTGAGTCTCTCATTTGGTGAAGTGCTGGATGCTCACTGGAGGCAGAGGCAATCATGAGTAGGTACTGTTTTGTCCCTGAGAAAAAGGTAGATGGGACAGATGCAGAAATTTCTGCTTCTTCACAGCTCACCTGTCAAAGAGTTCACTGAATAAAATAAGCTTACCTCACACTTACAGATTGCATTTTTTATGTTTGCTTCTCCGATATTTCCCACAATGACAACTCTGAAAGATACCAGGGCTCTTTTGCAAAAGCCCTTTTTCAAGGATGTCTTGGATTTTAACCAGTTTAAGCTGTGCAACAATAAGCAGACTGTAGCTTATATTAATTGCAATCAGAGTAGTAGTTGTGTCTACATTTCACATTCAGTGAAATATGAAAAATTAATCAAATTTAACTAAAAAAGATAGGGATAATTTCAGAGAGATCTTAGTTTCCTTATTATTTTAATTGTAATAATTATGGTGTGAGAATACTACATTGATATGCTATGAGAGATACTACAGTAACTACAAGTTGCCTTTCAAGTGTATATTACTTCAGTTCTCTCCACTACTACTCTGGACTGTGCTCATCAATCTTAATGCCCAACCATGTACTTGTATTTACCAGTTCCTCCCTTAATTCTAAAATCTTGTACGCTCTTCTCATGTTAGTCAAGCTCAAAATCCAACCTTTGTCTACTTGGAGTGCTCAGGATTATGCTTCTTCATCATTCTGTATCACTCTTATCTTCTTATATGTCAGATTTCATCTTCAGGACTCTGTCAAAGATATGAGCCTGAACATAACATTTTTTTCTTCTTTCCACTGAAGACCTTCACCCTTGTGCCAGTGTTGGCTTTCTCTCATTAACTAAACAAAAAAGTATCTGGAAGGAAAAGAACTGTATCCTGGAAATAAATATCAGAGCACTATTACATTTAAAATATTGCTGACTAATGGTAAGGAATGTAAAATTGTGAGATTTTTGGCTCTCCACTACAAAAACATAAGCAGAAGTGTAACTTCGTAGTAAAACAATTATCTTAATTTTTTTAATTAGGATTTTTTATTAACAGACATTTAACTTTAATGTAAGCATCAAAAAGGTGAAGGTCTTTCTTATACTAATACTTGGTAGTTTTCATACCTATCTTAGTTTCATTCTGTTCTTCATTTGCCTAAAATTCCTCTAATAAGCAGTGATACAATTATTTGTGTATATTACATTTTTCTTATATATAATTACTTACATGTAATTATTAATATTTGCAATATTTTTGTCACCGAACTTTTCACACACTGAGAGCTAATATTAATTAAGAAATGTTCAATTATTAAGAAAATGAACACAAGATAGGGAGAAATAAGAATCATGAATGGCTAGAAAATATGACCTACAGATAAGGGCTGTGATAAGTAAATTGGTTTGTTCAGCAAAGGAGACGGCTGAGGTAACATAGAACTTTACATGAAGAGGCTAAGGAGTAACTGCTTTCAAGTTCCAGTTCAAGCCACAGAAATATTGATACAACTTGCAGAAACAAACTCTTTGGGCAGTTAAACAGAGATTATATTGGGGATGTAGAGGACTTCTATCTTGAATAACTTTAGCAAATTGAACATAAATTTGTCAGGAAAGACCTGGCTATAATGAAGCCTACTTCTACGATCCTGGACACTTGCATCTACCCATTTCATGTTTATTAGTAGTAAAAATCTGCCTCAGAAATTAGATATAGCTTCAGCCATAATGGAACCTGTGAGAAGAAAATTGAAGTTTATGATTATATTATGCCTGAACATGCATAAAGCTTGCTTTTTACAGAGTTTTGAGGCCCTGCTGTGCCAACTAAAACTGAATTTATTCTCAGAAAATGTGGCTGTGATGCATATGCACATACATTAGATAGACCATTCAGCAATAGCCTTGCAAGTATAAAACAATTATTAGAAAGAAAATCTGGGAGAAAAAATGTGTGCCAACACCACATTGCTCTAACACAGAAAATTTATGCACAATAAAATTGTTTTGGTGTTGCTGAATTAGTGATTCATGCTCTTTTTTGTTTTTAAACTTGAAGATATTTGAGACTTTCTCAGTAAGGGGAGCTGGATGACTAAGTCACTTGAATTTTTAAGACCCTGATTTATGCTCTGAATTCAGCAGCCTAAAATCTGGATGCTTATAAACTAGCTTTATCCAAGTGAAATCATATTGCTGCAGACTCAGAATTACATAAGATTTATCTCTCATCCTCTCAGGAAGGTGAACAGCAGAGATTTCATAATACCCACAAGAGATAAGTGCCAGAAAATACCAAGGCTCAGGTTCAGAATTCAAGCTTTGCTTAGCTGCCTAGAGATTGTGTTTTGTAACCACATAGTCCAGATTTTGGTTTTCATATATCTTACATAGAAAACCTACTGATATATTACATGAGAACACATATCTGTTTTCTAAACAGGACAAAAAGAAAAAAAAAGAAAAAATATTTTATTTGTAATTTAAAATACCTCACATCTCTTATTTTCTTCAGTTTACAGAATTTTCTTCTAGATAAAAGTTCTATGTTGCATTGAAAGCTTGAGTCCTCCAGATTATAATGTGTAAATTCTAGCAAAAACCTACAAATGATCCATAACGAACTTCAGAATCCAGCACTGAAGGGCATTTCATATGAGTCTTAGGGAGCACAGTAAATTACAGAGCCTTCAGCAAGAGTATATAATATGTAGACTACCTCAGAATAGTTGGCAAAGGTTAAGCACTATCACCTCCTTCAGTCAAAATGTTAGATCACTTAAGTTTTGACCAACTATTTTACTACATGAGCATAATCACTGAATACTCTAATTTTCAGGTTTTTGATTATTTTGTTTTCTTTTCATTTTCTTGCCACAAGACTTTTACCACTAAATCAGTTTTCATGTACCAAAATACTTCAATTTCAAGAAAGCAGCACTGAAATCAGATATCCCTAGTGCCGAAGGAACATTTTCCTTTGTAGTCCAAAAAGCAGTGTACTGAAACTATAATAACACCTACAAGGCAAATAAAGTGGACTGTTCCACAGTTCTAATTTACTGATAGTCTTGGGTGTGACAACCTGAAAAACAGAGCTATTGCTGACAATCTGCTTTTTAGAAGTTTGGATTCTAGGTTGCCTTTAAAGTAGACAAAATACAATTTAAAAGTAAAAATTAATTAAACAAGTAACTCTCCCACTACAAAATTTTATTATTCTATACAATGCAACACAGCAATAAAAATAGCAGTAAAAAGCCCATAATGAACAACTGCATCTTTTTAGTGTCATAAAAAGGTACTTTCAAGACAGTAGTACATTATAGTTTAAGTGAAGCTCTTCATTAGATAGTATAGAAAATGAGGCATGAAAGGAAGATAGAAAAGCCTTATTAAGAGTTTCTGTGCAGATAATGTAGGCCGAAGACAATCAATAGCCATGCCTCATTTATTTTATGTTTTTGAACACTTCAAGGCAAAATGTTAGTATTTGCTGTATTGTTGGGCTTCACAGACCTTCATCAGTAATGACAAAACAGATTTGCATATTGTGTTGTAGTTTATATGAATTTATATTCAAATTGCATGTGGTTATTTTTCTCTAATATGGAAGGTAACACCTTCTCCACTCACCTGGATTCATTAAAATTCACTTTGGCTTATTAATTCTTCATCAAAATGACCTAAACAATCAACCTAAAGAGTCATAAACACATTACAAAATCACATGAAATGCATGTTAATAACTTAAATATCATATTGAATACTGTATTATATCAGGTTAACCTTGTAAAGTCTGTGCACCTACTCCTGACTGAAAAATAAGACTATAAGAAAATAAGACTATATATAAGACTATAAGAAAATATAAATATATATAAATATATATAAAATATATATTTATATATATATATATAAAATATAAATATATATATTTATATATATAAAATAAGACTATAAGAAAATAAGACTATATATAAGAAAATAAATGGTTTTCAATGTATTTTTCCATGGCATTTAAACAATATTTTTCAAAGTATTTAAATTTAACTTAGTGTGACAGTTATAAGCCATGTCTTAAATCCTTATTAACTCAATGAGATATATTTCTTAACATATCAATAATGAAATAAACTATTAACCTGTAATATAAATAGAACAGGGAGAACCAATAAATGAAAAAAATATTAAGAAAAAGGTGTGCTGGAGAAAATATAGCGTACACATGTAGCGGAGCAAATTTATCATCTTCACATGTAAGGTTCAAGACAGAAATTAGTTAGTCCATCTATGTAAAAGTTCTAGCTAACATTAATAGTCCAACTGAAATAATGAAGCTTTTTCTAAAATTCAAGAGAAATAAGATACAGATGGGGCTTCCACAGACTTCCCCCTGCAGTTTCCCTATATATTTAGAAATCTAGGTAACAAGAAACAAGTCTGTTCCAATAAATCTCTACATTAATATTTTTTACTTACTGGCTTCATTCCTGTAACCTGCTTGGCAGCACCATTATTTTTATCACTCCCCAAGGAAAACAGCCACTGAATGTATATGCCCCAGTAATCAAACATAAGGATAAGGTCTGACCTCTTGTTTACAATAGGTTTCTCTACCACACAAAAGCAGACCACACTACGAATATATTTGCTAATATGTATCTAGTATTATAGCCTAGTAATTTTCTAAGCTTGTGTAGGAAATTAGTGTTGCAAACAATTAAATGAAACCGTGTTTTACTTGTGCTTAACTTTTTTTTATGAGCAGTGTTAAATCAACAAAGAAAAGATGCTAGTTCACCCCAAGGCAAATAATGCTTACAGAACACAGTGGTTGCACTAAGTGCATCGCACACAGGACTGAATCACAGAATCGTAGAATAGCCAGGTTTGGAAAGGACCTTAAAATCATCTAGTTTGAACTCCCCTGCCATGGGCAGGGACAACTCACACTAAACCATGTCACCCAAGGCTCTGTCCAACCTGGTCTTGAAGACCACCAGGGATGGAGCATTCACAGCTTCCTTGGGCAACCCATTCCAGTGCCTCACCACCCTCACAGTAAAGAACTTTTTCCTTATATCCAATCTAAATGTCTCCTGTTTACGTTTTAACCATGTCGTGGTTTAAGCCCAGTCGTCAATCAGACACACAGTTAGTTAGCTCCTGCCCCCGCCCCCCCCCCCCCCCTCCCCCTTCCTCCCTCTGCTCCCAGAGGGATGGGGAGGAGAATGGAAAGAATGTAACTCCCAGAGGTTGAGATAAGAACAGTCCAGTAACTAAGGTATAACACAAACCACTACTGCTACCAACAATAATAATAATGACAATGGAAACAACAAGGGGAGAGAATACAATCTCCCACCACCTGCCGACTGATACCTCTTGCAGGCGGGGCCCACAGGCTCCTCTTGCCTGTGCGGTAGGCAACTACTGCAGGCTCCTCTGCCTGCGGCAGGCCCCCCTGCCTGCTCTCCGTGGTGGGAGAATGAAGACAATCAATATGATCATTCATCAGACTCAGTTTATTTCATCTGAGGGTTCCAGTTATATACTCTATGCAGGCACACTTGCTAATATACGATTGGCTACTTATGCTACTAATTGATACATGATTGGTTACATGATCCGTTTGTGCTTGGTCACAGCTCAAAGGTTACATTCACATCCCACCCCCCTCTGTAGTTTTCCTCTTGGTTATGTTCCAGGGGGTTTCCAGCTTGCAGCTGTGCTTCAAGGTTGCAGTTATCAGTTCCTCCCTACATATCCCGACTTCTCAGGCTCCTCTGCCAACTCCCTCAAACTCTTCTCACGCACACGTTCTCTAGTAACCTTCAGCCAAGGCCTCAAAGCCTTTGGTTCACTACTGCTGGGCCTATGGTCTCATCGTGTCCGTTCTCCAGCAGCCATTCCCCAACAATACCCCTCTTTTCTTTTTGCATCCGCAACAGATACCTAGCCCGACTGAGCATTGTACTTTCAGGTAACTCCCCCCAGTTTTTACATCCTGGGCATGATATGCTGTGGTATGGTATGCCTCTTTGGCTAGCTTGGGTCAGGTGTCCTGCCTCTGCTTCCTCCCGCCTTCCCCTCCTCCCTGGCAGAGCATGAGACTCAGAAAGTCCTTGGTCAAACTAAACATTTGAGCAATAACTAAAAACATTGGTGTTATCAGCGCTGTTCCCAGGCCAAAAGACAAAAAGACAGTGCTGCACCAGGTACTAAGAAGGAGAAAAATGACTGCTACTGCTGAACCCAGGACAGTATCCACCCCATATTCCATACCATTCACATCATGCTCAGATCCCACATTTTCAATATACCATTACACTTATATATATATATATATATACACACACACACACAGAGGGAGAGAGATCATTCCTTAGTGCATGGACCAAGCCCTATAAAGCTGCTGAGTCCATTTGGTCCATGATATCAGGTTCCACCCCTTGTACCAGTCTTTCAGAGCAGGAAAGGCTGCGTGCAGTGTTGGATCGTTGCCTTTACTGCAGAACTCAGACTTCCCCATCTTCCTGCATTACCCACCACGTATATCTGGGTCCCTGAGCAAAAGCAACCCCACGAGTGGGTTTGCCTTTACTTGAAGCAGGAATAATCCAGATTGTCTTCCCCAGCAAATTTTTTATATGCACCACAGGAACTTTGTCTCCCTCCACAGTATGTAGAAGTTCTGACTGGGCTGGACCAGCTCTGTTGGCAGATCCTCTGGTGTTGACCAATCAGGTGGCCTTTGGAAAGTGTGTATCCCAAAGCCTGAAAGTCCCACCAGCCATTGCTCTCAGTGTCATTTTAACAGCTCATTTTTCCAGAGGCTCGTGCATGGTAGGGGACGTGATATACCCACTCAATACCATGCTCTTTGACCCAAATGTCTATAAGCCTGTTCTAGAAATGAGTCCCACTGTCTGACTCAGTTCTCTCTGGGGTGCCGTGTCACCACAAAAATCTCTTTCTCAAGGCCCAGGATAGTGTTCCGGGCAGTGGCGTGGGGCACAGCATGTTTCCAACCATGCGGTGGCTGCTTCCACCACGGTAAGCACATGGCGCTTGCCTTGGCGGGTTGGTGAGAGTGTGATATAATCAATCTGCCAGGCCTCCCCATATTTGTACTTCAGCCATTGTCCTCCACACGAAAGAGGCTTTGAACGTTTAGCTTGCTTAATTGCAGCACATGTTTCACAGTCATGAATAACCTGGGCAATAGTGTCCATTGTTAAGCCCACCCCTCGATCACGAGCCCATCTGTATGTTGCATCTCTGCCCTGATGTCCTGAAGTGTCATGGGCCCACCGGGCGAAAAATAATTCACCCTCATGTTGCCAATCTAAGTCCATCTGAGCCACTTCAATCTTAGCAGCTTTATCCACTTGTTGGTTGTTCTGGTGTTCCTCAGTGGCCTGACTCTTGGGTACATGAGCATCTACGTGGCGTACCTTCACCACCAGGTTCTGGCAGCGATATCTTGCCACAGTGCAGCAGCCCAGATGGGTTTACCTCTGCGTTGACAGTTCTGCTTCCATTGCTGCAACCACCCCCACAGGGCATTTGCCACCATCCATGAGTCAGTATAGAGATAAAGTAGTGGACACTTTTCTCATTCAGCAACATCCAAGGCCAGCTGGATGGCTTTCACCTTAGCAAACTGACTCGATTTACCCTCTCCTTCAGCAGTTTCTGCAACTTGTTGTTGAGGACTCCATACGGCTGCCTTCCATCTACGATGCTTTCCAACAATGCGACAGGTCCCATCAGTAAACAAGGCATACTGCTTTTCACTTTCTCACAGTTTATTATATGGTGGGGCCTCTTCAGCATGCATCACCTCCTCCTCTGGTGACATTCCAAAATCTTTGCCCTCTGGCCAGTCTATGATGACTTCTAGAATTCCTGGACGACTGGGATTTCCTATCCGAGCTCATTGTGTAATTAGTGCAGCCCACTTACTCCATGTAGCATTGGTTCCATGGTGTGTAGAGGAGACCCTGCTTTTGAACATCCAGTCTAGCACAGGCAGCCGGGGTGCCAGGAGGAGCTGTGCTTCAGTGCCAATCACTTCCAAAGCAGCTTGAACCCCTTCATAGGCTGCCAGTATTTCTTTTTCAGTTGGGGTATAGCTGGCCTCAGATCCTCTGTATCCCCGACTCCAAAAGCCGAGGGGTTGACTCCGAGTCTCCCCTGGAGCTTTCTGCCAGAGGCTGCAGGTAGGACCATTCTCCCTGGCTGTGGTGTACAGTATATTTTGTACATTTGGCACGGTCCGGAGTAGTCCAAGGGCTACTGCACGAACTATCTCTCATTTAATTTGCTCAAAGGCTTGTTGTTGCTCAGGGCCCCATCTAAAATCATTTTTGTTGTGGGTCACATGATAGAGAGGGCTTACAATCAAACTGTAATTCGGGATGTGCATCCTCCAGAACCCCACAGCACCCAAGAAAGCTTGTGTTTCTTATAAGTTGGTGGAGATGTTGCTGTTATCTTGTTGATCACATCTGTGGGGATCTTGCGACGTCTATCTTGACATTTTATTCCCAAAAACTGAATCTCCTGTGCAGGTACCTTGACCTTACTCCGCTATATACCAAAACCGGCTTTCAGCAGGATTTGGATTATTTTCTTCCCTTTCTCAAAGACTTCTTCCGCTGCATCATCCCACACAATAATGTCATCAATGTATTGTGGGTGTTCTGGAGCTTGCCCGTGTTCCACTGCAGTCTGGATCAGTCCATGATCAATGATTCCATTGTATTACAAGTCATTACCATAAAGTACAATGAGACAAGAATCTTAGCCCAAGCCCCCCCATCTGAAAACACTAAGAGAGCAAATACCAGCTGTAAGTAAGGTACCCCGTGCTGAACCTGTGAGATCAAGAGCAACAACTTTGAGAGCCAATAAATCAGCACTGTGATGAGTGACGATTAATCCTGTCGTTATCTCAACTTTTCCTGCCCCACATTGGGTGCCAAAAAGAACTGTCGTGGTTTAAGCCCAGTCATAAATCAACCACACAGTTAGTTATCTCCTGCCCCCCCCCCCCCTTCCTCCCCCTGCTCCCAGAGGGATGGGGAGGAGAATGGAAAGAACGTAACTCCCACGGGTTGAGATAAGAACAGTCCAGTAACTAAGGTATAGCACAAACCACTACTGCTACCACCAATAATAATAATGACAATGGAAACAACAAGGGGAGAGAATATAATCGCTCACCACCCACTGACCGACACCCAGCCCAACCGAGCACTGAACTAACTCTTCCAGGTAACTCCCCCCAGTTTTTACATCCTGGGCATGATATGCTGTGGTATGGTATGCCTCTTTGGTTAGCTTGGGTCAGGTGTCCTGCCTCTGCTTCCTCCCACCTTCCCCTCCTCCCTGGCAGAGCATGAGACTCAGAAAGTCCTCGGTCAGACTAAACATTTGAGCAGTAACTAAAAACATCAGTGCTATCAACACTGTTCCCAGGTCAAAAGACAAAAACACAGCGCTACACCAGTTACTAAGAAGGAGAAAAATGACTGCTACTGCTGAACCCAGGACAAACCCATTACCTCTTGTTCTACCACTACAGTCCCTAATGAAGAGTTCCTCCCTATAGGCACCCTTCAGATACTGGAAGGCTCTTACGAGGTCTCCATGCAGCCTTCTCTTCTCCAGGCTGAACAGCTCCAACTTTCTCAGCCTGTCTTCATATGGGAGGTGCTCCAGCCACCCAATCATCCTCGTGATCATCCTCTGGACTTGTTCCAACAGCTCCATGTCCTTTTTATGCTGAGCACACCAGAACTAGACACAATTCTCCAAGTGGGGTCTCACGAGAGCAGAGTAGAGGGGCAGAGTAGAGACCTGCTGGTCACACTCCTTTTGATGCAGCCCAGGGTATGGCTGGCTTTCTGGGAAGTAAGAGATTAGTACCTCCAAGCATGTTCACAGGAAAACAATCAACACCACAAACAGTGGATTGTCTCAACTTTGGATGTATACAGTTCTAGGACTGGTACATTTTCGTTGATCTAACGTTATAGCTGAAGTTTTTGACATTTATCTCCCAGAGCAAAAATACAAATGCGGGTAAAAATACCTATTTTCCAGACCTACTTTCTCACACTATTCCTATCCAAAGGTAAATGCATAAATTTTTGAATTTTCCCTGATTTACAGTTACATACAGGAGGAAGGTGAATTAGGCTCTCTCAATTTGGCACACTAGACACAAACCCCTGAAGTACTTTTTGTACTGGCTCTTACTGAATCCAGTCACACCAACGCTCTGGTGGTAATGTATCATAAGGATATGTCATTGGGGGAGCTGTTCCCACAAATATTTTAATTTAAAGCTTTGCGATTCACAAAATTTTGAGAGGTAAAAAAATAACTTTTCAATGATAATTTCTTAAAAACCTTGCAATTTCAATAAACTGAAATCTTTTATTTGACACCAGTACAGTATCTTATAGTACTTACTATTAATAAAGTGCTGTGGCTCACAGGTTTACAAAGAACAGAGCTACTTTCGAAATACAATAGCTCGGAATTGCAGCTTTTTTTAGAGCTAAACAGAACTTTAGTTTCCATCTAACTTGAGATTTCTTGACTGCCAGGGCCTCAAAAAAAAAAAAAAAAAAAAAAAAAGGTGCTATAAGACACATTCTTTTGTTTCACATAAATTGCTGGGGAACTTGCAGGCTTAAGCTGAAAGACAGAACATAACTGAAAACTGAGAGTGGCGGACTGAAGCAAGATTTGGGAATTGCATCTGATAGCATCCATAATTTAACGCTTAAGTGGAAGAAGGAGAGTGTCTTACACACTATCAGACAAAAGAATCTGATACTGTTTCCGTTAAAAACTTGTTAGAGATTCAAAAATTCCCCTCCTTCCTGATCTTTTATATATTGTTGCTTGTCCATTCTTAAATTATAGATCTGAAAGAAGTGCTGTGGACTTCCTAGCCTTCCTATGACAGGACTTTACTGTTAGACAAGGAAAGAGAGAGAAAGGAGCAGATGAAAAATGAGAGATAATTAATCAGTGCCTGATACCTGTACCCTGATGGATCAACCAAAGGATGTAACTAATTTCCCAGGAAAATCATACTTTGTATGCCATGTAATATTTAGTAGTTAGTCACTCTGCAGAGTATCATGGATGAAAGTACCATAGGCACAAAAAAAATAATAACCATCAACTTTAATATGTTCTTTCTTATGCATTTGCAAAGAATATACAGCTACTATAGCTAACCTCCTTTAATTATGTAAAACTCACAGTAACTTTCGTTAGTGGTAATGGAAATGGTTGGAAGGAAAAGAAAAAGAGGACCTTGCAAAGAAGGAAGAATTTTAAATAGGATATTCAGATTTCAGCATTCACAGAATCCTTTCTCATTTATTCTCATTAGTAAGACTTTCATGAAACAAAATGGGTGGGTTTTGTGATTAATGACCATTACAAGGGATGACAAGAGTTAAAAGATGTAGAAGCAAATGACATCAAGCAGTGTTTTAAAAATATTAAAGTAATAATGATCACAGTAAAAAATATTTTTTTTAAATTAAGTCCTTAAGAATTGTGCCAATAAAATCTGTCTTAGAAGTTTTAATGAAATAACACTTTTTAGCCTTGATGTTTATCATCAATTTTCAAAGAAATTGGAAAATACATCAGTTTTACTGCTAACAGCTGCGTGGCATTTGAGTTCCTGTCTAAGCTTCAGATATTCACTTGGCTCCATCCCAATCTTTCATGCTGTCTTTGCATTAATTGGTGAAACAGGATCTCTGCTGTTGTCCCAACATTTCACTCTTTCCATTACTAAGGTAGCTCCCTACCACAGACTGGTCTGTGAGTGCAAAATATGTATAAAACCCTAAGCAGTCTTTTAATGTCTGTCTTTGTAAACAAAGCTGGAAGGACAGAGCCCATTCTTTATTAAGTGTAAGTTGAATGCCTTATATTCCTTTTCCAATTTTCTTTAAGTTTTCAGCTCTTAAATTTTCATGTTGATTAATGCACAAATGCATAATTTCAGCCTGAAATGTAGGGATACGGGAATAACAAAATCATTATTTTACTGGCTATCACTCAAATTCCTAATGCGCCTTTATCTAATCCCTTTGATCTCCTGAGAATTATTTTTAGATGAGCACAAAAGAGGAATATTACGAATATAGGTGTGGAAAAAGCCTTGCCCAGTAAATAGCTGAGAATGAAACTTGTTGACCAGTTTATTTTTATATTTGTTCATCCAAGTCTGAAGAGAAGCAAAGATGAACACCAATTCCATGTAGTACTTCAAGGCTAATTTGCCAGAGAAATTCCTTAAGTATGTTACTGCCATTTGTTTCTGCTATCATACCCAGGTGTAAAGAACAAGAACAAAATTAATTAAAAACATTCTTGTCCTTGGGTCAGATTTCTGATGTTACGCAGTGTTGTTTTACCAAGAGTGATGACAGAGAGAGGGGTGACAGGTATTAATTCAGTGACAGAATGATCATCAGTCTCTGCAACTCCAATAACATAGAATAACTCTTTGCCATAAGTGATTATCTCTGGTGGAAACAGTGTCTTGAGGGAACACCAGCCATCAAAGCCATTATGAAAAGAAATCATATAAGGACATATAGTTAACCTTACCATCTCTCTGTATGCCTCAGGATTCTTGACATCTTAGTTGTTTTGACTATTATTTAAACTCATTTGACTAAACACATTTTGCAGTCCTTCATAACACATACTTAGCAGAGCCTGAAATTTGATGGAATCCATAAACTTTAATGAACTACATGAATTGTAATGCTAAATAGAAAACTCAGATAAGAAGTTTAAAGTGTTCATCATTAGTTTAACTCTGCTTATAAAGACAAGGATGTGAGGTTTCGCATTTAATTTAATGGGAAAAAAACAAAGCAACTTTTGTTTGTTTTTTAATTTCTCAAAATAAACCTACTCATGTCAAGACTGATTAAAGGACTTTGATTTAAAGAAAAGATATTGGTCCATGAAGTGAAAGACTTATTCCAGGAGGAAATTACCAACATTTTCTTTTAAGCAGGTTAGTTCACTGAGGTCTGTGCATTGCTAGACCTTCACACACAGAAAATATCAACAAGGATGTGTCACTTCTTTTCATAAAAGACATTAAGACTTTGCTTTGTGTGGACAGGCTAACTTAAAGAATCACCATAACCCTTTTCCTCAAGAAATTTCTGACTGACATCCTCACCAATCAATGTGACAAATAATATTATTTAGTAAAATAAATTATAAAAAAAAATTGTGGTGAGGCACCACACAAAAGCTGAATTACTAAAAAAGCTCTCATGCTTTACAGTAGCTTCACCTTTTGTTGGTGCCTTTTGAAAAGCTAATACCAACACTCCAGATTCGTACACTACCATTGATCATACTACCTACAAAATTCAACTTACCCTAAGAACCAACAAGATACAGATATAACTATGTTTAATGCAGTACTTTCGTTTTCTGCTGACCTGAACTGCAGTAGCGCTCAACTGCTCATCTGTACTGTGTGCTTTCTTGCACAAGATACTACAGGATTCTGCCTTAGTTATACCTCCTATTTATCATACATGTTCTTTTCCTGAATTTTTTTGAGCTCTGTCTCTCTCTTCATTTTTCAAACTCTCTTTATTCTTTCTCAGGTGATACTCTATATATGCTGACTGTGCTCCACTCCCCTCAGAAACAGAAATTCAAGTTTCAAGCTTACATTCCTCATCCGTACAGCTGGAAATTGAGTATCTTTTCCTAGACCTGAGTGCCCTACTCAGTGATCTACTGATTATTCATGGAAAAAAAACAACAACCAAAAAACTCAGCAAGCACCATTTCTGTACCTTATGGTTTGGTGTGACAGCTGTGTCCCTGTGGTCACTAAGGGTGGTGGTATCACAGTGCTGTTGGCACTGTTACTGGAATTCCAGCACATGAAATAATTGAGCTATTTAAAATCATATTGGTAATTCACAAAGCAGTAGCTGAGGCTTGTCCACACAGCTGAAGCTGTCATCAGGTATTTAGTCAGGAGGATCTGATTGTCATCGGCATTTTAGAAAAACATGCTCTGACTGCTTTTACTTATATCTGCTGTCTGAATACATTATTTCATCATATTCTCAGGTCTAATCAACTCTATTACTGAGAAATTATTCAGCTTTATAAGCTCCCTGAAAAAAGGAAAAGCTTGTTCCCTTTGTCTATGTTAAATGGTCTACTGTCTTTCTTACATTAGACTGTACACTGTCATTTAAATTCTGTGATTAGCTTTTTCTTCTAATATCATTAAGAATACCATACTACAGCCAATAAAATTTTAACATAACTAGTATTTTCATCCTCTGCTTTTAAGTGCTTCTATGAAATATTAAAAAAAATAAAATTTGCTCCAAAAATTAATTGAGAAATTTAAGGCAGCTTCACAATTTGGTGGGGAATGTATTATAGCAGGTTTAGTCTAAACAGCAAGAGGGAGATGGAAGTAAAAAAGACCAAATGCTTATTCGGCATTGCAGTGAAGTTTGGTTCAGGTGTGTGGTTTTGTTTTGGGGTTTTTTTTATGATTTTACCAGTATGATGTGTCATTATTATGAAGTCTCACTTAACCAATGCTGAGATGCTTTTCAGTGGAACAGCACAGTCCACCTTCAGTGAGTTGAAGCTGAGCATCCTGAACTCAGCCAGGAAATATGCCAAAATACAGCTACAATAATTTGGACAAAAATGATGGTAAATTACAGAAATTGTCCCAGTCAAGTAACACATTTCATAATGCAATTTTACTTTTTTTTTTTTTTTTGGTGGTTTTTTTTTGTTTGTTTGTCTTTTTTTGGTCAGCAGGCTAGCATTACCCAATATTTTTCTGAGTCTACTTCATCTGCCTTAAAATTTCAATCTAAGTTTTAAGCTGAACATCTACATAGCTTAAAATGTAAAGCCTCTATTAAAGCACAAGAGGCAGCATCTCTAACAGGATCTAGAAATAGTTTTTTGAGATTTTAATTTAATTTTAAGAAAATGCAAGCTTTTTATTGTAGATAGTGAGTTCTCTCTTGTGGTTGGAAGGCAAACGCATACAATGAAAAGAACAAAAATAAAAATTGGACTCTTCAGATAGCAAATGCTGCTTTAAGTAAAGTGACACACTTTTTTTTTTTTCAAATTAATTGCATATACCTTGCTCCCCAAAGCTTTCCTTCATCTGGCATCTAAGACACAAGCAAGTTCATCAAACACTGTGGTGACTTCTGAGAGATTAAGACACTACTAAACAGAAATAAGGATGCTGAGAGTCACCCACTGCATGGACTTTGGACTGTGTTTAGCAAATACTGGTAGGCTTGCAGTATTTCTCTTCCGATCTTTTTTTTTTTTTTTTTCTTCTTTTTTTTTGGAAGGACTGAAGTATACAGAGAAACTGATGATAATTAATTGGACTTTTCAAACAGGAAATACTACTTTAAAGTGTCACAGTAGATAAGTTAGAGTCAAGAATATGTCATTGGAATTCAAGACCATATTTAGTTTACTGTGCTACAGCTCACAAAATGTCATTTCTGCATATGCTACCATATGTTGTCTCAGTATCTTAGCATACAGAATTGGACTGCTGCATGACTTTGTAAGTATTTCCTCTAAATGCAATTTCTTCCTAAGCATATGAAATACAGATGCTGTGATTTAGCATGCACAAGGAGGTCTCAGTATGAAACTTGAGTTCTGAGAGAATTGCACTGGCTTACTGTTCAACACTGAATTGGTTTTAAAATTGCTATATGACAACTTATGGTATAAAGCCCTACACAATTTGGAATCTCTGGTTTTATCTAGCCTATTATCTATAAGAATTTAGCGTTGTTGAGACCATCTGAAGTTGGCCATTTCAAAGCATTGCACATATGTTCAGCTGTTATGCTTGTCAATTTGAAATCCATTTCCAGCTGGGGTCTAGAACACAGATTCAGATACTTTTAGACATGAACTTTTATGTTTTCAATCTGACATCTTCATCAACTGAGCACTTGTGCTTTGTATTTTATGTAGTTGAAAGTACAAAAATACAGAAAATTACTTAGCAAAGGAACATTTTTCCACCAAAAAAACATTCTGTTTGTTTGTCCTTGTGCTGTAAATAAACCCTAAGCTTTTGCTAAATACTTGAGATTGCTTAGCAGTAAACAACAAGGTTTGATTATATACAGGGAAAAGTTGCACATCCATTGTACTCCACCAGGATCAGATTTGCAATATCCAGTCATAGTAAGAATGGAGATAATAATTGACTATTTTTCTGCCAGTGAACATAGGAACGGCTGAACCTGATCACAGCAAAGATACATTTAACTGGGGCCAAAGGCAGGTTCTAAGGGAAGAGTGTAAGAATGAAACAAACATATCTGTGTGATTACAGTAGCCTTACACTCTCTCCCAGCTTCTAGCAATGTATTGCTCATGGGCATCTTATGCAAAGGTAGTCCCTTCAGGTTTCAAAGTCTTGAATGGATTTTTCTTCTAAGCATTTCCTGAATATATGTAGGTCCAACAGTAACACATACACAGTTTAAATATGCCTTTTGGAAAAGACACATGATCTTTCATTGATTATGAAGTGAATTTTGGAAATATTTATAAAAACACATATTTTCTGGTATTAGTTGGTTATAATAAAGATGTTTATGCTTCAGCCCAGAAAAATGGATAGAATGCCAACATGTTCAAAATAGAATACCAAAGGCACTTGTTCACTAGCTATTTATGCAAACCTGCCAGGAATATCTAGATCTTCTATAAGTATGTCCTTTCAGACATTATAAATTAACTACCATCCTAATTCTTAAAATAAAGAGATATAGTACAATGTTTAAAAAAGAAACTGCAGACATTTTCAGCAATATTTTGTTTTTTAAACGTAACTACATTTCCCCAGTTAAACTCTTACTAAAAATAAAATTTATTTGAATTTATACAAGCTTATTCGCAGGTAAAAGATTTTTCATAATTTTCCTGTACAGTACACTGTCACATCAAGATTCACATTGCTTGTGCTACCGTAAGATAGCAGCATACAAAATGTATTTATTTTACTTCATTTGTATGTAATAGGTACCTATATTCTGGGTTCTTTCCTTCACATTGTCAAAATTACCACAAATGTGCTTTTAGAGAGATTGATGATGACATATTTCAAATTATCCCAACAAGAAGTTTTTTATACTATAAATTCTTTTGTGGATATCTTTATCCATCTTAAACTTTCACTTGAAAGATAATTTATCCCAAAGAGTACAAGTTCAGTAAAAATTGAAGAGCTGTAGTTGACATAAACATCCATATAACTACATTTTCTTGGATGCAGACTTAGAAACTAATATTTGTTGAAGCAATCTTGAAGATAAAAGATCATTTATAGCTAAGCTTTAGTAGTTGTTATCTAGAAGTGTAACAGAGTACCAATACAAGTACTCCTTACATGCCTTCCAAACAACATCAGCTATACGAAACTGACACCAAAGCACTGCAATGAACAGAAAGGACAAAATATTGTTGTTTACTTTAGTTGCATTTTTTCATGTTTTCACATCTTATTTTCAAGGACCAGTGGTTTCAAAAAAAGACCCCCCCCCCAAAAAAAAAAAAATCAGATTCAATAGGTTAACATAGAGGTTGTAAAATTAGAGATAACATGGCCAGCTTACAAAATGATTGTTAAGATTTCTGTTACATAGGAAATTTCTGTTCAGATTGCATTTGGAAAGCTATAAAAATTTGTGGCCTTAATGCAAATCATATGCCAGAAAAGTATATTCCTGTTATATGCAAGGAGAAGATCAGAGATATTGATTGGGACTTGGAATAATCTGTTTCTCAGGTATTCCTTGCTTTGGGGAAGAAGCAAAGGAATTCTAAATGGGCATAATAAAATATAAGAGCCGTTTACAATAAGAGTGGTTCAGAATTGCAGTAGGTTGTGCAGAAAGGCTGCGAAATTGCCATCCTTTGAAATTTCCAGAACTGCTGAAGAAAAGCCGCAAGTAGTCTTGCCCAACTTTGAAGTTAGCCCTGCTTTGAAAAAGAGGCTGGACTACATATCCGTAGCTATGCTTTACAAAACAATTTTCCATGCTTTCTGTAAATGCTCCTATTCTGCATCAGTGCTGTGCTTGGCACAGGTGATCTAACAGAATATAAGAAAAGAGTAGTTGCATATGATGCATGTATTTACTTTGTGAGGAAGAAGTCTGATCTCCCTAAAGGCAACAAAGATGGTGTGTTGCCCAGCACTAACAGTGAGAATGTTGCCTTATTTAGTACCTATGTAACAGTCACAGGCCCCTGCATGTCCTAAAGCAGGTCAGCTAAACAATCATATTTAATGAGCTTCTTCAGTTTCTCTATTGTTTCTGCATACTCTCTGGACCTTCTGTCATTTTATTTGGACACTGTGCAAATTAAGCTCACAGATTCTCTACTCTTTCTCATTCTTCGCTCCCTGGAGTCATAATCCAAGTATTTTACCAAGCTCTGAATAAACAAGAACACTTATAACCCCTACCCTAATTTCTGTGCCGGCTCATTTGACTTCGGAACAGGTATCCCTTCCCACCATGGTCACTTCTACAGGAAATGTCACTAGATTCTTTCTTCCTTTCTTTTCTTCCTTTCTTTTCTTCCTTTCTTTTCTTCCTTTCTTTTCTTCCTTTCTTTTCTTCCTTTCTTTTCTTCCTTTCTTTCTTTCTTTCTTTCTTTCTTTCTTTCTTTCTTTCTTTCTTTCTTTCTTTCTTTCTTTCTTTCTTTCTTTTCTTTCTTTCTTTCTTTCTTCCTTCCTTCCTTCCTTCCTTCCTTCCTTCCTTCCTTCCTTCCTTCCTTCCTTCCTTCTTTCCTTCCTTCCTTCCTTCCTTCCCTCCCGCCCACCTTCCTTCCTTCCTTCCTTCCTTCCTTCCTTCCTTCCTTCCTTCCTTCCTTCCTTCCTTCCTTCCTTCCCTCCCGCCCACCTTCCTTCCTTCCTTCCTTCCTTCCTTCCTTCCTTCCTTCCTTCCTTCCTTCCTTCCTTCCTTCCTTCCTTCCTTCCTTCCTTCCTCTTTCTTTCTTTCTCTTTTTCTCTCTTTCTTTCTCTCTTTCTTTCTCCTCTTTCTTTCTCTCTTTCTTTCTCTTTCTTTCTTTCTTTCCTTTCTTTCGTTCTTTCGTTCTTTCTTTCCTTCCTTTCTTTCTTTCTTTCCTTCCTTTCTTTCTTTCTTTTCTTTCTTTCTTTCTTTCGTTCTTTCGTTCTTTCGTTCTTTCTTTTCGTTCTTTCGTTCTTTCTTTTCTTTCTTTCTTTCTTTCTTTCTTTCTTTCTTTCTTTCTTTCTTTCTTTCTTTCTTTCTTTCTTTCTTTCTTTTCTTTCTTTCTTTCTTTCTTTCTTTCTTTCTTTCTTTCTTTCTTTCTTTCTTTCTTTCTTTTCTTTCTTTCTTTCTTTCTTTTCTTTCTTTTCTTTCTTATTCTCTTTCTCTCCCTCCATCCCTCCCCCCCTCTCTCCTTCCCTCGTTAATTTGTTCATTCCTTCCTTCCTTCTTTCCTTCCTTCCTTCCTTTCCTCCCTCCCTCCCTCCCTCCCTCCTTCCTTCCTTCCTTCCTTCCTTCCCTCCCTCCCTCCCTCCCTTCTTCCTTCCTTCCTTCCTTCCTTCCTTCCTTCCTTCCTTCCTTCCTTCCTTCCTTCCTTTCTTGCTTTCTTTCATCCAGCCATGCTAGTTTCAGTTAAAATGACTCAACAGTAACATAAATGTCAGTTATCACATCATGTATGGTCTCACTATACACCATGCTATTATATCAGTGTAAGGATCAACACAGACAATTTTGACATTTTGTAATTATCAAGCTGTTTATGTGATCAATTCTCAAATTGCTATGAATTCTATAATTCACAGTTCTCAAAAAGCCAAAAAAGGTCATTTTTATCCAGTTTTTGAGTTGGCTTTATAAACTCGTTGCTGGGAGAAAAAAGAATGTCACAGCAGTAATACCACATTGCTTTCCCGCATGTAACCTTTTCACAAAGTTCCCACCATGATTAATCCTGGAGCAAGTCTCATTTATATAAGCGGATGGCTCCTACAGCCCTCTGCTCTACAACTCCTTTAAAAACCCCTTGGGATTTTATAGAAGCCCTTGCTCATTACTGCAATACATTTGAGAGTACATAGTTCAAGAGCATTAAAACACAGCCTTAAACTGAAAACTACCAAAACAAACCACAGAGGTATTAAATAAAAAAGCTTCTCAATCACTTAATTTCATTATATTAATTTTTCTGGCAGTGTCTGGCTCTTTTACATTCATCTGGAAGATTTTCCTCTTCTCAACTGTTAGTTTTTCATGCACACCCAAAACTTATCTCTGGATGCAAGCAAAGCTTGTGTAGAGAAGAGTCCAGCAAGTTCATAAATCAATTACTGTGAGAAATATGTATGTATTGGCAGGCCCACTTATGCAAACCAGGGCTTTTAAAGCAGGCCATTGTGGACATCTGGGCTAATGGGAACCGGTGCGAGGCTGAAGAGGTAGGCCTACGAACCATGTGGTTATAACGTACACCAGCATGCCTTGTGGGCAGAAATACACAGTTCTGGTTCCCAGAGCTGGATGGTACTCATTGACATAAAACTCCTTTGAATCCCTGGAGTAATGGGACACAAATCTGTAGAGTTTCAGTAGAGCAGAACACAAAAATGAAGCTTCTGGAATTTTCAGGTTGGAACTGCCAATCTGAAAGAAGCAGGGGGAAAGAAGAAATGTCTTAAAATGGCCTTGGAGAGTGTACAAGTCTCTTTCGGCAACTGAGCCCTGAGGCATATGACTGCCTAGAGCACATTTTCACAGCTCAGTAAAGAATTCTCAGACATTACAGTGTTTTTAATGTGAGTGCAGCTTGTAGCATGGGATATCTTTATGCAGGCAAGACACATGGAACTCAAAGTTAGAGGCAAATCTGATAAAAAATACATGCTGCAGCTCAATAGAAAATGAAGGGTTTGAGCAATATAACTTGACAGAACTGCTGAAAATTATGTTTTATTACCGTCCTTTCAACATTTTTAATTTCCCAAACAAAACACATCATGGTACTGATACACTCATCCTGACCTAACGTGTAGAGACAATTAGCTTTCATGGAACCTCCTGATCCCACATTTATGCTCTTGCCAGGACCAAACCTAACTAACTGCAGTGTTTTGCCAGGATCAAACCTAATTACACCATATCTATCTAAATGTGGCACAAAAGAGAAAAAAAAAAGAAAGAACAGGTTTGTATCATTCTTCAGAAGCAGACAGTGGTTTGAAGTTTGACTTTTAAAATCATGCTATTCCCTAAAATTCCCCCAATTTTGTTCCAGTGTTTTGCTCTTTGTTTTGTTTAAAAAGAAACCCTAAACCAAAGGTTATGTTCACCTATTGTAAAATAGAGAAACTCTGTTTTCTCCTGTGGATAGTGCACTTACTGCTTAGTTGCAGTAAGGGTGTGCCTGTTTCTTTGTTCAGAATCTTCTCTTGTCTCAAAGGGGCACAGTCATGCTATGCTCTGTTTATGGATCTCCTCTCTCTGGCTCATCAATCTTTCGTGAAGTGCCTCAATAACTGACCTTATTTTCAGCTGCTGAGCCCTTGGCAGCTCCCTTCAAAGTAAATGAAAGTTACCAGAGGCTCAACATTTCAGAAATCAGGGCACTTAACTTGTTGCCTGTCTCTGGATTTAAAAATCTGGCTTCAGGTTCTCTTTTATTTTTTAACTTTATTCTATAATCCAGCATGAAGGGAAAAGTAATGACAGCAGACTTGTCTACAGATAGTTCTAACTTTGGAATGCCTTTTCCTATCTCTTGGAGTTACTTTTTAAAGAGACAGTCTCAGTTACAATAATGCCTATTAATTCAAGCATTCTTTTCTTATCTGTTACAGTCACAAATAACAATTATGATGATGTAGCTCAGAAGATTTTTTTCTTCTCCTGCTCGTTAACTTTGTGCTTTTGTCAAGACTGCTTGTGAATCTGACATTCACACAGACTTGGATAGATCTACCTGAAATATTTCTACTAAAGGTGACAAGCTTTTCAGTTTGAACCATCCTGACGACTGCTAAGCCTGCCAGATCTTAAGTGGGCAATAAACTACATTCTTAATGGGCTAAAATCAAAACAGCCATAGTTAAGAGTTGCAACACTGTAGCTTATTACAGACCACAGATACTAGCTTAGTAAGGTTACCTGAAGGAAGGTTGCTTTAAAGCAGCTAATTCAGCTGGAAAACAAATAGATCAAGAATTACTCTCCTTACACACAGCTTGCTCTAATGCTACTCTGTTTTCTTACAGCTGTTGCTTCCCAATATTTTGGACCACTGTTCTGCAGCTGAGTGATTTACAATACGTATTTTGGCTTTGAACTATGGCTACTGTACTTACACCTGAACAGAGGTAGACACACCTTTTGGGCCAGAGTTTTGAAGAACTGCGTCAGTAATAGCAGGTGCTATCTTGTTTGAGACAAATGTGCAGTCCTAAAGGTACCACAACTATTATTTCTTCATTAAAGTATTTCCCGTAGTGCCATATGTTACCCTGAATTTCCACACTTTCCATTAGAGGAAAATGAGATGTGTGCAGCACAAGCTGAGGAAAAGCTACCGAAACTGCAAGCCATCATAGCAGAATAAAACATGATGAGCTTTCTTTATCAGAAATCATATACACTAATCCATAGTAAATATCCACGCAAGGAGGGTGTAGAACCACCATATGACTCATTTCAAAGATATCAAGACTCTAGTTATGTATGAAGAAGAAACTGAGACTGAAAAAAAGAAATGTCAGGAAAAGTTATAATGTACGTGTCCAGCATAGCTGGAAAGCATGCAATAATCATGAAAAGTCATGGCAGTCAGGTGAAGTTCCTGATGACTGGAAAAAGGGAAACATAACCCCCATTTTCAAGAAGAGGAAAATGGATGACCCAGGGAACTACAGACCACTCAGTCTTTTTGCCTGGCAAAATCTTGGAGCGGATTCTCCTGGAGGGCATGCTAAGGCACATGAAAAACAACAAGGTGCTTGGTGACAGCCAGCATGGCGTCACTAAGGGGATATCCTGCCAGACCAATTTGGTGGCCTTCTATGATGGGGTTACAGAACTGATGGACTGGGGTAGAGCAGTTGATGTTATCTACCTGGACTTGTGCAAAGCATTTGACACTTTCTCACATGACATCCTTGTCTCTAAATTGGAGAGACATCAATTTGATAGATGGGCAAAGAACTGGCTGAATGGCTGCATGCAAAGAGTTGTGGTAAATGGCTCAATGTGCAGCTGGAGACAAGTAACAAATGGTGTCCCTCAAGGATCGGTGTTGGGACCGGTCTTGTTCAACATCTTTGTCGGTGACATGGAATGCCATCCAGAGGGACCTTGACATGCTTGTGAGGTGGGCTGATGCCAACCTGATGAAGTTTAACCACAACAAGTGCAAGGTCCTACACCTGGGTCAGGGGGAACCCAGGCGCAGTTACAGGCTGGGCAGAGAAGAGATTCAGAGCAGCCCCGTGGAGAAGGATTTGGAGGTGTTGGTGAATGAGAAAACGAGCATGAGACAGCAGTGTGTGCTTGCAGCCCAGAAAGCCAACTATATCGTGGGCTGCATCAAAAGAAGCATGACCAGCAGCAGGTCGAGGGAGGTGATCCTGCCCCTCTACTCTGCTCTCGTGAGACCTCGCTTGGAGTATTGTGTGCAGTTCTGGTGTCCTCTACGTCAAAAGGACATGGAACTGTTGGAACAAGTCCAGAGGAGGGCCATGAGGATGATCAGGGGGCTGGAGCACCTCCCATATGAAGACAGGCTGAGAAAGTTGGGGCTGTTGAGCCTGGAGAAGAGAAGGCTGCGTGGAGACCTCATAGCAGCCTTCCAGTATCTGAAGGGGTGCTATAGAGATGCTGGGGAGGGACTCTTCAATTAGGGACTGTAGTGATAGAAAAAGGGGAAACTGTTTCAAACTTCGACAGGGGAAGTTTAGATTGGATATGAGGAAGAAATTCTTTACTGTGAGGGTGGTGAGGCAGTGGAATGGGTTCCCCAGGGAAGTTGTGTATGCTCCATCTCTGGTGGTGTTGAAGGCCAGGTTGGACAGAGCCTTGGGTGATATCTTTTACTGGGAGGTGTCCCTGCCCATGGCAGGGGGGTTGGAACTAGATTACGGTCCTTTCCAACCCTAACTATTCTATGATTCTATGTTAATAATGCATAACATATCTCATGCATTTCTGATGGTGGTGAATAATTGTATAATACTTAAAAATTGTGAGCACCTGAAACATTAATTTGCTTCTTCTCATCGGCATCTTCTGACAGCAGATCTCCTACTTAACAAAACTGCATCCTAGGGAGGGCCTTGGGAAGTATGACTACCTCTGAAGCAACACCTTGTCTTGCCCTTGCACATTTAATATTTGTGCTTAAATGTTATTTTATTCACATATTTTTGTGAATAAAACACAGTCTATTTCAAGCTTTCAGAGGCATCTATCAGAATTCAATGAAAATCATGTAATGAAAATGTTTTTAAAATAGTGCATTTAATAGAAGTATTTTTTACTCTTGTTATTCATTCTGCACCATCTAGACTAGAAACTATTTTTTAAGGAAAGCTAAGACTTCAAAATAAACTTTTAGCATGGAGATAGAGACTTAAAAAGAAAATAGAAATAAGGGGAATATTTGAAGTAATGCACAGTATTAAAAAAGGACATAACCTTGTCTTACAGAGGCTTGAGCAGTGGGGCACAGAAACTGGTTAGAACTGTGACAGTAGATCTTAGAGAAGCAGCCGTATGTTTAAAGATAGAGAAGTATCAAACAGTCAGGAGATCCTTCTTAGGAATAATTTCTGAGATTATATCGGGATTACAGATGTGAACATAAATCTCTACTGCATTTGTCAGAAAAAACTGGAACAACTTCAGTAAATCGGAGAAAATCACATAAGACCTAGAAAAATGCTAAGCAGCTCAAGTAACATCCCTTAAGAAATAAATAATATGTTTGTGCTACTCTTTATGCTTAAACAAGACAATCTGGGTTTCATACAGTTCAAGGATTAACCTATATTTAGGCATGTACATGTGGGTGTCTTAAGATTTTATTACAGACAATTGATACATGTCAAAACAAAGAGCAGAGCTTAGAAACTAGACTGTCAACTAACATTTCTGCTGTCACAGAATCAATGAATGGATGAGGTTGGAAGGGACCTCTGGAAGAAATCTGTCTCAACTCTTCCATTCAAGCAGGACTACATAGAGCCAGTTGCCCAGGACCACGTGTCCTGGCTTTTGTCTTAAATCATGACACCATGTCCAGATGGCTTTTGACTGTCTCTAAGGATGGAGACTCCAGCACCTCCATGGGCAGCCTGTGCCACTGCCCAGTCAAACTCACTAGATCTCACTGACAGCAGCAGACGTTTAGTTCATTTGTAGATCCTACATAGATATGTTTGGCCTGCAAAAGCAGCCAAGGCTTGCCTTCAGCTGTGTGGAAATGAGGTTCTGGTTTGCTGGACCACTTTTTCCTCTTAGCGGAGACACTAAACTCAGGTCCATCCTTGCTCTTCCTATAGCCAAGGAGCAGTGTCTTTCCCAGAAAGCTCTGCTATGTTTCCACTAGTGGCAGCACTGGATGATTCCTGTGCAAGTCACCGCATATCCCACTGACCTCCCTCCTCAAGCCACTTCGAGACGCACTTCTGTTGCAAAAATGAAGCCTGATAGGTTGGGGAACAAACCAGGTAGGATGAAGAGGGCTGTCCCATCCAGAGCACTAGGTTTATGGTGCCGACAATATAAGGCAGTAAGGGTATGGTGACCTTTCTTCTTCCAGCTACCAGCAGTGATGCTATACTCTCTTTTTGGTGGGAGATAACTAGCATTTGTTAGTCTAAGCAATGGTATAACCACTTTCTTTCACCTGTAAAAAGTATCGAGTGAAATAGATATCTCTTGAGAGCTGAATCCAGTTAAATCCAGTGGCTTTCAACTACCATTTGCTAACCAATACAGGCAGTCTGAATTCACTGAGAAGCTAATTTTACAGCATGAATTAACGCAAATAACTTCTTACCACAATTGGTTCTCTATTGCCAGGTTGTAGAAGAATTCATTTACCACTATGTAAAAGCAAAATCCATTCCAATTATACCCATTTTGCACTGTAATGTAAGGTTCTATATACCTATGGGAGTAGCCAGAATCTACAGATCTATTAAAAAAATTGCAATGTAACATTCCACATGAGGCCCCATGCAAAACTTAGACCTATATGCTGTACTCTGAAATCTGGGTAAAGTCAGTTACCTCAGTGGGAAGGCACATAAGAAACATTCTAGAGATTGGAATGAATCTTAGTGTCCGTTATGACACTGGCTGCATAGCAGTGATAATAACAGAGACTGGGTAGTTTGGAGTTATGCATCCTGTGATAAGTAGCATGATAACTAACATCTTGAAATCTTGAGGGAGTTTCAAAGTTTCCCATTTTGGTTGGACAATTTATTCAACCTATGCCACTGTATTTCAGTGTTCAAATCTCTTGATGCTTTAGGTAATAAACAAAAAAACAAAACAAAAACCCAAAACCCAAACAATTAAAAAAAAAAAAGAAAAATCCACCAAAAAAAAACAAACCAACAAAACAAACCCAAAATGAAAAAAAAAAAACAAAAAAAAAAACCAAAAAAAAAACCCACCCCAACTCCAAACCCTAACATTCCTATTAATCTAAAATCTTTTAAGAAAAAAACCATAATAAAATGTTTGCAGTGGACATGAATGGACATGCATAGGTCTTGGTGAAGTACAGGCTATGTCTTAATTTTAAATGTTTGGTTTTTTCTTATTCTGCATTGTGATGACCTCAATTTTCATGGAAGAAAAATACAAACACAAAATCACATAGATGGTAACTCTTTACTGGCTCTTCCCAATGGAGAAGCAAAAGCTCTCTAGTAAATATTTTACAAACAGGCATGATCTAATGCTAGGGGAAATAATCCTCTATAAAAATACGTAGAAGAGGGAAAGTTTTGCAGGATAAAAAGAGGATCAGAAAACAATGATGGAAGATGAAGTAAAGGAACAGTGAAAGTGATGACAGTAGTTGAAATCTCAGATAGTATCTGGAAACATTTTTTCTAGTCAGTTTTTATAGTGGTTTATTCCAGTTTTACCATTTAAAAAACCTCTTGCTGGCTGACTGGATTCTATCCCTTTCTCTTCTACTTATGACAACAGTCTCTATGGCAATTCTAGCAGCAAAATAAGAGGAAAAATACTCAAATAACATACTTCATACTTCATAGCAGACCCAATATACGGATCTGCTAATTCACAGTTCAGTTTTCACTGCCAGTCACTGATACATATGTAGAAGGACAGGTAGAAATAGTTCCTGAACAATAAACCAGCATGGTCACCTTGATTACAAAATACGGTTGACAATAGCAGTTATCTGTTTAATAGCTTTTCTATGGAGTCTAGTAAAAAAACCCGACTCACTTATCTCTTCAGCCTGACGGGGTTCACAACTTTGTTTCAGTCTTTTTCACCCAGGAGGAATGTCCTAATGATAAAGACACACTACAAGATAGTCTGAGTAGCTGGCTTTCTAACCCCCCTTTTGTTTAAGATGTTTCTGTGTATAGCTAAAAAAAAAAACCAGTCCAAAACACAGTGTAATCTGTGGCAGGAAGAAAGGAGGAAAAAAATAAAAAAGAACATGACTGTATTCAGATCTGAGCTTTACCTATACAAGATGGACTGTTTGTTCTATCCACTCTTGCCCTCTACATTACTCCCTGCCTTATACGAAATAGGCATGAAAAAAGCAGTGTGGAGTGGCTGGGACAGCAGCTTATTTTAAAATTAATTTACTGGCTTGCAAAAAGGCATGCACCATTTTGCACAAAAAATAATCTTCATCTTCTGCAGAACACCCATCTGATGCACTCACAAAATGAATGGAAATAAGCCATACAGTTTGTAAATAACCATGTCCAGAACTGAGAAATTTTCTCAAGCAGCCAGATGCAATCACCTGTCAGAATTACACAATTTGTTTCCTAAATTATGGGGACTGTGACTCATACCAATAAGACTCTTCTACTGTATTATGTCTATACTCTCAGCTTGGCTAATTTAATAATGGCATGGGGTGAATGCATATATTACTTCTCTTGTTTAGTGTAGTCTTTAATAGTGAAAGGACAAGGTGATCCTCAGAAACTGTTTTCAGCCGGACTGTGTTGCTATTTTATTTACATGTGTCAACAGCATCTGGTAAGTATGCACTGTGAATTGCTAATTCATCTCTAAGCTCTAAAATGAGTTCAAGTTCCAGAAAAAGCATGAGAGCATTGGGAAAACAATGAGTTTGACTAGTTTGATCAGCTGAATATACCTTGGAGCTATTCCTGGCTACAACAAATATCTTGTGCTGCTTAGTACCACTAATTTCAGAGCTAAGTCTGAAATTAAGAATTTACGTAGCTTTCACCAGCCTAATAAACACCCTAAGTAAATGGAAAAATAAAGCAATAATTTAGATATAACTTAAAATTAAATTTAGATTTAGTTAAAAATGGGAAAAGAGTATTTTACATGATACTACTCAGTCATGGACCCCAGGCCATAGTCCCACATAAAGACAAGATTTGCCTTGCCTTCCTGCCCTATTACCTGCTACCAGTAACAGGTTGCAGGGAGTTAAGGGGAGGAGTTTCTTAACCAGAGAAATACTAAAGCTAATTCCCTGATTTACTGTACTCCCAGCTTCTGTCAACCAGAAGTAGCTAGACATTAAATCTTTTTTGCTGCATTGTAGACTTATTCTCCATGAATTTATCTATCCTCTTTTATGGAAGGCCCTGCTCTAGAGTCACCACATCCTTGGAAGAATGACTTCCAAAACTTCGCAATACACTATACCATGGGAAAAAAATATTTTCCTTCATTTTAGATCTGCAGCCTCCACAGATGCAGCAGTTCTCAAATGCCATGTGCTTGGTAGCATCCACATCAATGCATGACACACAGGTCACTCTGAGGTGCTGCTAACTCCATTCACTGAAAGACACTCAGCACCTGCTTGTTTATGCTGGTGGCAGTTATACCCAAGTAGGCCAGAACAGCACTGGGCATGAACACAAACAGGAGCTGGACCAAGATGATTTATTTGTGGAGAAAGAGGAAACACAAGCACTGGGCACAGGCAGTAAAAATGTTCTTTGTTCAACAATACCAGCAGTAAAAGTTGGTTTCAATTTTGTTTTTTAAACTTGTCTGAGACTACAGAGACTGAGTGTTACATAAGACCTGGATAAATTTGGCTTAACATTTAAAAAGGCGTTTTAAAACTGTAATTTTGAAATGTTATTGTTCTCGCATTTTATGTTGCCTAAAAACTGCAAAAGCTCAGACTGTTGTTCTTCTACAGAGCCAAAAGTGTTCTACGCACTTGCTACTTGTCAGATTTTAAACACAATTTCTAATGCAATTATGTTCGTACTATCAGGAACAGTTTGCACTTATGCAATGTATTAGCAAAGATGGTACTTTCAACCACTGAAAATAATTAAGGGATCTCAGTTAAAAAAACAGAAACCTGAAATAAAGGAAATAAAAAGAAAAGCCAAAAGCCCAGCATTCTAACGGATTCCTCTGTGAAAGAGAAATGTATATCTTGATGAAAATATTGTATAATTGACAGTATGAGCATTTGGAAATAATCTATACACGGACATTACTATTCAATTTAAGAAGACTACGCCCAAGTGACATCTGCTTCTGTGGTTATTCACTGAGTAAGTAGTGAAAAAGAAAAGGATCAATATTTGGCAAATCCCTATTATCACCCACGTGCTGTGTGGCAAGACAAGATCAAGAATGCCAAGAAAAATCCCTCCCCTCTCTAAGGGGTATCTGGATATAATTATCGTTGTGGCTCCTAAGGATATTATATTCCTGGTCAATTTCTTACCCCCACAAAAATCTTAGAAAATCCACCCATTACAGTTATGGGTACTTAATGGTTAAATTTTGGCCTCAGTTCCTCTGAACATAAAAGTTTTAATCAGCTTAGCTAGCTGTGTCTTGAATAAAACCACTCTGAAGGTATAAGAATAATAAACTGCAAAGAATAAATCTTCTACTGCAAGATTTGCCTTTGACAGGTGTCACATATGAAAGGGAATGAAACAGTCACTCCTAAGTAACTCAAGGTCACAGAGACACTATGTAGGTATTCAGTCTGGGTAAAAAAGGCATTTACAGACATACCACAATTAGCATCATTTACATTCCTAACAAAGTCTGGGACTTCTTTCAAGTTATCTAACAGTAATTTCCCACCTTCCAGAACCTGGCCGAGGCTGAGATTACCCAAAGATTTCTAGGAAAGGAGTGTACCATTTCTGACATATGCCTGGTGGCACTTGTAAAAAAAAGCTTTTTGTTTTATGATGAATTGTGATCTAATTATTTACGGTACCATGTTCAGGCAGAATGGAACCACTAATACAGGAGGTGCTTGCCACTCCTCACCCCTTTCACCATTTTCAGTGAATCGCTTAGTGACACTATTACAATATCGAAAGACAAAGCTGCATGAAAATATGTTATATATCAACTACTAATTTACTACTAATTAAACAATATATTCCACTTTTTTGTCTAGATTTACCAGAAGGGTGCTTTACTGCTATCTTACCCTGGAACTAATTCAGGGAAGGAATCCCATCTGAGGGGGTGATTTCATGCCGTACCTCTCAAGGTCAAACATCTAAAACACATGCTCATGAGTTCTGTTTCTTGCTGTTGTCTTCCCTCTTCTGGCTCAGTGAGCCTGCATGTTTCCAAGCACCATCATGGTCCCTATCCACCCATCTGTACAGGAGAGAAATCAAGGCTTACCACTATGGTTACCTGTAGTCACCTGCAATCCAGGATCAGTGGTAATCACCATCTTCCTCATATTGAAAAGACTTACAAGGAGTAGTTATTTTAATTTTTAAGGGATTTGTTTTATTAAAAGAGTTCTTAATCATGTTTAAAGTGGAAAATATTTCTTAGGCAACTTTGTGATAGGAGAAGAAAATCCTCTTTTGAGGAGATCACATAAGCACACTGTTGTGAAACATATTTTTAAGTATTTCAATTTAACAGTATTTCTTTAATATGTGCATTCAGGCTCCTTCAAGAGAAGTAACCTTTCCTTGAGGAGTTAAAAAGAGCTCTCTTCTGAAATTTGTGTTCAACTCCATTGCATATAGACAGAAAGATAAGTACAATATTTAACTTTTTAATGCTTCAGTTTCACCTGGTTTTGGTTTTGTTTCTTTTTGCTTTTAAGTCCATCTCTCATTTTTTTGTCTTTTGCTCACCAAAGTGACTAGGGCTGTATAAATGCTATTGGCTGACCCTGGCTCCTGGGAGCTGCTTTCCTCTGTGTCTCGTGCTAGACGCTCACTTGGGAAGAGTGTGTTGAAGTTGTGTAAAGCAACAGGCCTTCTGATGCAATGTTAAAGTGGTTTATAGGGGAGGGAAAGCATTTGTTTCTAGGCCTTGTTACTAAATGAGGTCAGAGCCCAGCTGATCTCAGGCTAGGGAGAGCATGCAGACTTGCCCTGGGGAGGAGGAACAGGAGATACAGGCTGTTTCCTGTGATTCAGACCCTCAGTGCTAAGGAAGTGCCTTAGAGGGCTGGGAGTCTCCCAGAAGAGCACACCCAGCTCAGTGATAGAACCTGAAGGTTTCCGTTCCTTGCATATAACCAACCCCAAACCCAGCTGTGTTGGGTGTAAATGCCAGGTCCAGGCAGTTCTGATGGACCAACTACTGGCCAAAGCTGAGCCTGTCAGTCATACCAGTGGCATCTCCAGGAAAGCATATTTAAGAAAAGGCGGAAACCACCACACAGGCAGAGGAGAATGGGACAAAAAGTGAGAGAAGGAGTGAGGATGAAGGTCAAGGAAGAAGAAGACTGTTTCAGGTATTCCACTGCAGCCCACAGACAGCCCCACAGCTGAGCAGGTTACTGCTGAAGTACTGCAGCCCAGGGAAGGGCCCACACTGGAGCAGAGAAAAGCATGAGGAGAAAGGAGAAGCAGAGGCAAACTGTTACAAACTGATAGGAAACACCCAGTCCCCACCAGCTCATGAGGAGGGAGAAAGTTGGGAGTGAAACTGGGAAGGGGAAAAAGGGCTGGAGGAAGGAGAGGGAGTGAGCACTTGGTTGGAGGTTTATCCCTATGTCAGGACTGACTTGCTGCAACAGGCAATGAGTCTCTGTACCCACAGTACTATCTCTGGGAAAGGAGGGGAGGCTTTACTGCATATATGTGTATTATATTTCTATTAATTATTTAAATATATATCACTAGCTGAAGATATTTAAGGTTAAATAAATACACAATAAGAACAGGGTTCTTGTTTTACTATGTTTAGTAAGAACCAACACGCTTCATTTTGAGCTTGTTCCTTCCCTTTCTCTCCCTCCCTCCCTCCCTCCAGCTAAGCTTAACCTCCTAGCAGCTACCCCCAAACTTTATTATATTAACCACGTTTTTGAGGATGTGATTAACTTACTGCAATCTTTGGAGGCTCTTCTAAGCCTTTTCTTCTTTTAAGCTGAAAACCTATAAAGGTTTTTTCTTTCCACAAAGAAACTCATAAATCTAAAGGCTGGAGTCCTCCATTAGTCATTGTGACCCTTGTAACCTTAGACTGCAGTTTTTAGTTCAGAGGATCTGAACTGACTTCAAGGTATTCCTGCTTAAAGAATAATTCATTTCATGGGCTCAGTGACTGGACAACCAGTAGAAATTGACACTGTTAGAATCTGTTTCCATAAACGGCTTAAAATGGGAACACAGAAATATTTGTGTTTTGAAGATTCTAAAAGTTGTTAAAAGATCAAAGCGACTAGCATTTGAAAACACAAGCAAACAACAAGAACAAACCCAACCAAACCAAACACTTTCTATAATGGAATTAAAAGGAAGATTTTGCTACCGAAGATAATTATAAAACATCCTCTTAAAAAATGGCTGCTGATCTATATCAAAGTGCTTTTTTGCTAGACTGGGAGCAGCCTCTTGCTTAGTAAGAACAGATAATCTTATTCAGAAAAAGACGAGAACTGAGTTTCAACTCTTATTGCTGTACTTAAATGACATCCCATCCTATGTGAGAAATACTGAAAAGGAGTACATATGCATGTTCCCTATAAAATGGGAAGCTACACAGAGAGAGAGGATGAGATTTTCCCCAAAGGAAGGGCTCACACCTTCCTACCACATAGATACACTGAGTGTGTCTCACTCTTGTCTGAAAACCCCAAACATTTGTGAAAACTGCTTGCTCGTGTTTTTCACAGATCTTTCCAGTGAACGAGTTAAAGGTATGGAAAAATGTCTTTGAAGCTATGCTTATTCCTCTTCCGTTTTGCAGTCATTCACATCAGAGTCCAAATCAGTATTTACCTTCCGAAAATCCCAGGAGCTCCCCAGTAGCTGCAACTACAGAACCACTAAAGATCAAAGACCAGCCAGTTTTGATGCAAAATACCTTGTGGCTGACCTGAGCTCCTTAGTAAAGGAACAGGAAGGAAAGGGTGGGCCCTGGCTCTGAATAAAACTCATTTGACAGCTAAAGAGAGCGAACAGATGCTTCCATTTCTTTCTTTAATGTAAACTTTTTTAAAAATTGGTTGTAACTGGAAAACAACCGGATCACTGAATTTGTCCTGTAAAGCACTCGTAGTACAAAATTCTATTTAGTTCAGAATTTCTCTGTGTGCTCCCCATGCTGAACATGTGACAGATTTTGCCATAGACCACACCAGCACGTGCTAGTAGAAAGCCAGGTGGAGCTCCTCATTCTCTACTCCTCATCCACCCCTGGGCCAGCAGCCAGATTGTGAGTATATTCAACAGCTCTAATTCTACATATGCAATGGGTAAGAAGCATAAAAGGGAAATTGAAGGCACCTGAAGCATGCAGAAATTCTGCATCTGTCTGCTGCCAAACTAACTAGCAGATGTCCTCCAGTAATTGTAACTGAGTTCGTCCATCCTTGTCAAAGTTCCTAGAAAAAACTGCTGAAAATAAGTTCTTCTTAGGGGGTAAGCTGCTGCTAACACAGGAAGGTATAATTTTCCCCTCCCTGCACCAGCTTCATTGACTGTTTTTTTTCGGCACCCAGATGGATTAACATTAAATAGTCCTGGAGAAAGCTCAAAAAAACTCCACCAAAAAACAGCAGGTTGCCAGAATGACTTGAAATTGCAATTAACATTCATAGGACAATGATATATGAAAACTGCTTATGTGTGTTTTTCACAAAGATGTTTTCAGTTAATAAGCTAAATGTATGGGAAATAAAACCCTCTTTGAAGAAGTACTTGTGCATACTCTGTTTTGCCACAGTCAACATCAGTCTTGCCTCAAAAAAAACTAAATGCCTATGTGTCCAGTAGTCTTGTACCTGATCTGAGTAAGACATTATTCTAATATAATCTGCCTTCAAGCTCTCAATATGAGAGCTAGAAATGGTGTAAGGCCTATCAATAAACGTTATCTAGCTATTTAACCTCCAGGTAGACTTGGCCATTTCTATTTTTTTTTTTGTTGACTACGTTAACCTTGTAAAGCTTCTAATAACAGAAATTTGCATTTATAACATACTCCCTTACAATAAACACCAAACAAAAATTAAGATTAGTTTGCAAACTCAGGACATACATAATTTATTAATCCTTGCACGGTGCAAAGCTCCACAGACCTTAAAAGCTTTGTCAGATTCACATCAGTCAAACCAGAATATAGGATCAGGACCAAAAATGCATGGCCAATATTAGGAGCATCTTTGATTTAGGGACAACCAGAGTTGCCATCATTTGCACCAGAAAGAGATGGACATGTACTCTGTAGTTTATCAATATTGTATGTGTAGGTATTGCACATATGTGAGATTTAAGAATTAATTCGATTTACTGTTCAGGTATCAGTAGTCTATAGATGGCATATGCCACAAAATCAGTTCTTTTGAGACATCATTCTCACTGCATACATAATATGTATGCGGGGACAGTGAGACAGGCTAATGCATCTTGAAAGTGTCAGATATATAGCACAAATACATGAAAAGCAGTATTTTGAGAGAGTGACAGGCTCCAAATATAGTCACTGCACACATTCAGTACATCTCACAGGAGTAATTTCATTTAATTTAGGATTTTTCTATAAACTGTTAGATCTAATTTAACAAAATTTCCATTTTGGAGTAAAAAGAAAACCACAATATTTTCAGAAGAAAAGAATTGATTAGTCCCATGGAAGACAACAGGTGGTGACTGCAGGGAAGAAACGCAGCAATTTTTTTTTCACGCTACTCAACAGTGCTGTTCACTGACTTATACTGTAACAGCAAAGTAAAAAATATTTTTCCATTTGAAACTAACATTAATAGGGAAGTCATTCAGAAGCCGTGATACTATCTAAAAGACTGGGTGACCATAACTCTTGTTAACAAGACAGATATCAGAGGACACAGTTGAGCAGAATTTTCATAGCTCATCTCACTCAGAAGGAGCACAATAAAGTAACACATAATTATTTTCAGGTGCCATAAATGTACAGTCCAGCTTACAGTCTGCATACAAAGGAGAAAGAATAAAAGGATTAATCTAAAATAATATGCATTTGTTACAATGCTACTCTAAAGAACTCTCCATGCTCTCCTGCCTTTAGACTTTTGCAGAAATAGCATCCTTTGAAGTTTTGAATAAAAATGCTTTATAGCTGATGATCATTTTGTTCTCATTCTTTCCTTATTCTACCTCCACTAATATTATTCCAAAATGTCTATTTGACTTCCATTTTAATTGGAAAGATTTTCAGTTTTTGTGTTATATTAGGATCATAATTAAAGCTGTTTACATCGTTGCAATTGCATGCTGGCATGTATAAATTTACAAATTCTTTGGGCAATGGCTGCTCACAGCTACCACGAATTACAAAACCAAAGCAGGAAAAAAATTCCTGCCAACACAAAGCACAGTGTAAAAGTGTTAAAAAATGCCTTTTTGAAACCTCTCCTTTTCTGAACCCAATAAAAAAGATTATTTCCAGATTATATTCTTAAAAAATTAAATAAAACAAAAAAAAAGGGGGTGGGGGGGCAAAAATTCTGTTAAGTCTACTTGTGCTGGTTAGTAAAAACATTCAATACAAATATTAAAAATATTTGTTGACAGTAGCAATCAGATATAAAAACTTCACTGTGATAAACTGTGCAGTGATACCTATTTCTAGAACTCTAGTGTAGTGATGAGAAGCTTGTTGGGTGCTCTGGATCATCTTCCACAGTATCAAAACACATGGGGAGTATGTTTTGCTCAATGAGTTCATAACTATCCAGGTGCGAGCAGAATTCATTCTTTGCTTGTCATACATCTGGCTTCAAACTGAACTGTGAATTGGCTTTGGCCTGTTTTTCACTTGTGATCTGTAAGACTGACTAGTTTTTATGATTACTCTGATGAAAAAAATGTTAAATTGAAATATATGGCTTAAATCTGGCGGGTTGTATTTAAGGGATCAAATATTCTCAGCTAGGGTTATCACTCCAGTCTTAGAAGATGTTTTGTGCTTTACAGATGTACGCAACAAAACAATGTGTTGATACTACTATTTGTGCTGCATATCTGCAAGTTCTCATTTCTTTCTGAAGACACAATGTCTTCAAATTAAATTCCCCATATATGTTTAGGTACACACACATGCAAACATGTTTTAATGTTAATATAACATGCTGAATATCAGGTAGTTGGTTTTACTAAACATTTTATTTGCAATATCCCTAGCTCTAGCTGAAATGGTGGCATGAAAAGGAACCAGATACATGGTTCTCAATGAGCTTTGCTGCTTCTACTATCCTTATTCAGAGAACTGCCAAAACATCTGAAAATGCTTCTGTAATTCTCCAAATCTGACTGCCATTTGCTAGCTAATTCACCTCATTCTGCCAGAGTGCTTAACAAGATCTGGCATGCATGAGAAACCCCATATGAAATACCTAGGATAGCTGTCTTTTGTCAAAGCAAGGTTTACATGTGTACTGCATACTTCACACACACACACCTTTATGTATACACACATGTACATGTCTATGAGGACAGCTTCCTTCTCCAAGTAACAGAGGAGCCGACAAGGAGAGGTGCCATGCTTGACCTCGTCCTCACCAACAGGGAAGGGCTGGTTGGAAATGTGATGCTCCAGGGCAGCCTTGATTGCAGTGATCATGAGATGGTCAAATTCGAGATCCTCAGGACAGTGAGAAGAGTGTGCAGCAAGCTCACTGCCCTGGACTTCAAGAGAGCAGACTTTGGCCTCTTCAGGAACCTGCTCAGTAAGGTTCCATGGGATATAGCCCTAGAGGGCAGGGGGGCCCAAGACTCTTGGTTGATATTCAAGTATCACCTGCTGCACGCTCAGGAGCGATACATCCCTACCAGAAGGAAGTGCTATAGGAGGGCCAGGAGACCTCTTTGGATGGTTAAGGAGCTGCTGAGGAAAATTCGAAGGAAAAAAGAGGCTTATAAAGGGTGGAAGCAAGGATGGGCAGCCTGGGAAGAATACAGGGATGTTGTCTGGGAACCTAGGGACTAGCTTAGGAAAGCTAAGGCCCACTTAGAATTAAACTTGGCTAGGGATGCTAAGGATAACAGGAAGGGATTCTATAGGTACATTGCAAATAAAAGGCAGACTAGGGACAACGTGGGCCCTCTCCAGAAGCTCTCAGGAGAACTGGCTACCCTGGATTTAGAGAAAGTTAAGGTTCTTAGTGACTTCTTTGCCTCAGGCTTCACCAGCAAATGCTCTGACCATACCACCCAAGTCTTGGAAGGCAGACACAGAAACAGTGAGACTGAAGACCCTGGGCCCACTGTAGGAGAGGATCTGGTTTGAGACCATCATAGGAACCTGAACATATACAAGTCCATGGAAGCAGACGAAATCCATCCACGGGTCCTGAAGGAGCTGGCAAATAAAGTTGCTAAGCCACCCTCCATCATATTTGAAAAATCATGGCAGTCAGGTGAAGTTTGTGATGACTGGAAAAAGGGAAATATAACCCTCATTTTCAAGAAGGGAAAAATGGATGAGCCGGGAAACTACAGACGAGCCAGCTTCACCTCTGTGCCTGGCAAAATCTTGGAGAAGATTCTCCTGGAAGGCATGCTGAGGCCCATGAAAAACAACAAGGTGGTTGGTGACAGCCAGCATGGCTTCACTAAGGGGAAATCCTGCCTGACCAATCTGGTGGCCTTCTATGATGGGGCTATGGAACTGATGGACAGGGGTAGAGCAGTTGATGTCATCTGCCTGGACTTGTACAAAGCGTTTGACACTGTCTCACATGACATCCTTGTCTCTAAGTTGGACAGACATCAATTCGATAGGTGGACCACTTCGTGGATAAAGAACTGGCTGGATGGCCACATGCAAAGAGTTGTGGTCAATGGCTCAATGTCCAGCTGGAGACCAGTAAAGAGTGATGTCCCTCAGGAATCGATGTTGGGACCGGTCTTGTTCAACATCTTTGTTAGTCACATGGACAGTGGGATTGAATGCGCCCTCAGCAAGTTTGCCAATGACACCAAGCTGTGTGGTGTAGTTGATACATTGGAGGGAAGGAATGCCATCCAGAGGGACCTTGACACACTTGTGAGGTGGGCTGATGTCAACCTGATGAAGTTTAACCATGACAAGTGCAAGGTCCTACACCTGGGTTGGGGCAATCCCGGGCACACATACAGGTTGGACAGAGAAGAGATTCAGAGCAGTCCTGCTGAGAAGGACTTAGAGGTGTTGGTGAATGAGAAACTTAACATGAGCCTGCTTCAGTGTGTATTCGTAGCCCAGAAAGCCAACCGTATCCTGGGCTGCATCAAAAGGAGCGTGACCAGCAGGTCGAGGGAGGTGATCCTGCCCTTCTACTCTGCTCTTATGAGACCTCACTTGGAGTATTGTGCACAGTTCTGGTATCCTCAACATCAAAAGAACATGGAAGTGTTGGAATAAGTCCAGAGGAGGGCCACGAGGATGATTAGGGGACTGGAGCACCTCCCATATGAAGACAGGCTGAGACAGTTGGGGCTGTTCAGCCTGGAGAAGAGAAGACTCTGTGGAGACCTCATAGCAGACTTCCAGTATCTGAAGGGGGCCTATAGAGATGCTGGGGAGGGACTCTTCATTAGGGACTGTAGTGATAGGAAAAGGGGTAATGGGTTCAAACTTAAATAGGGGAAGTTTAGATTGGATATAAGGAAGAAATTCTTTACTGTGAGGGTGGTGAGGCACTGGAATGGGTTGCCCAGGGAAGTTGTGAATGCTTCATGTCTGGTGGTGTTCAAGGCCAGGTTGGACAGAGCCTTGGGTGACATGGTTTATTGGGAGGTGTCCGTGCCCCTGGCATTGGGGTTGGAACTAGATGATCTTAAGGTCCTTTTCAACCCTAACTATTCTATGATTCTATGTTTGTATGCATGCCAGGCTTTCAAGAAGTCACTGGACATGTCATCACACCACACAGCAAGATACACAGCATCCTGAGTCTGTCCAGCAGAAACACAAAACAGCTCCTGACAGGCAACATGACACCTACATACCTGCTTCAAACTTTCAAACTAGCTCAATTGCACCTTGTTAAGAGAGCTCCATATCTGCTCCAGTTCATGGCATAAACGTGCCAGCTGTTTAAATTAGTGTGGAAATCTTAACACGGTTTCATTTAAATAAAGCTGTCTTTTTCCTTACTCTTTTGTCAGTCCGCCTGAAGGTCTTCCTATTTTCATACTGATTTTTTTCTGTCTTTCCCTCTGCTACATTAATAATGTCCTAAAAAAAGTCCTATGTGATTAGTCATATGGTTTGTAACTGCATAAAGAAGCACAGACAAGTACAGTAGTTTTGCCTCTTCTACGAATGGTGCAATGACAAAAAGCTTGGAGGAAAATTCAACACTTTGTTTCTGAACCTGTCTTATTTATCTTACTCCCCTGTTACAGAAACTTAGGCTGTCATAGAATCATAGAATCATAGAATAGTTAGCATTGGAAAGGACCTTCAGATCATCTAGTTCCAACCCCCCTGCCATGGGCAGGGACACCTCCCAATAAACCATGCCACCCAAGGCTCTGTCCAACCCGGCCTTGAACACGGCCAGCAATGGAGCATTCACAACTTCCCTGGGCAACCCATTCCAGTGCCTCACCACCCTCACAGTAAAGAATTTCTTCCTCATATCCAATCTAAACTTCCACTGTTGAAGTTTGAACCTGTTACCGTTTGTCCTATCTCTACAGTTCCTAATGAAGAGTTGCTCCCCAGCATCCTTACAGGCTCCCTTCAGATACTGGAAGGCTGCTATGAGGTCTCCACGCAGCCTTCTCTTCTCCAGGCTGAATAGCCACAGCTTTCTCAGCCTGTCTTCATATGGGAGGTGCTCCAGCCCCCTGATCATCCTCATGGCCCTCCTCTGGACTTGTTCCAACAGTTCCACGTTCTTTTGATGTTGAGGATACCAGAACTGCACACAATTCTCCAAGTGAGGTCTCATGAGAGCAGAGTAGAGGGGCAGGATCACCTCCCTCGACCTGCTGGTCATGCTCCTTTGGATGCAGCCCAGGATACGGTTGGCTTTCTGGGCTACAAGCGCACACTGCTGGCTCATATTCATATTTTCATCGACCAACACCCCCAAGTCCTTCTCCACAGGGCTGCTCTGAATCTCTTCTCTGTCCAACCTGTAGCTGTGCCTGGGATTGCTCCCACCCAGGTGTAGGTCCTTGCACTTGTCATGGTTAAACTTCATCAGGTTGGCATCAGCCCACCTCACAAGTGTGCCAAGGTCCCTCTGGATGGCATTCCTTCCCTCCAGCATATCAACCGAACCGAACACAGCTTGGTGTCATTGGCAAACTTGCTGAGGGCGCATTCAATCCCACTATCCATGTGACCAACAAGGATGTTGAACAGGACCTTTCCCAACACTGATCCTTGAGAGACATCACTGATTACTGGTCTCCAGCTGGACATTGAGCCATTGAGCACTAACATTTACGATGGCCTCTTGTAAAACAAATGCTTTGCCCAGTAGTTTTAAAAGACATCACGCTTTTATCATTTAAATTCTTTTCAGTCATTGTGGGTTTAAACACTCTTCAGAATTGAGTACTAAAAATCAAGCGTTGGTGAAACAACTGAAGAGTTTTTTCTCTACAAATGTAGTTATAAAGACATGATACTGTGGGAGTACAGACTAACCTATGAAAGGGAGAATGTTTGATATACACTGGGATTTTTGGTGTTGCTTCTTATTTTAGATGACAAAGGAGTTTTAGGAACTTTGGCAATGTATTTCACCATTTTACGTAATGCTTCACACAAATATTATTTTTAAAATAAATAGTCTGTATATATCTGTCTCACTTTTGACACAATGCTAGCCTTGTGCCTGTACTTCTTAAGGAAACCTAGCAGAAAATGATTGTGAGAGGCTATCTTAGGTATATGCTATGGGGACAAAGTCTGTGGCCAAGATTTCCTATGTTGCTGATCAAGTGCATCAAGCTACTCAACCTCTATATCCTCCCCATTTTCATGAAAACTTTGGTATTTCAAACCCTTTTACTTTGTTTGCAAGATTCTTCTTGGTGATGCACAATTTACCACACACGTTTAAGTAACAAAGATTAGGAGAGGTGAAATCATCCACAACAAAGATCAGAAACAAGATGCTAGACAGAGTCCAAGGAAACCTTGATGGAAACTTTAGAGTAGAGGAAAGACTCAGGTAGTGATGCTTGATTGTCTAGCAACAACACAGGCATTTCCACTTTTCTTTCCCTTATTTTGGCACAAATGTTTGAATTGGGCAGACTGAAATTTCTAGAACAGGATCTTCTTCAGAAAGATGTGCTTTTTTATTCTTTTTTTTTTTTTCCCCCAGATTGACAGATCAAAAATCAGTATCTTTAGTTCTCAGCACTAAAGCTTCATTTTGCATTGTATTACCTGGTACAGTTCGATTTAAAAAAAAAAACTCCAAAGAGTGTGTCACATTCTACTTGTAAAAGTAAATGGGCAGAGAACACTATATGACTGCCTGCACAGCTCCAGCATATATAAAGAAAAATGTCACCTTTCTTTCAATGCAAGCTCCCTGTAATTCACTGTAATATCCCACCTCTCCACCCTCCTCATCAAAAAAGCGGCATTCATACAGACGTATCATTCTTAGCATTAAGACTCTCGTAATACATTATCTTATAAAGAGGTAAATTGAAAACTGTCCACGATTTCTGATTAATGGCTTTAACAGTCACAATCATCCTTACATTTGAGAAATCAAGATATCCTTTTATATATACTTCATTTGTAGTACCTGCTATACTAAGTTAAGCAATATTCAGTTTGCAAAATGCTGCAGTTGCTTCCTATTGATTCTGCTTCAATAGCACCTGGAGGTTATTCTGCAGCAAGCATAATATACATACCTGTTATAATCAAAACTGACTATGGTTCATTGATATTCAGTGGTCATTTACAAGCCATGTGTAGGTTTTTTTCCAGTGATTTCTCCTGTTTACACATACTACAGATTTTTATGTTCTGCTATTCCACTTTAATACAGCCATTATCAAGAATATTACACCCAAGACTCTTTTTTATGAATAATATTTTTCTTTCCTTCGATAAAATTGTTGAAATGATGTGATGACCAGTATGTTAGGAACCAGCAATAAATGTGAAAACTATAACTGGAATAAAGAACTGGTGTTTTGAATAAAAACGTATAAAAGGGTACTTTTAAAACTCCACTTATTGCTCTCTGCTGTCAGAATGAATTTATCTAAGTATTTCTCTGGTCTTCTATAACTACAGCAAAAACTTGAGAGCTGAAGGTGAAATAAAAGTTGTTAAACTAAAGGTAACTTTCATAAGGTGGGTAAATAGAGACTGTTCTCAATCTGTAGCACCAGCCTCAGCAACAGACTCATCCTGATCTACACATTAAACCTGGCCCCATGCAAGGTTAGAAAAAACTCAAAGACCATTAAAGTAGGGTAACTTGATAACCATTATCACTTATTTGAATCAGCTGGGTGGGAATAACATTACGTCTGAAGCTATCTGCAGGACTCAGACCTTGAATACCTTTCTATAAAATGACATAATGTGAAAACTGAACTTTCATGGGCAGACAGCAAACATAAAGCAAGTTATCACTGATCAAACCCAGCATTTTCTGGTACTACAGCAGCAATCCCATAAAAAGGCAGTAACTACCACATTACTAGAAGAGTGTCTGAGATGCCAGTTTTCCCTCCACATGTTCAAAACACTGGTTTTTATCCAGGTCAAAACAAAAAATTAAAACCAGGTGTTCTATGTAAATAAAACATCATCTTACTGGGCTATTTAATTCAAGCCAAGTGCCTTGCTTAAAGAAATGTCAGTTTGCCAGAGCTCAGGACTGACAGGACACAATCTGGGACATGCCATGGGAACAGCACATCAGACATACTGGCTGCCATCCTACCGCTTAGCATCCACACACCTGGCAGCTCCCAATAGGATGAACAAAGGGTGCTGATTGAGATGCTCATCTCTGGCACTGGCCGCTGTTTGCCCAGAGTAGTGAAGGTAATGCAGCAGTTTCAAGGCAGGTGCAGAGGGGTGCTGTTGCTAGAATATATGTCTCCAGCTAGGGAGACAGTCTATTTCTTTCTGCTGTCACCATCATATGAGGAAGTAAGGGGAACAAGAGTGAAATGACACACCATGGTATCTCTGGTTTTGCCTGTTAATTTACGTTTTTTCAATAGAAGATAGCTATAATGCTGCCCAAATGTTACTATAAACTTCCCTCTGAATCATTATGAAGATACTCTTCCTAGGATACCCGTTGTTACCCCTTCACATGCTCTGACTCACCTATGTGTGTGTCATGCTCAGAAGTTTTCCCATGAAATAATGAAATCCTTCACTGTTCCCACAGAAACCTGATTAATTGCAATGGCTGACCATTCTAGTGGTTCCTATGTGTTCAATCCTAGTGATCTCTCATTAAGCACTCAGATCATAATCATGTGTTACATCTGGTTGCTCCTGGAAAGATGATAGGTGCATGAACTGGCTCAGAAAACAAACTCACTCTCTCTCCTTCGCTGTTGTCACAGGTTCAGCAGCAGCAGCCATTTTTCTCCTTCGTAGTAGCTGGTGCAGTGCTGTGTTTTCGACTTTCAGCTTGGGAACAGCGCTGATAACACCAGTGTTTATAGTTACGGCTTAGAATGTTTTGGTCTGACCAAGGACTTTCTGAGTCTCATGTTCTGCCAGGGAAGAGGAGAAGCCGGGAGGAAGCAGAAACAGGATACCTGACCCAAACTGAACAAAGAGGTATTCCATACCACAGCACGTCATGCACAGGATGTAAAAACGGAGAGCAGAGACCTGGAAGGGTGGGGGTACACTGCTTGGTCGGGCTGCGTATAGGTGGTGAGTGACTGTATTCTTTCCTTGTATTTGCCTTGTCATTATTATTATTGGTGGTAGCAGTAGTGGTTTGTGTTATACTTTAGTTACTAAACTGTTCTTATCTCAACCTGCGGGAGTTGCATTCTTTTGATTCTCCTTCCCATCCCTCCGGGAGTGGGGTAAGAAAGAGGGGGGTGTGAGTGAGCGAGAAAACTGCGCGGCTGAGAGGCTTAAACCACGACAGCTGTGTTTGCCCAGACCAGAACTGGATTAGGCAAAAGAGAGCATGCACTATGTCAAGGTGCCAGGTTGCTACCACCTATATTACATGTCATCAGTTAATTTTTCCTTTCCTGTTGGCCATTCTTTGCTAACCTTTCTCCCAAATAGTACTTCTTAGAAAATACCAAATAGAGTGTACATCCGCAGCAAACTGGCTTGCGCAATATATACATATAGGTGCCCTCTTGCATTTGAAAGCCCAGCTGTTTGTGAACACATGTGAAAGAAGACTGGGTGTGCTATTCATCTTACATCAAGTTATTACAGCAGCTAGACTTTTATGTGGGTATACTGTCACTAACTGGGGGTCTGTAAGAACATGGAGACATATGAAATAGGCAAAGATGTTATCTGCACATCAAACAAGGTGTTCTGCAGTGCAGTAACAGAGACTGGAGTACTGCTGCAGTTGCACACAGTGCTTTAGAAATGTGGTGGAGAACATAATGTATTCTGGAGTTTCAATAACCAATGATGTTGCCAGTAGAACAGTACTAGAACAGTACACAGAACACCTCTTTACCCCACTCCCTGGAGGGAGTCTGCACAAGAGGCTTTGTGAAAGGATGTCTGTACAGCATTTTTCAGGTGCAATGTCACAGTCCTTTAGAATCTTGTTTTCCTAAAGTGCTGCAGTATTGTCAGCTCTCACAATTTTATTTTGGTGGTCGATGTATTTTTAAAGTCTGAACTGTGGTAATTTTGTCTTGCTTGAGAATTTTAGGCTCTGTGTAAAAAAGAACTAAGACTTTTATTTGTCTGGCAGCAGACTACAGATACATTCATGTATGTGACCCTGATGAGCCCTAACCCCATCAATAAAGAAGACCGATAAAATTTTATCTGCTAAAGGATATTGCAGTTTTTGAGGGTTCAGATCTGAACAGGCTGATTGTCATCCTTGTTTACATAATCAGTCCAAGATTTGCAGTTCTTAAACCCAATAAATAGGGCAGAAATACTCTTTTGTACTCTGTCCCCATGGCAATAAAGCAAGAAATGTTATGGTGATACGTTTAAAAGCTGAATTACTACAATGCCTCATCAGGCACACGGGCAAGAGCCTCAGAGGTTATACCAACTGCATAAAACCCATAAATGAATGAATGAATAAGCAAAACTTCCTGCAGCCTTTGGAGAATTTCTGCTACTTGTGAAAACCCATGTGGATTTAATTGCTGGACATGCTGTTAAGCTTGATTATATTATGTTCAGCATGCAATACAAGTGGAATATTGAATACAGTAATGGGAAATTTATGCTTTGACACAACTTGTTTCTCAAAATGATTACTCTTCAGCTGTCAAAATTGCCTTATTTTCATCAAACAATGCAAATTGAATGATATTAAGACAAAATAGAATGCCACCCTGTTAAAACTTTTATGAGGGAAATGAAAAATGGATGATGATTATTGATTCTTTTAAGTAGCTGATATTTTTCTATATGTGAATGCATCCGAGACCAATCACTTTATCTGAAATGCTGTATAGGAAATGCCTTGTTTAACAGGTTCTATCTTCATCTCTTGGACTCATTAGTTCACATGCCCAAAAGACCTGGTTGCCTGTAGTCTAGACACTTTTGAGATCCCTTAAAGGCACCTTTGAAGCCTGCAGGCATAAAAGCACATTCAGCCTCAAGCCTTTTTGACAGAATTCAAGGCATTACAGTACCCCAGCCACATTCTTGGCGAAGCTTTCGAGAGAGAACATTCCCTGACCTGTGTTCCCACATAAAAGAAACAATGAGATCACTTTTTCCATCAGTAGCAGACTCAACCTGATCATTTCAGCTGCCAATACTCTTTCCAAGGCTCTGCAAATTCAGACTCAGCACAGTGCCCAGGTGGAGAGGTACTCCCAGTGCCGTTCTGCATCTGTAGCTATTGACAGGAAGAGTGACCACTCCCTGCTCAACAATGCGCCAGCAAAACCTTGTTTTTCCCTGCCCCTTAGAAGGAGGGGAGGAATACTGTCCCCTGGACTGGATTTTTTATTGGTTTTAAGACCAGCAAAGCCCTTCCTGGCCCATCCTCATTCAGCACTGGAGAGCCAGTGATGGTGTCCTTTGCACCTGGGCTAGGCCAGTATCTCATACTTTCGTCTTTATTAGAAGACTACAGTACAGAGGCTGGGGCATTCTCAACATATATATAGACAAGTGCTAAGATTTCCTTCATCTTTTAGACCTGTATATCTATAAAAGGCATCTGTTCTACGGAGAACAATATTCAGCTGGAAAGACCAGGAAATACCACTCTTGTGTCCTGTATTTCCTGTTGCGGATGTTCACCCCAGTGAAGCTGAGTGTCCTTGAATTCACAAAATGCAAAGTGATAAACAATGTCATTAATCATGTACAGGCCATGGTTACCATTCCTGGACACATCGAATACTGAGATAAAGACAATCTGCTCTATACTACTTCTGAATTTCAGAGAATGGTCTCTCCTTTTCCTTTTTTAGTAACATTAATCTTTTCTTGGTTTCATATTCTGTGCATCTGCATTAACCCAAAGCACATCAGAATTTCATTCTCCTGCTATTTTCAATCCAACGTAATTTCAGAACAAACAAACCTTGTTTAACTTCCATCAGCATCACTTCAAGTAGTCCAGCGGATGATGTCCCACTGCATCTTTCATGAGGAAATATATATTAGAAAAGTACATGATGTATTTTGGCTCCAGCCAAGATATTTTAGATGAGTTTGCCTGGAAGGAAGGCAAGGAAGAAGTACAAACTGACAGTTTTGTGATACTGGTGCTATTTCATTGAAAACATTTTTTAGACAACACATGAAGCCTGAAAATCAACTCCTTGCCAACAGAACTGATAGCTGTAGAGAAGAATTGACTCCAAACAGTTGTCCTTCTTTTCTTGTTGTTATGTAACTATAAAAAAAGACATTAAAACAAATCACAAGATGCTGTCTTTCAAACATGTTTGTCCAATCTTCCTCATTGGTGATTTTCTCTGTTAAGAGGCACACTGTCAAACCGTTAATTACCACCACATGATTTCTGAGACAAACAGATTTTATTTAAAGAATCATTCCTGCTGGCAGGAATATAATACAAAGAAGTAGAGATCATGAACGTCAGTGCTTACTTGTGTAGTAACACTCCTGTTTCTACCACAGGTATTCCCCAACAATAAAAACGAAGTAAACATCAACTGTATTATTTATAAATTGCAACACACACACACACACAAAGTTAAGCCCAGAGTTTTCTTGTAACCTTGAGGAAAAGACAATAAACTCCTAAAATAGGTTTAAAATTCAAACCACTGGCAAATCTGTAGGTCCTCTAAACTCAAAGAATTAAGTGCCTTTTGAACATAAATACCAATGGTATGTATCAATCACTACCCCTCTTTTCTCTCTCTTTCTCATTTTTCTTTGAAAAAAAGAGAATAAATGGATGTAATCCTAGGTTTCATAAAGTATTCTTCATACTGCAGATATTGGAAGTAGCCTGGCCTTGAACACTGCCTGAGGTGGGGCAGCCACAGCTTCTCTGTGGCTGTACAGGGCAACCTGTACCAGTGCCTCACCACCCTCACAGGGAAGAATTTCTTCCTTACATCTAATCTGTATCTCCTCTCTGTCATCTTAAAGCCATTCTGCTTGTCCTATCACTACACGACCCTGTAAAAGGCCCCTCTCCAGCCTTCTCGTAAGCCCCACTTTAGGTAGTGGAAGATGCTCTACAGTCTCCCCGAAGCTCTCTCTTCTCCAGGCTGAACAAGCCCAACTTCACAGGAGATATATTCCAGACCTCCAATAATTTCTGTGGCCTTCTTATGTTGGTGGCCCAGAGCTGAACACTGTACTGCAGGTGGAGTCTCGTGAGAGCAGAGTAGAGAGGGAGAATCACCTTCCTTGACCTTTGAATTCTCTCTTCACTTTTTCCTTCTATCCTTGTTGCTAGTCACAATCTTCTTTCGGCAACAGTTATCTTGATGTAGACAAATGACTCCTTCAGCTTTATCCCAATATATTAAATTTGTCGACCCAGATTTTTGCTTTCCCAAAGCTTTAGTTTATCATCTCTGTGATCACTAAAAGTACTTTATACCATTTTATGGATACATCTGCATTAGGGTAGTTCTGCAAGTCACCATAATGCAAATTGCTGCTGGATCAAGCCATCTGCTAGAAATCTGTCAAGTGTGAAACTGGATTTTATTTTTTTCTAATTTTCTTCCTCTCCTTTTACTAGAATTTGGGTGCACGTGTTCAACACGTAGGATGAATAAATACTAAGAAAATTAAGGGAAGATGAGAAAATGTGAACTAAAATCACATTTTCCCCAGTTCATGGATGTATGAATATCTGTATCTATAGGGCTGGGCATAAAAGGACCCAAAGACATCCAGTTTCTCTGATGCAAAACCAGTGTTCAACCCTCATTTTGTGACTGTCTCCGAGCACAGCTGTGAGCTACATAAGGCTAATATGTCTGCACATGGGTAAAAGTTTATACACATAATCAAGTAAAAATCAAAGTGCTTCAAATAATATGTTAGCCTTAGAGTTACTTTCAAGCACTCCACATATCACCACACAAAGCAATCAAACAGTCAGATGAGCCTGCAAGATCAAATTGCCCTTGTTTTGCTTAATTGTCAAAGAGTGAATTGTTTGCATTTTCATTACTTCACTGTCCCTAATCCTTTACTTATTTCATACCATTGCTGTACAGCCTGGAAAATTATGATTAAACTTGTCTGCAAGTTCAATACACAACAGAATCTTCTCCTTGGACGACTGAGGTGCAAGGCAAATTTTCAAAGTTCTCTCTGAGTAACAGAATTTACTTTCCTTTTAACAATAGAATTAACCACTATAATCACAGATTATCAGTTAGTCTAAACTGTTAGTAAATCATAAAGTTACCCTCCTCTAAGCAACAAAATCAAATTAATTATTGCTGCTCTGTAAAGATATCAGGGCCAGATCTTGATAATACCCTCCTTGGACATTTCCAAGAATCCTAAAGTTACCAGGCTACTAAGAAGTAGCATCAAGCCTGAAGAACAACACTATCCATGAATTACTTTGTTTTTTAGTGTGACCGAGATGATCTAAATCTCCATTTGCAGTCACCCATATTTCTTTCAAAACTTTCCTATGCACTTAGCTCTGTGCTATTGAGTCACAGGTGCCAATCTCTGACATTATGATGTTAAAATAAATCCCCTTCAATAGTTTGCATTAAATGGCATAGGAAGGGGCTTAAGGGCATGTGTTTTTTTTTTAAAAAAAAAAGATGTGAACAAAAATTTTCACATTTTCCATCATTTTTAATAATATATAGGAAGGGTTGTGATTTAAATTTTACCTGGAGAGATTTACTGCGTGTGGGCAAGCCTTTCCTGAGAGAACCTGAGATTTTAAGTACTTTACAAGGGGACTTTTGCATGAAAGGTAATTGTGTGTCTACTCAGACAGCTTGAAAGCCATTCATTCATCAAAATACTTTGAAAATGGTATGCTGTATCACTTTTGCTTAACTTCCTTCTGCTTTGCTTGCCTCATTAGTATTTTAGGAACTTTACAAATGAAGACAACAAAGTCACGTGTACACAGCAAAGTACAAACAGGAAAAAGATGAAAATTTCTGCAGCCAGCAAAATCCAAACTGTGTTTTTTTATGCCAGAAATGCTGGACCCAGACTCTAATTACATTTCTAGTCTACGCATGTTAACAAGCTAATAGGTATCTTGATGTCCTTATCATACACAAGTAGATTATTATTCATATTGAGGATTTCTTAATGAGGTGGTTTGTTTGGTTTTTTGTTTGTTTGTTTGTTTTCTCCTCCTTTTTCATCTCCTTTTGTACTAGAGTTGCATTAGAAAGCCACTCTCTGACACGGTCTGGGAACTTACCACACTTACGACTCTCATCTGCTTCCATTCTTGTGGTGCTACCTGCCTCCCTTTTTGACAAAAGTTCAAAACAGATCTGCAAAACTGATGTAGATTTATAATATAAATCATACAAAACTACTTTCCTCTTATTTAGCACTTTCATCATGACAACCCAGACATCAGTTTCTGCGTTTTGAGCATCATGACATAAAGCATGCTCTTTCTTGTATGGAAGAAATGATGGGTTTCCCTCACAGAGAAGCTTCAGTGGGTGAAAACTAGGTCTTATATCATCTTTTCTTTCCTATATTCAAAATATAGATGGGTGCAGCAGCAGAGAGGGACATGAGTTACAACTCTCACAGTAACATCAGTTTTTATGCCTAAAGGAGTATCAACACTATAAAGAATCAATATAGTTCTGGAATCAGTTTCAAAACCCAAGATAACAGTAACAGTTCCCTTATGGGAGCTGATATATTCTCTGAAGGAATTTGGTGCATCTTTCCAGGCAGATATTAATACTCTTTCATACATAAGCCACTTTCCTTGACACTTTATTTACCATCCCTGTGGTATTTATAAAAGTTTAAAGCTAATAGCACAACAAATAGAACTAATGGTACTGTAGATGAACGTAAATCTTGGGAAGAATAAATTATAACTGGCAGTAAACTGAAATCAATGGAACAGCAGCTGAGTGCCTGAAAGTGAATAGGTCTAGCTGTATTAGAAGACTATGCACTTGAAATTTGAAGCAAATAGCCCTCTTGCTGAAAGCTAATTACTTCCCTGGCATGATACTATACTATGTTTGTATATATATATATAAAATCTTTGCTTCTCGAAAAATATATGGGTGAGCTGAGATCGGGCCAGCTGCAATTTCTTGGTTTGAAACAGGTAGGAACTTGAAGGAAGGTAAAAGATTTACCTTTCAAGACTACAAAAAGTATTAAGGCTTCTATCTATATTCAGGTTGCTGAGGAAAGATCTCCTAAATCCTGTATGACCTCAGGGATAGATAAAATATTCTTCTTTTCCATCCTTCCCTTTCATTTGATCAAATTCTGTTTTATCCGCTACTTGAGTTTAAATTCCCTTCTGAAAAGGAGTAGACAGACTTAGCCTGTTTGTGACCAAGAAAGCCTTGCTTTCTCTCTTTACTATAACAGGCTGATGTGCACTGATGCTATGCGCAGTGCTACGCTCCTTCTCTTCTTCTGCCAAAAAGGAGGGAGCATTTTACTCACCACAGGTGAACTGAATGCCCTTTGAGAAAAGGTGATGCTGGTCAGTGTCCAAACACAGTGGAGAGAATCATAGAACCACAGAATATTTTGGGTTAGAAGTGACCATTAAAGATCATCTATTCCATCCTCCCTGCAATGAGCACGGACATCTTCAACTAGATCAGTTTGCTCACAGCAGCCTGAACTCTTCTGCTAAGCTGAAGTGGAAGGAGTGGCTGCATAGACTTCTTTTTCTTAGTAGCAGCCTTGTCCTTAGCTGGACAAGACTTAGTATGGACTGAGGGAATAACTTCAAGGAAACTGGACAGTAATATAACAGCAATTTCCTGATTGAAAGAGGTTCTCAGGGAGACTGATATAATGAGGAGCCTATAACATTATCTTTACACTTAGCCTGGAAGTCCTAAAGAGTGTTCTTTCTTCCTTGTTCAATATTGTCTGAAAAATGTCAGTAGGGTTATGAGATCAGAGTTAAACATGCAGTATCAATGAGTAAAAGGAAAACAAAAACAAAACAATAAAACAAACCAGTAAACCCATTAGCCTGAAGCAATATCACTCTGAACTGTGATCTATACTTACCCTGGAGGAAAACAGAAAGCCAGAGATTTTCCTCTTGCTTAATGACGTTGCCTGGCATCTTGCAACTTCAAAAAAACAACAAGGAAAACAAATATATCAAGCAAATAACAGATTTGTCCAGCAAAGCTGGATGAACTGTCAGACTCCAAACTGTTCTCTAGATCCACTTTTCTCTTCTGCATTAATTCCTTAATTTTGTTTGGTACCTCCCTCACTGCAGCTGTTGCCAGAACCTGCAGAAGCTGAGGACTCCCCAAAGTTTGTACATAAACAAGTAATGTAGAGTATAAAGGGCATGCATATCAATGCCTTGTCAGCCCTCACACGCTCATTCATACCTGATAATATACTTTGTATAGAACACTTTCTTGACCATGGTAAAATATGGCAAATAATCCACAGCTGTTCACAGATGTGAGGACAGATGACAATAAATACCTTTCACAAATGTTGCCTTTTGGTTCATTATTCATCTTTTATCAATGTCACATCCTTCTCTGTTACATACAGGCTTAAAATACAAGTTTAGAAAATACAGTAATTTAGATACTGAACTATGCAAGAAGTTGTACGCTAAAAGCATCTGGTTTCCTGTAGATTATTTCTGCATATGTGTATTTCCTATTTTCATTATAAAAGGAATATTAGTAGAGAAATTGCATATTTAGAGAGCAGGGGTAGGAAAGCATCTTCCACCCTGTATTTGACCTTTCTCATTCTTTATTTTTAAAACTACTTTCCTTTCCCATATTTCAAACTTTGCATATGATAAATAGATTTCACACAACACTTGCCCTGTTCTTTTTTTCCCACTGCTCAGTCACTTGTTCAAAACATGCTATTTATTCCTCTTATCAGCTGCAACATCCCCTGATGCTTTGAAAGCAGCAGTACCTTTCTAACAATATCTTTAAAGTAGTGTGTTTGCAAACGGCGAGGGAGCCTTTCAGGAGGAAAAGCTGAGACCTTTCATGTGAAATTGTGCTGCATGTGCATGAGCAGTTGTGGTGGTTTAGCTTGAAGGAAGGTAACCCACCTCTGGTGTTCCCCATAGTTGTCTGCCCTTGTGGATGCACACCATTCCTCCATCCTTCATTTCACCAGGACCTGCTCAGTGCGGTGCTACACAATAATCACCACTGACATGAAAGCACTAATAACCACTGCAGAGAGGATAAAGAAAAATATCATTGCCACAAGTGGGCTTGCAATTTGCAGTTAATAACCCAGAGCAGGTTGAAAAAGTGCTAACACAGCAGATGAGGCGAAATCCAAAGGAAACATTCTCACTTCATTCTGAACATTTTGCTCCTGAGCTTTCATATTAACAAAAAGAGTAATTTAAAGTATTGGGATATTTTGAATTTTATTCACATGAATTTTGCATTAGAATCTTTCTCAAGGTTTTAATTTGTCCTTCTCCCTGAGAATTATATGTTGACATGATGGAACTGTGAGGAACTTACTCTCTGTGGTTTTGAACAATCACACTAACCATTGTTCCTATAATAGACTGATTTTGATTTTTAAACTTTCTGTTAAAAAGAAAGAGAGCTCCTTTTTCTGTGTGGCCATCAATAAAGCAATTGAAATTCAGCAACTTTAAATGGAGTTGCTTGAATAATACATTTCCAAATGTATTTCAAACTGAAGAAAAAATATTTAAAAAATAAAATTGTAATCAATGCCATGACTTTTTGGCAAGAGAAATTAAAAATAGCAACAATTAACTGCAGGAGCAGCAAACACTCTGAGTCACCCTAGAAACACATTTTGCCTTTCTATAGGGTTGCTTAATTTTTTCATTGTGTTTCCATTCTGAAACTAAACCAAAGTTGTTATGAAATGAAAAATCAAGAAATCTAATTTTACCAGTTTTTCTCTTCTTTATCTAGGCCATATCTATGTGACAATTTCCAGGAACAGTAAAATGAAAGATGTCAATTCCTAAGGACTTTAGTTTGATCCAGAAGCAATAAATAGAACCAGCTCTGTGCAAACCACAGTAATAAGAGAGCAAATGCCTCATTAAAAAACTATGAGAACTCTAGGAACTGTTACATCTAAAATGCCTATAATAGAATGGTTACACAACTTTACATTCCCACTCATATTTCACTTGAATAAGCATTTTAACAGCAAGGAAAAATAACCACATAATATTCAAATCAGGCCTGGGTCAGGTTTTATCTTCATTAAGAAGATAATATAAAAATGAATAGAAACCCATAATTATTATGGCTTGAATTTAAGAAATGGGGTAAAAATCAAAAATCTCTTTGTGTGGAAAAACAAGGCTGCTAACAAATCAGATACCCTCTTGAACATTTTGACATTTTTTCCTTCAACTCCGCTCAATAGCAAAAACAGGTTTTAGCAGCAACAGTATCTGCGCAGATGAAACAGAGTATTTGAATATTTGTCTTTTAGGTTTGTCTTCAAGCATGCGTTCAATGACAACAACATACAGTTCAACTCTACAATTCACTCCTCATTCTACCCAGCCCATGATGATTTTGGAAAAAGAAAAAATAAAGGAAATTTAAACCTTCCTGTTGACATAATCCATTGTGTGTAGTTGGGAAGAAGGACTGAAACAAACTACAGAATCTAATAAAAAAATATGTCACACAGTATTAGACAGATAAAAGTGTATGCTACCTATGGCTATACTGCAGCAACTAAGACTGAAGTATCCTGCAGTGAAGTAGCAGAGGCTGGTAGAGGCTAATTTGCAATTTCTCTTAAAAATGTAATCTAGGTAAGATTGAGCATACCACAGAGGATGCTGTGAGTGAAGCAGAAATCAGAACCCTTAACTCAAGGAGAAACTTGGAATAAATTATGAGATTGAAACAAATGTAAACCAAACAAAATATTATATTTTTTCAGGCAATAATCAATGAGACCACAGAGATTAAAAATTCTTCACCAGTACAAGGCAGTTTTATAGTGCAAGGAACACCATGAACATTTCTGTTACATTTTAGACATAACGAGACTTCAAAAGAAGTCCACTAAAACCCCCCACAACTGATGAAAAGCTGCAAGCATTATTTTATGATGAAGGTGGCCTTGAATTTCACTGGCTTTTATGAAATTTAGTTTTAATTGTGATTTTGCTGTCATAAAGCAATATCTACAGATATTTGCTTTTGTACAAATATTGTGGCATATACTGAACACTCCAGTTTTTACCCAAGCAAATAAGCTGCTTGCAAAAGGGAAAACTAGGAATTTTTTCACAGTTAAACTGCTGGATATGTATTGAGACTGAGCTGACAGCCCATGGTATTTTATTCTTTCTAAGTTAGAGCCACCCTGGAAATACTGCTTTTCTATTCACCATCAAGTCATCAGACATACACATACACACAAACATCTGTATTTAATTTTTCATTCATGCTTATCCAATAAGTAATGATAATAGAGTCCTGTAGAATTAGAGAATAGTCTTATTCGTTCTGATTTATTGCTCCTAAACCATCTGTTATGGTAGTACAGCATAATATCTTCATATTCTACATAACAACAAAGCCTTTTAGGAAGACAAACTAACATCATTCTAAGGATTTATATATCTGGCCTTTGTCTACCTTTACTTTGACTTTCTCCAAACTTCCAATGCTATTATTTCAAATGGTGCTTGCACTTATGTAAAAATTTTTAAAAGTGATGTGCTCACGGCATCTATTATTGCATCCAACTTCATAGAGAAACATATTAGAAAGATGCTGAACTTATATTGGTTCTGAACAAGTTTGTCATTTTGTTACTATCTTAAATCTCAATTTATCCCCAAGTAGTTTAAAATTAATTAGAATTTTAAGGAATTATATAAATTCTGAATACTAGGAAATCCATGTTCAATTCATGTCTCTACTATTTTCTTATTGCAAAAGGGAAAATATTTAAAAAAAAAAATCAAAGTATCAGATTCCCAGATAATCCAATAAAAAACACATTACACCTGAGTGTATTCCAATTTTTCATCCAGTAGAACTCTGAGGTTTTAATTTAACAATTAACAATTTAATTTAACAATAGCAGAGGCTATTGTTTTTCTTTACAGGATTTTTATTTTATTGCTCTTATGTACACATCCTGAGTGCATTTTACCTATTCCTGGTTTTATTTTATCTCCTTTATGTTTTAGCTATGATAATGAAAGCATGACAACTTATGAACATACTAGTCTTACAATTTCATTGTGCTATTCATTCTAATTCAGTATTGAAATAATTATGACTAGATGAAAATCATTTGCATGCTGGCTCTTATTACTTGTATTTTGGAGCATACAATAGAGGTAAGTAATTTTTGCTCTATTTCCAACACATATTTAGAAGTATAATAATATTGCACCATAAATAATTTTCTACATACTCAATAAAAGCCATTGTGCATGTGAATGTCTGAGCCTTCATAAACAGTTGTGGCAAACCCAATTAGAAAAGCTATTAGTAATGTTTCTATTGACTGCAAAAAACACCAATAACAGCAACTCATCCATTAAGTTAGAATATTCATGCCCATTCTGTTCCATTTGGTTAAAATTTTTTAAGTTGTTCAAGAAACGAGAGGTTTTCAAACCTTTGCTACTCACAGCATGACATTTCCAAGTTGCCTTCATAGGAAAAGCTCTAGTGTGGTAAAGAGTATCAGCTAACTGTCCAGAGTTTGTTCTCAGATGAATTTCATCATTATTCTGTTATCAAATGGCCTAACTGTTCCTGTCAGCTGAAGCATTGCGAAATTCTCCAACCTTGGTTGTTCAACTTGTCCCTCCTTCCCCATAGAAACTACTGCTGTAGCTTGCTCACTGCTAGGGCCTTCCCTGTGCTTTCATCAATTTTCAGATGATTTCTGCATAGTTGCCTTTCTAGAGATACCTCTGAAGCCACGGAACAGAGTTGAAGTCTATATTTTCTAATTCTTGCTGCACACATAAACCTTTACAAGGCTTCAGGTAAGACAGGTCACAATATGAGACAATGATCCCATTTCCAGCAAGGTCTACAGAAACATTATCAGGAAAAATGTCTTTCTGCCAACTCCAAAAAAGCAGGGGAAGTGTCTATAGTGATCATATCAGTCATCTCAAGGCATTTCTTTTACTATGCAGTGTCCTAGAGCCTTCTGGGAGATTCAGTGAAGTTTCTGCACAGGACCATACCAGCCACCACAGCTCTCTATGGAGACTGGTAACCCCATTTTTGCAGTTAACACATAGAATCATAGAATAGTTACACACTTAAAGACACTGTTTGACTGTTCTGTGCCGAACTACAAGAATTGCAGGGTACTGATTGTCAGTTCAGGATCTTGCATGCACGCAGATGCCTGAACTGCTGTACAGCTGAAGTACAACAGCAAGACTTGCATTCCTCTCCCTGGCCACTTCTAGTCTTGTCCCTGACTGGAACTCCTCAGCTCCCAGTTAGCATTTCTTTGCAAAACTGCCCCATGCTTGCTGCTCCCTGCCAGGAATGGTGGCAATCAGTTGGTCCCTGGATTAAAAAGGAAAAAGCTTAGTCTTCCTGTGAATATGTGACAGGAGTCAATGCAAAATGCCTTCCTTATTCTAAAGCAAAGTGACTCAAAGCAATGCTGAATAGATGGAATATACATTTTTAATTAAGCTGTCCACATTCGGTTCCCTTGTCCCTATGATGTTTCTGAATAATTTCTTCCCATCTCTTTTGATATGTAAGATCAGTTATTTATATACAAGATTAGTTATGAGAAATAGTTCCTTGAAAGACTCAGGCATACACTGGGAGGAAGAATACTACTAGAGTTTTTTAATTGGACTACATTTCTTAAAGCTCAAAATAAAATTTGCTGGGACTAGTTTAACTTTTAACATACCCTGTTCACTTTCTGGACAAAACAGGAGAATTCTGGGCTCCAGCTACAATTTGGGCAATATATTAACAATCAGACCTTATATAGAATCACAGAATTATAGAATAGTTAGGGTTGAAAAGGACCTTAAGATCATCTAGTTCCAACCCCCCTGCCAGGGGCACGGACACCTCCCAATAAACCATGTCACCCAAAGCTCTGTCCAACCTGGCCTTGAACACCACCAGACATGAAGCATTCACAACTTCCCTGGGCAACCCATTCCACTGCCTCACCACCCTCACAGTAAAGAATTTCTTCCTTATATCCAATCTAAACTTCCCCTATTTAAGTTTGAACCCATTACCCCTTTTCCTATCACTACAGTCCCTAATGAAGAGTCCCTCCCCAGCATCTCTATAGGCCCCCTTCAGATACTGGAAGTCTGCTATGAGGTCTCCACAGAGTCTTCTCTTCTCCAGGCTGAACAGCCCCAACTGTCTCAGCCTGTCTTCATATGGGAGGTGCTCCAGTCCCCTAATCATCCTCGTGGCCCTCCTCTGGACTTATTCCAACACTTCCATGTTCTTTTGATGTTGAGGATACCAGAACTGTGCACAATACTCCAAGTGAGGTCTCATGAGAGCAGAGTAGAAGGGCAGGATCACCTCCCTCGACCTGCTGGTCACGCTCCTTTTGATGCAGCCCAGGATACAGTTGGCTTTCTGGGCTACGAATACACACTGAAGCAGGCTCATGTTAAGTTTCTCATTCACCAACACCTCTAAGTCCTTCTCAGCAGGATTGCTCTGAATCTCTTCTCTGTCCAACCTGTAGCTGTGTGCCCGGGATTGCCCCAACCCAGGTGTAGGACCTTGCACTTGTCATGGTTAAACTTCATCAGGTTGACATCAGCCCACCTCACAAGTGTGTCAAGGTCCCTCTGGATGGCATTCCTTCCATCCAACGTATTAACCGAACCACACAGCTTGGTGTCTTTGGCAAACTTGCTGAGGGCGCATTCAATCCCACTCTCCATGTGACCAACAAAACTGTTGAACAAGACTGGTCCCAACACCGATCCCTGAGGGACACCACTCGTTACCGGTCTTCAACTGGACATTGAGCCATTGACCACAACTCTTTGCATGTGTCCATCCAGCCAGTTCTTTATCCACTGAGTTGTCCATCAATCAAGTTGATGTCTCTCCAATTTAGAGACAAGAATATCATGAGTGAGAGCGTCGAACACTTTGCACAAGTCCAGGTAGATGACATCAACTGCTCTACCCCTGTCCTTCAGTTCCGTAGCCCCATCATAGAAGGCCACCAAATTGCACAGTCAGGATTTCCTCTTAGTGAAGCCATGCTGGCTGTCACCAACCACCTTGTTGAGTTTCATGTGCCTTAGCATGCCTTCCAGGAGAATCCGCTCCAAGATTTTGCCAGGCACAGAGGCGGGGCTGACTGGTCTGTAGTTCTCTGGGTCTTCCATTTTCCCCTTCTTGAAAATGGGGGTTATTTTTCCCTTTTTCCAGTCATCGGGAACTTCCCCTGACTGCCATGATTTTTCAAATAGGATGGACAGTGGCTTAGCAACTTCATTTGCCAGCTCCTTCAGGACCCGTGGATGGATTTTGTCTGGTTCCATGGACTTGTGTATGTACCGGTTCTTAAGATGGTCTTGAACCTGATTCTCTCCTACAGTGGGCCTAAGGTCTTCATTCTCACAGTCCCAAATCATATTCTGACAATTTAGTGAAAAATAAAGTAACTTAAAATGTGCAATAGAGATTTTAAGGAAAACTGCACTAGGGAATATTTCAGTAAACTCCTCATGTTGTAGGTTAAAATTCATGCATGGCTATAGTAGAATTCATTTTCAGAGGATGAACACACAGGATTTGGATCACTGGTTTACTACACAGCCACTACACAGCTGGCAATTTATTCATTTCCCATACCATATGTGAAGAAATGATGGAGCTCTGTCCAGGTGTAGTGCTAGGGTCTGCAAGAAACACTGCTTTCCATATTCTACAGTTTGCCTAATTGATGGCTTGATGCCATCTCCAAATTTCTGATGGATTGCTGCATCTTGTATTTCAAATTTTTGTGTTGCTACTTTGGAATTTTTTAAATGTACTTTCATACTCATCTTAGGGATATAAGCGTTACTGCTTTTTTGCTGTAGCCTGTATGGCCTGGCTGTCCTCCAATGCATGACCTTTAAGAGATTTCTGTTTCTTATTTATGTCACTTGTGTTGATAAGAAATTTGAATTTATTTTATGCTGCAGTCTTTTGAGTGCTGGTCTGGTCCCCTATACTGCTTAATTTTCTTCCAGCTTTTTTACCAGTGCCCAACATATGATCAAGGTTTTTAGAGTGGCTGAAGCTACCATACATACCATACTACCATACACTCCCTTTTCTAATGTATTTTCTCAACTCTTAATCCAGATGGCTGTATAGAATGCATTCTACATTTTAGTGCAGTTTTGACTTTTTGCTGCATCATTGTGTGTTTTTCAGATGTCAACCCAAAACAATTTATCCATTATAATGTCTTCAGAGCTTCTGCTCCTCTTTTGTACCAGGCTGCTTACATTACCTTGTTATTCCTAATTTTATTATTTCTTTATTCTACCTATCATTTTATCTCTTATGTAGATGCACAAAACAGAACCTTATTTTACGGTGTATTCTCTTTTCTATGTTACTGTTAGGGCATTAGAAGTACTGAAATATTTCATCACATATAGGATATGTCTTACATCTACATAGTCTTTTAGCTGTCCTCTCAGTGTTTTTTGGTTTATGTATAGTCTCTTACGAGACCAGTGCATACAGCGTACCATGTTGAAAGTCTATCTCATGCTCTTGATAGGAAGTGGCTTCTATGTTGTAAGATGGGCCATGACCTTAGTCACTATATTGTGGCTTTCCTTCTGATTTGGGGGCAAGGCGTCATCTTCAACTGACAGCTCTGGAAGCTGAGTAACACGTATTTTAGCCAACTGGATGCTTTTAGCAGTGTCCTTTTCATGAAGCTTTCTGAAGCTCCTGACCAAACCACACCTGTGGCACAAAGCAGACCTACCTTGATGCAATGATTTCATTCCAAAGAGCACAGTTAGTTGCAACTTCACAGTACATTCACACTCATATTGAACCTTTCATGGAATTTCATCAAATGCACCAGATTGATGGTTCTCTATTACTACAGCTCTCTGCATAAATCAAACAGTATGTTCTCAGGAACAGGCATCAACTCTTTATCAAGTGCTTTGCATCATTCTACAGCTTTGGATCAATGCAAATCCTTACAAAGAATAGCAAGCTCCTCAGAATGTGATTCAGCTCTAAAGCTGAAGCATTTTCTTCATCCACTGAAATTATAACAAATCCATTAGGATTATTTCTTTTTTTTCCTCATGAAAAAATAAAGGAATATGGTAGCCTCAGAACAACCAACATTACAAAGATTAGGATACTACTATGATACTAATAAGTTCTAACAACCACATTCAAGACCTAGTTTTTATTTTTTCCCATTAGGCTTATTCCATTTCAAGAACATAATTAAATATCCAGTTTACCAGGAAAATATTAATTTTACATCCAATAACTTCAGCACTATGAGGTGTGGGGGCTGGAGACACAAATTCTATTACACCTCTTGGAGATCCTTCTACTGCCTGAAGAATTTATTTTCTCTTTCGTTTTATTCCCTAATAAAAATACATTAATCTAATAGGTGCATTTCTGTTAAAGAAGTGTGACTGTTTCAATTTCTGGCATTGGTTTCTCACTATAGACCGTTATCTTCAATAGTGGTAATGAATTTTATTTGCATTCTTATTAATACTATTCTTTAGTAACTGCAGCAAGGCTGAGGTGAATGGATATCAGCAGTCCCAAACCATCTGAAGGATCTGTTTCGGATTTCCAACTGCTATTTATATGCCCAGTTCACTAACACAGTTCCTCGTGTTGTTGCCAAGGCCCATAATAACTATTCATTCACTTAATGATGATATTCTCATGTTATAGTGGGCTGCTTCAAAATGGTCTACTGTCTCACAATGAATCATTGGTAAACCTATGTATGTCAGCTCTCATAAAGTCTAACTGACATCACCTTTTGTTGCTCAAGGTTTTTTTAACTGTTCTTGCATTTCCTATGAACAGTTCTTGTCATAACCAGCACAAAGCTAGATTGCTCAAATCCATTTCTGACCCTCAGCAGAGACAGTACTCATTAGAGATGCCTTCTTATTCCCACTGTGATTTAACTGTTGTGGATTTAACAACACAATACCAAAATTTGACTGCTGCACAGGTGACAGTCTTTTTATGCATTAAGTGCAAACAAAGAGTCTTAAAACCTGTTAAAGCCATACTCCAGCTAGTCTTCTTTGCTTTAGCCCTCAGTCACGCTCATGTCACTGCTTCTCTTAGGGGAACCCACCTCTCAGGAAAATAAAATGTGTATACACCTGTCCTGGGTTCAGCAGTAGCAGTCATTTTTCTTCTTCTTGGTAGCTGGTGCAGCACTGTGTTTTTGACCTTCAGCCTGGGAACAGCACTGATAACACCAGTGTTTTCAGTTACTGCTTGGTAATGTTTTGGTCTGACCAAGGACTTTCTGAATCTCATGCTCTGCCAGGGAGGAGGGGAAGGCGGGAGGAAGCAGAGACAGGACAACTGACCCATACTGACCAAAGAGGTATTCCATACCACAGCACATCATGCCCAGGATGTAAAAAAAAACAGAGGGCAGAGACCTGGAAGGGTGGGGGTGCACTGCTTGGTCGGGCTGGGTATTGGTGGTGAGTGATTGTATTCTTTTCCCTTGTATTTCTCTTGTCATTATTATTATTGGTGGTAGCAGTAGTGATTTGTGTTATACTTTAGTTACTAAACTGTTCTTATCTCAACCTGTGGGAGTTGCATTCTTTCCATTCTCCTCCCCATCCCTCCAGGAGTTGGGGGGGGGGGGGGGGGGAGAAAAAGGGGGAAGTGAGAGAGCAACTGTGTGAATTGCGGCTGGGCTTAAACCACGGCAATACCTTGGCCTCCACAGTCTACAAGCTTGGCATCATCTTTCTGCTTTTCATTTTTCTTTCCACACTGAATGCTTTCAATCATTCATGGTGTCTGTATTTGTTAATTCATCTTTCTTTAACTTACCCCCCATGTTTCTTTGAATGTTGACTCCATAATTCGTTCTTTAACTGCAATTGTAAACACTGTTATTATGTCTTTGGTCTAGAATGACTGGTACTGCTCTCCTGTAAGTCTTTATGCAAGTCTGGGCTACTTTTCTCAGCTATTTCTCCAGTAAACTTAAGTCTGCATGCCAGAGCTGTATCTTAGGTATTTGTTTCCATGCACTGTCAGAGATGGGCTATTGGACTAGGAGGAACTGTACTGTAACCCAAGACAACCACATTCATATTAAGGAATGTTAAATGGCTTTGACATCAAACCATTTTCCTTTTCATTGCAAAACTGATTTACAGAAAATTCCTGAAAAAAATTTATAACATTGGAAAAAATGTCCTTTGAAGCGTGCAGATGAAAAAGTTATGTAGCCAAAAAAAGTAGTATCAGGTGCAGCAGATTTTACATGTAAGAACTGAATAGTGTTGATGCGACCTGACCTTAAGTACTGTGAATTCTGGTCTCCACAGTTTAAGAAGGACATGAAGGTACTCGATGTATCCAGAGGAGAGCAATGAAGCTGGTGAAAGGATTGGAAAATATGTTCTGTGAGAAGCTGATGAGGATTCTGTGTTTGCCTGCTTTGGAGAAAAGGAGGCTGAAGGCTGACCTCATTGCTCCCTACAGCTTCCTGGGGATGGGAAGTGGTGAAGGAGGTCCTGTCCTGTGACAGGACACAAAGTGGTAAAAGCAGGGAAGGTTCAACCTTGATCTTAGGAAGAATTTCTTTACAAAAAGGTGGTCAAATAATGAAACAGACTTCCCAGAGTGGTGGTTGATGCCCCAAGCCTGTCCGCAGTTAAAAGAAATCTGCAACTTTTGGTTAACCTTGGTGACATCTGAAGCAGTCAGGCAGGTCCTTCCAAACAACATATTCTACTCTACTCTACTCTACTCTACTCTACTCTACTTTACTCTACTCTACTCTACTCTACTTTACTCTACTCTACTCTACTCTACTCTACTCTAATATGCTGTCACATATTAACATAGCCTATAAGATTGGCATCCCAGTATCAGATAAAATAAACCCATTTCAGAAAGCACTTTTCCTATCCTCCATATAAGCACTTGAGATTTTCCTCATAACTAGTCTCAAACTCAACATTGTTCGAAGTTTGTGATTTCAAGCACTTTCCTCATGCTTATATTTAGGGCACATTGTCTGCAGTGGCCTACAGCATAAGGAATCCTAGAAAGAAAACAAGTATAAATACTGTCCTGGCTTGAGCCACTGCTAGGAGCTAGAGAAGTTAAAATAGACAACATTTTGATGCAATAATGCTCTTTCACAGAAAATAAGAACCCCATTGTTTGCAGCAAAAGCAGTAATAGAAAAAAAGTCCTAGGTAGCTATGTTTTTTTCATGGCTTCTTACCTGTTTCAGCAATGGTTCACTCTGAACTTATTTGGTCTACATTTCTACATAAAATCTCAAGCCCTACCTAGTGTTTTTCTTTCTTTTTCCTATCTGAAACATCACAGTTAGGAACAAAAATCTTCCACCTACAGCTGTCTTACTGTATGACTTCGTCTTGATTTAAGTCATTGTTACAGGAATTTGGTTTTTTGGTCTTTGTCAGCATAGGCATACTGGTCTAGGTGGAGCTGCGTCTGAGAAAGTGGAGCTGCTGTGCCAGCCAGCGGTCTGTGAGAAAAGAATTGCTCAGCTCCCCTCAGCAATTGCAAAGGAAGGATGAAATCACTCTTAATTTCCTGAACACCTCTTCTGAGGATATGACACTTTTATGAGTTCTTTAGATAGGGAGAGTAATTCCTATTTCTCAACTCTGGAATATGACATTGACTTATTCTGAATGACTCAATAGAAAGGTATAGGAAAGAAAATTAAACTATTGCCAGTGAGATGGAAAAGGAGCCAGCCATTAGTAAGGCATAATCAAAGTCAATAGTGTGAAGGATCCAATACTGTCAGACTTAGTAGTAACATCATCTTTAGTGTCAGATAACAATAGATTACATTTAAACAGCCTCTTGCTTTGAATACTTTAAGCCATTTTTACTCATTTTATTGCAGGACCATCCAGTATATAGTATCATCTGCCTTCTATGGATTGTGCACTCAAACAGAGTGCTCTTCTCCCTGCAAGATGCAAGGCAATTTGCTGATGACAGTGCTTATTTCCTGTACTGGCTGCTAGTGACAGCTGTTGACTCTGGGAGCGTCCATCTAAAAGGACAAACTTCTACTGGCACATTTAAATACAGATACCAAGTGTCTGTCATCCCTCCTGTAACTCAGCCACATTCCTGGAGGTACAAGAAGACAAGGAAAAGATAATCCTTTGGTTCCTTTCACATTGAGTTAATTTTGAAGGCAATAATAAGAAAACAGATAATGTGCACCTCCTTCAAAATCACACAGAAAGTAATTAAAAAAGAAAATACAGCAAGTGTGGGGGGTTTATTCCAATTTAGAAGTGGTTTTGTTAATCAGTGGGCACTATTTGTTTGTTTATTTGTTTTATTATTAATTAGTGACACACTCAAGTTCCTGGAGTCAGCCTTCAATGTAGGGATGAATCATGATGTTGCCTATAGCTTCATACTGCCTGAAGTCAGCCTTCAATATAGAGATGAATCATGATGCTGCCTTCATACTGGTGGCAAAATGAGACATTTTCCCTTGAGTTGATATTTCCATTCTTCTTCCTGAATCAGCTTCTTGTGATACTTTTCTATGACTCACAGAAACAGAGGACCACTCTGGAAGGCACCTCTTGGGGTTTCTGGATCCACCCCACCATCCTGGGTTCAGCAATAGCAGTCATTTTTCTCCTTAGTAGCTGGTGCAGCACTGTCTTTTTGTCTTTTGGCCTGGGAACAGTGCTGATAACACCGATGTTTTTAGTTACTGCTCAAATGTGTAGTCTGACCAAGGACTTCCTGAGCATCAGGCTCTGCCAGGGAGGAGGGGAAGCTGGGAGGAAGCAGAGACAGGACACCTGACCCAAACTAGCCAAAGAGGTATTCCATGACACAGCATGTCATGCCCAGGATGGAAAAACGGAGGGCAGGGACCTGGAAGGGTTAGATCACTGCTCGGTTGGGCTGGGTATCAGTCTGCAGGTGGTGAGTGGTTGCATTCCCTTCCCTTGTTATTTCCCTTATCATTATTATTATTAGTGGTAGCAGCAGTGATTTGTGTTATACCTTAGTTACTGGACTGTTCTTATCTCAACCTGTGGGAGTTACATTCTTTCCATTCTCCTCCCCAACCCTCCGGGAGTGAGGGGGAGGAAAAGGGGGAAGTGAGAGAGCAACTGTGTGAGTTACAGCTGGGCTTAAACCACGACACCCATGCACAGAGCAAGTCAGCCAAAGTGTTACAACAGTTTGTTCTTTCATGGTACTCCCATGTGAACAGGGAAACCTGGTTGATATGAATTTCCTGAGGCTCATTTCTCTGCGTTTTCCCCAGACACCGTGCTATGCTGCAACAAGTGTGACCACTTCTGGCCTAGGGTGCAAGGAGAAACTGAACCTAGAAGAATGCCTTTCCTGTTCCTGGATGAGGAACAGGAGATTGGAGGCTGGGTGGTGTTTCACTACAGGGGAAGATTAAACAGAAAGATCTCAATGACTTAAAAAACTTTAAATATGCTTTATGTTCCAGATCTTCTGTGTTGACCAGCCTATGACTGTATGTCTGAAGCAGGACACTTCACATACACATTGTGAACAATCAGTCTTGCCCTGATTCAACCCTAGTTTGAAGTAACAGAAATTTCAGTTTTGACCCAAGCTGTAACTGCTGCTTCATGCTATCACTGATACCAGGAGTACAGCAAGGAGGGCTCCACAGTCATGCTCTGTGTGAGCTGAAAGAAAACATCTCAGAGTTTATTGTAAACTGAAAGTCACAAATATATATTTTAGACTGTGTTGTCCACTAGATCAATGGATGGTGACATAGGAAGGATGCAGACCCTGAGATTATGAAGTTTACTTTTCTTTTGCATGATGTCATATTTTGTGGTAACTAAATTTTTTGCAGTAAGTTAAAAAAAATGTTTGGACAAAATATTTCATCATTAAAGTTTGTTCTCATGTTTAATTATTTATGTACTCTCTATATTTAGTATGCTTTTTAATTAAAGCAACTTTCCATCAGTAGTTTAATGAACTTATTAAGTAAACAAGGAAGAACATCCCAGATGCTTTTATTGTGAATATATTGTACATTTGTTTTATGGAGATAGAAGATAAACTAAAGCTGCTTTCTTTCTCTTATTTTTTCTTTGCCTTATATATATTTAATCTCTATGTTTATATCTACTTTATCTACGATAGATCTCAAGAAGCAATAATGCACTGTCTCTCTGCATGGTATGGTAACAACCAAATTGCTAAACAAAGAAAACAGTAATCCCCTAAAGAATATGTGTCTGTATAATAACACTGCTGAATAATATGCTTATTAACAGACTTTACTTAACAAATAGTTATGAAATTAAAAATTTCTTGATAGTTCTTTCCACAGTTTCAAACCAAAGACAATTCAGCTATGAAACCCAGCAGATTTAACTACCTGTGTGCTGGTGATGTTGAGTATCTGTCCAGAGGGAGTTGGTAATGGTGACCAACAGTTGTTCAAATTGCAGCAACAGAAGCACTGGCCACAATCCTCTAGGAACCAAGAATAGCTGTGCCACGATGGGGGAAACAAATAAACTCCATTCAGCAGCAACATTGGTAACTCTTTACTTGCAATTCTCACTTCTGTACAAACAGCACTATACTGGTCTGGACACTTGATCTGGGTGTACTAACCTTCAACACAACTGAGTCAACTTGGAGATGAACCTTAGCCTAATCTTAAGAAACCCAATTAGCCACTGATGACCTCAGATCACAGTCATAGAAAACAGAACTGTTTATGAGTTCATTTAAATGTGAAACAGAATGAAACTTACATGAAATGAAATGGACCAAATATTTTAATTAACCCCTGTGGGAACTGCAGCAGAACTTCACATAACTTTGCAAGTAAAGACACAGAATATGTTTGATATATGTAATGTCCAAGCTGCCAAACTCAGAAAACAATGTGAATTAACCATTCCAAAGAAGGATATTCAGGTTAGATAGTTCAACTCTATTTATACTGTGCATGAGAACCTGCAGATATCCACAGGCCATTCAGAGGGACCATGACAAGCAGGTGGTGGGCCAGTGTGAACCTCATGAAGTTCAACAACGCCAACTGCAAGTCTTTTACCTGCATTAGGGCAATCCCAAGAACAACTACAGGCTGGGCAGAGAGAGGATTGAGGGCAGCCCTGAGGAGAAGGACTTGAGGTGTTGATTCATGAGAACCTCAACATGAGCCAACAGTGTGCTCTTGCATCCCAGAAAGCCAACTGTATCCTGTAGAAGCGTTTCTCACTGAGAGTGGTTTTTGTGAGCAATCCAGCCTTTGGCCTGGCTCCAACTGTCCAGTGAGCAGAAGGCATGAGAGGCATCCAGCCCTTGGCTGAACTCCAATTCTCTGGTAAGCGGAAGTCATCAGAGGCTGCAGGGGGGTTGCTATAGGGCACCTCACCGGAAGCCACTAGAAGCTGCTGGCAGTTGCCAGCAGCTTCTGGAAGTTGCCAGGGGGTGCTGGAAGTTGCCAGAAGGGGACACCCACTTGCTGACATGAATTTAAGCCTCCAGTCACAAGCCGTTGCTAGGACCTGACATGGAGTCAGAGCCAATCATCTATTGTGGAATGTTCTGGTATTCTGTAATTTTTTCCTATAAAAGGTGTGCTTGCGCAGAATAAATTGTTCAGCGTTCGATTACATTAATCGGCGTTTGCGTTGTTCCATATCCCCCGCAACTGGCGCCCAAACAGGGACCCTCAGATTTGCCTCCTGAGAGCTGCTTCGGTGGTGAAGATCAGTGCAGACCTGATGGGTGGGAAGCCGACCGAAAAGGAGCCAGCAGTAGCCCTGCTGATGTAGAAGGAGGACGTGCACGTCCCGCGGAACAAAGGTGTATCTGCGATTAGAGAGTCCACTCCGAAAAAGGCAAGTGGCGGTCGGGGAGGAATGGGGGCGGCTCAGACAAAGGAAGAGGCGGCTGTCCTCAATCTCCTCCAACACGTCCTCTCAAAGAGAGGGATTAAATATGAAGAAGATGTTCTTAAGGGGTTACTCCAGTGGAGTAAAGAAAAGGGGCTGTTCAGCGGGGTTGGAACGGCATTTGAAATATCTACGTGGGAGGCGATAGGCACCCAGCTTTGGGACACTATAACTGATGGGGGGAAGGCAGCGCGTGAGGCTCAAAAATATTCCACGCTATGGAAGCTTATCTGAGAGACTTTGCGGGATATGAAATCAGAGAGAGCTGCACCTGCCTCGGCAGCTAAAGCCCTGTCTCCGGAGATGCTATCCCTGCCTCTGCCTGAACCTCCAGCCCCACCCGCCTCCCAATCACCCGAAAAGCACCCGATTACGGGTGCAAAGAGCCCCAATCGGAATCCCTTTGAACATATCGGGGGAAGAACGCACCCGAAAATTGCGAAGACAGTGAAGATGGGCTTTCGGTCTGTGCCCAGCGGGGAAAGATTGAAATCTGATACTCTTACTAATCCTGAGGATCCCAAACCTTGCAGCGGGGGGAAGGCATCCACGGGCTACAGACCCCGTGCGACCGAGTATTCCCTTATCTCTACCCCAAACCATTCCTCCACTAACTCTAACATTTCTACCTCGGAAGAAACAGAGCAGCCGAAAGAATTAAACGACCCGACTAAAGAACTGTTGCAGAAAGCTTTACAGAAACTCCCGGCAGTGACTCAGGGAGAAAGAATGCGATCCTCATGATAAATTGCCAGCTGTAAAGGGAAAAGTAAGATGGGTGGGGGATGCAGATGTATTGTGTGCTTATAGTCTCTCTGTGATATTCATGCACTAAAAGTTAACAAATATAAGTATGTTCATGTTTCTATCGACCCTTGCAGACCTTTATAGATATTGCTGGCCACTTCTTCCGATGTAGGCTGGCCACCTGCATCAGAACGAGTGTGCATTTTGATCAGTTTAGAAGCCCAGGCCTCATGCAATGTGAGGGAGGCAGAGCCTCTGCGGGGACGCCCGCTGAGATTGAGCCTGCCACCTTATATTGCAATGACGCTGTTTGGAGCTGGTTTCTTGATTGTCTTCACAGGGTCATTGCACCACATTTTGTGTTTTAAATTTTGTATTTGTGTGAAGTCTGTTTATGGGATCCCATGTGTATGCATGTGTATGTATGTGTGCGTATGTGTGTTGAGGGCAGATACTGTTCTGTGTATTTTCTTTTTTTTGTTATTGGGTTCATGTAAAAGTTTTAAATGTGTAACAGATTAACATTTCAGACAAGAAAGGGTTAATACAGAAGTGCTGTTGCTGACAGGTATTTATGGTTGCTGCTAGGCAGACTGCCAGCTGTAGCTGCTGTTGAGCAGGCCGGCGTTTGTAGCCGCACAAAGCGGCACTGAGGGATGATTTCTCTCTCTCTCTCTCTCTCTGTGTATATATATACATGTGATGGTATATTGAAAATGTAAGATCTGAGCATGACATGAATGGTATAGAATAAGAAGTGGATATTGTCACGGGTTCAACAGTGGCAGTCATTTTTCTGCTTCTTGGTGGCTGGTGCAGCGCTGTGTTTTTGATTTTGGGCCTGGGAACGGAGCTGATAACACCAGTGTTTCGGAGCAGTTTGTAGAGACACCACAGATAAGGCTTAAAGAGGCCTGCAGCACACTGAGCACAGAGGAGAAGTCCTGTTTAGTGTGTTTTAAGTAACCTGGGGGTAAATTCAAGACTTGGAAGAACCAATTGGTTAAAATAAGAACTGCTAACTGAAAAAGTGAGAGGGGTGGTGCAACCACAAGCTTTACCAGCCGCCACCCAAACAGCATCAGGGTGGCAGAGAAAGAAAAAAAAAGGAACGGGCGATGACACAGCAAACTCCTTGACTGTTAACACCGTGCAGTTTACTTCTGCAGCTGCTTCACATTCCTGTTTCATCAGAATGCCTTTGCTTTAAGGAGACACTTTAACCTGTCTTGCTTCTCAAGAACTGATAACCTATATTTGTGCCACCCCCCCCGCCCCCACCCCCCCACCCACAGCTGCCTACAAAGTTTCTCAAGCCTCACCATAAGCTGGACAGACGAGTGGAAAACCCCAATGCCTCAGCTACAGGAGCTGACCATGAATATCCTGAGCAGAACGGGATAGAGGAAGAGAGAAACAAATGACTGTAAAACATCACTTGGGAGCAACTGAAGAGTAACAGCAATATGTGTCCTTGTAAAGTAGCTCTTATTAGAGGCTGTGATTTTGTGTATAACACCACCTGTACTTACTAGCCAGTTGCTAATAAGAAACTACACCTTGTATTGTATGGATTTGTCAATTGTAAAACAGATGTTGGAGCATGCAAATTTGCAGCAGCTGCTAGAAAATGCTAAGGCAAAAGTGAGAAAGATTTTAATACAATGATAGCATTATAGAGCACACAATGGAACAAATTAAGAAGGTGAGAGAACTCCACTGATAAGAAATTTCTTTGGCTGGTCCCTCACTGCCACAAGCATCTTCAGCATGCTGCTGCACCCTGTAGTATACATACTGCTATTGTAAATCTGTATGTGCTTTGCCATAATGGTGACTTGTTACTGGATGAAGCAGGTGAAACTCTGCATTGACAACGAGGTGCCAGGACTGAGGTTGACCAAATGCCTCTTACCAGTCAAGGGCAAGACTGGGTTGGCCTCTGTGTTTGCCACCAAGAAGAACTTTTAGCTCCGCTGTTGGTTGCAACCCAGCAGGTGTTGAGTGGTGGGGACACATGCCATGCCAGACCTTGATGTGAGAGATGGCCTCCCCTGTTATCAGAGCGCTATATAAGAGAGAAAGGCACGCCAAGAAGCCTGTAGTTGGCATATTTTGCAGGTGTGATCTAGTCTAAACCCACTATTATTCTGACCAACTACATGGTGTGTAAGAATTGTTGATATGCCACATGTTACAAAGGTTCAAGTTACTTCAGATAGAGTGAACATGGCAAATTGTAAAAAATATGCTACTAAAGCAAAAAGGGGGAATGATAGGGGAGACCCCAAGTACACGAATCAACAAAGCATTCTGATCTTAATAACAAGAACAGCACACCTTCAGGAAGATGATGGACTGAATTGGTTGAACAAAGTGTTTTCTGGCTTAAGCATTACAGGATGGCTTTACTTTATCTTAATCATTTTGTCATTTTAATAATGTTTTAATCTGTGTGCCTTGTTTGCTACAATAGCTAATGGAGAATCTAGAAACTTTGGCAAAGGTAGATCATAAATCTATAAAAACTGTCTTTTGATGTGGGTGCAGGGATAGAAATAATTAACAAAATGGATTCAGGCACTATCACCCTGGTCTGGCTTCAGCCCTGGGAACAGCAAAGAAAACAACAGGTGTTAATGTCCTGGGCAGGCCTAAGCCTTGAGAACTGTAAAGACAACAATGAAGGGTGAAGATTGGTTAGCAAAACAAAGCAGAGAGTTTGCAAGATAAAGCAGGATGTGCATCTCAAAGACAGACCAAACAATAACCTTTACTTTTGCTAAATCAGGGTGATAAGGGACGTTATAGTGGAAGATAGCTTTGTCCCCCAGGAGTATCCTGTCTCAGTCAACCCTCAAGCAGATGTTACACAAACAATACACTACAACAACACCAGGCACTAGCATAGAGAGGCTGAAAAATGAGTATATCTACAAAAATCAGAATTTGTGGCTGGAGAAAGCGTTGCCTCTACCTGGAGTTCTCCTGCTTATCATCCTAGTTGTGAATTTTTCTTTGACAATTTGGAATTTGTACTTTAGTTGAAAGTATGTAAGAAATACCTGTATTTGAACATACTTCCTTTAATTTCTGTATTGATGATAATCTTTAAAATACTGAAGTTGTTGACAGCTTATAGTGAGGTAAATCCTAACCATTCCAAGAGAATGTATTTTACTGTTCTCTCAAAGTGTCTATTTAGTTTATGTTTTATAACTGTGCTTGCTGTGATTTCGTCTCATACTGAATTCTTAGTGTTTTACAGATGCTGGTAAGCATTCTAAATTAGCCGCTTGTGTCTGGCAGAACCACAAACGGTGGGAGAAACATGTGATTACTGATACTGTTGATGATTCGTTGCAAACAAATTATAAAAAGCCTTCTTTTAAAACAAAAGGGGGGAGAAGTACTCCCTCTGGCAGAACGATTGGCAAAAGCAATATATATGGCTAATTATTTACGATTATCAGGAGACAGAGCTGACCCACCTATGGTCATTCATAGTTTGGCAATGCAATCAGGATTATCAGAAAAATCCAACCAAAAGATTTTGGTACAATATAAAGACTTGGTTACGGGTCAATGGAAAGGACCTGCAGAGGTTAAGTTAACAGGAAGAGGCTATATGTGTTTGATTACAGATCAAGGTGTTCAGTGGGTACCAGCCTGCTGGATACGGCCCTGGCGAGACTCAGCAGAGGACATGTCATCTGCGCAGGAGGATGTCAGCAATGATCAGGAGCCTGCTAGTAGCTAAACTGTTAACTCTGTTATTTGTATATAGTTCTGCATCTTTGTTACATGAAATTAATCCTAGAAAAAACTTGTGGGTGACATGGGCTGATGAGAGTGGGGTGTCAGAATTCTGTCTTGCTATGGCATCGGCCACAGATCCATTTCAAACATGCTTAATAGGGATACCTGGGTATAATGAGAACAGTTCTAAGACGTTTTCGACCAACAACTGCAGTGAGTCAAAAAATGTTGAGGATTGCTTAGCGAAATTGATATCCGGGTTGAATAAGATGCTTCCTTGGGATCCACAAGAACTGAACTTAACGGCGTCGCAGGCAATTGGGAACAGCTCACAGAACTGGACACAGACCTGCGTAATGTTCGGATCTAAATATGCAGCCTGGCCGTACCTGGCAGACTCACCTGATGTTTCACCCAAAGATAGAGCCTATTATTTTGATGGTGAATATTGTGGGATGAACGATACGGCTGAAAAGGTAACAGCCTTTGGAGCATATGGGGTCACTCACTGGCCCGGGTCAGTGCCCCTCCTGTGGAATAATAACTGCCAAGGCCCTACCGCCAGATGTCTTTTTAAGCTGTGGGGATAGGGCATGGCAAGGAATACCAAAAGATATTGTTAGTGGACCATGCTATTTGGGCTCATTGACTATTTTTGCGCCAAAATTTTCAGAATTGCGTAATCTTAGTCATATTCTCCGCTCTAGATTTAAACGATCCATAGGGCTTACCCCTGGCTGCAATGACAATGTTCAATTACTGAGCCGAGCTGCTCGGGTAGCCCTGTCAGTGTTTATCCCTGGAGCGGCTGCAGGAAACGCCCTAAGAACAGTAGCCCAGCTGGCTTGTTGGGCGGAGAAGCAGGCTAATACAACTACGGCCGTTCTCGAAGAATTGTTAATGGACCAAAATAGCTTGCGACACTCCCTACTGCAAAATCGCGCAGCCATTGATTTTTTGCTGTTGGCACAGGGTCATGGCTGTGAGGACTTTGAAGGTATGTGCTGTATGAACTTATCGAATCACAGCGAGAGCATTCACAGGCAATTAACCTATCTAAGGGAGCACTCCCAAAAGATCCAGCAAGATATAAGTCCATTGGATGACTGGCTCCATAACATTTTTTCGGGATGGGGAATAGGGGCTCGAATTCGTAGTTGGATGATTATTGCTCTGAAGATATTAGGTATTGTATTACTAGTTTTCCTTGCATGCACCATTGTACTCGCTATAATGAAGAGATTTGTAAACAGGGTACTGGCTCAGGTCTGGATTGCTCAAAACAAGAAGAGGGTATTGTAGCAGCGTTTCTCACTGAGAGTGGTTTTGTGAGCAATCCAGCCTTTGGCCTGGCTCCAACTGTCCAGTGAGCAGAAGGCATGAGAGGCATCCAGCCCTTGGCTGAACTCCAATTCTCTGGTAAGCGGAAGTCATCAGAGGCTGCAGGGGGGTTGCTATAGGGCACCTCACCGGAAGCCACTAGAAGCTGCTGGCAGTTGCCAGCAGCTTCTGGAAGTTGCCAGGGGGTGCTGGAAGTTGCCAGAAGGGGACACCCACTTGCTGACATGAATTTAAGCCTCCAGTCACAAGCCGTTGCTAGGACCTGACATGGAGTCAGAGCCAATCATCTATTGTGGAATGTTCTGGTATTCTGTAATTTTTTCCTATAAAAGGTGTGCTTGCGCAGAATAAATTGTTCAGTGTTCGATTACATTAATCGGCGTTTGCGTTGTTCCATATCCCCCGCAGTATCCTGGGCTGCATCAAAAGAAGTGTGACCAGCAGGTCGAAGGAGATGATCCTGCCCCTCTACTCTGCTCTTGTGAGACTGCACCTGCAGTACTGCGTTCAGCTCTGGGGTCCCCAGTATAAGAGGGATGTGGATCTGCTCAAGAGAGTCCAGAGGAGGCAAAGAAGATAATCAGGGGGCTGGAGCACCTCTCCTATGAAGACAGGATGACAGAGCTGGGCTTGTTCAGGCTGGAGAAGAGAAGGCTCCAGAGAGACCTTCAAGCAGCTTCCAGTGCCTAAAGGGACCAACAAGAAATCTGAAGAAGGACTTTTTGGAGGGCAAGTAGTGATAGGACAATGTGGGGGTGGGGAGTTGGAACTAAATGATCTTTAAAGTTCATTCCAACCCATACCATTCTATGATCCTGTGATTCTATGATAGGGCTTTTTTGTCTTTGTTTTTTAACTGTTCATTGAAAGATTCTCTTCAGTGCTGAAAATGGTGGCAGAAAAATTTGCCAGACTACTTCCAAGGGCTGCAGTATGAAACATACTTTATGAAACCTGGGATTATATGTATTTATTATCTTTTTAAAAGGAAAGCATGAGAGAGGGGAAGAGAGGGGCTGTGATCCATACACAGCATTAGTATTTTGCTTTAAAAATGCACTTAATTTTCTGAGTTTATAGGATGACAATTTGCTAGTGGTGTGAATTTTTCAACTTATTTTAGGAGTTTATTAGCTTTTCCTCAAGGTTACAAAAGGAGAGGTTCTTCACATTGCAGAGGTTCATGGCAGACTGTCTCCCACTGGAGGGACCTCACAAGGGAGTGTGAGGAGTCCCGCCCGAGGAGGAAGGAGCAGCAGAGACAACATATGATGAGCTGACCACAATCCCCATTCCCTGCCCTCCTGCACTGCTGCCTGGAAGGAGGTAGAATTTGGGAATGAAGTTGAGCTCTGGAAGAAGGTTGGGGAGTAGAGGAAAGGGTTTTTATGGTTTGGTGTTATTTCTCATTATCCTACTCTGATCTGATTAGTAATAAATTAAACTAATTTTCCAAAGTTGAGTCTGTTTTGCCTATGACAATAACTGATGATGATCTCTCCCCCTCCTTATCTTGACCCATGAGTTTTTTGTTGTATTTTCTCTCCCTTATTCAGCTGAGTAGGAGTGATAGGGCCGCGTTGGTGGGCACCTTTTGTCTAGCCATGGTCAATACACCACGCTATTCCACATCAAGCTTTTACATGAAATTTTAACCATTTTATGGATATCAAGGACTGTCTGCATAAACTAAAACCACAGGAAAATTATAATAATCAGTCAGCAGTGGATTAGAGACTCTCTATATATGCCATGTCCAGGTATTAAAAGTATGCAAAGATTTCACAGGACTTTAAGCATTCTGGTATAGATAACAGGCAAGACACAGGGCATGCAGGGTCAGCAAAGTTTTCACTTATTTTCATTGCTTAAGTACGTGATTGTAAGTGATGCTTTATCTACATCTGGGAAGAAGAAGTGGGAGTACATTAAGTAGCCCACTCAACAGTGAAGTGTGTTGCTGCTTTTCAGGCTGCTTGCCTAATGTCTACTCACAGACCCCCAAAGAGTGAATTAATAGAGAGGAATAGCACATAAAAAGACAACCTTGCCATCCTAGAGTTTCAGTCCAACAGTAATTTGTTCCATATGCATCCCTTCTCACTGTCACACAAGTGAGTTAGCAATTCTTTAAAGGATGTTGATTCTTGCCTTGTTTTTGATTTCAACCTAGGGCACTGCCAGGTCATTTCTTAGTCAAGAAAAAAGATCCTGCTAAACTCAAAAGGTTTGGAACCTTTGGAGTTTTTTTATTATTCCTTTTTTCCCTTAGAAAATATGAATTTGAGAAGGCATGGTCTTGATGTTAGTGGGTATTACTGCATTCTAATAATCTTCACTCTGTAATTCCTGAAGGAGTGACTCTTCAGCCATTTCATTCATATCTCCAGTCTTTCTGGCCATTAGAATTGTTCTCCTAAATGCTATATTAAGAAGGAAAATAAAAACTTTTCATACTACATTTCCAAAAGTACAGCTCAGAAAATGACTGACAGTAAACCACAAGAAATAGCAGTGCATTTGCCTTTTTTTTTTTTTTTTTTTTTTTTTTTTTAAGCCAAGGATCTAATCAAGAAGAGAAATGGGAAAAAATCCCAGATGTAAATTATCCTCAAACATATGGGCTGCAGTGTCAAAACCTGTTCTGTTTGTGAAGCAGAGTTATATGGCAACTTCTGTACCCTGACTCTATAATTTTTAATTTATTTACAATTAAAATAAAAAATAATAAAAGAAAAAAAAGGGTTGAGTAGCTTTACAGGTTCTGCTTAGCATGCTGCTGATTAAAATGTGTATTTTGCATGGGAATGGTAAAAAAAAATTAAGCTAGAAACACAGCTGTACTGCTTGCAGCCCTGAAAAGTTCAAACAATATTTAGTAAGTAAAAAATGGACATCAGAGAGGTTTTGTGAACTACAAATTACCAAATTCTCTACATTTCTGGATCATGTTTCACTAAATCAGAAGAACTATAAGTGAAGTACATCACAGGGGGTTAGCTTGGATAAAGTATATGCTGTGCACTTTTTCTGTATCATGCACAGTAGAGCTGAGGTGTCTAGGTGTTACTACAGTCTAAATATAAATGTCAGCCCAGCCTTGAAAAAAAAGTGTACTCATCAAACCACAGTATTCTTTATTTATACAGCTAATTTGTAAAACAGATAGGCCTTCACATGCTATCATTTAACATCTCCTCTGGTAGAATCAAATTTTCCAATTCAGAACTTGGTAACACTAGCATTTTTCAAGTAAGTTTTGTTAAGAACTTACTATCTTGTACTTTCTAATACATCTCAGGATTGGCTTGGTCAGCGAAGCTGAATGATTACCTATTTCCTGCTTTTTCTATCCTACTAGTAATGGCTCTGCCCCAGAAATACTAACCTCCTGCATGAGAGTAGTAATCCACAAACTTCATACCATGGATTTCAATGAAGAAAGCCTCCTCTGTCTCTTCAATTACAACATTGTTGAGGCTTAAAATTTCATTACAGAAAGGCTAAAATATGTCCTCAATACAATTAAGATAAGTTCATGGTCTAAGGAATTTCCTTTTGGATTTGTAGCTAAAATAAAAATTTTAAGAAAGCTTATTCTAATCCTAGATGGTAATTTCAGGAACTTCACTGCTGTTTAGATGTCGAAATTCAGAGATAACTGCTGAAGTTTCAAAGACTGCTCCTGTTCATAAAGAATATATCAGTATTACAATTGACTTCAGTGGAAACAGGAGTTGGGTTTCAAAGAAGAAACTTTGACCTTAGTTTGCCCTAAAATATTCTGTGGAAAGAAAAGATCACTTGCTGACATAAACTGAATCTCAAAAATCAGATGGAATCATGTTACAGACTAGGTTTGAATTATGTATGAAAAAATAGACAAAAGAATGTTTGTAGACAACAAAAATAAACCCTAAAATTTAGTAAGAAAAGCTCAAGAAAGCAAGCAAACTCACTAGAAATATGAGCACACCTCACTTGGTCTGGCCCAGTGTCTATTTGAGACAGAGAACAAAACAACAGACACCTGAAAAACATTAAAATAAAAGATGTATTTAAACTGTGTGGGATAAATCCAGCAAAATCTGACTATCAGAACATTTCTAGATAGTATGACTAGCCCATGAAGCATTTAATGGCATAAGATATTGTTTCTGTATGATATCAGATATTGTTGAACTAACGCTGTAATAAAAATGATACTAAATACATGTAGTAACAGTTGTCTAGACAACAGATTTTTTGATGAATACATTTTTTCAAATTAAATTGCAGAGATGCCATAGGTTTCTTTAAAATACTAGAGGCAAAAAAGGACAACGGTATTCACACAGAAGTGGAGATTTGAGGTTTTAGTTTTTTTCCTTTCTAAATTGGTTGCCTGAAAAATTGCAAAATGAAATTAGAAAACATACTTTTTCCCCACAGTTCACTAACTTGCCTTATGTGGGGAGTGAAGTCAATAAGATTTGCATGAAGAACAGTTTGGGAATGAGCTCTGAGGCCTTGGTGCTTTGACAAGCCCTGGGGTGCTGAGTTGGGGTGCTGAGTTGGGGCGTTGAAGGACAGGGAAGGTCGACAAGCAAGCCTCGGGGGGATGGGCCAGGATGTAGTTGCAGCGGGAATCTCAGTTGGAGGCCAGAGGATGCGGGGGTTGTGAGAGGGTCTGCAGCATTGTGATTGGACTATTTACCTAGAAAGTTTTACAGGGGCCAATGAGATTGAACGTGGCATGCCTGTGCAGGTTGGGAAAGTACTGAACAGGGGGATAAAAAGGGTTTGGCTGTAATAAAGTGGGATTTGAGTCTCCTCGTTAACTTGAGTCCGTGTCGTGAAATGCCACAGCCTTCCTTCAAACATTGTTAAAATATCTAGAAGGGGAATTAATCCCTAAAACCATGTGAACTCTGTACCAATCAAGAAGTCTAAATTCATTGAATTCAGTTCCAAGAGGTTTGTACAGTTTACACACAAAATTTTGATTTTGTTCAGCAGTGTACTTTATTCCCTTTCTCTTTTCTTTTGGTTTGAATCAATGTAATAACCTAGATTATGCAACAAAGAAAATAAAAAACAAGAATGAGAAAATTATTAAAATCTAAACCATATTCTGTTAAAAAACACACAAAACCAAGAAGGAACATCACAGTGCACTAGGAGATAGCAATAACATAAAATCTCTGTTTTAAATGTAGTAGCTCAGGAATAGCTGTGTTTTTGGCATGAACCTAGAATATTGCCCAGTCTGTCAATCCATTCAACCTTTCTCCTTTTAATCTTAACGGACTTCTCCCACAACATTACTTCCACCTCCAAACTCATTCCATCAAAAGGAAAAAGTATCCTTTTAGAGAAGGAGCATTAAAATAAGCTTGTGTTCCCAGATGATGAAAAATTAATACCAGGATATAATTCCCTTAGATTGTGTTCTATTATATTGTGTTACATTAGCATCTCATTCTATTCTGTTTGGTAGAGCTGAATGATGTCAGGAGGTGATTTTCTTTAACTGCAATGAGTCTAGGGAGTTAGTTGGTTCCTATTTAGGGAGAGCTAAAAAACATAACTATGGAGGAGATCATAATCAGACTTATACCTTCTGGAAGTTTGATAGCCATTATTGTTGTTTTTCATTGAATGGTAGTAATGTAGTAATTTATGAATTTTCCTAAACAGTAAACTCAGTAATATATAGTAGTCAGACTACTGAGTCTGTTTTAATGAAATACCCTATTGAAATCTGAATAATTGGCATAAATGTAGGCTTTCCACTCATGGCTCTTTCATAAACATTTCACAGTTGAACTATGAGTTAGGGAGGAGCTGTCTGTCTTAAGTGTGTTACTTTCCTTTCCATTACAAACTATTATTATTATTACTATAACCATCATCATCATTATATTTCTATTATTAAACTGTTCTTGTCTCAATGCATGAGTTGCCTACTTTTACCCTTCCAGTTCTCTCCCTCATCCCAGTGTGGCAGGGAGGGAGCAAGCAGCTGTGCTCTGCTTAGTTGCCAGCTGGGGCTGAACAACAACACTACTTTCAAAGTTTCTTCTGAATCTCTGTTGCAACTGAAAATGTGCTTCTTTGTTCATTGCTATGACCATTTAGGAGAATGATATAAATCTTCATTTTTATTTTACATACAAAAATGCTGTAAAGGAGTTGTGAAGCATCCCAAATTGTTAAGAAGTTTTAAATGAGCTATGACAGCCTTTCAGCAAAGAGTTTTCCACAATTTCTCCTATATAAATTTGTGGGGGGATACGTTTTTTTTGTGGGGGAAAAAAAAACCCTACAACATCAACAACAAGAACCACTAAAACCAAACAAACAAAATTGCAAAACCACACCAACTTGTCAAAGTAGCCCGATTTGGCACAAAATGGTCTTGAGAAATGCTCTAACAAGGATTAAAATAGGTTGTCAACACAGCATCTGGTTTCCTAGTGCACTGCTATTTACTCTGGTTTCTTAGTGCACTGCTATTTACTCAGATATGCAAAGCCTAACACTGAGCTGTTCCCCGTGTTTTGTATCAGTGATAATCTTTATCCATTATTTTCCACTTATGAATATTCCCAGAGTTTTTTATTTAAGTTCAGTAGACTATCAAATTGATGGATGATCCCAGCTCACATTGGCAGCATGTTTAGCTGAAAGCACTACATGGCCTTCCCGAAAGTTAGCCAGCCACATACCCTTTCTCAGCCTTTATGCAAATAGCATATTTTATTCACACAGTTGTTAGTAATGACGGATTACACTATTCATATACCTGCTTCCCCTTAGGAAGCTATAGGAAGACAGCAAATTTGACTTTGCTTAATGAGAAAATTTATTTCTAGCATGCAAAATCTAATTAATGATATTTATACAGCAGAAGTATGAACAAAAGAAGAGCCAGGAAACCAATCTTATGTCACTTATATCTAAATATAAATGAATTTTACTGTCTTATGAGAAATTGGTAGTTTATTAAAGAAAAATATTCTATAAAAAATTTCTTTAGGCTGAGGTGTGTGATTGATTCTACTTTGCCAGATTTAACCTTAGATGACTAACTTACAAATAAGAGAATTAAAAAACCTCCAAATATGTTCCAGGATTATTTAACCTATCTGTTTTTTATTATTTGCATGCTGCTTCTACAAAACCAGTGTTCACTAGCAGCTGTGTATGACAATTAAAATTGAGTGGATCATTTGTATTCAGTTTTCACATACCCTATTTGCCAAAAATTGCCAATAATTTCTAATAGTGAGGTTTCTGTGAGGGCAACTAAAAAAAAAAAAAACAAAACAAAACAACCCACCAACACAAAAAATAACAACCAACCAAAGAAAAACATTAAAAGATTTAAGTTTACAGTTTTTTCTGTATTTATAAATTTGCTGTAACAAGACATGTTTTACATAATCTATGTCTAATACAGGGCTGTACTACTACCAATCATCAGGATATTCCATAATCAACTGTTTTCAGGAGAACATATCCATTCATTGAAAATACAGGGTAGGGTCTATTTTCTCAAATGTTTTGATATGTGGTGTTGAGGGAAACGGCCTTCCTAAGCAGTGAAGTATGTAATTTTGATATACTCTTTTTTTAATTTTTATTGGTATTTTAAAATCTCTTAAATTTAATGCTGACATGTTCTATACATGATGTATCATTCTAGGTTTTGAGTTTGTTTTGCACACCATGATTTTGATGAAGCAATCTTGGGGAAGACATTTTCTATGAAGAGGGTGGAACACTGAAACAGATTGTCTGGAAAAGTTGGGGATGCCTTATCCCTGAATTTTTTCAGGAGGAGGCTGACTGGAGTTTGAGCAACGTGGTTTAGTGGAAGATGTCCCTCCCTGTGGCAAGAGAGTTGGACTAAATAAACTTTGAAGGTCCCTTCTAACACAAACTATTCTATGATTATGTGAATCAGCTTTCTGTGCAGAAGGCATATTTCCAGAACATGACTATGTTATTTAGCTATCTAAATAGAGACCTGAATTAGGACTTGGGGATGTGAGTGCTTTTTTCACAGTCTGATACGTAGTCTTAGAAAACTTGTTTACTTTCATGTCATTAAAGGAAAATTAAAAATTAGTCTCTTTATTTTAAACATCATGGACTAGAAAATTCCTTCTTGCTAGAAATCAAAGAAAAAGTCCTGAATGTAAAAGTTCTATCAACCTGTTAGTAAGAATCAGAACTATTTCATTGCCAAATATCATGGAATACAGATAATCACATTACAAACCTGAATACATGAATAAAATTAGATATGGGATCCCCAGAGTTTTCAGACTGAAATGATGTCTGAAGGGTAAATCCTGCTGCCTTATCTACACTTCATTTATTAGCAAGACAGTCTAAAATGATGTTTTCCAATGTGACAAGAAATGGCTGAGATCCTCCCTCCTCTGAGTCCCTTAGGGAAGCAGTCACCTTGGCTGCCACACAGTCTTACTGGAACTGCACAGCAGTGCTCCAAAGCAATCACTTGCGTTTGCATGCACAGACATGAACACCTCAGGCCATTACACCCTTCTCTGCTCTGGCTCTGGTAAGCTGCTCCTTCTTATCTATCTGCTCAGCTTTTGAACAGATGTAGTGTGGTCCCCACCAGGCTGCTGCAGTAGCTAAATATGTAGACACCTCCAAGATCTGTATTGAGTTCTCCCTGCCTGGTACAACATACACTTCTTGTTGAAGCAACGGAAAATAAAAAAGTTACTCAAAAAGACGATGACATTCGCATGCATTGATTGATTTGCCATCTGGACATCCCCAGCTTTGAGGAAAAATTTCTTTTGCTCTGCCATGATAGCTCATGGTTTAGAGCCATGCTCAAAATCTATGCTTAAGGGTTAAACAAGGGGAAAAAAAAAATAAAAAATTACCCAATCCACTGTTTGCTCTCAATGTGCATGCAATACCGAGTGCAGAATGTGCAGTATATGAGAACTCTGCAGCTGTGGGAAGTATGTCTCAGATTTAGGATGCCATCACCAATAAGCCACTACCCACAACAGAAAACTGAATGCACCCTTCTCTGATCTGATTCAGAAAAACAAAGCAAGCCCTGAAAGACTGTTCTGGGAGGCTGTGCTCTGCAGTTTCTCTCCGGATACCTCTTTGCAGTGGATCTTCCTGCAAGCTCTGTATGACAGGGAAGAAAACGACTTAGGCTTCCTGAGTAGCTGTCTTCTGTTTCCTCAAAGTGGAAATATAGCTTGGTTAATGTAAAGATGTATCAGAAAAGCACAGATCTGATCCCAAATTATGTACAGAATTATGACAGAGTAAATCTTCATTAAGACTATGTGAATCCTAGCCATTTTTAATTCAGGCATTGTTTGCAAGTGATCACTTATCTGGCACCCAAAGGAAGACAAGTGGTGTACATTCATCTACCATTCATCACTACTTTATTATATTTCATGCAACTTTAGATGAGTATAATTACAGAATCTAGTTCAGCATCATGAGTAGTAAAGGTCAAACAGTATTTGTTTACAGCTTTGTGCTTTGTCACTGTAAGCTGATTTTATCAAGTTAGTAATTAATGAAAAAAATCCATAATATTTTTAAACAAAAATAAAAAAGTATGATTTCATGAAGCGAGAATGTAAACCAGGTAGGCAGGAATCCATTTTAGCCACATTAATCCATGAATGGGGTTGGTTATTCATATTGGTGTATAGTTGGGTATTCATATAACTTTCGACACTTGGGAAACTATGTCCCTAAATGAAGTACAGGCCATTCTTAAAGGAACACTTTGAAATATTATTTTAGTTAATTTGGCTATATTAAAGGAAAGGTGGATGAAAGAAATTTATTACTGTGCATTCTTATTTTAGCACTGGCCCTGAATGGCATCTTACTAATTTGTTCTTAATTTTAAAATTGTACTGCATCCATAAGTACAACCTTGCCAGCATTTTAGTGGAGTTAGAGAAATAGCTATCTACGTGGCAAACATATCTATGTCGCAAATTTAAATAGTAATTTAAAATGCAAACACAATTCTTTCTTTATTTCTAACAAGTGTATTTTACCTATCAATACCACATTTTCCATGAAAAAGACTCTTGGCACAAATTATTACTGAAATACAGCTGGGATTTTATATAACAGCTGAGTATTATGTTTTATATAATAACTATTATATTTTATATAATAACTGAGTATAAACAAACATAAAAACTCAAACCAAAAATTTTTCCTAGCATTGTAACAGTATATCTGCTGTCTCATGAAACTAAGTGATTATTGAGATACTGTGTCTCTGTTGGGAAACAGTAGGAAAAGCTCACAGGTTAGCATCTGAAACATGATATGCTTCCTTACAAATGTTTTCAGCAGACAGAAATCAATGGGGTTTCCAGGTCCAAAATTACATCAAAAAACTCCTTTACTATTCCACTTTCCTGATACATTATTTGACCTAGTCATAAATAATCCTTCACAAATTCCATAAATAATTAGTTCAGTAATTTTTCCATTCTGTGAAAATACCCCCTTTGGCACTCCCAACTTTTTTTCCCTGCATATTTCTTTGCTTTTCATGGCTAGTTATTCCTATTGACACTCTCTATAAAATGAATTGACTTCTCCCATATCCCCCAAATGCCTTTGTCAAGTGAAAGAAATACAGCCTTCATATAGAAGCCCATTATATCTGATCAATCTACAGCAACTCTTTCCTTTTCTAGCTTAGTAAAATTGGTATACTTAAATTTTCAAATACATTATTTTTCTCCCACTATTTTTAATAGATATTCATAAAAATAATGAAAACCTGAGAAAGATAACTTATAATAATTTTCCCATTCAAGACTATGAGTGGAGGCAAGATGTATTTTTACCTTGGGCTAACTGAAGTATGTTAATCACCAGAACAAAACAAACAGGAGAAAGCTGATTTCGTTTGACTGTGACAAAAATCTATTCAGATGAAGGGTTTTTTTGGCCATATTTTTAATCAAAATCTATTTCAATGATACTGATCTTTTATGAACTGATTGTCAGTTTTCCAGATGCTTCTGTCAGATACAAAGTAAATACTGGGAAAGAAATTGTAATTCGAGAGTTTTCAACCACAGATTTTTATTTGTGTTTGGTCTCTTGCAGTTTTATTTTCAGAAGAAGAAAATGCTCAAAACTGAATTGAAGCATTTTTCTAGACATTTCTTTTTTTTAACTACTTATTTTGGCTTAAATCAGTTACTTGTTGGACCATTCTTATCTGGCATTGTCAGGAAACTGAAAAAGCTTTTATTTGGTCAGTTCTGTTGTTAACCTTACGTTCCTGGTTTCAGCTGTAAGAGTTCTTTTTCTTCATAGTAGCTGGTGCAGTGCTATGTTCTGGCTTTAGTCTGAGAACAATGCTGATAACACACTGATGTTTTAGTTGTTGCTCTGTAGTGCTTACCCTGATCAAGGACTTTTCAGTCTCTCATGCTCTGCCAGCAAGAAGGAATGCAGGAAGAGACAGAACAGAGAGCAGAGACAGGATCTGACCCAAACTAGCCAGAGGGATTTTCCATACCACAGCACATCATGCCCAGTATATAAACTGGGGGTTGTCACATGGAAGGGACTGATCACTGCTCAGGTTGGGTTGGGTATCATTAGTGGGAGGTGAGTGATTGTATTGTGCATCACTTGTTTATGAATTTTCACTTCTTTTGTTGCTGTTGTCTATTACAATGGTTATTGTTACTGTTAGTATTATTTCCATTATCTTTATATTTTACTTAATTTCAATTATTAAACTGTTCTTATTGCAACTTGTGAGTCTTACATTTTTTCCCATTCACCTCCGCATCTCACCCAAGGAGGGCTGAGGGGAGGGGAAGTGAATGAGCAGCTGCATGGTACTGAGTTACCAGCTGGGCTTAAACCATGACACCTTGTTTAATTTTTGTGTCATCATGAGAAAATACCAATGTGACATCTCCAAGACAGTTTTACACTGGGGCAGTTAGCACGCAAATTATTTAATTAATACCAGTCATGAAAGAATCAATGTTTGCCAGAGAATTTCTCTCCAAAATGAGTAATTAAAAGCTCTCCATCAGTCTCTGGTTTCATTCACACCCTGTCTTACAAGACAAAAGACTTAAAAGACAGACCAAAAAAAGTAAAAAATAACAACTAGTTCAAGGACTATCTACGTAATGGATGTCTTGTTTTTAGAACAGCATTTTGCAAGCATTTCCCAAGCATAAAGAAAGGTAATGTGTGATCGGTGGTGGTAACATGGTCCAAAGTACAGGCGCAGCAATTGTGTTATAGAATTTCTGGAGAAGAAAAAACGGGGGAAAAAAAAACAAAACAACAACAACCAAACAAATAATCGAAAAAGTCTTACTTTTTTTTTTTTTTTTACATGGTAAATTGGATTTTCTGATTGTAACTTGACAGACACTTAATTACTTGCACAAAGGCCTGAGATTCAGTCAGCTGTCTCTGACCTCTAAAACATATGCACTGGTTCCTGTTTTGCAAATTAATCTTCCAATGAGAATTATTATAAGCACCATTCCTTTCTCCACAAAGGTATGATCTATACTTCTGTTTTGAACTACAAGAATATTAATGATTCTTGTTTATGAATTAATGAACATGCAGCATGCAAAGCATAACCTTTCCGTATACCCTTACATTGATTGGAAGACAGTGAAATTAGGTTGTAAACTGAAACAACGAATAAAGCAGGACAACTACATTTAAAGTTCTCTTTTTAATTTAAATCTGTGGAGAAAGTGGAGGAATAGCTGGAATATGAACAAATACGTTCATCATTTAAAGGAATTAACGCAAATAAAATGCTGATTTTTTTAGCATAAAATGCTAAACAAAGAAATTACTGCAAGTAAAACAAGTCTCAAATATAAAAGACTTCCCTCCTCCCTTCCCCCAGAGGACTAGCATTTTGGAGCAGTATAAATTTAATTTGTTTGACTTCTAATAGACGTAACAACCACAATTTCTTCAGGAGTATAAGGACAAAGCCTCTGAAGGACATTATATCCTTACAGCAGTGTTTCCCCTCAGCACATGTGATACTGCCGGAAGACTCGTAAAAGCCCTACACCTGCCTAGTCCTGGGTGTCTTTTACAGTATGGATAAATCAGTGGTAAGCCTTTCCTTCTCAGCAGTCTCAACTTCAAATGAAAAATAAAGTTTATATGCATGGAATGCAGCCCTGTACCCAGACACATTTTTACTAATAAAAAACTACCCAGGTATTTTTGTGTTCATTTTTAACATTATTGCCGAATGTACTTAAGATCTGAGAATTATCTCAAAAAGTACGATATATTACCTGAAAACATAATTACATTCAAATGTACAATGTGGTTACTTTAAATGACCTCAGTGAAACAGTATCTTCAATGGCAAACCTATCTAAGTACTACTTTCCCTCATGTATTAATTCAAAATTCATTGCTTTCTATTTTTATTTGAGAAATGACAAAAGTTTCCTTCTGATTCCAGTGATTTAATTTCTGATCAAATATATTAAAAATGTTGGGTTTAAATCACAGTGCTAATTTGATAGTGAAGATAAAAAGCTCCAGCATTTTAATGTGAAATATACTACTAGAAGACTGCGTAAGGTAAGCATGGTACGGTACCTGAAATAGGACACTAAACAGTGTACAAAAGAGAGAACATACAGTAATGTCAGTATAACTGTGCACGTGGGTTTTTCTTCGAAGTACCCAGACTTTTTCTTTATGCAACAACCTCCAGAGTAAGAACATAATTTTGAAAATGAAACACTCATCTCACTGAAAAGGAAAAACCCTTCCTCCGATAGATGAAACAGCACATTAACTAGGCTGATTCTTCTCTTCAGGCCTTATGGCAAGGCTCACACCAGTCTCTATGGTCAGTTATTTTTGGAAACGGCACTCACATTTGGCTGGCACTTGTTTGTACACAGATACAGCACTGGCCTTCCACATCTAGCTCTGAGGTTAGCTGGATAAGAGCACAAGCGGAAAGGCAATGCCACACCTCCAGCCAGACTTCAGTATGGCTGAAGCAGCCCTATGTCAGAGTCCTTCAGCGGACTTCAACTTGGATGACAACTGCTTTGAAATTAAGGAGACCCACTCATAGCTGAATATGGAAAAAACAGATGCCTTAGAGTCTGCAGCGCTCAGTGTTGCCCTCAGTGACTCTTGAAGAAATTCCAGTTATGTCCACAAGTTTGCATAATCTTGCAGTGACAGGGCTGAAATTACTATTATTATTTATATAACTGAAGGGAAAGAAATAAAAGACAGAAGGTGACAGCCCTCAGAGCATCCCTTCACCTGACAGACAGACTGACTGCTCGCTGAGATGGCAGCTCGCCGGAAAAAACATGAACTTAAGGCAAAAGCTGGAATTCCAACAGTGGGTGAACATCCCAGAATTTGGTCAGTTCATAAGAGATGAATAAATCTTTCCTGACTACCAAACCTTGTGTTTAGGGGAAAGAAGTCTGTCCTTCTTATTCCATGAACTAGTATTCCCCAATCCACTGTCACCATAAATCTTCTAACATTCAATTACTACTGTACTTGAACTGAGCTAGCTGACTACTTAGTGACCCAGAAAATGTGTCATTCTCCATAGGATGCAGTCTGCTAACCATTATCCATTTACCTGCTGCTATTCACAAAACATACATTTTGCTGACTACAGTAACTGTTTTATTCTATTTCTGCACATAGAATACCATTGCAGTAAAATGAATTCCTGTAATTAACATGCTCAGCAGAGCTGAGGAGCTCTATAATATGGTTAAATGAAGCTGGGATATTATCTGATTATATAATTTGCAACTTACAAAGTGCAAACTCCTCACACCCAGAGTATGGAATAGCCTTCACAGATACACAGTCCAAAAAATGTGAAGGAATTTTGAGTACTCAGGATGAGAATCTTAATTCAAATGCATCGGATTCATTAATTAGAATGGTTTCCACTCAAATTTAGAAGTTCTTTTTCTCCTGCCAGATTTATTCTTCCCTTCTTTTAAGGATCATCTGTTATCTTAATCAGTTTTGCCAAAACTGACTCTTACTGGAACCCCATTGGCACTTCTGTATTACAAATTCATTCCTTATTTCTTCTTATTTCCTATCTTTTACGTTCACTTTCAAAATCCTGGTCATTTTCACCTTCACTGACACTATTTTCACCTTTTGGGATGCTATGCAGCTTAAATGTTCTTCTTTGGCTCCTCCACACAGCTGTGCTAAAACTATTTTTTTCCCAGGATTATCCAAGCATCAGAAGTGTGATTTCACTCACCTTCTGGGGTTGTTTTGGGTTTTTTTGCCATTTGGCATAGCATTACTCTTGCATTGCATACATGCAAGATTATAGCATATGCTATGGGTCCAACTGCTGTTCCAGACATCACACATTCCTTGAAAAATTCTGAGTAAAACAACAAAAATGCCATATTTCTGGTTTTACAACAAACAGCCCTGCTGCCCAGACCTATTGTCTAATTATGAAGATCTATGTGATGTTAAGAGGTGGCTTATAAAAAAAGATGAAAAGGAAAGTAAAATTAAGAAGATACTCTGTAAATAAAACACACAAATAGCTAGGCAGATAACTCTGGACGTGATTCCAGACAAGGACCTGCTTGAAGAGAGTTTGGAGGACAGCAACAAAGATGACCACAGGGCTGGAGCACCTTTCCTATAAAGACAAGCTGAGAAAGCTGGGGCTCTTCAGGTTGGAGAATAGAAGGCTTCAGGGAGACCTTCTAGCAGCAGCTCAGTCTGTAAAGGGGAACCACAGGGAATCTGGAGAGAGACTTTTTACAAGGGCATGCAGTAACAGCGTAAGGGAGAATGGCTTTAAATTGAAAGAGGTAGATTTAGATTAGATATAAGGTATAGATGAGATACATATTTAGATTAGATGTAAAGTAGAAATTCTTTACTGTGAGGGTTGTAAGGCACTGGCACAGGATGCCCAGAGAAGCTGTGGCTGCCCCATCCCTGGCAGTGTTCAAGGCCAGGTCGGATGGAGCTTAGAGAAACCTGGTCTAGTGAAAGGTGTCCCTGCCTGTGGCAGCAGGTGAAAGGTCCCTTCTAACCCAAACCATTCTATGATTCTGTGATTCTATGATGCTATGAATTGTTTCATTTTGAGACAAAATTGTAGAACCCCATTATTAATAAAAAATCTTCCACAAAAGTGAGAGCAGTTTCCAAACACAAGTGGGCAAAGGAAAAGAATAATAAAAATCACGTTATGCTTACTCTACTTGCCTGTTTTGAAAAGTATGAAACCAACAATTAGGCAGTGCAAAAGTTAATCATGATTTCAGAAATATCTAACCATACCAATAACTTTACTGGCTCAGGTATTGGTAATTATGTTAGTACTACCCAGGTACGCTGCTGGTGATAGGTCAAGTCATCTGACTTGCCTTTATTTATCATTCAAAAAAAACCCAAACATTCAGTGCAAACACCATAACTATTGAAAACATACCATCAATATTTCAAAACTGTGCTGTGATTTGCAAAGAAACATACAAGCATACAGTGCTTACAGACTTTTAAAATGTGGGTCCTTGCTTTCCTTCAGCATGTCCAATTGTAAGCAGACTAGGGTTCTTGCATAAAGACGAACAAGTTCTTTTAAAGTTTGTGGTGTATTTCTTTCTCCTTTTTTTTTTTTTTTTAAGATTTAAGTAGCTGCTAGCATTCTATGAATATTGTAAATATCCATTTTTAATTAAGAGCACTTTTTTTTCTCTCTCTTCATAACACTTGTTGAATTATTACTGATTTGCTAACACAATGTAGGCAATTCTAATATTTCATAAGTGAAATTAAAATAAGTGTATTTTTGGCTCCTGGATATCATGTGAAAGTCCACTGCCTTAAATGCTGTTAGTGCATGGAACAAGCTTCTCCTAGATTTCAATGTCTGGTATTTTTTTGTGTTAAAGGAGAAAAAAAAATAAAAGAAAAAGAAAAAGAACACTTTTACTTTGAAAATGTCCAAATAAATAAACACAGAAATTTCCGTCAACTTTTCCAAGAAAAATGTTTTGAAATATTTTACCGTTGAGATTTACTACACAGTGTGTAGAATTTCCCAAACAGGTCTAAAGGCAATCATAATGTTTTTGTATTAGTCAGTGATACCATTATTTTATTTATAATTTTTAGCCTTAATTTCCATACAAAATGGCATAAATTTGAGGCTGATGAAAATCAGGGGTCTAGGGAATGCATTAGGAGAGGCATGTTTTCATATATGCATTAATACTGCAGAAATAGCCTCCTTTGTCCCATAGTGCTTGGTCTTTGATTTTGAAAAGCATCACTGTTCTTCTAATCACAAAATCACAGAATCACGGAATTATTACATTTGGAAAGGACCTTGATATCATCTTCCTTGTCACATCCCTGCATACCCTGATGATGTCCCTGTAGTGCTCCCACATGGCCTGTCCCTTTTTCCACAACCCATAAATTTATTTCTTGCATTTGAGATTTACTAGAAGCTCCCTCCTCATCCATGCAGGTCTCCTGCCCCCTTTGCCTGATTTCTTCATCATAGGTTTTGAACTTGGAAGGAAGTGGTACTTAAATATTGACCAGCTCTCTTGGATACCCTTCTCTTCTAGAGCCCTACCCTATGGGATTTGTCCAACTAGGTCTTTGAAGAGGCCAAAGTTAGCTCTCCAAAAGCTTAGGGTTCTACTCCATACTAAAAGAAAACCAAAACCAAAACCTAAAACTAAAAATCATACAGTTCTTGGTTCATTCTCTTTTCTCCATTCCCTCCATCTTCTTAATCAACCTTAATGTCTGACTGAAGCACTGATCTGGTCTGAGAAGACATCACAAAACTGAAATGGTGGCTGCTTTCTGCTTAATTCATATGAATATTTTTACAGTGAATACATTTGAATAAATGGTACAAGAGAGCTCTCCTTTCATTGTAGCTGATGAAGGTGACTAGCAGCTACTTTAAACCTTCTGATTAAAACTACTCTGATTTTTTGTATTTCTTTTCCAAATAATATTGCCTATTAGGCAGCCAGATTTGGGAAAAGAATTATTCTAGACATATTCCAGATCTATGATCACATTTACAAAGGCAGAAACAGTTATGTGTGGGAAAACAATGAATTTTGCACAGATTTATTCTGCATGCTGACTGCAATGACAGAGTTCAAGTAACAGCCTTCAGAGTGGCATCAGTGTGCTTCAGTCAGAACACCAGACTCAGCAGAGGGGCTCTAACTGAGCAAATTAACGAGTTTAAGAGTGAGTTTGATGAAATCTTGATAACGCTCTGGGAATTCTGGAAGAACACCCTTTTTCTTAGCCTGCTATTTATACATAAAGAAGCATGCTGTTTCTCTGCCTACAGATATATTTATTATTCCATATTCACTCCTCATCCTTCATGCTTTTATCTTTATGAATATGATGACTGTGGAATTTCCTCTTCTGACATTGCTAACAACATTTACAGTGACAGAAAGCACTTTGGAAAAACTGTTTGCAGAAAAATACCCCGTTCCACCTTTGGGGTACCCATGGCTTCTTTTCCGTATTCCAGGACTGTGCCACATGGCATCTCCACTTTAGTGCTTTCTCAAGACATGTCAAATTATATTACTTTAAAGTTCTATCAACCTACAGTTGTTATCATTCATACAGCTGGGCGACCCGTTCTTCCTTGTGTACTCAAAAACTTTTTAATGGACTGAGACAGGGCTCTCCCAGGGAGCTGGCAGAGCTCCTCATCATTTAGTACTTTACTGTGGCTTTTCAACATCATGTAGTTCTTGGACTTTCAGACCTCAGACCTCACCTTCTTCGACAACTGTGGCTGGCAGAAAGTTCTGTGCAAAAGAGTAAAATAAGGCAGAACTCAGTGGCCTGTGTGATTAAACTTAGATGCATAGTGAGCCTGAATGATCTTCTAGTCTGAGGATGATTTAATTCACAGAGAGGCAGTAAACAAGTATGGAATAAAGCTCTGAAATTTGTTCAAGAATGAGTCTTTACATTCATGTCAAATGCTTCCACATAATTTCTAGTGGTATTGACAAAATAGACAAGAAACTGCAGCCATATTAAAAACAGAGATTATGTAAAAGAAATTAAGGTGTTAAAAATACATCACCTATATATTAAAAATATGTAGATCAGCAAGCTGCTGTTATATAACAGATTTTTTTAATGCTCCTTTTTTTGCCAATCATGAACTGAAAAACACTTTTTGGCATGAAAATTCTTCTTCCAGCATCAAAATAAACCAACTCACTTGGTTCAATTTTGTGTAGTTGCATACATTATCTTTATAGAGTCTTCTTTTACCTTTTATTACTACTGTATCCCAAGTATATTTACAGTAATAGTATACAAAGTTATTCCTTTTTTTCCTACTCATATACCTTCTGATTGAGGAAATGCAGCACTGTATTTCAGTATGGTGAGCTTTCATTGCAAAATTTCATACCAAAGATAGGGCTGAGATGCTGAAAATGCAAACCAGAAAGATTTAAGGATGCACAGTAGGGCTGTGAACAAGGCATGAAGGAAAGTCAAGGAAGGGTTGAACCTATTATTTCAAAGAAGATACACAAACAAAAATGGTGCATTGCTTGTGACAGAAAATAAAAGCATATTGCCATTGCTACTAAAAGGAGATTTTCTTCTTCTTAAGGTATCTTTATCTTCTGCAAAACGTACAAAGTGGCTGCAGGTCAGCTGTGTCACAAAACTTAGTACCATTTCCACACATGAAGAAATTCCTTTTTCATTTGTGAACTTTTCCATTTTCTTTATTTTTTTCCCAGCAGATTGTTTCTCTAAGAATTTGTTCAGCTTTGATTGTCATTCTTATTTTTTAAAATGAAAGATTACTGATGTTAAGTTTGCAATTTCCAAATGATAATTCTAGTCCTCTTTAAATATAAACACCACTAGATGCCTGGGGGAAACCAGGGAAGAAACTCAAGTGCCTTAACTGATTGAACCACCCATCTATGCAAATAAAGGTCTTGTTTGGGGTACATCAGTTTTAAATGTCTATTCACTATATTGGAGTGTGGATGCTTATTGTCTCTTCTCCAAAACTAATTTCTGAAATTTATCGGGAAATTTAAGTCAGACAACCTGGTAGACTGAAGCGGAGGGTAGGTGCATTAATAAGAAACAGTTCTTAGAGTACTGTTGTCTACATGGGAAGAAAACTGAGTTAATTTGACTACACAAACACACTACCAGCAATAGCCGATTTCACATTGTGGAAAATCTCCATATCACTTGTACCCATTCGAACGAATACAGGCTGCTGACTGCAGGTACCCTAAATAAAAGCACAGCATGTATGCACATATGTGGTGACAGTCTGAAAAATCCCTTCCCTTTTCTTTTCTTTTTAATTTCTGAAACAGAAATGGCCATTACGCTCATAGTCCCCTGGTGCCTTACATTAGCATTAGTAGCATCTATATTAGCAGTATCTATATTAGCAAAGAAATAAACATTCTTGAGATACCTGAAAAATACTCAGGGTCTTGGGAAGGTTTTTGTTAGTACCCTACTATCAATCAAAAGTAAAGACAAAACTTCCACAGCATCAGCTCATACAAATCCACAAATGTGATGCAGTATGCATCCCAAAATCAGAACATAAATGCCAGGAAAACAAGTTAAAAAGGTGGTAATATATCTTTTCAGAAGGAGGAAGACAAAAGACAGAATGAAAGACAATTTACTTCACAATAATTCTCCAAACCTGTTTAAAAATAGAATAATCAAATTGCAACTCTGAACCTACCCTTTTGGCTGATTAAAAGCATCTCATTACACAACACAGGATGATCACCATAAAGACATATTAGTCTGTTCTCATTGGCAGTGACTTACTGCTAACACCAAATTGAATATTGATCCTTTGCTATTGAAACGTCGATGCCAAAAAAATACACATAACTCACTACAACCAATGGCACCTTCAGATTTAACTACTCCAACCTCAGTAATTCAGAATGGGTTATTGTGGATAAGAAGCTGTATTACTAGTTTTTCAGGAAAAAAATAAATTCCCTTTGTCAAATGTATATTAAAATATTCTATTAGGTTTTTTTGTGAGTGTAATATTGCATAAGATACCAATTTACCATACGTGATGGAAAAAGACAAGCTTGTGTCTGCTGCTGTGTCAATTATAAATGCTTTGGAAATTTTACTCATTGTTTTCACTGTCACTTCTTTAGCTGCCATTGAGCTAAAAACATCCAAATTCTGGAAGTGTTTAAGTACATGCTTAAATTTTCATTAGACACAATGCAATGTAATCATGAAAATTGTGTTTAAACTCATGTTAAATTATGGCTTTAGCCATCAGATGCTGATTGCTAGTGCCTTCCCCACTTCTGCTGGATTTGCAAACTCAAGACAGATGAGTCCTATGTAACACAACATGATGTCTGGGGAGCAGCACCAGAACCCTTCTGAAATGCAACACTACCCACATTCTGGCAAGTTTTATTGTTCAATGCCTAACCATCTGCTTGGAAAATCATTGTGTTTGAACTCTTTCTCACAACTGGAATTTTTATACTGTTCCTAGCAGGTGAAAGAGAGCTGGTAAAATGGCCAGCCTTTTTCAGTATTTACAAATGACTTCCATCCTCAGAAGCTGTCTAGAAGGAAATGCTCCCACTTTTCTTTTTACAATCAGCACCCACATCTCATAGCAGGGTTTCACTCACAGCAAAGGCTGATTCATCCTTTTTTCTCTCTCTTCTAAAGAAATACAACACATTAAAATGCACAGCCTTGGGGTTTAGCTTGTTACATAAATGCTGAAGAGGAGAATCTTCACTTCGTGGTTTAGGTGCTGGGGAGGCTGCTGCTTTTATTTTTCAAAAGGGCTAGTCTTCTACCTTGAACATCCAGCTCATAGTGGCACTTCTGTCAAGAGGGGGTAATTCTTCTGCTCAACACTCCATTTAAAATCATAAATTTGGAGCAGCTTTTGCATAGCTTTACAATACGTAATAAAAAAGCTTTTGAAATTTTATTTTATTTTTTTAATTTTCTCTGTACGTAAAAGAGCTAGTTTCAATTGCACAAAGATTCAGAGAGAAACGTTCTTTCATGCAGAGAACTTCAAAAATAAAATCCAGGGGTGGAACAAAGTCACAAAGGAAAGAGTAATATTAAGCCTACATCCTTAAGCTGAAGAAGGTATTCAGGGACATATTTTTCTTGGCAGAACCAGCAGTCTTCAATGGTAACAAAATCAATTATCACAACAAGCTGGTTTCCCTGGGGTAATTTTAAACTCTAAAAACCTAAATTTTCCAAATATTTAACATCACTACCTTTCAAACATCGCTCTTAAGAACTATGTTTAAGAGCAGGAATAAGAACTTCTCATTTTAAAAACTGTACAGTAATAAAGAGTGTCATACATAGCCAGGTACATCTCAAGTATCTCCTTATATATCCCTTCTAATAAAATCATCAATTAACACAAAATCACCAATAAACACAGAACACAGAGAATACATCTTGCCATAAAAAATGCATTTACATTCAGACTTAAATCTTCAGGTCCAGCTTAACTGTTCTTTCACTCAGATTGATGGAAATACAGGAGCAGAAACTCACAATTTACCTAGATCTGGGCATCCTTTTCCTTTTTTTCCTGAGAGAAAAGTGTGCTTGTTAAACAATGCAAGACATCTCATTGCATTTATTTTAAACTGTAAGAGCATTCTAATACATTCATTGCTAAAAGTGTAGATGAAACATTAAGAAGGGTATTTTCTTTAAAATCTACAAGTATTATATTTATTCATTGTAAACAATAATAGTATAAAATTACAGTTAATTAAAATGGAACCTTTACCTTGCAAACCAGGCTCTACAGATAGAAGCAGGAAAGCCAAAGAGTTTGCTGCCAAGTTATCTAGCTCCACTGGTCATTTACTAGAAAACAAGAAGAGGTAAATATACTTAGATTTGTTGGTTGTACTGAGCTTTTTGAAATGTTGATGTTTTTAGTGAAATTCCTTGAAAAGATTTAGCATCATATTTAGCTCCTATCCTAAAAGGAACAAAAAGGATTGTCAGAAACATAAATGTCTTTGCTAAGGTAATAATACCAAATACTAGAGTGCACTTACTGGCATTCAAGGGGGACAGGCAATTGCGTTGCCTAGAGTAGCTTAGAAAGCCATTTACCAAAGGATCTGAAGGTAAAACTAACAAACATTAAACCCAGAATCGAGACAAAGAAAAAATAAATCTTTTCAACAACATGATTAACTACTTATCTCTGCAGGTGATAGAATTGGCGCCATTTCTCTACCCATGTCCCCAACTCTAGAGCAAGAAAGGAGGTTTTTAGAACTGTATCATCTTGCCATATTGAATTAAATATGAACTGTCCATTTATCTCAAAGGGATATACAAAAATTGTCTTCCACAGCGAAGGCTGCTGTTGAGAAGCAGTTAAGAGAATTTCTGATTTGTATGTTTGTCAAGACTAGAATAACACCTGATAGAGAAAAAAACCTATAGGTTATACAATAACTGAGAACTAAACTGCTAAAAAACACTAGTAATAAGTGTGCTATTTCAAAATTAATCTGAAAAAAATGCCATGAACTTTTTTGTTCTACATGTCCCCATAGCTTTTCAGAAAGAAAAAGGAAAAGAACAAAAGTCTTTGGCTTCCTTTCACACAGAAATGACTTTTCCAAGACTTTCACCATGCTTGAAAGAGAAGAATCTATACCTCTACATACAGCACATTATGATCTGGAGATTATTTTGAAAACTGAAAATCTGCATATAAAAAGAGAGAAAAATGTTACTTAAAAATATTCTTAGGATATTATATAAACATAACACTGCAGTTATGGAAAAGATAAGGTATTGCAATTAAATACAGATTTTGTGGTGGAATATAATGTTTTAAAAAATTCTCATTCAACTAACTTGTTACATAGTACATAAATACATAAATTATTTCAATGATATAATGTTAAACTGCATACTTGTTCATGGACAAGTTAAAGAGATCAACAATAAATCTGCAAGGGGAATCTGTAACATAAGGAATGTATGCAACTTGCAGAAGGAGTCTTGGAAGGCAACAAAGTGCTGCCAGATCTCCCAGCAGGACTGTCTCCACTAAGCAATGCTGCTTCTGTAGAGAAGTTGTTGGATTGCTCATACACCAAAGCAGTAATTTTGGCATGAGATTTGCATCAGTTCTCCATTATCTCTCTAGCATACAATTTTCAGGCAGCTTACTTTGTGAAAATAAAAACTTTATACACTATTAATTTATTTTTTGTCCCACAGAGTTCACAACGGAAACTAGCTGAAAATATTCACCCCTCAAAAATATTATTTTGAAGGAGTGAAGTGATTAACCCAATTCTCTACAAATCCACCTCTTTGGCTTCTTGGGTCCCTTTATGTAGTTTGCATGGCTGTCTGGTGTTCTGTATAAGCTGTTAGCATGACAAAAAAAAAAAAAAAAAAAAACACCACCCTAAAACTCAGATCCAGCCCCACTGTTTAATTCAGAAATACGGGGAGAAAGTTTGCCTCAGATTTTTTTTTACAATTGTCATGGAATAAAAACTTCAATTCTACAACATTTTGCTGAAATTTGAACACCTCTCCAGACTTTGAGAAACTTACGCATTTTCTTCTGGATGGAAACTCACACTTTCATGCCTAAATGTGATTTTATAGCTTTCATCTTTGTAACTACCAGAGAAAGAGACTGAATGAAATACTCTGAAAGTCAAATGCTATTGACTGTTAATAAAGAGGTCAAACTATTTTTGAAAAAATGGAAATAACTAGTGATATGAGATAGCAGGAAGAAAAAGCCAATAGGAAAAAATAATATTGTATAAGAATGCATAAGAATGCATGAGAACGACAAAAAATGATCTATTAGCAGGCAGAATTCTCTTCTAGACAGTTTGTTGTCTTACTTTCTTTATTCCTGCTCCCTAACTAGATTGAAAACAGCTTATCTAGATGAATTCATAAGAAGTGTCAAAACACAGTAACTCTAAACCAACTTATTTCTGAATGTAACTCTGAAGGTAGAAAGTTGGGCATGGAGGAGAGAAACTGAGATGGGGAAGATGGAAGGTGGTGAGGGGAAGGTGTGTTAATTTTGTTTTTCATTCTTACCATCCTATTTGATTTTTAATAGAAATTACAGTTCTTTCACACCAAGACAATTTAACTCTGAACTGTGCTTTATATTTTAACTAACTTCAAAATATATTTAAATAATCATATTTCTGTCCTCCACAGAAAGTAGCAGTACAATGTAGTATCAACATCAAAATCTTCTCCACTGGATAAGCTCAAGACTCAAACTTCCAAATCACGGTAACATTTCCATCTCATTACTTCATTATTTCTGAGGGTAAAACCCAAGTGGATTAGAAGACTAGAGGGGTGTTGTCATGTTGTATCCCAATGGGAATTCAACAAAGTCCATCACAAAAGCCTATTAGGGAAACTATGTATTTCTGGGACACGGAATAAGTGATTGCCTAAAAAGTGAGACACAGAAGAACTACTCCATTTCCCCAGCAGCAGGATATCACTAGTGTTTTGTCTCACATCAAACTGCCCTAGGCCCCTAGCTGCTCTTTAGGTGGTACCAAGGTGAGCCAGAGAACCACACAAGCTTACAAATAGGTGTAGAAATGGTAGAGGAAATTCAATATCACTGTTATCTACAGTGATGTACATTAAAAAAAAAAAAAAAAGCCATTTACATTAAAGTAGGGCGTTCTGACGTCATCACCACCCCTCAGAAGTAAGATATTGGAGTTTTAGAAATCAGGTCTGGGAAGACATCAGATTAGTAGTTAACAAAGCAAACCTGAATGATTAAAATTACTATGAATGGAATACAGAGAGGAAAAAAGAAAAGTAGAATACTGAGAGACAAATGACAGAAGAGGCGCTACCATAATTTTCTACAAAATCCTTAGTGGCACAGATAGTGGCCACTACAGTAACCAGTGGGAACTCTACAATATCCACCAGAAAAAAAGTACAAAATGAACAAAAAGATTCATTTAATTTGTGGATTTTGCACAGGAAACACAGAACTTGCTCCTGAGATGCTGATCATTGTCAAATTTTTGGAAGAAAAATCACCTGAAGGAACCCTCCATTGGTAACTCTGGAATGCTTCATCTAAATTTGTCTATTGCAACAGCATAAGTTCAATCTCAGCCAAGATACTGCTCTAAGGAAGATGACAACTGTCACAAAAATAATGCTGAGAGTATGACATTATCAAAACAAGAAGTCTTCAAAACAAGAAGTCACCAAAACATACAACATAGGGATGCCTGAAGATAATGCAGTGATTTCAGCTGGATTTGAGCCACATGCTAGACATGTGAAATGAATTAAGATAGTTTTGCCCGTAAAGCATACAATAAACATGAGCATCATGAAAATGTTTTATGACCTACATATTCTAAAATACTGAAAACATTACAAGCCACAAAGATAAAATGTTGAGATGCAGTACAATAAAAAGCTCCCTGCTTTACTGTCAAACAATAAATACTTCAGATTTTAAAAAGGTTTCAGAATCCTATTAATAATAATGAAGATCCTCTAGATCTATATCTTGAAACTATAATTAGTTTTACATATAATCTATGATAGTGTTTCAAGCATAAAATACTGAAATTCTTTAGACAATAGAGTTTTGTAAGGCTAGTGGTCATGTTTTTCCTCATATTAAATTACAAATTTCCAAAGACAATGTTACCCAAGATGCGCTAGGGAGAGCAGTAGCTCGTTTTGCAAATCTTGCCATAGTTCAAAACATTATCTTAAAATGTATATTTCTTGTCAAGCATTAATGAATTGAACAAATAAAAATTTCCATATAAGCCTAAGGCAGGCAATGTTTTTTTTTTAACAGATGTGTTAGACTGCTTGCAGTATGCATTAAGCTCCAGAGCCAGTTTTTTAAAAATATAAATGAATTAGCTAACGAAAAGTAAATCTTGATGCAGACATCACACTTCCCCTGAAAGCATATCAGAGACTTGATATTGAAGGAAATAATTAAAAAAAAAATCTGCACACATCAGCTTTAGAGATATGCAGCAAAACTTTCCAAAACTTCACTGCTTTTAGCAGTGTTGCTAAGTTGTGCCAGACCACTGCAACACAGAGGCACCTAATTCTTCTCCTGACTTCATTCCACTCTCCCCAGCTAAGAGGAGTTCCAGAGTGACACAATGGACAGTAGGCACTGCAATGAAATGTCCACTGCTTCCTACTCAGAGTTACAAGGCATACTATGCTCTCTAGACACGTAACTGCATTTTAGCATTTCAGATTCTGCATAATACTGGAAATATAAAAAAAAAAAAAAAGATGTTAAAGTTGATGAAACAAAGTACTGAGTTGTAGAAAAAGAGATTAATCTGAAATGCAATGCCTGTGGCAGTTGGGGAGCCTCCAGTACTTCTGTCATGAAACTTGGATAAACATCTGTTAGAAATGACCTAAAATACACATATTTTCATTTTATTTCAGTCATCACAAGTGATCAAAAGTGAAATCAGGCAGTATTTTCAGGTTTAAAATAATGAGGAAGAAAAAACCCCCAAAATGTTCAAATTTCCCTTTTTAAATGTCCTGAAGAGTTATATGATCTTTATTTACTACAATTCTATTTTATTCATTATATATGAGATTTTTGAAAACTAATCTAAATCAGGTTTCTCATTTCCTTTCCACAAAGCCTGTAAAAATTAATTTCTTATAGAATGGTTTGGGTTGGAAGGGACCTTATAAAGGTCATCTAGTTCCAAACTCCTGACATGGGCACGGACACCCCCAACTACACCAGATTGCCTAACGCTCCATCCAACCTGAGATGCTTTTGCTGTAAGTCAAAAGAATGGATACAGAGGCAATCTGCAATAAGAGAATTAAATTCTTTCATTCTCTTCATTTTTCATCACTGTATAACCATCAATCAGAACAAATGTTGACTAAGCTTAATGTTTAAGAGCTACTATAGACAAACATGATGTGAAGAAGCTTATGGTCTTTGTTCTTCAAAACATGTATTTCCTATGACTCTCAAAAATTTACACATTTTTCAGTAAGTTACAAAAATTGGTCACTCTTTGTAAAAATGTTGTAAACAGAATGCAATATTAAAATTACCAAGAAATGAAAGCAAAAATGCTGCAATCCAAGATTAAAGTCAAAGTGTCACCTTATGAAATCATGATTGTCTGTCTCCTTTCAGTGTTTGTTCTCTTTGCCACCAACAGGATTCCTCCATAAATACTACACAATTGCTGGCTTCATTCCTCTACATATCACACACGTGCCACACAGGTCTACAGCCATCTACTAAAATCAAATTACATATATCTGGAAAACGACAAGGAAGTGTTCTTTATGCTTTGAGTATCTATATGTACCAGCTGTAGGTTTTCCTTTAATCTGTGCCATTACAAACATAAAAGTAAGTAGTATCAACATATGCATTCTATGCAAATCTATCACCTACCACATTCCATCCCGCCTCCTTGCATTGTGGATGAAATACTGTTTGATGTGTTACACATCAGCAGAATTACAGTTATTAAAAATTGCCTAATGACAGACAAATGTTGTGAATATTTCTTGCAATAAACCATGTCACTAACTCACTTCAGATAATCTGTGAAAACAGTGCGCGGCTCAGGTAGGTTCACTTACAGTTTGAAATACTTCAAACACTTGATGGTGGAGGAGTGTTCTGGGAAACGGTCTTGATTTAATTTTGTTTAAAACTTCAGAAGCATTTAGGAGTAAGCGGTTGCAATAGCTGAAATTATTATGTCAACCTGTTCTTATGAGAAATTAAATCTTTTTGTCATGGATATTGGGAAGACACACAGTCTTTAACAAACCAAAGACTTGACAAAGCTACAGTAGATAATTATTCAAAATTGCAATTCAATGCAAAACAGAATTAGGGACACAGCTTAGAAATCATGCTCTAACAGAGAGAAAAAAAATTGAGTTAATGAAATTGGCTCACTCTGAAACAAATTCGAGCTGCCACTGAAATTTCCTCTTTTTCTTCCACACCCAGAATTTCTCCTTATTCATAGTCAGATACATAAACAAGTGCCCGAATTAGAAAAGTTATAAAATAAGGCAGCTCTGCAGCATGCATACATAAGAGGTACTTCATTTTATAGCTGAAATCTAGCTGTAATGTAATTGATACCTTTTAGCAATATAAAGGATAATATAGAACTGTCACTATAACTAAATCAACTTTATACGAATGTTCTTATACTAAAGCAAAATGTTGTTTGACCTTGCACTTGTAACTTGATGGATGATTCAAGTCCAGACCTGATTCATTTAAAAGACTGTGTTTATAAAACACATGACATTCAACTTCAAATTGGGAAACTGAGCTCTTGCCCTTAAGGTTTGTAGTAATCTTAGCAGAATTATATTCTGGAAAAGAGTACCAATATACTTATACTTTCCTTCCCCTCTGGCAACATTACTTTCAGGATAAGAGCTCTAGCAGCAAATATTCTGTTATATAGTCAGAGCTAGTGAAGCAAATCGAAACACTCTAAACTCCAGATGCTCCATTTCATGAATTCACCCCAAAGCAAAGAGATTACCATCTGGGCATATGAAACAGAAAGATAAAATATACACTTAAAGTAGCCTGTGCTTGAGAGTACAGTGTGTGTAGTCTGAACGAACATACTATGAGGTAGAAATGTTTTCTACCTGAATGGTATTTGAGATACTACTGAGATGCTGTGCTGATAATTTTGGATTAAATTTATTATGCTTTAGTTCAGCAGATACACCAAGAACATAAAAAAAAATGGTGCAACACCATTGGTAATATCTAGACTAGTAATCTGTGTTTTCAATTATTGTTCTTGATTTCAGACATACAGAAAACATATTGAGGCTATTTATGGCACATTATTTCAGAGAACAAACTGTAACTGCTCAAACAAAGTGAACTAATTTCCCTGAGTGGCTTTCAAAAACCTTTTGTTATCTTCATACAGGTTAAAAACTCACACCATAGATATATACAAAGCAGATCATTAACTCCTTCCCCATGCTCCATTGCTGGCGGTGTTCAAGGCTGGATTGGGCATAGCCTAGGGTGGCATGGTTTATTGGGAGGTGTCCCTGCCCATGGCAGGCGGGTTGGAACTAGATGATCTTAAGGTCCTTTCCAACCCAAATCATTCTATGATTCTATGATTCTATGATTTCTATATATGCACACTTCAACTATCTTAAAAAATGGAAGTTTCTTCACCGGGTTTTGATTAGCTCTTATGAAATTTTGGACCCACTGCAGACCATGGAGAATTCCCACCAATTCCAGCTTTTAATTTTTTTTGCCATATTTTATTGCAGCCAAGTGACTGAAATGTGTGGAATCATGTAGATTGAAGCCTGCCAATGTAATTTTTCACTACAGATGTGCTTACTGTCTGCAGCGCAGGTCAAAGACAGAAACAAATAATTGTCTGAGTGGTGAACTTAGTTTGGGAAACAAGTTAACCACTTCTTTCCTCGAGTCAGAAACTCACAGCAAAGTCAATCTAGAGAATCACATATTCTCCATTGTCCTGCCAGATAAAGAAGTCATGGGAATTGTGATACATGGGTGGAAAGGCTTCAGGCAGAGTCACTTTCTAGCTAACTAACTTATCACTGCAGGTACACTGGTCTTGGGCTGATTCCTCTGGAATTTTTATCAGTTACTACTGCTCCAGGTGGTGCATTAGGAGAGTCACTTTCCATTTCAGAAATGCAGAGATCTCATTCATAACCCTACTGTATTTACAATAATATATTTCCTTCAGATTCCTGGTAATTAGGGTATGAACACTTTTCACATTCCTGCAAAAGAATCCCAACAGGCTTAGGTTAGTTTTTCTCATCTCTGTGGCCCATACCATAGATGCCTTGAGCTCAGGTCCATTATCTTTAGTACAAGCCAGCATGAACACTGGCTAATTCTACTGGCCTCATACTAAACCAGGATGCTGCAGGTTTTATTGTATGCTAATCTGAGACCTCTACCTCCACTCTTTATTTAATACTGACATGATTTGTACTAGGGATTATCCACTTGAGAACTTTTATATCCTGTATTTTCAGCAAGTTCGCAACAATTTCAGTTTTTGTTACAATTGTTCAAATTCCCTTTGAACTTACAAATTAAATACTCATAGAACAGATCTGGAAAAGGCTATAGTCAACAAGCTCAGAGGAAACAGAATCACTACACCAAATCCACAATTACCCTCCCTGACCTTGGAAAGACAAACGTATTCAAGGCTATGAAATGGAGCTCACACTCTAAGACAGATTTGTAGCCTTTTAATGACACTGAACGGTATTGGAAAAGGTTTGCAAGTTACAGATCTTGTGATACTGTAGAGATGATACCCACTATAAATTTTGAGGTAGATGTTGTAATATGAAATTTGATAGGCTGCAACTCTATAGCTCAACCATCTGCATTCTTACAAACTTACTGGAAGACAAGAAAAAATGAAGATGAACATGATCTGTTGAAAAACGATTAGGCAGCAGACAAGAGTTTTGTGCACCTTTATCAGCAACTAAGAGTAACTGAATGCAGTGTATAGAAGCTTAAAGGTTATTAATATTTATTGGAACTGAAGATATTTAGATCACAGAATCACAGAATAGTTAGGGTTGGAAAGGACCTTAAGATCATCTAGTTCCAACCCCCCTGCCAGGGGCACGGACACCTCCCAATAAACCATGTCACCCAAGGCTCTGTCCAACCTGGCCTTGAACACCGCCAGCGATGGAGCATTCACAACTTCCCTGGGCAACCCATTCCAGTGCCTCACCACACTAAAGAATTTCTTTACCACAGTAAAGAATTTCTTCCTCATATCCAATCTAAACTTCCCCTGTTGAAGTTCGAACCTGTTACCGTTTGTCCTATCGCTACAGTCCCTAATGAAGAGTTGCTCCCCAGCACCCTTACAGGCTCCCTTCAGATACTGGAAGGCTGCTATGAGGTCTCCACGCAGCCTTCTCTTCTCCAGGCTGAACAGCCCCAACTGTCTCAGCCTGTCTTCATATGGGAGACGCTTCAGCCTCCTGATCATTCCTGTGGCCCTCCTCTGGACTTGTTCCAAGAGTTCCATGTCCTTTTTATGTTGAGGATACCAGAACTGCACACAATTCTCCAAGTGAGGTCTCAGAGGAACAGAGTAGAGGGGCAGGATCACCTCCCTCAACCTGCTGGTCATGCTCCTTTGGATGCAGCCCAGGATACGGTTGGCTTTCTGGGCTGCAAGTGCACACCACCGGCTCATGCTCATTTTCTCACTGACCAACACCCCCAAGTCCTTCTCCACAGGGCTGCTCTGAATCTCTTCTCTGCCTAACCTGCAGCTGTGCCAGGGATTGCTCTGACCCAGGTGTAGGACCTTGCACTTGGCATGATTAAACTTCATGAGGTTGGCATCAGCCCACCTCACAAGTGTGTCAAAGTCCCTCTGGATGGCATCCCTTCCTTCCAGCTTATTAACCGAACCACACACCTTGGTGTCATCAGCAAACTTGCTGAGGGCGCACTCAATCCCACTGTCCGTGTCACTGACAAAGATGTTGAACAAGATCGGTCCCAACACTGATCCCTGAGGGACACCACTCGTTACTGGTCTCCAGCTGGACATTGAGCCATTGACCACAACTCTTTGCATGTGGCCATCCAGCCAGCTCTTTACCCACCAAGTGGTCCACCCATCAAACTGATGTCTCCCCAATTTAGAGACAAGGATGCCATGTGGGACAGCTTCAAACGCTTTGTATGAGTCCAGGTAGATGACATCAACTGCTCTACCACTGTCCATCAGTTCTGTAACCCTATCATAGAAGGCCATCAGATTGGTCAGGCAGGATTTCCCCTTAGTGACGCCATGCTGGCTGTCACCAATCACCTTGTTGTTATTCACGTGCCTTAGCATGCCTTCCAGGAGAATCTGCTCCAAGATTTTGCCAGGCACAGAGGGGAGACTGAATGTTCTGCAGTTCCCTGGGTCATCCATTTTCCCCTTCTTGAAAATGGGGGTTATATTTCCCTTTTTCCAGTCATCGGGAACTTCCCCTGACTGCCATGATTTTTAGAGATAGAACAAAATATATTTTAAGAGCTATAACTATTTTTCTAAAGAAAAAAAAAAACAACCCAAAACTCTATGTAAAAGTCCACACTGATTGAAAGCTAAAAGTCAATAAATTCCTGAGGGAATTAAAGACAGCATCTGCAACTTAAGTCTTGAAAACCAGGATAAGTAACTTCTGAAATAGGTGGTTTCTGCCTATATGTCCTCTACAGCTTCAAACACTTTCTTCAATAAGAAAGGTTTTAACACAGAAACTTTGAGAAAAAGTTTTAGGTGCACTAAAGGAAACAAGACCCTTCTTCCTTCACCAGCTATAGGCATGGCATTTCTGCAACAGCAGCAGCTATTGAGCTTGGAATTTTTGAAAGGAGAGATCTATACACCATAATTATTTTTTGTCTGTGTTTATTGTTCAGTTGAGAACATTAACCTCATTCTCATACAATTTTCTACATTTATTCACATCTTTAAAAAGCTCAATATATGCCTGCAAATGCGCAATTGGCTCATTTTAAAGGCAACAGCAAACTGTGAGTAGAATAGTAGAAAGTAACTATTCTGATTCACTGAATGAACTTTAATTAGGAATACAAGATATGTATTAATCACTTGGTGTCACTAAGAAATTACACAGAAGTCCACCACTGACAACAGCCACAGTCTGAATTTATTACTTTGCAATGGCCTAAGGGAATAGTTTCAGACCGCTGTGTAACCTAAAATTTAGAACTGTCCTCCTTAAGTAATATGATTTCCTTGATCTGTACACATCACTTTCTTCAAGCCATTTAACTTTGCTAATGTTATTTTCTAATCACGTGAATATTTGCTTCCACTGACTTAAACCTTCAGTACTTCATTCTTCTCTGTTTCTGGAAAGAAATCAGCAGTTTAAAACAAAAGCTTGCACCACTGGTCTTACAATAAGTCATTTTAATGTAAGATGTAGCAGATGTTATTCTAAATGAATGTTCTCTCTGAATTTAACCATTTGATTTCTTTCCTTTAGAAGCAGCTAAACCAGGGTGATATTTAAGAGGGTTCATGTCTCTTGAAAATAACAACTAGAGGCAGGAATGGGTGCGTAAACAAGCTTTTAATTTTAAGAGAGCATTATGGCCATATAAGAACCTACTGAAAAAGGGAAAAGAAGCATTGTCTAAGGAATAGTTTGGTGGCTGCTGTCAGGATAAAGAAAAGCAGTAAATCCCTTAAAAAGCATATCAGCTGCATTGTTGTGATAAAACATGCAGCTGTAACCCTGGAGGATATTATCTATTGCAGCTATTTCATATTAAAGAAATATTGCAAAGCTAACATACTTTCTGCCCCTTTTGCTTGCAAAGTGTCCACAGGTTTTCTTGAAGGGACAGGGTGAGTATTCTCCACATCCTTCATATCTGAATCTTTAGGGACCAAATCTGAACTGAAGAAAGATAATACAGAAGATTTATCACACTTCATGTCCATTATCAACTTGTCCCACAGCAAAATTTTAAATAAAGAACTGTCAACTGGTATTCTCTTATGTGAATAAATAAGTAGGTTTAGTACTTTTCTATAAAATTTTTTGCTTGTTTAGCCACTATAAAAACAGAACAAAACAAAAACCCGAGTACAAGAGACTTTTAATAATGCAGTTATGTTTCTGAGACTGAAGACCAATGCAGAACTAAGAACAGCATTTTATTAATACCATTTATGTACAAGTTTCTTGTCATGTAAAGGGTGGTGATGCAGGATTGTACACCTACATGCTGTGTATGCTGTACTCTTTATCACTGCACAACGGCAAAACCAGCAAGCTCAAACCCATCACAGACAAGAAGCTATGTCACCTACTTAACATTTGTGTAAGTAAAAATAAATGGGTTTATGCTGCTGCTGTTTTTTCTGTCACTATTTCTGTAAAGCTAATACTAATGCTAGTATACCTCAGGCATCTCTGTTTAAAACAAAATAATAATTAATTTTACAATATCACAGAATCATAGAATCAACTAGTTTGGAAAAGACCTTTAACATCAAGTCCAACCATTACCCCAGGACTTCCAAGTCCACCACTAAATCATGTTACTAACGGCCTCACTTACATGGTTTTAGAACACTTCCAGTAATGGTGATTCCATCACTTTTCTGGGCAGCCTGTTCCAATGCCTGATCATCCTCAGTGAAGAAATTGTTACTAATATCCAGTCTAAACCTCCCCTCGTGCAGCTTGAGGCCTCTTGTCCTATACCTGGGGGAAGAGACAACCCCCCACTTCATTACAACCTCCTTTCAGGGAGTTGTATGGAGCGCTAAGGTGTCCTCTGATTCTTCTCTTCTCTCGATTTAACACTCTCAATTCCCTCAGCCATTCTTCAAGACTTGTTCAAAGCATTTCACTTGTTTCCCAGTGACAGAAAAATGTGGGTTTATCAACTTATAATGATTTAGATAAACCACAGGCATGCTCTTTGTGGTATATTTTCACTTGATAGCAAGGCTACGAACTGAGATTGTCCTCCCTACATTACCAAGAAGAACCAGAAATGAATTGAGACTCAGTGATTCACAAAACTTCACAGCTGAGGGCATCTTTCCATTGCTAATAAAGTGTAACAAGTAGTGATGTTGCCATTCTATTACTGATTTGTATCAACTGTGATATGAAGCAGAACACTTAGGTAAGGAATTACTAACTTTCCAGTCAGGATTACATTTTTCAGAGTTAAAGTGTAACTAGAAATTTCAGCAGCTTATTTGGCAAAATATGAATAACTCATTTTTAGGCACAGAAAAATCTAAACCCCACTTTAAGCGTATGCATTTAATATAGAAAAAGTTTAAAATGCAATAGAACAGAGACTTGCTGACTTTTGCCAATTCTTAATTATAGAGTTCCATTATTTTCCATAATTAATTTACAGTTGAATAGTGTCTCTAACAGGAACATGCAAATCACAACTATGATTCTGTGCAGAATTCCAATCACACTTGAAAGCCCACAATATGCCAAAATAAAGAAACCCTGCTGATAACATTCTAATGTGAAGCAAAAAGAAATTTTTAAAAAATAGCTCAAATTTTATTTGTTTTCAAAAAGAACTGAGAGACTCCATTTCTTTTTACAGCTTTAAAATCAAGCTGCTTTGGCATCATATTAGATGACAGAACATTGCCTAATACCATTCTCTACAAAACATGGGTCTGCATAAAATGATTGCTATGTACTTAACAGATTTTGTATCAGAACTGCAGTATTTATTGCAGTGCACAAACAAACGTATTTAAAACATGCTGGAGTTAACCTAGAGAGAGAAATTACTTGTCTTTGGGTATTGTCGTGGTTTAACCTGTAAATCACACAGGCCCTTCTCTCACTCACTCCCCTCTCTTTCTTCCCCCTGCTCCCGGGTGGATGGGGAGGAAACTCAAAAGAATGCAGCTCCCACAGGTTGAGATAAGAACAGTTTAGTAACTAAAGTATAACACAGAACCACTACTGCTACCACCAATAATAATAATGACAAGGCAAATACAAGGAAAGAGAATACAACTGCTCACCACCCGATACCACCGACCATGCAGTATACCCCCCACCCTTCCGGGTCTCTGCTCTCTGTTTTACATCCTGGACATGACGTGCTGTGGTATGGAATAACCTCTTTGGTGAGTTTGGGTCAGGGGTCCTGTCTCTGCTTCCTCCCGGCTTCCTCTCTGCTTCCTCCCGGCTTCCCCTCCTCCCTGGCAGAGCATGAGACTCAGAAAGTCCTTGGTCAGAGTAAACATTGCTTAGCAACAACTAAAAACATCGGTGTTATCAGGGTTGTTCCCAGGCTGAAAGTCAAAAACACAGCACTGCACCAGCTACCGAGAAGCAGAAAAATGACTGCTACTGTTGAACCCATGCCAGGTATTCAAAAATGCATGAAAATGTAAGATAGTTCTTTGTGTATAAGGAACAGTAAGATTCACAATGACCAATTTTTTTATTCACAGTTTCTTCCCATAATAAGTGCCATTTGCATCTTTCAGGTATTATTTTGTTTCTGAAGATTTAAGAATAAAATCCAGAAGTTGAAACAAGCCTTAGTTAGTTTACTGACGCCAAAACAGAAAATAAACAGCTTCTCCCTCCCACACTTTCCTTCCCAGCTTTTCTATCTGCCTCAAGGAGAGAGAAGCTCAAGCAAGTATGGGAACTCTGTTAACATCCTACAGAGCAAGGGGAAAAAAACGAAGAAACCAATAGGCAGTCTTGATGCACAGCTGTTTTATGCTATTCTGTTAGAGAAGAATTTCTGTTAAAAACATTTACAGCAAGTAGTGCATGGAAAAAGCATGAAATTGCATACACAGAAGTAAGTCAACCAGCTCTCAAACTGTGCCTGAGCAGAGCATTAACAATAAGCCAACATCCCCCAGCATCAGGATACAAACTCTGGAATGGAAGAAAGTGAACATGTGTTTTCTGCCAAGTGTAAAATCAGTAAACCTATTGAATAGTGTGTTGTGAGTTCAGAGACAATAAATAAAATGTTTTACTTTCAGCACTGTACACATTATTTCAAGTAGTATGACGACAAAAAAACATGTTAGCTGTCCTGCAGCAAAACCGTACAGTGGCTCTGAAAGAGACTGAAGAGCATAGTGAGAAGTGCAAGAGAATACTGACAAAAGTCCTGGTGATTGTGGTACCAGAGAAATGCAAAACATGGGTAAGAAGAGCAGTTATGGAGAAGCTCATGAGTAAGTGAAAGGAACAGCCATTAGAGTGTTCATACTGCCAGGTTGGCTGCACCTAAATCAGATCTCAGTGTCAAGCCAGATTTAATGAGCTCAGACTGTAAGTAAAGACTACTTAGAGAGGAAACTAATTTGCTGCACTACCAGCTTTCTCGCTACAGAAAAGCACCACTGAATCATAGAAGAGTTTGGTATGGAAAGGACCTCTAAAGATCATCTAGTCCAATCCCCTGCCACTGGCAAGGACATCTTTAATTTGACTAGGTTGCTCCAACCCATGTCCAACCTGATTTTGACTACTTCCAGTGAAGCGGTATACACATCACTGGGCAACCTGTTCCACCCACATCATTAAAATATCTTCCTTATGTCAAATCTAAATCTACCCTCTTTCACTTTAAACCCACTGTCCCTTGTCCTGTCAGTACAGGCCTTAGAAAAATGCTCTCTTCATCTTTCTTACAAGCCTTCTTTAAGGACAGAAAAGTCACAGTTATGTCAATCTGGAGCATTCTTTTCTCCAGGATGAACAAAACCAGACCTCTCAGCCTTTCCTCATAGGAGAAATGATCCAGCCCTCCGATCATTATTTTCACATACCTCCTCTGGCCCTGCACTAACAGGTCCATGTCCCTCTTGTGTCGAGGGCCCCAGAGCTGGATGCAGTACTGCAAGGGGGTCTCACAAGAATGGAGTAGAGGAGCAGGAGCACCTCCCTCGACCTGCTGGTCTCACTCCTGTTGATGCCCAGGATAAGACTGGCTTTCTCAGTTTTAAGCACTCATTGCTGGCTCATGTAAAATTTCTCATCCAGCAGACCTTCTTCTCAGGGCTGCTATCAATCCATTCATCCCCCAGTCCGAAATGATATTGAGGATTACCTCGACCCAGGTGCAGGGATGTTGCTCTTGGCCTTGTGGAACTTAAAGAGGTTCACATAGGCTCACTCCTCAAGCCTGTCAGGGTTGCTCTGGATGGCATCATTTCCCTCTAGTGAATCAATTGCATCACTCAGCTTCATTTTATCTGTAAACTTGATGAGGGTGCACTCAATCACACTATGCCATTGAGGAAGATGTTAATAGTCTTGGTCCCAATACAGATCCTCGAGTGACATCACTCATTGCTGGTTTCCACCTGGACTTTGAGCTATTGCCTGTAAGTCTTTGGATATGGCCACCCAGACAATTCCTTATCCACTTAACAGTTCATGTGTCAAACCGTATTCCTCCAATTTACCACCAAGGACATTGTGAGGGACTATAGCAAAGCCTTTCAAAAATCTGCGTAGACATCTGTAGGTGGACATCTATCCTGTGTCCACTAATGCAGTCATCGCATCATAGGCTATTACATTAGTCAGGCACAATATGCTCTTGGTGAAGCCATGTCAGCTGTGTCTAGTAACTTCCCTGTTTCCCATATTCTTTGGTGTAATCTCCAAGAGAATCTGCTCCATGATCTTACTGAGCATGGAAGCAAGGCTGAATGGTTGATTGTGAAATTGCTATTTGTATAGTTATGCTTGGAGATTCAGCTCTTTCTATCCCGTCTATCAACTTATGCTTCAGGGTTTAGTTATTTTGGTTGGAGGTCTATTTTTTTTTTTTTCCCTTTTTTCCAGTCCACCCCCCTGACCAGACAGAGCCTGAACCCCTCTGAAGCTTCTTCAGTCACCTCCCTTGCTGTATCTTAATCGAACCACCTTCAATGCAAATACACTGCTGCAAAAGCTGGCTTCTTCTTTTTATTTTTTTTTTTTTATTCCATATCTATCTATCCATATATCCCACATTTGCGGTACTACCCAAAAAAATCCTAAACCTCTGTTTGAATTCTCAGGAACTCTGCTTAGCTACACACATCCTGATTTTACAAGGTGTTTTAGCAAGATTAAGATGGCAAAATGGGATGGAATAAAAATAAACTCTTAGGACTGGTTCACAAAAGTACTGAGAACTTACGGCTAGCAGTAGCAGGGTATCAAGTCATTTTTAAAGGTCTGGTTGCAGACGTTAATTCATCTGAAGTTATACAGACTGCTTTTGATAAAGCTGGGACCTGAAATATGATTTGTGATTCCAGGCTAGTCTGCCACAATTCAAACATCCGTAATTTATTTTAGCTCTCAAGCAATCCTGTTACACAGTTCCTAAAATAACCACAAGAAGCAAAACTTACTTTACTTCTTCCCCTTTGAGTTTTACCCTAAGAAGTCTTTAGGAGTTAATACTAGGCTCATTTAAATTAATGACAAAGTTTATACTATCCATAGTGCTGTAGGATCAGTGCCTTAGGCACCTAACAAAGCCTTTGTTTCTTTTCTGTAACCCACTGAAGATGGAGTAGTGCTTTTTGAAGTGCAGAGATTTTGCTTTATGTGTTTTGTGAAGTACTTTATGCATTTACCATGGACTATAAATGAGAAGGTGGTTATTTCAAGTGAGAAAAGGCATTTACAAGAAAAAGAAAAAATAATGCTCCTTTATACTCTCTCTGCAATACAAAGCAAAGCCATGGTGTCCTCATTTTCTGAAACAACACAAACAAAAAGGTCATAGAAAGAAAAGGGAACAATTCACAGAAGAAATGAAATGCACTCGGATTTCAGTTCTCCCCCAAGAAGAACTACCTACAAGGAAAGCAAAGGCAACACGCTCTCAGCCCTAAATACTTATTGCATCATCTTAAAAATGTGCCTTTTGTAACCACTGTCTCCAGCTAATACAACAAGACTGGTGTCCTGGGTTCAGCAGTAGCAGCCATTTTTCTCCTTCTTAGTAGCTGGTGCAGTGCTGTGTTTTTGACTTTCAGCCTGGGAACAACCCTGATAACACCGATGCTTTTAGTTGTTGCTAAGCAATGTTTACTCTGACCAAGGACTTTCTGAGTCTCATGCTCTGCCAGGGAGAAGGGGAAGCTGGGAGGAAGCAGAGACAGGACACTGGACCCAAACTAGCCAAACAGGTATTCCATACCACAGCACATCATGCCCAGTATATAAACTGGGGGGAGTCACCTGGAAGGCCCAGATCACTGCTCGGGTAGCGCTGGATATCAATTGGCAGGTAGTGAGCAGTTGTATTCTCTTCCCTTGTTATTTTCCTTATCGTTATTATTACTGGTGGTAGCAGTAGTGGTTTGTATTATACCTTAGTTACTGGACTGTTCTTATCTCAACCTGTGGGAGTTACGTTCTTTCAATTCTCCTCCCCATCTCTTCAGGATCAGAATGAGGAAGAGAGGTGGGGGAGTGAACGAGCGGCTGTGCAGTTCTGGGTTGTTGGCTGAGCTTAAACCATGACAACTGGGTGACAAAGATATAAATCACAACATAACCTACTTCTTTCGTTTCAATCCTCGCTGCATGATTATTTTGCAGAAGGATATATATAATCTCAGCTCACCCAGGATGAAATGAACAAATGCCAGAGTAGCACTGGAAATTTTGTGTGACATCTGATGTACAGAATACATACAGCCATTACGAGGACATCATGCCATTCAAATCTGGCTGACATATTACTAGGTCAAAACACAGGCACTGGGTCCCAGCACAACATAAATTTAAATAGTGAATTGCCTGTTGTCATGTAAAGTCACTCTGTAATGACTCTTCTGCTGGAAGAGGTATGGCCTTGGTGTAGCAGGTTGTCCCCAAACATGTACCAGCCAACCTGCAGTGCTGATCAGCAGCTGGTTATCAGCTTACGGTTACTTGCATGAGGAAAGTTCAGTTTCCACTTTCTCCTTTTTCTTCCTCTCCTCCTCTCCAAAGCTTCTGACTGCACATCTCTTCTCCTAGCTCTCGCAGCTCTCACAACTAAAGTTTCTATAGCTGTGGAGCCCTGTTAAAAGCTTTAGTGAATAAACTCCACTGAGAAGTCATGCTGGGTTAGTTTTCTAGTAGATTAGCAAATTGTGTCAGCTTATGGAAGAGTCTCATAAGCAACAGAGCCAGAAGAAGAAAGATGGCAACAGGAAGATGTGTAAGATAAGTACCCAGAGCAGATAGTTTTAGAAAGGTAGGAGTAGAGTAGGGGAAACTTGGGAAGCGGATTGCTCTTTCTGCAACTCCAGATTACTAAATTGCCTTGTTCCATTATGATGTTCACACATGATCACGCCATACACTTAGATTGGACATATTTTTTTTTATATTACTAGCCTGGAGCACCTATATATCCTGCAGGCAAAAGGATAAAAGGGAAGGCATAGAAGAAGATGGCTGTGCCACAATTTACAACAGCTTGTAAACAGAAAGAACTTGGCTAACTCATCTAACAGAATAATGATAACTATTAGCATTAGCAGCTACAGCACTAGCAGACATTACACAAATGAATTCTCACCATTCTTCTGAGATTAAATAAATTTATCATTCCACAGGGAGACAAAAAGAGCAAAGACTAAAAATATTCTATTATTCAAATTATTATTCTTATTCAGTCCTCTTTTTTTTTTTTTTTTTTGTGGGTAATTTTTTTCCTTTTTAGCAAGACCCACTGTTTTCATGCTATTTGTATGCAGATTTCTGTTGGCATGCAGGAGTGATTATCAACAGCAATGACTGCCCTTTTCAGCAAATACAGCAGAAGGGGAGTTCCCAATTCATAATTCACATGGGGAGCATGATCCAAGGAGCTGCTGTATTAATCCAGCCAAGTAACAGAAATATATCATATTGCCTATAGGACCATAAAAACATGTTTGAGTGATAAATACCTGGAGGAATACTTATAACAAAAGGTATGGGAGCAGTTTATTGCCTGAAATGAACTACTGCATTCATGAAGCAACTGGCAACAAACAGCACGTGCTTAGAACTAGGAATAATTCTAGCTGTTTTTTCAGAATTTTCAGAACTATATTTCAACTACTCTGTAGCCATTCAACTTGCAAGAGTGAAAAAATACAGAATCTTGTACAAACTTCAGATATCTTCATCTTGCTTTTCCCATGTTAAGCCTTTATTGTCGTCTTATGGACAGGAACACACCGTCCCTCTTGTTTTGTACTATTATTGTTAAACTTTTTCAGGTCACAAATGGATTGTAAACAGGTCTTGTCTGTCCCTGTCAGTGTGTGTGAACGTAGGTGAAAGCTCTTGTGGGTCAGTGAGACAGTGTGGAGGCTGAGCTCCAGTGCATGGACTCACAAAAGCACGCTCTTTGCTGAAAAACTACCACTTGCTCAGGCTTCTTCAGCTGGAAGTTGATTCCAGCAGGTTGAGTATAATCTGCAGTCAGTGACTGAACATTAGAAGACTTTCCTGACTTAATGGAAGACATTACAGGTAAAACCTAAAATGGAAGCCTGAAGTCTTTCTTTCCATCCAATCCTTTACTGCAACTGTAACATCAGTCAGAAAGAAAATTAAAATTTTGTGACCGTCTGTAAAACAACTTAAACTTTCACTCAAACTGAAGACATTTCATGCTCTGCTAGTGACAAAATCCACTGAGGCTGCACAGGCTCTGATATAGCCATTTTGATACAGCTGTTATCTAACCATCTAGTGAGAACAGCCACCTGACTGAAGTCTGAAATGTTCAAGATTTCCTGAAATGGCGCACCTTAAACAAAAACTTATAGAACCTGCCAATTTTGTATGGACAGACAGGCCACTAGAATGCTTTCTATTCATGTTCTTTGAGTAATGCAGAAGACATAGCTAGAAAATTTTCTGACAGCCCAAGAAATTGGAAATTTTTGCTGGCAATACTTGGAACTGGGCTTCTGTAAATGTCATTTCAAAATTAAAATTCTAGTCCCAGCTTGGCTGTAAACTGAGGATTAACTCTGTTCATGAGATTTTCTATGTACAGCTATATCTGACATGCACAGAACTTCTTTCCCTATATATATACACACATGGAATAAATGAATATTACGGCAATGACCATAGTTTAAATTATAAAACCCTTAAGATGATGCATATGAGGTTAAACTTGGTTCATGTCACTTCTTAGTAAGAATTTACACACATAAATATTCTATTTCAGCAGGGACAGCTCATACAAGTGGGGTGAGCAGTGGACAGATAAAAACCCTTCAGCACATGTAGACAGGGAAGAGAAGGTGGCCTTTAGCGTGATGGCACAGTCCAGACACAAGGGGTCCTCCATGGGGGCAGATGAGCCCGGCTGAACAGGGAATGCCTTTTATCTCAGTCAAAAGTCATTCATTAACAAGGTCTCAGTCTGAGCTTAAGGATGGCATTCAAGAACTGGGAGAGATCACTCACCAGTTACTGTCACAGGCAAAAGAGACTTTTGATTTGTTTAATTTATTACTAATCAAATCAGAAGAGGATAGTAAGAAATAAAACCCAAATCTTAAAAAAACCTTACCCCAACACCTCCCTTCTACAGCTCAACTTCATTCCTAAACTCTACCTCCTTCCACCTAGCAGCACAGGGGGATGGGGAATATAGGTTGTGATCAGTTCATCACATGTTTCTGATCCTTCCTCCTCCTCAGGGAGGACTCCTCACACTCTTCCCCTGATTCAGTATGGGGTCCCCCCCACAGGAGACAGTCCTCCATGAACTCTCCATTGTGGGTTCTTCCCATGGGCTGCAGTTCTTCACAAACTGCTCCAGTGTGGGTCCCTTCCATGGGGTGCGTCCTTCAGGAACAGACTACTCCAGTGTGGGTCCCTTCCTCAGGGCGCATCCTTCAGGAACAGACTGCTCCAGTGTGGGTCCCTTCCTCAGGGCGCACCTGTCATGGGTTCAGCAGTAGCAGTCATTTTTCTCCTTCTTGGTAGCTGGTGCAGCGCTGTGTTTTTGATTTTCGGACTGGGAACAGCACTGATAACACCAGTGTTTTGGTTACTGCTTAGTGATGTTTTGGTCTGGCCGAGGACTTTCTGAGTTTCGTGCTGTGCCAGGGAGGAGTGGAAGCCAGGAGGAAGCAGAGACAGAACACTTGACCCAAACTGACCGAAGAGGTTATTCCATACCACAGCACGTCATGTCCAGGATGGAGAGCAGAGAGCAGAGACACGGAAGGGTGGGGGTCCACTGCGTGGTCGGGCTTGGTATTAGGTGGTGAGAATTGTATTCTTTCCTTGTATTTGCCTTGACGTTATTACTATTGGTGGTAGCAGTAGTGATCTGTGTTATACTTTAGTTACTAAACTGTTCTTATCTCAACCTGTGGGAGTTGCATTCTTTTCGATTCTCCTTCCCATCCCTCCGGGAGGGGAGGGAAGAAAGAGGGGGGAGTGAGAGAGCAAAACTGTGTGGCTGACTGGATTTAAACCACGACAGCACCCTTCAGGAAAACACTGCTCCAGTGTGGGTCCCTTCCATAGGTGCATCCTTCAGGAACAGGCTGCTCTAGTGTGGGTCCCTGCAGGATCACAAGTCCTGCAGCAAACTTGCTCCAGTGCGGGATCCTCTCTCCATGGGGCCACAGCTTCTGCCAGGAGCCTGCTCCAGTGTGAGCTTCCCATGGGGTCACAGCCTCCATTGGGCATCCCCCTGCTCTGGTGTGGGGTCTTCCATGGGCTGCAGGTGGAATCTGCTCTACCGTGGACCTCCATGGTCTGCAGGTGGAATATGCTCCACCATGGTCCTCCATGGGCTACAGAGGCACAGCTGTCTCACCATGGTCTACACCACAGGCTGCAGGGAAATTTCTGCTCTGGTGCCTGGAGCACCTCCTCCCCTCCTTCTGCACTGACCTTGGTGCCTGCAGGGCTGCTGCTCCCTCAGGTTCCCTGGTTGCAATTGCTCCAGCACAGTAACTTCTCCCCCTTCTCACCTGTGTTATCACAGAGATGGTCCCACTGTTGCTGATGAGCTTTGTCATGGCCAGTGGCAGGTCTGTCTTGGCACTGGCTGGCACTGGCTTTATCAGACATGGAGGAAGCATATGGCAGCTACTCACAGGAGCCGTCCCTGTTGCCTCTGCCACTATCAAAACCTTGCCATGCAAACACAATACACGGCTGTGAACTTATAAGCAAGCTAGAAGCATGTGCTTTTATTGGAGCACAGCAGGAGTTTTACAGGAATCCAGCCTGCAATCCTACTCCTCTAAAAAATGACACGGGAAAAGGGAAAAGAACCCAGTAGGAAAAATTAATATAAGCACTTGGAAACATTAAAACAATTTCATTCCAATACAGAAAAGATGCTCATGAAGTTGAATGTGCAAACCCTGCCACTTGGCATCAGCAAACTGAGGCATGGTGACAATCGAAGAAGGCAAGCGGTAATTCTGTGTCACAGAAACACAAAGAATGAATATACAATTTAAAGGGTGGGCCTATCTTTCATACACAGAACCAAAACACAGATAGACCAAAGAAACTTCAAGGGTGCACCTGAAGACCATGGAAGCTTACACTGGAAACAGATGGGTTTTAAAACCTGAGTTATTATACTAAAGCTAGTTATAGCCAATAACAGTTTTTTGCCAGAAACTGCTCACTGCTCAACAAGTGGGGAAAAAGTAGTAAGATTAAATGTAGGCTCAGGAATTCTGAGCACCTGAAGCTCTTCAAGTGAAAACTATACAAAGAAGCAGAAGCCCATGACAAGAAAACCCCTGAAGTGAAATCCAAATTCAAACACAAACCTCAAGGATAATATTTCAGAAATATCTTCAGAAGGAATTAAGGACACTTGTCAGTCACAAGTCAGTAATAGCATAGTAATAACATAGCCAGGTATCTTTTTCTCTCCAACGTTTTCTAATCCAGTGCTAATATATTCTTCTTCCAAATTGCTCTAGTGAACTAAAATACGCTGAATGTAATAAATCTGTAGATTCTTTGACACGCTATGGAAATATATGAACCTATTGAGTGACTAAGCTTCTGCAGATACATGTATTGAAGTTGTAAACTAAGAAGTAACAAAGCATCTCTGCCTGCATTTCTTATCCCACCAAGTAATAAACCCCACTGCTCTCAGACTCTGCACAGTTAACGCTGTTTTGCGCTGACAGACTAAACACAGGATTACAGTTTGAAATGAGATACTAATGCTGTATTTGTCTAACTCATAGGGGTGTGTTCAAGATTGATCAACATCTCAAAATTACATGCAATCTCCAAATAACACCAAGAAAAAGGACAAACTGAGTCCAATTCTTGATTATACTCACATTGAACTTTATCTTTTCATAGTAGGAAGGTAAAGGATATAACTTTAATGGTCTGGTTTATAAGTATTTTCACCTATTACTGCACTTTGTCCTTTATTCACAATGGACCCAAGCGAAGATGACAGAGCCAAATCACAGTGAAGTCAAGGATAACCTATGGTTTCAGAATACACACACACACACACATTCACAAAGCTTCTGCTGGAAGCTCTAGCAGTTTCATGTAACAATAACATATAACACAACTCAGCTTTTTCATGTAACCAGTACACATAGATTCCTGTGTTTAGTTTTTGACCTCCCTCATCTGCTAAGCTGTTGCAAATAATGAGCTTTCACCAATGTGTGTGAAGCTCTTAGGAATTCTATGCTAAAATATTTACCTGTATTATGAAACAAGTGGAGAAGAAGATCCACAAATATGCCCAGAAGGCTAACCATCACTTACATAATCCATGAATTAAAAATAAAAAGTATCCGCAGCAAGTATCATAGTGGAACAGTACACAGGGAATCCATGTTCAAAACATATATAAAACTCTGTTATCTATAAAAAAAAAAAAATCCAGAATGACATTCCGTTAAAAAAGTCACGTTTCCCTCTGTGCTTTAAAAAGTACTAATTTGGCACAAGAATAACACCCAGCTTCAAGGAAATACTTGTGCAGACCTTGTCAAAAATAGAGTTATAAAATACAGTGTTCACCATAATTATAATTGCATGACAACATATGTGAATCAGTGACCCAAAGAAAATGTGTCACTGATACCACTGCATTCCTACTTTTTGTAATTGTTATTCTAGATTATACAAATATGTGTAAATATGTAGAAAACCGTGTAAACTATGTTTGAATATGTGCACAAATATACACATATACACACAAATACATACATGAAAAATGGGTATTATCTGTGAATGTATATACATACACACATAAACACATATATATGGCAATAAAAGATATGATACAAGGGGAACTTCATATATATACATTTTATAGCTATAAAAAACAAGATTAAAATTTACTAAAAGGATGAAACTGTACTGACTGACAAGATCAGATCAGAAAAGGCAGGGAAACTGTTGTGCTTGGGGTTAGAACATTTTAAAGTATTTTGTATCAGCTTTTATCACAGACCAGGAAAACTAATAATTTTTTATAGCAACTGATAGTTTCATACAAGCTCCTGCATACTGAAATGAGAAAACTGCTTGATAAGACACAGCAGAATCACATTTAAGGGATTGGACAACCTAAAAACTGGAAACCACTCAAAGGGACAGATGCAGTTTGATGAGATTCATGGCTGAGGAAGGTGTTAAATTCAGGTGAAAACCCTACACCTCTGTTACGTCTGGCTGCTCTTACAAGATTCTGACAGCATACAAACTAGAAAACTGATTATATGGACCATTATGATCACCTATATTAATCTAATGTAATCTAACCCAGTTCTTCATACCAGAAGGTAGGTAGCTTCACTGAGCAATTCCTACCACACAGCCAAGAGCTGCTGGCTGAAGTGGGATGTGTTTTCTGGGAAGACTGCCAGCCACCCAGCACTTGTCACACCCAATCGTGTAGCATTGGAGCAGTTCAGCAGTAGCTGTACAATTATAAATGAAACCTCACTGCAAGGCTCTGCCTTCCAGTGTTCTTGGTGTTGCAGAGATGCTCTTTGCTATTAACTGAAAACTTTAAACAACCATGGAACTTGTGGCAAGAAGGAAGGCAGGAAAAGGGTATTCATTATTTCCATCCCTTCCAAACTCAGGAGATATAATAGACATGAGGAGTAAAATCTGTGAGTTTTAGTAAAAAAGTGGTAAGGATAAAACCAAAATTAATTTGAAACAGCATTTTTGACTGTCTGTACTGGACTTGCTGACAATATTTTTTTTTTTTTTAACATAAAGCCTGCATCAGTATTACCAAGAGGTGCAGTACAAGGGGAACAAATTTGTGGGGCAAAATAGCTGGGTCTGAAGACCTTCATCTAGCGCTAGATCAATTGCAGGGTCTAAAGGCGAATTAATGCCTACAGCATGCTAAGTGTGTACCAAAACTGATGGTTTATCCTCATTTCAGCTGAAATGAATTCATCTTGTGTGTTCTGGCATTTCGCCTTGATATGAACCAAAATGCACAACTTGATCGTGAGATTCCTGTCTGAAGGGACTCCCTATATGCTAATGCAGACACACGTCAAGCTTGTGCTAAGGTTTTAGCAAAAATGGGTATCCACACCTGGGGCTCAAAGGGGAATTGGAAAAGCAAACAAAAACCTAACATGCTTCTTTAATATGTTTATTTCCCTGTTATCTTCACTGGTTTTTGCAGTCAGGATCCATCAGTCTTTAAAACTGTATGTGAATCAAGATGCTGAATCTCTCCCTCTTTACCCCAAAAATTCCCTCTTATTTAACAGCATGTCCCCAAGCTCCTCCTGGCATCTTAGTAATGCTGCACCTGCTGTGAATGGCAGGTTGTGCTGGGTGTCATGGGGGCCCTTCTCTTGGACTGCAGCTGGGGCAGGGAGGTCTGATCTGATGTGACTGATGCCTGCACAGAGGCACCCTCTGTGCGAAGATTAATGCCTTCAGTTCCTGCGTATTGCAGAAAGCTTCAGTGCAACCATCCCATTTGTCCGCTAACATACATTAAGTAGGAAGTACCATAGCTATGTGACACTCTTCCTCCTTTGGATTTTCCTTCTAAAAACACCTAAGTAAATTTCTTTTGCCTGACCAAAGGCAGCGTGACTAGGACACTAGGATGAAAATGACAGGATATTGCACACCACTGTTAAGACAACTGTTTAGAGGGACAAACAAATGTGCAGTACCTTCGAGACTGAGCACCATCACAATCTTCTGTTACCTTGGCTATTTTTGTCAGTACAAAGGAAGCTCCTAGGTTAGGCCAGTGAGCAAACCTACTCTCCTCAAATTAAAAAAACAAACAAACAAAACAAAAAAACCACCGAAACAAACTAACCAACCAACCAACCAATTATTAACTTTGGTGCATAAGAAATGAAAGTAAGAAATTACTGTGAACCTAACAGAATCCAAGAATCCACTACTCTTTGAGCAAACAACCCTGCCCCATGCCTGACATGATGTGAAACACATTCTGTGGAAAATATCATTCATCTGAAGGTTACTTTGTTTTCCTGGACTTGCATTCAGTACTGAAATCCAGCACAAAGACTTAATGAATTTCTCAGGTCTTTGCGCAAATACTCGCATCTGGTGCTATAGGCCCATATGCATGGGCAGGGCTAAAATGTAAGCAAAGTTTTCTTCCTATATGCTGATTCAGTTGCAGACATTTTCTTTTTGAGGATCAACACAATTCCTGCCAACATATTTAGGTCCAACATGAGAAAACTTTAAGGCAGACATAGCTTATTAGACAATCTGGCACTCTTGTGTCCTAAAATTATTTCAACTCTACTTTGTCAGAGTGGTTTTGCATGATACATGTGAGCAAGCACTTTTGAAGAAGGATAAGACTTCCCATTTTCAAGAGATTAAAATTAAAATGTGGTGCCTTATACCAAGAGATGCAAAAGTTCATGGCATATATACCTCTTCGATGTTTTTTTCCTCAAAAATTTCACTATTTGTCTGATACCTCTTCCAGGTTTTTTTTTACACTGGCAGAAAGCAAGCGTGTAACACAAAACTGAACTCAGTGTGAAAAAACAAAACAAAACAAAACAAACACAAAAAGACCACAAACCAGCCGCACACACACAGTAAATGTTTTCCAGCAGAAGGAAAAATAATACCTTTCTTTTAAAATCATTACTACCAAACCATTGCTTATTTTAACAGATCATTTAGCACTGATAACACATACAGAAGTTAGAGATGGAAAGAGGATGTGATGCTTTGGAAATCTTAGCTGAAGAGATAAATGAAAGAAAATCTTCTTCCTGAAGTCTCAGAAAAACAAAATTTAAGTCCATAAAGACCAGTAATGGTTGAAATCGTTGTAATATTTTGTTCAGACACTTAAAGGAGGAATATTAACCTTATTCTGTTAAAAAAATAATAAAATCAATATATCAGAATTTTCATTGGACACACTAGAGCTTTTGATGTCCCGTTTGAACCATCACTGGTGTTATAGGCAGTTACAGGCATCATTCATAAGTTCCAAATTGCTAGCCTTCATTGGAAGATTCTTAGTGTCAACTGTAAAGTAGCAACATATACAGATTTATCTATGAATTAAAAAACTGCAGAAAATTTAACATCTAATTCGCAGTAAGTCACAAAGACACTAAAATCACCCAAATCTCAGTACGCTGACAGTCTATATGAGCTCAATATCACGTCTGACACTGGATGGTAGTTTATGTACTGGGAATAAGAACAGTGAAAGTACATAACAATAATGCCCTTTGAACCCTCCAGAATTCCAGAAATCCACAGTTCAGGAAAAGCTTACATTCAAGGTTATAATTATGTCCTTTAATTTAACACATCTGATTGGCCAGCCTTTTTACTAAACTCTGGAATTGCCCTTTGGCAGCATCTGGTTTTTGGTTTTAAGATCTTATGCCAGTGATTTACACAGCTTCAAAAAAATATCCTAGGAGAAAGTACCTTTCATTCATTCTAAACTCCCTGTTCAACAATACCATCTGATGCTTTTTTGTTACCATGTTACGGCAAACAGAGGCTATCAATCTTCTCCCTACCTTCACAACATTCAGTTCTACAGAATGTCTAGATCATACCCCATTCGCTTACTTTTTTCCAGGCTTGCGAGTTTACCTATATAATTACCTATGAGATTACCTATGTAATCTCTTCATATATAAGGCGTTCCCAATTTTTATTCATCTTTTTTGCACTTTTCAGTGCAAAACTGCTCTTCATCATTTTTTAATTTCTTGCTTCTTTGGTATTTCTACATACTGTAGAAGTACTTGAGAAGAAGAGAATAGCAGATATTCACTACTTAAAGGGTGAATGTATATTTTGGTTTGTTCCACTTTCTTTCCCAGCAGATCCTACAACTCTGCAGTGTCAGCATTTCTGACACACTATATCCAACCCTGTTAAACAAGAATAACAAGGAGGTAATTGAAAAAATTGAAAATTGAAAAAATTGAAAACTGAAGGGTAACCAGGATCCTGGAGAGCACACTGGGATGTTTGGGTGAAGGAAATTTCAATGTCTCCCAGAAAGACCAGCCTAGTCTGAGTCAGCTTATGTTCAACCAGTTAAACCTTGGTTACTGGGATGAGCTCAGATCCAGCTTTACTTAGCTGTTCCAGTTCATGCAAACCATGTAGAATTCGGAATGGCCTGCAGATCAACTTGGTGCAGCTGCACGCTTCCTAGGGGCTCCAAGAGAGAATATTTGTTAGGCGACGTACAGAGATAGCTCCAGCTATGACGACATTCTCATGTGTGGTTGGCTTTCATACTAAGATCCTGAAATCTGGGATGCTTGGGAACAAGTAAATAGATGATGGCTCCACTTTGGGTAGAAAGTCAGATATGACATGTACAGCTGGCTCTCAAAAGCTTAATGTACAACCACTGTGCACTGGCTTCCCAGTTCTAAATGGAACAGGGCGTGCACTCATACTATGAGATATGTCAGAAGAAATTTATTACTGGCAGTTCTTTCGCAAGTGAAAATGGCCCAAATGGCTGTGCTGTCACTAGAAATAGCACGGTTACATTCTTGGAATGACAAGCATCTCCATGACCCAGTGGCAATCTCTGATCTCTGTCATCTCTCTACTGCACAGACAAGATACCATCCTCTATTAAATGCTAGGAGACTGGGCAACTGCTTTCACTTTTGTTGAGAAAAAAAACCCATGCAGAATACAAGCAACTGGAATGCCAAATAAATTTCTAATGACAAAAAACTAACCAAACATCAGAAAATCCGACTTCTGCATCTTCAGGTATGCAGTTTCTCTCTTCTCCCACTTAAAAGAAAAAAGAATACAGCAAATACTTCCAGCTTGCCTCACCAGAGCATGAGGCTTCTCTTTATATTTATATATTTGAAGTATTACACTTGTGTGTAGATCTGAAACCACCAGGAAACTTAGAAAACCAACGGTTTTTACTGCTTACACTAAACTCTTTAAGTCATGAAAACACCAGAATGTCTGACAGAAGGGCAGACGCTGTTTGGTCTTGACTTGGACTAGGGTATGCTGCATACAGTGGACAACTAGAAAATTGAATCTGCACTGAATTTTAGAAAATACTACAATGAAGAATTCTACTGAAACCTCACACTATCTTAACATCTTATCTGCAGATATTCTCTAGTGCATTGCAGAAGATTTGTGCTAAACAAATTAAGGGAGTGATCTGCTCTCTTACTGTCACTAAAAGTATTGTTTCAAAAAAAGATTACTTTGTATTTATATTTTGTGCCTTCAATCTTCATGTCCACAAGTTTTCTGAACTTGCCAATAATACAGAGGTGGATTTATTATTTCTAAAGTGGATTTATTCACATATGAATGTCAATGAATAGAATAACTGAGACAATCCAAAATCCACTAGCTAGGATGGAAAGGTTTCCCCCTTTACATCATGGTGTTTGTGGCATTTATGCACACAAAAGCAGAATCACAATCTTATTACATTTAACACCTAAGGACTACTGTAATTCTCAACCTCATCTTTTAAGATGTAAGTTCAGCAGATCAATTTCTCAAATTAAAGTATTGTTTCCTGGGTTGTTCTAGCATTTCTCCAGGTAAGGGTTTCCTCTTGAAGGGGAGAAAATTTTTTAAATTGAGATGACTTAGAGAAAAGTACAGTCCAAAGAGACCTAAGAGTCACCCAGTCTATCCCACCATCTTAAGTCAAATTAGCTGTACTTACACCTTACTTGACTAAGCTACTTCACTAAGCAGATCCATTCAAGTATTTCCTTATTTTTACAGTTACAGTTTATTTTTCAATATATTTTAAAGTCTTCACTGCAGTTTAATTTCCTTATGTTTGTTCTGACTGTGATACATGTTATACGCCAGTGCAAAGGGTTTTCTTGCTCTCAAACACTGCTATACAGATTTGTCATAGGTGAGTATTTCCTACGACTTATATAATACCTACTTTTTTCCTACCTTAACTCAATTACTGGAAAGCCAAAATTTGGACTACCGTATTTTATAATGAAGTACAGAGCCCAGGTTCTTCTTGTTAATAAATCCTGCAAGAATAAGATCAGCATCACCACCAGTAAAAGGCAAAAATTCCATATAAATCAAAAGACTGACACAGAACAGTGAGACAGAGATCAATCTTTATCATCAAAATGTGCTAATTTTTGACAGCCTCAATTCACCTTACTAGACAAATCAATAACCAGGATTCTTGTTATCATAGAATCATAGAAGCAATCCCAGGCACAGCTACAGGTTGGGCAGAGAAGAGATTCAGAGCAGCCCTGTGGAGAAGGACTTGGGGGTGTTGGTTGATGAGAAAATGAACATGAGCTGGTGGTGTGCACTTGCAGCCCAGAAAGCCAACCGTATCCTGGGCTGCATCAAAAGGAGTGTGACCAGCAGGTCGTGGGAGGTGATCCTGCCCCTCTACTCTGCTCTTGTGAGACCTCACTTGAAGTATTGTGTGCAGTTCTGGGGTCCTCAACCTCAAAAGGACATGGAACTGTTGGAACAAGTCCAAAGGAGGGCCACAAGGATGATCAGAGGACTGAAGCACCTCCCGTATGAAGACAGGCTGAGAAAGTTGGGGCTGTTCAGGTCTTTCCTCTCATCTTTCAGTTATGCAGTACAACATCTCAGGAATCTTCTAAGGAAAAGTACCTTGCTGAACTCTGAAGGCATGAAGAAACTGCCTTTCTTGTTTTGCCTTTAAATGTAGATTTTTGACGCTCAAGACTAAACAGTCCTTCCCTATGTGCTTTATTCCATGCCTAATTTATGATCACTGATAGTGTGCCAGAAAGGCAGAGTTTCACTTCCAGTAAAATCACATTTCAGTGATTTTTAATAGTCTGTTCAAATGGAACTCCTCTTATCATGTGGCTGCTATACTTTGGGTTTTATTCAGAACTTTGTAGAGTCATGAACTCGAAATAAGGTATCTTTCCTTTCTGAATGTAGCTGCAGAGGATGTTTTTGTCATGTTTTTAGACTTTCAGTTCCTTTTACTGTACATGATGCCCTGTTTTCGTTGCAGAAATTTAGCAAGTTGCTGCATTTTTAAGCTGTGTGTCAAATGCTGAAAGTTTAATGGTGGCTGGGTCAAGAAATTCAGGAAGGTCACTGTAGGTAACATACTGAACAAGCGACACCTTCTGCAGGTTGTGTGCCATGACATTTTACAAAAACAACTATGGTTATCAACCACAAAGTTTAAACTTTGGTAATCAATGTTCAGCTCAGATTTTCTAGCCTAGACTGTGAGCAAAAGGTCAATCTAAGAGAACAATCAATTAACAGAACAATAAAGAGATAATACTACTGGTTACTGTTTAATGACCATCGAAAGCACACTCCTCTGTGCACACTTATAGCAAAAAGGACAAGGTACTAAGTTGCATAAACACAGAAACTGAACATACAAAAAAGAAGTGATAATGCTTCTGCCAGAGTCATTTCCCTGTCTCATGAAAAGATGCTAATGACAAGGATTCTGAACAAAGCGACAGGAGTTTATGCCAGGCCCAAAGAATGTGTAGTAGAGAAACAGTGAAGAAGGCTCAGATTATTTTTTTTTAACTGAAAAGAAATACATCCTAAGATGCCTGGGGGAAGCATAAAGAGATATATTGTTATTCATATAGCAAGGGTAAAACAACTAATTAGTGAGTATCTAAATATGTGAAAACCTTTCACCCAACTATGCTGCATAGCTCTTCAAATTAACATACCTAGTCCTCCAGAGTATTATATAAATATTTGTATTTACATTTGCAAGTGACAAAGGAAAACAACTAGGCCCCCAAATTCCACATTTCAATGGGAAATATTACTAATAAGAATTTAATCAAAATTATGTACCTCTATTAACATGAAACTTTGTTTTTTTCAGTTTTAATGTACTTACTTTTTTTAAAATTAAAACTCAGCTGTAAATTTATCTGCATCAAATACAGAGTACTTAGCTCTGCTAACATGGTAAAAAAATCATCAGGTTTAAACTTCAAAAAATAATGGTGATATGTCAATGCCAGCATAATTTTTTCCATTGAATCCATCGATTTAATGCTACCTATGCATCTGTGAAATTAACTGAAAGAAGAAGTCTAAATCAGACTTTTTCACTCTTCAACTTCACAAAAAAATTTGTAATTAACTGTGTGTCCAAGCAGTGTTAATAATGGTCACATGGTTGATCGCAGAATCATGCAAGAAATTAATGAAAGTAAATAAATTAAGTGGAACTAGGTGGAAACTTAGGAGGGTAAGCCAAGCATCCTCAACACATACAAACTGCCAAAATTAACAGACAGCAGCTCATACTTTATTGAGCCATGACAGTAAACATTTATCAAATGAAGAATAATAAGCCAACAGTAAGACAACCTCTCCTTCTTAAATTCTGGGTGAATAGTCTGGTAAGTCTATCCTAATTAATTGCAAATAACAGACGGTAAGACTACTGACAGTAATATTCAGGCTTGCACTAGGATATTGAATTTACAGATATATACAATGGCTTTAAAATACCTAGATAAACAAGTATTACATGTACAAACAGATGGACAATTAATAAATCTTACTGAAAGATCGCAAACCATACAATATCAGACCAGAATCTGCTTAATACTATCCTTCAGTACCCTCACAAAAGAAGCAGTACATCTGTACCTGTTCTGAAAACAGCAGAATCCATTCCTGGTCGTCTTGTCAGGTAAAGGATTACCTCATTTGCAAAGATAAGCCCTAACACTGCACTGTGTATTTTTAAAGTATAGTATTATACATCTAGCTCAGTCCATAACAATGTTGGCCATTATCACAGACAAAGGTTTGCTATAAAAGGGTATTATGGATCAGTAGAACTGTACAGCATGCTTATAACTAGATTCACAGATGATGTTATGGGTAAGCAATTGTCTTTAATGTGGCATGGAAATGACCCCACATGGCAATTAAAAGGAAGTAGACCTTGACTGCAGAATCCAGTTCATCATTGTGGTATCAATGTTGCACTGTAGTTACTCTAGTAGTTACTCTAATTTTATGGCAGTGTACTTCCACAGACTGCATTTGCAATACTGACCGTAATAAAACTGGAAGAAATCCACTGCATAAGCATAGGATATGATATGAAATTAAAAAAAAACCCAAACCAAACAACCCAATGTTAATGAGAAAATATAATGCAAATATTGTTGCCATTTTACTTGTTTCTTATCCTTTATGCATATAACATTTAATTGCCAAACAATGACATCACCAGATCATGTGACAACCAGGTAAAACAATGAACTTAGTATATATTAGAAAATGGGAATATAATTTAGTGTTCACTGTATTGAAATATTTTTTTTTTTTTTTTTTTTTTTTTTTTGTAATTTGGCTGTTGTAAGAAAAGTTAAATAAGGGAGTCAACTAAGAGGCCAAGACAAGGGTGCACTGCTTGACATATCTATTCTTTCAGGCTCCAGATTCATTAACCTACAGCTTTTATGGAACTCAAGCCACCTAATGCAACAGAGAAAAATTAAATCAGACAAAAAGTCTTAGCTATCCTGTTTCACAGGATTGAAGCAAAGCTCTCCCCTTGTTAGACAAATACCTCTACTACAGTTATCCAGAAAAAGAAAAAGTACTGCTTTCAGCGCAGTCTCATCCACACCCATGCCACTGCAACTGTGGGCTATTCCCTGAAGGGACTATTCCTCACCATCTGTCTTGTTAACAACCTCTTGTATTTCGTTTTAACAAGTTTCCATACATACATGTATTTTCAACAATGCTTAAACATATCATAAAGTTCTTACACTGTCATATACACACACAGTAGGTCTCAGTGGAAAGTTTACTGGCTATCACACAGCTCAAACATAATGGAGTGCAAACAAGAAAGATAAAAAGGTAAAGGCCACTTTTTCTGTTTTTCAGTGTGTCAGAATGAAACATTTTATCTTGTCTCTATTTTCTTGATAATAAATAATCTGTATTATTCTTGATTTTGTATGGTGCTACTCTACTGCATTTTTGGTAATTCAGTAGGACTACTAAAAATCAGCAGTGCAAGAGAAGGACAAAGGAACCTTTTAAGCAAGTTGAACCAAATATGTATGGGGATTTATGGAACGCACAACCCCCAAGGCAAGATAACATCTTTATCTTATGAACACACAAGATACACAGAATGATGAAACGCGAAAAAGTGAAGTAAAGGCAGATGGCTTCCTTGTCTCAATGCTGATCTAACAGTAAGCTTCCTAAAAGAACATATAGCCATACACAAAGAAGTTATCAAAGAGCTTTGTGCAGAACTCCATGAAATTAGAATGTCCTTTAATGGCTCATCTTGAATTTGGGATCTCATCTGCTCATAGGTTAAAAACCAGGAGTTTCTCAGTCATACCTCTATTACCACAGCAAAGTCAGTAACTCTTCTGTTCATCAGGGAGGAGAAAAGAGGAAGGGGAGGAAGGGCAGGACTTACATTACTGATGTACCCAAGGAAATTGCAAATGCTCTATCCCTGGCAGTGTTCAAGACCAGGGTGGACAGAATCTTGAGCAACCTGGTCTAGTGGAAAGTGTCCCTGCCCATGGCGGGAGAGTTGGAACTAGGTGATCTTAAGGTCCTTTCCAACCCAAACCATTCTATGATTCTATGTATAATGCTGTATCCTGCTTTCTTTGCATTGTGGTGGTTCTTCCAGGGGCATAAATTAAAAAAAGACTTAATGTTCTTCTTGTTTATATTTTAATTTCTAGTTGAGATCTATTCTAGCTGTATAAACCACTTCCACTTCCTTTAACGCAAACCATTGTTTGCAAAAATAGAAATAAAAGCCATAATGATTATGAGCAGTAAAATTATCTGTCTATAAAAAAATCCTGGAAATTTTGCCAAACTATCACTAAATACTCAATTCTCAAGTCAGAACCACTGTAATGGACATGAACAACATTGAAAATATTTCCTTAGTCTTTTACTTTCTTCACAGCAATGTAGGTTCTTGACAGATACTTTAATGTGATGATTCATCAACAGATTGAATTATCCTCAGTGCTTTCCATGTGATACAGCTTAGGCAAATGGCAAAAATCCATGAATGAGCATAAAAGGGAAGGCCAACAGGAAAAAAAATAAATAAATTGAGAGACAATACAAATTTCCCTGGGTCTGCAAGTCAGTGAAAAGTTTGGGAACTGACTGGGATAAAAAGGACAGCTGCCTGTGCTTTGTGACATTTCTTTCAAGGACAAGAACATCAAATCTGCAAGCTGCAAAATGGGCAACTTGTGCATCCTGGCCCTCTTCTTGACTTCATCTCAAGCCTGTTGGTCAGGATGTAAATAGGGATTGACATTTCTACCTGTTCTCATTGGCTTCCCTTATCTCTTTGCTGTTTCACTTACATCACTTATTACTGTGTCCTTTATATGTGGCCTACAATTGGAGAAGCAGTGAGATATACCGACTCACCCACCCTGTCTGCCAACCACAAGAGGTTGTTTGTATGTGACCTAACACAACTCTACCACATCAACTGGGCTCGATTAAACCTTAAAGCAATGTCTGCCTCTTGGGGGGCAGAATTCGCTCATGTAGCTACAGAAGCAGAAAACAGAAAATTGCATAAAACCAGAAACCCTACACTGACAGGAGATTCCCATTAGTGGCAGCTATGTCCAAGTATAAAAATGTTTTTAATTTTTATTCTGCCTCTAGATAGGTTAATACTGGGATACCAGTGTACAGTATTCAGTTGATGAAACTCTGATTTCTTTGCAAAGTCTGTGATTTACACTATTAACACAATAAGTCAATATACAAGCATTTCTTACATTTTAGTGGTCTGAGGTACTAGATGTATGCAGTATCTACATAAATAATACAAAAATTTAAAAGAGGAATTGCCTTATGATCTTGTTCTCTACAACTCGCTTTTGCCATATACTACTGGCATCTTCTTAACAGGTATCGCCTCTGTCCCCTACCACCTCTTGTCACATTGTCATACCCTATTCCACCATCCCTTGGTCACACAGGCAATGATAGAAAAAAGTTCGTTAAATTTTTTCAAAATCTTCAGTAACAAAATTAGAAATTTGAGTAACTGAATGATACCAGGTGAGAATATTCTGCCTCTGATAGTTGACAGTGAATCCTGAGAAGCCTCACCATTAATTGGGACAAGAAAATATCATGGTTTTCTTTGTTTTGTGCTAAAATTTATATATTGCTTAGGTGGCTAACAGAGTAGGGCAGATCCTTACAATCCAGTCACACAGCTCGAACAAACTATTTACATTTAGTACACTGCTGATAGAGAAAAGGAGTATCAAAATGTCTCCAAAATGCACAGTGCCAAAGTGAAGCAATCTAGTATGAGTAAAAAGATCTTTAATCAGCAGCTCTACAATGGTCAGTATTCATTTAGTCAGCAGGTGATCAGACTCACAAGTTTGGGGCAAATACCTCAGGACTCATTAAAAGTGGCAGGTATGTTTGTGTCTTCACAGAACTAACAACATGTTAATTAAAGGCTAGGTTGTTTAAGCATTTTTTATATTTAAATTTCTTCTCATTCCTGATCAGCACACTGTATTATAAACCATTCAGCTCTTAGGTAGCTCCAAACCTGCAGCCTCCTTTCTAAATGAAAAATTAACCAACAGCAGATTATGGAAATAACATGCCCAATTTCCATACTGCCAAGCCAAGCAGCAGAACTATTAGGACACTATTTTGGGAACCCTGTTAGTTTTTAGGTACCACTGGGAGGTAATGCTTCTCTCCATCTGTCCCTTCTCTAATCTCTCATCCTTCTCCCTCTTTCTTCATCTCTGCTCTCCTTTCTTTGTCTCTCACGCACACATGCACACACAGAGTCAACTGCTATTTATAAAGCCAGAACAATCATAGCATGCACAGCAATGAGTAATAGAAGAAAGGTGTCAAAACAAAACATCCTTGCCCTGGAAATCTGACAATACAACAGAATAGTATAGTACAGGATCATAGTAAACAAGTACTGAATAGCAACTGGTCATTGTAGCCAAATTGCTTCATGCTGGGAATAAAGCTATCCTATACAAAATATTGGTAAGCAATTAATACAGCGATATGGTAGGTAGACCTACTATTGCTCTATTACATTAACAGTTGGGGGGGGGGGGGAGGAGGAGGAAGACAGACCCCAAACCAACCCTGTAGTTTTTCTTCTATTTATGTGTAAGCTGCTATTTATTCTTTTTCATTTGATGTTAGTCTTACTAAACAGACTATTGCTTGCTTTATGGATTAAACTGGTGCCTCATAAAGCATTAACCGGGTGTTGCTATTTCCACAGCACATTCTTACCTTCTTTCCTCAATGAAAATCAATCAAAAAAACCCATGCAAGTAAAATTTTCTCGAGATAACTGTATTGGTCTAATTGTTCACCAACACTCACAGGGGCATCCTAGAGCCTCGTGATGCCACATGGTCTAGCTCTGGTACTTCTCTCACCTCTCAGGTGAGCCAATAGGACTCATGAACCTGAAATAAAGCAATCTGCATCTCTTGTCAGGTTAACATCGTGACCGTAGCAAGATAAATCAATCCACTGAGTACTAAAACGAGTGCCAAAACCACTGCAAGTGAAAAAAACCCAGCATGCAGCTTGGTGTCAGAAGGCAGCTGACAGTGTACATGAGACAGAAATGGAAGGCCTTTGACAACTGCGATTTGTTATATCAGCTCTGCCATCTTGTGAAGCCTCACCATTAATTAGGACAAGAAAAACTGCACGAAATAGAGGGGCGTATCCTTCTATATTTCCACGGATCATCTTACAGTTCTAGGTTATGTGTCATCCTGACAGAGAAAGTATTAAATCCCTGGGAAAAAAATGTGTCCCATTGTGTTTAATTCTTTAAAGAGAATCAAAAATTGTTTCCTATGTAAAAACAAAAGGTATTTCCCAAGTCAATGTGAAGATAAAATCTGGAACATATAATTAGAAAAGCAAACCCCTGAAATTCTGGTTGGAATTTAGTTTGTTCCACTGCCTGCTTCCCTCTCCATGTTTGCCTGTGTGCTGCTGCCTGGCTGACTAAAGTGATCGAAAATGGTGTAGGTGGGAGGACAAGGAGTTATCTTCCTTACTGATCTCAGTTCTGAGCAGCCCCAGCAAATGAAGATGCTGCAAGAATCCTGCTCCCAATGAAACTGTACAGTGCCTTCAACTCTTTTTTTTTTTTTTTTTTTTTGTGGGGCTCATGGAACAAGAGTATTTGCTTGTTCGTTTATTGCCTCTACACCTGAAGTGGTGATATGACTGCTTTTTCAACTGTGGCAGTCCTAAAATACGTGAGCACTAAATACTCACCGAGACAAAGCCAATGCATCTTTGTAGCTGTCAGCCAATACAGCATTAAGAAGAACAGGAAAGATCATGAATTCATAATTCCAGAAATCTGACCATGATCATGTTCTACTTGGTGAATAGGATATGATATTCTTGACAGCACATGTGTTTTATGCAGGAATTGCAGAAATTTCACAATCCAAATTTTCATTTACATAAGACCAATTTCCATACATATTTCCATTTCAGATGTCATCATTTACAGCTAGTTCCAAGCTCTGCAATAAGCTTAAAGGAACAGTTATTAAAGTTATTGAAGAATATCTGTGCAAAAGATTAAGATTTTGGAAACAATACTCAGACAATATGCCTGATCCCAAATCAATCTGAATTCTGCTGAAACTCCTGGGTTCTATTGCATATTAGCAAGACTATGTCCTTGCACAACTGCAGCTTCCCTCATTCATTTCTTTTTATTTTTTTCTGTCACCTTCTTTTGTAATTCTTGGAAACTTCTATTCCTTTATACTTTTAATTCAAGCCCCAATCTTAAAGACCAATAATAATAATAATAATATAAAGATAAATAAAATAAAAATAAAAATCTTCCTCCTTCTGCCCAGGCCACAGGAAATTTTAGGTCAAAAAGGAATTTAAGACACACATAAAATCAGAATTTTACAATTTTACATAATACAGAAATCTTGGCTTCCAGCATGAGAATCCTTTGGCATTCTGCTAGAGCCACTATACATCTCACTTTTTTGACCTTCTAGAAAGTTAAATAGTGCTTTTTTATCCAATGTTACCCACTTAACATACACATAGGCCAACACACAAGATGCATCCCAAGTTCTGAAGCTTCTCTGGGGCATGAGTTTTCTTGTATGAGCTCATAATTTTCTGAGCATTCCAGAGACTCCTCACAAACCAGAGTTTCTTAACATTATCAAATGACCCCTTTTCATCTGGTCTGAAGCTGTAGTCATCTAGAGCTGCTTTTCAGAACAGATCAAGTTTCCTGAGCCACATACTTCAGAAAAATGCAACCCTTTTAGTTTTACCCATAACCACTCACAGGACTGTAGAGGCTCCTACTGTGGAGCTTTCTATCACTGTCACCTGCAGAGAACTTAGCCTGAAGTATTTTACCTTTGGGCTTTTTACACTGAAAGTATACATTCACAAATACTTTCCTAATGACAGTATTTCCCCCACCCGCATCATTCCCAGAAGCTAAACTATCATTAAGGATTGCATCGTAGAAGCAGTCATGATTTTTCTTCATTACTTTGACCTATTATTTGTCTCTAGCCATAAACACACAGTTGTAAATTTTTCTTTTTCAGGCAATTTTAAATAGAGAAAAAGAAATGGCATGAATAGGAAAGCACTCCCTTTAGCTATGAAGAGATGCATTAAAAAAAAAGAAAACATAAAAGAGAAAAATAAAATACATGTAAGAAAGGCTTGCATCACCATACTAGTACTGGTATATGTAAGATGTTTTGCACATTTCAAAGAGATGCCACTGAAATTAAAAAAAGAAAAAGTGCTTAACACATCAAAGTGTGAATCTTAGGGAGTTTCAGGAGTGGCTATAATAACAGTAAAAAAAAGATGCTGGAGGGAAGTATTCTTTCCAAGATGACTTTAGGAGAAAATGCTAATGTATACAGTAAAGGAAAACTTTCAAGAACAATGACTTCAAGCCTATGCAACCTCGACATTGTCCTTCTTTACTGAAAATTAAATTAAGCACATCTTCATGCTATTTGTCACAAAAAATGGTAAGCAGTGAAATGTTTGATATAATCACATCTATTCAAAACTAAAAGCTCAGCTATCATACAGCTGTGAGCGAATGCCTGCAACAACAGCAAATTGACCATATTACATGGGCTAAGCTATCTTTTTGACCATCAAGAGCAATAGTATTATCCTTGATCCAGGCACACATTAAGGCATACAGGAAAAACACCTGCAGAATTCAAATACATGATGAATTTGCAAAATAAAAGTGTTAATTATATTGAAATAGAAAGAAGTAGATAACATAGCTGAAAAAACTAAAGGCATTCATCATACCTTCAAGATTTGTGTGTATAATAAAGGAGTTAGAAGCAATGAAGCAGAGAAGTTTGTTATAGAACTATACTTAGAAACTGGTAAAAATACTGTTGCCAAGGTCAAAAGCAAATGATCCATGCAGCTGACAACTAACACATGCCCTTTTCTGCAGCAAGTAGAGAGAGATATTTATAGCATTCAGTGATGCCTCTGTGATACACATACACCTTTTTTCATTTGCCTCTGGACATAGTTTCACAGGATGGCTTCAACAGGATTAAGGGCTCATCGCCACTGAAATGGAGGAAAGTCCAGATACTCCGTATTACTTCACCCCATGCTTTTGAAGGTGGTTTTAGAGCATTGTTTTCTAATAGGAAGCTAATCCTTCTCACAGAAGAAAATTAACCTGTTTTCTTTGGCTACAGTGGGGGTGGGGAGGAGAAGAAATAAACCTAATATTGGCTTAGTGTTTATAATTTGCCTACTGCGGTACCAGACAATTCTAAGAGTTGAGATCAAGAGAAAAAGATAGATGATGATGATTATGAAGGGTGGGGAAGGATACTAGCCCCCTCCCTTGCTGTAGCTTGGAAATCAGCTAAATCCAGAAATGATTTGTTTGAAATAAAAGAAGTACTTATTAGCAGCTGGCTCTGCTGAAGCCTCCTTTGACATAGTGCTGGAGTTAGTCTTGAACCTGGCAGTTAAGCAGTTTGTTTGAACTGTTTTGCCCGTAACTATTGCCAAACCATCTGTTAGAGACTATCCTCTATTCTCCAAGGAAGTTGCAAACAAACTGAGTTTTCTACAATTCCTGGAGAGGCTAATTCTTCCTTTTATAAGTATTATTTTCACTATGCAAGGAGTTAGATGCTTGTATTCATCTTTTCCTAGTTCTTTGCTTGCCTTCCTATTAGTGACAGATAACCCTAAAATTAACTACCCCCTCTCACTCTTTGTCACCTGCACTCGCCACTAGGGACCCAAATTCATGACCTCTTTCCCAGATATTCTGCCTGTGGGGACATAATGTGTTCTCTAAATCCCCTATACATAAGACCTTCACTTCCCACTAGTCTCATACTTCCTTTCATGCCTTGGCATCTTCATTTCCCCAAAACTCTATCGCATGGCAGATTTTAAAACATGAGTCTTTGTATGGCTAAATTTCTGTCTTGATTACCTTCTGATTCATCTCCAAGATTCTGCATCTTTCTCAAAGAACTGGATAGGCCTGTTTTCCCTGTTGTTACTAGACAGTACCACAAAGTTGATAGAGGCCATCATGATCTTCTGCATTTCTAGGGAAATCATAACAACTGCTCCTTAGGCAGAAAATTAGGAAGGGGTATTTCTTAGACTGGCTGGGTGTCCAAGGATTTTAATGGACTAGTAACTGAAGGGCCACATTTTAGAATATTTCTGGCAACCCCTCTCATTAGCAGGAACCAGTACTGTTCATCTGTCTCCTTTGTAAATTTAAACTGACTGTAGTCATGCATTGCTGTTTGCCAAGCGCAAAACAAACTGGTACAGTCAGTCTTCCAACCTGTATAAGTACATTCACACAGTTAACTAATAAATTGTATTTTAAAACTTATTTAATTTGAATGTGTTAAATTTGATGTCTTTCAACTTGAGTTGAGTCAGTCACTCCTCTTAGTACCGGAAAATAAAAAATATCTACTAATTATTTAGCTTTTGAAAGCTATTTTTCTTTTCTTATACACCAAAATTCTCCTAATACTTTCTTAATATTTTTATTTTCTAAATATACTGTATACTCAAAATCATAAGGGTGTTTTGTTTTGTTTTTAGAAGTATAGCTTTTTATCTTTTCACAACATCTTAGACATGAAATTATTTAAAAAAGAAATCTGGCCAATTAAGGGCACACAATGTTCCTAAATAAACAGTAATTTAATTTCATTTGCTATAATCGTATTACAAGTGTTTTTTTTTCCCAACGATAGGTATTACAAGCAATAAGTTAATCACATTTCTATAAACAACCACCATATTTCTTGGAAATTCAATTTTCATTTAATTGAATGCTGTTTTCTAGATTTAGTAATACAATATATATTGTCTACCTACTGTCCACATCCTCTTGCCTCATACAAGTTTTACATAAATTATGTTCAATTCACAAATTCACCATGCTGTAAACAAAATTATTAAAATTCATTATTTCACAATGTAGTACACCTTGTTAGTCAGGCCTAAGACCATGGAAAGAATACAGAGCTAACATATGCTCCTAACAGCTTCCTCCCACCTCTCACGCCCCTGTTCACTGTTTTGGTACTTATTTAGTAAAGCACATGATTCATTTAAAGCCTAGGGGTCATTTGCATTTAAACTATATACCTAAAAAATAATAAGCATTCGCTCATGTGTTCTGCGAACACAGAATCTAATTTAGTACTTACATATGAGAAAGTTAACTTTTGCTATCAGACAAGTCAGGAAAAAAAAAAATCAATCCAAATTAAACAGTCAAAGGGTAAGAAAAGTATCCTTGCCTATTTGAAATCATGGACAAAACTAGCTTATGATGTATATTTAACACCTGCTTAATAATGAAGTGCACGTGTAGCCATTCATTTTCCAGTAATTCAAAATGGCTGGGCAGAGGGACTCAACTGAACACATCCATTTCACAAGAATATCCATTTCAGAAAGATATCCATCAAAATGAACAGGAACCTGGAATTAACAGCTCTTTCCTAGAGGCCATTATCCCTCAAAAGCCAAATGTACCTTCAGAACAGTGGCTGTTCCTCTGCCTATTACAGCTCATTGGCTTTACCCTGTGCTTAGTAACATGCTAACTTTGAAGTATTCATACTCTTAACTGCAAAAAAATATATCTTCTTAGATTCTAAACTGAAAGAAAAAGTCCTTCCAGATTAATTGAAATATACACATAGAGAATGGCCATGTCATAGCTCCCTCTTCCAGTAACTTCTGGTGTCAGAGATACTTCTATGAAGACCACTGACGATAGCAATACTGAAACATGCGCCAAGCCCTTTTTCTTCCTTACAGATAAAGTTGCTGTTTGTTTCTGTTTGTTTGTCAGTTTGCTTTGCTAAAACTTTTGCACTCTTCTAACAAACTTGCTTAATATTATCAAGAACTAACTTATCAACATTTTTTTTAACTAAGTGAATTATTAAAACAAAACCCACAAATTATTTCTCCAAACATTAAGATATTGAAACAACATAGCAAGGTAAAAAGAATGACACAGCTACAGTTAGTGTAAATATTTTGGTTTGTAACATCCAGAATAAATTTTGAAATTAGCAAGGACTAGAAATCATAGATCAATGTTTTATAGAAATGCCTGACCAACAAGCTCTCTCAAATGGGTCTTCATCTCAGTCATAATGCACAAATATTCTGCAAGAATACATCTGCAGTCTTCTTTTCCTCTCTACAGCACCACTTCCTGTGTCTCTGCTCACCAAGGTTTCATGAACTGCCAACAGCAAGGTACACCTCATGGTATGCCCAGACAAGAACAAAGTGGAGCTGAGAACTGACACAGCAGCAGTCACTGTCCTCCCTATGGGTAAAGCAGCATTGATTGCCTATGATTCTGCACTGCAGCTGGCATGAATGAAAACCAGGATAAGTTTTATAATGAAGTAGAAAAAAACATCTCCCTACTCCCCTACATTATAACAGCAATCTAAATGTGCTTTTCCACACTTACTTTTACTTGCTGCATCTGGCTGTTGAAGTCCACAAGACTGCGGTGTAGGCAAAATATACCACAATACACCTACGGGTATTGTGAACACAACTATAGCTAAGGGCCAGTGACATGTATTCTGCTGATATGCATCCTTTGCAAAAACATTTAATAACTCAAGTTTTGGTTGTACAACCAAAACATGGTGGCTTCCGTACTAATGCACTTTATCTTCCTGCAGGAGTAGATTCCTGCCCATCAGCAGCAGTGCACAGAAATACAGATAAGATCAAAAATCCTACATACAGATGCTTGTCAGAAGGCCTATTTGGTTGTTTTCCTCTCATTCATTAGATCTAGTAAATCAATGTGTCACCCATCATATTTCCTCTTCAGAAAGTAAGCATATCTACATTTTTCTGTACCTTGTTTCATTGAAAATGCATTTCTAAGTTTCTGCAAGATTCATGGCAGTTTTGCAAAGAAGAAAGGATGATATAATATAAAAGCATAGAGGATGCAAAAACCATGCGTGCACTAAGTATCTGATTTCATTTTGATAATAAATAAGCTCACACAAAATCATATTTTAGAACATGAAGAAAGAAAATACTTCTGTTACTAGTTTAGCTGACCGAAGAAAAACAAGTATGGGAACTGCTGGCTTAGCAAGGATAACCAATGAGGTGTTGAAATAAATTTTGGGTTTTCTCACTGCGATTTGTAAAGCTATTAACCACTCACAGTGCTGATGAATTCATTATACTCCTAGGGAACGTACTCCAGTAATTCATCTTTTAATGTATTTAGGCAAAATAAGGAAATCGCAAACTATCTAATGCAATTTAATTAGGTAACAGAGAGCATATAAGCAATTAAAAGGTTCAAAATAACTGCAGTTGTAGCAATTTTGATTCATCTGGATTTATAAAAACCTTTTTGCTTCAAACCTATTGCCTGTGAATTCAAACCAAGTTAGAGTTGACAATTTTTTTTTTTTTTTTTAAATAGGCTGAAAATCAACTTCTCCGGTCCTTACCATGAAGATCAAAGCCAAAGAAAAAAAATCTGCCCAAAGTTGAAAATTAAAAATCACTCATTGAATCATGGAATCATAGAACAGTTTGGGTTGCAAGGTAACTTAAAGTTCATCTAATTCCAACCCCCCCGCCATGTGCAGTACACCTTCCACTGACCAGGTTATTCGATACAAAAACTGTTTGATTAGTAGATTTTAGTAATTACTGTAAAACTTAGCAGATTACTGTGACTCACTCTGAACATAGTAACTCCTGCCAATTCCAGGCGCAAGGACCCATCAATAACTGACCCATGGCTAAGGGAAGCTGCCCAGAAAAACAGGCAGAGAGCAGCAAGGGAGCTCACAGTGAGGTAAAAATCAGGACCAGATGGTTAGTATGGGGAATGACAAACTCGGGTACAAAAGCAAAAGCAGACCTGCTCCTTTTGCTGCACTCTGATACTTGCTGTTTCTCCTGATGTCACCTGCACTACCAATAACTGGAGCTTAATTAGGCAGAATTGGGAAACCCAGGCACCTATGTGTCACTGGAATTACTAAGAGCTTCTTCCTGAGAAAGGAAAAGACCTATACCCTTAAATTTGTTCACTTGTGTTTGGTCGGAAATGAAAATACTTGGATTGTTCTGCTAATGTACAGAGGATTACCTTATCTAAGTGAATACGCTAAAATTATCTCATGTTTTTCACTTGAGTCTGTAGGTCACAGTAGCTCTTAAAAAAAAATTCAAGAGAAAATAGACCTACTTGATCTTTTTTAGTAATCATTGAGCAGACCCACTCCACCTGAAATGTATGTCTGCATAAAAAGTTACAAATTACTAAATGAGTTGCAAGTATTCATAAGTAAATTGAAATAGTTGCTTCTTCCAGTAGCTGAAAAAACTTTTAAGTAAATAGGAACCACATTAGTGCAGTAGCTTATGTCAATTAACTTGTTTAGCATTGCATTAATTTTATGATTGGTTAAAAGAAGCAGTTTTACTCAAGCCATTAACAAACTGCACTGCTCTCTAGTAACATGTTAAAACCAGCAACAGTTTTACGAAATACCTAATACATCCAAAAGACCTTGTCTAACTGCTTTTTTAACCACGTGCCAATGGCTTTTTTTACAAGCTGAAATTACCTCCCTATTTTTTAAGTATCCAAATCAGAAAAAAATGCACACACAACTACTAAAATATGCAAAAAATTGAGGCAGTGTACACTAGACTTTTAGCAGGAATTTTTAATACAGTAAGATGATTAGAATCTGGGGGGAAAAACAGCCCACATTTGTGGGCACCATAAAAATTCTCTTAACATTCAAAAATTTTGCAACAGACCCTTTCAAATTTTTTATGACCTTCCAAAATATGGACACATGAATGATACTATTTAAAAACAGAAAGTAAAGATGTGCAATTATAAAATGCAAAGCTAAGAGTTATCTTGAACTCTGGATCAGAACTACCTTCTGCCATCCAGAAATTAAGATTAATTAAGTTACCAGCAAGAATCTCGTACTTCTCTGTCACCTCCCAGAACATCTGAATAGCCATAAGATATGTCCCTGCACAGCTTTAATTATAATCATTGCCTGAAATGTAACCAACTCTGTTTTTTTTAATCTGCAGAGGTATCACTCTACTACTCAGCCATAAAATAATAATATAAAAAAATAAAATTACAAACTGCATGTTATCATTAAACACACACACACCAATTTTTAATTCTCCATTTGCAAAATCCTCAAGATGGGCTTCTTTTTTTGTCAGCAATTACTGCTCCAAAGCTGAATACAGCCATTCTGCTTTCAGATCTAATTGATTTCCCTTGTATTACCTCAGCCAAAATAATCAGCTGCATCATATCATTTCCTAGCAGAAAATCTCCGCTTGCAGTCAAATACACATGAAAACTACTGATGATCAAGAAGTATTTGACACATCCTTTCATTTTAATACCATTCCACAAGCATCAGATTAGGAAGAGAAAATCCAACAAGTGAGATAACTTGTGCTACTAATGCTTCTACAGATGCATCTATCTAGTTCATACATTGCTTTTAAACTTAGTGATATTTCAAGAGGTCTATGGGACCAACATACATGCAAAATAAAAAAGAAATAAAATCATAGAATCGTAGTAAAATAGAATCCTAGAATCAGAGAATCATAGAATAGTTAGGGTTGGAAAGGAACTAATGATTACCTAGTTCCAACCCCCCTGCCATGGGCAGGGACAACTCACACAAAACCATGTTACCCAAGGCTCTGTCCAACCGGCCCTGAACAACAACAGGGATGAAGCATTCACAACTTCCTTGGGAAAACCATTCCAGTGCCTCACCACCCTTACAGTAAAGAACTTCCTCCTTATATCCAATCTAAACTTCCCCTGTGTAAGTTTGAACCTGTTAACCCTTGTCCTATCACTACAGTCCCTAATGAAGAGTCACTCCCCACCATCTCTATAGCGCCCCTTCAGATACTGGAAGCCTATCTTCAAACAGGAGGTGCTTCAGCCCCCTGATCATCCTTGTGACCCTCCTCTGGACTTGTTACAACAGTTCCATGTCCTTTTTACGTTGAGGACACCAGAACTGTACACATTACTCCAAGTGAGGTCCCATGAGAACAGAGTAGAGGGGCAGGATAACCTCCTTCAACCTGCTGGTCACGCTCATTTGATGCAGCCCAGGATACGGTTGGCTTTCTGGGCTGCAAGTGCACACTGAAGCTGGCTCATGTTAAGTTTCTCATCAACCAAAACCCCCAAGTCCTTCTCCACAGGGCTGCTCAGAATCACTTCTCTGCCCAACCTGCAGCTGTGCAGGGATTGCTTCGACCCAGGTCAGGACCATGCACTGGTCATGGTTAAGCTTCATCAGGTTAGTATCAGCCCACCTCACAAGCGTGTCAAGGTCCCTCTGGATGGCATTCATTCCCTCCAATATATCAACCGAACCACACAGCTTGGTGTCATTGGCAAACTTGCTGAGGGCGCACTCAATCCCACTCTCCATGTCACTGACAAAGATGTTGAACAAGACTGGTCCCAATACCGATCCCTGAGGGACACCACTTGTTACTGGTCTCCAGCTGCACATTGAGCCATTGACCCCAACTCTTTGCATGTGACCATCCAGCCAGTTATTTATCCACCAAGTGGACCACCTATCAAATTGATGTCTCTCCAATTTAGAGACAAGGATGTCATTTGAGACAGTGTCAAATGCTTTGCACAATTCCATGTAGATGACATCAACTGCTCTATCCCTGTCCATCAGTTCTGTAGCCCCATCATAGAAGGCCACCAGATTGGTCAGTCAGGATTTCCCCTTAGTGAAGCCATGCTGCCTGTCCCCAACCACCTTGTTGATTTTCATGTGCCTTAGCATGCCTTCTAGGAGAATCTTCTCCAAGATTTTGCCAGGCACAGAGGGGAGACTGAGTGTTCTTTAGTTCCCTGGGTCATCCTATTTCCCCTTCTTGAAAACAGGGGTTATATTTCCCTGATCACGACTAGTCATTGCTTCTAATAGTGCAATCACTCAACTAGATCTTGTGGGGTAGTATTTTTCTTTTAATAACCACTGATTATTAAATCTTTATTTTAATTTCACCATGCTTTTTGGGACAAATCCACCATTGTTACTGGTAATTATAAAACTTAGCATATTATTGGGCAGTGGAGTTAGGCTTATATTGCCCTTTACACTCATCTTTTTATTCTGGAAAAGAAAAAAAAAAAAGGCTCATCAGAAAATAAATAATTGTTTTGCACTACTTCTATCTTTGCTCTTAGGACATCAGCCATTTGCAGGAGTCAAACGCTGGATGTTTTGGTACTGCTGTGCTTATTTTCAAATAAGGCAATTAAGATCATATAGTACTCTAGAGACAAGTCAGGTGAACATCTGGGGATAAAAAGGCCATATACAATCATATACTGAGCCATACCAGCTACACAGAACTGATTTTACAATAAAATCCATAACCAAAGCTCTTTTGTGCTTAAGACTTTCCTATACTAAAAGCAAATTTTTGAGGAAAAACAGTTTATATACAGCTTTAAAGGAACGCAAAATCCTATTAGAAACATGTAAATAATACCAGGTAAGTAGACATGAAATACCTTTAGCTTAGTTCAAAACAGGAGTAGAACAAGGCAGGCTTTTGTTGTTTTTCTTTTTTTTTTTTTTTTTTTTCTCTGAAATACGTAATACTGGTTGTGCATTGTGGCAGCTAACAGCGTAGAAGACACTAATGGTCTATTCTTACTCAATATAGTCATTATTCTCCTACCTGAGTCTTCTACTTGCCCTCTCTCTATGGCTTGATCCAAGGCACATCAACCTACAATCACTGACGTTTAGAGGATATCAGGTTAAAATATTTGTGTAACTGGGAATCTAGACAACTGAGCTTGTAACAATATTTCAACTACATTTTTGCTGTTAAAAGGTAAATACTTCATGAGCACACAAAAATAACAACTTAATGCTCAACAAAATGTTGACAAAAATAGTATTTTTTTTCAATGTAAAATGAAATTGTTTCAAAGTATAATTTTGTTATTTTGCATTTGAAAAGACTAGAGCAAATATGCTATTCTGTAATTAAAACTTAAATTGGTATACCTTCTCCTTTTATAACATTGAAAACTTTCAAAGTCTCAAAGAAAAGTAGTAAAGGACTTTTCTCTAAATCTGCTAATTCTGTATTGAGTTCCTTTCCTTCATGGAGATGTTATACTCATGCATAGGTTTGTTGTTAGGGATGATGATGTCATACTGTCCATTTAAGGTTAATTAACACTGAAAATTACTTCTTTAGGAAAAGAAGGAAAAGAAGAGTTCCAAGTACAAATTGCATGAGTTTCAGATCATAATTCTTTCAATGGAGACAATTTTGCAACTGTATTTATTGAGGTGGAAAGTCTGTTAGATAAGGAGTATCTTAGTAGACAAAGAAATAATTACTAAGCAAAAGGAGCTGATTGTTCTATGGGTCTCCCTTTAGTAAAAGATTGAAAGCACTGAATTTGTCCAACTACTACCTTTTGTACAGTACTCTTCAGGTACTTTTGTCCTCAGCCATTGTGCCTGAAAAGCTAAACTTTTATGTTTAGTGGCTAAATGCCAAGTGCCAAACAAACATCGTGAAAAATTATTAATTCAAAGAGCAAAGTGAGAACTATACTAATATATGTTCAGACAAGCCTGATGTAACAAGTTATGCTCTACTGCCTACACTTTTTAAGGTAACTAAAGGAGTATTTTGGGTTTTGGACATGGGAGGGTAATGAAGGAAAGGAGATTTAAGGCCTTGATTGCCTCTTAAAATGAACATGCCATGAACTTCAACAGTCCCCACTTCCTCTGGGGATAAAATAGGTTTATTATAAGCAAAACCTTTTATTACATTCAGTCACATGTCTTCAGAAACTACTTATGAGATGAATTGTCTTCATGTGTGACAGTCATGCATTTCCCCCTACTTTTTATATAGTGGCATCTCTGCAAGAAAAAAAATAATTACAGCTAATAGTTTTAATTCAAGGGGAATAATTAAAGGCAATGTGGGGGAGTGAAAGGAAGATGATGCCATTTTCTAGTTAACTGGAGCATTTATAGATTCACTATCGTATTCTTTGAGCTTAATTAAATCCACTAAAATTAGTTGTGAAGCTAATATATTCAAGCTATGAAAAGCGATTAAGATTTTGTAGCTTTTAAATACAAACATTTTCATATTTCTTCACTTTCATAAAGTAACTTACATTTGTGATCAGGGCAAAAAGAAAGCAGAATTTGGGTTTGATTCCAAATGCCAGCATTATCGCCATCTCTTCCATGTGCTCAAAACCTATTTATGGTAGAAAGCAAAACTTCAAAGCCCCAGTAAAAACTCTACATCCTTTACTGAGGAGATTATCAGCAGTAAAACCTTTGATAGCAACTACAGTATCTGCCAGACCAGTCTTTTGACCTGAGATTATTTTTCTGCTTTCCTGACTTTATTTGAACTGAATCTAACACTGTACACATCTGTGTCCACATATCCCGATTTGTCAGCAAGACCCTTGTGCCTCGGAAACTTTTTTCCTATACAAAGTATTTAATTAATTAATTATAACTCTGAATCCCACCTGTATGACACCTAAAAAAGCGACACCTGAGAGTTTTTTCCCAGAGGCAGATATTTGATACATTAAATCATTTAATGCGCACACATCCAAAGTGGAACACTTTTAAGGGAAATAGATAAATGGTTCATCCTGTCTACAGTGCATAATGAAGTCATAAAGCCTCCAAAAGAAACTATAAAGAGACCCTAAATATAGGCTTTTCTCTCTTTTACAACTACACTGATATTTTGGAACTACAGATTAACTGAAAACATCTGCTAAAATGACATTGTTAAAAAAAAATCCAATTAAAAACATCTGATATGAAGTTGACACTCCTTTCTGTATCAAATTTCCAGTTGATATCTGCCAGATATTGTTACCTCTTCACTAAGCAGTGTAATGTAACTTGTCAAAATGTTGGTGATTTTAGTCTAATGGTAATTAAACATTTTGAATCACTTTTCCAAAATGAATATTACAGTAGAACTTTTGACAACCATCATATATTCTGTACCAATTGCTTACTCACAGAGGACAAGATTTAGATCATTCTTGCTAACACCATATTGCGTTATTCCATGGTTTACCTATGGAGAAAAGTTCGTGTGTTAGCTCTGGGCCTTTGCAACCTGAACCACATGTGTCTGGCAGAACACACAGAGATATTTCCTATTATGCTCTGCCATATATTCCAATAAATGGCTGAAAAATATACCTAGATGTAGTTGCTTATTGCTTGGATGGGTGTACTTTTCACTGGGTAAAAAACTGGCTGGAGGGCTGGGCCCAGAGAGTGATGGTGAATGGTGTTAAATGCAGTTGGCAGCAGTCACAAATGTTGTTCCTCAGGGCCCAGTACTGGGGCCAGTTCTATTTAATAACTTTATCAATGATCTGGACAAGGGGATCAAGTGCACCCTCAGTCAGTCTGCAGGCGAGACCAAGTTTGGCAGGAGTGGTAGAAAGGCTTTACTGGAGGATCTGTGATTCTGTAAGTATATGTATGAAAGTGTAGATGCACAGAAATATGTCTCAGGTACCATAAAGTATCCACTTTTGGGTATGACATTACATTTCCATATTTTCATTTTTGGGCTAAACTAAAATACAAATTCTGGTTTACTTTGCATTACTGATTTTATACCAGTTATGACATTTTAGACCACATCTATTAGTCTTACTGGTTCGAATTACTTTCAGGAGTTAAAACCTGCATTTGAGATTGATAACAATACAGATCAATTTAATATCATTGAAAATGATATACCAGTAACACTTACAACTAAGTAATTCATGGTTCGTTACTGTATATTATACCTCAGCAGTATAATAAGCACTTCCACCTAAGTCAGTGTCTGAATTACTAGTGTTCATCTAAAAATTTAGTTTCCCTAAAGGTCACAAAAAAAAAAAAAAATTCCATCCAAACTTCTTCACTTGGATGAATTATAAAATGAAGTTTATTTCAGTAGCATTTGTCCTGCGTCATTTTTTTCAGCTTGTAAACTAACAGGAACATGGATGTAAAGTATGCTGTCAACATTACAGAATTCTTTTTAAAATGGAAGACTAATGGAGAGAGAAACAATATCATAAGAAGTTTTAGGAATCATAAATCCATAAACATTTCCATATCACTGACTGAAATTCAGTATAGTTTTGTCACCTGGCCAGTAGGTTTATTTTCTGAAGGAGACAAAAGAATGTGTGTTTTTATTCTTCTTTTTCTACTTCTTATTCTTCTTTTTTACTGGCTTAATAAATAAATAACTGTGAAATTAATTTCAATGCATTACAGTTCTTCCACACTGAGCAAATTGTGCTTTAAAGCACTTTGCATCATCTTCAAAGAGATATGATTTAAATGTCAAGAACTTCCTAAAATTCTTAGTGGCTTTGTACAGATTTTTTTAATTCTGAGATTTTTCTAGCAATGTGACTTGAGAGAAAGTATTGAAATACTGGGTTTTCTTTGCTTAGCAAGATACAGAAGTGTTTTGTGACAAAGCTCACTAAAATAATTTCCATCAGAACTGGATTTGGATACTGAGTCCAGGTTTGAAACTGCATGATTTTTCTTCTGCAAAATGTCCCAGGTTATTTTTTTTTTTAATTTGTATTCTAGTACAACTATTTATGGTGTTTCATAAAACATAAATTGTATTAGATTTTTTTTTTTAATTCCCATGTTAGGCAAACACCTATGACAAACACAGTCCTTATTCTAAGAAAAAAAAAAAAAAAAAAAGAAGATTTGGGTAACTCAAGAACATTCCTAATGCCTTATTAAGAAAAAAAGAAAAGCTAACCAATGTATTTTATAAGGCATTATCTCTATGCTAAAAGTTTGCCTACCTGATTACAACACTTACACAACCAGCCAAATCCTATGCACTTAAGATTTATGGATAAACTTTAGGAGTTATCTGTCACATGTCCTCCTGAGCTTCTAGTCATACTTCTTATGATTGCAAGCATTTCCAAGAAATCTCTCTATTACATACAGTCACTTTCAAAAGTCCTATACCAAAAAAAATAAACTGCAATTTTTAGATGAGATTACTATAACAGCTTACATATGGGGAAGCACCTTAGTATACAAAGTCATCTGATTCTGAATACCAGATCTTTAATCCTCAAACATTCCACATTTTATGTAAACCATATGATACGTCATAATAATGCTTACTGTGGATGATGGATGATAAGACTACCATTCCCATTCCTAAACTGGTATATGTGAAAGCATGCTACCTTTCCACTGTAACTGATTGTCAGAGCCTGAATATTTGTCACTGTGGAATGGTTGTCTAGGAAGGGTCAGCCAATACTCCTGAAATGAGATCATGCCTCTGGCACTGGATGTATAAAAATAGCAACTCTTGGAATATAATGCTGCTTTTGAACTCAACAGCAAGTATCTTGAAAAAAAAAACCCACAACAATTTGTTTTAAATGTATATTAAAAAGTGTATGTTTTAAATCCACTGAAGGCAGATTGTGACCGTGAGTAAGCCCCGTTTGGTACTTTCTCCACAGTCCTCTGTCTCCCACTTGGACTTTACTCCAGATCTCTTCCAAGAGGTCTTTACCCGCTAATCAGGTCTGTTAGCAACATTACAGAAGCAAACGGAAATTAAAATTAATTCATGCTGTACTTCATTAAACAAATATACCCATTTCTTCCTGATGATAAATTTCATTACTTCAGTTGTCTGAGAGTCTGGGTAATCAACACAATGGTCAGGCATACTTATATGATTTGTGAAGCAGAGACAGAACTGACAACTGATTTATAAATTTAAGTTAGGGTGTCCTAGGGGCTGAATCACTTGGGCTTTGGAAGGCAAACCAAAAGATCCAGAGATTGTATCAACACTCTGTGTCTTTACAGTGGATCCTTTTCGACTCCTACATTAACAATTGCAGACAGTCCTATAAAGCACTTAAGAAGGTAATGAGGACATATGCTTTATGTTTTACTTGTGGTACTGCTGTTCCTGCTGAAAACACAAGTGTAATTAACAGTGACATCATGGATACTTCACCACAGTTAAAGATGGACAGACTTTAACATTTAGCATTAAGCACCAGAAGAAAAAACCACAAAACCAAAACACATTAAAAAACAAAGGCAAGCAAACAAAAAAACAAAAAACAAAACCCACAAAAAACACACACCCAAAAAAAAAAAAAAAAAAAAAAAGCCACACACGCACCCAAAAAAACCCCACAAAAAAACCCCACCAAACCAGGAAGTACTGGCCCTTTCATCTTGGCAAAAATCTGCACTACATCAAGCTCAGCCAACAGGAAAGTCATACAAATTTATATTGGGGAAAGGATATACAGGAGAGAAAGAATGCAATAAATACCAGTCTAGTTGCCTGTTTCAAATTCAGGCTCAGATTTCTATTCCTGTCACTCTGCTTCCACAATAACTTTGAGATAACTTCCTTCTTTGCTAGTAGGCAACTTCAAATAATACAGTCTGGCAGCAACTAAACTAGTTCAGTCAGGATCAAATGCTGATCCTTTGAAATAATAATGATCACCATCATACCCACTCTTAGCTCAGAACTTTTTTGGATTTTCCTTGCTTTCTGAATAAAAGCATCTATAATCTCATAGTGTGGGGAAAAAAAAAAAAGAGGATATTTTTTGTTTCCTTTTCAATGACCATGGACCTCCTTACAGAAGACTTCCATTAATTTAAAGAGCAGGCTAAACCAGTTAAAATTTGGTTAAAGTTCTGGACTTGGGAAAACGCCTGTGTTTTCTGTATATTAGAAAGCCAGGTAAAACGTCTTTCCTCTGCTTTTACCTATAATGCAAAAAGTACCTGAGTGAAAAAAATCTGATTCTGCCGGTTAGATTTGCAGGCATACGGGCAAAACCCATTCTGGGTGTTAAAAGCCTAGCTCTGCATGGGCAGGAAAAGTCATAAGCCTGAGTTCTCTAGGGCTTGTGACCATCACCCTCCTGTGCACATTTATTCTACGTTCCAAGTGCAATGGGAATATATAACACCTGGTGCTAAGCACGTACTGGAGCATCAACAAAAGGGAAGACAATTCCTAATTGCCCTGATAAATACTCTGTTTTTTTAAAGCAGGCTTGATTTGACTGAAATTATACTCAGGTTTTTGTGTATAATGTTTTCCTGTGAGGTTGTGTAAATCCCTTGCACAAAATGAGGGGTGGAGATAGGGTGTCTGTATTTTTTTTATAACACAGGCAAATAAAGCATGAATTTCATGGGTCTGGAACACTAGAGTTACCTTCAAATAATGAGGACTCAGAATAATTTCTTAGTTAAAGTATTATCTCCTTGCCTATACAATCACTGCTGCCAAGCTTCAGATCACATCTGTTGACATGAGACAATGGAGAAGGAGTGCACACAAGACACATGGCAAAGCTGAGAGAAAAAATACCTTAAACAAGAGAAAATAATATCTCTTCCATCTGAAATTGAAGGCTGATACATTCTCTTGTGGAACTTAACATATTCTGTTGTGGAATTGAACAATAAATTTCCTGATTCAATAAAATACAACTTTTAGAAATCAAAATTAAGTATGATTTAGTACGATTTCACACAGAAATGCTGGGTGCTAGCATCTGCAGACTGCACCTCACTTTCTGTAGCCAAATAAATTAACCAGAGCATACAGTTGAGATAGTATTACAAATATAACAAAACTTTAATAACCTCAACACAATCTTATAATCATTAAATTATACAACAGTCAGATGAATGTTCAGCAAAATACTAGGCTTAGAATGCACAGCAAATGATGGCTTCTGATAGTATTACCTACGTAAACCTGGTCAATCAGTTAATTAGTGAGCACACAGAAGATTCCATAACTTACCCTTCTCTTCAGATACTGATAGACTTAGGTATCTCAGTGAGCAGTCTACCTTAGCACTGCATATACTGCAGGTGTTTTGAATACCTGGCTGACTGCCTAATGAACAGCATATCTGAAAAACTGCAGATGACATGAACAGAGCAGAAAATTGCAAGTCTTATGGAATAAAAAAGGGCATAACTAGCTTCCTACTCTAGTTAAAATAATTTTGAAACCATTCCAAATCCATTTAAAAAAAAAATAACAATATAAAATGTAGAAAAAAATACATAAAAAAATGTGTGGGACCACCTGATCATTTGTGTACAGTTCTGGTGTACTCAACATAAAAAGGACATGGAACTGTTGGAACAAGTCCAAAGGAGGGCCACGAGGATGATCAGGGGACTGGAGCACCTCCCATATGAAGATAGGATGAGAAAGCTGGGGCTGTTCAGCCTGGAGAACAGAAGGCTGCGTGGAGACCTCATAGCAGACTTCCAGTATCTGAAGGGGGCCTATAGGGATGCTGGGGAGGGACTCTTCATGAGGAACTGCAGTGAGAGGACAAGGGGTAATGGGTTCAAACTTAAACAGGGGAAGTTTAGACTGCATATGAGGAAGAAACTCTTTACAGTAAGGGTGGTGAGGCACTGGAATGGGTTACCCAGGGAAGTTGTGAATGCTCCATTGCTGGCGGTGTTCAAGGCTGGATTGGACATAGCCTTGGGTGGCATGGTTTATTGGGAGGTGTCCCTGCCCCTGGCAGGGGGGTTGGAACTAGATGATCTTCAGGTCCTTTCCAACCCTAACTATTTTATGATTCTATGATCATTGCCCAGTGCTACCAAGTCAGCACAGAGGAACTTTATGTCTGGACAGACTGAATATGACCACTAAACTCCTATAAATGCACACCTTTAAACATCACACTGAAGAAATCATGCTTGACAGATACTTTATGCAAAATGACCTTGATGTTTCAGTGTTAAGTGGCAACAAGAAGCATGCAACAACTTCTAATAACTTTTTTTTTTGCATAAAAATAATTTTGCACTTCTCTAATTAGTTACCATCTTTCACACATCACAACAGATAAGCTAGAGAACCAGAATGCTCTAGGGTTCTGGTTTCAGTTCTAGCTAAACTAAATCTCTAATCTCAAGTTGTTTCACATACATGTGTATTTTTTACCATCATCAGCAATATATCTGGATAGTTTCCACTAAATGTATGGAAACTGAGATATTCAGTATGTTGTAGGGATGCAGTATTCCAGCATCTCTTAAAGATGTTAATCTTTGTTTTCCCATATTTTTTCCACAAAATTAAAAGAGTAATCCTCTTTCCCTACTCAACTCTTCCCACTATGCAATGTACATCCCACATACTTCACTTGCACTAAATACCACCCCCCCCCCCGCCTTTGCTAGCTCAAAGTACTGAGACCAAATCCCTCTCCCAAGTGAAACAACATAAACTGTACAACTTACCATGGTTTCTTACTTACATTCTTTTGAACATCCAGGTATTCAAGACAGTACTTCTCTGTGCTGCAAACTATCCTCAAAGTAAGTCCTAATCCAGGTCCTAAAACATATTTCTCTACTGACATTCATATTTTTAGGAGTTTCTTACCACTGAATTTTCTAGCTGATAGACAAATGAAAGAGAAATTACTTCAAAAGAAAATGCAAGCAGCAGTAAGGATAAGGACATCACATGGAAGAAACAATCTTCGTTTCTGAGAAACCGCGTCATCGTACAAATAAAATTTCTACAGGAAACTAAGCTAAAAATAAGCCACCAACAGTAGTAATGTTATCTAGTACATCTTCCTCAAGCATTATCATTATAATTCAATCTACCTATGTAACATGAGAAGTTGTTAAGAAATTCCTAAGTAAAATATTAAATATTAATAAATATTAAAAGTGAAGTTCATGCAACATGTTCTCAGTTAAAAACAGCAGTTTCGAGTCAACCTGTAGCCCAGGATGTCCCTAGAACATGCATTGCCAGAAGCTACACACTCTTATTTTCTTATACTCTTCATTTCTTGATCATTTATGGGAAAAGGACAAAAACCTGAGATGGGACAGAACACACAGTAACAGTTCTTAGCTGATCTCCATGACTGATTCTGAAATTCGATTTGATACTCAACAGAGAAGGGATGCCACCCTGAGGAACCCTGACATCCTAGAGAGGTGGGCCTATGCAAACCTCATGAATTTCAGCAAGACCAAAAGCAAGGTCCGGTACCCAGGTAAGGGCAATCCCAAACATGTATACAAACTGGCAATGAGTGGTTTGACAGCAGCCCTGCAGAGAATGACCAGGGGGTACTGATGGATGAAAAACTGAATATGAGTCTGTAAGCAAAGTGTGCTCACATACCAGAAAGACAACCATATGCTGGGCTGCACCAGCAGGAGCATGGCCAGTGGGTCGAGGGAGATGATTCTGCCCCTCTAGTCTGCTCTCATGAGACCCCACCTGCAGTACTGAGTTCAGAAGTGGACCTGCTTGAGTGAGTCCAGAGAAGGCCACAAAGGTCAGAGGGCTGGAGTACATCTCCTAAGAAGACAGGCTGAGAGAGCCGGGTTTGCCCAGCCTGGAGAAGAGAAGGCTCAGAGGAGGCCTTTCATTACCTAAAAAGAGTCTACAAGTAATGCGGGGAGTGACTCTTTATCAAGGAGTGTAGTAATAGGATGAGGTGTAACAGTTTTAAACTGAAAGAAGATAGATTTAGCTTAGATACTATGAAGTAATTCTTTACTGTGAAGCTGGTGAGACATTGTAACAGATTGTAAAGGGTAGCTGTGTCTGCCCCATCCTTGGAAGTGTCCAAAGGCAGGTTGGATGAGGCTCTGAGCATCCTGGACTAGTGGAAGGTGTTTGTACCCATGGCAATGGGGTTACAACTAGCTGATCTTAATGTCCTTTCCAACCCTAACCATTGTGTGATCCCATAATTCTATGATCTACAGTCAAAAAGAAGCATTATTAAGGATACAAGAAGATCATCCCTCCTCTCAAATCCTTTACTATTTCTGTTTTGGTTTGTCCATGACATAATGGAGATTACTTCTTTGACATGCCCCTACATTACATTTCCAGCCTCTACATTACATTCCCTCTTCATTATACTCTGGAAGCACTCTAACCATTCTACAGAACATTAACACATTGGAAAAAAACATATTCCTTCAACTGGTAGCTATAAAAATAGTATGTAATTTTAGTGCAAAGAAACTGAAATGTGGGATTTCAGGGAAAGCAGCATAACAGTCTGATAACAGTCGATAAGTGGGAATCATAGAATCATAGAATAGTTAGGGTTGGAAAGACCTGAAGATCATCTGCACAGGACATTCCTATCTATTCATCTCCTATACACAAAACATAACCTGACTGCTGTCCATTTCTTCCGAGATAAGGTAGATGCAAAAAACTTTTCTTTGTCTCCATGTAGCCAGCGAAATGAAGACATGATAATTCAAAATTCAGATTAAAACTCAAGTTCAGTCACATCATTAGAATCCTAAAAAATTAGTATATTTACTGTATCATTTTAAGCCCAAGATTACATTACTTTGACTTTCAGGGCTTTTTGTGCTGAAAGAGTTTTGTATAAAGACTCTTCAGATTACCAGTACCAAAATACATATTTGCATTATCTGTGAACTAATTGCAAGTTTGCAACTTGTCAAAAAGGAAGTAAGCAACATATGATGGATTGATAATGTAGGTAGAGAGGTGAAGAGTCTGGACGAAGAAATAAAAGCTTACTAAGAACAATATGCAAAAAAAAAAAGGCTATGCAAAACAAAGGTGACCCAAATCCAGGAACATTTCTGAGTAGCAGAAAAAAATCAGAAAGGTGTAGATGAAAAAAAACATGAAGAAAATCTGCAATCATGCACTCTCTGAGAATAAATAGCCTTTACCATTTCTGCACACCTGAATACAGCTGCAGTTCTCTGCTAAAGCAAAATGTAGGAGGCTACATCACTGTCATCACCTCTCTCGTGGAAGAACAAAATAAGGGAGAAGACCCAGAGGTCAAGAAGCCCTTTGATCCTCTACAACTACATATGTTATTAGCTTGACTGATAACGTATGTAGTCTTTCAAAGTCTCTCTCTAGGCTTGAAAAAGTCTCTCTCTAGGCTTGAAAAACTGCTCACCAAATTCAGTTTATATTTTAATAGCACATATGCATCCAGAGTATCATGTAAAGCATGCATGCCCAAAATATTGCCTTTGAAAAGGAAATCTCCATTTAATTGTATAAACATGACAGGAAGAATGCAAAGGACAGAAAATTAAAATGAGATTCAGAAGAAACCAGACAAGACATATGACGGGAAAATGATGAATTACAAAGAAAGCTTCTATATGAAGCCAAAGAGAAGGTAGAAAGAGAATGCTACCCTGAACTTTGTTTTCATGTTCAGCACTTCAGCTAGCTTCTTAGACTCTTCTGACATAATTCTCTCTGAAATTATGAATTATTTTCTAAACTTTTTTAAAGTATTAGATATGTACTTAGTAATATCCCACAAAGAGACCATTCACAAGATAACGAATTTTATTTGCAAAATTTTGTGGTCCAAGCCTGAAAATCTGTACCAGATTAAACACTGTACATAAGCAGTTCCCTTCATTTTAAGGAAACATTCCTAGGTGCAGGGTTGTCATGGGTTCAGCAGTAGCAGTAATTTTTCTTCTTCTTGGTAGTTGGTGCAGCACTGCGTTTTTGTCTTTTGGCCTGGGAACAGCACTGATAACACCAGTGTTTTCAGTTACTGCTTGGTAATGTTTTGGTCTGACCAAGGACTTTCTGAGTCTCATGCTCTGCCAGGGAGGAGGGGAAGCCGGGAGGAAGCAGAGACAGGATACCTGACCCAAACTGACCAAAGAGGTATTCCATGCCACAGCACGTCATGCCCAGGATGAAAAAATGAAGAGCGGAGACCCAGAAGGGTGGGGGCGCACAGCGTGGTCGGGCTTGGTATCGGGTGGTGAGTGATTGCATTCTTTTCCCTTGTATTTCTCTTGTCATTATTATTATTGGTGGTAGCAGTAGTGGTCTTGTGTTATACCTTAATTACTAAACTGTTCTTATGTCAACCTGTGGGAGTTGCATTCTTTCCATTCTCCTTCCCATCCCTCTGGGAGTGGGGGGAAGAAAGAGGGAGGAGTGAGAGAGAGAGCGACTGCATGAGTTATAGAGGCTTAAACCACGACAAGGGTTAAGTATAATCACACAAGGAATCCAGGTAGCAGAGCCTTTAGGCACTCACAAACTCACTGAAAGGCCTATTTGTACAAGAAACTCATTACAGATAACTTCGCAAAGATCTGACAAATCAATCTTGTGTTCAGTATTTCCTGCTTTTGAAGATTATGATGGTTTTTTCCATTGGCCATTTATTTTTATAGCAGCAGATCAAAAGCAGACTGAAAAGGCAGACATGATTTCTAGCTGATTTTCATAGACTAAACTGAATAAAATATTAGAAATATTTGAAAACATTTGTTATGGTCTTTGAAAATATTTTGCATTTGATTGTAGCAATACTCAGTTTCTAGAAATATGCAAGTATACCTGTGCAATTAAGACTATAACTCTTGAATTCCAGAAAAGCAGTACAGGAAATCTGACAACTGAATTTACTCTTTCTGGACAGGAAATGGACCACCATATTTATTTTGAAAGTAGTTAATTATTTTCAGAAAAAAAAAAAAAAGAGCTAGTGACTGGCCACAAGTTCATGTATTATGCCTTTGTCGTGGTTTAAGCCTCTATAACTCACGCAGTTTTGCTCAGTCACTCCCCCCTCTTTCTTGCCCCCTACTCCCGGAGGGATGGGAAGGAGAATCGAAAAGAATGCAGCTCTCACAGGTTAAGAACAGTTTAGTAACTAAAGTATAACACAGACCACTACTGCTACCACCAATAATAATAATGACAAGGCAAATACAAGGAAAGAATACAATTTCTCACCACCTAAAACCAAACCCGACCACGCAGTGCACCCCCCACCCTTCTGGGTCTCTCCTCTCCGTCCTCCATCTTGGGCATGACGTGCTGTGGTATGGAATAACCTCTTTGGTCAGTTTGGGTCAGGTGTCCTGTCTCTGCTTCCTCCCGGCTCCCCTCCTCCCTGGCAGAGCATGAAACTCAGAAAGTCCTTGGCCAGACCAAAACATCACTAAGCAGTAACCGAAACACTGGTGTTATCAGCGCTGTTCCCAGGCCCAAAATCAAAAACACAGTGCTGCACCAGCTACCAAGGAGGAGAAAAATGACTGCTGCTGCTGAACCCATGACATTATCCACCCCTTATTCCATACCATTCACGTTATGCTCAGATTCCACATTGTCAGTATACCATCACATGTATATGTATATGCATACACACACACACAGAGAGAGGGAGAGAGATCATCCCTCAGTGCATAGACCAATCCCTACAAAGCTGCTGAGTCCATCCAGTCCATGATGTCAAGCTCCATCTTCTGTAACAGCCTTTCAGAGTAGGAGAGGCTGTGTGCAGAGTTCACACTCGTCAGTAACCTGGGCCACAGTGTCCATTGCCAAGTCCACCCCTCGATCATAAGTCCATCTGTATGCTGCATCTCTGCCCTGATGGCCTGAGGTGTCATGGGCCCACCAGGCTCAAAGTAATTCACTCTCCCCTCCAGCAGTTTCTGCAGCTTGTCACTGGGGACTCCATACAGCTGCCTTCCATCTCCAATGCTTCCAAAGCACTGGAGGGGCCCAGTGGACAAGATACTTGCCCATACAGTCCCACACACCCTGCCACTCATAACTGTCCAGGCTTGGGGAAAATCTCTTAGTCATCATAGATTGCAGACTAACCCCAGACAAGGCCCACACCCCACTCTGCTTAACTCTGGGGACCAGACAAAATGGTTGTGGGTAAAACACACTGTGTATGCATGCCACCATGCTGATCCCCATCACAATCAGCAGGCAGGTCTCAAGGGTACCCAAAGGCCATTCAAACCCTTCAGAGCTCTCAAATGAGGCTGCTGTACTTGTCACTGGGGCTGGTGTAGCTGCTGCGCTTGCCGGCTCTCTCACCACCAGCTGCTCTTTGTCTGAGTCCAGATCTTCCTCCTCTGCCTTGCTGGGAAGTGCTGCGGGGTCTCCTGCGTTCTCCTGCGGCTCCGCGGGCAGCTGCCGGGGAATGCTCTCGGCCGCCACGAGGCTGGGCTCGGCCACGGGACTCTGTTCAGCCTCGGGGCCCGGCTTCTCTGCCGTCTCCTCCTGCCGCTCGGTAGCCTCCCCCTCCCGCGGCTCGGCAGCCGCCGGGCTGGGCTCAGTCGGGGGGCTCACCCCTTCTGCTACCTCCTTCCTCTGCTCGGCAGCCGTCGGGCTGGGCTCGGGGGGGGGGCTCGGCTCCTGCTCCCCGGGTCCGCTCCCCCGGGCCGTTTCGGCAGCCGGCGGCTCCCGAGGCAGCCCCCCCTCGGCTCTCCACAGCCTCGCCAGGACGGTGAAGAGCAGCCGAACTGCCAGGTACACATTCGCCCCCCATGGCTTCTGGAGCCCGCCCGTATCACAAGCCATTCCAATAAAGTACAATGAAACAAGAACCTTAAACCAAAACCCATATCTGAAACATGCTAAGACAACAAATACCGGCTGTAAGTAAGGTACAACAGGCTGAAACCATGAACGCAAGAGAACCAAAAGCAACAACTTTAAGAGCCAACAAATCAGCATTGTGACGAGTGGCTATTAATCCTGTCGTTATCTCAACCCTTCGTGCCCCACGTTGGGCGCCAAAAAGAACTGTCGTGGTTTAAGTCCAGTCAGCCACGCAGTTTTGCTCAGTCACTCCCCCCTCTTTCTTGCCCCCTACTCCCAGAGGGATGGGAAGGAGAATCGAAAAGAATGCAGCTCTCACAGGTTGAGATAAGAACAGTTTAGTAACTAAAGTATAACACAGACCACTACTGCTACCACCAATAATAATAATGACAAGGCAAATACAAGGAAAGAATACAATTTCTCACCACCTAAAACCAAACCCGACCACGCAGTGCACCCCCCACCCTTCTGGGTCTCTCCTCTCTGTCCTCCATCTTGGGCATGACGTGCTGTGGTATGGAATAACCTCTTTGGTCAGTTTGGGTCAGGTGTCCTGTCTCTGCTTCCTCCCGGCTCCCCTCCTCCCTGGCAGAGCATGAAACTCAGAAAGTCCTTGGCCAGACCAAAACATCACTAAGCAGTAACCGAAACACTGGTGTTATCAGCGCTGTTCCCAGGCCCAAAATCAAAAACACAGTGCTGCACCAGCTACCAAGGAGGAGAAAAATGACTGCTGCTGCTGAACCCATGACAGCCTTCAGTTGAGCACCCATTACATTTTCCTGATTTAGACTATTGACACTTCTAGAATGGACTTATATTAATGGTTACGGCATGTACAAAGCACTTAAGTTTTAAACACCTAAATAAATATTACTAAACTGACATATCAAGAAACACAGGCCAAGCTATTTGTGAAGGAATAGTGTAGGCTTAGACTCCAGAATATCCATGGAGTTAATTTCTTCTTTCAGATCTCAGCTGAGAATCTATCACCTTCTCTGAATAGTCAACAGATCTCAAAAGTAAAAAGACGTCTGCAGTCCTCAGGAAATGGATCACATAAATATCTCAGAATTTTTCTGATTTCTGAACTGCATGCACTGAAAAATTTTTGAGATCTAACCTTGGTACTGAAATGTATGTCAGAATTTCAAATTATAGCAGCTGTTGCAGGTAGGACTGAACTCTTAAATTTTAGACTTTTTCATTGTTTTGTATCATTATGTACTTAGATACACTAATTAATTTTTCATCTATTTACAGCTTTTTGAAATACAATGTGCATTTTTAAGATTTTCTGAGGCCAAACACTTTAGGAAACAAAATGTAATTGAAAACTGTTAATGTTCTTCAATTTTACGTGGGAGGGAAAAAAGCCAGTCTATGGAGATCAGAGGTCAATTTTATAAACAATGATGTGCCTCAAAAAAGTGTTAAAAATGCTATTGATTTATTCATGTTTTTGTCCTATAGCCAATGAACATAGCAACAAAACATTTAGTACCTTCTACTATGAAGCAAAGACCAAGTGTTGTGTTTCAATATTCCTCCATTTAGTAACTAAGCAGGTAAGTACTTTACTAAGTTAATTCCAGATAACCAATATCAAATATGAAACACACTTGTCTAGCACTCTCGTAAAATGCCTGAATGGGAATAAATCAATTTATGCAGTCGCATTCCTTTTCATTTGGCTTAGAAAAGCAGATAGAAAAGTGTAACCTGGCACATGCATAGTCATTTGTTTTCTCATTCAAAGGTATAGCAAATCCTATGTAAATCTCTATAATTTTCCAAAACTGTATTTCATGCAATTTTTTAAGTCACTACTGCAGAAGATAAGAAAGTGAGTATAAATCAGGATCACCTTGCATTAGAAATTGTTAATAAAGTACAAAGAAGATTCTTGTTCTGGTGTGAAACTCCCTGAACCAACATAAGATGAGCTTAATTTATGCAAATGAAAGAAATTAAACACAATGAAATTAAACAGTTTTTCCAGGACTGTGTGTAGATACATGGCAGAGAATCATGTTCTACGAGTCCATCGTTGTTGACCATTGTACTTATATCCTCTTTATTTTGCTAATTCAAGACATCAACTTGCTTGAAAGTCACACATTACAGTCTTCCAGATATCTACACAAAGGCATTCTGCTTGCTCCTGAAAAACTCCAGGTTTTTGGCAAGAGCTTTTATAGGTCTGCAGATTGTTCGACTTGTACCATATGCGAGGTATTTGGGTTGTGTAGGAAATAGATAAAAGATGAGTCATGGAATGGAAATTACTGTTCTGAGGAGAAATACTGTGGCAAGTACAATGGTAAAACCAGCGATTTTAATAGAAAGCCGTAATACCTGAAAGAACATAAGGAGTAGGAGGAAAGAATAAATGTATCACAAACTGCTGATCTCCCCAGGACAGAGTGACAGGACACTAGGGAATGTCTCGAAGATGCACCAGGGAATGTTTAGACTGGATATTAGGAAACATTTCTTTACCAAATGGGTGGTCAAACACTGGAACTTCCTATAGAGGTCGTTGATGCCCCAAACCCGTCAGTGTTCAAGAGGCATTTGGACAATGCCCTTAATAACAGGCCTGAAGTTATCAGGCAGTTGGACAAGTTGATAACTGTAGGCCCCTTCCATCTGAAATGCCCTGTCCTACCCCATCTCATCCCACCTTAGCCTAGCCTATTCTATTCCATCCCATTAGTTTTCTTAGTCTATTCTATTGTATTTATTTTCTATTCTATTTTCTGTTCTATTATATTGTAAATTCTAAATTCTCTAATTCTAAAAGAAGTTGTATGATTCTGAATGATCTAAAGAGAGACACCATGGCACTCTTCAAATAAAGTTCTGTATTTGACATCCCAAGAGTAACATGAAAAATACTCAACTATGACTCTTCAGGTAGCAGACATCTACCTCTTCAAGTAAAAGAGGTTTTGATGACTTAGAAAATATTTCAGTTTTTCCATACACAAGCAACTAGTTATGTTAAATATATTTAGGCTGGATTTAGAGTAGACCTAACTAGAGATCATCAACTACTTTCTAAAGCTTCAGGATTAGAAAATTCTGCATTGAAATAAAACTCTGCTGTTATTAGGGAGACCTGAGTGAACAATTTACAGTGCGACAACCAATAGACTAATCTGGAGTACTGGCTCAAGTTAGGAGAGTTCATAATCTTTGATTTACAGAGAAAATTTTAGTTTCAGTGTTAGGGTAGAATTACACTAGGTCACTTATTCATGGAACACCTGCATTATAATTATAACAAACCATTTTGTTCCTGTCTTCTACTCCAGCTGCAGTTGCACGCAAGTCTAAAGTGTAACTGAAGACTCTCAGGGTATCCATCCATCTACTGCTTGTTGGTCCAGGGTTTTACATAGAAAAATTAGAAGGCTTCCATGCAATGTGTCAACTTTATAAACTGGGTTTGGAATACCAAATACTAGAAAATATTTTTCTTAGTGCTTAGCCGCATACCATCTCCCACAAAGAAATATGAAACTTACTCATTAAAAATTTGCAAGAAAGCTTTTTTCTTTTTTTTTTTTTTTTTTCATAAACAGAGAAATGTCCTAAAGAAAGTTTGGTAACATTTTCACTAATCTGCCTTAATAAAGAATCTATAGACACAGTTTTGTATAAATTAACAGCATTTCACAAAGTAGATATGGCAGAAGCATATTTTAATATTCCGAGGAATACAGTCATGACACATCCATTAAGCATTATGAACCATGCATTTCTGGATTCTTAAAGTTAAATGAAAATTCATACTTTCCCCTGCATTTCCTACATTTTTTTCCTACAGGTATTACAAATGAGCAGAATTGCCTTTACACTACACTCAGAAGTGCATTATTTTTGTCACGCATGGTTGCTATTTTATTTAATTTTTCTTCATGACACATTATTCACCATGATAGGAACTATCCACACTGGTGAAGGCTAAAACACACGTCATCAATTACTTAACCTGCAGTAATTTGAATTCTCTATTATAATGACAGTCTCCTAATCTATCTAAATCACTGATGCAATTTGCACAATACAGAAAATTAAGAATGTGAAGTTCTGCTTCATCTAAATCACTGAAAAGCTAGAACACATTATAACATGATCACAAATGTCTTTATATAACTGACACAAATGATTACTGAAATGATTGCTATTTTCTTGAATAAGAGAAAAAACATGAAAAAGTAGCATTATAAAAATCTTTCAACGTTTTATGCAAATATGAATACTTCAATACAGAAGCAATTATAAGGGAGAATAAACTGTATAGAACACTTCTACTTCTGACAATTCAGGATTTTTATTATTAAACTAAGAGCAACTGGCATGACAGGAATACTAATTTTTCAGTACTTGAAAGCGGGTGTCCTGAAAAAAATCAGGTTTGATCAGAAAGGGAAAATTTTCATATTCCTAATTTCTCATTGGTATTATAGGAGAAAAAAAAAACAAAAACAAAAAAAAAAAAAACAAAAAAAAACCCACCCTAACTCTAAAGCCCTTTTTATTTGTGTGAAAAATGATTTCCCAGCTGGTTAGAAACTGAAGTTTTATTAAATCTGCAAAACCCACCATTTCTCAGGATTCCATAGGCTACATGAGACAAGCACAAAAAAAAAAAAAAAAAACTGAAAAGAAAAAAAAAAAACAAACCATGTTTCTTAGACTAATAATCCAACATTTATTCTGCCCATGGCATGCAATTGATTATTTGTTTTTCACACTTTTATTTCACCAAATTAGCATATTTAAGGACACACACACATAACAGAAATAGAAAATTAACTAAATACTATCTTTGACTTCTTCTGTATACTCATCACACAATCACACTCCTGCAGAAATGCTTCTAAGAAACCACAAAGTCAGGGTTTGACCCTGGTGAAAAGATTTTATCACTGCACAAAGGGAAGAAAGTCACACTTGGAAAAACAACTTTAAAATTAGACTCTGAAAAAAAAAAGAATTGCTGACTGCAGTTTCATAGTAGGAGTGAAAAGTGAAAAAAATAAAATTTCAAAATGAAACACCCAGGCTTACTGTAAATGTACCAGAACACAGAAGAATGCAGCAACTGTAGTATTTAACATACTTCTGTAAGCTTCAGGAAGCTGAGATAAAAAATTTCAAACATTGTGCACTGTATCTTAGTAGCTCAGAAACCCATTTGGTTTCAGTTGTTGACCATTTCACAGGGTGAGAGTGAGGGTTCAATTTATAAATTCATTACCCCACATAATCATACTTTTCCAAGCAGCACAATTCAATCTAATCAGCTCTATCACAGGTAACAGTATTTTGCATTAAAAAAAAAAAAAGCCCCAAAATATATGGCAAGATTAGGCCACAACACTGCCTAAAATATACATTTAATTATTAATCACGGTTTTCCTTCATCACAGTAAGACTGGTCTTGTGAGTGAGCTTGCATTCTTTGATATAATGTCTACGGAGAACTTAAAGTTGAAAAACATAAAAGCGAGGAGAGATGGGGACTGCTGCTCTCATTCCCTAACTGCTCTAAAAAGCTGTACCATCTTTTTGGAGGACTAGATGGAAATAGAGTGTGTATTAAAAAAACAAAACAAAACAAAACAAAAAACCCACACCAACCCAAACAAAACACAAAGCAAACAAACAAAGAATATAGCTGACAATGTCAGACAGATTAAGAAAGTCATTGGCTTGTGTACAGACTAGGACTTGGCCTCGCAGTGAAGAGACTAACTCACTTGAGTATAACTGTTCAAACATTACATTAAGACTAGACTTTCATAATTCAGATGTCCTTTTCTCCTCCTGAGTTCAGCCTGAACACATAGTTAACAGGCATTTCCTTGTAAGAGAGAGTAAACTCTTGTAAGACACTGAATGTTAAATATGCGATATGCCTGGAATCTTTTTCAGTGAGAGCAAATAGAGCGCACAAACGAAGACATTACTGCAGTTCTTGATAAGAAGACTTCCAGTTTAAGAGCTGCAGTCAACATCTTGCCCTTTACTATCATTTCTGCAAAGGTTAGTGACATCTCTTGGGACTTGTTTCGATGTAAGTGAACTGTTCAACATTTTCTGTAAGTTTAGTCACTCCTATTTACTTCAACATCTGAAGAAATGATGCAAGAAAGAAATACAGCAGAAGTGCCTAAGTTGTATTTTTATTTATACCAATGAAAGAGATACTCCTGACCAAGAAAACGATGCAGAACGCATATCTGAAAAAGGAATGAGTCTCATTACTAAGTCAGATATATAAGGAAACTTTCAAAACCAGTATATTTTTTAGTATCAGTATGCAATGGAAATACACAGAAGTATACATGGTCAATTCGAGTTGAGTGAAAACAACAAACAAGAAAACATTTAGCTGCATGTATAGCAGGTGAGAAAAATTTAGGTATTTCTCATAAACTTTGAAAACGTGTGCAATCCCATGGACATTTCTGTTACACATTTTTCTGCTAAATTCAGAGAAATCATGTGACATAAACTATGTAAATTACAGAAAACTCAGGTTCTCAGACAAATATTTGAATAAAAGTAGAACATGATTTATTTAGGCTTCTATCTCTTAGAAAGAGAGACTTTACCTCCAAGTTTTCTGCCTGTCTTATTTTCACAGTCTTTGTAAGAATAAGGGATCCAGATTATGGTTAAAATTTTGCCCAGCTTCTGACATTTCTGTTTATGATGGACAAATGGAATTATATTCAACAATCTGATGTCATGCTACCTACAAATAAATCGTTACAAACTCATTAATTCCTCTCCCTTCTTCCTCTGTCACTTATAACACAAATCTTTACTGAAACTTATGTTCTATTCTTCTTACATTTCCTTATAAAGAATTTACCCAAACAATTTTCTCTTTATATATAACCTCTTTCAAAATGGCAAAAAATATTTTCAAGTCAGTACCACCATGGTTTTTTTCCATCCATTTTCAAATTATGTTAGTGACTCCATTTGGTCCCTGAAAAAGTTCAAGTCACTGACAGAACATGATTACTTGGGATAGCTTATTTAAATGGACAATCAAGATAAAGACATTTCCCCAGTTTTTAAACAAGGAAATAAGGGAATGGAAGGATTATATTGCTTGACAAAGATATGAAGAAAATCAGAATTTGGAATTTAATTTAGATCCAACAAATCTTAGGCCCATCCTGTAACTGCGAGACAATACAATCAGCTCTCCTTTCTATGCACAAAATACAGAAGAAAAAGAAGCACTCTATGTTTTCCAAATTCAAAATCTATTATATGACACCATACACTCCAGGGTTTACCTCTCACTGTCTCCAGTAACTTCTGGAAACCAAGCTTCCTAGCAAAAGTTCGTTTTTGGTGGGTTTTTTGTTATTTGTTTGAGGTTTTTTTTTCTTTTTTTGGTTTTTTGTTTTGGTGGGTTTTTTGGCTCTAAAAATGCCTAAAAAAATCTCTCTTCTTTTGACAATTACAGTTACAAATTACAGGTACAGTTCTGTCTTTCTGAGGTCTACAGGCAATTGCAAGGCTTTAATCAGAAAACCAAAAACAGTATGACAAATAGCATCTCACATTTTGATTTTTTAATAGTTTCCACTAATGACATTACCAGCTCATCACCGGACAGATTGCCTGCTTAAAGATTCCGCGTACAAGGTCTAATGAGCAGAATTACCTTGTTGAGAAAAGCTATGGCACAGGACATCTTGCAACTTTAGTCACCATCTTACGAGGACCAAGGGTTATACAGTTTTCCTCATTATTCTATATTTCAGATTCATTGGCCAAGATCTAATAACAGTCATTGCAAAGCTAAAATAAAAGGAAGCCACACTCATTGCCAGAGAAGAAGTATTATAAGAAGAAATACAAAAAGTCCAGAGGAGGGCCATGAGGATGATCAAGGGATTGGAGCACCTCCCATATGAAGATAGGATGAGAAAGTTGGGGCTGTTCAGCCTGGAGAAGAGAAGGCTGCATGGAGACCTCATAGCAGCCTTCCAGTATCTGAAGGGGGCCTATAAGGATGCCGGGGAGAGACTATTCATTAGGGACTATAGTGATAGGACAAGGGGTGATGGGTTCAAACTTAAACAGGGGAAGTTTAGATTGGATATAAGGAAAAAGTTCTTCACTGTTAGGTTGATGAGGCACTGGAACGGGCTGCCCAGGGAAGTTGTGAATGCTCCATCCTTGTCAGTGTTCAAGGCTCGGTTGAACAGAGCCTTGGGTGACACGTTTTAGTGTGAGGTGTCCATGCCCATGGCAGGGAGGTTGTAACTAGATGATCTTAAGGTCCTTTCCAACCCTAACTATTCTATGATTCTATGATTATCTAGAAATGTATGTACACCCATCTCTAGTGACAACAGTGCAGAAAAAGCTGTGCTTCATTAGCTCCTTGTTACCACTTCTAATAATTGTAAAAATATGCTCATATCTGGGGAAAGAATCATTTTATCCAGGCAAAGATCTGTGATGAGTATCATATCGGGTCCCTTCTGATATTTTCAGTGAGTTTTGAATCCATTTGTACTTATGTAACACAGACCCAGGCAACAAATTAGTCTTCTGTTCTCTTCATTAGCTTTTAGGCAATGATGTTGTCTTTAACAACAGCTGTGCTTTCATCAAGCTAAAGGATACCACTTTCTCTAAAAAGAAATGCTTCCTACCTCTAGACATTCTTGTTCATCACCTTTGAATCTTCTCCAACTGGGCTACTCTGCCCTGAAACAAAGCACTATGGCTCACTCCCACTTTCTCAGATTTGAAAAGAATGACATTTATGTCTTTTTAATTTATTAATTTAAGCAAACAGTGATAAACGTTATAAATTCCACTCTATTTTCCTTGAAAATCAGTTTTCACGCCACCCAACTGACATTCTCATTTTTTTATACCATATTAAGTAATTTGGTCATCTCTACAGGTTGTGACAATTCAAGAATTCTTAGATTCATAGAAACATACAATGGTTTGCATTGGAAGGGAACTTAAAGATAACCTAGATCCACCCCATCTGGCACGGCTAGGGACACCTTCCACTACACCAGGTTGCTCAAAGCCCCATCCAACCTGGCCTTTAACACTTGAAGGGATGAATCATCCAGTTATTTCTGCATCTGCTCAAATGCCATTTTTCAGAAATGTTTTTCATTACGTTAAGTCTCTCTTACTGACTCAGAATGGCAGATTAAGTTTATCTGAAAAGTTCTAAGCATGCATCTAAGCATGATTCCTGACAGAAAATGTCCATTTCTGTTTTCTAGCATTGTAAATTTAAAATCTAGTCCATCAAGTCTGTGTTGAAACTCAGTAAAAGGCATTAATAACATGTAAAAATAATTTACTTAAGTCATACAGTGCTTCTGTAAATAACATTGTAGGCTGCTCCCACTTGACTGTTGTTTTTGTTCATGTGACCTATTAAGGTCACTACAAACATTCTTGAATTGTGCTAATGTAGAAAAAAATTAAAATATCTGAATGTAGCTACTCAAAGGGACAATAAAAAAATCAGTGTGGTCATTAAGCACAGATTTTCTTACAGATGGATATACACAATTTTCAGCTTCACATGACAATGAAAGGCAATTTACCCCCTACTGACAGTGTGTCGGATTCTGCCTAGAAATTCATATTTTCTTATCTGCTTCTTAAGCAGAGCACTGTGATGCAGGGTTTCTCTATTCAGGATCTCAGTAAGAAGAAATTCCAGTAGTGTACATAAAGCATTGATACCTAGAGATCATGAATATGCAGCCCCAATGATGACATGTTTTACAAGAGGTGGTCTCTAGGGAGCTTTTCAGTATTGCTTACACAGATGCTTCATTCAGTCAACAGATCACAATCCTTTAACCTGGCTAACAACTGAGAAGGTTGAAACCCCTCTAGGGTTAAATGGCAGGAGTGTCATTCCTGCCACAATTTACATATATGAGTCTTGGAAAGAAAATTCTATCTTCTCAGTCAGTTATAAAATGATCTAAGACTAAATACACTTCAGAGGTTCTGACTGGAATCAAATATCTGCACAAAAGTTGCTGAATCAATTCAATGATTTCTTCCTATTGTGAGGCAGCATTTATTTTAAATAGATGTGTTGATACTACAGTAATAACTGCAGGATTCGCAACTATACCAGATGCAGGATTAGTAATTATACCAGAGAGGGTACCGTGTACAATACACTACATGTGTTTCTATAACGCATGTGAAGTCTTAGCACTAGTTGTATTGGATTCAGGTCTCGATTCAGGTTTCACAGATATGCTGTGAAACATTCTACAATAAATCCCAATAACCTGGACTCCAAATTGATACAAATGTTCTGTTCACTAGACAGTAACCTGTGCCAATAAAGCACAAAATGATTGTGCAATGAGCATACTGGAAGGCAGAAGCAGGGACTGTGAGAATGAAGACCCTAGGCCACTGTAAGAGAGGATCAGGTTCGAGACCATCTTAAGAACCGTAACATACACAAGGCCATGGGACTGGATGAAATCCATCCACGGGTCCTGAAGGAGCTGGCAAATGAAGTTGCTAAGCCTCTGTCCATCATATTTGAAAAATCATGGCAGTCACGTGAAGTTCCCGAAGACTGGAAAAAGGGAAATATAACCCCCATTTTCAAGAAGGGGAAAATAAATGAGCAGGGCAATTACACACCAGTCAGTCTCACTTCTGTGCCTGGCAAAATCTTGGAGCAGATTCTCCTAGAAGGCATGCTGAGGCACATGAAAAACAACAAGGTGCTTGGTGACAGCCAGCATGGCTTCACTAAGGGGAAATCCTGACTGACCAATCTGGTGGCCTTCTATGATGGGGCTACAGAACTGATGGACAGGGGTAGAGCTGTTGATGTCATCTACCTGGACTTGTGCAAAGCATTTGACACTGTCTCACACGACATCCTTGTCTCTAAATTGGAGAGAAATCAATTTGATAGGTGGACCACTTCGTGGATAAAGAACTGGCTGGATGGCTGCATGCAAAGAGTTGTGGTCAATGGCTCAATGCCCAGGTGAAGACCAGTAACGAGTGGTGACCCTCAGGGATCGGTGTTGGGAACGGTCTCGCTCAAAATCTTTGTCTGTGACATAGACAGTGGGATTGAGTGAGCCCTCAGAACGTTTGCCAATGACACCAAGCTGTGTGGTTCGGCTGATATGCTGGAGGGAAGGAATGCCATCCAGAGGGTCCTTGATACACCTGTGAGGTGGGCTGATGCCAACCTGATGAAGTTTAACCACAACAAGTGCAAGGTCCTACACCTGGGTGGGAGCAACCTACAGATTGGGCAGAGAAGTGATTCAGAGCAGCCCTGTGGAGAAGGACTTGGGGGTGTTGGTTGATGAAAAAATGAACATGAGCCTGCTTCAGTGTGTGCTTGCAGCCCAGAAGGCCAGCCATATCCTGGGCTGCACGAAAAGGAGCGTGACGAGAAGGTCAAAGGAAGTGATCCGGCCCCTCTACTCTGCTCTCGTGAGACCTCACTTGGAGTTTTGTGAAAAATTCTAATGTCCTCAACATAAAAAGGACATGGAACTGTTGGAATAGGTCCAGAGGAGGGCCATGAGGATGATCAGGGGACTGGAGCACCTCCTGTATGAAGATAGGATGAGAAAGCTGGGGCTGTTCAGCCTGGAGAAGAGAAGGCTGCGTGGAGACCTCATAGCAGCCTTCCAGTATCTGAAGGGGGCCTAAAAGGATGCTGGGGAGGGACTCTCCATGAGGAAGTGTAGTGATAGGACAAGAGGTAACAGGTTCAATCTTTCACAGTGGAAGTTTAGATTAGATATAAGGAGGAAATTCTTTACTGTTAGGTGGGTGAGGCACTGGAATGGGTTGCCCAGGGAAGTTGTGAATGCTCCATCGCTGGCGGTGTTCAAGGCCAGGATGGATAGAGTCTTGGTTGGCATGGTTTACTGGGAGGTGTCCTTGCCCATGGCAGGGGCGCTGGAACTAGATGATCTTAATGTCCTTTCCAACCTCACCAAAAGACTCATTCTGTCCTTTCCATTATCTTTCCATGTGGTGATACATTTATCAAACATACAAGAAATAAGCAGTAAATATAGAAAGCATGCATGCATACAATCTTTATTCCTATCCAGAAATTTCAATTTCTGTTTTCCCTTAATTGGAAATACTATAAGATTCCAATTGGTTAAAACAACAATTTTGTTGACTATTAGAAAATGGCTACTAGTTCATCTACAAACAAAACTAACATTTATCTAAATTAGAAAAGTCTGAGCCTATCAAAAAAGTCTTGATGGACAACTCATTATGTCTCCTTACCTCCTTTTGTTTTCCTTTTTGTGCTACAGCACAGAAAACTTACTCTTCTCCGTTGCTAGCTGCAAGAGCATTATTTCTCAAGCAGTATCAAACACGACATGCACAATGTACATCAATTTGTCTAGGTCTTCTACTTATTTAATAATAAGAAATGTCATAACATAGTTCTTAAAAATGCTCTTAAATTTTCCTTCCCAAATATTAAGAAAAAAGGCCAAAAAAAGAACAAAATTCAGAATATTCCAGTTTTGCATTTCACTTTGACTAAAAATTGATGGGTACACACACTCTGATCTTACAGCAACATACACTGTACAGCAGAAAAGGATTGAAAGTAAGCAATAATAGCAAAAAAGTTGTCCAATTTACTTAAAAGTGAAAATTTGCAATTTTTCTTTCTCTGTCTTTAATAAATCATTCCAATTCCAGGAGTGGTTGGATGAAAGAGGATTCCATTTAAGTTCAGGCATTACTAATAATACATCTATGGTACAGTAAAGAGTTTCATCTTATAGCATGATGAATGTGCACAACATGGTAAGCACTTTAGAGCTTATATTGGATTTGCTCTTGCTGCTGCAGCATATTGTTATTCTAATTTTCACTTTCATAAGCAGGTGAAAAATGTTTACACAGGGTCACTGTAAAGACTTCAGAATATTCTCAACAAATACATATCCTTCAAGCCATAATCCAGGAAAAAAAAAAAATCTTTGGAAAAGTGGGTACAGCACAGGATAGACAAGACTAGGATTCAGCAGATCTAGCTTGTATTCCTGTCTTTAAACTGTGGAAAATCTCTAAACTGTGAAAAACCCAATTATTTCTCTGTGGCTCTTTTCCTTCTTATATTCATTGCTGATTTTGTGTGGATTTGGATGGATTCCCTCCCAGGTATTTGCATGAAACAAACTCAAAGGTCCCTAATGGTGCCTTGGGCCTCCGTATCACACAGCAATTCAGTACAGCCATTAAATCTGTGCGTGTGATACTAGCAAATCTCAGCACCAATTATTGTATTACTTCCATTTTCTTAAAAAACAACAATGGCTATATCCTGAGATAAACTGACACTGTCAATTGCACATTTATGCAGCAAATGATAAGCTCTTTTCCCATGATAGCTACTATCCAGATAACTGGGCTAAGACATCCATATCACACTGCCATCGCATAAAATGAAGGATTGCTTTTAAGAATACATGTGGATTTCATTGCTTATTTTGAAAGATCAGTGTAAAGATTTTTTTCTTTTAATTATTGTATTTGTATTTCAAGTGGTGCCTGCTGATTAAAAAGAGTACAAGACTGATTTAAACAGTGCCTTGAATGATTCCTTCTTCAAATAAACATTTTCATCTCAAACTAAGCTCCTTCCTTAGTGACTGTCTCTCCATGCAAGTACACTTTATTTTTTGTATTCTCTTAATTTCATTACCTCTAATGATATGATTAGAAGAAAGCTGGGGAACTTTTAATATAATAGAGAAAAATTTTCACCATGATTGCTGAAGCCAATCTAGAAGAAAGTGGAGATTGTTTTATCACTACTAAAAATGAAACAGGTTAGGTAGAGAATAAAAGAAATTAGGGCTTTTGTGAGAATTTTTTTTTTTTTTTTTTTTTTTACAGATACTAAAACTCCTATGAGAAACATGCAAATGACAACACTAGAGGGCTGAGCACATTTAAACACCAGTTTTAGGAGACTCAAGTTTACTAAGTGTTAGGAAATAAGACTGTCGTGGTTTAAGCCTCTATAACTCATGCAGTCTCTCTCTCACTCACTCTCCCCTCTCTCTTACCCCCGCTCCTGGGTGGACTGGGAGGAGAATCAAAAGAATGCAACTCCCACAGGTTGAGATAAGAACAGTTTAGTAACTAAAGTAAAACACAAGACCACTACTGCTACCAGCAATAATAATAATGACAAGGCAAATACAAGGAAAGAATACAATCGCTCACCAACTATACCCAGCCCGACCAAGCAGTGCTCCCCCACCCTTCCGGGTCTCTGCTCTCCGTTTTCACATCCTGGGCATGACGTGATGTGGTATGGAATAACCTCTTTGGTCAGTTTGGCCTCTGCTTCCTCCCGGCTTCCCCTCTTCCCTGGCAGAGCGTGAGACTCAGAAAGTCCTTGGTCAAACCAAACATTACCAAGCAGTAACTAAAAATACTGGTGTTATCAGTGCTGTTCCCAGGACAAAAGACAAAAACACAGTGCTGCACCAGCTACCAAGAAGAAGAAAAATGACTGCTGCTGCTGAACCCATGACAAAGACAAGCAATGAAAATATCAATTTCCAGTCATCTGGAGACTTCCAGAAAAATCAGAACAAAGTAATTTATGTAACAAATTATGTGGATTTTGAAGTCATTAATGCACTTCCAAATTAAGTTCTCACACAACTTAGAAAAATAACCATAGACTCATTCTCTTTTCCCCAAGGGTACACCAACCTATACCAGATTTAGCATTGCAAAAAAAACACAATCAGAGGAAGTCGTATTTCAGAAAACAATGCTGTATTAGGTTTCCAAATACAAAGGGTAACTACATACGAGTACCTCATGAGGTTTTCAACCTTCCAGAAGATCGCAGATGAACAGCACCAGTATGATTCAGCTCCAGCTAGCTAGTCATATCTGTACAGGATCATGGGCAAGCTCCTAGAGATGAAGCTATAAGCATCACTCTGAAGATCTATCTTTGCAAGCCCTCTACCCGTTTTTCTTTATCTGCACTCTTCTTTCACACACTAAGGGAGGTGACAACCTGAATTTCCAGGGTGAGTATTTTTAGTACAGTCAACATTTAGACATCTGCACGACTCAGATTTCCTCTCGCAAATTTGGGTAGATTGATTCACTTGAGACTCTCTCATCTTCATTAAGAACCTATGTATAAATTATTATTTAGAGAGAGCTATTCAGTTACCTCAATAACAATCAGTACTGCAAAACAGATCTGTACATTCTAAACACATGCTTAACTTTAACTTCCATGCTAGAATGTAATTTTCAGCATAAAACTCCCAAGTGTGTGGATCTATCAATGTTGACTTGTTTAAGGTCTTAATAATTTTTCTCATCTTAATGCTCAGGGGACTGTTTCTGTCCTTTCTTCAACTATCATGATACTTTGTCAAGAGCCACTAGGGCATGCCCCAGAAACCTCAGGTAAAATATAAAATTAAATTGCAAGCAGCTTCCATAAGGGCACAGCACTGTTGACAGGTAACCCATAAGCAGCAGACTACCCCTCTTCCTGGCAGCAGTAGTAAATCCAAGCATCATGTCACTTTCAAGCTTTATCTGAATACACATGCCAGTGTATGATGCAGGCAGATCTTTTCAGGATTTTGACAAGTACCTGGGGGTTGGAACTAGATGATCTTAAGGTCCTTTCCAACCCTAACTATTCTATGATTCTATGATCCTGTGATGTACTTTCTGCTAGGAATACCCTTGAAACCCTGAAATGTTCTCTACTGCATCTAGGAAGAATAAAAACACAGGGACAAGGAAGAGGAGCTCATTTGATAACTGGGTCTGTCTCAAAATGCTAAACTGCAAAGTCACAAAATCTTTTTGGAGGTAATTGAGCTAGTCATTAACAGTATTTTAACCACAGCAATTTCAGAGATTTGTGACCAGTGTTGGAAAAAGCAAATAGCCTTGAATAGTCCTCTAAGCCTGTGCAATTAGGGGCAGCATTCACACTACTGAGTGAGGAATTCAATTATTCTGAGTATCTTGTAATCAAGAGTTTGCTACCCCTCTATCAAGTTGTGAATGGACAAGTTACATTTTTATCTCTTGATCTAAGAGATGCCTAAATCCAGCTTAAAGCTGAAACCCATTCACCTGACTCAATTCTGTTTCTAGTTTCTATTTCTATTTCTAGTGTAGCTGTTAAAAAGTACTCTATGCCTATTTGATGCAAAGAGCTGGAGACACTATACAGTGTACTGCTAGGGCTGAATGTTTATATAACATTACAAATCAAAGTACAAGAATCCCAAACAAACCAACAAACCCAAAATGTCACAATTTATATTAGGTTTCTGCTAGACCACCTCATCCTGTCCAGAGCCAGTCTTTAAAAGTTCTTAATTCTGGGCTGGTTGCAAGACTAAAAGTTAAGTCTTATTCCCTGCGTTAATTTAAATGATCTAAACCAAATAAATCTAAGTATTTGAAACCTACACAAAAACTCTGAGCTTTTGTGAATATTTGTGAGTATTACAGTATTTCTGACCAATGCTAAAAATAATGAGGACAGGGGTAGAACCAGATGGTTTCAAGGATGGCAGGAATTATCATATTGTATCTGAACAATGGTTCTTATCAATCTCTCTGAGAATGGCCAATAGCAGCTGCTTTAATTAAAAGTACAATAAACCCAACAGTAGGTCATTACTGTTTTTCTTGAATCAGAAACACCAAAGAACTAAGTTTTGGGTTGTTTTTTTTTTGTGTGTGTGTTTTTTTTTTTTTTTCCCCCTCAGCAAATCCTGTGTAATAAACACATTCAGGAACTATAATAACTATTATAAATGGCTGTGCAATTGAGCAAGAAAATGTAATTATTCTTCAGTGATATTTAACATTAGGCTTAAAGATACTCTAATCATCATTAGGTTGAAGAAAAAATGAACAGGAAGGAACCAGGCATGGTACCCACATTTTTCACAGGATGTCATAACTCTCTTGGCTATTCAGTTTTTGCGAAAGCTTGCTTCTTTGATATTTCTAATGTATTTGGGACTCAAAAGCGGAAGATGAGAAAGGTAGTACAAGCCCACCTTTTCTCCACTATCTTCAAGACAAACTGTTCATCATGACAAGTTTAGTAACCATCATGTTGCGCAAAAACAGTGAAAATTAAATGTTGTGAGTTTAAGCTTCTAAATCAGCAGCATGATCTTCCAAGGTGTTAAGCTAGGAAATCCATCAACTGAAGAAGGAAAATGGTTGAGTATAAATTGCTTCTAGAACGGAGGCTTTAAAAAAACCCAAACCAAGATAACAAACCCAAAAAACTAAAACAAACAAAAAACCATACCAACTCCAAACAACCAAATAAGCAAAAAACCTAACACAGACAGACAAAAGCCAGTCATTCGCTCTAATAGAGAGACATTTGCATCTTTAGGCAATGTGAGGCATGTATATTCCCATTCTAGAAGATCCAGTTCACTATCTTCTTCCAGCTATTCTTAAATTCTTACATTCTGGTTTTAGGTAGGTGTCTCTATGGCATTAATGTTTTCCACTAAAAGATACACAACAGGATGTCTGTAGACCCTGCAACCCACCTGCAGAGACTAGTGGTTCTGTCCGTATGTGCCTGTACACACATGTGTGTGAATGGCTTGGTACACAAAGGCTGCTCAGAAGCTCAGCTATGCAGGAGCTCCACTTCCTCACTCAAGCATTTACTGGCCTTATCACACCTACAGGAAAAACTGTTCAACGCTATGGCAGCATTTCTTGCTGAGAACGACCAGGTGAGCAATCCAGCCCTTGGCTTAGCCCCACCCGTCTAGTGAGCTGAGGCTGTCAGAGGCTGCTGGAGGGGTTACTATAGGACACCTTTCCAGAAGCCCGCCAGAAGTTGCAGAAGGGGACACCCACTTGCTGACATGAAGAGAAGCTCCAGGCGCTGCACCAATCGCAAGCCGTTGCTAGGATCTGACTCGGAGGCAGAGCCAAGCATCTATTGTGGAATGTTCGGGTGTTCTGTACCTTTTCTATAAAAGAGGTGCTTGCACACAATAAATTGTTCAACGTTCGATCACATTGGTCGGTGTCACATTGTTCCTGATCTCCCGCAAATGGCGCCCGAACAGGGACCCTCACATCTGCCTCCTGAGAGCTGCTTCAGTGGTGAAGATCAGCGCAGACCTGACGGGTGGAAGGCCGGCTGAAATATAGCCAGCGAGCGAGAGGCCGCTGAGGTAGAAAAAGGGACGCGTCCCCCGAAGAGACGTCTTCGGAAAAGATCCACTTGAAACAGGCAAGTGGCAGTTGGGGAGGAATGGGGGCTACACTAACAAAGGAAGAGGTAGCTGTCCTGCATATCCTCCAACACATCCTCTCAAGGAGAGGGATTAAATATGAAGAAGATGTACTTAAAGGGCTACTCCACTGGAGTAAAGAAAAGGGGCTATTTAGTGGGGTTGGAACGGCATTTGAAATATCTACATGGGAGGTGATAGGCGTCCAGCTTTGGGACACTATAACTGATGGGGGGAAGGCAGCGCGTGAGGCCCAAAAATATTCCACGCTATGGAAGCTTATCCGAGAGACTTTGCGGGCAGAGAGAGCTGCAGCTGCTTCGGCGGCTAAAGCCTTGTCTCCGGTAATGCCATCCGTGCCTCCGCCTGAGCCCCCAGCCCTACCTGCCTCCCAATTACCCGCAAAGCCCCCGATGAAGGGTTCAAAGAACCTCGATCGGAATCCCTTCGATCATTATACCAGGGGGAGAACTCACCCGAAGATTGCAAAGACAGTTAAGATGGGTTTCCAATCTATGCCCAGTAAGGAGAGATCAAAATCTGATGTTGTTACTGATCCTGAAGATACTGAACCGCACACTAACACCCTAATTAACATGAAAGCCGAGTCAAAGGTTGCTGCAGCGGCTGTTCAAGCTATAGTCACCCCGGTGCCTGTCCCTCCTCCTGCTCCAAAGATGAATGGGATTGAAACCCTTTTTGGCCTGGGCAATTTACAGCCCATAAAAGGGATGAAAGGGCAGCAATTAAGATCTGTTAGCGAGATGCTTGCATCTCCTTCTGAGACAAGTACGCAAAAGAGCCTACTCTCAGATCACCTGAAACCTGTGGGGGGAAAAGCTTTAATTGCACTTGACGGCCCTGAAACTCTGGATGACATTTGTGAGAAGCCTGTGCACGTTCATCAAACTACTGTTGCTGCTCCTGAGTTTCTGACTCCTGATAATTCTGATGCTGACCTGGATAGTCCTTTTGACCTGGTAACTGTTGATCTGGAAAAGAAGCCTGATTTATATCCCCCAGATCCTCATGATAAATGGGCAGCCGTAAAGGGAAAAGTAAGATGGGTGGGGGATGCAGATGTATTGTGTGCTTATAGTCTCTCTGTGATATTCATGCACTAAAAGTTGGCAAATATAAGTATGTTCATGTTTCTATCGACCCTTGCAGACCTTTATAGATATTGCTGGCCACTTCTTCCGATGTAGGCTGGCCACCTGCATCAGAATGAGTGTGCATTTTGGTCAGTTTAGAAGCCCAAGCCTCATGCAATGTGAGGGAGGCAGAGCCTCTGCGGGGACGCCCGCTGAGATTGAGCCTGCCACCTTACATTGCAATGACGCTGTTTGGAGCTGGTTTCTTGATTGTCTTCACAGGGTCATTGCACCACATTTTGTCTACATTTTGGTGTTTTACATTTTGTATTTGTGTGAAGTCTGTTTACGGGATCCCATGTGTATGTATGTGTGCGTATGTGTGTTAAGGGCAGACACTGCTCTGTGTATTTTTTTTTTGTTATTGGATTCATGTAAAAGTTTTAAATGTGTAACAGATTAACATTTCGGACAAGAAAGGGTTAATACAGAGCTGCTGTTGAGCAGGCAGGTATTTATGGCTACTGCCAAGCAGATGGGCATTTGTAACTGCCCGAAGCAGGGGGAGCAACATAAAAATTTATGTGCTAGAGTAAAAACACCTCTCGATCTACTGAAATATCAGAGCAGTTTGTAGAGACACCACAGATAAGGCTTAAAGAGGCCTGCAGCACACTGGGCACAGAGGAGGAGTCCTGCTTAGTGTGTTTTAAGTAACCTGGGGGTGAATCCAAGACTTGGAAGAACCAATTGGTTCAAATAAGAACTGCTAACTGAAAAAGTGAGAGGCGTAGTGCAACCACAAGCTTTACCAGCTGCCACCCAAGCAGCATCAGGGTGGCAGAGAAAGAAAAAAGAAATGGGCAATGACGCAGCAAACTCCTTGCAGTTTACTTCTGCAGCTGCTTCACATTCCTGTTTCATCAGAATGCCTTTGCTTTAAGGAAACACTTTAACTTGTCTTACTTCTCAAGAACTGATAACCCTGGGGAAGGGGTATATTTGTGTCCCCCTACCCACAGGTCCACGGCAGCTGCCTGCAAAGTCTCTCAAGCCTCACCATGAGCTGGATAGATGAGTGGAAAAACCCAATGCCTCAGCTACAGGAGCTGACTGTGAATATCCTGAGCAGAAGGAGATAGAGGAAGAGAGAAACAAATGACTGCAAAACATCACTTGGGAGCAACTGAAAAGTAACAGCCTGAATATGTGTCCTTGTAAGGTAGCTCTTATTAGAAGCTGTGATTTTGTGTATAACACCACCTGTACTTACTAGCCAGTTGCTAATAAGAAACTACACCTTGTATTGTATGGATTTGTCAATTGTAAAACAGATGTTGGGGCATGCAAATTTGCAGCAGCTGCTAGAAAAGGCTAAGGCAAAAGTGAGAAAGAGTTTAATACAATGATAGTGTTATAGAGCAGACAATGGAACAAATTAAGAGGGTGAGAGAACTCCACTGATTAGAAATTTCTTTGGCTGGTCACTCACTGCCACTAGCATCTTCAACATGCTGCTGCACCCTGTAGTATACATACTGCTAATGTACATACTGCTAATGTAAATCTGTATGTGCTTTGCCATAGTAGCAATTTGTTACTGGATGAAGCAGGTGAAACTCTGCATTGACAACGAGGTGCCAGGACTGAGGCTGACCAAATGCCTCCTACCACAGTCAATGGCAAGACTGGGTTGGCCTCTGTGTTTGCCACCAAGAAGAACTTTTAGCTCCGCTGTTGTTTGCAACCCAGCAGGCGTTGAGTGGTGGGGACACATGCCATGCCAGACCTTGATGTGAAAGATGGCCTCCCCTGTTATCAGAGAGCTATATAAGAGAGAAAGGCAGGCCAAGAAGCCTGTAGTTGGCATATTTTGCAGGTGTGATCTAGTCTAAACCCACTATTATTCTGACCTGCTACATGGTGTGTAAGAATCATTGATATGCCACATGTTACAAAGGTTCAAGTGACTTCAGATAGAGTGAACATGGCAAATTGTAAAAAATATGCTACTAAAGCAAAAAGGGGGAATGATAGGGGAGACCCCAAGTACACGAATCAACAAAGCATTCTGGTCTTAATAACAAGAACAGCACACCTTCGGGGAAGATAAGGGACTGAATTGGTTGAACAAAGTGTTTTCTGGCTTGAGCATTACAGGATGGCTTTACTTTATCTTAATCATTTTGACAATCTTTTTAGGTGTTCTAATCTGTGTGCCTTGTTTGCTACAATAGCTAATGACAGAAACTTTGGCAAAGGTAGATCATAAATCTATAAAAACTGTCTTTTGATGCAGGTGAAAGGATAGAAATAGTTAACGAAATGGATTCAGGCATTATCACCCTGGTCTGGCTTCAGCCCTGGGAACAGCAAAGAAAACAACAGGTGTTAATGCCCTGGGCAGGCCTAAGCCTTGAGAACTGTAAAGACAACAATGAAGGGTGAAGATTGGTTAGCAAAACAAAGCAGAGAGTTTGCAAGATAAAGCAGGATGTGCATCTCAAAGACAGACCAAACAATGTGAATATTTGTAACCTTTACTTTTGCTAAATCAGGGTGATAAGGGACACTATAGTGGAAGGCAGCTTTGTCCCCCAGGCGTATCCGGTCTCAGTCACCGCTCAAGCAGATGTTACGTAAACAATACACTACACCAGGCACTAGCCTAGAGAGGCTGAAGAATGAGTATATCTACAAAAATCGGAATTTATGGCTGGAGAAAGTGTTGCCTCTACCTGTTTGTTCTCCTCCTGCTTATCATCCTGGTTGTGAATTTTTCTTTGACAATCTGGCTGTGTGTAATAGTTTTTTTTTTTTTAAATTCCTTCCTAACTGTAATTTATACTTTAGTTGAAAGTATGTAAGAAATACCTGTATTTGAACATACTTCCTTTAATTTCTGTATTGATGATAATCTTTAAAATACTGAAGTTGTTGACAGCTTATAGTGAGGTAAATCCTAACCATTCTAAGAGAATATATTTTACTGTTCTCTCAAAGTATCTATTTAGTTTATGTTTTGCTGTAATTTCATCTCATACTGAATTCTTAGTGTTTTACAGATGCTGGCAAGCATTCTAGATTAGCCGCTTGTGTCTGGCAGAACCACCAATGGTGGGAGAAACACGTGATCACTGGTACTGTTAACGATTCGCTGCAAACGTTAGAGTTGCGAGCAGTTATTTGGGCCTTTCAAAAATGGAATGATACTCCCCTCAATATTGTTTCCGATTCATTGTACGTTGTGGGAGTTGTGCACAGGATTGAAGGATCGTTTTTAAAAGAGGTTAAAAATAATTGGTTGTATCAGTTGTTACTACTGTTGTTACATCTGTTACAGAACAGTGAGTTTCCTTATTTTATTACCCATCTGCGAAGCCATCAGTCAACCCTTTGCAGTGTTAGGGGTTCCACGAAGTATCAAAACAGATAATGGTCCTGCTTACACATCGCGACGATTTGTACAGCTCTGTACAGCCTGGGGAATTAAACATACTAAAGGCATTGCTCATTCCCCTACGGGACAAGCCATAGTGGAATGGGCACATCAAACCCTAAAGTCTCTTCTTTTAAAACAAAAAGGGGGAGAGGTGCTCCCACCCGCAGAGAGACTGGCCAAAGCATTGTATGTAATGAATTACTTGCGATTAGCAGGGAACAGCAACGAACCGCCTAGTGTTATCCATGGGCTAGCTATGCAATCAGGAGTAGCAGATAATAAAACAGAAAAAATTTAGTTCAGTATAAGGATTTAAATACAGGACAATGGAAGGGTCCGGCAGAGGTTAAATTAACCGGCAGAGGATATATGTGCTTGCTTACAGATAACGGGATTCGTTGGGTGCCCGCCTGTTGGATCCGTCTGTGGAAGACGCCACCTATTGTGGATGCTGTGACGGATCAGGATGAATCTGATTAAGCTTGTTGAGTCAGAATAGCTTGAGACATGTGCTGCTGCAGAATCATGCAGCCATTGATTTGTTGCTATTGGCACAGGGTCATGGCTGTACAGATTTTGAAGGGATGTGCTGTATGAATTTATCAGACCACAGTGAAAGCATTCATAAACAATTACAATATTTAAGGGAACACACTCAAAAAATTCAACAAAGTGTTAGTCCCTTCGATACATGATTACAAAAGGTGTTTGGGAACTGGGGGTTGAACTCATGGCTTCAAAGATGGATTATCATAAGTTGCAAAATTGTAGTTGTTGTGATTATTGTGTTGATTATATGTGGGGTTATATTTAATTGTGTTAAAAAATCATTAGTTAAAGTTATCCAACACGTCTGGATTGCTCAAAAACAAAAAGAGGGAATTGTGGCAGCGTTTCTTGCTGAGAACAGTCACGTGAGCAATCCAGCCCTTGGCTTGGCCCCACCTGTCTAGCGAGCTGAGGCTGACAGAGGCTGCTGGAGGGGTTACTATAGGACACCTTTCCAGAAGCCCGCCAGAAGTTGCAGAAGGGGACACCCACTTGCTGACATGAAGAGAAGCTCCAGGCGCTGCCACCAATCACAAGCCGTTGCTAGGATCTGACTCGGAGGCAGAGCCAATCATCTGTTGTGGAATGTTCTGGTGTTCTGTAACTTTTCTATAAAAGAGGTGCTTGCACACAATAAATTGTTCAGCGTTCAATCACATTGGTCAGTGTCACGTTGTTCCTGATCTCCCGCACAACGCTGCTGAGCTCCCAGCCAGTAATACTGTAATATGTATGACAGAATATGCTTTGTCTGCACTAAGTGAAGATTCAACCAAAGTTTTAATCAAAAGCTGTTTATAACCAAACATGATTCATCAGGGGTAAACAATTACTTAGCTGACACTTTCGCCCAGCTATATTTAAACTATACGTTGAAGGAAACAGAACAAACTGTAACATACATGTATGTATCTGTGCATACACATGCATATTTACACTATAAACCTTAGCAAACAATGCAGTAAGAATCCACATTCTCCCTCCCTGCCCCCCAAAAACTAGAGCTTTACATTCAAGCACTGGAGACACGCACTCTAATGCAGTTTGAAGATGCTGTACTTAACTGATGCATGACACAGGAAAATGCATTCATAAATTTCCCCCCTTTGCATCCTGAAGCATTGCATTTTCATTTCTAAATGGCAAAGCAAGATAGTCTTTTTTTGGAGTGGCATCAATGGGAACTATACCCCAAGAATTAAAAGATGCTTACAGCCAAAAAAAGCCCATATGCTACCCCTCAAAGCCTCCCTGGTAGAAAGAGATACAATTTCTCAGAACTTGTGGGAAGAGTCTTAACCAATTTTTTCATTATCCAGATGCAAATTATTGCATTTACAAACAGGTAAAACCAGCTGAAGGAGATCAAGCAGCTTCAAATTTGACTGCCACTTGACCAAACAAGCCTTGTACAACAGCAATGTTACACACTAATAAATGCAAATATTTTTATGTATTTGACTGACATTTATGACTGATCTAGAAAATCAGGAAAATCTTGGTCTTAGCCATATCACACAGTGAGTTTTGCTTTAATTGTGCTCCTTCAAGTAGATGTGCACATAATGTCCTGTTAAGGGGGTTATCTCTCAAAATCATGTCCATAAAGTTTCCTGATAATGAATTTTTTCTTTTTGAGAACTGAAGTACTAAGGCACTAGCCCTCTAATTTCTTACACATCATTGGCATCCAGGTTCTCCTTTGTCTCTTTACCAAGATTGAGGTAGGCATTCATTGATAGTTCCAGATGATTCACTAGCTTTTGCAATTCCAATTATATTAGCTTTGGCAGATTTATACTTGATGCATAATTCAATATAGAGTTTATAAAATAGCAGGCATGACTATTCAACTGAAGTTGCACAAATATTTCCAGTGAAATATCTCGTTATCAGCTACTTATAACTTGCACTTAACAGGCTGTCACACAAACTCTTGGACTCATGCTGACAACCGGAACAAAATGAATTTGCTCATCTTGGGTACAAATGTGTGCACAAGTACTCAAATGTCGCTGTCTCTGCATATTTGTATGAGGATTCTCACTGCACAGACCTCCGTCCCTGGTAGACCTTCCTCCCTCACTATTTCAGAGATATGGATAGCAGCACACAATATTCAGCATACTAGCAAAAACATAGCCTAAGAAGATCTGCAGGTTTTACTGGAAGGAGCATCCTCAACACACCCATGTAAAAACCATCATGTAACTTGTGCCAGTCTATGTGCAGCACACCACACATGGGCCATCATCTAGCCACATAAACTGTAGTCCTAGTGTTGAGGCTGCAAGTTTAATACAGTGTTTGTTGATCTGGACATGATTTAGTGTAATTTTAATAGTGGTAGACATGTTAAGGAGGTAGATCTTAACAGGAACACAGATTTCATCCAAAATTATTGTTTCCTTGCAATTATTTCAGAGTTTATGCTAATGACTACTTTCAGGGACTGCCCTCATTGCTAAGAAAATACTTGATGTTTGTTCAAATACACAGAAAGATTTCCTATAAATCAGAGACAGAAGTATTAACTGATTATTATTGTTATTACTATTGTTATTAATGTAAACATAGTAGGATTTCCCACTGCAACGCACACTAAAGAATAAAATGCACCTACATTAAGGACACATGGATTATGCCGCTGGAGCTAAAATGATATTTCAGTAAATATAAAAACAAGAAGATACAGAAGAAAGACGTATTTGGAATAGACTTTTATCATGATGATGAAACAAAAAAAAAGGGTGTTGAAGGGAAAGAAGGATCAAAAAGCTTGTGTCAAATTTGAAAAAGAGGGAGAAAGCAAACTGCTCTTGTAAATAACTAGTACTCCACAGATGTAGCTTTGTAGAAATTTAATTTATACAAATTGCTTTTTAAAGACAGCCCTTTCACAGTGAAGAAGACTGTTTGTATACAGTAGGACAGCACAGACTACTTCATGCATCTTCAGAGATGAAATGGCTCATCTCATTACCAATCTTCAGTTATTTTCCTTCCCCCTCATCTTATCTTGGCTAAGGGTACTAGAATTTAAAATTTTTTTCACAGCATTCAGCATCTTTACCACTTTTAAAGATTTCTTCATTTTCCTCTTTATTTTACATAATAAATAGAAACACAATAATTGCTTCTGCTCTAAGCTACAATTAAGTACTTTGACAAATAAAGGTTTTTTTTCATTTCCACATGACAGTATAGTTTCTTATCAAGTTTAGCTTTAGGAATATCTAAAACTTATTCCATACAATTACTCAATAAATCCACATGGTGAAAACACACAAACACTCCCCTACAACAATCCTAATGAACTGAATTCTGGTATGTGTTCACTCCTTCTTATTCTGCTTTAAAGCATGAATGCACGCGCATATGCAGCTAATGCTTGTTCCACATTTCTTCCCTGTGGCCACTGCCGTTTCACTTTGCCAAGTGATTTTGCCCTTTACTGAGGCTATGGAACATGCATAGTGAGTAATATAAGCCCATGTCCTTGAAAAGACACTGCGAGCCTGATAGATGGTTTTCATTTTGGTAGCTTGAATGGGGAAGTAGGAAGAAGACTTCCTAATGGAACAATGCTATTTTGCTACTTTCTAGAAAAAAAGTTATGTTTTATATGTATTCTTCATTCTTCAACCAGCTATTTTCAGTGAATATTTTAAAACAGTTTAAAATAACTTTAAGGGTCTAAATTGAATCTAAGTATTTTGATTGACCTTATTCAACAGTTGTTTGTATCCTAATTACCAATTTGTAAAAGAACTTACCCTCTGCACTTTTTGTGTTTAACATTTCAGCAATTCAGAGGATGTTTAAGGTTCAGAGAAAACATACCAGTTTTTTGCTATCCTGGTGGTATAAATTAAGACCCATTTTGTAATCACTAGATATGACATTCAAAAACCCCCTGCTTCTGTCCTTGATAAACATCTGCTTTCTACTGACCTCATTAAAAACTTTGATCCCATCTGACTGGGCGATATAGCTTTTGTACTGTGAAGTATCTTTTCCCCTAACTGTACCTGAACAAGTTCATAAAAACCACACGAACATGAACTGAAAGTGGAGAGACTTTTCAGGGCCTACTTTACTAGAGGAAAGGTGAGGCAGAGAGTAGAGAAAGGGAAGTGTGCAAATGGAATAATGAGTCTCAAGTGAAAAACTGATGTTTGGAAGAGTTTAAAAAGAATATTGCTTTGTCACTACTTCTACTTTTGCACAGTATGCAAGATACTATGAAACGATGACTCAGAAAAGGACAAAATCTTGTCAAGTAACTGTGTCCAGCTAACTGGATCCAGCCTATTTAGGGGGAAAAACATGAAAACATAAAACCCACCAAACGCACTCACTCCCAGGGGTCCAAGCAGGACTGTTCTCATACTGGCTGTATTTGCAGAGGACTGACCTCTTTCACAACCACTTATCTATGCTTTACTCTACCCACCCAGTCTCCTGGAGGTGGAAGATGCTGTCCATGCAATACCTGAGCAGCATTCACATGCACACTTTGCCTATCACCCTCCTGTTCAAAAAGCAGTTCACGAAGGCAGCAAAAAGTCCCATAAGCTGATGCTTTAATGATGGGCGAGAGACTGAGGGCAGCAATTTCAGTGGCAGAACAAGAATGGGCATCATCCTGTTAACTGCCTTCATAGGGAGAGCAAAGCACCCATTTGAAGTTTTTCCATATGCACTTTTTTTTTCTCAAAAAAATGTAACAATTATTGAAAAAGTAGTGAAAGAAATAAGGTGCGTCCTGTACTATTTGGCAGTTGAAGAGGCCATATGCAGTCAAACCTACCCTCAGAAACCTCATATTCCAGTTTCTAAAGACTTCATGAATCCTGCATGACAGGGGAACAGCACCTACGGGAAGGTAGTACCTAAAACCCATTGAAGTCTCTAACCACTATCAACTATATGCAATCATTTTCAGACTTCGAACAAAACATATGCTGATGAATACAGCAGGATTTTACTCCTCCTCAACTTGCCAGTAATAAATGCATTGCCTGAATTAATCATGTTCTTGTCAGGCACTGAAAAACCAAGTAGCTGTCAGTGAGCAAGGTCCCTAGAGTGCTAGAAACCACGTGCCACCTAAGCATGCTTGGGCATGCAGGGCTATCTTTGGCATCTGGTGTGTGACACAGGCAGAGCTGCCTGGAAATTTTCATGTTTCAAGTCAACATCTGTTCAAATAAAGCATTTTGGGGATTCCTGGGCTAGATGGCACCAGAAGCAGAGTGAACCTATGGCTGCTAAAGAGAGGACAGGAGCAGCACAGGTCCCCTGAGTTTGCTGCCATGAAAGAAAAGGCTAACTGGGCACACTGAGTCTCCATGTCATGCACACTGCAATCCAATTTCATTCTGTCCCACTTTGACAGTGACAAGAAACCAACAGTTATCCATGCTGGTTTTGGCTGGGGTAGAATTAGTTTTCTTCACAGCAGCCAAACTGGGGCTATGTTTTGGATTTGCGCTGGAAACAGTGCTGATAATTCAGGAATGCTTTTCACTATTGATGAGCAGTGCTTCTACAGAGTCAAGGCCTTTCCTGCTCCTCACCCCACCAGCAAGCAATCTGGGTGTGCACAGAAGGTCGGAGGTAACACAGCTGGGACAGCTGACCTCAACTTACAAAAGGATATCCCATAGCATATGGCATCATACTCAGCATATAAACCTAGGGGAAGAAGAAAGAAGGGGAGATGGGACACATTTGGAGTGATGCCATTTGTCTTCCCAAGTTACCATTATGCGTGATGGAACACTGCTTTCCTGGAGATGACTGAACACCCGTCTGACCATGGGAAGTGGTGAATAAATTCCTTGCTTTGTTTTGCTTGTGTGTACAGCTCTTGCTCTACCCATTAAACTGCCTATATCTCAACTCACGAGTTTTCTCACTTCTACTCTTCTAATCGACTCTCCCAACCCACTGCAGGGAGAGTGAACAAGTGGCTAAGGGGAATTTAGTTGCGGCTGGGGTTAAATCAAAACACTATCTTGATGCAAATATGAAGTGCCTGCAAAAAAAATGGTAAAAATAACATAGCAAAACATAGAATCATAGAATAGAATCATAGAATAGTTAGGGTTGGAAAGGACCTGAAGATCATCTAGTTACAACCCCCCTGCCAGGGGCAGGGACACCTCCCACTAAACCATGCCAATCAAGACTATCCATCCTGGCCTTGAACACCGCCAGTGATGGAGCATTCACAACTTCCCTGGGCAACCCATTCCACTGCCTCACCACCCTTACAGTAAAGAATTTCTTCCTTATATCCAGTCTAAACTTCCCCTGTTCAAGTTTGAACCCATTACCCCTTTTCCTATCACTACAGTCCCTAATGAAGAGTCCCTCCCCAGCATCCCTATAGGCCCCCTTCAGATACTGGAAGGCTGCTATGAGGTCTCCACGCAGCCTTCTCTTCTCCAGGCGTACAGCCCCAACTTGCTCAGCCTATCTTCATATGGGAGGTGCTCCAGTCCCCTGATCATCCTCGTGGCCCTCCTTTGGACTTGTTCCAACAGTTCCATGTCCTTTTGATGTTGAGGACACCAGAACTGCACACAATACTCCAAGTGAGGTCTCACAAGAGCAGAGTAGAAGGGCATGATCACCTCCCTTGACCTGCTGGTCATACTCCTTTTGATGCAGCCCAGGATACGGTTGGCTTTCTGGGCTGCGAGCACACACTGAAGCAGGCTCATGTTCATTTTTTCATCGACCAACACCCCCAAGTCCTTCTCCGCAGGACTGCTCTGAATCTCTTCTCTGCCCAACCTGTAGCTGTGCCTGGAATTGCTCTGACGCAGGTGTAGGACCTTGCACTTGTCGTGGTTAAACTTCATCAGGTTGGCATCAGCCCACCTCACAAGCGTGTCAAGGACCCTCTGGATGGCATTCATTCCCTCCAATATATCAACCAAACCACACAGCTTGGTGTCATTGGCAAACTTGCTGAGGGCGCACTCAATCCCACTCTCCATGTCACCCACAAAGATGTTGAATGAGACCGTTCCCAACACCGACCCCTGAGGGACACCTCGTTACTGGTCTTCAACTGGACATTGAGCCATTGACCACAACTCTTTGCATGCAGCCATCCAGCCAGTTCTTTATCCACCAAGTGGTCCACCTATCGAACTGATGTCTCTCCAACTTAGAGACAAGGATGTCATGTGAGACAGTGTCAAATGCTTTGCACAATTCCATGTAGATGACATCAACTGCTCTACCCTTGTCTATCAGTTCCGTAGCCCCACCATAGAAGGCCACCAGATTGGGCAGGCAGGATTTCCCCTTAGGGAAGCCATGCTGGCTGCTACCAAGCACCTTGTTGTTTTTCATGTGCCTCAGCATGCCTTCCAGGAGAATCCGCATGTAGCATAACATAACATTACACAACATCACTACTTATATATCCTAATTTCTATCTTTCCTTGTAGACAGTAATGCCACAAGACAGCACAAAGCATCATAAAGCTAAAATATTTTTATCTGTTTTTTCTAAACAACACTCTCTGAACAGCATGTGCAAAAGTTTAAAGACAGGAGAGCTATAAATATAATACAGCAATATTTCTACTTACGAACGTTATTTGAACATACAGTTTTATCAAACATGCTATTATATAAACAAGATTAAAATAATGAAGCTAGGTATGTCTCAGACTGGCTTCTGGAATTTAATTTTCTATTCTCCTAATTATCCAGTAATGTAACTAGAAGTTAGGTGCCATGACATTTCTTAAAACAAATCTAATTACCTTTAACATTTGTTTATGGTAATCATGATATGCTTTACTTTCCAAAGAAGCCAAAATAATCACTGGCAGGGTTGGAATTACTTTATGCCCTTAGTCCAACAAAGTATGTGAAGCCTGAAATCAAATGTCAAAGCTGACTTTTTCTTCACAGTATGCATCTCTAAATGATAGTTTCTCAAAGGGATTATTAAAGTTTAATCCTCTCTAGCAAAAGTGCTCCCCAAATTACTTTTTATTATGCAAACTGACTCACAACCCTGCTGATATTTCCATAAGAATGTACACTGAACATTTCTGGCAAGTCTTCAGAAATGGTACCACTCAGCTAAGGAAACTACAGCTGCTCAATGCCTGTGTAGGACACAGCAGTTCATCTTAGAAGTAAGATGTTCCTGCAGAATAATTTAGTCCAGCTGCTACTTAAATAAACCAGTACTCCCATAATTAAGAATATCAAGGGCTCAAGCATATGCTCCATGAGGTTGTTGCTATTCACATACAATCTCAGGAAGTCATCCTGCAAACCCATCCTAATAGGAATACTGCTGACTGTGGTGATGAAAATCAATTTCAATTTTCTTGTGCTGCTCTAGGAATTAATCCTTGTACCAGGTTGTGTCCATAAAAAAACAGAGGAGGCACCAGGGAAAGTGATCTATTTAAACAGAAACATGGAAGTTTGCACTGATTTGCTGGGTAGAAAATAAAGTGACTTTTAAAAAAATCACGTTTTGATTAAGTATTAATGAAACATATCATCTGCATTATTTAAACTTTTATTTTAAATTATGTCAGAAAAGTCAACTTCTTCGCTATCCTTCCCCTAGACATTTCAGTCTCTTCTTACTCTATGTACACAGATTGTGTTCAGAAAATAAAGAGAAGGACAAGACCACGAGACTTTTTAAGATCAAAAGCCCTAAAAGATGATACAGCAACATGATAAGGATGTTACCTTGCATTACCAATTGATGAAGGCACCTTGCTAGTGGCTAGACTATCATTTGTGACAGCTGAAAAATGTTGGGTATTGGATTTCTTTCTTTTTCTGCCAGTGGCATCTGAGATAATAGAAGGTATCAGAGGACAGCAAAATGCACTGATTTTGAGTCTCATTCTGGCAGAACGTGAGGCTCAGGGAACATGTGTCTCTAGCCCATGAAAGACAGCATGAGTTTTTGTACAACTTAGTTTCAATGTGCAATACCATCACAGAAAGCCAAGAGAAAGTACTTCTGTGTCATCCCATTTTTAACTATTTCAGAGGAGGAAGCATCCCTAACAAAGTTCAGGGAAGAACCCGAGGCTTTTCTAACTCACAGCAACACCTATGATCTGGCCTGCAATTTTTAATACACTCTCCTAAATCCAAACTAATTTTCTTCATACATACTTATACAAAAATGTTTGGAAAGATCTACAGTATTTTTTCAGAAAGTCCTACGATTACCTATTTCCTGCAGACTCTAAAGATGACAGAACACTACTTAGACCATTAAGCCAATGACACTTTTTCCTAATACACAAGGAGAACCCTCGGGAAACTAGTTTGTGAAATATAATATGAAGATGTGAAACCTGCATGATCTGTCTTTATATATTTATATATGTATATATTCCTCTTCATCAAAGGTACTTTCAGGATGCAGTTATGCGATACGGTGTAACTGCCATTGCCTAAATATGGCCTGTGGACACAGAGCTGCCAAATGCATGTCTCTTTAGAGATGTATGATGATTGGAAAGATGCCACATACAAGTCTCAAAAACCAGTCGTTGTCCTTCAAAAATAATGTTTTAATAAATCCTTTATTCATATGAATAACTATCAGAGTTCTGATGCTATGCCAGAGTGTTGTTCAAGATAAAAATAAAAAACAGGGCTTTTTTTCCACTTGTATCTCACTGAAAATAATGATGGCGCATCAGAGAAAATGCAATGCAATCTCTGCAGAGAAACAACAGCATCACAGATGAAGTCCTGTATTCTTGCCTCACTCACAAGCTAGACATCTTTACATGGTATGAATGAGACAACTCAAACCTTCAGGGATATTAAAGTATTTTTCTGAACAGCTGAACTGCAGAGATGATCTCAGGACACAGCTGCTAATCCCGACATACTAGCTGCGTCTCAGCTTTGGCTTACCTCAAAGGCATCTCCCACTGAGATAAATGAAGCTAGCTGATGCTACAATACATAGAGTATTGCCAACAAAAAATAGAGCCACAGGCCAAAGGCAGTACCTGTCACACACCACCGGTCATTCACTACCACTTTCTGTAATAACATTCCCCACTTCCATCTCGTTTTACTTCAGTGCTTTACCTCTTTACCGCAGGTGGCATAACAGCACTGCAATTTCTATCATCACGTTTTCTTTCAATGCCAATGCATATTCTGACAACACAAAAATACTAATATAAAATAACAGTTTCTTTCACTTCCCATCCTCCACTCTTAGGGAGTCAGTTATAAAGACATGGAAAAGCTGCAACTAGATCACTACAGCAGAGAGCCAGAAATCCACTACTGGCCTCTCTCAAATGTCACTTCCAAGTCTGGCACAGAAATTGTGAATTCAGACTGTAGACTTTCTGAAAGTGGCTACTAAGTTTAAAGAAAAATAATCAGCTTCCCTGACTCGTGTGCTCAGTTTTTGTACCTGCAGTAAGTACAGCAAATTTGGAGACAGTCTGACTGAAAACACAAGGTAGGCATTCTCAGGCTCGCACAGAAATTTGAAAGTTATTTGAAATGGCATATAGGAGCCTTATGAACATAGTAAAAGTGACATGTGAAATAACCTATAATTACTATAAGCTTATGGTCAGTGTAGGCATGAGAAAAGTTATTCATTAGTGCTCCAATAAATACAAACTGCCTTCTATGCTCATCAAATGGCAGTTGATTACACCTAATTAGACAATTCCCAAAAATTGTATGGCTGCTGATGAATGAACACATTGAGAAGCTTTTGTGGTGTTATTTGCCACTGCATGCCTACACCTTCCTTCTTTTCCAATTCCTATCCCAAATAACTGTCTGTGACACGGCACATAAACTAAGCACTTCTCTCTTCCAGAGCCTGAGGCTTCGTTAAATTGTTTTGCCAGATTACATAGCTACTGTAAACTACGAAATATGTAAGATGAAGGCATGTGAACTGCACACTTGTCATTGAGTAAGCTACTTCTCCTTACATTAGGAAGATTCACTTGCAGTTTTCCTTTGCTGAATTAGCAAGATATGTGGTTCAGGACAAAAAAAACCCATTCCTATTTTTTTACACCATCTGTTCAACAGTATTTTATACTAAGAAGTAACACACCAGGATCACATCCTGCACCACTGACCAATACTGAAGGCAGTTTTTCCCCCTTTGTGTGCTGTAAGACTGATTTCCCTCTTGCTTCGCTGTATCATGATCTGTTGAAAGTCATGATCGGGACAAAGAAGAATTTGTTTGGTTGTTGGTTTTTTTTTTTTTCCATAAAATACTATAGCTCTTAGTGATCAATCAATCTGCAAATCACAGACATATACTAGCAAGTATCATCACTTTTCATCATTTAAGTTTGCCACCATACTGCAGCAGCAATTACACGCCTGTTCCTCCAGGTTAAAAAAAAACACCTTAAGCTTTTACCTAACCATATGATGGATAATCTACTGAATCACTATGTATAATTAATACACATTCAATTACAATGATTCACAGTGTGCACTGCTGTGAATATTACTGTGAAGGTCCTTCAGGTTTACCTTAAAAATTTAATCCAAAATATTCACTTATCATGCAGGAAAATGAGTTCCACATAGGCTTGATACCAGTTGAGCTAAATTTGGCCTTGTCTTGCTGAAACCAGTGTGAATTTTTGTTTTATCTCACTCTATGTAGAAGTGAAATGAAGAGAAAAAAAGGGAAGGGAGAAGGGAAACAGTGAAGTGAGTTGTGCACAAACGAGTTTATTCCTGAGTATCAGAAACAGAAAGAATAGGTGGGAAACCTTCTGTCACAGGGTATTTCGGGGTGCTTTTACCCTTGCATACCAGGTAGATATAAGCCTATAATACAGTGGGAAGGAAGACTTTGGTGCTGATGACTGCAAAACTAAATTAATTATTAGCAAATTGTTTCTGTCATGGACAGTTCATCAATATTTCTTGGCAAAAATACTTATTTTTTTCTTAGTCAAAGTGTTTGGACTTTTTATGTCTGAAGATTGTCTACAATGCTATGCATTTCACCAAACGAGGTGTAATAACTGGAATCCTTAGTCATTTTAGAAGGTCAGAATTATAGATGCATAATATCCTAAGGACACATGGCTGTGTTTTTCAGCCTTTTGAAGTATTTCTGTTGACCTATAAAACCGAAGTAAAAATTCAACAACTTTTTTACAATATTCCAGCACCCATTTGTTTAATAGATTTGCTTTTCCACACTCCCTTTGAAATTTCACACAGCTCTATGAAAACGCTGTATAAAAGCCTTACATTCCTACATGCATAAAACATTTTTTCTTCGAGGTTCGAAATTAATGTTATAAAGTTGTTCAACGAACAAAACTAATACAACATAAAACAATTGTAAAGACTTTTTTTCCAGATATTGTGCTTTGCATGCTGAATCTACTTCAAAAGTATCAGATTTATTTCCCCTTTTCCAAACAGCATTTCCACACAATCTATGAAACTAAACATGTTGAGAGTTAACAACATATAAAATTTGTGCAATCTATTGTAAACTACAGCAATCTTTTGTAGCACTGTTGACATGCAAAAGTGAAAAAGAAAATTGTTCAAATGAAACGCACACCTTTTTTTTAAGATATGGCATTCTCACTGGAACTGAGTATCCTGTTGTAAGAAACAGACTGCATTTTAATCACTAACAATGGACCAATATGCATGCTATGTTACAGAAATGAAAAATACCACAAGATGAATTCTTAGTGTGCTTCTTGGACATCACACTAGAACTGCCTATGACAGAGGCAACTCTAAGGTACATTTTTTTTAAAACCTCTCTTCAGAGAAAGAATGCATCAAATCCTTCTTATAAATGAGAATATTCATAACATTGAACATATTTCAACACTTTTTGTAGTGTCACCAAACATTGACACAGATGGGAAGTTCTACAAAAGAAAAAAATAAATTTCTCCCTTTTTGCTCATGATCACACCTGAGAAGAGGACAAGGACAGATGCACAGGCACAGCATCACCGCTGAGGTGCTGCAGGCTAAGGAAGGTACTGACACCCTCCCACCTCTCTAAAGCACCAGTGCAGTCACTCTCAGTCCCACAGAGCCTTTGAGGATGGGGCTGTCAAATGACCATACTGCACCCAACACTATATAAGGAATACTTTTCTAAATCAATACTTTTTCCAGGTGAAAACAAATGCATCGAGGCTGCCTTTCACTTGTCAATCATGGTGTGGCTTTCAGTCAGCCTTGCTATGCAGATCAGACTCAGAGCTCCCTGCCACCTTCAGTCATCTCCTCTCTACTACAACTTCACCTAAGCCTAAAATTGTGTTCTACTTAGACAGTGTTCTAGTGGCAGTTTGGCTTTGTGGAAATTTTCTGAATTTTCCTGTAAAAGGAAGTCTGAACAACAAAACAACTATGCCAGTTCAAACATTTTATCCATAAACTGTTCTCCATAAATTTACCTTATAAAAAGCAAAATGTATAACTCTCTTACAATGTATTTGCTAGAGTTTCTCAGCCATTTTCCATGCCACGGTACTGAGAAACTGGAGAGAACAGAGCTGAAGCCACAACATAGGTTTGCTCAGAACTGAAGCTTTTATTAAATATATTTTTTAATGAAAAGCAACTGATGATTAAAGGAACATTCTGAGAAAAAAAGCTGATCATTGTGGTTCACCACAATGGAAAACACAATCATGCTCAAGGGAGTAAATACTGCTTTAACTCCAAAGCCGCATACTTGATAAAATTAGCTGGCTTGTACAAGTAAGATAATAAATTAAATGCACATCTTTCAAACATGGCTAAGAGGTAACAATCTGAGACTCAAAAATGGCTTCAACCACTTAATATACAAAATCATACTACACTGGTTTTTAAGCTTCTTATATAGAGGAAAGGCTGTGATGCCAGCTTTAACTACATTAAAAAAAAAAAAAAAAAGAAAAGAAACCCCCCAAAATACCTACCACAAAAAAACAATCTCCTAAGCCCTACATCTTTAAAACCAAAACAAAATACTAATAAACAGGTGTGAATATGTACACAACCTGGAGTCAACATCATACCCTATTCTGAGGGCACAGAATCACTCAGAGAAGGAAAAAAAACTAACAAAAAAAACCATGTCAGTGTTTTAATTTTCCCTATTTACTGACATTCTGCAATGCTCAAAACTGTTTAAACCTGTGACACCCAAGAGAACAGAGTAATGACTCTGTAATAAGAGGATTTTTTTCTTGGAATGGCACAAACTATGAACATTTGTTTGCAAGCACAGTAAGAGCAAGTAATATTCAAAACCTGACCCCGTCTGTGAAGGATAGATACTTCCTGTGACTTCCCAATTCAGTGTGAGCTGGGGGTCAGAAACAGCTCCTCTGCTTGGAAATAAATCTTGCCTCTGAGCGATGTAAGAGCTTGAGCTCCCACCTCTTATTGAAGGAAGGTCCAAAACTCCTTGTAAACTAGGCATAACAGAACAGTTGGGATTTAGGACCCAAGAGCTCAATTTTTTTGACACAGATACACCACAGAATCACAGAATAGAATCACAGAATCAACAGGCTGGAACAGACCTTTAACATCAAGTCCAACCATTACCCCAGGACTGCCAAGACCACCACTAAACCATATCACTGAGGCTCTTATCTACACTGTTTCTGAACACTTCCAGGAATGGTGACTTCACCACTTCCCTGGGCAGCCTGTTCCAATGCCTGATCACCTTCTCTGTGAAGAAATTGTTCCTAATATCCACTCTAAACCTCCCCTGGCTCAGCTTAAGGCCAATACCTTCTGTCCTGTAGCTTGCTATTTGGGACAGGAGACTGACCCCCACATCATTACAACCTTTCAGGCAGTTGTAGAGAACTATAAGGTCCCCCCTGGGCCTTCTCTTCTCCAGACTAAACACCCCCAGTTCCCTCAGCTATTCCTCATCAGACTTGTGCTCCAGACCCTTCACCAGCTTTGTTGCCCTCCTCTGGACCCACTCCAGCACCTGTCTCTCTTTTAGTGAGGGGCCCAGAACAGAACACAGGATTTGAGGTGCAGCTCCACCAGTGCAGTACAGGGGGATGATCACTGCCCTGGCCCTGCTGGCCACGCTATTGCTGATACAGGCCAGGTTGCTGTTGGCCTTCTTGGCTGCCTGGTCACAAACTGGCTCATGTTCAGCTCCATCAATAAGCATCCCCAGGTCCTTTTCCATGAGCAGCTTTTCAGCCACTCTTCTCCAAGCCTGTAGCGTTGCATGGTGTTCTTGTGGCCCAAGTGCAGGACCCAGGACTTCGCCTGATTGAATCTGATACCACTGGCCACAGTCCATCGATTCAGCCTGTCTAGATCCCCCTGCAAAGCTTTCGTATCCTTCAGCAGATCAACACTTCCAGCCAAGTTGGTGTCATACGCAAATTTACAGACAGTGTGCTCAATCTCCTCATCCAGATCATCACTGAAGATATTACAGGCCCTAATACCAAGCCCCAAGTGACCGGTCACCAACTGGATGTGATGTTATTTACCACCACTCTTTGGGCTTTGCCATCCAGCCAGTTCCCAACCCAGTGAAGAATCCCCCTGTCCAGGCCATGAGCAGCCAGTTTCTCCAGGATTACACTGTGGGAGACAGTGTTAGATGCTTTACTAAAGTCCAAATAGACAATGTGCACAGCCTTTCCCTCAACCAGGCAGGTCATCTTGTCATAGAAGAAGATCAGGTTGGTCAAGCAGGCCCCACTCTTCATGAACCCATGCTGACTGGGCCTGATGCTCCTGTTTTCTTGCACGTGCTTTGCAATCTCACTTAGGATAATCCACTTCATGATCTAAGCCAGCTGTCAGGATTTGTCAAGCATCAGCTCCTGATTAAACCTAGATTTGAAATGCTTGCAGGAACTTTTTCTTTAGGGGCTGGAATGCCTTTATACAGAATATTCTAAGGTCCTCATAATTTTTTATGTATGCGGTGACCCACAAGTCCTGCACACTATTCTCATCTTCATGTAGTAAACTAGGGGATCACATATGGTGAATATTTTCGTACCCTGGCTTCTTAAGTTATGTCTATATTGCCAGGATGCATGAACTTGCAGGTAAAAGTATGACTGCACACCTTTGCCAGCAGCAACTGTGATGAATATTGTGCAATGAGGACGCAAATTAATAGAAATTTACATAATTAAATACTTAAAAGCTGAGATGCTATGCTATAATTTAAATAAAGGTAAAATAAATAGCAATGCATTGATTAAATTTATCTGTATTTTAAAACTTAAAAATAACAGGAAACTCAATTAATATAGATGTAGCCAATAAGGAGCATCGGCAAAAGAACATAATTTTGTAAATGTATTTTCTGTAATGAAAAAAAATTTTAGTCATTTCAAAAAACTCAGCAGAGAGGCTGTAGCTGACCATATAAACTAACATAGCAAGAGAATAAAAAAGACATTACTACATACCCTCAGGGAAACAAACTTGCAACCTTATGGTCATAAGGGAAACATGACAGTTAATTAAACAGCACAATTGGCAAATACATGGGTTAATTTGTAGGAACATATAAATCTTCACTCTGAAAGCTAATTTGCTTCATAAGCAATCATGTGAAAGATAAGGCAATCATTTTGTGGCTGTTATATAAACAGACATATTCTAACTCAGAGCATCTGCTAATCAATTACACAGTCTAGTAATATAAATAGTTGCTCTGCAGTAAAATTCTTTGTAGTTTTTTGTTGGGTTTTTTGTTGTTCTGTTGGGTTTTTTTAGTAAAAGGATGTGGGAAGGAAGGAAAACTTAGAAGCACAACCATTACCATAGAAAAGAGTGGCCAAAACTGATCGAGTATACTCTTACTATAGATTTCCAGGATGTCATGGGTTCAGCAGCAGCAGTCATTTTTCTCCTTCTTGGTAGCTGGTGAAGCACTGTGTTTTTGATTTTGGGCCTGGGAACAGTGCTGATAAAACCAGTGTTTCAGTTACTGCTTAGTGATGTTTTGGTCTGGCCAAGGACTTTCTGAGTTTCATGCTCTACCAGGGAGGAGGGAAGCCGGGAGGAAGCAGAGACAGGATACCTGACCCAAACTGACCAAAGAGGTTATTCCATACCACAGCACGTCATGCCCAGGATGGAGAGCAGAGAGCAGAGACCCGGAAGGGTGGGGGGTGCACTGCGTGGTCGGGCTGGGTTTTAGGTGGTGAGAAATTGTATTCTTTCCTTGTATTTGCCTTGTCATTATTGTTATTGGTGGCAGCAGTAGTGATTTGTGTTATACTTTAGTTACTAAACTGTTCTTAACCTGTGGGAGTTGCATTCTTTTCGATTCTCCTTCCCATCCCTCCGGAAGGGGAGGGAAGAAAAAGGGGGAAGTGAGGGAGAGTGAGGGAGAGAACGGGTTGCATGGTTAGAGAGGCTTAAACCACAACACAGGACAAATTTTGTCAGAATTACAGATCACTGAGCTGCAGTATCACAGCCTTTTCCAGTTACAATACAGATCTTTGATAAACAACTCAGTCATTGTGCTTATTTAAGAGTCGGAGCAAAGAATTAAGTTTTCTTTAATTTCTGGAAAACAATAATAAATTTAACAGTTAAAAATGTAGCTAAGAATTTGAATTAGGCTGCACAAGGCCTTTTAAGTCTATTTTAACACAGAAATTCAAGACTACTTTTTTGATTTGATAACCTGTATTTTCCTGTGCAAATGTCTTCTATGACATATTTCTTGTAATTACACACTTCTTCCAAACTTAATTTCTTATAATATTTTTTAATGTTTTTTCTTTTTTGCCCTTTTTTTTCCAATGACCTGTGTATGAACAGACCTATAAAAACCATGGCTCAGTAATTTAAATCAGTATTTTTTCAGGTTTTTAATTCCATCAGAGACTCCAGATTTCTGCAGGAGACATCTTGTATGTACTATTTACTATCATCTGTACACTGGAAACACACCAGAGAAGCTACCAGTGGAGAACAACCCTCTGTGTCTGCTTACATTTTTAGTCACAAGTTTAAAAAAGTCCTGCGTATTCATCCATGTTATGCGTTCACCAGCAGCAGTTATTTTTCTCCTTCTTGGTAGCTGGTGCAGCGTTGTGGTTTTGATTTTGGGCCTGGGAACAGCGCTGATAACACCAGTGTTTCAATTACTGCTTAGTGATGTTTTGGTCTGACCAAGGACTTTCTGAGTCTCATGCTCTGCCAGAGAATAGGGGAAGCTGGGAGGAAGCAGAGACAGGATACCTGACCCAAACTGACCAAAGAGGTATTCCATGCCACAGCACGTCATGCCCAGGATGAAAAAACGAAAACCAGAGACCCGGAAGGGTGGGGGTGCACTGCGTGGTCGGGCTTGATATTGGGTGGTGAGCAGTTGTATTCTCTTTCCTTGTATTTGCCTTGTCATTATCATTATTGGTGGTAGCAGTAGTGGTCTTGTGTTATACTTTAATTACTAAACTGTTCTTATCTCAACCTGTGGGAGTTGCATTCCTCTGACTCTCCTCCCCATCCACCCAGGAGTGGGGGGAAGAAAGAGAGGGCAGTGAGTGAGAGAACGGGCTGCGTGATTTACAGCTTAAACCACAACAGTTCTTTTTGGCGCCCAGGTGGGGCACGAAGGGTTGAGATAACGACATGATTGATAGCCACTCGTCACAATGCTGATTTATTGGCTCTCAAAGTTGCTGCTCTTGATTCTCTTGAGTTCATGGTTTCAGCCTGTTGTACCTTACTCACAGCCGGTATTTGTTATCTTAGCATTTTTCGGATATGGGTTTTGGGTTATAGTTCTTGCTTCATTGTACTTTATTGGAATGGCTTGTAATATGGGCGGGCTCCAGAAGCGGGGGGGGTGGACGTCCTGGCCCTTGCCTCTGTCTTCGTGAGGCTGTGGGGAGCCGAGGGGGGGGGCAGCCCGGGGAGCCGCTGGACGCTGAAACAGTCCAGGAGCACAGCCCCGGGGATAAAGAGGCCACGAAGGAGGTGGCAGAAGGGGTGAGCCTCCCCACTAAGCCCAGCCCGGCAGCTGCCGAGCAGCCGGAAGAGATGACGGAGGAGCAGAGCCCTGTAGCCGAGCCCAGCCCCGCGGCGGCTGAGAGCATTCCCCAGCAGCCGCCCGCAGAGCCCCGTGAGCCCCAGCCCCAGGAGGATGCAGGAGACCCCGCAGCACTTCCCAGCAAGGCAGAGGAGGAAGATCTGGACTCAGACAAAGAGCAGCTGGTGGTGAGAGAGCTGGCAAGCACCGCAGCTACACCAGCCCCAGTGACAAGTACAGCAGCCTCATTTGAGAGTTCTGAAGGGTTTGAATGGCCTTTGGGTACCCTTGAGACCTGCCTGCTAATTGTGATGGGGATCACAGTGTTGGCATGCATACAGAGTGTGTTTTACCCACAACCATTTTGTCTGGTCCCCAGAGTTAAGCAGAGTGGGGTGTGGGCCTTGTCTGGGGTTAGTCTGCAACCTAGGATGACTAAGAGATTTTCCCTGCAGCTGGACAGTCATGAGTGTCAGGCTGCGTGGGACAGTATGGGCAAGTATCTAGTCCACTCGGCCCCTCCAGTGCTTTGGAAGCATCACAGATGGAAGGCAGCTGTATGGAGTCCCCAACAACAAGCTGCAGAAACTGCTGGAGGGGTGGATGAATTATTTTGAGCCTGGTGTGCCCATGACACTTCAGGCCATCAGGGCAGAGATGCAACATACAGAGGGACTCATGATCGAGGGGTGGACTTAACAATAGACATTATTTCCCAGATTATTCACAAGTGTGAACACTGCACACAGCCTCTCCTGCTCTGAAAGTCTGTGACAAAAGATAGAGCCCAACATCATGGACTGGATGGACTCAGCAGCTTTATACGGATAGGTCCATGCACTAAGGGATGGTCTCTCTCCCTCTGTGTGTGTGTGTGAATGCATATATATACATGTGATGGTATACTGAAAATGTGGGATCTGAGCATGATGTGAATGGTATGGAATAAAGGGTGGATACTGTCATGAGTTCAGCAGCAGCAGTCATTTTTCTGCCTCTTGGTAGCTGGTGCAGCACTGTGTTTTTGATTTTGAGCCTGGGAACAGCGCTGATAACACCAGTGTTTCGGTTACTGCTTAGTGATGCTTTGGTGTGACCAAGGACTTTCTGAGTCTCATGCTCTGCCAGGGAGGAGGGGAAGCCGGGAGGAAGCAGAGACAGGACACCTGACCCAAAGTGACCAAAGAGGTTATTCCATACCACAGCACGTCATGCCCAGGATGTAAAAACGGAGAGCAGAGACTCGGAGGGGTGGGGTTTCGCTGCTGTGTCAGGCTTCATATCAGGTGGTGAGCAGTTGTACTCTCTTTCCTTGTATTTGCCTTGTCATTATCATTATTGGTGGTAGCAGTAGTTGTCTTGTGTTATACTTCAGTTACTAAACTGCTCTTATCTCAACCTGTGGGAATTCTTTTGATTCTCCTCCCCATCCACCTGGGAGAGGGGGAAAAAAAGAGAGGGGAGTGAGTGAGAGAACGGGCTGTGTGATTTACAGTTTGAACCACGACAACGCAGAACAGGCAGAACTGTTTTTTATAGTGCCTAATAATGTCATGCAATATGTGAGGATTTTGAATAGTTGAATAATTCATAAATATCTAAAAGGACAGAGTGAGTATATATTTTATATAGGTTTCTGTAGCAGATATCCGTGCTACCTAGAAAAACACAACTTATAAAAGTAGATATTTATCTGCATTTGGAAGCCAAGGTATTGCAGAAAAAAATAGCACAATTTATCATTATGTTTAGATGCAGACACTTGACAAATCCTTCTACCTGTGTAATTACAGAGATCAAGCCTGTATTTTCATGGGCCATTAACACCTTCCCAGTTTTCAGGTGCATGGAAAGGAAACACGTACCCTAACGCAGCAGCCGTGTAGCTATCCATTCCTGCTTTCTTATTCTTAGCAGGAGAACAGATACCATTTCCTGCTGAAGCTGTTTCATTCTGCAAAAAAAGAGAAACTGAATGCACTGCAGTCAGCCTAAGGAAATAAAACAATGCCATGCATGATCAGAAATTAAGAACAGGGCTTAATTTCTCATTTGTGCTCCAAAGACTGTCAGTCCTGTCTGTAAAATATACAGGTAACCTTCAGGGTGGTGAAAATTCTCACATTCCTTTGGACTTCTCATCTTGATTTCTTCAGGCCCTTGTTTTGACAACCAAATAGGACAACAGGTAAAGAAACTGGCCTGGGAAATAGGAATATGAAGAACAAGGATATAGACCCTGATGTGTGCTCTTAATAAAATGAGGAGGTGGACGGTTGAAGCTGCAATGACTTCAGAAAACTGGGATATAATGTTTCACATTTTTTGTAGACTGACGCAGAAAACAAGCCTGAGGCACCTGTGCGTATCCACAAAGGCTGAGGCCATGAAGAAAGTTCACCCTGAAAAACTGAGGAGCCCAGAGAGGCAAAACATGCCTATAATTAAGTAGCCATTGTGCAAGAGAACTGCACACAAGTCTTTACACAAGCCTCTTTTTAGATTGAGCCAATCTGTTGTATTTAAGAAAATACTGCTGTGAAAGAGATGACAAAGGTAATACTTCTTCCAGCTTAACTGTAAGGAGACTATGAGCAAAAAAAAATCCCACCCCTACATTTCCTTCTCTTTGTTTTCTTCCAAAACTGTAAAAAAAATGAAAAAAAAAAGTATAGGAAATATCCTTTGGGAGTATATTAATTCTGTGGGATTTTGTTCTGTAAAAAGCATTCTTTAAAGTGCATCGACAAAGAACTATGAGTTGCATTTAAGGCCACTACTCTATTTAATTACTTTTTTCTCTGGCATTTCAAAGACTCCATAAAGCTAAGGGCAAAAAATAAGTTTCATTAAAAATGTTATAAAAAGTAAAATTGCACAGGCGGATGCAGCAGACCAAAAGAATATTAGAGAAAGTAACTTCTTTATAACCAGTGAAAGTTCAGCTAAGGCAATGCCTCTGGCATAGCCTATGCAAAGGATTCCATGTACCAGCTACAACTGCAGCAGAGAGGAAGAGGACAGCAGCTCAATCCATCTTCATTTTATATTAAGAAACTGGACCCCAGGGGATCACCTGACCCAACATCTAGTCCTTTGCTAGGGTGTACTTGCTTCCTATATTTCTTTTTATGAGGACCGAGTTTCTCCTTAAAGGTAGAAAACCAGAAAGGGCTTTTTGTCTGTATTATCCTAACCAAAAGGCTACTAGAACCACATGGACAGTGCTGCACAATCCAGTTGCCATACACAACATGGCAGACTAATGAAACTCACCGCATGTGTACTCTGGAGTCTGCTACAACACATATCTTTCATGGACATCAGAATAAACATGTGTTACCTTGTACTAGTCTTGAGATGCAAGGGGGCATCTCAGTTGTTACTGCCTACCTGATGCAATGGTATTTACATCATACCATATGGACTTCTCTGTATGTTTGCTCCCTGCATGCGTGCTATGCAATCTTTTGTCACCTGTTAACACCTCAACAAACCTGCAGCAGTTTAGGTGAACCAAGAGACAGAAAAAAACCCAAGAAATTGAGCACTAATTCATAACTATTCTCTCCAATGTGCCTGAAAAGCTATCAATGGATATGTGATAGTACAAATTAAATTTTTGAAGCCTCATGCTCAAAATTGCTCAATTGCCAAGAGATCCTTCCTGTACGCAGAAGTAATTAATTCATGGCCATGGACATATTGTAAATTCCACAGCTCACACCAGTCCATACTGCCCAGTTCATAGTTGCCTACAAAAACTAAGTAGAAATTTCTTGTTTCATTGAGTCTCCATATGTCTGCAAAGCTACTTGATATGTTTCCTTGTGAGTTTCTCTACTCAAAGGATGCTCATCTGTGTCCCAGTCACATGATAAGACTGCCAAAATAAGCATGCCTCCTTACAAGACAAGCATGCAGTAGTACACCATGACACGAGAATCAGGACTTCACACTGGACCAGAGACTCTTTGAGACAAGGAAGGGTGTCAAAAAGGGAGAGAATAACAAATCACAAGAACCATCACAATTAAAAGACTCAAGGATCAATGGCAACTTTAATGGAAGTGCTAGGTATTTTCCACAACGTTCAGAAATTGATTTTCCTTTCACTTCTCTGTTTCAATATACTCTTCTGCCTCGCCAAACTCTTACTGTGAAAATAACATATGAAATTACTGATTACTCTAGACAGTTCTCAATTCAAACTTGAGGAAAAGTTTTGTTTTCTTTCTTAATCCTCATCACAAAGCTGTGCTATTTTCTGCACCCATCTGTATCTACTTTTTAATCTAAAATGAATATGGGACTTTATTTATGAGTAGATTTAGCATGATTGATTGAAATGGAAACTAAAAGAGAAGCAAACAAACAAACAAAAAGAAAAAAGCAAAGCTTGTTTTTTTCCTGCCTTCCTCCTGCTGCTGCGATTTACACACTATCTGAAGTTCCTCATAATTAAAAATCACAGCTCAGCTGCCTCCCCCCAAGATTAATTTACAAGTAAGTAAAGCTTCTTACTTTCTAGCTATTATGTTTTAAGAAGAGACACAGAACACTTTTTATATTTATTTCTGTATGTATGCTTTTGATTTGCACTTTCTTCTATTTTTTTAAGAAGAGTATGGGGAGGTCCCTGCTGACTAGAAGCTAGCCAATGTTATTCCAATTTATTAGGAGGGTGTGAAGGAAGAGCCAGGAAACTGCAAAACATGTTAGTCTAACCTCAGTTCCTGGAAAAATTATGGAGATCATACTGGGTGCTACTGAAACACATTTAAATAACAACGCAATCATCAGGCACCATCAACATGGGTTCACAAAGAGAAGTTTAACTAACTGATAACGTTCTATGCACTCACCTTGTGTTTGAAGGTGAGGAAGTAGATGTAGTTTTCCTTGATTTTAGTAAGGCTTTTGGTACTGCCTCTCACAACATTCTTACGCAAAAGTTGCCCAACTGTGTGACGGCCACATATATGGTGCACCAGGTGAGGAACTAGCTGAAAAGCAGGACTCAAAGGGTTGTAGTGAATGGAGGTACATCTGACTGGCGATCAGTCACCAGCAGTGTTCCTCAGTGCTCAATTTTAGTGCCAGTTCTTCTCCCTTTGCCTTCTCTTCCTTCGCCTCCCCTCCCTTCCTTTCTCTTCCCCTCCTCTTCTCTCCCATTTCTTCCCTTCCCCTTTCCTTCTCCCCTGTTTCTCCATGCCTGAGACTCTCTTTATTGTTCTGCACTTCTAAAGCGGAGAGCACAATGATGATGTACTATTCTAGCCTTTTATATACAAACACGCTGACACAGAATCCATTTCTGGCCAGACTGTTAAGTGAAAAACAGCTCATATTTGCAGCTTATTAAGACTTGATTTGTAAAATGCAGAGAGCATCTGAAAGGTATGATCCTTATATTTTCAGATGCTTTCAACAACAGTTTTTTTAGATCATTTTGTGTTTGAACTTGTTTCCAACACATCACAAATCCAGCAAACATGTCTCTTTCCAACCTTTCACCTTTGTCCCACACACAAACCATAGCATCTAGGGTGCCTCCAGTTTTTTATGGAAGACTGAATTTGATTGTTAGATCAACAGTGCAGACTTTTCCCGCTGGATGAAACAAAGCTGTACGCCACACCTATATGGGAACAGCAGAATTATTCTTCTACAGAAGATTAACACAAAAAGCTGTCACCCAGCACAAAAGAGACACATTTTGCAGTGCTATTCTGACCACAATGCAACAACATAGCTAAAGGATGCAAATGCTGCAGAGGAAAGGAGAAATCATCCTGATAATGGTCTGCCTCGAGACGCAGTGATGGCTGCAACGAAGCAGGGAGCAGTGTGGACAGAAGTTTTAAGCCACAGCTACACTACTACTATAAATATTAACAGAAGCAATTATCAGATTGAAAGGGGGGGAGAGGAGGAGAAGCATCTCTAGCAACCCTTGTCTTTCTCAATGGCACAACCCCAGAAGTTCATGCATTGGTGATTATAGTTCAATCCTATCTCTACAGCATGTGCCTCCAGAAACACAGTAGAACTGTTTTCAAACATGGTTATTATCCTTGAAAAATAATTCTTCATTAGGCATTACCTTAATATTTCTGCGATTTACAAGATACTGATGCAGTATAAATTTTGCTAAATTTAAGCAGAACATTTTACAAAACATGGCATTTGTGTCTGCTAAGCAATAATTAATGATTAGTGATTTGGGTGAATTGCTTCTAAATGCATTCCCATGAAATTTTACTATGCATACATCATGCAGTTACTAATTAACTGGAATTGTACAAACAAACATTCAGTTCAAAATAATCCCTTGTGTGATCTACCTTTACCATGGTATTAACTGAGTACAGCTCTGATCACGAAAAATGTTACTCACATGAGTAAATCAGCCGGTGTTAAGTACATCTAACAAAATACATCTGAGGAAAATGCAGGAACAAGATTCAAAACCCATCCCACTAGTTGTCCTTTCTGTTCTGTTTGATGAAGACTTGTGACCACAGATTCATATCTGCAATGAACACCATTTGTTTATTCAACACATAGATACAATATTGCTTATTAATTTCTGCAATTTGGATTTTCATTCTGTTTGGATTCTCTTCCTTGTAAGGGGAAGGTATTACTTTACCTGTTATATGTAGCAGATGATACAAATATGGAATTCCACCAAACATTTTTGTGTTATTTACATAGTTCAACATTGCTACAGAAGATAATTTTCAGATAATTGTCCCTGAATATGATGAAATTCCTAATTCCCCAGTGCATGGGAAACACCTCCCGAAACGCTGATAGTTATCCAGCTGCTCATGCCACAGAAAAGATGATCGTAACATGTCCAAATTCACCTGGGTCTTTCTAATGGGGATGCAGAACTTAACTTGAGTTTACAGTCCACTGGTCTTCAAGTGACATACACATGCCATTCAAGTGTTTTGTTTTTTTTTTTTTTTTTTTTTGAAAACCAAGGTGGCACAAAAAGGACATTAGAATGTGTCTGTCTTGAAAACAGAAAAGGCTGGGGCTGGGCAGTCACAATGTCTTTGCAGTTAAGGAAGTTCTTCGGATTCACTATCAACATGTGATGCAGCTGATGACTATTTCACAAAATAGGCACATGCCAAACAGCACTTGAAGAGTACACAGGCAATCTCAGCTCTAACACTGGCCAACTATCCATCTGCAAAAATGCAATTTAGCAGCTGCAAAATATTGAAGGATTTAATTTTAAAAACAGATTATTCAGACAGTATGTCAGAAAATATGTTCAGAGCTTGGCATAAGCAAGCAACAGGGTTTTATTTTCTCTTGGTGCAATGTAGTATTGATTCTAAATTTGGAATTATTTCATATTTATGTAACACTGAAACTAAATACAATTATCTCAACAACATCTTTATTGTACAATATTTTTACTTTGCCTTTTGCTTTGTCTAGAAAAAAAAAGAACATAGCAAACGGGTGAGAAAGTTAGAAACAATGTCAGTGAACCACCAGAAAAGGCATTTTCAGGGGAGTACACATTGATACCACATATATAAAGACCCACACATTTTGCACAGGTGGTATTCTACCAGTTTATGCCATGTAAGAAAGCACAGACATGAGAAAATAATGTTTTAGCGCTATTTTAAGTTCACAAAATCCATCAGATTCTTTTAGTCCACCCTAAATAAGAAGAAATTCAAGCATTTTAAGACAGTATTTTTGTTATAACAAAGTGCTAAAATGCCCTGAAAGACATGGGGCATGATGCTCACTACAGCTGGAATGACTCCATAGAGTCCAGTATTTCTGTGTTTTAATTTAACAGAACTTTTGACCTGTACATTAACTGGAGGAAAAAAGAGATCATAAAATATACATGACCATGAAGAAGGAAAACGTATGCTTTCAGTTCTAAACTTACATGCCTCTGAAGTGTCTACACAGTATTTTATGCCCATTAATTAAGCTTGTGAGCACTATGTCAACAGCTAAAACAATTAGCAACATTTCATATTTTAAGCATTTTTTCTGCTTTGAAAAGACTAATCTATATTGCAGGATTTAAAAACAAACAAAAAATATTAAAAAAAAAAAAGGATTACCATGCATTTGGTTTATATTCTGTCAGATGACTTAGTAACTTGCAGAATAAAGAAACAAAAATATTCCAGCCCCTGTACACCACAACACAGTGCCATGAAAAAAATTATACTGACTACTTTGAGGTCTAACATTCAGCAGGAATCACTAAAAAAATTAGCAATGGAAATGAATTATTTGACTGCGTGACTTCCATATGGCAGAATGAACTGGAAAATAAAAAATGCATTCTCAGCTTGTATACATGCATATGTGCTAAATGGTAGCACCCAGCATCTTGTAGAATGGTTGGCATGGGAACTATGTGTTTGTCAAAAACATATTGTATTTTCCATGGAAAACTTTCAGGCCTGCATTTTAACTCTCAACAATAATTATGGCCTTTATGTATTTTTCAAGCTAGTACATCAGAACAGATGCAGATATATGGAGCATTTCATAAGGTTATGAAATCATAAGTCTACTATACTAATGCAGTTAGTTTGAACTTACCATATGACAAATAAGATTGTGTGGAACAGTACCAGCTGTTGACTGGGGGATGAACCACCCCATGCTTTCAATGAAACAGACCAAGAACATAAACAAACACCCCTTCTCCCCAACACAACAGCTGAGATAATAGTACTGTGCAATGTAATTTATACTTTTTTTAGAACAGAAACTGTAGGTTTTGCCGATTTGTAACTGTTACCCTTAAAAAATTGCTGATTATTTTACACTATTGCCAGGCACTATTACTTCTGCCACTTCAGCACCATCACAACTACAATTCTGCAACTTGATTTCCGACAGATACCGAATGACACCACTGTTCAAGTGGTAATACAAAGGTGGGCAGCCTGAACACCCTCCTCAACAGAGGTGCTGGGGCTCTGGCTTGTTGGGGGGCATCATGTGTGATTCTCTTGGATAGAAATCTCTCAAATTTTACATCAGAAATTTCTACCTATCCACCATACCCCTTCTGCTCAGTAAAATTTAATTTTTTAAGTCACAGAATGGTGTGTTGTGGTTCTGTTCTTGTAGCACTGCACCTGAGTTCCCACATGACGTCTGTATCATAGTTATAAAAGAGGGTCAAAGATTTACAGCATATGCAAGATGTCAGTGTTTGTGAAGTGTTCAAAACTACAGATACACTATAACTTACATAAATAAAATGCTTCTTTTCATGCCTACAAAGCAGATAGAAGACAATTTTCATCAAGTTCAAGAACAAGGTGACACAGAACTGACAGATATATGAAAATACATTTGCTCATTAACTTGAACAAACATGTTACAGAACTTTGAAAAAGCTTTTGTAGCACATAGGGCCAGGAAAGGGCATTTGCATTTGTTTTAGTCATACTACTCTGTTTCTAGGAGAAACCAGACTTCTGTTTGAGTATCTCTTCTGATACGATGGAACACCATCGCTGTTGCTTTTTGTCTCACCATAATAAGCCTTAGTCTAGGACCTCTTGGCTGTCACTATGGCACAACTGTGAATAACTACTTTCATGGCAACTCAGTAAGCTAAAATCTCTACTAAGAAACTGCGTGTTCTCTTTTATTTGTTTGCTTTCAGTATCAAAACTTCCAAGTAAACTAAAAACCTTTACAACTTGGTGGCACAATTAAACACGGATGCACACATAAAATAGTAATTCCACAAAGTAAGGAAATAACTGTGTACGAGACTACTAGAAAACTGAACAGGAGTAGAATAGCTTAACATGATTTGAGTAGAGTTGCTTTTGAATCAGAGCTTAGAAAGGATACTCATAACTTTTCAGACAGTGGGAAAAAAGTAGTGGGATACAAGGATACAGTATTTTTTAAGAAAGAGTATCACTTTAGTACATACATTAAGAGCTGAGCTAGCAGAATTTAAGATATCTCTATTTTGTTGAGCCAAACCTATGGACTCAAGGATACAAAACACATGCACAAGCTCTGATTTAGGTATCAACCACAAAACAGCACTAGATTATAAAGAGCTACAGAGCATCAAATTGGAACACACTGCTTTCCAGGAAACTGGAGTTTCACTGCACAAGTGAAATCTTTAACTGCGTATATATCACTATCAGGAAAAAAAAAAACCAGGATACTAACATTAGGCAAAAGGTGAAAGCTATTAAAGAATAATATGAAAAGCAATTGTTCTCAATACACGTATTTTATATCTCTCAGTCCACTTGCTGTAAATAAGGATTTACATGGATATACATATACATATATATGGGATATATGTATGTGTATGTACATTCTCTTTGCATTAGTAGTGCTTGGGGAAAAAAAAAGTATATATATATAAAAATATATCTGTGCATAACAAACACTACAGTCACAGATTTTACCCTGTAGAACTAATAAAACAAAAGGGATCTTTTTCTTTCAACTATTGATATTGGATAAATTTGCCCCCATGCTCAGTCTGGAACTCATGTTCTTTCCCAGCAATAAAGCCTTGAGTTCCTCCAGGACACTTCTTCAGACAAAAGTTATTTTATTTTTTCATCATGGAGCCTTACTGACTACACCTGACCCAGTATTTAACCCACAATATTGAATCTCACTACAGATTTCAGTGGGGCAACACAGTCATCCTTCTTTTTCAACATCCTTGGCTACGTGATAGAAATAAAGAAGTCTTGTTAAACAAAACACCCTGATGCTTTCCGGAACCAATGACTCTCTTGATTAAATAAATGATAACTCATAAATAGTATCATTTGTCTTAATGAGTATTATTCAGGAAAATTGGAGGTCTACTACTCTAAAATTACCACTAAACCCAGTGTGAAAAGAATCTGCCCAGAAATACTGTGAAAATCAGTACCTTTTTAGCACAACACAGACTGATTGCTATATTTTCAATCACAATTACATTAAATTCATTCACTTGTGGAACAATTCCTATTAGTCTAAGCTATTTACAGATATTACCAAAGCACTGAACTTCACATGAATATATCAAACCACTGAATTAATCGGTAGAGCTGTATTATCTGGTACTGTTTAAAAACTCAGGGTAAAACTGAAAAAATGTCACACTATCCTGACCGTTGCAGTTAATTCTCATACTTAAATAAACTTAGGTTCAACAAATTTGGATGCCACACATTTTGAGAGCCCAAGGACTCCACCTGAAAAGGCAAAGCAACACAACTGCTTCTTCCATCATTACCACATTTTACTGCCATCAAGATCTTACAGCATGTCACATTTCTTTTCAAGTACCAGCTTCCATAAAATATAGCCACTACTTGACAGTCTCTAGGAAAAAGTAGACTCTGAGTCATGCTAAGTTAAGATAGACAGCTAAAAAGTCTATGCCTTACACATCATAGTCTCAAATACTATTGGAGAAATAAAAAGCCCAAAGTGATCTGACCACTGATATTTATGATTCTCTTATTGTTTTCCTTTTATATTTGTCAGCAGAGTTCTGTAGCTCTTAACTCAAAAAATGCTGGAGAGCATGATACTCAGGTGGACAGAATTACTTTGGTTTCATGATTAACACAAGTAGCAGGTCACTGTACCTTTGCATGCAGATGCAGTGCCGAGCACAACTTAGCTCTCTGTGGGAACTTTAACATCAGAAAAGGTGTAATATGCATATATTAAAGTGTCTTCTGGTAACCACACCAAAGAAGTCATTTTCTTGCACCTCCCAGAAGATACTCTTAACCTACCTTCTTCTGTCTGCAATAATTCAACAGGAACTACACTGCTAAACTGATCCTAGGTTGGTCTGGAATGACCTCTGAAATTATGTCCTTCCACACAATCTAGATGATAGCAAGAGTATTCCACTAGCCCCTGTGCCGCAGGTACTACAGCTCAGTCTTCCTGTTTGTACATTCTGCCCCACTACCCTCTGAGATTTTTTGCTATGTTGTTTTTCTGTTTGTTTATTTGTTTTGGTTTTGTGTGTGTGTCATTACTTTATATCAAAAGAGTAGGTTTGGAAGCTTAGGCTCTTTGGTCTCATTTTGGGTATTGCTTGTTCTCCTGTGGGCATCTAACCTCTTTTTAGAAGGAGTTAAGTACAAATCTGCAGGTTTCAGCAAGATGGTGCTGTTACTCATCAGGAAATCATCTGATGTGAAGATCAGCATATGAAAGAAAGAGCGTCTTGCAGGGTTCCTGCCCGTTACTACTACAGATACATGCGATAAAATAAACTGAATTTAACATGAGACCACTCAGATGGTCTCCAAACTTCTCATGCACAGACATAAACAGCTTTATTTTATCTCACTTTGCATGAAAGAAGAAACAAGAAGCAATTATAAAACTGAAATAATGAAACCTGAAGAGAGGAAAGCACAATAAACCTGTTGCAGTCAGGCTTTAGTACGATGATCACTGTATTAGCTACAGCAACAGCCTCTGTACACATTTTCAAATTCTAAAACATCAGAACAGCTAAATAATTTTCCTTCTGCATGCACCACTCTCCCCACCAAAAAAAAAAAACCAAAAAACCAAACAAAAAAAACCCAAAACCTAAACAAACCAAGCAAACCCCCCAAAAAAACCAGATTTTAGAACAACAGTAAGATGTAACAGTGTAATGCTACTTACAAAAAAGAAGCCACAGGTATTTACCATAGTGGACTGATATGAATAGACTGATCACTTTAATATTCCTTTTCTGCAATTTGAAATTCTAATAAACACCAGCAGTAGCTTGCATATTTATACTGACAATGTTAACCTGTGCAGAGGATGAGATTCCTGTTAGAGACACTGCACACAGGGAACATAACGCATCTGAAAAGGATTAAATTACAAGGTCCACAGTGCTAAAGAGACAAATGTACACGAGGGCCAGGATGACTTTTTAATTTTTTCTACCCAGATGTTGCCCATCCTTTGAAAATAAATAAGATCATAACAAGCAATAAGCTTGTCTTGAACACGTAACGGCTGCCAGCCTTTCGACTTTCAGTGCACTGGAAATCTTAGCCTTACCCTTGGAGCACAGCAAGTGGCAATATAACATATGTTGCACACACAGCAAATAGCTTTAAATTATCACAGTCCTAATACTAGGCTGCCATCTTGCTCCAAACTGTCATTTCGCCACAGAAATTCACAGGCACAATGGATTCCTTATGTCTTATTTATTCCAGAACTGAAATCTCATCCTTCAATATCATTGGTATCCATCCACTACCTCCTATGGTTGTTACACTAGGCCCTAGCAGGTGGGAAAAACGCTTCCTAAATTCATGAGGCCATGTGGCCACAGTAGAGCAGGTAGCTCATGTCAACCACATAAGACTGCATCACTGACAGCCACAGTTCTACCTTATTTATCATGAATAAAAGCAACATTGAGGGGAATTTGTTATTTAGAACAATGAGATAGAGTCTACAGAGCCTCACTTTTAATGAATTGAAACAATAGTGAGTGATTTTTATGATCAATCAGAATTAATCAATGCAATTCAGTTCTGAATATAAAATACCCAGTACTTGCAGAGATACATTTGCAATCAAAGCAGTTATAGATCTTTATTTACAAAGCAAACTGAGGACAAAGCAATGAGAAAAATCAATCTGATTACAGAAGGAACACACAACCCCCAAACCATTAATTAAATTCTAATATAGAATAAAACCTATACCTCCACCTCCTCAGTAAAGATGTGGAACAACACATGGCCATTAAAACACTGCTGATCTGCAGTAGAAACATGCTGCATGCAACATATGTGTCGATACCACAATAAATTAAAAAAAGCATCTCACACTATCATTTTTTTTAAGGCCATCTTTGGTGTGTTGAACTTGGCTAGCTGTCAGGTGCCCACCCAGCCATACTATCACTCTCTCTCCTCTACAGGACATGGGGAGAAAATACAGTAAAGACCTCATGGGTAATTACTATCTTTACTGAATTAATGGATCCTCTTTCTTGTAGTTCTGTAGTCTTTTTCTGAGGTGGACAATGAAGCAGGAGAGATTTTTAACACAGGGTTACAATAATCACAAAGGCTGAAAGGAACGTTTAATATTCACTTGGTCCAACCCTCACCAAAGCCGGTTCAGTTTTAATACATTGCTCAGAGACTTACCTAGTAAAGACTTGATTGCATTCAGGGATGGAGATTCTTCAACCTGCCTGGGTCCCTGTTTCCATTTTTGGGCCCACTCTTTGTGAAAAAGATCATATATATCAGGACAGAATTTCCCATGTTCCAAATCAGGCTCATTCCATTCTGTCCTGACATGGTGCACATCAGCCTGAGGTCTGGGCAGCAGCAACCTGGCTCTAGAGCTTCCCCTAGGGTGAGGCTTTTGCCACACTACATGGCACTTTGCCACCACTGCTGTGTAGTCTCCAGCAAATTCTGAGATCCTTTATGCCCCCTTGCTGCCACAAGTGCTCCGCTCTTAAAACTCACCAAACAAGAATTCACTAACAGAAAATTTCAAACGAAATCACAATCTATATCAGTAAAAGCAAATAAAACCAACCAATCAACAAAAAACAATAAAAAAAAGAAAACAAAACCAAAATAAACAAAAAAAACCAAAAAAACAAACAAACAGCAAAAAACCACAAGCCTCATCTCCTCCCCCAAAGGATGGTATGAGAAGTTTGTCACGCTTGGACCAAGTTTAAGTTTATGCCACAGAAGATTACCAGTATTGCTTTAAAGCTCCCAGTGGAGTAATACTGAAATGAAGACCATATCTTCTAACATATTTCCACTGACAACTTCAATAATAATGAATGAACTTTGATGGAACATGTGTAATGTTGGCTGTGTTTTTTATGTTGGGATGGCAGCAGTGCTTCTCTGGCTATTATGACATGGGAAATGACAAGTCCCCAGAGAATGAGGAGTATCAAAAGGTCGTTTCCTGTATTTTTAGAGAAATGTCATGATCTATTACAGAATACTATGGCATGTTCCTATAGAAACAGTTTGGATACAGAAAACTTTGTTGAATCTGATGCTACAATAAAAAAATTCAAAAAATTATAACCAAAGAACAGGCCATTAATGAGGAAGGATGACAGAAAGGAGGAAAACAATTGTGGAAAGAACACTGCCAGATTTATGAAGGCATTCCTATAAATTCCTATTCCGATATTTTTTTTCAAAAAGAAAGTGCTCAGCAAACTTCAATTCAACTTCAAAAGGCGAGAGCTGAGCCTTCTATTAATTTTCATGCAGGTTAACCAAAATCCTACTTAATTTGATAAAGGATCCTCAGTGCCACCACTGGAATGTCACTGCTTTTCTAACCAAAACTTCAAGAGACTGGGTTGTTTAACATGAATTCAGGAATTTTGTTTAACCCAAGCCTCAACTACAAACTGAAGAAAAAACAGTCATCCCTCTCAAAAGAACGCTAACATGCAAGCTGCACAACTGCACCAGCTGTCCACCCAGATAACTGAGGAAGAGGCGCTGCAAAGATAAAAAGAGCTAAATAACGCAACAGCTTATGCTAGGTGTGATAGCAGCAATCTGGTGGCAATTTACTGCTGTATAATGAAAACCCAGAATATACTGCAGGCAATGAATCAGAGACCAAATTTATCAGTTGTCCTAGAAGAGGAAATAAAAATTTGGTATTTTAACTTCCAAAAATGTAAAAGAAACATTTTAAAATTACACTCATTAGCATATTCTTTCCTCTGAAGTATCTGGATCTGTTGATTATTCTAAGCCTCAAAAATTGCTTTGCCATATCAAAAAAAACTAACAAAAAGTAATGTTGTTGCATTACAGCGTTTTTCTTTAGGAACCAATCATCAGAGTGCCACATACTGGAATGTATTTGAACACAGTGCGGTGCTTACATCTCCACAACTTCTTCAAAAAGTTTGATAACTTGGTGGCATTTTCTGTATATTTTTGTTTAAATTTTACACTACAAATTGTACATTTATTGCCCAAATGCCAGAAATTCTTTTAGTATACCAATAAGTAGGCATTTGTCCTACAAAGCAATGAAAAACCCCAAACATAAAAAAAAAATAAAATCGCCAGCCACACTCCCCACCTGTTCTATCTCTGGCACTTCGAAATTATGTTCAACAAAGCAGTTCTAACACCACCGGAATCTGAACACCATTCTCAAGAGATGATTTCTTTTTAATATGTCACCCTGACAACATAACTGTTTTAATAAAAGAATGTGCAAACAACAGGTAGTATTATTTTTTTTCTAGATGATTATCTGTTTCTCTTCAAGGAGACACTAACAATCTTTTGCACTGGTTTTACCAATATGCTAAAAGGGATCTCTCCAAACTGAGCACAGATCTTTAGTCTTTTTAGTCCTGACTTCTCTTTCTCGCAATGGTATTACTTCCCTGACTATGGATTTCATAGCAGTGGGAAGACTTACAGCAAACACCATGTTTCCTCTTGGTGTCACACCAGGCAAAAAAGAAAAATCTATGTAAGTAGAGAAGAATGACATCCAGTCTCTGTCACTGCTAAGGCACAGATCTAGCAGCATTATTTTAATAGGAGTGATCTTGTTATTTTATCACACTGAAGACCATAATTTAGCCCAATTTGCCAGGGATGAACATATGTCATCAAATCATTCTGCACAACTATACTGTTATTCATGTTAATTCGTCTCTCCAAACATTAAGTCTATTTGGCAAGGTTAAACATCTTACCCACAAACATAGCCCTAAGTGTAAGGCAAGACAGATTCCCCACAGAGTGTCAAATGCAGCACTCATTGCTCATCTTTCAAAGGAATCAATTTAAATATACACAGAATTCAGTTATGCACTGTACAGCCTAGCAGTGCTCAAATCAGCTCAATTCTCCCTTTAAAAAGCAAGCACTCAGTTTTCAGTTATTGGTTTAACACGTTCGTTACTTCTCTGCAAACCTAGCCATGGCAAATTAATAAGCTTGTGAGAAACCAAGACCATGTAATGGTAAAACTTGTAGCAAACATTTTTATTTTGAATACAACTCATACAAATACTGACATAGCATAAATCCTGATGGTAAAGCAGTGTGTGACATTTAATTCAGAAAACATAATTTTTACTTTAACTACATTTAGATGACTAGTAAACATTCAATATTTGCCACACTACTTGTGCCTTTGAAAGTGATCTGGAATACCACAGGTTTAACATTTCCAAACAAACTAAATGTGCATCACCTGATTTTGAGCTGTCTGGCTCTTCGAAAGGCTTTGACGAATTCAAACACATGAGTGAAAGTAAGAGGAGCAGTCTCCCTTATTGTCTTTAACCAAAGTCCTTTGGTGATAAGAGTTACCAAGGGACTATAACACATAACATTTGGCCAAGGTATATGGACAATATTGCATTTCTCTTTGTACTGGACCTTCTTCCAGTGTGTCTAAGTAAGTCAAGCCATCTGTAAGTTTCAGTCACACTACACAGTGATAAATACTGAACTACATTTTTCATTCAACTGTATCCAAGTTATTTTCTCACTAGTTCTCAAACTTCCTGAGCAGCATCCATCTTTACTGATAATCTTACTGGGTCTTAATGAATGTTGTCCACCTGGGGCACCCTCTGCTCATGTTCAATTTGGTGGTAAACTAAAACCCTCTCATCTACCTCAGACATTTAATTTATGTATCTGATTGCTTCTTTCCCAGTGTGTCAATTTTTTTTTTTCTTTTGCGCCAAAGCTGCCTTCTTGAGCAGATCATATCTAGCAAATGTAACATCAGTTCTTGCAGGTATCTGGCCATAAGGACCAGAAAAGGCTGTTTTCACTACCTGGCTAATAGCTCATATTCTTAGCTGTAATCAGAAGCATAAACCCTCCTCTGTGAAAGCTAACAGTAGCCAAGCAAGGAGTAGTTTGTGTGAACTCACTTCTGTTCACAGCTGACCCTTTCAAGATCTATACTCAATTGTGCAAAAACAGAATTAGCCAGTCAGTTTTATAATTTGAGAAAAATATGAAGGAATCTTACCATGCTAAATATTTTAAAATTAGCAATTCACTTAATTGTCAACACTTGGTTATCCTATCAGAAAATAATAAACATTCTTAATATTGCTCTGAAATACAAAGCAAGAAGCACTTTTTTTTTTTTTTTCCCTATCCTCAATGCCCACTGACACCTGGCGTGTAGAAAAGTGTGGCAACATACTAGATTTGGCTCTTTGTGTCAGCAAATATCAAGGCAGCATGAGAGGACTAGTTCAGAACTGATGAACTTTACAAGACTGAGTGATTCTGAAAAGGAACTTTTCAAGGAAGGGGAACGAAAATTCTTCCAGGATTCCTCCCAGAGTACTGCTCCTCCTATGCCTGATATTTATTCTAAAGACCCACTTTCACTATTTGCAGGGAGGACAAAGTATCACCTGAAACCAAAAATTGCAAGAACTAAGTTTGATTTTCTGCATTATCATCAGCAGCTAACAGGATCTAGTTAGTACATAATTTATTGCATTAAGTCATGAGTCACTTTAGGGATTTTGCTAGCACTTACATTGCATATGGGTGAATTATTTATTCCAACACCTTGTTTCAAGTAACTGAAAAATTGAGTATAACAAGGTATATTTGTAAATTCTGTGAAATTCTCATACGGTAAGAGGAGGAGATATTTCACAGGATGCGTGGGAAGCTACCAGCAGAAGAAAACAAAGAAAATGACAAAAACATTTTTTCAAAGATTTATTTATAACCAAATTGCTTTTTACCTTGGAAAAGTACAAAGGTATAATACTTATAAGCTCCCATGAAAATGAATTGTTTCTTGACAGAAGAATGTGTCCAACTGACAGCCCATTTTATTACTAGAAGGCTGTAATAGAGCAGGTATACATGATATTACAAAGGTAAATGTAAGGCTGCCAGCTGACTTCAGCAACCTCATTAGCTAATGTACTAATATAACAGAAACTTTGCAAAAAAAAAAAAAAAAAAAAAAAAATAAAACCCGCAACAACAAAACAAAACGTCCACCAAACTCAAAAAAAAAAAAAAAAAAAAAATAATCTAAACATAAGGAAAAAACAAGTCAAAACCAAAACCTCTTTTGTTTGATGTCCATCAGGACATTTTCTCTTTCTTCACACTGAAATAAAACAGTTTACTTCAAAGACATTTCAAACTAATATTGACAAATGTGGCTTAATAGCTCCAGGTTCAATCCATTCCAAGTGTTAATTATGCCCCAGGATCACTGCCAGTGTTTCCCTAATAATTTTTGGTTGCTTTGACTTTGTGCGTTCTACTGTGGAATTCTTCTTCTCTTACTATACTGGAATGTTCTCTGTTGTGCAGCCTTGGTGCTACCATACTGCAAGCAGCATCCAACATTATTTTCTAGAATACAGCCAATGAAATAAACTGTATTGAGGAGACTGTATATTCTGCCTCTCTGCTTGGAATGCTGCAGCTGAAATGCTCTCCTAGCATTACACTACGCATTGCAGCTTGGCAGACTTTCTCTCCACTGCAGGGAAGACAAAGAAAAATGGCATCTAAGGATGCAAGGATGGCTAAGAACAGGGTGAATATATGCCAGCCTTCAGGACAGCTTTAAAGAGAGTGTGCTGGCCAACAGTGCAGTTAGACCAGCAGAAGTAAGAGGAAAAGCCAGAAAGCCAGATGAGAACCAAGATGTTTTTCTTCTCCATCAGTGACAATCACCCCCAAAACATTCTTCCACATTTTTCGAGCTTTGCCTCTGCACAGTAGAGTTGCCAATTTATCACTTTAGCTGTCACAGGAACTGGCTTGAAATGCTGTATCATTCATAACAGATTGGTAAAGTTTAGTTATCTGATAAATGTCAATAAAACATGGCAGAGGACTACAAGTTAAACTGAAGAAAAGAGACAATGCAGATTTACATTACACAAATTAGATCTTTGTGATTCTTTGTTTGGACACATAAATATCAGACTATAACATCTATAACCATCAAATACCTCTGCATTCATTGCAATTTTTAAAAGCCAGTGCTTTACTTCCAGTATATTTCTGAAACAATATCTGAACTGAGTTATTTTGGTTTTACTATATACTGCAACATACACTGCAAACAGACTGTGACTGATGGAACATTCTTTGAAATCGCATTGGCTTCCAAACACTCTGATTATGTCTACAAAATTACATTTTATAATACACAAATAAATGCCCACCTCAAAGTTTCAGTATCAACATCACAGTGTCAAAAAATACCTTCAAACATACGAACTTTTTATCAAAGGTAAGGGTAATGCAGTATTTGAGTCATTAGTATAACTGCAACATAGCTCTTTCTTCCTTAGAGTTGCACAATGCCAACCCCTACCAGAGATATTCAGGGTTTTCAATGTGAATTTAGTAGCAATGAAAGATTGTTTAAACAATTAAAATGACCAGGAATAGTACATGTGCTTCTGCCAGTTCATTCTAGCAGGTTTTGTACTGAAGTAGAACTCTGCCGAAGTGAATCTTCTTCAATTGAAGGGTAGATTAGCAACTGATCTAAAATGAAGCTGTCAGGTAATGCTCCAAGACTGCTCTAATCTGTGTGGGCTGACCTCCGGCTTGCAGTACAGCTCCAGCAAAGTCAGGCAATTTCCTCAGAAAAACAGGAGTTCGCACCTACAGATTAAGTTCTAAAACTCTGGTGACTTCAGAAGCATACCTTCATTACGGCTAACAAAATACATCCTGAGCACAGATACTCACAAATACACATATAAAAACCTACCGGTAATGGATATATGCCCCATATAAGTGGTGTAGAAAAATGATAATTTTCCAAACACCAAGCATATAAAAAATTTTTTATCTGTAATGAATTCACCAGTAATTCCTACATTAATGAGCATATATTTTGTGAAACATTTTTTCTTAAGTTCAAAATACATTTTCTTCTTTTGGTGTAAATGTTCCCATTCCTAATTTAATTCAGATCTGCAAAACACCTGATTTTAACACTTGATAATGTGTTTGCATTATGAATTTTTGCCCCCCCCCCTTTTTTTTTTCTCTTAATGCAAATGTTTCTACCTTGAGAAGTTCTTTTCATCTATATGTTATTTTAGGTTCATTCAGGTGGGTTCATTGTGATACCTAACACTATATTAACCTGCCTCCTCAGAATAAATGTTTCTCCATCTCTTTAAAAGGGAGGGGGGAAAGAAAAAAAAAAAATCATGACTTTAATGACATCTTTAAATGTGCTTGCACTTAAGCTGTACCAATTAAGCTTCAAAGTTTGCACCTGGAAAGCTAAGTGGGTTGAGGGACAAACACTTTCCCAGCTCAATTACTGCAAGATTAGGTTAAGAGATCACCTGCATGCTGATTAGCCTATAGTAATAGCATGCTTCAGCTCCAGAAAGTTAAGCAGAAAGGTGAAATCATCAGCTTGCAGCTGGCAATTACAGCAAGTCACTTTCACCTGGGAGTCCCATCTTTTGCTCATATAGTTACATATGTCTTACGGTTATGCAGCCAAACCTTGGGCTGAACACTTCAACTTCGAACTACTACAGTGAAGAAAATTAGTCCTCTCTCTCACTTCCAATTCTCATTTGAATTTTAGATGGTTTTGTTGTATATGATTCAATAAAGGATTCAATGTTTCTTTCAGAAGATCATAGCTGCATTTTGAGGGCTGTAGCTTTTAATAACATCTGCCATGTTTTCCTTCCACTACAAAGGCTATTCCATTCCTCCTGCTTGAAATCAGAGGAAGAAATAAATATGGAAGAAGGCTCCTTAGCTCTAACATCTTCAGAGAATGTATTCATTGGGACATTAGGATGCACATGATCTTTTTCTTACTCTGCCACTCTTGTTCTTTGAAAAAACCTTAAGGGCAGGTAAGATTCAAAAATACTTAGGCCAAGACTGTACTACATCACCGTATTACATACGGTGCACATAACATGTATGAACTATTCAAGTACAGACATGTAAATGAACAGAAAAAACAAAATAAATGTTTATCGTATATCTCAAATATTTATGGCCCCACTCCAAACATGTTTAAGCAAAATTTCTGTATAAGGCACTTTAAAAATTTACAATTTCTAGTAGGATCATTTTTGGACTTAAAATGATCATGTGCTTTGTATTGACTAACTAGTGTTGATTAAGAGTCATTAGTCAACTTTTTTACAAGTTAACTACTCAAGAAAAAACTTCACATCAATAAAAAGAAGACAAAGAAATGTAAGGGTTCTCTGTCGCCCACAATTTCTACACATACCCCCCACGCCAGAAAAATAAAAAAAAAAAGAAAGAAAAAAGGTAAGATAAAGTTATCCAAAGTGAAAAGAACTTCAAAATGTTTATGATACCAGCACATAAGTCTGGTATTTCCCAAACTGTCCCCAACATGTTTTAAGCACAAAGCTAATCCAGTTCCTTGTGTCTATACACTCTCTAAAATGGAGAGACTCATGGTTTTACATCTAAACCAACAGTCCTCAAATTCTGGTCAACATGCCATAAGCAAAAGTATACTCCCAAATTATTTAGTGTAAGAAGGGAAAGAGACTCACTGAAACAAAACAAGCATTTCTGCACAGGTACAGAAGCAAATTAATGATGAGTATAAAGATTAAAAAAGATCATCGAAACCTCAGTGCATTTTGTTGTGTCAGCCTTGGTGGTGTTGGTTGATGAAAAGCTCAATGTGAGCCATCAGTGTGGGCCTGCAGCCCAGAAAGCCAACTGTATCCTAGGCTGCATCAACAGGAACATGGCCAGCATATTGAGGGAGGTGATTCTGCCCATTTAGTCTGCTCTCATGAGACCCCATCTGCAGTACTGCGTTCAGCTCTGGGGCTCCAAAAAAAGAAGGATGTGGACCTGCTCAAGCCAGTCCAGAGGAGGCCATGAAGATGATCACAGGGCTGGAGCACCTCTCCTATGGAGAAAGGCTGAGAGAGTTGGGCTTATTCAGCCTGGAGAAGAGAAAGCTCAGGGAGACCTTAGGGCAGCTTCCAGTACCTAAAAGGGGGCTAGAAGAAATCTAAAGAGAGCCTTTTTACAAGGACATGAAGTGACAAGACAAGGCAAAATGGCTTTAAACTCAAAGAGGGGAGATTTGGATTAGATAAAAGGTAGAAATTCATCACTGTGAGGGTAGTGAGGCACTGGAAGAGGTTGCCCAGAGAAGCTGTGGCTGCCCCATGGCTGGCAGTGCTCAAGGCCAGGACAGACAGGCTTTGAGAAACCTTGACCTAGTGGAAGGTGTCCCTGCCCATGGCAAGGGGGTTGGAACTTGATGATCTCTAAGCTCCCTTCTGACTGAAACTATTCTACGATAGGCTACCAACACACTGAACTGGAATCTAAATCTCAATTTTGTTGCCCAGACCAACTTCTCCCACAGAATTTTATACTTAGCTGTTCCTTTTGCTACTGAGTATTCTTAGAAGATCAGAAAACAGCTGCTGCAACAGATATGATGACTGTCATTTTAGGAAAATAATCATAGTCATAATTGCACAAACAAAAGCTGTTGATGACACTAATGAACAACTGCCATTAGACAATTAAGTGACTGGGGAACTAAAAAGCTACTCCATAATGTACTTGATGGTATGCCTGACAATACATACATCACATTTAAAGTTTACACTTTCTTTGCCATATGTTAACTTTCAAAAAAATATTAATTTTTTAACCACATTTCTTAAAACCGACCCAAGACAGAAGCAAGGATTTTATTCAACAGCAAATTACTAAGATATTCTGTATTCAGATGCCACAATATTCTGAAGGCTTCCTAAAAGTGTACCACCTGCAAACCCAACCTAAATGGGTAAAATGCACAATGACAAACCCATCAGTCATAGCCCACAGGATTCAGGTGATGCCACTAGGAATTCTTGTGAGAACCATTAAGGTTTAAAAAAAAAAATAAAAGATAAAAATAAAAACCAAAAAACCTGCATTTTTTCTCTCATATACCAGTGTGTGCAATCCAATGGGAAGCACCTTCTGCAAACATTGTAGATCGCAGAATAGGGAACTACTCTGGAAATGAGTTGCAAAAAGTTATTGACCAATATTTCTCTTAAGATGTATATTGATCAAAAGCTACTATTTTTTCAGACTCTTTCTTCGGCCATTACTTCAGAAAATACACAGGACAGTAAGTACTTGATCATGGTGACAATGTATAGGAAAAATCTGAAGAGAAGAAGAGAAAGTAATTTTATTAAGCTTCTGTAGCATCTTCTCATTTGTATTCAGATCTGTGTTACCTTTACCATCAGAAAGAGAAGCACTAGCACACGCAATACTCAAAAATTCACAGTATCCACCCACTAGGACTGATGAACTATTCTTTTTACTGTCCAAATCAAGCAGTCACTGAAATCTACCCTTATCTTAAAAAGAAAAAGCAATAATAAAGTTGAGATCTATGCCATTATTCCTAAAATTTGCAATTTAATGTCACTACTAATCAGTAAACTTTATTGTAAATTTTGTATATATATTATATATATACACACTACAAATATTTAACTTACTATAAATTTAAAAACTGGAGGGGTTTGTTACAAGAGAATGCCTTGGAATGAACTGTACACCATTACGTCTAAATATAATCTCCTAACTTTATGACTGACCGAAAGAAACTGATAGTATTACTGAATCACATAATCATAGAGTATAATTAACTACTTAAATCAATGTATAATTAAAAATATGGCAGATTAAATGATCATCACAGGAAAAACGTATGGCATCAAACCCTTCATTAAAATAATGATACATTTCATCTTGTGGCGTTACCTCTTTTTTTTTTTTTTTTTTTGTTTTCTCTTTAAGCATAGATTCAGGATAAAAATCATGCAATAGAATTTTATAATAAAAATATATCAAGTCATATTTAAATAAAATAGCTAAAAATCTTCAAATAAATTGTTTTGTCTCTTTCACAAAATAGGCTTTTTAAAATATGGTAAATAATATTAATGAAGGTAAAAATACTGAGATTAGTCACTAGAAGTTGAAAGGGAGCCGCTACCTTCTAGTATGTATGTGTATTCCAGAAAATATGATCATACAGACTGGCTCTTTGGAATAGAAGAATGGGAAGGGGCTCTGTTGTGCAGCAGGAGGTTTGAACTAGACTTTATCTGCCCTTTTCAATTTATTTGAATAAAACCAAAACAAAGTATGGGAGAGGAAAATGTATCACTGCTGATGGCCTAGGCTGTGTTGGAGAAGATATGAGTGTTCTAATCAGATATCTCACTTTGATGATTTCACTTCTCAGTGAAAGATACATTGAATGCCTTTTTTTTTTTTTTTTACTAAAAATATGCCTTGTAACATCAAAGAAAAAAGAATTACCCTTTAAAAATACTAATACAGTAAGTAGTTCCCTTATATGAACATAAAATTAATATTAAGAGCTTTTGCTTTTTCAAGGGGGGAAGAAAACAACCGAAAACTATTTTTATGTGTACCTTTCAGACTCACCAAAAAACCATGTCAACTACCAGCAATTCTTACCCACTTTAATGAAAATTCATTACGGAGTAGCAGGTGTAGAGAATAACCCATAATCAGTCTACAGAGTGCTTATTTTGGTCAGAACTGAAAATGAATAGGAGTATGATTCATTATTCAACAAATACGAGAACCCACCTGTGCCCTACACAAAGAACAGTACTCTGTGTGTATCTCTGCAGACTCAATGGGTTTGACTGCACTTACGTGTTTGCAATACTCAAATGGGTTCTATAGAGGTATTTTGGCCTTCACACTCAAAATGATACCATGAAAAATAAACTGTATTTTCTCATATTCAAAAATATCTAATCCAGTCCTCCTAGCATGTCACCAGATTTGATAAAAATTGTACCAGAATCCAAGGTGGCCTCCAGGTACTTTGACCCAACAATTCTTTGAATAAACAGCCTAAGATTTTCAAACATGATTTCTTTGTAAAAACAAAAGCAAGCCACTCATCCCTCCCCTTATATAACAAAAATCCAGTATGATGACCACTCAGGACTGGGCTGTAAAATCAAATTTTGCTCATGCACAGAAATGTGCGCAAACTGGAACCATGGCTCAGTTTACTAATGAGAAGGGACACTGCACACTTCTCACCCTTCATAAGAAGACAGAAAAAAACCTTGAATCACACACTTTGTGGATTAAGATGTTTATATTTGGCACTTTACAAATTATGAGTATTTTAACTTCTTGCATTATTTCCAGCAAGTTCTTCGGACAAGATGTGGGAAAAAAAAATACAAAAAAAAAAAAAAAAATCAAAAAAACCCCCATAATGTCTACAACTCTAATTTGTGAAGTTTAATTTCTACACATTATCTATGCCTATATCTCTAAGTACATGGACACATACACCCTACAACATAGAACTCAAGGTGACTCTAAGTATATAAATTAAGAACTATACTACAGTCACTCTTAAACCTACTACACAGTAGGTGTTAGAAATAATTTTTTTCACATCACCTACACACATTGCTAATCTTAAACTTATTATCAAAAATACAATTTATCATAAAGATCATAATTTTTTTGAACTACAGATGTAGAATAATAAAACAAATTATTCTCCTTCTGTAGAAAGAAGTAGTCAATATAATCCCTGTAGTGCAGATTTTCACAATCCATGGTTAGAAATAGAGCTGCAGGCAAGCAACTTCTGCTTTTCATATGCTGTCTATACACTGAGGACATCAAAAAAGGATTAAAGTACTTATGAACATAATAGAGCTGTTTTCTATAAAAAGATTTTTCAAGACATACTTGCTATATTTGAATGTTGATTACATTCCTTAATTGGTATATGAAATATAATGACTTATATGTTTCAGTTGTCTAATACAACAATTTCAATTGTAGAATAGGATGAAATGACATTTTAACACACCATTAAGAATATTCATTTTCAGGATCTTTGCATTATAGGAAGCGTGCTGGGTTTTGTTGGGAGAGTTTATTTTTTTCACAGAGCTGGTATGGGCTAGGTTTTGGATTTGTGCTGAAAACAGTGTTGACAATTTAGGGATGTTTTAGTTATTGTTGAGACCTGATTACACAGAGCCAATGCATTTTCCGCTCCTCACCACCACAAGATAGGATACACAGTGGGGACAGCTGACCCCAACTGACCCAAGGGATATTCCACACCATATGACATCATGCTCAGCATATAAAACTGGGGATAGAAGAAGGGGAGAATATTTGGAGTGACAGCATTTGTTTTCCCAAGTCACCAGTATGTGTGATGGAGCCCTGCTATCCTAGAGATGGCTGAACACCTACCTGAAATGGGAAAAGGTGAATGAACGCCTTCATTTTGCTTTGCTTCATGCGCAGCTTTCACTTTACCCATTAAACTGCCCCTATCTCAACACAGAGTTTTCTCACTTTTACTCTTACAATTCTTTCCCCCATCCCAATGGAGGAGGGGAAGAGGAAGTGAGTAAGCAGCTGTGTGGGGCTTAGTTGCTAGCTGGGGTTAAACCACAACACAAAGCAAAGTAGACTTAAACAAAGCAGATTTATTCATTAAAGGTGCTCCTTCTAGGGCTTTTAGTTTTGGGCAAGTACATGGACGAAATTTTTGTACTCCATAAATATCCAATAATTATAATCACTCAGCTACAACTCTCTTAAGCTGTTCAGTCCAGCTGAATTGCTCAAGAGTATGCAACAGAGCAACATGAAAAGCTCACCTTGAACAACTATTATACCAAAATTTAATGGAATGTAAAACCATTTTAACCTTCTTTGAACTATGTGTCAAAGTCAATTTGACTCAACCCGGGGAATGAAATAAATCTTGCTATTTTAAAGAGAAGTAGAGAAACACTTCCCAGTGTCAAAAGATACCTCTTATTGCACCTTTCCTTCTAGGTGTTTTCTTCCAACGATGATACTACAGAGAAATTATTTCCCTGTATATGGTAATCTTTAAATTCCATCTATTTTTCCACTACCAATTTCCTATCATATTCAACCTTCTAAAAGAGAATGTTTCACAAGGATACTCAAATGTAGCTCAAGTATGAACAATTTTTCCAATTCTTGATAATAGTTATAAACCAAGTGCAATTTTATTTCTTTGGTAAAATCAAGGTGTAAATGAGAAAATAACATAGCATTGCTGAGACTGATTAAAAATATCCTCTGGAATCAGTTGCAGGAAGTCCAGCTGGAGGCCAGTCACTATTGCTGAACGCCAGGAGTGCATATTGGGGAAAATACTGTTCAACCTTTTAATTAATGACCTGGATGATGAGCAAAGTGTATTCTCAGCTAGTCTACTGATGATACAACAGGCAGGAGTGATTGATGGGCCAAATGGTTGTGCCACCCTCAAGATCACCCTCAACACCTGGGTCAAATGGGTCATGACGTTAACAGTGTGAAGTGCAAATAGCTGCACCTGTAGAGGGATGACACCAAGTAACAGTTAATAAATAGCCATCTGGAAAGCAGGTCTGCAGAGAAGGAGCTGGGTATCCTGGTGGACATAAATTTCAGCCAGCAGGGTGCACTTGGGAGTAAAGAAGTCCAACAGCCTCCTGGGTTGCACTGGAAGCGCTGTTAGAAGGCAGGAGGTGATCCTTCCCCTCTACTCAGCCCTCGTGAGACACACCTGGAGTGCTGGGTCCAGTCTGGGCTCCCCAGGATAAGTGTGTCCTGTCTCTCCCCTATCACAAAGATGACAAACAGGCCTAGAAGGAGAGGCTGAGAGAGCTGGGACTGGTCAGCCTGGATAAGTCATAGGCAGAGATCTGAGCCATGTGAAAAAATACTTGATGGGTTGGGTAAAGAAGACAGAGCTAGATCCCCAGATATCTAGCATATCCAATGACAGGACAAGCAAGTGACAGAAGGCAAAAGGAACAAATTGAAATGCAGAAAATTCCACACAAATCAAAGATGACTACTTTTTAATGTGAGGATGGTTGAACACTGAACAGGTTGCTCAGAAAGCCTGTGGACTCTTCATCCTTGGAGATAGTCAAAATCCAACTGGACAAAGTCCTGGACAATCTGCTCTATTTTACCCTGCTCTCATCCTGGAATGCTGAAGTAGCTGATCTCCAGGGGTGCCTCTAACCTCAGCCATTCTGGGATTCCATAATACCTGTGTGTGAGGGTTGACAACGTATTTGGCTTTAACAAATTAGAGAAGGTAAAAATATACATACATATGTATTAAATGCATATTCACAGTTTCTCTCTTAAACAAAATAAGTATCTATATGGATAGGAACATGTTTCTTTACCAAATTTTCACACATTCTATCAAATGACATTAACTGTTAAAAAATTAGTTATTTCTACTATCAAAACCACTCTATTGTGTCCTTAAATGCACAGTGAATTTCAACAGTCTCATGTAAAATAGTTTTGGAAAACTCTGAAGACATTCATATAATTATTTGATTACCTGCTACGTATGTTGACAGGTCTCCGGTAAAGTTATACTGATTAACATAAAGTATTTTAACAAATACTAAGGATCACAATGTCTTCTATTAAACACAGTGGAAAGAAAGCATCCGGCAAGCAAGTCTAATGCCTTCATCCACCACCAAGGAAATCACTGTTCTACTCAGAATGTACTGAACACAAGACTTGCACTTGAAAGCAGCCTCTTTTATACCTATAAAAGGGAAACCTTAATCCATAACAGTAGTCCTTGACCTTTTGAATTATAGGAGACTTTAAAAATGTTGTTTCTTTAGACCTCAATTTGAAAACACAACACCTGAAGACATATGTCAGAAGAGTAGATGTTTGTTCCCTTTGTTACTAAGCTCATGCTGCTTCCAGAGAGAATGAGGAAACACTAGAGATGGAAAAAAAGATTGCTTTTGCCTTTAACGGATAGGCATCCTACACCAGGAAACGTTAGTCACTACAGGTACATTAGGCTGGCACTATCATAGTTTACAAAATACATTTCCCACTGTCCTCTTTAAATATATGTGCTGGGTATCAAATTTCTACAATTTGAAGAAAAAAATGCTGAAAGGACAGTACCGTTCTGGAAACTCTTCTGGAGAAACTGTACAAAGAAGAAAAAACACTATCATCTGGCCATATCTTCATGAAATAAATACTTCTGCACTTTTATTTTAGCTATTATAGTTAATCATCTTAGAAGATATATGCTCAACATGGATAAAATCAGTTGAGAGAAAATAAATATCATCGCAAAGAGAAGACCATCTAATAAGCAATTCTTGTGCATACACAGAAGCAGATCACCGATTTTAGTTGTTCAGAACTCTGTCAAAATTCTTAATACCAATACCCATAAAGTTATTAATAAAATCACTATAAAGATATGAAAGACTAAAACTAAATACTGTGAAATTAATATATTTGCATTTCTCTCTTATCTTTGCCTTTGTTGTTGGAAAGACTTGATGTTTGCAATTTCTTTGTAGGACACCTGTTTTAGCATACCAAAATCTGGTAACCCTGAATGTAAAATAAGAAGAATAAGTATGCAGTGATGAATACCCCACCAAAAAAAAAAAAAAAAACCAACCAAAAAATAGCAAACCAAGAGTTTCTGTGTAACAAGACAGCTTCCACAAGCGCACACAATAGGTGCATATATATATATGCAATAAGGACTTGCAGAGTATTTCATCAGGGTTTAGCATACAGAAATTGTTAGTCCTTCCCTTTATTATGCATCTACTTCCCATTCTACTCACCATTTATGACCATACTCTCACAACCATGACAGTAATCAACAAGGTGATCTGCATTTTATTTCTGCACTTCTGTTCCAGAAGCCCACAAATTAAAAAAAGCTTACATCTAAGTTCAAACCTCAGAGCATACTTTACTAATTTAGGGCCAGAGAACTCAACACATATTACAGTCAGTAGCCATGGTAATGAAGCAAGAGATCTGCGGAAGTATTTGATGTACCTCCAACTTTCCTTTCATTCATAAACACATTTGCAGAAAGCACTTGTGCATTTGTAGTATGACTATCCCTGTCATATCCTATATACCACTGTATTTTTCTTGGACCTTTATGCTGTGCTCCACCTTGTGCGACTCTGGCTAGTAAAGACAGGACTCTCAACTTATTTTTGTACTGAACACAAAATACATTGTGTCCTTGCACTACAGAGAACAAATTATTTATTGTGAAAAAATCCATCCTTGATCTTTTACAGACAATGAATTTTCCCTGCATGACTGAGTTACTCACTGAATCATAACAGGTGTTCAAACCACAACAGCAAATCCTAATGCAACTAAAACCCTAACATTTTCTGTATTATATCCTAGTTATATATAAGAAAATAAATATAAAATTAAATCGGTGGTACTGTATTTGCATCTGAATACATTTGCTGTGATTTGCACCTGAATGCTAGTAATTTTACTCTAGTTGAAGATGACAATGTTCATGTGCTATATGATCTGCTATGTCAGCTTTCAAGTGTGGAGAAAAGGATGATGCAATGCAGCACTACAATGCTCTGCCTGCTCCTGGGTTGCTCTGCTCCGCACACAAAAACGCTTTTTGTTGTTGGAAGGCAGCACCTGATGTTCTCTCAAGTCTTTTGGGAGACACATTTAAATTAATACTTCAACTTTTTCTTGTAGCTAGAGCTCTGATTGTTAGGAACAGCTTAACCAGAATTTTCAACTTGGAAATCAACAGTCTGAAACCACAGAATTTTATCTCTTTTTCAATTGATGGATTGAATTAGAAAATAGAGAATGTATATTTTAATTATGCAGCTGTAAGGAAAAAAAAAAGAAGAAAAAAGAAAAAAAAAAAAAAAAAAAAACGAAAAGAAAAGCATAAGCCCACGTTCTGTTTGCTTCGTCTTGGAGGGGAAAAGGAAGTGTTGATACAATATAACTGGAAGAGAGATATGCCACACTTGCTGTTTCACAGTACCATAATTCAGGGACTTCCAGAGGGACCTTGACATGCTTGTGAGGTGGGCTGATGCCAACCTGATGAAGTTTAACCACAACAAGTGCAAGGTCCTACACCTGGGTCCCAGCAATTCCAGGCACAGCTACAGGTTGGGCAGAGAAGAGATTCAGAGCAGTCCTGCAGAGGAGGACTTGGGTGTTTTGGTTGATGAGAAAATGAACATGAGCCGGCAGTGTGCGCTTGCAGCCCAGAAAGCCAACCGTATCCTGGGCTGCATCAAAAGGAGCATGACCAGCAGGTCAAGGGAAGTGATCATGCCCATCTACTCTGCTCTCGTGAGACCTCACTTGGAGTATTGTGTGCAGTTCTGGTATCCTCAACATCAAAAGGACATGGAACTGTTGGAACAAGTCCAGAGGAGGGCCACGAGGATGATCAGGGAACTGAAGCACCTCCCACATGAAGATAGGCTGAGAAAGTTGGGGCTGTTCAGCCTGGAGAACAGAAGGCTGCGTGGAGACCTCATAGCAGCCTTCCAGTATCTGAAGGGGGCCTATAGGGATGCTGGGGAGGGATTCTTCATGAGGAACTGTAGTGAGAGGACATGGGTTAACGGGTTCAAACTTAAACAGGGGAAGTTTAGACTGGATATATGGAAGAAATTCTTTACTGTAAGGGTGGTGAGGCACTGGAATGGGTTGCCCAGGGAAGTTGTGAATGCTCCATCGCTGGCGGTGTTCAAGGCTGGATTGGACATTGCCTTGTGTGGCATGGTTTATTGGGAGGTGTCCCTGCCCCTGGCAGGGGGGTTGGAACTAGATAATCTTAAGGTCCTTTCCAACCCTAACTATTCTATGATTTTATGAGTCTATGACTTCATTCTCCCTATTCCCCTTCCCAATTTGTTATTGTTGTTGGTATTTTGAAGTACCTCATGAACATACCATAACCACAGAAGCTTAGAAAGGACTTCAGAAAGACACCTCATCTCTTCCTCTACCTCAGGCAAAATCAGCTTTGTATGTAACACAGCACGAGAAAGATACTTGTTCAGCCTATTATTAAGAACTGCAACAGCAAACTAGTCACAAACTGCAAGCAATGTTCAGTCTTCCTTACAGGTGAATGTCTTCTACAGCACCTAACTTAAAACTCCCAGCAGTAGCTGAAGAAACGCACTCTACCGCAAGCAGACACTGCAAATTATAAATCAAGCTTTTCCTTAAAAAAAAAAAAAAAAAAAAAAAAAAAAAGTTAACATGGTTAACATGCAACCTCTTTCTTTCTGAACCCTAGACAATTCCACTTCTTGATCTGTTAACTTTGTGCCTTGCGCAGCTCTGTCCAGAGTATGTGCAAAATATTATTAATTTAGGGAAGTGTACACCTGAACTGCTATACTCAGAGAAGTATCTAACAGTATTGCCAAATTTTATTTTTAACTTTTTCTTTATGCATTTGGCCACTATGCTCCTAATGATCAAACTTTCCAGTTTCCAGATGTTCCATTTCCATCCTAAGTTGACTTTTTCAATAAATATGATGCTTTTGAGGGTCACTATAGGATGACTTCAAGGATGATTTTAGCAGTAAATGAAAACTTACAATTCCAGTCATAAAAAAACAAAAAATTAATTGGGCTATTTTCAAGTACTACCAGTTACTTCTAATGTGGCATTCTATTTGAACTATTATAGAAGTCCATCTGATATATCTGAAGACAGGTGTATGATTTTAAAAAGATACAACATATTTTCTAAGGAAAACCTGCACAAATCTTCCCCTTGGAAAGCCTGGCAATCAGCAGCTGTTGGAAGCAACACTGATATCATATTCAAAATGAACAGTAAATCCTATATCCTCAGCTGTAAGTTAAAAGACAACATTTCCCCAGCAACATTTAAAAAAAAAAAAAAAAAAAGATACATATAGATGTATCTATATGAAGGATATTCTGCCAGATAGCATCCTGTTAGAACTAAAGTGATCATTACAAATTATCATTAGAAGAAATTTCGTACACCCTTCTGGAATTTTGGGTAGTATAATGCCTGTAATATTTGTGAAAAATAAACTGATTTATCTTCCAGACTGCAATTTATCTGCTTTTTTGTACAGGAGGAAAAAAAGCATGAGGAAGTACCTGGGAAAGGATTAAAATGTAGATTTCACTGTCTTTTCCATATGTTTATTCTAAAATAATTTCTCTCAACTGTGCAAGCATCAGGCAGAGCTAATCAAGTAAAAATGTCTGAAGTAGCATACATCATTGCCCTTTTAAGCTGAAGAAAGACTAGGCAGTTTAAAGCAGTATAAAGTTCAGTACAACCATGATTCAACATGTTCCTTGAGAGGTACAAGCAGAAATGTTCAGGGCTCTCAAAATATAGAGAGAGTGCCAAATTTCCACAGAGGGAAGGACTAGAGTGCTGAGAAATCACAGATGATGAATTTGTCACCTCACAGTAGAAGAGAGGCGGGGGATTTACACTGTAAATCTTTAGATTTTTTTTTTTTTTCTCCACAGGTACAACTCCAGTTAATTACATAGCATCATTTGAAGAATTTAACTATACAAGCGATCTTTTCAGCAGAGAAACATCATTTTGCAATATCTGAGAATGCGACGCTGCATTCCAACCTCAACATTTGATCATTAGTTTTCTTAAATAATTCTAGCTCTTTCTTTTCTGAACATAATACCAGCAACATGTTCTGAAACAGATTTTGGCTGGCAAATGAATTTTTAGTTAAAATCCATTTCTACAGTTATTTTAAGAAAGACTTAACAGTTCACTAAAGTATAATAGGGTTTAACATCTGAATATCTGAGTACCTTTAACAATTTACAAAAAGGTTACAAAACCTTTTTCAAAAAGGTACAAAACACAAAACCCAGAAAAAATAAAAATCAACCAACCAAGAGTCTGAGAAACAGATTGCATGAGAAGAAAATACAACTACTGTACACAGCAAAGAGCTGTCTGCCAGTAATTACAAAGGCCAAGAGTGCAATATAAACACCAGGAACAATTAAGCTGAATTCTCACTTATTTGAAAGAATTCAGCTAAATGGAAAAGGAGAACAGGCTTGACAATCATTTAATTATAAAACTTACCATTATCAATTCCAATCTGACTTAACTTCAAACTGACAAGTGAGGCATCCTTTGTAGCAGGTGTAAATAGTAAAATGTTGGTAGCGGGAGGAGCTCCAACAGCCCCCTCACTGACCACAGCTGAGACCATCAGCCACACTGGTGGTGCCTCTGTGAGAGCTTATTTAAAAAGGGCAAAAAACAGCACAAGGAGAGAGGAGTGTGGGGGGGAAAAAAGTGAGAAACAACCCTATTGTCCTCATTTTGACTAGTACAGAGTTAATTTTCTTCCTACTAGCTGGTGCAGTGCTGTGCTTTGGCTTTAGTCTGAAATAATGCTGACAACACACAGATGTCTTTGTTGTTCCTCAGCAGCACTTAGCCTGATCAAGGACTGTTCAAATCTCCCACACTCTGACAGTGAGGAAAGGCACAAGAATCATAGAATCATAGAATAGTTAGGGTTGGAAAGGACCTGAAGATCATCTAGTTCCAACCCCCCTGCCAGGGGCATGGACACCTCCCAATAAACCATGCCACCCAAGGCTATGTCCAATCCAGCCTTGAACACTGTCAGCGATGGAGCATTCACAGCTTCCCTGGGCAACCCATTCCAGTGCCTCACCACCCTTACAGTAAAGAATTTCTTCCATATATCCAGTCTAAACTTCCCCTGTTTAAGTTTGAACCCATTACCCCTTGTCCTATCACTACAGTCCCTAGTGATGAGTCCCTCCCCAGCATCCCTATAGGCCCCCTTCAGATATTGGATGGCTGCTACGAGGTCTCCACACAGCCTTCTTTTCTGCAGGCTGAACAGCCCCAACTTTCTCATCCTATCTTCATACGGGAGGTGCTCCAGTCCCCTGATCGTCCTCGTGGCCCTCCTTTGGACTTGTTCCAACAGTTCCATGTCCTTTTTATGTTGAGGACACCAGAACTGCCGTCGTGGTTTAAGCCATAAATCATGCAGCCCGTTCTCTCACTCACTCCCCTCTCTTTCTTTCCCCTGCTCCCGGGTGGATGGGGAGGAGAATCAAAAGAATGCAACTCCCACAGGTTGAGATAAGAACAGTTTACTAACTAAAGTATAACCCAAGACCACTACTGCTACCACCAATAATATTAATAACAAGGCAAATACAAGGAAAGAATACAACTGCTGACCACCTGATACCAAGCCTGACCCAGCAGTGCACCCTCACCCTTCCAGGTCTCTGCTCCCCGCTTTCCATCCTGGGCATGACGTGCTGTGGCATGGAATACCTCTTTGGTCAGTTCGGGTCAGGTGTCCTGTCTCTGCTTCCTCCTGGCTTCCCCTCCTCTCTGGCAGAGCATGAGACTCAGAAAGTCCTTGGTCAGACAAAAACATCACTAAGCAGTAACTGAAAACACTGGCGTTATCAGTGCTGTTCCCAGGCCCAAAATCACAACCACAGCGCTGCACCAGCTACCAAGAAGGAGAAAAATGACTGCTGCTGCTGAACCCATGACAACTGCACACAATACTCCAAGTGAAGTCTCACAAGAGCAGAGGGGCAGGATCACCTCCCTCGACCTGCTGGTCATGCTCCTTTTGATGCAGCCCAGGATACGGTTGGCTTTCTGGGCTGCCTGCAAGTGCACACTGAAGCCAGCTCATGTTAATTTTCTCATCAACCAAAACACCCAAGTCCTTCTCTGCAGGGCTGCTCTGTATCTCTTCTCTGCCCAACATGCAGCTGTGCCTGGAATTGCTCTGACGCAGGTGGAGGACCTTGCACTTGTCGTGGTTAAACTTCATCAGGTTGGCATCAGCCCACCTCACAAGCGTGTCAAGGACCCTATAGATGGCATTCATTCCCTCCAGCATATCAACCGAACTACACAGCTCTGTGTCATCTGCAAACTTGCTGAGGGCGCACTCAATCCCACTCTCCATGTCACCCACAAAGATGTTGAACGAGACCGGTCCCAACACCGATTCCTGAGAGACACCACTCATTACTGGTCTCCAGCTGGACATTGAGCCATTGACCACAACTCTTTGCCTGTGGCCACCTAGACAGTTCTTTATCCACCAAGTGGTCCACCTATCGAATTGATGTCTCTCCAACTTAGAGATAAGGATGCCATGTGAGACAGTGTCAAACGCTTTGCATGAGTCCAGGTAGATGACATCAACTGCTCTACCCTTGTCTATCAGTTCTGTAGCCCCATCATAGAAGGCCACCAGATTGGTCAGGCAGGATTTCCCCTTAGTGAAGCTATGCTGGCTGTCACCAACCACCTTGTTGTTTTTCGTGTGCCTTAGAATGCCTTCCAGGAGAATCCGCTCCAAGATTTTGCCAGGCACAGAGGCGGGGCTGACTGGTCTGTAGTTCCCTGGCTCATCCATTTTCCCCTTTTTCCAGTCATCGGGAACTTCACCTGACTGCCATGATTTTTCAAATATGATGGACAGTGGCTTAGCAACTTCATTTGCCAGCTCCTTCAGGACCCGGGGATGGTTATCATCAGGTCCCATGGACTTGTATACGTTCAGGTTCCTAAGATGGTCTCGAACCAGATCCTCTCCTACAGTTGGCAGGAAGCAGAAAAAGGACACCAGACCCAATCTTGCCAAAGGGGTATTCCATATCACAGAACGTCATGGCCAGTTATATAAACTTTGGGGTGTTACCTGGAAGGGACAGAGCACTGCTTAGGTTCAGATGGATATTGTTTAGAGAGTGGTGAGCAATTGTATTGTGCACCACTTGGGTTTATTGTTTGGTTTGGTTTTTTTTTTTTCTCCTTTTCCCCTTTTAGTTTCATATCTCTCTCCTTGTTACTTCAGTTAGTAACAGTAGTATATTGTAGTTTATTTAAAGTACTTGGCCTCTTCTTATTCTTCTGATTCTCCTCTCCATATTTCCCCAGGAGGATTGAGGGCTGGGCAGAAAGTGCATGGTATTTAGTCGCTGGCTGGGCTTAAGCCACAGTACCCGTGAGCACTATGGGCAGATATGAAGGGGTAGAGTAGGTGTTCCATGCAACCAGAGTGAAGACCACCTGCAGCCCATGGAAGAGGTCATGGAGGAGCATGTTTTTCTGAAGGACTTTAGCCCATGGGAGATACCCCATGCTAGGCTGAAGGAACGCGGTGAGAAGGAAGGAGCAGCAGAGAGTAGGTATTATGGACTAACTGCAACTAACACTGTCATCTTCCATCCTCCTGTGCTGCTCAGGGCATGCGGTGTGGAGCAGACAGATGTGGGAATGAGTGAGTGAAGATGGTCCTGGAAAAAAGGGGTGGAGGGGTGGGAGGTAGTTTTTTTCAATTTTGTCTTTGTCTCTCACTATCCAAACCTATTATTTTTGGCAAAAGTTTAAATTAATTTTTCCCTTTTTGTTCCTGTTTTGTGACAGTAACAAGTAACTGATCTCCCTATCCTTATCTTGACACATGAGCCTTTTCATTTTACTTTATCCCTCTGCCATGCATAGGAGGAGCAAGAGAGCAGCTGGTCACATAAGCTTTTTCATTTTACTTTATCCCCCTGCCATGCAGAGGAGGAGGAAGAGAGCAGGTGGTTGGGGGTCTGACAGCCACCCCAGGTGAGCCCACCACACATTACACAGGGGAACCCATACTCACACAAATGAAAGATAAATTCAACACTACCTTTCTAAACTGAGGATTTTCACTTGAGTACGAACAAGCCACCCAATCACACAACATCTATTTATGGTGCCGTCAAAACAACTTTCTCTTTTTAAGGAGAAGAACTGCATTTATAAATTTTGCGGAAGTGAACATGATAATATTTTTATGTTTACAGTAGTATGTTTAAAGAACCATTCTTTCATCTGCCATCATTATTCTTTCCTGAATAAACACTGAGAGAAATAGTAGTATCTCATAGAAAAATTACAGTTCTCTTATAAAGGTTCTGTCAGCTAAACGTTTGATTTTTAGTCCCTCCATATGCAGATAAACATACATATTTCAAGTAGTAACAGGTTCATGTACATAGTAATGCAAAAGGTAGGGAAGGTGGAACAGAGAGACGCTGCAGTTCAAAACGCAACTGTTTTGGGGGCACTTTTCAGGAAATGGTTCCGAATTCTTTTGTCTACACATGTACACCATCTCCACTATGGATAGCTACTCTCATGGAAGGACAAAATAGACACCATTTGGGTTCTGCAGTGAGCCCATGTCCACCTGTATCTGAAGTAAGATTAGCTATGTTATCAAAACTAATGCTCCTAATTTTTTTTTTTTTTTGGTAGTGGTGGTGTTAAATAAGAGTAAAGGTGTTCTCAATAAAGTTTAGTTTGGCTAGTAACTTCACAGGATCTGAGCTGGCACCTTCTGTGGATGACTTTATAACATCAAAATATAGAATCATAGACTTACCCAAAAGTTAGGGTTGGAAAGGACCTTAAGACCTTCTAGTTGCAACCCCCCTGACATAGGTAGGGACACCTCACACTAAACCATGTCACCCTAGGCTTTGTCCAACCTGGCCTTGACCACCGCCAGGGATGGAGCATTTACCACTTCTTTGGGCAACCTGTTCCAAGGCCTTACCACCCTCATCGTAAAGATCTTCTTCCTTATATCTAACCTGAACTTCCCCTGTTTAAGTTTAACCCATTTCCCCTCGTCCTACCACTAAAGTCCCCAAAGAAGAGCCCCACTCCAGTATCCCTGTAGGCATGCTTCAGATACTGGAAGGCTGCTATGAAGTCTCTAAGCAGCCTTCTCTTCTCCAGGCAGAACTGCCCCAACTTTCTCAGCCTATCTTCATACAGGAGGCGCTCCAGCCCCCTCACCATGTTCCTTGCAAATGTAGAGTACTATCCAATACTATTAGCTGGGCATTTTGTTTGGTTGGGGGTGTTTCTAGTGCTTGTTTTTTGGTCGTTTTTTTTCTAATTGTAGTCCTACTGATTTCAATGTCAGTAAGTAATGACAGACTGACACACTTTAAAACACAGGTTTCCTTATTTCTGACATTACTAGTTCAGTTTTGAATGCCATCTAGTTGCAGGATTAACCTTTCAAACTTTGGTTTAATTTTGAGGTCAATGGTAAGATCACTTGTTCGTGTCCAGTTCAGCTGATACTCCACTAATCTGAAATAATCTTCTATGAAAGCTATAACAAAAATGTTCTCATTTAACTACTTCAGTAAATTAATTCAGTTCTGCAGGGCACAGCTCTCCTTTCCCTTCAAATGCTAATAACACATCTACATTCACAGAAGCCATATATTTAAATTGCCCCTAATACTTATTAGCTATTTGAACTTGATGCGAAAGTGGAAGTTATAAAAAAGGAATTGAGATACAGGAACAGAAACTGGCAACTCATTGTGTTCTCTCCTAGCTTTAAACTTGAAGAGCCTTCACATGCTTTTACAGCCTCGGCAAACTTCCTGCTTACTATGACAATACAAATTGCACACTGTGACATTGTGCAAGCCTGGAATGAGCAATACTCTTTACCAAACTGTCACAAAGGGATAGATGGCAAAGAAATAACTTTTTAGTGCTATTGCTAACAAAGTTTTATCCAATGGGGAACAGGATGAAGCTAGCATAAGCAGTACACACGCTGGCACACCCTGAAATCAATTATTCAGAGAAATTACTTCAGTATCATAGAATTTACAATCTACACTTCATTAATCAAACACTACAGCTGTAATACAGTACAGCTGTTCTGTTCATGATGTTTTTGACACCTCGTTGTACCTATTTCAGAAAAAGATGATGTAACTACTGAAAAGTTTACATTTATGAAGATCACAACTGAAAGTCAAGACAGTAAATGTCAGGTTATTTAAACTCTCTTCAAGTCCGAGATTCCTGTTATTCCTCAGGATTTATTTTTATCCAGTATATTGCAGGGGAAGTAATAAAGAGAGACAAGCACACAGATTTTAAATGCATTTAAAATCATAACTATAAATGTAAGTATTTCCTGACCTAGGACTAAATTAAAGGAGAAAAACAATGAAACATATTTATTGACTACAACACATATGTATGTTTTCATAACACTGCCAGAAAACAGAAATTGTCAAGCGCCTTTATCTTCTCAGCTCAGGATTAAAAAAACAACAAATGTATAATTGCATGTATATTTAGTAGAAATTGGCATCAACTTAACTAAGAGAAATAAGTACTGAAATACAGTATTGGATTTACAGAACTTATTATGTCAAGGTGCAAATAAATAAATTGAAACTAATTATGCTAATTAGAAATCAAGCCATATACCTACAAAGAGTTTTACAATGACAGCAATCAGAGTGCAGGAAATCTCTGATACATAAAGTTGTAAGATGAGGCAATCAATGAAAATTGCATTGAAAGACCATACTTTCATTTCTCATATGCAAGCTTTAGATGAGTGTTCTCTCACACAATAAAAACTAATTTTATAGTGTTCTGAATTACAAGCCTCATTACGAAGTTCTAATACTGATTTATATTTAATCAGGCTTCTAATTAGTCTAATGAATTAGGCAACAAGTGACATTCACATGTTGGCAGACCCTTCTCTACTTAACCCTTGTCAGATTATGCTTTCACATATGCCAAAGAATCTCATGAGACTTTTTATACTTGAAGCTGTATTCCAAGGTGGATTTAAGTTACAGCCCTCAATACAAGTCCCAAGATTATACCATACAGACTGTAAAAGCTTTGTGTGGGTCCTTGTTTCACACTGCTGCATTATACAGTTTACTTCCTGATAGCCATATAAACAGTATCTTAATAACAGTATCCTTATGAGGAAAAAGAAAATCTCATAATCATTAAAATGTACCTATGTTTCTAGTCTGTGTCTGTACATAATTTAGACAACAATTAAACTGGACTTTTATAAAGTTGCTACCTAAATTCTGATAATCACAAAATATCTGTTAAACTACAACTCCATATTCTAATTGTTAATTTGGTTCCCAAAGCAAAGAAAGGTCTTGTGATCATGTCCAGTGCAGGCATCTACAACAGTCCATGCTATCAATAACTGCTCACTCTGGGGACAGCATAGATTTCAAAGACGTTAAGCTCCTAAAGGTTCTGTGAAAATCAATAGCTACTAGGTATGTGGCCTCACCAAGGAAATATTTGGAGACCAAGCTTTCCCCTTTCAAAACAGCAGAGATTTCACAGGGGAAATCTGAAAAAAACCCCCAAAAAAAACCAAAACCTACCTTAGCTGCAGGCTAACAGGTTAACTTAGTTAAAAATATAGGAGAATTGACAAGTTCTGAGACAGTTTTGTCTACCCATATAAAGTCACATATCACAACTTCTGAATGAATAAAGTATGCCAGGTTAGGCACCACTATGTGTGAGAGCATCACCTATCACACACACACACATTCAAGTTTTCTCTTGTATCCTGGGATCTTGTTAGTAATGTTCCCTGCTATCATATCTCCTCTTCAGAAATGTGATTCAGAAATCACTGGTTCACTGACATGTCAGCATATAAAACAGAATACCAAAAGTTGTAGATACTGGTATTTCATGCATCTCTTCTTATTCAAATGCTTCATTATCTGTCAAAATATGAATATGAGAGTTCAGAGGACATGCTACCTTTGTTATCCATGCTATAAAATATTTTAGTGAGACTCAAAATCTCTTGTGCATTTTAGATATGTAACTTTATTTCCTTTCACAAGTGATAAGGAAACTAGCGTAAGAGCTCTGATACTACTGCCTGCTGGCAGGATTTGGCTACTGGGGCTAAGGGCAACCATTTCCTATGCCCAGGGAAGTGCCTGCTACTCAGATCTGGAACCGCCCTGCTGTCCAGTGAGGTAGTGGGATGGTCCTGTCTACTAGGCCCTGCCCTGCCACCCACTTGGGCACATGCTTTCTGTATGTTTAAAAAAACCAAGTAATTATATGTGGCCTTAACGTGTGCCATGATGAAGTCAGGTTGAGCTGACTGAGCCTGATGAAAACGGTAATTTTCGCAGTTAGAGTGCAGTCATCCAATGTTCATTTTGTATGTTCTTCAGGTGCAGAAAACCTCTCTGACAGGAAATAGGAAAGAGGGGAGAGTCTTCTCTCACCTGAGAAGAAAGTTGAATTTAGGATGAGCAGCAGACTTCTAAAATTCAGAGAGGAAGCCCACCTCCCTCATGCACTAAATGGTGGCACCAAACATGAGGGAGGACTCAAGGGTTCCCTGTATTAATGATTTTGCCGAAGAAGGATGTTCACCTTCTTCAACTACTTGTTCGAGCCACAAAAGATGGCAAAAAAGTGCAGAAATTGGGAAGGTCAGCTTTTTAACAAAACAACCAACAGCACTTATCCGATGTTGACACCACCCCCTCAGCACCTCTTTCCCCTTTTTCTTTAAATCTGAGAATCAATAGTCCATTATATACATAATCTGCCAGTGTGATGTACTGATCAGTGACTGAAATGATAAACCACTGTAAACAGAAATATGAGTCCTGTGAATAATATTCCTCCTACTCAATACAATGAAGCAGTGATGTTTTGAAATGAGTATATTACACTTAATTTGTCTCAAGTTTAAATGACTGCTTACAAAGCCCAGGACATGCATCATTTCAACCCTGACATCCATAATGTACAATAAAGCCACATAAATTTTAGGTTTTTTACACTCATAATGGCATTGATTATAATTCTAGGGAGGATATAAGTTAATACTGTAACACTGCTTCACTGCAGAAGATGTCTAACACCTACGCACATTTTACCATTCCCACAGTAACAGGAAGTTATGTGCTGCATACACTCTGGGTAAGATGTTGCCTGTGCATTGCAAAAATAACAAATTTTGCCAACTTGAAAATTCTTTGAAAATATTCATCAACAATTTTCAAGCTTAGTGATAATCAGGAGAAATAATTTCCCTACTTAAAAAGTACACAGAGAAACGTAACAGTATACTCTCTTTAAAAAAAATCTTATTTTTTCCACCCCTGAAACTACCATGTGCTGAGTTTCACCTTCAGAACAGGTAATACGCTGTACAAGCCTATCTCATTAAGATTTTAGCGTGACTGTTAAAACAAAATATGAGACTGGTCTTAAGCAGCACACCACAACAACCATGCTAAGCATTTGCCTTAAATGATAACAGAGGAATAGACACCAGGTTTACTTGATACTGTAGGAATCTTTCTGGTTCTCCCCTTTCTGCCCTTTACATCCTGGCAGCATCCTGCTTTACCACCAATGTAGTATATTAGTACCCATGGCAAGCAATTTTCTGAAGCTAAGCTGCCAGAACACTGCTTGTATTGACGGCAGGCATAGCAGGGTCAATCTCTTTCTAATTCACTGCCCTGAATTAGCTCACTGCGAGAGCCAAAGGCAAGCTTTTGGAGGCAGCTACTCTATAAATTGGTGAGGTGTACCATCCAACCACAGCCACAATCACTTGGATGCTGGAGGAGGATTGTACACTTTGCTGTAAAAGTAATAAATGAGTGAACATAAAAGCACAGGAAATGAGACTTGGTCAAAAAAGAAAAGGAAATTTTGCATTTCCAAGGAAGTACAATAATGCTTGTCATGAATAGACAGGCTGTCTCCAAGATCAGAAAGATAGATTTGCTTCAGAGGAAAAGATACTATCCAGAATATATAGAAGCCCAGGCCCCAAAAGAGGACTGGAGATAAAAGCTAAAAATGCCCCACTGAGAATAGGTACTCTCTGACACCCTGCAATACGCAAGTACAAAAAGGCAAGACTCCCAAACAGCAACCACAGCACACCAACTGAATAGATAGATTTTTCCAGTTCAAAATCAATGTTAAACACAATAAACATATCTTTTCTTTTGGCTGTTCAGTTAAACTTCTCAGAAGTATTTCTAGATATACTGTCTATTTCAATGTCTCTAAATAAACCCTAAAATTTAATCACTGGCTAAAATAAAGTGCAGTCCCACGACACCCAGATAATAACAAGGCATTATTCACTCTGTAGGTTATTCTGACAAGTGCTGTCAATCCCAGGATTTACCCACTGGTCAAAAGACTAGACCTGGACATTGATGGGTCCATGGCGACCTGGAGAACCAGTATCAGGTGGCTTAGAGTAGGGCAAAGTACCTTCCAATGGCTAGAAGAGGAAGGCCCTCTGGTATCTGAAAGATAAGGAGGGGTACACAACTGAATTCAAGTGGTCCCAAGGTAACTGGATTGATACTTAGTATAAAAGTGACTAAACATGAAGCTTGGTTAAGAGCTTCTTAAAAGCAATTAATGGATTTAACTATTTGATAGTATGACTGTAGCTAGTTCCAGAGATTTTATTAATGCATTCTGATGTAGATTGCAGAAGCAACTTTTTGATATGTGACTGCTCCTTAGAGCAGATGGTCTGGTAAGCTACAGTAGGAGAAAAAAAATACTTTGGTATACAAAAGTAATTAGTTGCTTTTAAGTGCAGGGGACACACCACATAGTCATCACTGCCTGACTAGAATATCTGTATCCATATTAAAGAATACAGCCCTACCCAATCAAAAAAGTTGAAGACATCTTTACAGCTTAAAATGCATATGAAAAAAAAAAATGGAAGAAAAAAGGAAAAGGCTAATAATAAGGAATATTAAAAGACTGAATTTAATTAAAATAAGAGCTAGCATATACTAGTCAGGAAATAAAAAGTAACATGACAGTTATAAAGGGGCCCTCGAAGCTCATGCATTTCTAAAATAAAGTAAAAAGTGACATGAGAATAAAACTATTATCAGGAGTTAGTAAGAAGATATAAGATCTTTTCTTTTACAGAAGGAAAATCAACAGTATCACCAGCCTGCATTGCAAACAAACTCGGTGGAAAAATTCCATGGGCAGCACTGTCACAGCTGATAACTGAGCATTTTAGTTCTGCTGTGGTGCTGCTCCAAGGTCCTACTGAAGACACACACAAAGCAGTATGCTGCCTATTCTGTGAAGAAGTGTCGTGGTTTAAACCTCTCTAGCTCACGCAGCCCATTCTCTCACTCGCTTCCCCCTCTTTCTTCCCCCTGCTCCAGGGTGGATGGGGAGGAGAATCAAAAAGAATGCAACTCCCACAGGTTGAGATAAGAACAGTTTACTAACTAAAGCATAACACAAATCACTACTGCTACCACCAATAATAATAATAAGGCAAATACAAGGGAAGAATACAACTGCTGACCACCTGATACCAAGCCTGACCATGCAGTATACCCCCCATCCTGCCGGGTCTCTGCTCTCCGTCTTTTCATCCTGGGCATGACGTGCTGTGGCATGCAAAACCTGCTTGGTCAGTTCGGGTCAGGTGTCCTGTCTCTGCTTCCTCCCGGCTTCCCCTCCTCCCTGGCAGAGCATGAGACTCAGAAAGTCCTTGGTCAGACCAAAACATCACTAAGCAGTAACCAAAACACTGGTATTATCAGTGCTGTTCTCAGACCCAAAATCAAAACCACAGCGCTGCACCAGCTACCAAGAAGGAGAAAAATGACTGCTACTGTTGAACCCATGTCAAGAAGTAAAGGACTCCGAGGAGATACTCAAGAGTCACGTGGGCACAATCCTGAGTAATGTGCTCTGGGTTGAACCCACTTGAGCAGAGGTTGGACCAGATAAGCTGCGGTGCTCCTTTCCAGCCTCAACTATTCTGTGATTCTGTGACTTCCCTATCCAGGCCTACCATGATATTACTTTTTACTAAAACTAAATTTCCTTCTCCCAGTAGGTGGCAGAAATTCAGTCATGCAGGAAGCAACTTTTCCTCTCCCAGATACCATTACAGACTGATTGGCTGAGGAGCCATAACTATTTCTCATGAAACTACCTACCTTTTCCTTATGATTACATGTTACATCTCATGTTATCATTGCAGCAGGAGGGCAAGTAATCACAAGAAACAGAAAGGAAACTATTTTGTCATGCAGTTTCTCATGATGATGATGAGAATTTGCCCCTGAATACAGTAAGGAGGACAGCTGGAACTCAAGATTTACACTTAAACACTATTCCCATGAAGGTTGCACTTACTGAAGTCCACAGGGGAACTGCACTTTGACTTCCAATGTCTTGAGAAGAGACAAAGTTGTACCTATCAACCAATAAGTGTTGTGACTATCAACACCTTTTTACAACTCTAACTTGCAATTCATTACACTTTTCTACCCGTATGTTTTTGGTGTACCTCTGACAAACAAAATTTCCTATTATGCTTAGCAATTTAAATATTCTCTGAAAACATCTTAACAAGCAATTTCCATTCAGAGTTGCAGCAAACATGATGTGCTGCTCTTGAGAAGTTCTCATCTGCATATCCAGAAGCAAGCAGTGGTTATCGAATACAACCGTTTCAAAGTCCTTGTAAAATGAGCTTAAGTAACACCTATCAGTCTTCTCTACTGTTTTGAACAATTGAGGCTTTTAGGATTAGATAGGCAGCCAAACTGCTCAGGTGCTATTTTATATTACCTTAGATCCTTGCACACAGTTTGAATTTCTAAATGAAAGCTATTCAAGTATAATTGTGTCTTTTTCCTTCCTGTGCTCTTAATTTCAAAAGCTGACTCTTTCTTTATTAAAAATCCTTCTTTAATAAAAAAAAGTGCCAGACTGAGTCTAATCCATGCTGCACTTCTACAGTTTAGTATGATCCTCAGAAAAAAAAAAAAAAAAAAAAAAAACAAAACCAAAAACAAAACCCACAACACTAATATGGCTCTTAAAACACATGCTTAGCTCTACTGCTGTAAAACCTTCTCGGGATACAATGACTACTGGAGAAAGATGCAGACCAAAAAGGAAAGAACTGTGAAACTGAACCACTGTCAAGGGAAATCAACAGAATAATAAGGTGGCTTAGTCCAGATGAAATAATGCCAAGAACTGCTATACAACAGTAATCCTCAAAAGACTAAACAGTAGATACACAAGTAAAGGAAAAACCTATTTTTGTATTCCTACTACATGCAAGATGGGAAGTAGTACAACTAATGCCTACTTTACATCAATGGTGATTTGTTCAAGGTAATAAGAAACTTCTCACAGTACAGACAGGTACTGGAATAGACCGCTCAAGGAAGTTCTACTGTCGCCATCACTGGAGATTAAATGCTTGCAAGAATGATTAAGTCACAGGTGGCAGAGAAGAACACAGATTCCATCTGCCACATTTTTTAATCATTCTATAAAGATCTTAGTCTATGGCTTTAAATATCACATTTCTGGCTATTTCTATGTTTTAAATTAAGCAGTTGGTCTAGCATCACTTCATCAGCTATGAAAGGGCTCAAGTATCTGTAATATTTTTGGCTTTTGCTCCATAGCCTTTTGTGTTACTATCAGCACTCTGTTGGCTGCATGTCAGCATGCTGTCAGTCTATCTTAAAGGTTATCCAGTTGATTCCTATCAGCTTCAAGGGGAGAGGGGCAGATTTTTAAACTTACCTGGAAATAAAATTAATACGAAGTGCTTCCATGCAAATTTAAAGAACTGGAGACAAAAACATGCACTGCATTGTAGAGCAGAGCCTCTAATGAGTTTTCTTATGACCAAGCTCTACTTGTGCTACATCATAGCAACCAAGTCTAACTATTCTATGATTCTGTGATTCTATAAGAGAAGCCGCATAAATTCACATAATTGCAATTCAAAGTTTGACTTGTACTGATCAGTAAGAATGGGAACTGGATTTAGATCTTTCAGAAAGCAGACTACAGAGTAGGTAAGTAGGAAACTTTTTCTATTAAGTTCTTTTATAAAACATTTGACTACTTACTGGTGTACAGGACAACGCACAAAGGACTTTCAAAGTGACAGTCCAGAATTTGAGTCTGGTGTTCACGCAGAATGTCAAAACTAATTTCAGATATGAACTTATCCAGTCAATGAATAAACGTCTTGTAAAAAACCTTTATTTCTCAGTAGAAACAGTCATTTTTTCTTGTGGTTTTTTTTTTGTTGTTGTTGTTGTTGTTGTTGTTTTCTTTTTTTTTTTTTTTTTTTTTTGTAAGAGCAAGCTTTCTATCTGGTTTTAGGTAGATCTCATACTGAAACTGGCAAGAGACTGCTCTTTCAGCTTCATTGTAAAAAAATACAACAATGAGCCCTTCCTGGTCTTGAAATGAAAGTAGATCCAATACCCAAGAGAAACTCATTTTGGCAAACCACATACAGCATAACACTTCTCTGCTGGCCAATTGGTTTATGACTTACATCATATTTATAGATTTCCTTTTATAACAGTTTTTGAAGCCTGAATTGAACAGGCTCCAACAACTGAAATGAATCAACAACTTATTAAGCAAAAAAGAACTTCCTAAAATGAATGAAAACAAAGAGCTTTTTAGTATAACAATGTTGTATAGAAAGCTTTTAACCAATTATTTTATTCATTGTAATAGAGACAAGAGGAGGAACTAACTGAAAATACTGTGGCCCAAATGGAGATAAAGTCAAAACCCAAAATATTAGGATAAACTAAATAATGATACATGAGGTAAAGCAGAGTGAGACCCTGAGTTCTTAAACCAATATTATCAAGAAAGCAACAATCTATAAGTTCAGATATGTAAGGGGCTGGGGAGGGATCAATATTACCAACTGGAGCTGACAATGAAATAGGAGCATAGAGACACCTGTTAAGATTTTGAAAAAAGCTATTCTTTTCCTTACTCTCTGGATACAATTTTCTCCAGAAGAAAGGTAATGGATTATAGTATCTTCAGCTTTGAACCATTACTTAGTCATGAAGAAGTCACGTGCTAGGTCCTTACCAAAAGAGATAAAATGTCTCTACCTATAAGAATACACAAAGGCTAAGACAATTCACATAGGTGGATTCTGACAACTGAAATAGAAAAATGGAAAATATTGGTAACAAAGATAACCTCATCTTTGCCTCCTATCAGATTAGCTCTTCCTGCAAACTTGTGTCACAGAAAATGAGAGTTTTAGGCAGGGATTTGAAAGAAAACAATACTGTACATTTTGAGTTTGTGCACACAAGTTTTTCCAAATAAAAAAAGTAGCGTGATAGAAAGTGTGGAGGCATTTGCCTCACAAAAGAATAGGCAGGCACAGGACCTGGCAGCAAAGCAAGGTCCTATTACACATCTGAACTGTTTTTGAAATGCTCTTATCAGTTGTGTAGATTAATTGTCAAAAGGAAGGCATGATTACAGCAACTAAGATTAAATTTTGCTCAAGTCCTTTTTCGATCTTGGTCCCTAGAAAGGTGCCAGATTACCATTACCACTCATATAAAAACATGGATACTTCATCAAAATGCATGCATACTTTTAATGTCACACAGTTAGGGACCAGCTGCCCTTGTTATATATATACAGTGTTCCCCTGATCTTAAGACCATAAAACTTCTTTTTAGATTGTAAGGTCCCTTACCTTACTCTAGGCTTTAACACTTGGATCAAGGCCCTTGAACACCGTGATTATCCTGAAAAGCAGTCTGAATTCCAGGCATTTTTCTTCCTTATCCCTAAGAGCCAATGGCCTTTTTTTACTGATGAATCTTCCTTGTAAAAAATTAGAAAAAAACCCCACAAAATATTTTGTCTGATTAAAAAAAAAAAAAAAAAAAAGTTGGAAAAACCCATTAAGAGAAAACAAAATATTTAAACCTCAGAAAACTTATTCTTTGCTCATCTTAAAATCCTTTTTACTTAAGGAAACATGTTTGGGTTTTTTTCTCCACAACAGAAGAGAACATAATTAAATCCCCAGAGCACAAAGCAGATCCTCCACCACCTCGAAGGCTCTTAATGTCATTTTTCCTAACTGTGTCACATTGTTCAATATATCAGGATATCCCCTATAAAAGCAGGGTAAGGCCATTAGTCCCTACAGTTAATCAAAAGACTGTCAATGTCATGAATGCCACAGTTAAACAAAAGACCTTTATGAAATGCTACTTTCATCTTCCTTTATGAACATTTACATCAAGTGTGGAACTTGCAAAATTGTCTCAGTCATGCACCCAAACACTTCACAACTCCAGTGGAAATGGAGTCTTTAAAACATCTTCAGCACAAACTGTAATGTTAGGAAAACGGAAGAACTTCTTGACCTTTTTTTTTTTTTTTTTTTTTTTTAACATTATGAAAAGATGAAAGAAGGAAAAGAGAATTATGGGAAAGGATCTAAATGGAAGGTTCCAAGTTTAGAGAAAATACACTTGTAAGGATGACACTACTGCCAACTGAAAACATTAAAAGGGCCTTGCAACATGGTATTTTCCATTCTCAGGATTGGCTATATTCACATCCAGTGTCAAGAATACTAAGATGTCCCTTGGCAAACTGTTAAAATACTTCTTTAAAGCTTTATTCTATAATGTGTATTTCCAAAAACCAGCATATCATATCTTACCCCAAAACATTACGTACATTGAGGAAAGCAGGATTATTTATGTAACTAGCTGGTTCTTCTGCTTACATGCTAGAAAAGGTATTTTTTTCATTAACCTTTTTCAAGTTTCCAACCCACTGTATCCTTTTTCTGAAGAACTGCCTGCTATCTGTTCGTACAGTTGGCAATCCATGACTAACTGCAGTGCCCTGCAGTTGTCTTTGTTAAATTCCCCTGCATTTCATCAAGCAGTTTATTTTTTTTTTTTTCAAGAACAGCAGGAAACCTAGCCCCAGCACACCTGCAGTACTTCCCAGCTTCTCATCACCTACAGATTTGAAAGTATACCCTTCTTGTTCCATGAATCATGGTATTAATCAAAGCACAAAACAGAACCAGAATGAGAACAGAGCCCAAGGAATGCACCCTACTCACTCACTTGTAGGGCAGCATGCCTGATGCTGGTGTCTGAATAGGGCAGATAAGACACTCTTCTCCCAGAAGACACCTGCACTCAGCTTCTTCAAGCTACCACTCCCTCTTTACTACTGGTGGGCCGCTTCTTTATAGGTCTCTTTTACAAGACCACAATCAACACACGTGGCTACCCACTGCTGTTGCCTTCTTCCTGCTTCCAGAGCAATGTTACCAATATATCCTACTTATATGCTATGTCCTCCTCCCTCTTAAAGACCTCTGGTCTCCAGGCCCTGCAAATGGACTAAAGCCCATTAATTAACTACAAGATACCCAGAAATGGAGTTTAGTTAAGAGTCTGCCAACACAGCTGCAGGCAAAGAACAACTGCTTAGATCCCGGTGCTCAAATCACTTTCAAAATCATCCTACACAACCACCCAGATTAATAAATATTAATGGCCTAGTGGAGCCCTGCTTTCTCCATGAAAAACAATATGTCCAGTACCAATTTCCAACTCAAAAAAGCTGGTCAAAAAGGGAGGAGAAAGGGAAATAGTGGCTGAATTTGAAAATGTGCTGAAACACTTATAAATTTCAGGTTTTCCTCTCTTTTTTGACAAATTTCATATTGTGAAAATGTTTTAAAACTACACTTAAGGAAGACTGGGATACTGTTGTCTGAAATTTAGATAAGAATAACTATATATATTTAACATATAGCAGTACCAAGGTCACTCCTATATTTAGGGTCAAGACCCAGATTGCCATGCTGATCTCTTAATGATAATTCAGAGATTTCCTGTGGCCAGTATCAGCTACTGAGGAAAAAAAAAAAAAAAAAAAAATCGCTCTTGCTCTTCTGGTTACAAATGCTCCTTGTTCCCCAGCATACACAATTCCTTCACTGCTGAGCTGGGAAATATTAGTGAAAATGCAGTGCTAACTCTAGGAATGATGTATACTACTTGGTGTCAGAAATTAAAGAAGCGTGCACAGTAACCTGGACTCCAGATAATACAGTAAAATATTCTGAAGGAATGAGATAATGAAAAGCAAAAAGGAATAATACGTTTCATTCCTGTCTTAGCAGAATCACAACTACACTGATGAAACCTGAAACACATGAAACTTTCTTTTTTTTTTTGCTTCTCTTTTATTTGGATATTGAGGATGGAGGTCACAAGGCAAGAGAAAAAGGAACATTTAATCAGTTGTGCTGTTTCCTCTTTCTCCTGTCTCTATAATCAAATGCATTTTCACAGACAAAACTGTGACAGGTTTTGATTACCTCATCTTTTTGCTGAACAGGCTGTATTAAGTATGATATTGTTAGAGAAATCACACTGCCCTATGCAAACTTCCTCAAAATTATGGTACAAGCATCAGTTTGCATGAGTTCATACCCATGATAGTCTTATTTACTGTGATATTAAACTTATATTACATCTTTGAAATGAGCAAGGTTTGGAGGAAAAAAGTCCTCATCTTTTCTATTAGAATTTGAAACTGGGGAAAGAAAATTCACTGGTATTGAAATTAATGATGTAAGATTGATTACATTATAGCTTTAATCTCTACAGTTAATCATACTGTATAATACAGCTTGTTTATGATGAGTTCCTCATCATAAATGATGAGCTCCTCATCATAAACTCCAGTCCCAGCCCTGAAAAGACTCTTGGTTGCAACCATGATTTTCTGTCTCTTTAATAATACTCAAGAGACTAAATTATGCACAGATCTAAAAAGCCACTTCTTCATACCCATGTGAAGAACCTCACTCAGGTGAATTCCTCTCAGATCCAAGGGATGACTCCTTGAGTACCTCAAAAGGAAGACAATGTCAGCACTAAATTTTGATCTTAGAATATCCACATCTCCTTTCATTAATTTCCTTAAATGATTTCTTAAAAAATCATAAACTATGCACAAACTGATAATTAAACATCAATATTCCAATAACATTAATACAGAACATAATTTCAAAAATTCTTGCACAGCATGCATCTTCAAATCTGCATTTTTGTATCATGCAAGACGACAAATCTGACAGCTTAATGGGTTGCTTGTGCACAATGATACTGTGAATGTCATTAATAAAGACACATATCAAGAGCAGATTCCACAAGAAGATCACATATAAAAAGTGCATTGATAGATAATAGTAGTGCTTGCAATATTTATTCATAAAAGTAAAGTTTAAAGACAACTTCGACTTTCTTTCTCTAGGACACAATGGTTTCTTTTATGCCTTCCGTGATGGCATTGATTTCTGTTAGAATAAGCTATAATATATTTTCTCTTCTAATTCATAGTTATGTTTAACATATCACTGGTATTTTCAACAGCATAGTCTCAAGGTAGTTTCACTCAGTTCAATAAGGAATTTAGAAAGAAAAGAAGACGACAACTTTTCTTGAACTCTTGGTGTCCACAGAGATGATAAACAAGTACATATTAGTCTTGGCATCTACTTGGCATTGTAAAGACGAATGAAATTATGATATTCTCCTCAGCTCAAAAATTTGGATCAATACTTCAAATGTTACACCTTCAGGGGAAAACAAAGAAATACCATGAGAGGCTAAAAAGTCTGAAAAATTTTATGAATGGCTTGGATGTTCTGCAATGCCATCAATACTTCAAAGCTGTGCTTTCACACCCATAAAAATTGTCTGTCTGCCTTCTTCTTTACACAGAAATAAGTAAGACACATAGCAAATAAAAGTGAAAGATTATTTTTAAACTTTTCTTTTAGCATTCCATGGCATATGGTGTAAACATCCAAAATTTAAAAGGTAAACCACAAAATGTATTCTGAAACACTGCAACACAAATCCAGGGAAACATCAAAGTTCATTAGTTTTATATTGTGGGTCATGAGAAATCTTGTAATAAATTATTCCTAATCTTTAGTAATATGTATCAGAAGCCAGAAATACTAAAGAATGCTATAAAAACCATCACCAGCTATGTTGCAAAGATCATTAGTTTTATATCGTGGGTCATGAGAAATCTTGTAATAAATTATTCCTAATCTTTAGTACTATGTATCAGAAGCCAGAAATACTAAAGAATGCTATAAAAACCATCACCAGCTATGTTGCAAAATAAAGTACCTGGGCATCATTCCCCGTAAAACAAAACAGACTTGTTAGGATAAGAAAAGTTGAATTACATTTTGAAGAAGATTTGAACTTCTGTATGTGAATTAATGGAAATATAAGTTATGCTTGGAGCTGCTTTCTAAAAAAACTGTTTTAGGAAAAACAGGTTTTTAGTAAGGTCTGGAATTGCAACGGAAGCTCTAAAACAATACAGCTTGAAAGTTCCTTCTTATAGACCTCTGCAGTCACCATGAAATAAATGATGCTTTCCTTTCCACACTGAAGTACTTCTTTACTGCATATTGTAGGTTGGTCATGTTTGAGATTTTTTTTAAACATTTAAAGAATAAAAAAATAATTTTGGAATATTTCTGTATTGCTAACCAGCTCCTCAATCTAAAACACTAAAGCAAGATTCTTTTATTCTGTACATATCTATATGATTGTTCTACATGACCATGTTGTTTCAGTTCTGCTAACTAAATTTTCTCATTCCGCTTTAACCTTTCTTTAGGTGCCATGTCCATCTGAAAGTGTTTAGGTTAATTAGACAACATATACGCTACACCAGACAGTTAATAAACAGAGTTGTGTCTAGTTATGTACCAAATTAGAGCTTCACAGAATGCAAGTTCCTTGAAACAGGGACTATCTTACACTCTCAATGTGCAAGGATAGACATATCACATAGCTAGCTCGGGTTCCAGAACTAAAACAAACAAACAAAAAAAACCCACAACTACCAAAAAAGTCCTCTCCTCAAAAAAAAAAAAAAAAAAAAAAAAATTCAACCAAACTGCTAAAAAGCAGGCAGAAATCTTATGCATGAAAATAGGAGCATGGTAATCCTGTGCATTACTAATTAAATTCTAAGATGGCAAAATTACCATCAGTGTCAAATTTGGTCCAATGTGTATTCTTGCCATCCTCTTCAAACAAGACGGCAGAGGGTATTTCTTTCAAAATGTCAACGGGACATTCATGTTTTTAATTATAAATATGTCTTCCTTTATGTACAGATTCCTTAAAAAGACCACAAATTGTATTCACATCTAAAATAAAACTGCATGCTGGAATGCAGTTTCTCAGTTTAACCTCATGAAGTGTTACAAGGCCAAGTACAAGTTATGAGTACAGACTGGGGGATTAACGGATTGAGAGAAACCCTATGGAGAAGGACTACAAGATACTGCTGGATAAAAAAATTAGTACAAGTTGCACCACAAGCACTGAAAGCCAACCTGGTCTGCATCAGAAGCAATGTGACCAGCAAGTCAGGCAAGGTGATTCTCCCCCTCTACTCTGCTCTTGTGAGACCCCACCTCCAGTACTGCATCCAGCTCTGGGGTCCCCAGCACAAGAGAGACATGGACCTACTCAAGCAAGTCTAGAGGAGGCCACAAAGATGATCAGAGGGCTGGAGCATTCCTCCTATGAAGACAGACTGAGAGAGCTCCTGTTGTTCAGTCTGGAGAAAAGAAAGCTCCAGGGAGACTTTATTGCAGCCTTTCAGAACTTAAACAAGGCTTGTAAGAAAGGTAGGGACAGACTTTGTAGTAATGCCTATAGCAATAGGACAAGGGGCAAGAGTTTAAAACCAAAAGAGGATAGCTTTAGATTGGACATAAGGATAGCTTTAGATTGGACATAAGGAAGAAATTCTTTATAACCATGAGGCACTGGAACAGGTTGCTCAGAGCAGTTGCGGATGCCCTATCCCTGTTCAAGTGTTCAAGGCCAGGTTGGATGGGGCTTTGAGCAACCTGGTCTAGTGGAAAGTGTCCCTGCCTGTAGCAGGGGTTTGGAAGATCTTTAAGATCCCTTCCAACCCAATCCATTCTATGATTCAATTTGTACTATTCAATTCAATGTGCTTGCAGTATTCTCACTTCTCTGAGTATTTATTTGTGAATAAAAGTGATTTTTTGTAAAAGAGAATTCATATTTAATCTTACATCTCATGGCTTTCCTACTGTACAGATTATTCCTTCTATAATTATTCTGCATTCTTTTTTCAAGAAGGCAAACTATGATTTTTCTCAGTTTTCTAGTTACCAGATTATTCCTTAAATCAAACTATATTCCTAGAACAGTCCAAGAGTACTAATGAAGAGTCAATTATTCACACTGCACAAAAATAAAATAGAGGATAATGTTGGCAGAATGCACCTTGATTTTTGATTTATAAATAGTGCTTTTACGATGCTGCCTGGAATTGAATGCTAGCTTTGAATTCTTTTTCTATTCAGGTTCAATTTTGATATAAAGCCAACAAAGCTCCCATGTAATTCTTTGTTCCAGTTGTAAAACCTACTGCTTCAATCTTATTCAAGTAGCTTATACCATTCTTCCAGCATAATTTGTAAATTTAACCCAGATATTTCTCCATGCAAGGAAATGTTGAATCCAGTGCCAATTCAGAACAAATGCTTTCAGTCCTCCATTCCCTCCCCCATCCACACTCATTAACTAAATTATGTATTTAGATTTGATTTTGCCTCTTCAATTCCATCAATTCTCAGAAACAGTTAGAAGATGGTAAAAGTAAGGGAGATATGCAACATCAGTAAATCCACACAAATATCTCAGAGCAAACATATGAAGAATATAGCAGAAAAGGTTATGTAGTTTAATATAAATCCAAAGACACAAGTCATAGTTTAATGCAGTTAAGTATATCAGATTTTTACCATGTGGATCACTTGTAGTGTGTTGTGATAAAAGAAGAGAATCAGAGGTGGGAGAAAAACAATATGAGATTGCATTTCTTCATTTTTCTCCTTGCCAAAATAGTTAATTTGTAAATGCTTCATAGTTTCAATTATGCTTTTATACAACTTATAAGAAACAAATCTGAAGTTCCAGCAGCTGCAGCTCAAGGTAATAAATCACTTTAAGAAGTTCTTACGTGTTGCTGTAACTTCAGATTTTTCCAACACTATCCATCTGTCAATCTTGTATTCCAATTGCTCCATCCCTACACTGTGACCCTGCTGTAAAACTAGAACGTCCATCTAGCCATTTTATCTCCTTCGTAGATTTCAGCTCTTATCTAAATCAGCATCAGAATTATTTCAAAACAAATCCAAGCTCTGTAATTTTACAACAGAAATTAACGTAGTACATTATTTTAGGATTTTCTTTGTATTCTACGTTAACCTTTTGGGGGGTGGTAGTTTACTGTAATAGGATAAACAAAAGAATAGATGAGCACTGCAGTGTTGTAGTAACATGCTGCAGAACTATAAAAAAACCACTGCCCAGACTGAAAAAAGAACAGAAAGGATAAAAAAATAACATAAAAAGGAGAACCCAGAGGAAATCAATACTTTTAGGTTTGACTGGAATCACCATTTCTCATTTTCATGGAAAGCTAATACAAGAAAAAATATAAAGGAAAGAATGGTTTCCCTTTTAATTGTTGGATTCACACAGCTCTACCACTATTGTAAGCAATAATTAACAATTAAAATGACCCAGTTTCTTAGAATTGCCACAATTTCTTCATATAGTTGAACCTTATTCCACTTAGGAAGAAATATCAGATTGCTTGCATTGCCATCTCAAGGATGCAAGGTAACATAAACAACCCCTGCATTGTTTATTTTAGCTACAGAAACAGTCAATGCATAATTAAAAACATAATGATAAGACAAGGGGTAATGGGTTTAAACTTAAAATAGGTTCAGGTTAGATCTAAGGAAGAAGTTCTTTACCGTGAGGGCACTGAAGCACTGGAACAGGTTGATCAGTGAAGTGGAAAATGCTCCATGCAGCGTTCAAGATCAGGCTGGACTCTGGGCCACATGGTCTAGAGTGAGGAGTCCCTGCTCATGGCAGGGGGTTGGAACTAGATGATCTTAAGGTCCTTTCCAACCCAAACCATTCTATGATTTTATGATACTATGACAGTGAGGCATAAAATATGATCTTAAGGAATAATTTATCTGGTGCTTATCTCAAAGTCTTCTTTTAAAAAATTGATTGAATGTCACAGTTTAGAAACCACAATTTTTAACAGTCCCATATTCAAGCACAATTCCACCAGTTTAGTATCTCTGAAAATTGTTTTCGTAAATACGCACTATATTGACATATTAAGTCATGGACCTATCTTGAAATACAGCTCCATGATGCTAGTCCTCAACATAACAGGCTAATTGTGAAAGCATTCTAAGAGATTTAAGAAAAAGCCAGTTGTCCTTGGTGGACTGGCAAGAGAAAATAAGCATTCTATATATCAGAATACACTAAATAAAAACGCAGGTTTCAGTTTCATTTTAATAGGTGACAACAGGCCTTCCACAGAATAAACTGGGTTGGTTTTTTTTTTCCTTCACATTTCTTTTGTTTCATTATATAATTGTCAGCCCCAAGGAGCTTTTGGCAAAAAGGAGATAAAGCAAGTGGCTTTCATTTAAACTTGCAGCTTTCTCAATCTGTAGCAGAAGGCAAAATATAGCTTGTTCTGTGATAGCGTCTTATTTCTGCAGCTACATTAAGAACCCCTAAATAAAATAAAGACCACCGTATCACTGCATTCCAGTGAATCATCCCTGATGACACTTACATATGAAGGCCTTCATACACTCATTTGCATCCTCTGTTAAATGATATACCTAGAGCAATTTGACAGCTTATTTAGAACTAACTTAATTCTTCAGTTTGTTGGCAAATATTTTTTAAAGAGAAAATACTACAGCTATTGGATTGTAAGAGCATATAAACAAAATAGGTGTTTTATTAGTGCTACTTTCCATTTTGCCAGTCACCAGCAACACAGTCCAAATGCCTTGGGGTGAGTATCAATCCTTAAAATGACTTCACACATATTTTATTTTATTTGCAATGTTAGCCAAGTCAGTTTAGCCACCTGAAAAAAGTATAAAATTATTTTTTGTATCATGGGCCAAGCACACAGCAGAATTCCTGGAAAGTTTTACTGATTTACACATTTTCTTAAGTCCTCTATGACAAACACACTCTCATTCACTTCCACAAGCTTATGATTGTCCATAACTATTTCTCATCTAAAAGAGTGCTGAATCACATACCCTCAAATAATTATTTTATACATTTACCAGTTCCTGCGTAGGATGATCACTGCTGTTCCTAGATGAATCATGACTGTCAGCTGAAGTTGGGCAAAGCCCCGTTGTCTAACTTAAGAAAACACCCTCTATGAGAGGAAGTGTTACTTCAGTCACACACCACTCTTGGTTCCTTACTACAATGCTGAACTATTAATCACTAAGATTAGCTGCCATTGCAGGATAAAGGAGATGGCAAAGAAAAGTATGTTGATGTAGTCTCACTCATAAAAAGCTTCTGTTGGCATCAGAACTACCAAATTTGACATGCTATGCTTTAAAATAAAACAAAAAAACTAAACATGGCAGTCAAAGAATTTGCAAAAAAAACCAAAACAAAAAACCAAACCAAAACAAAACCTTAAAAATTCGTTACAAATTAATTAGTTAATAAGTCTTTGGAGGCAGAAGCAAAAGTTATGCTGGGTATGTACATGTAACCAAAACACATGTATAGCTGGTAGAACTCACCTTGATAATGGTGCTATAAAAGTTAATATCCTGAGATCACCAGTGTCATGGGCATTACTAAGCTTCCTCTGATTTCAACATCATCAGGTTTGAATTGTGTACACTGCCTTTACTACTGTAAGGGGTACTGTGGTGAATCTGTACAGCAAAATAATCCACACTTTCTATATGTCAGGGAAATACACTTCAGCTTTTTTCTTATCCGGCCCAAGAGTCTGACTGCCCAGAAATGGATGTAATTCACTTCATCCTCAATCAGGTCTTCTGTCCTGAGACTGCTGTACATAGCTAAGGTGAAGGAAAGAACAGCAACTGGAGACAGCTGTGAGATATGCTTCAAAAAATTCCTAGTTCAAACAGTCACATTAGGGTAGGATACACCCCATGATGGCAGAAGGCAAAACAAACTAGTGATCCTAGTCCAAAGAAAACCCTGATACAAATAAAGTACACATAAATTATTTCAGGGTCAAATATTATGCAGCAATAATATTTGAAGATACAGTATATACAAAAAACTAGTACCTAACGTAGACATTTATGAAGTGTCAAAAATTTTTAGAATACTGGCAGTAAACAGATTCCTGAAAAATACAGTACTTTGCTCTTCAAGATAATCTATTACATAGCTCAAATTTATCTAGAGCTTATGAAAAATGGAAGCATGATATTAACTACCTATTACAGCTTCTCCCAAATAGGTAACTCGTTTATAGATCAAATTCCGCAGGAAGAGGAAAAAGCCTGCCAAACCCCTCATATAGTCTCTGCGCATCATCTCCATTAGTTAGGGTGCTCCATCTGCATGGAATCCATGACAGGTAAAAATAAAACACTTATTAAATTTAGATTTCCTTCCTAGTTCTTTTTGAATGATTTGTGGAAGAAACATTATTCATTGTTCTGAAAAACAACAGGCACTGTGTTTCCATATAAACTACAAACAGGCAATGTGTGTTTATATGGCTTCTGTCATGCAGCATGGAGACAGAATATATTAGTTTCCCATAAATGCATTGCTGTCAAGGTATAAATGAGATAAATACAGTGCTATTTATAACAGACACACTGACATCCTGTTTAACTAGACCAAGAATTCTATAATGAATACATTAAAAATTATTAATCTGAGGCAGGTTAGATCAACAGACACTTAATTATGAAATAGCATCTTTTCAGTTTTACTTCATTACATTTCTGTATTCTACTGCTTTACAAAAACATATTTTTTACAATGCTAGAAATTCACAACAAACAAAAAAGATTAAACTTCTTGAAGTTGATGGGGAGTCTGCATTCTGTAAGGACCCATATCGACCTGACAGCAAAGAAAGAGTATTCTTACTTTAAATTTTATTTTGATGAAATATATATCATGCATGCCTGAACAGCCCCTGGCATATTTGATCTCGATCCTGCTGAGTGGCCCTGTGATTACTGGTAATACAAAGATAAATTGCAGTGATGGTTTTCAGGACATTTGTATTTTCTTAACTTTAAAACTAACTTTATTGAAAATTGTTTCTATTATCTGTAATTTTAATCTAATGGAAACAGAGAAAATGACAAAAAATTGGTGACAATGAAATACAATGTAATGTCATACCAAATCAAGCTAATCAAGTACCATATCAAAGAACAGAATAGTTTGCATTGGAAGGGACCTTAAAGATTCACTCCATCAAGGTAAAATAATGAAATCTATTTTAATGTTGAAGAAAATAAGGAAAGAAAGTATAGCAATATTCTTGTTCTCCAAGCTGTCAAGCACTTGCAATTAGAAGCAGCAGATGATCATTAACTCTGAAAATAGGCATAGAGGGGCTTAGACTATGGCTAAAAATGTGCTAGAACCAAATCTCACCTGCTGCAATTCAAAGTTTCAGTTAAAATCACTTGATCAGCCTGCCTTACAAGTCAGAAACAAAATTTTCATCTTGTATGCAGTAGAATGACCATTTTGTCATTGCAGGAAATGGAAAAAATGGATAAATAATCACAGCAAGAATGACAGAAACCATTTATTTTACTTTGTTTTGATTTAGCTCAAATTTCTGATTGAGTTCAAAATACTAATGCTGACTAAATGACCTGAAACATGGCAAGTGAGTATATAAATTGAAAGTTTTAAGCTAGTTTCCAGTCAAAACTACTAAAATCATCTTTAAACATCATCCCATCCGTTTTAGCAGCTTGTATCATCCTAAAATATAACCTTTCCATAGGACAAACTTAAAAGATATGTCAGATAAAAAACACACTAAGTTCTTCTTAAAAATCACACCACCACTAAAATGTACTACTTCAGCTGGTTAAGCATGTCCTCCTTTTGACTAGAAAGATGGTAATTTGATTTAGCTGAATATAATTTAAAATAATACAACTGCACTAAAAGTAAGCATTTTGTTAAAGAAATCTTTCAACAGGATGTCATTCCAATAATAAAGTGAAAAGTTAGTACTTTTATGTGCTGTGTCTAGAATTATCAGCGAAAAATTGAATATTTCTGTCCACATGAAGGAGAAATTGAGCAGCAGGGTTTGACATTGCTTCCATAATACTCTTTGAAGTCCTGTTATTGCATGCAAATTGTTCTTAAAACGTTTTAAAATACTATTCATTTACACAGAGAACATTAGAGCAATGAGGAAACTTATTATTTTTTCTGTATAAAAGAAAAATACTGAAGAAAAATAACAGCTGAGTGCAGAGTATTAGCCATGTTTTACCAACTCTCAAACTAATCAGAAAAAAAAAAAACAATCTACCTTGGTGCTTACAGATCTTCCCTTTACAGTGGAACTCCTCACACAGGAAATGAACACGCAAAAAACAAAGAAGAAAGGACTCATTATGAGTTAAACATCCTACTCTGTTTCATTGTGTTGGTTTATTGTGGTAAATTTCAGCTTATCAAAAAGAAAACAAGCATCTCTTGCCAGTCCCATGCTCAAAGGCTGTATGTGAGGCAGAAGAATCCTCACAGTCATGTGAAGCAGACTGTGTAATTTCTGCACTGAAGTAGCATATTCAAGAGAAAGGTTAAACCACATGACCTAACCAGCACAACCAGATGTTCACTGCCTTTCTTCACATTCAAGTTTTAATGACTCAGTTATTTACAAATACAGCCACAATTAATTACACTTAAACTAGCCTTATAGATGTATAGCCTACATGCTCATTTCCACTGAATTTTTGTGTAACATTGAAAAGTGAAACGCCAAACCAGACATGCTGGATCCAGATAAGCTCTTATCATAAAAATACTTAAGGTGATTATAATGCATTTGAATCAAAATTGTGCAGGTTTATAGACTGTGGTCTGTTATACCGCATCACAAATTCCAGTGACAGGGTCACAGTCCTACAGTTCTCAAGTCATCTCATACAGAGACTAGGCCACCCTCACAATTTGTTTCCAAAAATCCTATAAATCAAGTAACAAATATTCTGGATTTTTCTCCCTGTTGTGTGTAAGGAAAGCAAAAAGCAGAATTCACAACATCACATACACAATTTATTGATATCTTTGTTGCAGATGAGATTTATCCTTGTACAAAAATATCCACACACAAAATTAAGAAGAATGCTTTAATTCAGCCATTGCAGGCTGAGCAATATCATATGTCACACTAAGGTATTTTTCACTATAGTGAAAACATGAATGGCTTGAATTTTTTTACCATCAATCCTTATGTACATATTCCAGACTGCTAAATTTATGTCTGCGTGTACATTTCTATTTTCATGTAAGTATTTTGTGTTCATCTATATCAAGTCTGCACACTCAAATCTGACCGGGCCTATGTACATTTTATGGTAACACATCTCAGCACAGGAGGTACAGAAATTAATTTGCAAAAGCAAAGTCCTGCAGTTTTATCTTTTTGTATTCTCTAATAGCATTCTCCTCTCTGAAAAGTAAAAAAAGAGATAATTTCTGATGAAAGAATTGTTCTTATTAGGAAAGAAAAGCTGTCTATTGTCCTCCTTAGTTTTGCAAGAAGTTTTTTGATGATTTCTTTTGCCATTAGTTGTTACAGGTACTGATAGTGCAGGCAAGTGTTCTGAAAGTCATCTCCCCTTAGTTAATTGCCTAAATATACACACAGCATGTTTTCCTTAGGTACCCTTACTTATTGATTCTGGATTTTATTTTTGATATCTTCTCTGAAAATTCAATTTCCTAATGTGGAAAAAAATTACAGAGAATACCACTCAAGAATGTAACACAGATAATACTAATCTCTAGACTATAAAATTAAAGTCACCTGTAGAGGCTAACTAATACTACAAATAACATAGCAAGAAGATGTAATTTGTGATATAAGTAAATCTGGGGCAAACCTATTTTTCAAGAGAGGGGTCATGCCCATCGGTATATTCCAGTGAAACAAGAGCCATTGCCTACATCGGCTCTGAAATTATACCTACACCTTCATCAATTGGAAGTCTTAGCTGTGAGTTTTCATAATAAAATAGCCTTTTTTGAAACAGTGTCTCCTTATTAAACACAGTAACTGTCCAAACTACTCAGACTGCTAACAAAATGATGGTTTTACTAATTTATTTTGTAAAAAGGGACTCAAAAGAAAGTAAGGATAGAATCACACAGGAAATCCTCCATCATATCAAACAGTGTAAATGACAACACAGGCCCTGAAAACTGTTCTTGTGTATCTGAGGCATTACTCTAGGAAATGAAGAGGTTAAACAAAGAATATAATAGAAGGTGATTTTATTTCTAATCTAAGTTTGTGCAAAACGAGCCATAATTCCAATATCCATATTTGTTATTTTCCCTCTTTTCCACTAAACTACTTGTGTTTAACACACGGGTTTTTTTCCAAAGTGAGTCCATAACTGATTTCATCCACTGCCAGCTCTAAGTACAGAGAAAATTTCAGAACATTTTTCATTGAATTATGATAGTCCTTAGGTTAGAAACAGCAGGTTTTCACTATTTTTCTTGGATCTACAGAAGAAAGAATGAAGAGAACAATGGAACACAAATACTCATAAATGAAACACCAGTGCATAATTTGTCGGACTAATAAACTACTGACTTCAATTTATTCAGAGATTGTTTGAAAGCTGCTCAGTTTTCCCCAAGTAAACCATTAATTAATACAAATAAATTTAACTGTGTCTCCTTAAATATCTTAGGTTATACGCTTTGAAAATCATGAGTTACCCATGATCGGTCCCAATGAATGGCTCTTAAAGTTTCACTTTGAGCCATAATTTAACTACTGCCTTTTATCTTGGTCTCTTTATTCCAGCTACCTAAAGCATATGCTTAAATGTATCAAAGATTCTTTTTCTTATTATTAATAGAGAAAATCTTTGAAATTAAGAGATGTGCTCGACTGAGCACTTGATGAAAGTCTTGGCATGTACATTACCAGCAGGCTACCCATTACTGGGCACTCATGGAACAGGACAACCGTTAAGTATCCCACTATCATAGGGATAACTGCTCTGCTGCGCAATGCAGCAATTCTGAGACTACACCAGGTGTCATTTTAGTCATGCTAATAAATGTTGACAAATGACTTCTCAACTTTCTGTTGGTAGCATTGCTCTCAGGAAAGCAGGATGGTTGATGTTTCAATCAGCAAAGGCAGTGAACTACCACCTCTGAGCTGTGCCAAGCAATGATCCAAGTACAGGGACAATGACTGCTGAAACCACTACTCCTTTTATGCTGTGCCATTTTTTACCTCCTTCATTTCTTGCTGTGCCTTCCAGACCATTGAACTAAGAGTCAGAAATACTAGAAAGGGAACAATAACAGCAGCAAAAGCAGTACAAGATGCTGACACTTATTATTCATTTGCTAAGATATGCCAAAGCGATTTAAGGAACAATTAACCGGCAATTGAACAGGAAAGCACTGTGTAGTTCTTATTTATCTAAAATCCCACCACACTAGAACTTGGATTTTTTTTTCCCCCAGGATATCACCTTTTTTTGGCAAAAACATTGAGTATAAAGAAGAGACAGATAGAAGGAGTGTAAAGGAGAATTTTATTGCAAGGTATTACTTGCACAAAAATCTAAAACAACCAATAAAGCATTTAGTTCAAATGTAGAAACTATTCTAAGAGCTTAAACACGCTTTAACATTGCATTCTAACATGCTTAAACATTGTTTTCGACTACCTATGATCTGTTCTAATGATATGAAAAGATAATACAAATGTCAGCAAGTTTCATTTTTGTCTTTACAACTCCTCCCTTTGTTAATCTTCATTTTGGCCTCTTTCTGGCCATGCTTTGATGGTCACTAGACCTAGAATTGCTGTACTTCATTTTGTGAGATACAGAGCTGCCACTTTGCTGTTCAGAGATCTAACAGCATTAACACACACGGTTATTCACATACCTTGGGGGAAAAAAAAAAAAAAAAAAAAAAAAAGGGGCTTCTCTTTGAATAAACACCCTGTATTTTTTCAAGCTGCTGTAAAAACTGTGTGCCTCTAAGTAGGCCAAGTATACACAGCTATTTCTACCAGTGCATGAACCAGAGTGTACATATTTTGATTCAATCTTTAAATTAGATACAAGATGTTTATGATCTAGTTGTTACTCATGCTGGAAAGTCTCTTCTTGTTTTATGAAATATTACAAATATTCCAATGCTCAGAATAAGTAGCAGAAACAAATTTTAGTAATTAATACTTTGTTTTGGTTTGGAGTCTTTTTGTTTGGTTGGTTTTGTGAGATTTTTTGGTTATAGCGAACTAAAATCTTTCCTCCAGAAGGCTAATTTTAGTAATTTGATTTATATTTTCCTTGGAGGGGGAGCAGATAGTGAACTGCTTGCTCACCTGATTCATTTTAGCAGTGCTCTCATGTCCTTTATTCAGGCGCAGTGTCTGAAGTAGAGGAGTTCAGTGAGCCAGAGCTAATGCAGACCAAATGACACAAAAGACTATTAATCAGTTCATAAGAAACAGCTGAAATTCAGAAATAGCAGAGTCCCAAAATCCAAAGATAACCTCTTAATGAAAGAAATGTATTAGAGACTAACTGCCGTGCTGACCAAAAAATTTGAGACTGCAAAGGCAAAAGGAGACAAATTAAACAACAGGGAATGGCCAATCCTTTGTCAAGATCAGTGTACTGGTTTTGGCTGGGATAGAATTAATGCTTCCCATAGCAGCTCACATGGTTCTATGTTTTGGATTGGTGACCAAAACAGTACTGACAATACACCCATATTTTAGGTATTGCTAAACAGTTTGCACAAAGTCAGTGTCCTTTCTGTTTCTCACAGTGACCTGAGAGCAAGTAAGCTTGGGGTGCACAGGAAGTTGAGGGGACACAGCCAGGACAGCTGACCAAATGGATATTTCATACTATAAAATGTCATGCTCAAAAATAAAAGCTGGGCAAAGAAGGAGAAAGGGGGAACATTTGGACTTATAGTGTTTTGTCTTCCCAAGTATCTGTTGCTTATGATGGATCCCTGCTATCTTGGAGATAGCTGAACACCTGCCTGACCAGGGTAAGTGGTGAATTAATTCCTTGTTCTGCTTTGCTTGCATGTGTGGCTTTTGCTTTACGCATTAAACTGTCTTTATCTTAACACATGAGTTTTCCCACTCTTAGCCTCCTGATTCTCCCCCTCACCACACTTGGGGTGGTGATGGAGCCGGTGTGTGGGGCTTAGCTGTTTACTGAGGTTAATCAATAATAATAGGAAAGATGACATTTTTAACAGATCAAATTACAGAAACTCAGGATAAAATGATGGAACTAGAAAGAACTACCATAACTGATTCAAAGAAGTAGCCTTTTTAAAACAACAACAACATAGCAAAGCCAAAACATTTCATTGTCAGCAAAAAGGGATTTTGTTCTCTAACATGAAAGCATTTACTATATACACCAGAAGGGGATAATTGTTCACCTAGTGACCAAAGGAAAGAAACTTTTAAAAAAGAATAAAAAAAGAAAATCAGGTAAGTAATCCTGAAGGAATGTGGCTATATATAAAACATAGTGGTATTATTGACAGCAAAGATATAAAAGCAAATCCCTATGGTATTCTGTAGTCTACTATCCTTAAAGGACAGTGAGAGCATGGTAAGGACACTGGAGAGACGGTAGTAGATTTGAAGTAACTATGACTTTTCTGAGGAAATCTGGGACCAAAGACAGGCACAGGCTCCATCCAGCCTAAGTTACTTTAGGGAGGTGATCCTGCCCCTCTACTCTGCTTTCGTGAGACCTCACTTTGAGTTTTGTGAACAGTTCTGGTGTCCTCAACATCAAAAGGACATGGAACTGTTGGAACAAGTCCAAAGAAGGGCCACGAGGATGATCAGTGGACTGGAGCACCTCCCGTATGAAGATAGGATGAGAAAGTTGGGGCTGTTCAGCCTGGAGAAGAGAAGGCTGAGTGGAGACCTCATAGCAGCTTTCCAGTATCTGAAGGGGGCCTATAGGGATGCTGGGGAGGGACTCTTCATTAAGGACTGTAGTGAGAGGACAAGGGGTAATGGGTTCAAACTTAAACAGGGGAAGTTTAGATTGGATATGAGGAAGAAATTCTTTACTGTAAGGGTGGTGAGGCACTGGAATGGGTTGCCCAGGGAAGCTGTGAATCCATCACTGGTGGTGCTCAAGGCCGGGCTGGGCATAGCCTTGGGTGGCATGGTTTAGTGGGAGGCATCCCTGCCCATGGCAGGGGAGTTGGAACTAGATGACCTTAAGGTCCTTTCCAGCCTTAACTATTCTATGATTCTATGATAGAACCATTCATACCTCCAGCATCACGTACTTCCACATTAAAGGAATAATACCACACATACATTGATGGATGCACTAATCCATCATCAGTGTGCACTAATAATCAACATTTAGAAAATAAAAGCTTCTGAATCATAGATTTATGAAGGAGAGTCCATCCGGACTGCCTGTATGCAAATATTAGTAGTAATCTATGCTCAGAACCTAAGTAAAATCTACCTAAACAGGTTTTAAAATCAAGTCCAGAATGAATCAATGGCAATATACAAGAGAAAGACATTTAATTGTTTGAGAACAATAACAGTTTAAGAACAAACAATGCAGCAGACCTTCTCTGAATGAAGGCACTGTGATGCAGAGATGGCATTGAAACAAAAGGTGGTTAAAATAATTCATCTATTGTAGCTAGAACTGTATCCACTAACATTAGCAGCAAAAAGCTACAACTTCAAACAATGAATATGTAGCATTTCAAAATGTCATCTTCCATATTGCTTTCACAAAAGCAGTAGAGTCAGGTATAATATAAAGTTCTTCATATTTCTGAAAACGGTCTGCCTGGAAATGAGTGGATAACTTTTAACAGTGGGTAAGGACAAGAAAGGAGATTATGGATCAAACAGCAGTCCTGATTTTACACTAAAGCCAGCGAGAAAGAGGATGACCAACTTCAGAATTTTGTGTTCTTGCTACCTTGAAGGCAACTACAACTAACTGAAAATCCAAAACATTTCATTTCCCTGCTTAATGAAAGTTAAACCAACTACTACAAAGTAAGGTCCCTAAAAAAAACTCAAAACTTTAATAGGCAATTTAATGATTCTATTAAAACTACTTTTAGTAACAAAATAATATTGAAGAAAGAATATGTCACAGAAAACCACATACTGAGCAGAAATCAGATCTGCATAGTGTGCATACACATCTAAAAGTTAACCTCCCTTATAATTTAATGCATTAATGAAATGGTATAGTAGCTAACACAAAATTTTCTTTAATAACAGCCTCATATTTATCCCACTCAATGAAATTCTGCATCAGATTTTTAAGAAATTCTCGCAGAATGGATAGGGGAAACAAATGCTTTCAGACTTTGCACCTTAATTTGCCCTGCTTTTTCACATTATTGGTTAATTGATGTAGTAAGTCCTTATTTCTTGCCAAATGTGTGCCCACACCAACAGGAATAAATCCTTCTTGGCCTTATAAACTCATTTCAGGACTTATTACAACAGTTGAAAGAATACACTCCACCCACAATCAGTAAGATGCTCACAAGTGTGAATTTAGTATGACAGAAAAAGGAATGTCCACTTTAAGATGTCTTTTATCTACTGCCCAAGTTCTGTATTTTCCCATGCACATGCACTGTATTTACCTGCAGAAACACAAAGAACAGCAAGTTTTCTTTTCATGAGAAGGATCAGCACATTTCCACTTCCAGATCTATCCCTCAAAATCAGTCTGTGCACAAAATCAGTCATGCAGCATATATGACATACATATCATGTATGTACATACATATTATGTGCTTTAAAGTGGGTCAGACCATCCTCATGAGATTTAGTGACCAAAGAACACATGTACCCATAAGACTTCACAGTGATAATCTGCCTGACCTCATTCTTTGCATTCAAACAGGCATTAAAGGAGCCATATGACTGCATACATTAGTGTCATAAAAAAATGACTGTTTCTTCCTGCTAAGTTCTGTCTCATGTCTATCAAAAGGGACAGGACACAATTTTCACACTGAGTTTCTCCTGGGCAGTCGACCAGGTGCTTCGTATACTCTGTGTGTGCCATTGCTAAGGCCTGTCAGCATTATTAGTATAGCCTGTCACTCAAATGAGGCAAACAGCACACATTAAACCAAATATCACCATCAGCAGACAGTTTCTAGGCTCTCAGTTTGCCTTGATACAAGAGGAAAGGGCTAGAAGAAGAACTGATAGTGATAGAAACAAAACAATTTTTCAAGCTGTTGAAATCTTCAACTCACTGAAGAGTTCATAGAACCTATTCTTACTTTTACTAGCCAAAGCCCAAATCTGCTCACATAAACAATTCACAACTAGCTAAACAAATTGTTTCAAACCAGCAATTTTATTATCTAATCAAAAGAACACCATGTTATGGCATTAAAAATCTTTCCTGAGTGGTATAATTTCCACTGCACTTTGCTAAGGCAGGCAAAATCTACCAGTACTAATTAAAGTATAGGAACACTGAGCTTTCAGATTAACTGATCACTGAAGTCTCATTTATGCAGTGAGTAATAATGTACATGACAACATATTTTTGCTGCACAGTGTTATCTCATGGAATTTTTTCTTTCTTCCCATTTTACTATTAGCTCATTTTTCCACAAACACCACCAACATTCTATCAGTCTTGTTTCAATTGGCCTATGCTACGGACATTTTTACACAGCCCTGACATCAAATATGACAGACTTGAAGAAAAAAACAAAACAAGCTAGAGAGAAGTGCTGTGCTAGAGCTATATTTCATCACAAAATACATTTGTTAGAAAGTAACACTTCACAGAATCCAGTTGTTTTTAGTTGGGAGGTTCACTTTGGAGACAAAATGTAAAATACATTCTGACAATGTCAAAATTATCCTGCTTCCAAATTACTTCTCCTTTCAAATTCTCTTTGCATTATTTTATCTTATAATGGGACACATGAAAACATGAACATGAAACAGAAACCAAATGCAACTCAAAATATTTTAGACCAACTGCTATTGGTTCTTTTTTAGTTTTCTCCCAAAAACAACAAGCTGAGGAAATTTGGGTTTATCTGGAAGGAAACCAAACCTCTAATTTTAAAGTCATAAATCAGAGTATAGAATTTTACAGCATTATTGGATAGTACAGCTGAATCCAAAACCAAACCAGTGGACATTATGTCTCCTGGAGCACACTCTTTCACTCAGTACAAAGAAATAAACGTGTAGCAAGAGGCAGTAACAGATCTCAATTTCTGAACCTGAGAAACTAGGATTTAAAGCTTTGAGTTTGTTTTGATGTCCTTTTCTGAAGGAAAGAAGCCATAAAGCATTTTTATAGAAGTCTTAATAACAAAACCCAATGTCTTCCTGTTCCACTGCAACCACCTCACTACAGATTGCATTTCAGAATCTGGCCTTCAATTTCATATTCCCAATCGGAATTACAAGATTACCTAAGTGACTTCAATTGCATAAATGAATGAGTGTCTCTTTGCCGGTAGTACTGCTTATAGCTACTCTGAAACAAAGACATGTCAGTTTATTTCAGGGGACGACACAACACAGTATATCTCCCCTGTGCATATACACAACAATGCAGCACTGGTAAAGATGGTAATTTATTCTAAATCTCAATACAAAGTCTCATACATCTGTTTTTTGATACTTAAAAATTGTTTTCTATTTTATTTATTTTCTAAGTGAAGGCCCTCTGCTTTTGGTTTTGTTGTTGTTGTTGTTTTGTTTTTTGTGTTTTTTTTTTTTTTAAGTCATGTAGATAAAGCACTCGTGTTCATTCACCATAGATTTGGGGTTTCCAATTAAATAATTCAGTTGAAATTTAAACTCAAATCCTAAATGCTTACATGTATGGTACTACGCAAAAGCAACTTAATTTCACAATTTATGAAAACTTAGAAGACAACAGCTTTCACAGCTTTCAGACATTAAAAAAAAAATATGTAATATGTGCAAAACTGTCTGCAGTCCTTGTAAACACCATCCTCTTGTAGACAGTTACCAGCGTATTTACAGTTTATCCTCCTCCCAGAACCTGAGATTCTCTACTCTCTCAACAGACAATATGCACTCACCATTAATTCTCCTTCAACCACTCTTAACCTTGCCAAAGCAGAATAATCATACCATTCTCATTTGCTCCCTCTGTCAGCAGTCTTGAGGGTACAGTGTTACCATGATGCATCATTTGTTCATCTTTAATTGTGCAACTGAATCTTATTACTATCTTGATAATACCCAGTTGCGTTATCTGCCACAGGTCTAAGCAATATGTACGGCTAGACCTCTCAGACTGTTTTCTTCAGACTCTTCCTAGTCCCCAGTCTGTCTTCTTTTCCACCTTTTCATCCTTGACATTGCCCACTAAACCTGGAAGGCTTTCCAAATCTGAGTGCTCCATCACAGACTATAAAAAAAGAGTTTAAAATACCCTAAATTAGTGATAGTAACTTAGATTTAGCAATTTTGATCTGCAGTTATTGAAGCTTTAAATGCAGATAATCTTTAAATATTTTAAAGTTACTAGAGGATTTTTTTGTTAGGTTGTGGTTTATTGCTTGGGGTTTTTTGTTGGGTTTTTTTTTGTTTGTTTGTTTTTTGTTTTTTTTTAACTCAGCTGAAGCAAGAACACCTGGAAAAGTAAAAGCCAAAAAAAAATCTGCTGTACCCTCACTTTCTAAAATCTACTAAATATATCCATATAAGAGTAACTGATTTGACCTGCTCATCATTAAATCCCAAGTATACCAACTCATTAAGACAATGCTTCTCAGAAAGTGCTCTTACAAAGTCGTAGGAGTGAATATATTTAACACACAGATATGTACCACACCTGGCATATCATGCTGTAGCAGAATGAGTTCGTATCATCATATCAAGGTGAGGAAGCGCCACTACCACAGGCAGTTTATGTAAGACAGAGTCAGTTCAGACATGTTTTCACGCTGACAGCATCTACCAGCTGCAGCCACCATTTGCTGTATACACTGGGTGCTGCAGCATAGAAATATGGTCAGCGCTGCTTACTGCCTAGAAGGCTTGAATTCTGGGGAGTAAAACCAGAAAACGGTCCCTTGGCTCCAAGAGCATTCATCCCAGTTTGGTTTAAGTCAATCCAACTTTGTAATGCTACCCAAATGAGACGGCGCCTCCTTTCCACGTACAGCAATGCTCACACGGATATACCAATAACAAGACCAAGCACTTGGCCTACCTGCAAACCAAACCGTTCTAAACAAAAGCATTTACTTTTTTCATTTTGATCAATCTAGTCAGCTTGCGTTGATCAGAAAACTATGCCCTGATGACTGCTTACAGGGGAAGTGAATGAGAATGTTTACTTCACACTGGATCAATTCACCCAAGGTGAATGTGATCAGAGCGCATTTAGCTGTTTTCAACTTTCTGTTCTAATTTTTCCTATTTGAAGAATAAACTTCTCTTTTAGTTGCAGGAAGTAGCATGGTATCCCTAAGGAAATAATGGATGCTTAGTATGTATCTGAACATCTACAGTCTGTTTCATATTTGACAGCTAGGTAAAGTCCTTGAAATGTTGAGTGACTGGCATTAAACCACTCAGGAGAAACCTCTTCTAAGCCACATGTTAAAATCTTAGTACTAACTGTTTCCTTTTGTAGTGGTTTAACCCTCTCTAACTCATGCAGCCCGTTCTCTCACTCACTTCCCCCTCTTCCTTCCCCCCGCTCCTGGAGGGATGGGAAGGAGAATCAAAAAGAATGCAACTCCCACAGGCTGAGATAAGAACAGTTTAGTAGCTAAAGTACAACACAAATCACTACTGCTACCACCAATAATAATAATGACAAGGCAAATACAAGGGAAGAGGATACAATTCTCACCACCGAATACCAAGCCCGACCACGCAGTGCACACCCCACCCCCCCACCCCACCCCCCGTCTCTGCTCTCTGCTTTTACATCCTGGGCATGACGTGCTGTGGTACGGAATAACCTCTTTGGTCAGTTTGGGTCAGGTGTCCTGTCTCTGCTTCCTCCCAGCTTCCCCTCCTCCCTGGCAGAGCATGAAACTCAGAAAGTCCTTGGCCAGACCAAAACATCACTAAGCAGTAACCGAAACACTGGTGTTATCAGCACTGTTCCCAGGCCGAAAGTCAAAACCACAGCGCTGCACCAACTACCAAGAAGGAGAAAAATGACTGCTACTGCTGAACCCATGACACCTTTCCAGTCTCTGGAACAAGGAATCTTATTTCTGCAGCTGCAGATTACACAAACGAAGGAATAAAAACACGGAGGCAAGTACTGTGTTGAGTGACAGGTCAGATGTTTCAAGAATCAAAGTTAGATAAAGAACAGCACTTAAAAGGCTTCATTTAAAAATAATGAAAACATTTTTGGCCCCATTTTTCAGTAACAGGCAAATTACTGCTCAAGTATCTATCTAGGAGGAAATGGTCTCAAATTGCACCAGAAGAGGTTTAGACTGTGTAGTAGGAAAATTTTCTTCACCGAAGGGGTTGCCAAACACTGGAACAGGCTGTCCATGGAAGTGGTGGAGTCACCTTCCCTGCACGTATTTAAAAGATATGTAGACATGGCATTTAGGGACATGGTTTAGTGGTGGACTTGGCAGTGTTAACAGTTGGACTTGATCTTAAAGGTCTCTTCCAGCCCAGCTGACCCTATGATTCTATTACAGTAAGACTATATCAAAGTAACATGTTATTTTTAGCTTCAGCATCCAACACTGAAAGTCCTGGTATAAATCTCTGCTCTGATGATTGGATGTCTCTTCTTAGGATATTTTATGGCAGTCTTTAAGATCTAAATACCTATAAACCAGGTATTTATCTGCCTCCCACATAACTCAGACTCCTGATTTTTGACTTTGAAACCTCTGCAGTCAGTGACAATCTTCGTGGCTGGCACCTTACCTAATCATGCACCAGAAATCAGAAGCAATGGGAATAGCAAATCTAATGGGAGAACAGGCTATAGATGAATAGGGGCTAAGAAGATAACTGGGAGACAAACACTGTTGGGAGTAAACTTTTCTACTTGGAACGCTGCTCAGGCTATACCATGTATGGGGGAAAAAAAAAAAAAGCACAGACAAAAAAAGTTACTTTTAATCACACATCAATGTGACATGAGCCTCATGCAATTAGTATCTGTCATGCAGAGTAAGATCTTAGGAACAAAACTAAACATGCACATTGTCACTGATAATCTTTAACTGGCAACCTGAAGAGCCTAATTTGTCTAAATATGTCCATGTCTACTTGGCTTTTCACACATTTGACCACATCTATTATTGATTTCAACAGCACTTATCTGGCAGCCACGCCTCCTCTTCAGTACTCAGAATCTAATGATAACACCATTACTCAGCTTCTCTTAAGACACTTAAGTATCCACCAGCATTACAGAGATGCTGCCTTAATGGCAAAGTGAGAGATAAAGACTCATCCCTTCACCTGAATTTTGTGCTGAAATTGCCTCCCCCTCCCTTTTTTTCTTTCTTCCAGTCATTTCCAACAGAAACTCCTTATCATATGGATCATTCAAATTCTGGCACTGCCTAACCCTTGAATGACTTCATGACTAACCCTAACTGTAACCCTTTTTCAAAATCTCTGAGCAAATTTGTATTTGTTTCCTGAGGGTCTTCTAATGTCTACTTTAAAAGGCAAATGACACAAGTATAATTTGAAGTATCTTTTTAAAGTGAAAAGACAGTGTTTCATCTGAACAATAGTCAAGCAAAATGCTGCGGCTATTTTGGACACAAAGTCAAAACTATCCTCTGAACTCAGCCCAAACTGTATTTGAGGCAAATAACATTTTTCTGAAAGATTACGTGCAAAGAGAAAATAAAAGGCAATGGCACATAATGTGTCAAGAAAATGCATTTCCACATGATTATTCCAAAGACTCCTTGGATGGCACACCAGAAAGTGATTTCAAATCTACTGTTATCTGTAAAACATAGATTTCATATATTCTATTTGGTTTTGTCTAACAGTTCTTACCCCACCCTGATAGAGCAAATGAAAATTGATTAAATGTTCACTACACCATACAAAATTTTACATTTGTAAGCCAATTTTTTGCCTTAACAGCACCACTGGCAGCATGAGATCTAAACAAAGATAAGCCATTTCCCACCAAATGAGGATAGTCCTACTCTTTTTTTTTTTTTTTTTTTTTTTTTTTTTTTAACCTGTAACACATTTTGCTCCCTTGGGAAGAGATAACAATGAATCAGTCACTTTCACCAGATGGCATGCTTCATACTGAATCAAAAACTGTACTGAAGAAAGAATATAATCCTGTTGACATGACAGTTTTCAAACTAGTCCCTCTTGCAGAGATCTGCAGAATGGAGATATGTCTTTCGAAATCAGCATTTGGTGGTAACAGGAAGATTTAATCCTCCTGCTCAGTAACTGCATTCAAAAATAAAAAAGGGACACATTTCAAACACCTTGAAAAAAACTCCCATGAAACAAGATGCTGAACAGACACATTTTTACTACAGAACAGACACATTTTTACTACACTTACTGATAATAAGATCAGTCTTTTTTAAATTGTTCTGATTAGCATTGCTTTTCTATGAAGAGTTACACTCTTCCTGAAAACAATAGTATACAGAGATCAAAAAACAGTCCAGAAAAATTTGAAATCATAACAGAATTTAGATAACATTAGAACAAAAAGGAGTATCTTGAAGAGAAAAACAAACAAATAAACAAAAAACACCACAGAATGGGGCTTAAATGGAAACAAAACACAAAATAAAAAGTTCACCAGTGATTTAATTTGGACAGGAGCTGAAAAGTGTGTGCAACTGCATTTTTCAATTATTTCACATTTTCTAAAGTTAAATGCTTCATGTTTTTCCCAATAACAATCTGAATGAACTCCCTTACTAGATCAAAGCAATATCATCCTTTCAATACAACAGTCTGTACCACTTGAGTGTCTGCTCCAGTTCAACTGAATTACAGCAGCATTTCAATACAGTAATTAAGCCTGTTCAACAACAGTCAAACAAACACATGTCAGCATTAGTTATAAAGTCCTTCAAATATTTTTTTTTCCTTTAAACAATAATAAAAAAATCACCACAGATTAATTCAACAATTGCTTGGAAACACCATCACTGTTTACAGCTCTTACAGCTCTGAGTATGTATCTACTAATCTGACATACTGGTCTGCCTCCAGCAATCATTAAGCAATTTGTACCTTTCAGCTAGGAGTGGTTTGTGGAATTATTCTTACTGTGCCTATTTGGAAAACCTGAAAAATTGTGTTTCAGTTCAATGTCCTTGTGAGGTCAATTGCTAAAAAGCACGTAACAAAAATATAACCATTTTTTCAGCTGTTGTTCATTAAAACTTTTTATTCCCATTATAAGGAACACCCCTTTTTCTTTCTCAGTAACAGATGCTGCAAAGAACTTGTTATGACAGCAGTTAAGTAAAAAAATTTCTTCTTCATATTCCTAAAATAAAATCAAATTTCTCCAAGAAATGTTGAATTTCTTAGCAAAAGTATGAGAATGTTCTGTATGAATATGCATAGATGTGCATGTTAAAAACTCTAACTTCTGCCATACAATATTCAAGAAAGTAGTGCTTAAGAAGGGAGAGATTATTCACTTTAAATCTTAAGTGATCTTACTTTAATTTCAAAAAGCAAAACACCCTACTCTAGAGCCCTCCTTAAGTTTTTTCTTAGTAGTAAGTGTTGAGTTTACACAGCAACTATTCCATGGTTGGTTTGCACACATTAATTCAGAAAAAAAGGCCCTCAGAGGGTGGACTATGATATTGGGAAATCTGTCAGCTCCTTTGGAAAAGAGTCTCCTTTTCCTAAAGTATTTGTGGAAAGACATCTAGGGTCTGAATTCTACCTGCTTTAGCAGGTCCTTGGGACCAGTGTGTTATGGTCTGGTGAGGAATTATACAGTTCCCTCTTACTGTTTCACAAAAAAAGCTAGACATATTGCCTAGGATAGACCTATTCAGAAATGGGTACAGAGAATGTAAATAACTCTTCCTCTTAGGTTGACTGCCAAGACTCAAGACTTCTACCGAATGACAAAGATTCAGCCCCAAGAAAGCATCTGCAGAGATGAGTTCACACATTACTACTACAACAACAACAACAACAACAACAAAACCAGAAAAAACAAAATGCTTATTCAGCACAATTTAGCTCACTCATTTGAAACAATTCAGCTAAGCCCCTGAGACTTATGTAAAATACAGCTTCATTAGACAGATTAATTAATGTGATATAATAAACACAAATTCATCATGTTTGAAATTCTAGGTTACTGTGCAATGTACAGAGTACTGGAGAGCTCATCAGATGTTTCACTAACACATCCCCAAGTGTTCTTGCAGTGTTGTACCAAACTACAGGCCATTTTATATGAATCACCATATAAAAGCTTATTTAAGAAAGCTGCAGGGTTTTCTACAGCTTGGGAATATGTTACATTCTATAAAGCAGTAACAGCACATGGTAACCTGGAAGATATGCAAAGTGCATGTGTAAAGATATTTAGCCATAACCACTGCACATACAAAACTCTAAAACATGTTTAGTTTAAGTACCTATAAAGGAGCTGTTCTACACATATATTATAGTCATGAAGGAAATTGATATTTTGTTTGTAAATATAATGTATCCTTATACAAAGAACAGCCCCAGATTACTGTTGTGAATGTAATGCTACTTACTGTGCAAAGTTTCATACATACACATATATTCACAAGTGTACTTACCCACCTTCTGTTTTTCATTTTTAAATTGAAATACTGATTATGAAATAAAGTGGCTACTTTTTAATCATCTTGAAATAGAAACTAGGAAATACCTGAAACTCCCACAATCTTCTAAGACCTGGCAAATAAAACACTACTGAGTGTTTTCAAAGTAATCAGATTACCACTTCTTCAAACAACCAACCAACAGGCCATTTGCCAAAAATTCTCCAGTGTTTTTAAGTATAGGGTGGGTTTTTTTTTTCATTTTTTTATTATAAGATTGATCCTTATCTTTAAGAAGTTTCCTACAAGGAACTGAAGGCAAAAATCCAGCAGCCTCATTCTGCTGCCACTGAAAAGTATAAAATGTATGCCTGTTCTTTTATAGTTATATCTGAAAGCAAAGCAATAAGGAAAGTCAGGGAAGGAGTCTTAGTTTGACTTGAGTCAAGTAGAGACAGAACAGCCTTAGGCATAACAATATTTTCCTGTGTTACTAAAATCACTTTCCTAGCACTAAAAGAAAATGACTCATTTTAAGACTTTTTTGTTGTTACAGCATAGTCTATACGACAGTTTCTCATATAATTCGGTCACAGTTCACTCAGTCTCTCTTTAGATATTCACAAGTTCAGTGGATTATATCCCAAAATGAATACAGAATGAGGTTCAGATTCCAACCATTGGTAAGATGTACTTGTAACAGGGCTGCTAACTCAGGATCTAGTGAAAAAATGGTTTTCTCACTAAAACATAAGCAGAGTCAACAAATACAATTTTTTAAACAAAAGAGATCGAATGACAGTTGGAATCAGACACAAGCACACTGTTATCAAAACCAACAGGTGATATAAGTCAGTAAGATTCCTGCCTGTATCAAACACTTGGGATGATGCATAAAGACATCAACAATAGTCTCAATATCCAGGGCATGTAATTCTCCAACCTAGCTCCTTCCAATTTGAAGCGAGCATCACTACTGCTTCATCTTGCATTCTACTTCTTGTGGTTTAACCCCAGGCAGCAACTGAATGAGTTGTACTTCTACAGCGGCTGAAGAAGTTGCAGCCACTCACTCAATTTCCCACCCTCACCCAGGCTCACCCCTGGTGGGATACAGAAGAGAAATGGAAAGCGTAAAATAAAACCCACAGGTGGAGATAAGAAAAGTTTAACAATTGACATAACATAAAATGTAATAATAGTAGCAGTATTAATAATACTAATGAAAAGAGAAATAAAAAAAAAAAAAAAAAAACAAGAGAGAGAGAGAAATAAAATCCAAGAAACACAAATGATGCACCATACAATTGCCCACCACCCACCGACTGATGCCCAGCCTGACCCAAGCAGCAATCTGGGCCTTCCAGGTGACTCCCCGCAGTTTATACACTGGACATGATGTGCTGTGGTATGGAATACCCCTTTGATTAGTTCAGGTCAGGTGTCCTGCTTCTGCTTTCTCCTGGCTTCTCATGCCCCTCCTCACTGTCAGAGCATGAGACACTGAAAAGTCCTTGATCACGGTAAGCATTACTTGACAACAACTAAAACATCAGTGTGTTATCACCAAAACCAAATTTGCACATTATTTAATAGTATAATTTCACAAGAGTAACCAGATTAATTAAATGCACAATGAAATGCACAATATTCATTGTTGAAAGTAATTTAAGAAAAAACATTTTATTGATTTTCATTAATTAAAAAAGCATGTTTGAGAAGCAATTTGTGCAATAACTCTAATATTTTCTTTTAAGGAGTTTACAGTATTGTCTTCTGAAAGCATTTTCTGAAAGTACTGTGCTAAATACTGTTGCCTTTTCATAACTGCATTTTACTAATAAAAAAGAAAAACAAAGTGCTAACAAAAAACTTCAAAGAACTGAAAGAACAACCACTACATTCTGTATTACAATAAGCACCTGGAAAAAAGGCTTTAAGACTTCTCAATCCTGATACTACACAGTATGAACACATGGGAGAGTAACTTAAATTTTCACCAAAAGCTAGAGTGGTAAATCCTTTTTTTGGGATAAGCTCCCAAATCACATGCATAGCTCCACCCACCATTATAATACCAAAAGATAGAATCCTTTGGAAATGTCAAAGTCAGAAATGAATGTCGAACTCTTTAATCACTCAAAACCTGACAACAGCTAATACCTACTGACTGCCATTACTAACAGTATTGGTACTTACTCTTGAGAGAATCCCACAGTGAATTGTATGTTAAAGGAATTTCAGTCAATTTCTGGTTAAAAAACGCCTTAGAGTACTTCAAGCCAGAAGAACTGAAGACACTCCTGAGACAGCTTTACTGGAGATCAAAAGGTGTTTCATCCATACAGAGCCATTAGACAAGCGTACTGTTACAGTGTTCTTCAAACAAACAAGGAACCAGACAGGCCTGGAGCCCCACTGTGCCAGAGTAACTACACAACAAAATCCAGGAGTAAAACAGACCTCTGGATAAGGACTTTACTACCCTTTACAGAAGTCCTACTAACCTTTGTTACCACAGCATATTTTACTCTAGTGATAGATTCAGTGATGGCACCTTAAACTTTGAAAAGATGTCACACACAAACAGCTCCTGCCTCCTTAATTTGGCAGGGTACTGCTGCTGATGCATTTAAGCCTGGTAGGCTCTTTAACCTTGTGACTGCTGTTTAGTAAACCATTCTTGCTGCAGAGATTATGTCCTAAATACACTTTTGAATTGGGAGGTGGAACTGTTAGAGCAGCGTATTCACACAAGTTTATTCAATAATCAGCATCAGCTATATACCTTGCTAGTGCTCCAGCGGCAGAAGGGATAAAGTAATTTTATATCTTTCTGTTCATTATGCAGTTGCCTAAAGACTGTATTGACTACTGAGCAATTTAAGATTAGAAAAGATAGAATTGCCAGCTAGCAAATTTAGGATTACATGATTACCTACCTGCCAAGAAGTAAAAGATGTATTATATGCTGGTTTACAACTGGATAAAATATCAGCAACACAGAAATTGAAGAATATTCTTACTGCAGCTTTTTTGTCTGATATTTTTTATTTACTAGTCCTGGAACAGAGACTTGTCAAAACAGCATGTTTCTCCCCTTACCAAATGCTTAACCAGAACACCAATATCCTTAGGGATTTAACCTTTCTCAAAAATTATTTTAGCAGCATTTTCTTTCCGTTTGCCACAAATCCTAGAGAAATCATTCTACAAACCCAGTCACAATTCACTATGTCATGAATAAGAGAATGAATATATTAAGAAAAAGAAAATATTACAACTTACAAAGACCATAGAGCAGTGCCATCTAGTGTTAACCAACATAAATATAAAAGTTTGCATTAATATGTACTGCAAATAAAGTGAATATTATTAATAACTGAGGTTCACTCCTGTCTTATTTTCTGAGGCAAAACGTTTGTGCAGCAAGCTGTAAGAGGAAAAATAAGTTGTATTAGAGTTCATGCACTTATCACTTCAAGAGAGCTCAGCTTTTGTATTTCAAATTAAAAATGCTATAGGTAACAGATTCACAGGAAGAACCTACCATCATCCCTAATTACAAAGTGTTAGGAAGGAGTTTAATATTTCCAGTACTCTAAGAGTTACACAAAAGAAGTATCAGTAAACAGCGTCCCTGTTGTTACCTCTGAAGGATGTACTTAATGATTAACTGGAACTACAGAAGAAAGAGTAGGTGGTTCATACACAGGTCTAAATTATTTTCCTGGCAGCTGAATAAAATGGCTCTGTTGTACTCTAAATGAGTTAGGAACTCTAACTGTAAATATTCTTAAATAATAGATAGTTTGAATAAAAATTCTCATCCAACCACAGGAAACAAATATTGCTCATTTTTTTAATTTATGAAATATTTCATGATCAGCACCTGTTAATATATTTTTTGCATACTTTCTTCTATGGTATATATACAACCACTACAAATCACAGAAATATCAATTTTTATATTCTCAGACTTCAAAATTGCACAAAAACCATGCAAAACTGTGCAAAACTTCTTTAAAATTAACATCAGCTTGAATTATAAGTAATAGGTTGGGTTTTGCAAGTACAAACACAGAATCATAGAGCAGAAGCTTCAAAAGAGCTTGAAGTTATGTATCTATTTCAGTGAGCCTTAATGTTCTAAATCCTTCTGGGAAGTTAAGAATGCAACTGTTCTAATTTAAATCCATAGAAAGGACCACTCTACTATGTATATATTACAGGATTACTTTCTGCAGTGTTCTATCTCTGTCATAAAGACTAAACAAGCAGTAAATGACATAGTTTTTGTCAGTTGCATAGCCTACGTGTAACAGAATGCACTGGTAACTTGTCATGGACCCAAAAGCACTACCTAATTTTCACAGGTATTCACAATTCAATTTCATATCATGAACATACTGCATTCAATGAAATGTTAGACCAGAACATGCTGTACACTTTTACAGCTGCTGAAGAAGACTTACGCGTGATACAGTTGTTACAAACTGACTGTGCATATCTGACACCACCTTTGAAGATGCTTTAGGAGTTTCTAGGTATATTCTACTTCAGCGCCTCGTTGTTCTCCATTTCCACCTAGACAGCCAGGGTGACTATTTGAAGACAGCAAAAATGAAATCTAGTCCAATCAGAAGTAAAAAATCTAAAAAATATACTGGTTATCTGCGCGTCCTTCTCCCTACTGGCCTAGCAAAGTGTTTTTTCATGTCCAGAAAACCTACAACATATCACTAACACCAAGAAAAATACCATGCGGTTAAGACAGATAAAGCAGGAATGTAAGCTCTCAATATATTATAGGCACTTATTTAGTGTCCTCCCATATATCGTTAATACCTAGCTAGCATGTGAGTAAGACCATGATCTTGGTTACACATTTACTTGTAAAATCCAGCAGCCATAGACAGGATACAGGTTTCTCATTCTGTTACAGAACACCTACAATGGTGAAGATTAATCCCTCAATAGGGAACATGTCCTTACTTCCAGTAAAACTTAATTTTCCAGCTAAACAAGAGCATCTCTCAGCTGCAAACAGCAACAGCTTCATTACTTTGTAAAAGGCAACAGTGAAAAAAAGTCATTATCTTTAGATGCACCAAACATTCAGTACTGTTACCCTAAACCGAGCTAGGAGCTAATGTAAGTAGTTGGAGGCTGCCATCTACCCACACAAGCAAGAATACGAAGACTAGCATGTGCCTGTCAAAGAGTCATGTAAGTCAAGCAGGCTAGCGGTGCTGTATTCAAAAGAGCAACAATTAAATTGATGGTCCTTACTGTCTGGTATCCTTCCTTTAGAAAAAGGTAGATTTCTTCAGCAGAACAGCTAAAGCCCCAGAGGAACAGCTGAACCCCATACTCCTCTCCCCAAACATAGGCAAGCAATAGTGTAAACATGATGCAATACAAAAGTTTTTTTAATGGTATTCAGAGCATGCACTTTTTTGGCTTTTGTTTTTCTTTTTTGCTCTTCTATTGCAGTTAAAAAAGGTTTGCCTGGATAGAATACCTCTATAGGTTTGGAAGAGTGAAACTCTTGAAATTCTCACTTCAATACTCTCTGGTTAATGTATAATTAATTTTAAAATATTTTGTAATTCACATTTCTTTTCCCATTATATGACTTTCTGTTTTTCTAATGGGAAAAAAATAAAATTACTGAAACTAGCATATGTATTATTAAATATCCTCATCCTATCTCTACCTTTTCCATTTCAAAGCTTTAGCACGTTAATCTCAATGTATATGTAGGATTTTAATTACCTACTCATCACAAGGATTTTTTTCTCTTTAACCTTTGTCTATTTTCAACTCTAGAAAAATGGTTCACATAGGGAAAGTTCAAAATAATTACTGAAACAGATCTAAGTAAAGTTTTGTATCACTTAATCACTTTTTTTTTTCCATGTACAAACCATTTTATTTTGTCTTTCCATTGTAATTGTTTGACAGGAGATATGTGGCCACTTATTTTGCAGTACCCAATGCATAACACTGTCCAGTACATAATTACTTCAATATTGAAGTAGAAGTTTTATCTATTCTGTCACAAGAACTAGCTTTTCTAAAATTCCAAACAATTCCTGACCTGAAAACTCCATCCCTAAAAGAATACAAAAGACCTAAGGATTCCATACAACTTCCATTTGCAGAATACGGTACGAGAAAAACAAACGAGCAAACAAAGAAAAACCTTAGAGAAGCGTTTGCTGCAAACAACTGCAATGTAGAATTATTTACAGTTTCGGTTTTGGGGTTTTTTTTTTTTTAGGAACACACATTTCTCCCTTCAATTAAGTTGTTCATACAATATGAACAGCTACAAAGGAATACGCTACCAGTAAGAGAAGCGCTTGATAGTAAGACTGTAACTCATTTTAAGCCATGCTGACAGGGAGAAGGAGGTTGGACAGAACTGTTTCCACTGGCAGATCTGCGTATTTGTCTCCTTAATGTGAGCAGCAGTCTTATAATCATCCTAACATGTTCATCTACATGTTTTGGGATGCTGACTTTGTTTTTCATAATTATTTGTTTGAGGTTCAACATATTAATTCCTGACACAATTTTTCTTTCCAATAGTTGGCTATCCTCCAGGTCAGACATAGTATTTAAAAATAAATTACAGATTCAGAAGTCACTCAGATGTTCAGATATGTATTTCCTCCAGAAATCTTGGAAGCAAGCCATTGCATCCTTATAATTTACTGTAGTTTAATTTCTGCAATTTTTCCACTGCTTTTTATCTTGATACCTCTCTTCACTACCATTGTAATAACGACAAGGTAACTACTTCATCCTCTATGGAGTCAACAGAAACAAGGATCTAATGTTTTTTAAGCTTTCCTGAATCTACTTACCTACTTTATAACCTAATCTAACAAACTCAATCAATCCCAAATTGCAACAAATTCGTGTTCACACTAGGGCCTGTTTACCCCAGGAACACAGAAACATTTATGTCAAATTAAACTGGTCCACTCACTCTTTGAAGCCTTCTACTACCCAAACTGCAATAAATTAACATCTTCTATCTTCACATGGCTGCCTATAGCCCAAGTGCTTCTTTTGCATTTTACAGTGTGCCAGTTCCCATGAGAAAACAATAAAAAGCTGGCACAAGACAAGTATTTTCTCATCACATTTGGTTGGTCACGCTCAGTATTTCATAAGGTTAAAAAAAAAAAAAAAGAAAAGGATGACAATAGAAAGGACTACAAAGCCATACACTAAGGTAGAATTCTGCTTACTCTTCATGACTATCTCATGTACTGATCTAAACACAACTCATTTGTTGCTGGTTCTTCCCCACATATTAACATTTAATTTTGCGTGGTTTTCAAATAAAAAAATCTAATCCTGTTACTACTAAAAATGCAACCATTACTATTCAATAAAATTATAAATGTCATCTTTTCTTCTATATAATTGCCCTAGTCTGGATAGCTGCATGCAGCACTGCAGGCTTTCAGAGGAAAAGTCTTGTAGTCAAATGTGGCCCTTGAAGAAGAGTGCTTAGTTTTCTGAAACTCTTGACAGTTTCTAACACCCTTGACAAGAATAGCAACACACTCACTCTTTTCAGGAAAATTAATCCTATGCCTAGAATATTGCAGCACAGTTTTTTAGCCTAAGTGCAGTTGGTTACTTTCCAGAACAGCCAGCCAAGTTGATGCTGGGAGGTCAGCCTGGATGGCTCTCTCATTCCCAGACACACTGACAAACACACACCACCATCATTCCCGTTTTGGCCTTCCCTATTCCTTTTTTTCTTCAGAAACATGGGATTTTGTCAAAAGAAGCCACAGAGCCTAGATGTTCTTTACTGGGGCTATCAGCTCTAGTATGACCCAGCTAAGGTTCTGAAGACGTCCAAGAGGCAAAATCCCACCATCTTAAAATCTCTCCTTTTTTTTTCCTCCAGGGCCTAGAAAGAAGCAGAATATTTTCTTCCCAATTAGCTTGTTTCTCTCCTTGTTGCTCTCCTGATGTTAGCCTATATAACCTAGGCAGTCCACCTGGACATCCAGAAATCCCAACTGCTACCTCCCAGCCTGACTACAAATCCTTCTGACAACAACCTCCACAGTGGCAACAAGAATTTACTGCATCATAAGGAATGACAGAAAAATGGTTACACATTTAAATACTTACGCACTTGTACGATACAGGTATTCATTCAACCTACCTTTGGCTGGGAATTAACTAAAGGCTTTGATAATCCTGAGAGCTTTTTTTTCCAAAATATTGGTTTTCATGTCTAAATGTTCTTATCTCTTTCAAAGATTTGAACTGTATACATATAATTTCTTTTCACAGCTATGCCATATGAGCTCAGTACAAAAAAATCAAGCTATATATTAGTTCCTGACATAACTATGGGTTCGCAGACATTCTCATTTCCCTGTGTCTACCAATGGAATGAACTACTGTTCTAATAAACTGAAACTGGAGTCACTGGAACTAACTGACCTTCGCTGGTATTTCCCTTCAGAGAGCCATAACACCAAACATCCACAAAGACTAAGCACTATTCCTGAAAAAAAGTGTTTTAAACACACAGCCCGCTACTACCACTCAAAACGTAATGGGATTTATTAACTACTACTGTAACAAACTAAGGTAGTCCCATGGACCCAGTTTAACTAATTGATGCAGCTGAAGAACTACTTTCTTGCCACTAACACAATCCATGATTTGTGTCTAAATTCAAACTGAATGCAGATGTTGTAACAGAACCCAAAACAGGATGAGCTCACAGAGTTCAACATAGAACACCGTGCAAACAGTATCCATAATAAGATGAAACGCTGCAATTTCTTTCCTAACCAAGAGAATTTGTATTTCATGTATTTCATGTATTTCAGCTGTACATTCCAGGATAACTCAAGCCCCAGGAAAATACTTCAGGACTCTGAACTGTTTAATCAGTATGTTGCATCCTTAGCAGCCTACTACTGCTAAAAGGAAAATGCTGTGTTGCAGTAATAGTATGGCCCTAATAAAACTGCTGGGCATATGCCAACGACGGGAAAATATCCATGCTGATGCCCATGTGCACCATGAATGAGAGTCTACTTGATGTATTGCCACAGAGGAACAAAAACCTTTTTTATTTGAAGGAAACAAAATACCTAAAAAGCCGAAGTGAGCTTTTAAACAAAACACCCTCTCTTCCAAAGCTCTTCCTGGCCAGCATCTATTGCTGTTCCAGGAGGACTTCACCAAATAACAAATTGAAATGCAGCTTATGAAGCACAGTAACCAAGAGAAAAATACAATTTGGTGAAGAAAAAATACGCTGTTTCCTCAGAATGAAAATAAAGTGAAGCAAGTAATAGGAGGAAAGACTAATCAGAATTTGGAAAGAGGACAAAGAAGAGTCTAACTAGCTGTCCAGTTCCAAGGCTAGCCTACTTGGCTGCCCTAGTGGTGCGATTCCCCATTTCACACTCCCAGGTACAACAAAACTATCAAAGAAAGGACTCCAGTAAAATCCCACTATTCCCTAGAGATGGGGCTTTGTGTTTGTAGAACTACAGGATAGCCTTTGTTCTGCCCCAGTGAATGCCACTCCTATGGCTCTTTCAAGTTTTCAACACTGAAGATAGGTATTCTTAAAACTATTTGGGGGAAAGAGGGTTCTATTAAATTCTTATGATCTAGGCTAACAACCACTAGTTGCTCTTAAGCATTAAATGTAAATATCAGGATAAATGCAATTTTAAAAAGTTTAATTTCAAATAGAAGTATATTATAATTGTATGTAAGAATTAAGCAATCTTTCCAACAGTTCTAAAGGATACATCTGATTTTTTCATCATTCAAAAGAAACTGTCTTCATCTGAAGAATGGCTTCAAGAAGACATAAAATTTTAATTTAAAAATGTAAAAATAGAATATATATTCATTAAAAGTAATAAAATATTAATCACATGCTACTGATGTGTAAATCACAGCTAAATAAAAAGCAATAGGACTGTATAATAATTATTCTTCTTCACTCTGACTAAAGGACAGATGTTTTGCAGTTAATCAAACAAACTCCACAATAAAGTCAGATTTTATATAGACAAATCTTTCTGCTGAATTTAATTCTGCTCACTCCAAATACATTATAGTTTTATTACTGATGATGACAAAATCTTGCTATTATTTTACCTTTTTTTCCTTACACTGCAACTTTAATTTTGAGACCAACAGCTAATATGTTGCTTTATCTGTGCAAATAAAAACAAATTTGCTAAATTTTCTTTCTTTTTAGGAAATGCAATTGGGCTATCAGATGAAAACTCACATGCCCATTTCCTTCAGATACAATCAGTTTTTTGAGATATTTTTTTTAAATCACACTACTTTGATGATGTAATTACCACTAAGTATGGTATGATTTGGCTTCTTCTTGCAACCCCAAACTGAAGGGACTTTCTCATCTTTTAAGAAAGGACTATGAAAAAGATTAGATAAAGTGCTACTCAATAGTAAGCAGCAGTTTAAAATATTTTCACTTTAAATGAAATAATGACTTCTATGCAACCTTATTTCTGTTTGTATGTAATTAGGAGTTTTTTTGGAAGGTGGGTTAAACTGTTCACTAATTCCATCTAATGGAAAAGATGTTCACTAAGTACCCACACTGACATACTATAACTTCTATAATAATCATCAAGCTGATAACACAAACAGCATATCAATATATAACAAGACTTGCCTACAATCTGCTGATACAGATAACTGCTTCAAGTTTCAAAAGGAATGAGAGATTAGACTTTAATCAAATAAAAACTCTGATCAGTATGATTACAAATAATCTCATGAACTACTGCTTCACATGGTAGTTGCTGAAAGGAAGAAGGGGAAAAAAAAAATCACTAGATTTGCATTTTATCAACAGAAAATGGGTCACCAAAATGTCACTATACAACACAGATGCCAGTTTATCATCTATGTTTCCTCCCTCTACAGATTTTCATCATTAAGAAATGGAATTGTCCCCAGGAACAAAAAGGGTTATGAGACGGCAAGCAACTGAGTTGCTTGCTCTAGTCAGCATATCTCATAGGAATAATATTGATAGCACAGAAAGCATCGATTGCTATGCTGCATGTCTTGAGGAGCAATGCCTATAAATTTCAAATACCTCAATTTAATTCTTTAAGGAGTTACGTTATTGATTTTAATGCTTTTTTTAAAATAACAGGGAAGCCACTCTCTCCAGAAAAGAAGAAAAAGCTTGCTTTTATGCTTTCAAATTAGAGAAAAAAAGTTCCTGGCTGAAAACAGATGAGCTGAAAAGATCTTGGAAAATAAACAGTTAAACTAGTCACTATACTAATGAAAAATGAGCAATAATTTCTAAAGATTCATAATTAGACACAGCTTAGCCAAATCAGCCTTATAATGACACAGGGATGTCAATCAGTGACTAATTAGAAACCGAATTTTTTTAAATGTCCCGAATATTTGTACAAAAAGTGAAGAGAAAGTGCAGAGACTTAGAATCTAGTTAACATAATGTGTTATAGAACTAGTTGCCAAACAAACTCATTGGCAAAAGGAGGATGCAGCAACACACACACCCACTATTATAAAAATTTACTGAAACTAATCCACTTGTCCCCCTCCTTGTCCCTCATCTGGATTTTTAATTATCAGCAACAGCTAGAAGGAAATCTACCTCCTCACAAAGGATGAGCCAATGGACCAACAGACAACCATATACCAAGCCTTCAAAACCCCTTCACCTTTTTTCCCCACTTTATTCCCTGAGGTTTAGAAACAGTCAAAAGGTACATAAACATGTAAACAAACAAAAACAACAGGAAAAAACAACAAAAAACACCAGGCAACAATCATACCTGCATGAATTATAAAGACCATCACAGGAATCTTCCTGGAATCCTCATCAATCATAACCACACCCACCCTATGTTTCTGTGATTTGAATGGATCTTAATACATGGTATGAAAAAGCCACTAACACACACATTTTTAAACTCAGCACAGAGTCAGTAATATTTCAATCTACAGACCTCCTTACCTTTCTGTGTTGAAGGAAAACGACACAGCATCAGAACTACAAACAGCAAACTACTTTGGTCCTTTTTCTTAACTGCAGGATACCCAAATCCAGGGTATTAGCTCACAGTGGCATGCCAACATAGTACTAATCACAGTACTTGTGGGCAGCTGCCTAAGCTAACAAGCTTCTCTAATACTTTGTATTCCTTCACCTCTTGCTGCTACTACACAGGGTAACATTTCCACCTAGAGCCCTTTCACAGAATGCATGGATTCTATAACAGCAGAAAATCCCCAATATCTGCTATACTACCAAACTATGCTGTTCTTAGGTAGCCCATCACACCTTATTTCGTTCAATCTATGTAAGTATTATTCCTATTTTCTCAAGGGGGAATTCAGAGCACTAAAACCAGTTTTCAGGGTTCTTCCGTTTACCTAAAAGAATAATATCATTGTTCTGCTGCACAGAGATTAGCTACTGTCAAAATCACTACCTTTCAAGTAAGAAAAGTATGAAGGTGGCACAGTAGCTGAGAAGTCAATTGTTTTAAGTGCTGATCTGAAGGAAAAATCCCAAATCATATTCTGACTGGGATATTTACACATACATAGCAGAGGTAGGAACACAACGACATGCGCGCACCCTCTTGTGTGGTCCATTAGGTAGCAAAGTAGACCACTCAGCAGGTTCACCTTTACAGGGAAGCACTTCCCGGAAAGGGCGTAGCCCTTAATGGAACTCCTGGTCCTTTGATTGCATACGGCAGGGAGGCTGACCATCTCTCTCAATTGAGTGGTTTCCACTGGAAGGCAAAAGCTCAGGGAAGCGTATCTTTTTCATCCACCTCCTAGCAGTTTTTTGGCTTTTCTTTTTTTTCCTGTGGACATATATGTTGTTCCTCGTGAACGATGAATAAAAGCCTATATAATTCTTTTGGGGTATATACAGCTGTTTCAGGTGAAATCCTCTTAGACACACTTTCCATTGTAGACCCCTCATTCCCAGATGTGTCAATGTAGAACGTGGGGTAAGGCTTCAGAACTACTGGGTGCATGGTTTACAGGTCATGGTTTGCTTCCCTTAATGTTACACGAACTAATTTTCACATCCATTTCCTTAAAGCTGTACTTTTGACTGAAATAAAGGCTGCACGGCTCATTTTCATGACAAAGCCACAAAAAAAACGGTGCGCTCCGCCCCCATTCTCTCTTCCCCCCTACCCTCCCGCCCAGCACTTGGCAAGGAATACGAGTTCAAATATGATTTATTTTTGAAACGTTCAGACGTTTTCCTTTTTAAATGAGGAGGTCTTCTGAAAGAACAGCATTTTGAAATAGCAGCATATAATGAGAAAGCACTGCAGTTCTCTGCTTGGCAAGGAAAACCATAGGGCAAAAATGTTTAAGAACATTTCGATGTTTACTCCAGCAACTATGGGACAGGACTTGTAAAACCTCGCAATTTTGACTCAAGACTAGAGAAACGATATAACAGCAGGCGCTTTTCTTCACCTTTGTTTTTCTTCCAGGTCTGTTCAAGAGCACTTGCATGTACCTCGAGCTGCTCCTTTAAACCGAAGTTATTCAGAATCTGCTTTGCAGAAGGTAGAACAGCCTCTTTACCGCCCCCCCCCCCCCCCCCCATCTTCCCTTCCACCCCCAAAAGCCCCACTTTACTGATGCACGTACTCCTGCGAGCACATACACCTCGGTAGCGGACACAGGTGTGGAAGCACCTCCGCGCAGGCGACAAAGGACTACTGCGCTTATGCCAAGTAGCTGGGAGCCCCAGGAGCTCTCCGGTCCCCCATCACACGGCTCCCAACCCGGTGGGGGAAGCTTTTCCCCAGGTAGAAGCGCAGAGGGGGCTTGATGCTGGGCACGACTCCCCCCCCCACCCGCTGACTGGGGCACTCCAGCCGGCCCACCCTGCCGCTGGGCTAGCAGGGCCGTACACCCTCACCTTGGGGGGGCCGGGACGAGGCCGGCTCGAGAGGGAGGGCGGCGCCGGGCTGCCCGCTGCTCCGCGTCCCGCCGGCTCTAGCCCCCCGCAGCTCCCTCACCATGGGGGCGCACGGAAGGGCGAAGGACGCAGCCCCCATGCTGCGGGCTCCTCTTCCCCCACCACCCGAAAGTTACTCTGCCCTTACGGGTGGGCTCCCCGCGACCGGCACTCCCGACAGCTCCGAGGGGTTCTCCCGTCGCTTACCTGGCGGCTGCTGGGGCGCTCCCTCACGGCGAGCGGCGGCGGGGCGCGCCGCAGCCGGGGCTGCCTCTACCACCACCTTCACAGTCCCCTCCCGAGGTGAGCGATACGCGGGGCGGCGGCGGGGAGCAGCCAGAAAGCCGTGACATTTAACCGGGCGTGAGCTGGGTCGCGGTTAAGGAGAGGGTGCCTCTCCTCCCCAGCTGGCTGGGCGGCCGGTCACCGCCCTCCTCTCCGCGGGCAGGCTGAGGGTGAAGGCGAAGCCCAGTCCATGCCCGGAGAGCCAGCCGCAGCACGCTGCACGAGCCTCCTGCGGCTCCGCTCCTCTCCTCCCGGCTGGCAGTCACTGCTGTCCCTTCCCTGCGGCAGCCAAGGCTGGGTGGCGGGGACTAGGGCTGGCTCCCTGGCCCACCGAGGGGCCCGGCACCAGGGGAGCGGCGGCGGGGCGCGGTGGCGGGGGGACGTGAGGGCTAGCGGCGGCCGAGGCGGCAGCGCCGGCAGCGCGAGGAGGCAACGCCAGCTCGAGGTGAGGGCGGGCGGTGGGGGGGGGCGTCTCTGTCAGACGCGGAACGGCTCCTTCCGCGCGGCGGCTCACACACCGGCGAGTCCCAACGAGCCGGCGCCGGCACTTCGGAGGGGGCAGCGCGGTATGAGGGAAAAAGGGCGTCCGCGCCTACACCCCCGGTCCCTGGAAGGCTGCGGCGACGTGCCCGCAGCCCGGGTAGCCGCTCCCCGTTCCCCGTGGCCAGCCGCCGGCCGACCGCTCGCCCTCCAACGCCGTGAGGAGGGGGCGTGCGCGCGCGCGCGGCTCCCGCGGGGGCCCCTGCGTGTCGCGGTCCGCCTCCCCCTTGCAGGCTGCGGCGCTGTCGATCCCCCCACCCTCAGCGGTGCCCTAGCTCCTGTTTCTTCTCACGCTGGGACTGGGCTGGCACCTCCGCGCTACGCTGGGAACTCGGAACCACGCGGGCCGCCGTGGGGTGCCGCGGTTTTGTGGGGCGGAGAGGGGAGGGCGGGGGTCGTCTCCCCTGGGGGCGGAGAAGGTTTAAGACCCGCACGGAGGGGCGGCCATTTCCAGCGCGGGGCTGGAGAGGAGGTTGTGCGTTCGGGGCTGGTGGGGCTCCGCACTGAGACCGTCTGTCTGGCCGCCCTGACGGCACCTCGCTGCAGCGCCGGGCACCCTGAAGGAAAGGGAAAAAGGAGGGCAGCGTCCGGCTGCACGAGGCGGTGCCGCCTCCTCGGAGGGGCGCGGCACGGATGAGGCGGGCCCGAGGCACCGGCCGTCGCCCGCTGCTCTGCGTTGAGCCGGCGGCCGCGTCAGAGCCCGTACCGTGGTGTGAGGGCGTCTCTAGCCTTGTGGCCGCCTGCTTGGCTTGTGCCTGATGCTTGAAGAGCTGCTGTGCTCTGGTTCTTTCCTGAGTTCTCAGAAGTCAGGGCTGCCTGGTTTCTGCAGCTCAGTATACCACTTTCTGTCCTTTGCACACACTTCGAAATAGTTGCGTTTAACACATTTCTTAATGGAGGATGTATAGCGTCAGGTTTGTATTGAGTGATTCAGGAGCAGCAGTGCCAGTTCCCTAGGATGATTCTAAGAATGATCTTCAATTTCTTTTTAATTTACTTACGAGCAACAAATCTCTTCCCTGTCCATGAAACCTGGTTGAAGGCTGCAATCCTCTGAAACCTATATGTTATAGAACTGATGAAAAAACAGCACATTTAAGGAATTTCTCTTAGAAGTAGGAGCGCTGATATGAAAGTTGCAAGTAATTGAATGATAACTGAGTTGCTCGTTTTTTTGGCACTCTCCAGCATATGTACAAGCGTTTGTGTACATGATTTGCATAGCTTTTCGCTTACACGGCAGTGTAAGAGGCAAATGAAAATACATATAACCGCATTTTTCAGAACCCCGGCACAAGTTTTGTTGACAATGGAAGACTCTGAATAACAAAAGCTAACACTAAACGTAGCCCCTTGTGCTTTTACTACAATGTCTTGTCCAAGGTTTGTTTTTGGTTTTTTTTTTCTTGTTTTTCAAAGAGTATCCCAAGCAGTAGCCTTGGTAGCCATACTAAAGAGATGCGTAGCAGAAGCTTTTCCCTTCAGCTTGTGTAGTCAACTTCTGTATTCATTTCACTGTTATCAAGACTTCCTGTTTTCTTTTGTCTCCACATCTGGCATAAGCCACCCAAGTAAGGATGCTAATACTAAAGAAGAGCAGTGTCCTGGTATCAGCTGGGGTAGAGTTAATTTTCTTCCTGGTAGCTGGTATGGTGCTCTGTTTTCACTTTTGTCTGAGAGTAATGCTGGTTAACCCCTGGATGTTTTAGTTGTTACTCAGTAGCACTTACCCTGATCAGTCTCTCATGCTCTGCTAGTGAGGAGGAGCACAAGAAGCTGAGAGGGAGCAGAGGCAGGACACCTGACCCAAACTAGCCAAAGGGATATTCCATAGCATGGGACATCACACCCAGTGGGGGAGTTATTCGAAAAGGCAGATTGCTGCTGAGGGATGTGCTGGGCATCAGTCGGTGGGTGGTGAGCAATTGTATCATGCATCACTGTTGTTGAGGTTTTTTTTCTTTTGCCCTTTAGTTTTGTATCTCTTTCCTTGTTATTTTGCTTAGTGTTAGTATTACATTGTACTTTAGTTATTAAACTATTCTTATCTCAACCAATGGATTTAAAATTCTTTCGATTCTTCTCCAGATCCTGCCCAGAGTAAGATGGGCAGGAAGGGGAGCGTGAGTTGAGTGGCTGTGTGGTACTTAGTTGCTGGCTGGGTTTAAATCATGACAAGCCAGCTAGCTACCTTTAGCCACTAATAAATACAAAGCTGAAGAGCAGTGTCTTGACCTTGGCTCTGTGTCTGGTGGTGCTGTAATACATGTAATGCACTCATCAATAAAAGGAAGCTCTGCTAATCCAGAATCACATGCTGTACAGCTTATCCACAGGGAAGAACTATGGCTTATCCTATTTTATATAGCGTATCTTAGAATTAAAAGCAAACATTAGGAAGGAACAACCCATAATAAAAGGACCGAGAGTTCCTGCAAAGACTAAGGAAAACCCAGAAATAAGCAATACCTAGTAAAACTATTTTTATAAAATGAACTCCCTATTGTGAACCCATTATGTGGATTCAAAAGCAATTGACCCGTTGACTTTTTCAAGTTAATTGATTTTTAGAAAGGGCTGACCACATGGTGCAGTGTTCCTACAAGTAGTGTGAAATTTGGTACCCAAAGCTGTTAGTTACTACTGGGGCCCAGCGGCTGAGCTGTAGTTAGTTTTAAAAAAATAATAAAAACAATAAAATCCGGAAAACATTGCTGTGATTTCTGTCAAGTGCTATTAATACAGAGAGATCGCTGTTCTGAGGAAATTACAGTGATGTTTTCATACCCCATGGAAATTTTACACTGTATATAGAAGTATCTAAAATTTGCCAGTTCAGTATAATTTTTCTGAAGGTTTATAACCAGCAAGATAAAGTACTCCATCTACTCCAAGAAGTGTACTGACAATAAGATAAATGGGAGTCTCTCCTGGATATCACCACCTTGTGAGTGTTCTCTAAGTGGAAGATAAAGCAGAATAGCTATATAGAGACTGAATTACTACAGTCTAAAAATAGAAACAGGAAAATACTGAGGCTATCACTGTACCCATGGGGTTGTTTTTGAAGTAAAGAGATGCTACAAGTGAAGTTTGAAAAATAAATGTCTCTTAAACTTTGCATTAATTTAGAGACTGAAACTCAAGGAGAGCACATCACCAAAGCAAACTTCATCAAACAATCAAGCACTAGAAAGCTGTAAGAACTCTCCTGCATCTCATTAGTCAAACCTCAGTTGTGATGACCAGTACAATGCCTTGTGCATATTCTGTAAATAACAAAGGAAGCTTCTGTAGTAGGATACCGAAGCTTAACTGCAGCTTGAAAAGCTTTCAGTTTCCTTTCAGTTGTGGGTATTTGGCTTTCAGAAGAGCTGCAACAACAATGCACAAGAAGGCAAATGTTTCCATACTGCTGGTCTTCATAGAAAAAGTTGATTGATGAGACTAATTTTTTTTTTTCCTCTGGGGAATTATATGCATAACACAATGTAAAAGCTTTTTTAAAAGAGACCATTAACTCTTTAATTGGAAAGGGCCTTGAAAGGGTGTTGTACTTCACTTTGCTGGAAGTTCTGGAAAAGGAGGGAAAAAGAAGATCTCAACTATACTCTCTTTGCAATTAACTCTGAAAATGTATTTCCTATAGAAACAAGAATAAATATGCATTTCATAATTCATAATTCATTTTTCCTTCAATTGTACCATAAGTAAAGATTACAGTGTTCTTCAAAATAAATGAAATTAAGTAATCTTTAAATCACTGATCATTTACCAAGAAATACTAAATGTATCAAAAATGCTTCTGTTATTTTTAGTTGTATTGTAAATGTTTCCTCCAGTCACTATTCTAGCACTCTGAGGTTTCTGTAGAGAATAATTCAAACTTTAATTCAAACAAATCATAATGCCTTTTCTATTGTTTTGTGTGTCTACAATAAGTATTTTCAGATTTATAAAATTGCTTAGCATTATCAATCTCTGAAAAGTTCGACTCACCATGGTGTTCTTGTATTTTCTTTGCCCTGGTTTTCAGTGTATTATTTGGCATCTAGGTAGAGTGAAATTATATGCTGAATCATTATTTGGACCTTAACATTAAGTGTACCTCAGTCTAGAGACAGAAAGAAAAATAAGAGAAAAATGGTTTGCACCCACATACACATATCAGCGTATGCTTTAAAGTTTCCAAAAAGTACTTTGAATGCTGGAAAAATTCAAGTCTTCAAATTCTGAACATTTTAAAAATATGTTTTAAAAAATGCCAGTCATATAATCATTTACAATTTCTTGTGAAAATAATGCTTCAAAAAATCAAGAACACTTTTATCATATAAAATTTAAAAAGAACTCAGAAAAATTTGAAGCCAAATATTGTTTTTCATCGCATACTTTTTACAGTGCCACCACTTTTCATCATCATTTACCCCTACCTTAGTGCAACTGCTTTTACATATGCACCCCTCCATTAGAAGGGGCTTGAGAAACAGTTTGAATTAAATTAACAAATGTTCTATTGAGTTAAAAGCCAGTCGTTGGATTTAAATGAGGCCCTACTTCATTCTTTACAAGCCCATATTTTCAGTTTCTCTGGGTGTAGAGTGAAGGCTGTGAGCAGTGGTTAAATCTCCTGCATCCAAGGATGAGTACATTGGTGTTGTACAGCTCTCCTAGTTGTAAACAGGGTGGTTACACTTACCCAAGCCATCATTCAGGAAGGAGGTTTTGTAAAACATATGTGTATATGCCACTATTTACTGTTAATAAGTTCAGGCACAATAAATGTTCTGCTTTTTTCATCACAGATAAAAATGTTTTGCCATATTATACTTTTAATCAAATATGACATGTCACTGTTTTATTCAGCAAATGTGAATCATGTCTTTACAACCAAGAAACTTTACTTAATTTTTTAAAGGACACCAAATAATTCTGGAGCAGAAACAGTTCCTCTTAAATACCAATAGGAAGGCTGGCAAAATGAAACTACCACTTATTTACTAAACAACCAGTTCCCAAAAGCTGGAAAAGAAGCATTTTTTTTTTTAAATTTAAAGTTGGAAAGACCAATTCAATCTACACAGAAATTGTCTTCTGCACTTAATTATTTGCATTCTCCTTATTTGTCCAGAAGCAGAGCCACAGAAAATGCAGACTCTCAAAGAAGTGAAGGTATAACGCATCTCTGTTCACTTGTTTAAGTTATAGATGATAGACGTAAGGGGCATTATGTACTTCCATTTGATTTGAGGAATGTTGGAGTTAGAAAGACTTTGAGAAAAGCACTGACCTACTCTTAAATGACAGTCAAATGGAAGCTAGCTGAAAGGAAACTAGCTTATAATTTTCTTAAAAAAATGTTTTCGGGATCTTACTCACTATTGCTTTACTTCAATTTCTCTGAAAAGTATGATGTAAGTAGCACAGAGAGAGTCTAATTTATCAGTGTACAATAGGAGTATCTCACAGGTGAACCTAACCTGCATTTTCAAAATTAGCATTTTCTCTCTGTGATTTCAAAGGCCAGCTACAGAAGAATAATACTCTTCAAAAGAACAGGGTATAGCTATGACTGGTGTTCAGAAACTGCTCTAAACCATAAAATGTTATTTAAAGCTAATTTTATCAAAATTCTAGTACTTGTCATACGTGTATAGCAGGAAAAGTAATAGTTTTATTGACAGATTAGGGATTAAAAAATCTGTGACATCATTTGTCATTCATTGTAGCAAGGGCAGTTTAAGTGGGTGGCTTGAGGTGGGTGGTGTGTACCATTACTTCCAACCTTTATTCAATGTCTGCAGTTGGCTTCTTTTAAAACCATGATACAGTTGTTAGTTAACCTATTAGTACCTTTAATTATGGTACAAATATTCAGTTTGAAGAATATGAGCTGCATGCAAGAAAGTGGGTTGTGAGCATAAACTAACAACTATTTGAAAGTCTCAAGTATGATGGCAACCAACAAATACCCGAGTCTAACTCATAGAAATAATTTGCAAATGCTGTAATGAATAAATGCAGTTTATTTTCAGCATGTCATGGTTTAACCCTGGTCAGCAGCTAAGCACCCTACAGCCTCTTGCTGCCTCCACGTCATCATGGGGAGAGAATTGGAAGAGTGAAAGTGAGAAAAGCCTTCGACTGAAGTAAAGGCAGCTTAACAGGTAAAGCAAAAGCTGTACACACAAGCAAAGTAGAACAAAGAATTCATTCACTGCTTCCTGTGGTCAGGCAGGTAGGTGTTCAGCCATCTCCAGGAAAGCAGGGCTCCATCATGCATAATGGTGACTTGGGATGACAAACGCCATCACTCTGAATGTCCCACCTTCCTTCTGCCTCTCCCAGTTTTATATGCTGAGCATGGTGCCATATGATACAGAATATCCCTTGGATCAGTTGTGGTTGCCTGTTCCAGCTATGTCCCTTTCCCAGTTCTCATGCAGCTCCAGTCTCCTTGCAGGTGTGGTAAAAGGCAGAAAAGGCCTTGACTCTGTCTAAGCACTGCTTAGCAATAGCTGAAACATCCCAGAATTATGAGTACTGTTTCCAGCACAAATCCAAAACATAGCCTCATACTAGCTACTATGAAGAAAATTAACCCAGCCACAACCAGCACCTTTTTCACTCTGTATTCCATACCACTTAGGTCATGCTCAGGTAGTGCACAGTCCAATACAACCTCGTTACCCACCATGACCCTTCTCATCTTTAATTCACAGAATTTTGTTAGTCTTTGGACCATCCCTGTGAAATGTCTTCAGAGTGTCCACAAAATGTCCACTGAGTTCATTTAGTCCATGACTTTGGGCATCAATCTGTTATGGTGGTCACTCAGGACTGGAGAGGTGGTGTGTTGCGTGAAGTTACTAGCCACCAAAGCCAGCTGAGGTCAGGTGACAGCTGCACTTGCTCTGCTTCTCGTGAGGCTTGTCTGCCACTGGTTCACGTGCTTCCTGCTGTCATAATTCCTATGACATGCAACTCAAATCATGGGTTACAACAATTTAAAGGTATTTCCATTACAATGGAAATGTGATGGTAGTGAGAGGCAAAAAAGACCTTAACTCTGTGTAAGCACTGCTCATCAACAGAAACATCTCTGTAGTATCGACATTGTTCTCAGCACGAATCCAGAACATAGCCATATACTATCTACTATGAAGAAAATTAACTCTACGCCAGCCAAAACCAGCACACAGTGATACCTGAAACTTGCATTGAATTGAGCATCCATTTTTTGGCAGTATTCCTCTGAGTATTATTTGAGCTATTAATTTTAACAAGTGTCATACATTCAGAACAGTTTCTGTAACACAGAACCTTTTCTGCTGTCACGAGGTTTTTCACTTAGAGTTGGAAATACTCCAAAAACCATCAGTACTTTACAGAATAATCTTTGTACAGCTGCTGCATATACCAGAAAGCCAAAGGCTTGTGTCACGCCGTAAACAAAGTCAGTCCGGTGTCTTCTCCTCACAGTTTGGGTGTGTAGGAACAATAGCATCACTTTTACCAATCAGCGGGACTCCTATGTTAGTGAATTAAATAGCCTGGGGGACATTCCGTGGCATAAATGGCAAGTAAATGGTCTGGCCATATTCCTATCAAACTCACAGCCTCCAAACAAAGGTGGCCACATCCAAATGATGTGTGGTCCCCTGAAATCTTCTGAGAGGTTGTTGATTGAGCCAGGCCAAAACCAGGCTAGTTCCTAGTCTCTCCTTCCCTGAAGGTGCAGTTGATCAAGTTCCAATGCCTGTATCCATAGGCTATTTTAGTATTTCATATGCAGCCCATCAGCTTCTGTTTACCTTGCAAGTTCCATGGGTGAAATTCTTAAAACCTTCAGTTAAATTTGTTGTGTGACTCTGTCGCTTGACTATGAGGTACCAGATGGTGATAGAGAAAATAGGCTTTGTTGCAGTTCCATAATTGAAAGCCAGATGGTGTTACTAAGGCTGATAAAGGGAAAACAATAATATGTCCCTGCCCTACTCTGCCTCAGATTTCCAGCTATTGCTATGGAGCTGAAAATCCATCTGTTCAAACATTACTCACACTGTATCACACAGCTTTTTGGATCCAAATTTCTGAAACTACAACAGGTGTGAGCACTTGCAAACTTTTGTCGCTTTCAAAGTTCATCAGAGTAATACTTAAGGTGCAATTTTAAATCCATTTCTGTCAGCAAATTGAATTATTTGAATCTCTGCAACTAATAACTGTCTTCTATTTTATATGGTGAGAAAAATCCTCAACATTAACTGAATAAAATGGAACTAATCTGATAAGAGCCTGATCACCTAGGAGAAATATGATTTTACATTTAATGCAATTAGAACTTTTATTTACAAGTATCCACCAATACATCTAGAAAAATGGTTATTCTGCTGTTTCAAATTTCTTAATTCTTTATTAGAAAATTTAGCTGAGTTTACTGATTCAGTTTCTTTTGCATTAGCAAGTTTTTACTCATTATCAGTGGTTGCATCACTGAAGTAGTACAATGCTTATAAACATTAAACAAAAGCCAAAGCTGGCTGGGCATAAGCAAGACAAAAACATGTTTTTTTCTTAGCAGAAAATGTTTTGCTTTATATTTGGGATGGTCTTAATTTCCATAAATATATTTGTAACTCAAGGACATGTAAATAAAAACCTAACAACTTTCATGAACTGATTAGTGTTATTCTTCACAAAAAGGGTATCTACATTGCATATATTTATCTGCAAACCTAGCTATTAAATAAGACATTATGGATGCCCTAAAAACTGCACCCTGTGATTTTAATTTTCAATTTTAATTTTTCTTGGTGCTAAAAAGGGAATGACCAGTGTCTGACTTGTTGCAGACCTGTACATTCCAGGATGTGTGATGAGCTTAACCCTTGCTTAAATGCTTTGTTTGCACACTGTGTATGAGGCAAGAGCTAGCTGCTTGACCATGTTGTATTTTCTTGACAGAGGGGATGTGCTAGGTAGTGTCTTGTAGTGTGGTTTCAACCTTGAAACCAGCAGCAGAGAAGCTGCTGGGATTGTAACGGCTGGGCACTCGTGTGTTTTGCATGCTGTAAAAAAGACATAAAGCAGCTTCATACCTCAAAAGATCTCCTTCAGTAATTTGATTTGTTTAGGTATGCTCACCTTGCAAAGATCTTACAAGGAAAAAAAAGAAGAACATTCGTAAATAAATTGTTGAAAAAGGGGTGCTGTTGCTGTATACTCACATCTCCTTTCATTTGAACTAGAGTTTGTACAATATTCAAATATTAAGTTATTTGCAGTTATGTCCCAGATTTGAAAAAGAATATTGTTTAATTCATAAATGAGTTGAGTAGAATTGCCCTTTTCTGAAGAAGGGTATGCTTAGGAATGTGTCAAAGCATCCTTGTGTGATGGTTGGCACAGACAACTGAAGAGGAGTCACACACACGGACCAAAACTGAATTCAGTGGGAAAGCTTAGTGTTCTCCTCTAATCCCTTCCTGAGAGATACCAAAAGTCTTCTGACTCAGCTCAGATTTGCAGAAAAGAGAAAGATCAGGTCTGTGTGAGTCGTCCTTCCCTCCTCTCCATCTCACCTTCTATTAATTTTTGAAGCAAATAAGCCAGGCTCAAACTCAAGTTTGCTTAAACTGCCAGCAGATCTGCACCTACAAAGACTGATATTCATTAGCTAATTACTTTGGTGTCTTTGAGATGCAGCTTATCTAGTTGAAATACAAATGTGGCGACAAGTTCATGAAGCTGTGCTCAAGTATCAGTCTCTTCCTCCTGAAAGTTTGAGGCAAAGCCTCTTTTTCTTTTATCTCCTGCAAAGACTAAATACAAGCTAGATTGTATTTTTCCTGAAACTCCTCAGCGGGAGGTGTGGAAAATTATTCCCTGTTTTTGAGTTTTGCCGCCTAGAAGGAGCTGGAGTTGTGATAACCCACTTAGCGATGTTTACCATTTAAATCCACACCTAAGAGGTTTCATCTTGCATAGGATTTCTATAGTTATAGGTAAGAGCTATTCTGTGACTTTATATCAGAGAAGTCACTTATGAATGTGTGAGGTTAAATTGCATTTGGTATACCAAACTGTGCTTTAATATCTCTATACCCCTGCAAATGCACAAAGAAGCTTGAAATAATACTTAAAATGGCCATATTTTGAGGACATAATGGATATGGTGAGACATAGCATACCTTTTTGAACAAGAGTTTCTTACAGTGAGTGTCAAAGCAATTTCAGTTGAACCTTGCAGCTGTGTACAGCATTTTCTAAATGAACTTTATTTTAAAAATTCTTTAGCAAGTAACTATCTTTCACATATGTTGACAAGCTCATTCATCACTTTGGATTTACTGGAAAAATGGCGGAGTAATCAAGAAAAAGAAAAGACACTGGAGCTACACTCAAGTAACTTTTTTGTTCACAGAGGTGGTGTAGCCATATGAAATTCATGAAAGCATATATGAGTCAATCAAATAATTTGATTATACGCATTCTGTCATTCTTTCTCTCTGACTTACTGTATGTAGTATTTGTAAAAGTTTTATTTTCTGGAGAAGTTACTGACTCAAAGTCCATCAGTGTTTTCACTAAGTACTAAGGGCTAGTCCTTCAGGATATACTTACAGTTTAAAAAACAAATCAAATAGAATATTTAAAGCTTGAAACATTCAACATCATTAGCTGTTACTGAAGGATTAGATGACATGTGCATGGGTGCATATATACTGTGTATCCTATTGCATACCATAGCTTAGGATGCATGCAGGTTTCTTTATTAAAACATTATACCTGTCATGAGTGATAACACTGCCAGCAAGGTGCAGGTAGATATGGATATGGATCCAATAATATCCATCTCTTAGAGGAAAATTTATCATGCCGGATTTGACAACGCAAAGCAGACAAGGCTACGGTAGCTCCATGTCCCCAGGTCCAACCACCAGTGTGGCTGATATTCACAGTAGGCACATGCACACAGAGTGCACCTATACAGCACGCACATACGTGACCAGCCACACAGATCACAGACAGACATTCTTTCTCCTGCTCCCCTTTCTGGCTGAGTAGGATGGAGGTTCACTGGGGAGAATATATATGTGTAGGTATATATACACACACACACGCACATATATATACACACATGTATATATATGCATATATATACATATATATCTAAAAATGCTTATGTATTTATACACACAAGCTGGATGCCCCCTCAGCAGCTGAGCTTAGACTCTCAGTCTGTGCAGTAGCTGCCCCTGGATCCCAGTCTCTCCAGTTGCTGACACCTGACACATGGACCCCTGAGACCGCAACCCCACTGTAGCAGCTGTTGCGGCTCATTGTGCACACATGCACACCCAGACCCACCTCTGGTCCCACAGGCAACCCCACTGCGCTCTTGCCCCTGGGCACATACAGAAGCTCTCACCCCCAGAGCTGGCTCATGAGGACCCACTTACTCCCTCACTCCCAAGCCATTTCACTTGCTCACTTGCTTGTCCACCAGTATCCTTGCAAGTGACCACACACTCACTTGCACACCACAGTGCTCCAGTCACTAGCATCATTGTATCTTGGGCTCCCTGACCCTCTCCTTGTGCAGATAGGCCTGTGATGGGCTAGTGACTCCTATGAGGATGTTAGAAGCAGCCAGGGCAGGGTATTATTTGGGGTCCCCCTTCTGCCAAGGTCACTCCGTGCTGTTTTGGGGATGTGTAGACAAGCTTTTATCATGGGATCTAACACCTGCTTTTTATGTCTTAATAGTAGTTTTACTTGTCAATAAATAGGCGGAACAGCAGAGCACCGCAAGTGGTCAGTACATTTTGAGGGGTCCAGGGGAAGCAGTGAGGGAGGCAAAGCCTTGCTCTGGGTTATAAGGGCCAGTAGCCCATGAGTTTTAGGGGGAAATCCAGCTTTCCAGAAGCAAGCCCTGTTCTGTTCTGTCATCTGACATTATCTGGGGAGTTAGTGAGCAGATAACACACCCATCTGCTCCCAGTCGCTGAAACTTCACAGCTTTCCTTGCCCTAAAAACTGTATCTTTAAAAAAATCCTCATTTCATGATTGTAAGACACTCAACAGATGCTAACTACCCTTACTAAAGTTGCCTCTGTCATATGCTGACAGTAAGTTGATCGTCATCATAACCAACAAACATTCTTCACAGGCCACGTACAGCAAAAAAAGTCTTCCCAAACCTGTCACCAATTTTAGGTGTATCTTATATTCTGCCTTAAAACAGGACTCTCAGTATGAACCCCACTAAGCAGGGCTCAGAAAAAGAAATTGAAAGTAGTATGTGTACAGTATTTAAAAATTATGATCTAAAATCTAGTTTCTTGATGTTAACATGCCATAATGTGAGGTAGGATAGTGTAGGCTGTTCCACATCTTGCAGTAAGTGACACAGTTCCCAGTAAAGAAAGTTGTCTCCAGTTTCTGACCTTCCAGATGTCAGACTTTAAGCCAACAGTTATTTACTAAAGGACGAGCCTTCTCACAGGGGTTAATCTAGCTTCTCTTGCACCTAGGGGATTAAAAGACATCTATTCTAAGAGTGTGGTATTCAAAACAGTAGCTGTTGGATATTACTGAGGGGTCTGTAAACTGGGAGTAATTTGGAGGAAAATGACCAAGTAGGCAATAGGTGGGGCTGCATAAGTGAATGATTAATGGGAGAAACATGCAAAACCAAATGTATAATAACATTTTCTTCTCTACCTTGTCATGTACATTTCTGATAATTACATCTGAAGTTAAACTGTATCAGATTTTAAGGACTAAGGCATCCTCCCTGCAGTACCTTTTAGTTGTGAACCTGAAAAAGATTCATGAAGTCTTTAATTTAATGCTCAACTGATTTAGCAGAACATGGTCTTTTGCAGTAAATTTTCTTATTTGTCTGAAAAAAATATTTCAGTCATTTAAAATACTGTAAAAAGGGATTTAAAGTCTGCAAACACAGTGCAGGTAGCTGAAAATTCACTGAGATGTGTTATTCCTCTGCACTGGAACAAATCCTGAGCTAGTTTTTGTTTTAAGCTGCAGCACAACCAACATGGGTGGTCTCACACCAATTTTGTCCGTCTATTATAGCCATGGCACAGCATGTATGCTCTGTTCTTACTATCCATTTAACTAGGTATTTCACTACAGGCCAGATTTTGAGCAGCAGTTTACCTTTCCAGGCCTTCTCTACTCCGGATTCTTTAAAAAAGCCTGTCCCCATGTGATCCTACTCTGCCAACACCAAGCCCAAAGTCTTGCTGCACAGCTCCCTCATCTCTCACCCAAGCACCCTGCACCACTTTGGACCTTTGTTGCCTCTAGTGTGTACACATCCCTAATCGGCCTTCTGTTAAGCAGCAATGGCTCCAGCCCCAGCTATGGTGGAGGAACAGGGAATGGGAGTAAGGAAGCCAAATCTGATCCTTCACCCAGCAAAAGAGTCATTGCTGGCAGATTTACAGAGTGAAGCGTCATTTTGGGACCCAGAAGTGTTTTCCACATATGCCGCAACAAGGATTTTACATTTTGGGAGTGACCATAATCCATTAATTTCTATGGGACTTGTTATAGGAATACCAGGTTTTGAAGATCATTGTCCTCTGTTCTTATCTTTACAAGAAGGCTGGGATCAGGGGAAGCATACGCATATTTAATATTTGAGGCATGCCTTTTTTCAAAGCTCAGTCATCCACCTGGATGCTTCAATTTCTCCATTTTCTCCAGGGGATAGTTTTCAACCTAGATGAGGACACAGATAAAGGCACCTGAGAAGGTGCCAATCACTGCTGTCAGGCAGCAGCCCTCTTCTCTAAGCTGACATTTCTTGTAGTGGGTTTAACCACATGATCTTAACCACAGTTATTCTGTTGAAGCCTGACATCATCCAGTTTCTCACTTGTTTGTACTGATTGGGCCAAAGTGGTCTGTAAAGTGAAGAGAAGCCTCTCTTCTTGAACATGTTCTTGCTCAGTGATTGGGCACTGTTTTTTCTCAATTTTCCAGACGGAGTTAAAATACTTCAAGACTATTCCAGGGCTTTCAGGTGTCTTTTACAATTAGTGATGACTGCATAATAGAGATTATTTGGAAGCAGCACCCATGTGTTCTCAGACTCAACCCATATGCTGTTTTTTAGCTGCTGTTACTTGTTTAGCTTAGTCCATTTTACCAGCGTTAGATTCTACCTTTTACAGGACTAGTGTTTGGTTACAGTTTTTATTTCCCTACTCTTTTGCTGAACTCAGTAGTTGCAGCAGGCACTTTGGAGAGGGACTCAGCCTCACAAGTCGGTCATGGCCAAACAACAATAGGAGTATACCCAAAAAGAGGATCACACCATACTTTTTGTGCATTGTCTTTCTGATTGCACGAAGTTTGCCTTTCCGCAGGGTGAAGGGCCCATCACTGGAGATAGTTTCTGACTCTACAGTTGATTTTGAGGTTGAAGAGCTGCAGCTAAGGCATCACTTCAAGCAGCACTCAGTAGGGCGGGGTGACCTTTTCTATTGTCTGGATTCATCCAGAAGCAATACATCATCCTACACCTGGGTCAGAGCAATCCCAGGCACAGCTACAGGTTGGGCAGAGAAGTGGTTCAGAGCAGCCCTGCAGAGAAGGACTTGGGGGTATTGGTTGATGAGAAAATGAACATGAGCCGGCAGTGTGCGCTTGCAGCCCAGAAAGCCAACCGTGTCCTGGGCTGCATCAAAAGGAGTGTGACCAGCAGGTCGAGGGAGGTGATCCTGCCCCTCTACTCTGCTCTTATGAGACCTCACTTGAAGTATTATGTGCAGTTCTGGTGTCCTCAACATAAGAAGGACATAGAACTGTTGGAACAAGTCCAAAGGAGGGCCATGAGGATGGTCAGGGGACTGGAGCACCTCCTGTATGAAGATAGGCTGAGCAAGTTGGGGCTGTTCAGCCTGGAGAAGAGAAGGCTGCGTGGAGACCTCATAGCAGCCTTCCAGTATCTGAAGGGGGCCTATAGGGATGCTGGGGAGGGACTCTTCATGAGGAACTGTAGTGATAGGACAAACGGTAACAGGTTCAAACTTAAACAGTGGAAGTTTGATTGGATATGAAGAGGAAATTCTTTACTGTGAGGGTGGTAAGGCACTGGAATGGGTTACCCGGGGAGGTTGTGAATGCTCCATCGCTGGCAGTGTTCAAGGCTGGATTGGACATAGCCTTGGGTGACATGGTTTATTGGGAGGTGTCCCTGCCCCTTGCAGGGGGGTTGGAACTAGATGATCTTAAGGTCCGTTCCAACCCTAACTATTCTATGATTCTATATGGGGGAGGAATGAGCTCTAGGGAACCAAGAATTTTTTGGCCTTCACAGAGACTTGATAGATACCTGTCATTCCTCAGAATCTGCATGAGAAGGAGGAAAAGCAGATGGTTTAGGCATTTGTTCATGTAAAATGAAGACTTCCGCCACACCAAGCATTAGCAAGAGAGTCTAAAATAAATAAATAAAAATAATTAAAGAGCATGCTGTACATGAAATAAAAATGGGCAAAGAGAAATTTTCTATCTGTCATATCTGAGTGAAGTCAAACAATTTTTTGTGTTGCATACAACGTATTTTACAGGTGCAGCAGGTCAATGTTGAGAGCCACACCTTGTCTGTTTTATATTCAAGGACAATTCCTTAGCCAAGAAAAGCTTTGTCTTGTATTTAAAATCTTTGGAACAGAGTATCTAGACATACAACTGGTATGTTTGGGTTTTAAAGGACTGCGTTTTTATCAGTACATTTTTATTATCCTACTTTGCTGTTCAAACGGATAAGCAGTGAATTTCTCCTCCACAGAAATAATAATACTATGGAGTATCCTACAAAGTATTACCAGTTCATTTTACATACAAATGATTTTTTTTAAAATCTTGCCCAATCTTTTGCATTAAAAAAAAAAAAGGAAAAAAAGTTAATATACTGATGTTTTCAACAGTAGTGGTCCAGTCGTGACTTCATGACTTTTTAGCAAGGACAGGAACTGGAACAGTGTCTCATTGAAAGTAAAGTTGATATATGCTCAGTTGTGTGCACCAAATGGCAGCCCACATGAAAAGATGGAGCTGAGAAAACAAACCTCAGAAATATACAGCTTGCTTATAGCACTTGAAAAATCTTGGTAATCAAGGGTAGAGACAAGATGCTGGTGCTAATACAGAAGATCAGAAAAAACCACCTTGATAATCGTGGTTACAGAGACAAAAATTTAGGGATGCTGGGGAGGGACTCTTCATTAGGGACTGTAGTGATAGGAGAAGGAGTAACGGGTTCAAGCTGTAACAGGGGAAGTTTAGATTGGATATGAGGAAGAAATTCTTTACTGTAAGGGTGGTGAGGCGCTGGAATGGGTTGCCCAGGGAAGTTGAGAATGCTGCATCGCTGGTGGTGTTCAAAGCCAGGTTGGACATAGCCTTGGATGGCTTGGTTTAGTGTGAGGTGTCCCTGCCCATGTCAGGAGGATTGGAACGAGATGACCTTCAGGTCCTTTCCAATCCTAACTATTCTATGGTTCTATGATTCTATAAATAATTATTATTTTGTATTCACTTGTAACTGTTACAGTTGTGTCTGAATCAAGTCAGATCAGTATCTAATGCATGAGTTGATAGAGATTTACTGTTTTCAGTGACTTTTGAAATGTACTTTAAGTAGCAATTCTTATTCAACAATGTATGTCATCTAAATGCACTCTGTAGCATTTCCCTCCCACGCCATATGTGAGCTACATATTTATAACAAGAACAAAGAGGAAAATAGTGGAGCTTTTCTGCTGTTTAGTGAATGGAAATTTTCAGGGTTGCTCGATAGTGCTGCATTAGTGGTGGGAAAACAGGTTTTCCCAAAGGGGCTGAAGTATTCTGACTGAAGGATCACTCAGGAAGGATGCTGCATGTTAGAAGACAGTCCCAGTTATTACTGTGCCACAAATGCTTTTCTGGAGGTATGTAGTTCCCATTAGGCTGTATGAGTGTTTCACGAGCACTAGGTTAGATTTAGCCTCCTTCTTTCTTACTAAAAAGGAAAAGGTAGAGGAAAGGCAAAGCAGCAGAACTGCAACCTTTTTCCTTAACAATCCAAAACCAAACTGTCAGTAAACAGGGAAGATTAATGTGCTGTGACAGTGGAAAGTGTCCTTCTTTTCTTTTAAATAAATGGCAGACAATTCGGCACAAAAAGTAAGATAATACAGGATTGAGATGTCACAGTTTTTCACCACACAGTTTCTTTAAGAGACATATAAAACTGTGTCCATATTTGCTGTCAGAAATTTGGATTTTCTGAAGCTGGCATTGTTTTGAATCATGACATAACTCTTTGTGAAATGAAATCAGATAAATGGATAATTTACAGCTTCCATTCAGATTCTGACAGAGCCATTAATTTATTCTTATAAAATTGGAACCGTTAGATGGAGGCCTGTAGTCCATAGTCTTCAGGCTAAATGTTCATTAAACTTTGTCAGGTGTTTTGCCTGAGGAAAGCTGTAAAACCTGGCTTTTACAAAATGCAGACTGAATTTAAATTTCGAAGAGAGAAATTTTCTGCCATTCTGTGGTCATGGAAGTAACAGGAATTCAATTTAGCAGAGGTCAGAGCAGGAGCAGTTTATTCCTATAGCTATAGCAGAGCTACAGAGTTATATACCTTTAGGGTGAACAATCAGTTTTTCACCAAAACCTGTCAGATAAGCAGGGCTGTCATACATTGCAACAAAACATGGTAGCATGTGGTTCATACCAGGAGGATCCAGTCAGTCAGATAAGCAAGCTGTAGGCAGTAGCAGTATTTACAAATAATTCACTCCTTTGTTAATTAATTTGTGCTGACTCACTTAGGTTACGCTGACATGGGTTTCTTAACTAGTGAGGCCTGGAGAGGATTTCAAGAATTTAAAGCCACTGTGAAATTCACACTAAATTTGAGAGTAAATATTTCCATTCTTGAGGGCTGACTTTCATGATATTTTATGCTAAAGACTCATTCTGCTGGGATGCTGCGCAGAAGATCCCTTAGGCACCAGTTTAGATATGAAAGGTTCTCTCAGCTATGGCAAGAGAAGAAAATCGAGGTTCACACTTACACTGTGTGCAGTCTGTGCTTTGCGTCAATTCAAATGCAAGGCAGATATGGAGGGATTTTTTCCTGGACACCTCTGCAGTAGTGTAAAGCACTTTGAAAGAGGTACTTATGTCTCAGGAAAACCCCAGTTGTTAACTCTAGAGAAAATGGGTGCAGGCATGGTATTAGCATGTGCCTCGACAGCAGCCACCTGCCAACCCACTGATATCGTGCAATTTGGCAAACAGGACTGTAAGACATGAATAGAAACCATTTTGTCAATTCCTTGCCGGAGTGGCAAATCCTAAACAAGGGAAGGACTGAAAAAGTCCTCTGTAAATCCAACTCTTAACATAAACAACATCAAAACCCTAGAATTTATCCTTCCTGTAATATTCAAATGTCAAAATATTTAACTCCAGATCTGTATGGTGAATAGAACACAGGGTGAGTAGAATGAAGAACACTTCAGGAAAAGGCAAAATTAATTGTCACTTTTCAATGAAAGGAACAATAAAAAGTCCCAGTTAGCTTTGTGTAGCATATTATGCACAAAGCAAATTAATATTCTGTAAATATCAACACTTCCTTTGTCATGAAAGATTCCTTCCACACAGCAGATTTTGACACAGGTCATCAGCCACTCTCCCCCTCTATTTCTCACAATGCTATTTTAATGGTTGGCTTTTCTCTCCCCGTTAAATAGCTTTTAGCCAGCCATTATGACTTAAACAGCAACTGAGACATGAGAAATAAAGTAACTGTAGTGTGAAGGTTAGATCAAATGACAAACCATTGGCATCTCACTGCTGAATTTCTTCTTTTTTGACAAACTGCAGTTTTCCTGTTTCTACACTTTCCATGCATTATTTTCAGTGGAAAAGTAGTTATGCCTAACTGGTAGTGTATGGTCTTTGCAGACATCCTGGAATCACACATTCGGTGTGTAGTATGAGCACAGGGAACGTCTAGAAAACTTTCCTATGTGTATTTGGTATAAGCTTCTTGTAAGGTTTGGAATAAAAATTGTATCTTTTATTTTTTGATGATTCCTCAGAGAATTAAGATGCTGTGAGGAAAAAAAAAAAAAAAAAAAGTGTTTTCATAGGCAGGATAGTCATCTTTACCAGCAGGAAATTGTCTGTTTTCCATTGGTTCTTCATGTCTTTGAAAGACTCCCACACTGGATCTAGGTTTTAAATTCTCAGAGAAGGCCTGAGGATCTTATTTTGTTAGCTTGAAGCTTTGCTATATTCTAACTATTTAGGTTAAAATGGCCTAGATTGATTACTGCTTTTGTTGTCTCAGTCTCTCACTTGTTTAGCTAATGAACTATTTGGAGGAGAAAAAGTGCACTTTCAGGTACCCAAAATGGGAGAGCTAACTTAAAGGTTACTGATAGCACTGTCAGCTGAGAAAGACTGACTGGATTTCCAAAGCTCAACCAAGTCAGTTAGGAACCAAGAATCCTAATAATAATCCGGCAGTTTGGCAGCTTTTCTGCCTGTATGGCTAACAGTCTGAAGTCCCAAAAAACAGGACAGAACTGAATTAATTCAACCTTTTCTCAGGAATCCAGGAAAGACAAATGTAATAGTAATAATGCTACATGATTTCAGTCTGAAGAACAGAGGAATGCAATGGTTTCTGTTACAGTCTTCTTGCGCCAACAGTAGTGCATCCCTGTGTGTTGCTAGAAAATGCCCATACAGTCACTGCTTCTCAGAAATGTCCTTGTTCAATCTCTTCAAAAATAAAACAGTGGAGTTTTCACTCCCCAACACACACAAAAAGATTTTACAGGCTACAGGTACAATTTTTTTTTTTTTTTTGTCAAGGTCACAGGCTACAGCACCGGTTTAAGCTGATAAATTTTATGTCTTCAGCATGCAGTAGTTTTGCTGCCAACAGTAGTCTGTGTTTCAGCTGGCAGATCTCCACATATAAGGAATGATGTGCTTATGTTGCAACTGACTTATAAACACGTCATGTTAACAGAATAATTATAGACTTACTCAAGCAACTCAATTTACAAAACAACCACTTTACTTTTCAGTGCTAGATGGCTTTGTTGTGTTCCAGAAAATAACTCCAAGTTTCAACACATATTGCTTTCTATTCTGCGTCTTTGAAATGGAAACTTCACAGGGAGATGTGTAAGGTTCATTCATGCCTAAGGGACTGTTCTGCAGGGGTAAATTGCATCTTAAATGCACATAAAAAGGTATTGTGAGTAAATAGTAGACCTGTATAACTAACCATACATAGGGCTCAGAGTTTTCACAAAGTAAGGGCTGAAAAAAATAGCATTTAAATAAAAACATAAAACTCAAGTCATTCAAGAACATAAAGAACATCTTTCTATAGAACTGAAAGAGATTTTTATGTAAAGTAGTCTTTATAAAACTGAAAATTTGCTTTAGGACAAAAATCAGACATTAATCTAGGAAATTAGTATGCAGAATCTTGTGTTTCAAGAGATCTGAAACACAATATGATCACTATTCACAACGTGATCACTACTCAGAGAACATGTATGTTTTGTGTTTAGCAGTTAGTAGCTGAAGATGAATGACCTCTCTCCCCCTGACCCTCCCTCCTTCCTCCATTAGCAAACCACAGACCCTACACTCATACAAACCCCATCTGGCTAAATGTATCTGAATTGCTTCCTGTTTCTGCATAGAGAATCTGGGGTGGTTTGGATATCTTATTCAATAAGGCTTATGTAGTCTTGACTTGGCTTTAAATCCTCAAATATCTTCTGTAAATACCACTGTGGAATAACAGTAGTATAAAGTTAACAGATGGAGATTGTCAAATAGTTAGTATAATATCTTAGTCAATATTTGTCTCAGGAGCTCAGTTGTTTTCCAGGAATACAGTTTGGGCACATGCCTGTTCAGAAGACTAGTAATCCAGTGTATCTTCCTCCAGTTACCTGTCATAATGCAGTCTTCATAAAAGCCTGTGATCTTCATTAGTCTTCATTTAGTAGTGCCATAGTATTATCAAGTGCATGGAAAGCCTTCAGTACAGTATTTGTACCTTTTTATGGATAGACATTTCAGGATTTCTAACAGAAAATATTGCAGAACTTGTGTACAATATTTCTGATTTATTACAATGATCAGGGCTGTGTAGTTTGTGCCTGACATCCCTGGAAAGCACATGCAATAGCAACTGAATACTCATCTTATGGATATGGTATATCCACCACTTATGCATGGTTTAGTACTTCTCAATTTCCCTGATCCTTCTGCAGGGCTTTATACCCTGTTCTCTCTGTTACCAGCCACAGATAATCCTTTTTCTCAGACAGCGAACAGGACCGATTTTGGTCACCCTCATCTTTCTGCAGGCTCAAGCTAGTTGCGTTTCTGGAGCATGACACTAGAAGGAGCTGTGGTTGTTACTGAGGGAAGATGACAGCATCATAGTGGCCCAAGTCGTAAGCCTCATCTCAAAAGTCCTCTATTTCTGCTGGTGCTGGAACACATCCTCCTTTCAGAGTATCATAGTCCCTTTCCTTTGTTGCTGCCTATTTTTGCAACTGTTTGTGAGCCCTCATAGCTTCTGTAAATGGCACCACTGCAAGAAATTTCCAGCAGCGTGACCTGCAGCACCACCATCCCTTGAGGTCCCATCTCACTGATCATGTGCCTGTGGTGGCATTCCCCTCTTTCTCATTCTTCAGGTCAGCAGTAGGCTTTAGGTCCTTTTCACTCATCAGTCAGGCTTTCCTATCCACATGTCTCCAGGCAAATGCCTAATTTTTAGGAGTCAATACAGTTGGAAAGCCAATACTGTCCTCCCTAGAACATAGAGTCACTGCTTTATGTTGTATAAGGAGCCACTGAAACACCCTTTTTAATTCATGGTTTCGAGAGGCAACACAGGAGAGTGAACAACTATCTCATTTCACTGTATGGTGAGTGGGGCCTGGTCCATGTTGGTCGTACGCAGGCACAGATGGTCTCCTTTCTTCTTTGTAGCAGGTAACGATCTCTCATACTGAGGACTGTAATTTGCAGGAATTCTTGTAAGCATAACAGAAAGCTGTATTCAAATAGGAAGTGCAACCTGCCAGGCTGATATTAATAACAGATTGCATGATACATTCACTCAGAAAACTACAGCTGCAGTTAAACCACCAAATGTTGAATAGGCAAAATACTTGTATTTCTTTTTGTGCTACAGTAAGCCTTCAGATAGTTCATATACTTATGTTAAACTTAAACCTTATTTTTCTTTGAGCTAACACCAGCTATGTGTTGGTTTTTCTTTAGTAGTTAAAATGGTTTTACTCATTAAATATTACTTAGGTCAATATGTATATTTATGTGTATACACATAACATACAAGTAAAGATTTTCTAATATTCAAATGTGTACCATGAATGCTATATAAATCTCATGCTTCCCTTCTGAGGCAACTAAACTTCAGTGGAGCAAAGATAATTTACATTAGAGTAAATCATCTAAAATTCAACATTCAGTTTCAAAACTAAAAGTCTTAAGGCTATTGTATTCACATCTTCAAACAGCCAATGGGCTTGTATTAGCTTTGTATTGGCTTTAGTAAAGATTCAAACAGGTGGATCCAGATGCTGGGGTGCATCTGAACTGCAAATGTCTTTCCTCAGCCTAGGACAGGTTAATGACAGGGTCACATTTATAACCAAATAAGACAGGCTCAGAACTGCTCAAGCAATGGCTCAGATGTCTAGATGCAATCTAACACTTGGAGCCTTGCAGAAAAATGCATGGTCACCTTATGACTGTTCATCAGCTACACCACTGGTTTTTGAAATTAAACATCACACAATGCTCCCATGCAATGCTGAGACTCCTGTGAAGCAGCCTTTGTTGCATTCTGCTGCTTTAAGAGCGCAGAAATGAGAGGAGGCTCCAATTCTGTATTTATACAGCACGTGATTTCCTCTTCACTTTTTTGGGAGCTATAGCACCAGATAAGACTGAACAAATGGTAGTGTGATGTCACACTTGAAATTCTGAATTTCTTAGTATAAAAATGCGCTTGAAACTTAAAACCCCAGAATCATGGAATTATGTGCTGATAATGCAATTGCATAGACCCCCAATATACCATCGAAATAGTGCCCTCAAAATATCTCTGTCATGATGTTTTTACATAAGTTGACTATGTAGCCACTTGGTGCTCAGAGCTCATCTTTGGGCTCGTTAGTGATGATAACCATATCTTCTCAAATTCAGAACGTTCATGAGGGTGGGAAGTGTGAGTTACAGGGTCTTTCAAGTGCAGTGAGTGTTGCAAATCACTGAAAGCCAGTAATAAATTTTTTTTTTTTTTTACCTCTGCTCTGTAGTTATAGGGACAAAGCTGTTGTTGCTTTTCATCTATGGTATTTATAGTCTGTGACATTAAACATAGAATGGCTAGAGTTGGAAAGGACCTTAAGATTATCTAGTTCCAGCCCCACTGCTCTGGGCAGGGATGCCTCGCTCTAGGCCATGCCTTTCCACGTATGTGTTCTTCCTTGGCCACAGGAGCAGTAGGTTCGTAGAATCATAGAATCATAGAATAGTTAGGGCTGGAAAGGATCTGAAGATCATCTAGCTCCAACCCCCCTGCCATGGGCAGGGGCACCTCCCACTAAACCATGCCACCCAAGGCTATGTCCAATCCAGCCTTGAACATGGCCAGCGATGGAGCATTCACCACTTCCCTGGGCAACCATTTCCAGTGCCTCACCACCCTCACAGTAAAGAACTTCTTCCTCATATCCAATCTAAACTTCCCCTGTTGAAGATTGAACCCAGTGCCCCTTGTCCTATCGCTACAATCCCTAATGAAAAGTCCCTCCCCAGCAACCTTATAGCTACCCTTCAGATATTGGAAGGCTGCTATGAGGTCTCCACGCAGCCTTCTCTTCTCCAGGCTGAACAGCCCCAACTTGCTCAGCCTATCTTCATACAGGAGGTGCTCCAGTCCCCTGACCATCCTCATGGCCTTCCTTTGGACTTGTTCCAACAGTTCCATGTCCTTTTGATGTTGAGGACACCAGAACTGCACACAATACTCCAAGTGAGGTCTCATGAGAGCAGAGTAGAGGGACAGGATCACCACTTTCTACCTGCTGGTCACACTCCTTTTGATGCAGCCCAGGATACGGTTGGCTTTCTGGGCTGCAAGCGCACACTGCCGGCTCATGTTCATTTTCTCATCAACCAAAACCCCCAAGTCCGTCTCTGCAGGGCTGCTCTGAATCTCTTCTCTGCCCAACCCGTAGCTGTGCCTGGGATTGCTCTGACCCAGGTGGAGGACCTTGTACTTGTCTTTATTGAACTTCATGAGGTTTGCATCATCCCACCTCACAAGAGTGTCAAAGTCCCTCTGCATGGCATTCCTTCCCTCCAGCGTATCAACCGAACTACACAGCTCTGTGTCATCAGCAAACTTGCTGAGGGTGCACTCAATCCCGTTGCCCATGTCACCGGCAAAGCTGTTGAACAAAACCGGTGCCAACACCGATTCCTGAGGGACACCACTCATTACTGCTCTCCAGCTGGACATTGAGCCATTGACCACAACTCTTTGCATGTGGCCATCTAGACAGTTCTTTATCCACCAAGTGGTCCACCTATCAAATTGATATCTCTTCAATTTAGAGACAAGGATGTCATGTGAGACAGTGTCAAACGCTTTGCACAAATCCAGGTAGATGACATCAACTGCTCTATCCCTGTCCATCAGTTCTGTAAGCTCATCATAGAAGGCCACCAAATTGGTCAGGCAGGATTTCCCCTTAGTGAAGCCATGCTGGCTGTCACCAAGCACCTTGTTGTTTTTCGTGTGCCTTAGAATGCCTTCCAGGAGAATCCACTCCAAGATTTTGCCAGGCACAGAGGTGAGACTGACTGGTTTGTAATTCCCTGCATCATTCATTTTTAGCCGTTTTCGAAAATGGGGTTATAAGTACCCTTTTTCCAGTCTTCAGGAAGTTCACCTGACTGCCATGAGTTTTCAAATATGATGGAGGGTGGCTTCGCAACTTCATTTGCTAGCTGCGTCTGCCTTCCAAGACTTGGGTGGTGTGGTCAGAGCATTTTCCGATGAAGACTGAGGCAAAGAAGTCATTAAGAACCTCAGCCTTCTCCAAATCCAAGGTAGCCAGTTCTGATAGCTTCCAGAGAGGGCCCATGTCATCCCTAGTCTGTCTTTTATTTGCAATGTACCTATAGAATCCCTTCCTGCTATCTTTCACATCCCTAGCCAAGTTTAACTCTAACTGAGCCTTAGCTTTCCTAACCTTAACTTAAGGTTCACTTAACTCCTCCACAGAAAAAACTAAAGCTGTGTGGTATTTGTTCAGACACCAATAATAAAATCAGGCTCTCCTCATTTCTCAACCAGCCATTGACCCTAACCCACCATAAAGCCCTGTGCATATCCCTCATGTATAAAGTTTAAGATTTTCAATTCACTCTTGTCATTTCAGATTGTACTTTCAATTACCCGTCGTCTGACCTGTGGGGATGTTGATGATTTGTAAACTGAGTTAAACCTAAAGAAAAAAAAAAAAAAGGCATCAGGAGCAAATCTAAACCTGAGGTTTGGGTCTCTGTGGGGTTTTGGTCTCTGTGGGTCATTTAACTGGGATGCAAAGCACCAAAGATGTGTAGCCACTTCTCAAGAGTCTCATGTGTGAGATGGTAACAACAGTGTATTGTGTTTTACACAAGGGAAACGAGCAAAAAGAAACAGACCAACCCAAACGATGCAGAGCATTCTAAATAAGCACTGATTATTTAGCTAAGCACAGCAAACTACTGCTCTGACTTAACTGTTTAAGTTGGGGCTGTTCAGCCTGGAGAAGAGAAGGCTGCGTGGAGACCTCATAGCAGCCTTCCAGTATCTGAAGGGGGCCTATAGGGATGCTGGGGAGGGATTCTTCATGAGGAACTGTAGTGAGAGGACAAGGGGTAATGGGTTCAATCTTCAACAGGGGAAGTTTAGATTGGATATGAGGAAGAATTTCTTTACTGGGAGGGTGGTAAGGCAGTGGAATGGGTTGCCCAGGGAAGTTGTGAATGCTCCATCGCTGGCCATGTTCAAGGCTGGATTGGACATAGCCTTGGGTGGCATGGTTTAGTGGGAGGTGTCCCTGCCCCTGGCGGAGGGGTTGGAACTAGATGATCTTCAGGTCCTTTCCAACCCTAGCTAATCTATGATTCTGTGATTCTAAATAACCATGCTTCCTGCTAAGTTTACCTGCCAAAGTTGACTTTGAAGTCAAGGACTCTAGTCATTTTGGAAGGAAATCAATGTTTGCATACCCAAGATTGATAAATGTAATGGGTTTGGCTGGAACAGTGTTAATTTTCTTCCTAGTAGCTGGTAGAGTGCTATGTTTTGGCTTCAGTCTGAAAATAATGCTGATAACATACCAATGGTTTAGTTGTTGCTTTGTAGTACTTTGTTTTACGAGAAGCTTTTCAGCCCCTTGTGGTCTGCCAGTGAGGAGGGACATGAGAAGCTGGGAGGGGTCATAGGCAGAGCACCTGGCCTAAACTAGCCAAAGGGCTATTCCATACTGTGTAGCTTCGTGCTCAGGATATAAACTGGGGGGAGTTTGCTGAGAGCCACCAGTCACTGCCTGGGGACAAGCTGGCATTGGTCAACAGGTGATGAACAACCCTATTGTGCATCACTTGTGTATCCTGGGTTGTATTCCTCCTTTTCTTCTTCTTTTTTTTTCCTTACAATAATCATCATTATTGTTGTTGTTGTTATTTCTATTATTATTACATTTTACTTCATTTCAATTATTAAACTGTTCTTATCTCAACCTGAGTGTTTTACATTTTTCTGATTCTCGTCCCCATCCCACCTGGGGGGAGGGATGGGACAGGGATTGAGTGAGCAGTTGTGTGGTACTTAGTTGGCAGCTGGGGTTAAACCGCGACAGTGACTCCATGCATTTCTATGGGAGTTTGTGCAAAGTAAGTAGAAAAAAATAAAGAATGAGCCATTTTGGTGATGAATTATAACAAAACTTGAGTAGTTTCCCCAGATCTGCTCATCCCTGCTTGGATTGGCAGAAACCTTTGTTCTTTCTCCTTAAAGTCTGCTATGTAGCCAAGCTTGGCTATATACTCTGTCTCTTATGACTCTTTTCCTGCTTGTAGCTGTATGAAACATTGAAGAACTTAGTCATCTGTGTACATCCTACCAAGTATTTTCACATGGCTAGTCCAGTTAATTGATCCGACAAGAATGTACTGTCATGCCTGAAGCAGTTCAGGCTTTAATAGATGCCTTGCACCTCAGCTTTTCCTCTGTTGACCTTGGATTAATTTGCGTATTTGTCATAGCAAATATTAAGAGATCCTTTTCTTCCCCAGATTTATGCTAATATATAAAACTGCTTGGAAACGTTTAGCTCGCTGGAATTCACAGAGCTCCCAGATCTTCTGGAACACGTACCAAAAAAAAAAAAAAAAAACCAAAAAAAAGCCCTAAAAGGGTTTAAGAGCTGTTCTGTGAATGTTTTTGTAGGTATATTTTATCTTTTTGAGCTGTGATTACTCAGGTTATTCCCAGAGGGTCAGAATTCCTGAAGAGTTCAGCAGCCACAGTGGCAGACAGGCTTTCAAAGTGGTTTATTTCCCATTTTAGACATCAAAATTATGGCACCCTCATTCATAAAATTTTACAATATGCAGCCTAGATCTTTTGCAAATGTGGCTATCTATGTTTCATCTAAATGATAAATTGAAGTTGCACTTTTTTTTTAAGGGAAAAAAATGAAGAAGTAAAAATTAAATAATGGAGCACTGAAAAAAGTCTTCAATCTGAAAAATCTTGTCTTCAGCGAGAACTATGTTCTGTACTGTTACTTTTCTAACAGTAGAGCATGAGCAAAACCCTAATTCTTTGCTTATTCCATTTTCCTACAAATTCAAACAAGCCTTTCATCTTAAATCATTTCTGTGCCATATCTATTATTAGTGCTTGATTCTGCAGTCAGCTGAATTCACCCTTTGGAGATGGGTCTCTCTCAGAAGTGTCAGAAAAGCTAAAGAAAATGTAGACAGCTGAACCCAGAGTTTGAGGCAAATGATCTTCCAGATAAAAATAACTGGGTTGTACCCTATTTGCAGAGCCAATAATGACAGAAGTGTAAAAAATACTGTCACAGGTAGCTGTGATTGTTCTGGGTTTTTTTTTGGTTTTGAAACCAGACGCTGTATGTTTTTCAAGAGAGTGTACAGTAGCTAAATACCAGATACACGTCTCTGCCTAAATACTTAATCAGCTTTATTCCTCTGCACCACAGTAGCCCTGGCACAGCTTTGCTTTTGCTGCTGCAAAACCAGGTTCTAATATTTTGCATTGGCAGCATCACAGGAAAATCGAAAAGTAGAGCTAGTTCAAACTCAGCCATGGAGCTTCGTATGCAGAAGAGCCAATATTAGCATCATTAGCAGAAGTATGTATTCTGGGCCCATTTTCTCAAGTTTTCGGTTATCTGCCAGATCAGTGGTCACCAGACTTGTGGAACTGGAGACTTGAAAGTCCTCTGTCCTTTTCTGTCATCCACAGCAGCTGTCAATATCTGGCTGAAAAAATGTATACACTACACTTAGTTTGGTGAAAGATTTCCTGTAATTTTCTTTTGGTACAGCTCCAAAACCAAAATCCACTGTCCTAAATCCAGGCACTTTCTATCTGAACATAAATTCGACAGGGGTAAACAAACAAACAAATTACTTCCAGCTGCAACTGTTTTTTACAGTTTTCCCTTCACTAAGAATACACATGTCCAAACTATTTCACCATCAACATAACAAGAAGAATGAGCAGGACAAAATCTCGCTGTGGTTAGCTTAACACAAAAATTTCCTTGGAAGAGAAACAGCAACATAACCTAATTGCTAGAATAGGCACATTACTTCAGGAGTATTAGAACAAATTTGTCCTTGAGACACCCAACTGTCAGGGCCCTGAGAGCACTCACAAGCCTTAATGGATCTTACCAGCATCCCATAGGACCTCTCACCACCCTTACTCATGGCTCAGAAGCATTTCAGCACCCTGTGGGACTACATGTTTGGTCAGACATATCTGGCATGAGTTTGCCCTGGGTCTTGGCTCAACTTTCCTGCTGGAGCAGTTAACTCCCTCTGCTTCTGAACAGTAACCTGCCTGGTTCATGCCATTTGAGTTGCTCACTTCAGAATTAATGTGGAATTTCACTCCTTGCTTCTTTCGGACATATGTCAAATTATGACATAGAAACTGAGCAGGACAGCATAAAGCTATTTTAATAGAGCACCAATGCATCACATTATCGCGGATTCATTTGATGAACCACAATCTGGAACTTCTGAATATATTATACATGTATGTATAAGCCCTCACCTGGATAGGTGTGTGACTGCTAGTGCATGAAAATAACCTTAACAAGCAAATGAATACGTATTTTAGTTCAGTCATAATATCAACCTAAATGCAAATGGAATGTGATAGCTTATACAACATAGCTTAAACTGATCCGATGATTTGCTACCTACAACTGTGAGTTTCCACTCCTTCATGCCCTTCTCACTGCTCATTAATGAGAGAATACTGAGCAGGAACACAGGTACCTTCTCACCAGAAAGAGTAACTAAATAGTAAAAGTTGTACTACATTTCTAAAACTCTAGCACTGAAACTAGCTGTTTTTCTGTTAAAAATGGCACACACGATGGCTGCACCTTTTCAGAACAAGTAAGTAGACTCCATCTTGATTTACAGCCGTTTCTACTTCAGAATGGTAAAAAAATACTTAGGCAGAGCTTTAAATTGTAACAGCACTGGTAAAATAATGAAAATTATTATAGAATCATAGAATCATAGAATAGTTAGGGGTGGAAAGGACATTAAGATCATCTTGTTCCAACCCCCTGCAAGGGGCAGGGACACCTCCCACTAAACCATGCCACCCAAGGCTATGTCCAATCCAGCCTTGAACACTGCCAGCGATGGAGCATTCACAACTTCCCTGGGCAACCCATTCCAGTGCCTAACCACCCTTACAGTAAAGAATTTCTTCCTCATTGTCGTGGTTTAAGACTGACTCACGCAGACTCTCTCTCTTACTCACTTCCCCCTCTTTCTTCCCCCCGCTCCTGGGTGGATGGGGAGGAGAATCGAAAAGAATGCAACTCCCACAGGTTGAGATAAGAACAGTTTAGTAACCAAGGTATAACACAAATCACTACTGCTACCACCAATAATAATAATGACAAGGCAAATACAAGGAAAGAATACAATTCTCACCACCTAATACCAAGCCCGACCAAAACAGTGCACCCCCACCCTTCCGGGCCTCTGCTCTCTGCTTTCCATCCTGGGCATGACGTGCTGTGGGATGGAATAACCTCTTTGGTGAGTTTGGGTCAGGTGTCCTGTCTCTGCTTCCTCCCAGCTCCCCTCCTCCCTGGCAGAGCATGAAACTCAGAAAGTCCTTGGCCAGACCCAAACATCACTAAGCAGTAACCGAAACACTGGTGTTATCAGCGCTGTTCCCAGGCCCAAAATCAAAAACAGCGCTGCACCAGCTACCAAGAAGGAGAAAAATAACTGCTGCTGCTGAACCCATGACAATATCCACCCCTTATTCCATACCATTCACGTCATGCTCAGATCCCACATTTTCAATATACCATCATGTATATGTATACATCCACACACACACAGAAAGGGAGAGAGATCATCCCTTAGTGCGTGGACCAATCCCTGTAAAGCTGCTGAGTCCATCCATTTCATGATATCAGGCTCCATCTCTTGTAACAGCCTTTCAGAGCAGGAGAGGCTGTGTGCAGTGTTCACACTCGTGAATAACCTGGGCAATAGTGTCCCTTGCTAAGTCCACCCCTCAGTCATAAGTCCATCTGTATGTTTTATCTCTGCCCTGATGGCCTGAAGTGTCATGGGCCCATCAGGCTCAAAATAATTCATCCACCCCTCCAGCAGTTTCTGCAGCTTGTTGTTGGGGACTCCATACAGCTGCCTTCCATCTGAGACGCTTCCAAGGCACTGGAGGGGCCGAGTGGACTAGATACTTGCCCATACTGTCCCACACACCCTGCCACTCATGACTGTCCAGGCTCGGGGAAAATCTCTTGGTCATCCTACATTATAGTCTAACCCCAGACAATGCCCACACCCCACTCTGCTTAACTCTCGGGACCAGACAAAATGGTTGTGGGTAAAACACACTGTGTATGCATGCCACCATGCTGATCCCCATCACAATCAGCAGGCAGGTCTCAAGGGTACCCAAAGGCCATTCAAACCCTTCAGAACTCTCAAATGAGGCTGCTGTGCTTGTCACTGGGGCTGGTGTAGCTGCTGCGCTTGCCGGCTCTCTCACCACCAGCTGCTCTTTGTCTGAGTCCAGATCTTCCTCCTCTGCCTTGCTGGGAAGTGCTGCGTGGTCTCCTGCATCCTCCTGGGGCTGGGGCTCACGGGGCTCTGCGGGCGGCTGCTGGGGAATGCTCCCGACCACTGCTGGGCTGGGCTTGGGTGCAGGGCTCGGCTTCTCCACCGTCATCTCCTCCCGCTGCTCGGCAGCCACGGGCCTCGGCTCCTGATCCATGGGGCCGCTCCCCTGGGCCATTTCAGCCGCCGGTGGCTCCCAAGGCTAGGACGAGGGCCAGGACGGTGAAGAGCAGCCGAACTGCCAGGTACGCATCCGCCCCCACCCGCTTCTGGAGCCCGCCCGTATTACAAGCCATTCCAATAAAGTACAATGAAACAAGAACCTTAATCCAAAACCCATATCCGAAAAATGCTGAGATAACAAATACCTGCTGTGAGTAAGGTACAACAGGCTGAAACCATGAACTCAAGAGAATCAAAAGCAACAACTTTGAGAGCCAATAAATCAGCATTGTGATGAGTGGCTATTAATCCTGTCGTTATCTCAACCCTTCGTGTCCCACGTTGGGCGCCAAAAAGAACTGTCGTGGTTTAAGACTAACTCACGCAGACTCTCTCACTCACTTCCCCCTCTTTCTTCCCCCCGCTCCTGGGTGGATGGGGAGGAGAATCGAAAAGAATGCAACTCCCACAGGTTGAGATAAGAACAGTTCAGTAACTAAGGTATAACACAAATCACTACTGCTACCACCAATAATAATAATGACAAGAGAAATACAAGGAAAGAATACAATTCTCACCACCTAATACCAAGCCCGACCAAGCAGTGCACCCCACCCTTCCGGATCTCTGCTCTCTGCTTTCCATCCTGGGCATGACATGCTGTGGGATGGAATAACCTCTTTGGTGAGTTTGGGTCAGGTGTCCTGTCTCTGCTTCCTCCCAGCTCCCCTCCTCCCTGGCAGAGCATGAAACTCAGAAAGTCCTTGGCCAGACCCAAACATCACTAAGCAGTAACCAAAACACTGGTGTTATCAGCGCTGTTCCGAGGCCCAAAATCAAAAACATAGCGCTGCACCAGCTACCGAGAAGCAGAAAAATGACTGCTGCTGCTGAACCCATGACACTCATATCCAATCTAAACTTCCCCTGTTTAAGTCTGAACCCATTACCCCTTGTCCTACCATTACAGTCCCTAATGAAGAGTCCCTCGCCAGCATCCCTATAGGTCCCCTTCAGATACTGGAAGGCTGCTAAGAGGTCTCCACTCAGCCTTCTCTTCTCCAGGCTGAAGAGCCCCAACTTTCTCAGCCTATCATGATGATAATGATATTGATAATAATTCTTACTAATTTATATTATTTTTTTGCATAAGTAATATAAAATATGATTGTTTATTATATTCCCTTCTTTTGGTAAGGTCAACTTAATGACAATTTCTTGACTAGTGTTTCAAAGGGGCATTGCTGTGAGGAAATAAAAGGCTAAAGATATTTGTACTATGTAAGAAAAAGAAGGGTATAGAATCAACTAGGCTGGAAAAGACCTTTAAGATCAAGTCCAGCTTTCACCCAGGACCACCAGTAAGCCATGTCACTGAAGGCCTCATCTACACATTTTTTGAATACTTTCAGGGACCATGATTCCACCACTTCTTGAATCCTATGTCGGAATAATATTTCAGATTATAAAATTACAAGAACAGAAAATGCAGCTTCTTTGTATGCTATATAAACTGCTAAGGATGGGAATATGCCAAATACTTGTTTGGAAAGGTGGGTCTCTAGTCAGTGTACTTAACAGGAAAGAAACCCAGCATGTTACATTCTGGAGAGTGACTGAAAACTCTTGCTATATGAAGAAGCAGAGAAGAAGCAAGGCAACATAAATTTTCATCTTTCTATTATTTAGAGAACCGCAGGTGTTAAAGGTTAAATTTTGCTGGGGTTTTGTGAAGAAAGGGAAGAACTGTTCAAAAAATCCTCCAATAATGCTTGAAGATAACATCTTCTTGCTCTTGAGATTAAGTACAAGACTTTCCACTGAGGAACACTGCCATCGCTGTACTAGAGTCAATGATGGTACATTAATTTATAATAGCCAGTTATTCATGATGCCTTGCAAACAAATGAAAATGCAGACATTCCACACATTTGAGGCTGTTGCTGTGTTGTTCCTTACAGACCTACATTCTCATTCAACAGAGCCTCTGAGAACATGTTTGAACAAGAGGTCAGACAAATTTATGGAAGGGTATGAAAATCTTGTTATTGCTTATGCAGAGCCACATGTATTCTCAGAGACTTTCTGTCAGCGAAGAATAAATTATGAAAACAAAACAGTGTCCCTTGGCTCAAAGACCTTCCTGCTTCTGAGCCTTAAAAGAGTATACATTGGACATAGAGTTGATGCAGATTTGGAAATCCTGTTATGAATGGAGTATGAAAAGATTATGAAAAAAATAGTTTCCCATGATTTCAAATCATCCAAAACCAGGAAGTGAACTCGTTTTTTCTGTTGTGAATTTTCCAAAGCAGACTGAAAAGCTCTGAAAGTCTGAAAGCCACGTTTGAGACAACATTCACAGAGACAAAGCACATGTTGACTAGGTCAGACAGAAAAGTGTTATTCCCAATTCCTCCCCTACTTCCTTAGCTCTCCCATGCATGTCTATTCTTGCAGGCTTGATTCGAGATGATACACTTTCCTAAGTGGCAGGAAAGTTCGCCCAGTCATGTCTGGTTCTAAGGAAGGGGTCTTTTTATACTTTTTTAAAAGTCTGAATGGCTTCTCCCCAGGGTTTCTCAGTCTTTCTCAAAGAAAGGCTCTTTTACACACTGTATCCAGCTTGCATGCTCTGCTCCACAAAATTTGTCTCCTGGGGCAGACCCATGGCAAAGAGCACAGTCTGGCCAGAGGATGTATGCTGCCTGCTCCCCCTGAAAGAGTTTAAGCCAAACAAATGACCTGGTAGAACAAGCATTTGTTGGCTGGCTGACACAAATGTATGCATTGGAAATCTCCCTTTCTTACTTTCTTAGCTATTAGTTGCTATGGCGTCAGGGTAGATTTTGGTACTTTCATGTTAGAATCTGACCAGAGTAAAAAGGATGGTAAGCCACAAAAAGAGAAAATGCACTGTTTGGGGGCAGGCATGGTTTTAGTCATATCCCAGTTCCAGGCCTAGTGATATTAAATTTTGGTTTTCAAAATGAGATCTGTATGTGCTGCATGCAAAGTTTCCACTACTGATGGGTTGTTTTTTTGTGTGAGGTGTATGGAGAGACAAATCATACGCTAATTACATAAATTGATCCAGAAAACCAAAATAAGTGGTTATAAGCATGAAGAATCTGTAACTTCAAAGTAACGAACTTGTAACTTGGCTTTGAACTAGGTTTTCACATCAAAACTGTATGGCTTAAATGTATAAACCAGATACATCCATTTATGACAAATTAATACAAAAAATAGACTAGTTATAGCTATTTGCTTTGCAAAATATGATTGCTATCATATTTAATGAATTGCTATCCTATCAGAAGTTGGACTTGTGGTTCTCAGAAAGATAGGCAAACTTCTACAAAAGGTCTGAAGTTCTAGGCAAAAGTTAAATCTATTTTTTCCTCAGTCAAGCAGTTGTGGGGTCACTGAAGACTTATAGAATTTAATAAGGTCTTTGGTTTACTAATGGCTTCAAAATAATCCTTCAAAAATGCAGTCGTCCATCATGTTTTGTGATTTAGATTATTGATCTCAATATGATTTACAGCATTATTTTTTCTTCATTTTTAATCCATACATGTGCCAGTATCTAATCCCATGAAAAAAATTATTCATATGTCAGGAACTCCCACATCAGTATCATAACACGAAAACCCAATGTTGTATATAATATTGAAGTTTTAAGATGGCATCAGGCAGAACACTGATAAAATCCCAGCCATTTAGGATCAATTAATTTCAATTTCTAGTTATATTTTGCTAATACAAACAGGGGGCTGATAATAAACTTCTAAAGCTAAGACTCTTGCTGGCACCTTCTAGACTTTCCTGTTTTTATCAAAAGCAATACCTGAATTGCCAGGAAGAATTCAGAGTTGGTTGGTTTTCGGTTTTTTTCTGATACAAGTTAGGGGTGGAAAAGTATGAATGGTAGAATCATTCCTCTTAGTTTTGTGGTCCAGGATCTCATTTATGAAAGAGTTTGAGAATACAGACAGAAAGGAAAGAAAGTTATAAATTACTTAGATGCTAGTAACAGTAATAGTAATCGGAAACTCTAGGAAAAAACTAATGCAGATATTGTAGCTGTATACATTTATTAACCACTGAACACTTTATCTAAAGCTGTAAGTCAGGCAGAAGTTAGGGCCCCTCTTTCTGGGTTTGAGTGTGAGCTTCTGTGTCTTAGCACACTTCAGTCTTTAAAAATCTAGTAATACTTTTTTTTAAGTTTAACATTAAAAGGTATGAGGCCTTCAGAAAATCAGTTGATATCTTTGGCTCTGAAGAGCCATAGAGCCATGAAAATAGTGTCTGCCATAGTGACATGAAAATAGTGTCTGGTAATTTTTAACTATTTTTCTGCCTTATTAACTTTTTTGATTATTCTTTTTTAAGTTTTTTTTTTTTTAATTTTCTTTAAGTAAAGCATTCTAAAAGGAATATATGATGTGGTGTTTTCTATCAGATAATGGTGTTAATTCTTATTTGCCATTACTTGCATAATTTTTCTGTAGATGTTGAATGATTCACTTTTCTGTGGATGATGTTTCTTAATTACATATAGAAGTGTTGCTAAGTGCAATAAGGCACCAAAGATACAGTGGAGCCATTCAGCACAAACTTTGGAAGAAGATCCCGTACAAGTAGTATGTGTGCATATTACCTTTTACCACACTCTGTAGCAATGAGCTACTCACAAATATTTGACAGGTATGAAAGCAGGCCCATGTTGGAAGTCACTAGGAGCTAAACATTTCTTCCATTCACTGAAAAACAGGTTATTGCATAAGGATAGCTCTTGAAAGAGTTGGCAGTAGAGAGTGTCTCATACAAAAGCAAATGTTAGCATATATCTACTGAATTGAATAGCAAACCCAGGGTGACATTTCCCTGTAGCAAGAAGAGTTCTCAAATTCTTTACTTCCTAAAGAACTTGAAAAAAAAGGTAGGCTATGGTTAAACTTCTCTACATCACTTTAGCACTGTCATGCCAAAGGGAAAGTTAATAAGGAAAAAATCTGGGATTTCCCAGTATTTCCTCAATGCATTTCAGCAATTCTGTTCTGTGGCAGACACTCAAAAGATGCCTATGCTGTGTTACACAGCATATGCTGAGCCAGTAAACATCTTTGGCATGGAACAGTTCCGTATGTCTTAGGAGGAGTACGGTCATGTTAACCCAGGAAGAGGTAAAGCTTTTTAACAGAGCTATTACCTTGCTGAAAATACTGCCTCAATGCTGTTCTGTTCTTCGTCCATGTAGAAACACCTAGAGCATCTTTGCAGAACAACATATACTACCTGAGCTTCAATGCTGATTGAAAAGGGGCCAAGGCAAAAGTGAGAATAGATGCAGAGCTACACATTTTCTCAAATAAGCTGGATGAGTATTTATACTGCTACATGTAAAATGCTGAAATTTGGGTAGAGAGAAAAAGAAAAGGATAATCTTAGCTAGACACAAGCACATGGAAAGAGAACAAAGCACAATGTAAACTGCATAGAGTCCCATCTTCGTCAGCCACCATGTGACACAGCAGCTCTCTCTGCTGCATGATGTTACTCACTTGGTGATATTGATAATGCATAAATTTAAACTGAGCTCCCCGAGCAGCTCCTGGTTGCACTTCAAAAGGGCGTTGACTCCACCTTCACACTGCACCATGCTTTCTTCTTAGCCGCATTCTTCCTGCAAATTAAGGTTGTCTTTAATGCTTTAGTGTAGTGCAAGACTGTAAATTCAGAGTGCAAGCTACCACACACTGACTTCTTCATGTTGGCAAGCCCTTAGATTTGTGGAAAAATAATTGGCTATCACACCAGGTATTTTGAAACCCCTTTAAGTAGGTTTTGAAAGAATAATAAACAAAATTCCAAATACTACTTGGAAGAGAAGAGAGTGGAAATTCACTTTTAACTTTTCTGAGCTATGACAACAACTTCAAGGCATCTTTAATTAATATTTTATCTGTCATTGTCAGAGATTGCAGGCATGCAAGTATATTGCTGTCTTATAAATCCAATTGACCTCTATAAAAAAAAAATCCTGTACTTGGATGGAACTTGTTATTTAGTTTCTGGGGAGTTTTTATCATTGAACTCAGTTGTCATGCGTTCAGCAGCAGCAGTCATTTTTCCCCTTCATAGTAGCTGATGCAGTGCTGTATTTTCGACTTTCGGCCTGGGAACAGCGCTGATTACACCGATGTTTATGGTTACGGCTTAGAATGTTTTGGTCTGACCAAGGACTTTCTGAGTCTTATGCTCTGCCATGGAGGAGAGGAAGCTGGGAGGAAGCAGAAACACGATACCTGACCCAAACTGACCAAAGAGGTATTCCATACCACAGTACGTCATGCCCAGGATATAAAACTGGGGACAAGGACCCGGAAGAGTTTAGTTCACGGCTCGGTTGTCAGCTGGTGAGCAGCTGTATCATCTTCCCTTGTATTTCCCTTGTCATTATTATTATTGGTGGTAGCAGTAGTGATTTGTTTTATACCTTAGTTACCGGACTGTTCTCATCTCAACCTGTGCGAGTTACATTCTTTCGATTCTTCTCCCCATTTCCCCCCTGCCCTTGGAGTAGGGGGGAAGAAAGAGGGGGAGTGAGTGAGCAGGCTGCTTGATTTACAGCTTAAACCATGACATCAGTAAAAGTTGTGTATGCCCCATCTTTTTGGATTGAAGGTCTGTATACCGGGACTTGAACTAACCTCTCTCAATAAGCTGGTAGAAACAAATAGAACAAGAATCTAGAACAAGGGTATTCTGGTCTCTGTAAATCTTTTGGTCTGATGTTTATGATGTTAAAAATCCCATTCTATTTCATACAATGCTAACAAGATAGCATAGTGGATGTCAAGACCTTGGAAAATAAAGTGGAATGATGTCAAGTGGCATACTTCAGTACTTTACAGTACCTCCACTTTGTTGCGTAGTTGAGAGAACAAAAAGTTTGTTTCTTCCTAGCTGCATGTAGTTTAATAAAGAAGAAGTATTAGTTCAGGACATCATCTCTTCTTCAGCACCACATGTACAATAAGTTTTCTAACAGTAGAGCTGAACGGGTCTGCACTGACAAATGCACCCACAAATGCTTGCAGTCCTCTACCCACACAGATACATACTGAGAGAGATAGCATAGCCTTTTGCTATGGGAACAGTGATTGTAAATGTGTGTATTTCTTGAATGCAGCACAAAACTTTGCTTTTCAGCATTTTCATTACATCACCAAAGAAATAATAGAGCTAAAAATGTAGGGACTACACAGTCTATTCACTGTCCAGAAGAGAACTTCAATATTGCAGGAACTGGTCCTTTGTTAACATTCAGACAATCCATATGTAAAGTTATGGCATTTGTGTAGAAGTAGACATGGAATTTTTGAGAAAAATACTTTACATACATTATAGCAATGCTGTTAGGGATTTCAAATTAGTGTAAGGAAATGTGGGGCTTGCTGCAATGATCATGCAAAGGTAAATCTGAGTTGCCAGTACAATACTTCCAAGTCACTAATTTCAAACTTGCAAAAACTGGGTACTGTAAGATGCTATTATGTTCTGCTTGGAAGTATGCATCACTTCTAGCAGATGGCAACAGCTGGTTTTTCCCTCTGGAAAGAAAAAATGAATCTGTTCTCCAAGTGTTCAAATTATGAAACCTTTTTGACTGTGTTACTTTGTAATCAAGTCACACCTTTTATATGAGAAAACTCACACATTTCAATATTAAAAACTTTTTTCCCCCTCAAATATGAGAAGGGTTTTTTTGTTAAGTTTGAAAAAGGGTATTTATGTTAATCAATAACGGCTTTGAATGGCATTAGATCTAAATTCAACCATTATCTTGGCTTTTTCCATATTTGATCACAATAAAAAAATCTTCCATTTAAGTTTTTTCTATTTTAGCTGCAATGTTTCTGCTTAGTTAAGGGATAACCAAACAATTTAAAATATTTTACACTGATTTTTATGCACACTTGTCTTTACAGAGTTACTTCTTGTTCATTTGTCAAGAAACAAATTATTTATAACCGTGAGTTGGAATTAGGGTACTATCTTATTGTTTGCTTTCATTTCAAAGCAGTCAGGCAGCAACATACTTTTTACACTCATACAACACATACACACAAACAGGTATAACACAAACACTGGGCCCAACTAGGTGTTGGGTACATGGATGAGTTTTCAAATAATGGGTCCTTTGCCAGCCCCACAGAAGCATAGCTAAGTACAGGGTTTCTTTTAAAGGAGAGAATACAGAGATTCCATGAAGTAAACTATGTGGTAAATGCCACTGAAATTGTAATCAAGGAGGCCAGGAATATTACTTGACAAATCAAATCCAAACAAGCTTTTGACAGAAATCTTCATTCTTTATGCCTGACAGGCTGAATGCACAGAAGCAGAGTAGCGTCAGTCTGCGCTGCCTGAAAGGATACTGCACAACGTGAGAAGGACAGGCTGTGAGGCTAAATCCTGCATCTGAAAATGCTTTAAAAAATGAGACAGTAGAATCATAGAATCATAGAATAGTTAGGTCTGGAAAGGACCTTAAGATCATCTAGTTCCAACCCCCCTGCAAGGGGCAGGGACACCTCCCACTAAACCATGCCACCCAAGGCTATGTCCAATCCAGCCTGGAACACCGCCAGCGATGGAGCATTCACAACTTCCCTGGGCAACCCATTCCACTGCCTTACCACCCTCACAGTAAAGAATTTCTTCCATATATCCAATCTAAACTTCCCCTGTTTAAGTTTGAACCTGTTACCCCTTGTCCTCTCACTACAGTTCCTCATGAAGAGTCCCTCCCCAGCATCCATATAGTCCCCCTTCAGATACTGGAAGTCTGCTCTGAGGTCTCCACACAGCCTTCTCTTCTCCAGGCTGAACAGCCCCAACTTGCTCAGCCTATCTTCATACAGGAGGTGCTCCAGTCCCCTGATCATCCTCGTGGCCCTCCTTTGGACTTGTTCCAACAGTTCCATATCCTTTTTATGTTGAGGACACCAGAACTGCACACAATACTCCAAGTGAGGTCTCACAAGACCAGAGGGGAGGGGCAGGATCACCTCCCTCGACCTGCTGGTGACTCTAGTTTTGATGCAGCCCAGGATACGATTGGCTTTCTGGGCTGCGAGCGCACACTGCTGGCTCATGTTCATTTTCCCATCAACCAAAACCCCCAAGTCCTCCTCTGCAGGACTGCTCTGAATCTCTTCTCTGCCCAACCTGTAGCTGTGCCTGGGATTGCTCCGACCCAGGTGTAGGACCTTGCACTTGGCATGGTTAAACTTCATCAGGTTGGCATCAGCCCACCTCACAAGTGTGTCAAAGTCCCTCTGGATGGCATTCCTTCCCTCCAGCGTATCAACCGAACCACACAGTTTGGTGTCATCGGCAAACTTGCTGAGGGCGCACTCAATCCCACTGTCCATGTCACTGACACAGCTGTTGGACAAAACTGGTGCCAACACCGATCCCTGAGGGACACCACCCGTTACTGGTCTCCAGCTGGACACTGAGCCGTTGACCACAACTCTGCGTGCGGCCATCCAGCCAGTTCTTTATCCACCGAGTGGTCCACCTATCAAATTGATGCCTCTCCAATTTAGAGACAAGGATGTCATGTGAGACAGTGTCAAACGCTTTGCACAAGTCCAGGTAGATGACGTCAACTGCTCTATCCCTGTCCATCAGTTCTGTAAGCCCATCATAGAAGGCCAACGAATTGGTCAGGCAGGATTTCCCCTTAGTGAAGCCATGCTGGCTGTCTCCAACCATCTTGTTGTTTTTCGTGTGCCTCAGCATGCCTTCCAGGAGAATCCGCTCCAAGATTTTGCCAGGCACAGAGGTGAGGCTGACTGGTCTGTAGTTCCCTGGGTCATCCATTTTCCCCTTCTTGAAAATGGGGGCTATATTTCCCTTTTCCCAGTCATCGGGAACTTCACCTGACTGCCATGATTCTTCAAATATGATGGACCGTGGCTTCGCAACTTCATTTGCCAGCTCCTTCAGGACCCGCGGATGGATTTTGTCAGTTACCATGGACTTTTATACATTCAGGTACTTAAGACGGTCTTGAACCAGATCCTCTCCTACAGTGGGCCCAGGGTATTCATTCTCATTGTCCCTGCGTCTGCCTTCCAAGACTTGGGTGGTATGGTCAGAGTATTTTCCGGTGAAGACTGAGGCAAAGAAGTCGTTAAGAACCTCAGCCTTCTCCAAATACAGGGTAAACAGTTCTCCCGATAGCTTCTGGAGAGGGCTCACGTTCTCCCTAGTTTGTCTTTTATTTGCAATGTACCTATAGAATGCCTTCCTGTTATCCTTAACATCCCTAGCCACGTTTAATTCAAAGTGGGCCTTAGCTTTCCTAACCTGTTTCCTATGTTCCCAGACAACATCCCTGTATTCTTCCCAGGCCACCTGTCCTTGCTTCCACCTTTTATAAGCCTCTTTTTTCCTTCAAATTTTCCTCAGCAGCTCCTTATCCATCCAAGGAGGTCTCCTGGCCCTCCTGCAGCACTTCCTTCTAGTAGGGATGTATCGCTCCTGAGCGTGCAGCAGGTGATACTTGAATATCAACCAAGAGTCTTGGTCCCCCCTTCCCTCTAGGGCTATATCCCATGGAATCTTACTGAGCAGGTTCCTGAAGAGGCCAAAGTCTGCTCTCTTGAAGTCCAGGGCAGTGAGCTTGCTGCACACTCTTCTCACTGTCCTGAGGATCTCGAATTTGACCATCTCATGATCGCTGCAATCAAGGCTGCCCTGAAGCATCACATTTCCAACCAGCCCTTCCCTGTTGGTGAGGACGAGGTCAAGCATGGCACCTCTCCTTGTCGGCTCCTCTATTACTTGCAGAAGGAAGCTGTCTTCCACACAATTGAGGAACTTCCTGGATTGCTTGTGCTGGGCTGTACCATCCCTCCAACAGATATCAGGATGGTTGAAGTCCCCCATGAGCACAAGGACCTGCAAGCGTGAGGCTGTTCCTATCTGGCTATAGAGCTCTTCATCCACTGAGTCCTCTTGGTCAGGCGGTCTGTAACAGATCCCCACTATGATGTCTCCCATCTCTGTTCTCCCTTTAACCCTCATCCACAAACTCTCTGTCAACTGCTCACCTGTCCCAAGGCACAGTTCCATACTCTCCAGCCTATCCCTAGCATAAATAGCAACTCCCCCTCCCCGCCTACCAGGCCTGTCTTTCCTAAAGAGCCTGTATTCCTCCATTCCACCACACCAGTCATAGGAGCCATCCCACCATGTTTCTGTGATGTCTATGATATTATATGCCTGTAGACGTGCACACATCTCTAATTCCTCTTGTTTGTTCCCCATGCTATGGGCATTTGTATAGAGACAGCTGAGCCGAGCTCCAGTGGAAGCCAGCTCATTGGCTGGAGTAGCTGCAATATCTCTACATTGCTCTGAACGTTTACTATAGATGCTGGCAAGTGACTGGGTGTGTTGGGATGGAATGATTCCCCCCTCCCCAACACATCTAGTTTAAAGCATCCTTGACGAGTCTGGCAAGCCTCCTCCCAAATCCACTTTTCCCTTTCTTTGTCAGACCAGCTCCACCAGCCCCCAGTAGACCTGGCCTACTAAATTGAGTCCCATGTTCAAGGTACCCAAACCCCTGACTACAGCACCACCCTTCTAACCATTTATTAACCTGGCCAATCCTAGCCTTTTTAAGGTCCTGCCCTGTATCCTGGAGAATTGACAAAAAGACCATCTGTGCTCCAGAGCCCCTAACCGCCTCTCCCAGAGCTCTGTAGTCCTTCTTTATGTTCTCCTGGCTACTGCTATCTATATCCCTAGCACCCACATGGATCACTAGAAGTGGGTAATAGTCAGAGGGACTTACTAGAGCAAGCAGATTCTCTGCAACATCCTTGATCTGAGCCCCTGGTAGGCATCACACCTCCCTTGAGCCTGGGTCAGGCCAACAGATGGGTGCCTCTGTTCCTTTCAGAGTAGAGTCCCCTACTACTATGGCCCTCCACTTTTTTCTGGCAGCACCAGTAGAGATCTTCTTTACCAGTGGATCAGCCGGTTGTTCCTGGTGGGAGTGTGGTTCCTCATCAGCCCCCTGCAGGACAGCAAAGTGGTTCTGGGTGGGGACAACAGATTTAAGAGGAAGCCCCTTGCTTTTAATTGTCCTCTTCCTCCTTTTCTTGTTGTTTTTTTCAGTTACTGTTTCCCAGCTTCCTGGGTTAGCGGCCTCCTTTCCCACATGAGCAACGGTAGACTCTTGAGGCCCCTGCACAGTCTGGTCCTGAGTCAAGCAGTGCTGTTTCCCCTCAGCTTCCCTGACACCTTTCAGCCTAGTAACAGTGTCCTGCAGCTCAGCCACCTGCTGCAGGAGGAGCTCTACTAGGGCGCACAGAGTGCAGCCCTGCCCATTGTTCACCCTCCCCTCAGGAGAGCAGTGCAGGTGCTCTCTACACCCCGAGCTCTGCACTGCAGCCTCCCCTCTCATCGGATCTGTCTGGGTGCCTGCACTGGCCACTGCCGGGGCAGCCAGAGCAGAACTCCCAGACTGGAGCCTGGTCATACGGCGAGTGCTCACCATTCTGCTCACCATCCCGCACGAACTGCCACACAAACTGCCTCGAAACTGCCCTGTTTGCCCGCCCTGTTCGCCGCGCCCCTGGTCGCTCGCGCTCCCTGGGGCAGGTTTTTAACCACTCAGAGCTGGTACCGCTCCTCCTGGCACCATCCCCTCTGAGTCAGCTCCTCGCGTCCTCTGAGCTGCTGGCTCCCAGGTAAGCCCTGTCGAGGACTTGAGGCTCCCTCTGTGCCTGTTGCTGCTCAGAGTTGAAGCTCCTGGACGCCAAGCCTCCCCCCGATCAGGTGCGCTGCAGGCATCCCCTCTCAAGACAGTCACCTCAGCAGCAATCTATCTGTGATGTTATCCATTAAACAAACAAACAAACAAAACTAAACCAAACAACAGAAACCATCAACCCCAAACCCCAAAATCACAAGCTCTGGTTTATTGAAAAGTTCTTTTGAGGAGCATTAGAATAGTTTGCCCAGAAAGGTTGTGGAGTCTCCTTCATGGAGATATTCAAGAGCTGTCTGGACACATTCCTGAGTGATGTGCCCTGGGTGACCCTGCCTGCACAGGGACATTCGACCAGATGACCTCCAGTGGTTCCTTCCAGCCTCAACAATACTGTGATTTTGTGAAAAGCTAAAAGAAATAAGAATCAATAATAACCAAAACAAGGGAAACCATATTAACTTTTATGTTAGAATTGCAGGAGAAAGAAGCATATTATAAAACAAGTTATCTGCAGAAGGGACAAATCCTGAAGCTGTTAAAGTTCTCTGTGTGGCTTTCAGTTTGAATCTGTTACATGCAGTATTATACACAGGCCCTAGATGATTAAGAGCCAAGGCAGCACAGCAATACTTTGCATTTATTCATGCTTATTTGCCTGACACAAGCAAATTCAAACTACTGTGAATGATTTAAACAGCAGAGGGTAGGGAGACATATTGCACTCTGTTGTGGCTACACAACATCAATGTTGTTACCTTAGTTACAGCCACAGAAATCCTTGTGCAGATGGTGATGTTTGAACCAGAATTAATCCTCCTGACATTGTAATGTTGGTAGCTAAAGAAAACATAATGTTACTACTAGAGTGAAGTTTTTCTATGCCTGCCACTTGTATCTCAAAGCATGATGGATGTGAACCACCATGTCAATCTTATTTTAGAGGCTACATTTCAACAATCTGAAAAGATCACTTAACTGTACAAACCTAAATACAATAAGAAGCTGGCCAAAATGTAGAAATCACAGAGTTTCACTGTTTCTTTTGATTCTACCAGAGTGTATCAGGATGTGAATGAATACTGACATTCTTACTCTGATAAAGTGCTGAGGTCTAGTCTGAGTCTGTGAACATTAAGGGAAAGAGAGAAGTCCTGGCTGCATCCCCATCTGCAAAACTGACCACTGTGGACGTGGAGAGCGTCGTTCTTCCTTTCCAGAGGAAGGTAGTAAAGATATGTTTTTATCCATGTAAAGAGGAGGAATTCCAGCTGGTTCAGCCTGAGTTTCATTTCAGCTACAATAATCAAGTGTTATATGACACTACAGCTTTTCTGTACATCAAAACCAAAGACCTCCCTGCTCCTGTTATAATTTTCAGAAATGCAGCTACCTACCGTGTAATAGCAGCATAGAATCATAGAATTTTTTTGTTCACCTGAGATCTTGAAGATCATCAACTCGAACTGTAAACTGAGCACTGTAAAGTCCACTAATAAACCATGTTCCTAAGTACCATGTCTGCATGTCTTTTAAATAGCTCCAGAGATGGTGACTCAACCATAAGGGGTATTTTATTTCTCTGTCTTCTATTTCTACTTATGTCAGTGTGATATACTATAGCAGTGTTTTCAAATCTCAAACCTGTGACTGCAAAAAAGTTCATTTTTTGCACAGTATTGTCCTAAATGTTAAGCTTTCACCCAGTTGCTGTGGTTTAAGCCCAGCTGGTAACCCAGAACCATGCAGCCACTTCCCCCCTTCCTCCACACACTCCTGGAGGGATGGGGAGGAGAATTGAAAGATTGTAACTGCCATGGGTTGAGATAAGAACAGTCTGATAACTAAGGTATAACACAAAACCACTACTAATAATGATTAGAATAGCCAAGAATAATAATATTAAGGGAAACAACAAGGGAAGAGAATACAACCGCTCACCACCTGCCAACCGATACCCAGCCTGACCCGAGCAGTGATCTAGCCCTTCCGGCTAACTGCCCCCAGTTTATATACTGGGCATGACATGCTGTGGTATGGAATACCTCTTTGGTTAGTTCAGGTCAGGTGTCCTGTCTCTGCTTCCTCCCAGCTTCCCCTCCTCCCTGGCAGATCATGAGACTCAGAATGTCCTTGTTCAGAGTAAACATTACTGAGCAGCAACTAAAAACATTGGTGTTATCAGCACTGTTCCCAGGACACCAGTACATGTAACAGTCAGAGGAAAAAAAGGTTATTTAATGGTTGAGTCTAAAAAATTAAATTGTAGTTCTTGTGGATGGAATTTTGAATAGAATCCCAAGATTTTTTCCATCATTCTACTTTCAGCTTGATATAAGGAACCCAAGTTGCAGAGCAAATATCCTGACCCTCTGCAGAACTTCAAGCAGATATTATCCAATTTTCATTTCATTAAAGGACACACAAGTGTTCTAGCTAAATACCGCATGTAATAAATTCAGTCTAGCATCCCTCTGAAGAGGGGGAGGATTATTTTATACATGGATACTGTGATGCCAAGGAATTAATCATAATAGTCAAGGCAACGCATGAGTTCTGGATTAGTTAAAAAAAAATTTCTCCACTCTTTTGCATCATAGAGTGGGACTTGAATTTACAAGTTCCTGACTTCCTTCTGTGCTCTGGCTACACAAAAATTCTTGTGAAAGAAAGACTGATTTGTAGAACACAGAAAGCAATGTATCATAAATCACACGTAATAGTTTGAATTGTAGGAAACCTTTTATCTCTGAGCTGCATAAGGGTGTAGAGTTTCAGTGTTGTTACATAAATTTTCTCACATACAGACTTGGGAACCGTGATGCTTTCCAGTTTTCTAGCTGAGTGATCCATTTGCATATTCTGCAGACAAACAGCCACAAACTGATAACACCAAAGTGAGGTCGAACAGGGCTTTGAGCAACCTGGTCAAGTAGAAGGTGTCCCTGCCTATGTCAGGGGTGTTGGAACTGGATGACCTTTATGGTTCCTTCCAACCCAAACCCTTCTATGATTCTTTGATCCTGCAAACATTCTTTCACAAGACATCAATATCCAAATAAAAGCAGACAGATACATTTAAGTCAATGCAAGAAGATTTTTTTGAACCAAAGGTAACATGTGCATTATGCTGAAGTTATTGTAGTCTTGACAGTTTTTAAATTTTTTAGCTGAGAGTACATGAAGAGAAACTGAAGACGAGAAAGCAGAAAGTAGATGTGTGCAGTTTAGCACTTTCGGCTTCACTTAAAACCTATTCAAAGGACTAATCACCTGTAAGGTTTTACCTGAAAATATAGGCAACTCACTATTTATGAAAGCAATTTTTCAAAATTAGCCTTTCATGTTTCTTCACTCAGTCCTTCATTGCAACTTTAGGTGAAATTCTAGAAATCTTTACCTAAGCTTCTTTGCCTTCTTCTGAGTCTAAAATAATTAAAGAGTGAATTGCTATGAAGTATTATTAATTTGGAAGCATCTATAGATGAAGATATATCATCATTCCATAGATGTTGAGTTTCCACTGCCAGGTGTAGAATAAAAAGTGACCCAGCTGAATAGACATCAATTCAAACTCTAAGCATTTCATAACAGCCTCAGGTGAGTAGTCTGAGCCAGACATTTTTGACACTCTCACATGGTTATATCCCATTAAAACCATCTTAAAAACTGTCTCATTAAAACTGTCTGCAAAAAATTCAACTTCCCAGAAAGAACAGACTTAACCAAAGTGAGGATAGAAATTGTACATAAAATTACAGAAAAGTGCTAGGGAAAAAATGCAGTAATCATTTGCAAATCAAATGCAGTATCACCACAACCCTGATGATATCAAGGCTAGAGATCTACATCATTCTTACTGGTTCAGTATGCATCCCCTTTAATTTGTGAAGAGATATTAGTCATCTTCTTTGAAGCATGGCTTTGCAAAGACTAGTGGCTCTGTGCAAGGATACTAAAATCACCCTTTTGCTATGGCAGTTTCATCATTTTGTATCTCTGCCAAGCACAGATAATTAATTCTTACTTATGCCTCCTGACAAGAATTTCTTCATATAATCACAGTTCTTAAAACAAACTATGTTTCATTTTAAATTTCCAGTTTTAACGCTTCAGCACTCCTTTTAATGTAAAACATTGATTAAGAAGTATAGGCATAGAACATCTCTGGAAGGTGTTTACTCAAATAGGCTTTGAATACAGTAAATGACACTTTTTTCATTAATGATTAATTAATGATTAAGTGTAATATAAGAGATTCTCTAAAAAAAAAAGCATCCTTTAGTGGAAGAATATTTGTGCACCACTTTCTAAGATGATCATGTGATATTGAATATACTTTATTACATTAGAAGTGTTTTCCGCTCTCTTTCACTTTAAAGCTTGGAAAAGACTCCTGGCTCTCAGGGCTGTGAAAAGTAGCTCTGAATCTTTCAATAGAAGTTTTTGTGCAAGCCTGCAGCTTCAGTTGACTATTCATATTAAGAGATGCATAATGTGATCTTATTAGCTACAGCTTTTTTGTATAAAGAAGACACAGACTGATATTTTATAGAAAACCCAGGAAAAAAAAATCATACCACATAATGTACACTGTTGCAAATTAATTATACTATCATAATCCATCAGCAGTTTCCCTGGAGAAGTAGGCATATAAAAGTGCTGCCTTTCTTTTGCAGATGAGAAAGTAGAGATGTTAATTTCTGCTTTTCTCCTCAAGCTTTGAATTATGGTAGTTCATATATCAGAATCTCTGGGCTAATTGTGCTTTTGATCCATTGTTATTGCCTGAGGGTATATTTTGGGATCAATACCAGTTAGGTCATGTGGCCTGGCTTACCTTCATTACCTGCACTTCTTTTCTTCCAGGAGCAAACGGTGCAATAGACAAATGCAAAATCCTCTTACAGCAGAGTATTATTTATGCAGAATAGAAGAACCTGAGAGAACCAGGTGTCCAAAAAAAGAAATAGGCCATGCAAATATCTAAACTTACTGAATATGTGATCTTTCTGTATATTACAACTCTAGTAGAAACAGCTTTCCTTCCACTATGTACGTCATCCTGAAACTGTTTGGTCACTTTATTTTACTTTTCCATTAACAGTTTTCCTTCTATTCAAGCACTCAGTGAAATGACAATTGTATTCATACACACTCTTATCAATCAGTTGCATCAGGCTGTTATGCTTAGATAACAGATTACAGCTACACAACTATTGGCAGGGATACTCATACAAGATTTGAGTTTTCTCATCTAGGGGTTCAGCTGTCCAATGAAGTGTAGTCTGTGTTCAAACTAATATAAAACAATAAGGCATATTTTTAATAAGACTATATTGATGAGAAAATGAACATGAGCCAGCAGTGTGCGCTTGCAGCCCAGAAAGCCAACCGTATCCTAGGCTGCATCAAAACTAGAGTGACCAGCAGATCGAAGGAGGTGATCCTGCCCCTCTCTGCTCTCATGAGACCTCACTTGGAGTATTGTGTGCAGTTCTGGTGTCCTCAACATAAAAAGTACATGGAAGTGTTGGAACAAGTTGAAAGGAGAGCCACAAGGATGACTAGGGACTGGAGCACCTCCTGTATGAAGATAGGCTGAGCAAGTTGGGGCTGTTCAGCCTGGAGAAGAGAAGGCTGCGTGGAGACCTCATAGCAGCCTTCCAGTATCTGAAGGGGGCCTATAGGGATGCTGGGGAGGGACTTTTCATGAGGAACTGTAGTGAGAGGGCAAGGGGTAATGGGTTCAAACTTAAACAAGGGAAGTTTAGATTGGATATGAGGAAGAAATTCTCTACTGTAAGGGTGGTGAGCACTGGAATGGGCTGCCCAGGGAAGTTGTGAATGCTCCATCACTGGCAGTGTTGAAGGCCAGGTTGGACAGAGCCTTGGGTAACATGTTTTAGTTGAAGGTGTTCCTGCCCATGGTAGGGGTTTGGAGCTAGATGATCTTCAGGTCCTTTCCAACCCTAAGTATTCTATGATTCGATATTTTCACACTACATTTATATCCTCTAAGGTTTCAGTAATAATTTAGATTCAAGCAAGAATTTAAACTTTCAGGAAATACAATACACAATATACATGTATTTCTGTGCTTTTCAAATTTCACATCATATGAGGAAAAACTGAATCTTGAAAGAGGACATTTTATTTAAAAAAAACCAAGCACCACAAATCCCAACCAACCAGCCAACCAACCAAAAAAAACCCCAGCGAAACCAAAAACATTACAAAAAAAACCAAACCAAACCAAACCCTCAAACAGAAGCAATAAAACATGATATTGTTTTATCAGATACAGAGGAACCTGAAAACTAGCAAATAGACTTGCAAATAAGAAATTTTATATACAGTAGCTAATTAAAAAAAATAATAGTACTATTAACATCGAGGAAGAGATTAGCATATAAGCACTTCAGACAGAGTTTCTTTATGGAAAATGTAATTAAATTAGAACTTTCAAAGATATTGAGCTTTTATAGTTTTCTCAAGGCAAAAGCCCAAACAAGCACGACTCTAAACACATGCTACTCTTATCACCACCAGGTATTTTGTAGCTAGGGCAAAATTTTAAGCAGATGCTGTCAAGTCTTCAGTTAATGTAGAACAGCATTAGAAGTAATAAATCTGAATGCCATGGAGCAATGCAGAAGGTTGCTGTCATGGTAGAACTGCTCAGGGAGTATGGTTTGATACAGGACTTAAGGCAGAGTAATAATTTGTGCCCTGTTCCTCTAACAGGGACTCACCCTAGTTAGTAGGATTGGTAGAAACCTGTTACAGATTACCAGATGAGAGAAACATATAGTCCAACACCTACACCTGCCAGGCACAATGCTGGGGGCTTAAAAGTGGACACAATTGTCAGTCCTGTAGCAAACGCTGTATGGAAAATATTTTCAGTCTGTACAAGAGTAGCAAAGGAAGATACCACTAAGCAATACTGTAATCCAAATATGATCACTTATTAATGACACTGCACCTCAGACAGCTCTTAAACAGATGAGACATCTGTCACGATGTCATTGTATGCATTGCACAGACTTGAAAGCTAGTTTAGACATATTTAAATGATGATTTAGAACATTTTTAGGACATTTTTCTAAAATAATTCTTTTCTTTTTTGCATTACCCAGTCTGTAGCTCGCATATATTTTGGTATTTTGTTGTTTTCATTTTGCAGCAATGCTTGCAGTCTGCAGTTCATAAAGCTTGTTTGTAGAGAAGCAATACTAGAAATCAAATTATGAATTAGCCCAGCAGTGTTGAACAGTTCTAGATTCATCTTTCCATTTTAAATTCATGGTAGCTACACAGACTTAACACTTGTTATTATTAAGATGCATGTATCTCAGACATTTAAACCTATATATGTCCTTTTGAATTTTACAAAGCTGCTTCCTACATTATGAAGAGCAAAAGCTTTTGTTTAAAAGGAGAGATTCCAGAACTGACAGATTATGTAACTATGCGTCACTCCCTGTTTCAAAAAAAATTTCCTTTAATATGAATTAAATATCTATTATTCAGCCAGCTAAAAAGGAATAATCGGTAAAATTAAATATTTTTATTTTATGCCACAACTGTTTACCTTGATTACTGTAACAAAACTCTTGAAGCAACTGAATGATGCTCTGATTTTTCTTTTTTTCCCTGCAATTTTAAGTTAAGTATTCTTCAAAAGGTTGGCAATCCACTCTGCTGCAAACCTTAACAGACCTATTCCTTCTTAATTATTAGTCCTAGTACTATGGATAAAATAGTTCTTCTACAAACAACAACAACAACAAATCTATTGTTCATAGTTAATAGTCATAAAACTTGTCCAAAGGAAGAGAAAACCCTGAGCAACAGCGTTTCTTCAGCCCTTTTACCTAAAAAAGATTGCATTAAAATCTGAGGGAAATGCCCATGTAATAGGCAATGAAGAAGAAAGTATAAAAATATGGAATAGGTTAAGAATGTCAGACTGACAGAATTATAGATTGAATTCATTGCTGCCGTTAGGAATGGTCCTTCACAGCACATCTGACTAAATAGTATCTACACACATGATGGATTCATTAACGTTCTACAGACTTCTGGAGGGCAGACTTTGGCCTGTTTGGAGTGCTGATTAGCAGAATCCATTGGGAAGTAGGCCTGAAGGGCAAAGGAGTCAAGGAAGGCGGGGCACTTTGCAAGAAGGAAATGTTAGAGTCGCAGGAGCAGGGTGTCCCTATGTGCCAAAAGACAACCCGTCAGGGAAGAAGTCCAGCCAGGCTGAACAGAGAGCTCTGGCTGGAAATTAAGGGAGAAAAAAGAGAGTTTATAACCTTTGGAAGAAGAGGTGGATGAGTCAGAAGGACTGCAAGGACATTGTAAGGCTATGCAGGGAGTAAATAGAAGGGCAAAAGCCCAGCTAGAACTTAATTTGACTGCTTCAGTAAAAGACAGTAAAAATTGATTCTTAAGTAGATTAACAAAAGGAGGGCTAAGGAGACTCTCCATCTGGTATTGAATGCATGGGGAAACACAGTGACAAAGGGTGGGAAAAGGCAGAGGTATTTAATTCCTTCTTTACCTCAGTCTTTAATAGTAAGACCAATCATTCACAGGGTACACAGCCTGCTGAGCTGGAAAACACAGATGGGGAGCAGATTGAAGCCAGCATGCTGTGATTGATGGCTATAAAATATTCAGAAGGAACAGGTGAGGAAGGAGAGCTGGGGAGCTGTCCTCTATGTCAAAAATAAGATTGCACAGAACTATTTTTGAAGAACAGCAATGCATAGGCAAAGAGCTTATGGGTGAAAATTAGAGACCAAGTCAATGGAGAAAACTTTGTGCTGGGTGTCTACTACAGGCCCCCCAATCAAGAAGAGGAGGTCAATGAAGCTCTTTCTTCAATTGCAAGAAGCATCATGCTCGCAGGCTTTGATCCTGCAAGGGCATCCAGCCACCTGGACATCTGGTGGAAAAGTGCACCAGCAAACTGCAACCAGCCTGGGAAACTACTGGAGTGCATTTAGAACAGATTCCTAGTACAGGTGATGGAAAGCCTGATCTGAAGGGAGGAACTGCTGCACCTGTTGCTCACTAATGCAGAAGAACTTACTGGAGATCTCAAGACTGAAGGTAACTCGGGCCACAGTGATCATTCCTTGATGGAATTCTTAGTTTTGAGGTGTACAGGATGGGTAAAATGGAAAAGTAGAGTCATGTCCCTGAATATCAGAAAGGTAAACTTTTGGCTGTTTAGGACACGAGGGTGTGGGATCCCTTGAGAAATTGCCAAAAGATGCAGAGGAGTGAATGAGAAGATATTTAAAGACTTCTTTTTAGGGCACAAAATTTCTCAATCTTAGTATGGAACAAGACACTTTTTTTAGGGCACAAAAGTTCTCAATCCTAGTATGGGAGAGAGGAGACCAGCTGAGTCAAGACCTCTTGGCCAAATTAAAACACAAAAGCAAAAGGCACAGGCAGTGAAAGCAGGGATGTACAGCCTAGGGAGGTTATAGGGATATGACCCAGGAGAGAAGGGAGGGCATCAGGAAAGCTAAGGCATGGCTGGAACTTAACTTGGCATGTAAAATAACAGGGTTTCTTCAGGTACATATGACAGGAAAGGAAGATGAAAGAAACTTTACCTCCCCCTCGAGGAGCAAAATGAGAGACCTGGCTACAACTGACATGGAGAAGGCTGAAGTACTCAACAGGATTTTTGCCTCCACTGACAAGGGCTCTAGCCATGCCACCCAATTCATAGGGTTCAAAAGCAGGGACTGGCAGAAGATCAGGTTCAAACTACCTAGGGAACCTCAATATGCCAAAGTCCATGGCACCTAATGAGATGAGATCCTAATGAGGATCTAGGAAATGACAGGCCTATCAGTTTGACCTTGGTACTGGGGAAGGTTATGGAGCAGATCGTGGTGCCCTACAGAACAACGCCGGGTTGGACAGAGCCTTGGTGGCATAGTTTAGTGGGAGGTGTCACTGCCCATGGCAGGGGGTTGGAACTAGATGATCTTAAGGTCCTTTCCAACCCTAACTATTCTATGATTCTATGATTAGGCCCAGACAGCATGGGTTTATGAAAGACAGGTTCTGCTTGACCAACCTGATCTCCTGCTATGACAAGATGACCTGCTTAGTGGATAAGAGAAAGGCTGTGGATTTTGTTTACCTGGACACTGTTTCCCACAGCATTCTCCTGGAGAATTAGCCGAATTACTTGCTTGACCAAACAGTTTTAAAATTCCGATTCTCTTGGGCCATCACAAACCTGATACCTTCTCTGTAATATAACAGAAGTGACTGTCTACGTGAGTTGTCTAGTTACATTGTATTCAGTAGCGACTGAAAGTAGGACAGTTGTGGTGACATGATGAAACTTAAACAAATCATTCATAGAAATTAGTCCAACAAAACAATACATCACTTACTTCAGTAAGAGCATCCTTTATTTATTTATGGCAACAGACATTTCTTTTGTGTTTAAAGCAGACATTTTCTGAAGTGTTTTGCTTTTCTGGAGAAACAAGTGTTAGTTACTTGGAAGAAGTTCTGCAGTCTTTTTAGTTGATTAAAGCCTTGTGCCTTTAAGTTTAAAAATTCAGTCATTTTTAGGAATGGAACATGTTAAAGTTGTGCAGGAAGGTGCAGTAACAAATTATGAGTTTACTTAGATATTGCAAAAGGCATAATCACAAAACATTTCCTAATTCTGCATAGATCAACTTCTGTTTAATCAAGTTGAAATGCAGCATAGCTGTTAGCTCTGCAAGATTGTTTCTGGCCATTGTAAAATAGCAGTACTGTGTGTGTTCTCTTTTGTATATTGGCAGATCCCCAGTTATTTGCTCCACAGTTGCACAAAGACAGGATTACACGTTACCTTTATTCAGAAGGATAAACAAAAGATGAAGCTCTTTTTAAATTTTCCAGTTTTCATGCATCAAAACAGTAGTTTCAGTGTAGCTCAAACTGTATTTTGTAATCCAAACAACAATAAAGAGCTGAACATTAAAAAGGTAACTCTCTTCAAATAGATTTTTAAAATTCTGAAGTAAAAATTCCTTCAACTGCATATGATGGCAGTAGCTTCAAGTAATTCATGTCAATTTCAAGCAGAGTTGTGTAATGGAATACTTCATTCAACTTGTACTGTTTGTCAATTTATCCTTTTCTAGTACTTATTCACACAAGTTGTCTGCCTTTGAGTTTCTAGGTTTTTCTTGTGTGTTCCATTAGCACATTCCTATGTGACAGAAAGAATAAACTAGACAGCAGAGGGTTTTCCTTCAAACATCAGACTAGGAAATAAAATGGATCGTGAAAAGAAAACCGTTATGCCCATAGTAAAAGCCGAATGTCCATATAGCTACCCAAGCATAAATGTTTGCATATGCAAGGAGCAACAATCCAGTCTCTGCAACCACATTAGCTCTGAAAGTCCTGTGATCCTTGGGCCAGGGGGACGCTGTCTCTTGCTGCACCTAACAACTGCCAGATAGGCCAAATGTAACATACTGAAAGGCAAGCAAGCTCAAGAGAAGAGTGTCTGCCCAGGGTCTTTGACAAACACTCTTTAATTGTCCATACAAATTTTGTTTTGTCATTAACATCAGAGCCTCACACAGGACAAGTCACATTGCAACAGTGTTCTGACACTTGAACCTTGAAAGCAAAATTTGGGTATTTGATTAGGAAAAAGTATTTGGCTGGGAGAGAAAGGCTCAGAAAGCCGTCACCAAAGGAGATCTGTGGCTCTTCCACAAAAAAAGCCATAAGATACACTTTTTTAATTTCTCCAAGAAACCAGTTGGCAGTGAGCAGGTGAAATTTTGCATGCAGGCATTCTGATGCAGCAATGCATTTGTGGCACCTTCTGCTCCCCAGAATGTCAGTGCTGGGCTGAAGAAGCTGTAGTTACCCCAGGACCTCAAACAGGCAACTCTCACCATGGAAAGAAACATCTTTTACAGCAGGGGCACACTATGAGAAGCCAGCAGAAAGGGCGCTACCAGTCCAAGTACATCAATCTTCATGGGGGACAGTGACAAAGTCATTTAGACTGTGATGAGGACCTAGCCTATCCTCTTTTCTAATTTCTCCTTGGTTCACCTTTAAGGAAGATTGTTTAGTGTGCAAATCCACTGGACACTGAGATGTCTTCCTAAACAGCTCCCCTGTCCTGAAGAGCTGCTTTTGCACTGAAAATACAAAAGCCAAACTAGACAACAAGGAGGTCAAATATAGGAAACATGGCACTTACCAGTAAAAAAAGCGATGAAATAGATGAAAATTTTAAGGATCACTGGCAATCATGGTATAAAACCTGACCAGTGACTTTTGCTGGTTTTTCTTCCAGGAATAAGCCAAGTAACCCTGTATCTATTCAAACATTTCTGAGGCCCTGCAACAAGATGTCTCTCTTCACTGCTTGAAGAGACAAATATGGATGCATATGGTCCCACACCGCTGTGAATTGCAGGCAGTAAATGCCCACTAATGAAAATCTTTTTGTTTAACTTTCTTTCTGTCTATATGCACCTGTGTATCTGCGCATTCTGGCTGTAGGTTCTGTTGCTTAGGAAAATGAGCAGCTGCACAGATGACAGGCTGCTGGCTGTAGAAAAGCAAAGTACACACAGACGCCACCTGCAGCTGAAAGGGAAGATTAAGTGTTTTTGCATATGACATCAAAGCACACTGAAGAGCCATGGCTGGCCAGGTACTTAGATTCCTGGTACCTTCCTTAGTCACCTTCAGATTTATTCTTACTAGTCAGAAGCAGTGTAGAAGGAGGATTGGGCTAGTCAGGTCTCAGAGGAGAGAAGCCCAGGAAGCAGATGCTCATCCAACCTCAGGACTTGGATGAGATGAGCCTAGAATGAATTGTGGGCTTCTGCATAATTGTCCCCTGCAGAAGATTTCTCTGCAGCACTGCACATCACCTATTTGATATCTGCTCTTGTACCACTGCAGTAGTCCAGTTAACTCACCAACCCCTCAGGTCTGGGAAGAGTGCCTAGGCTGACTACAAAGCAGAGGTGCTACTCATAAAGAGCTGTGTGTGATTGCAACTGTGTGTTGGAAAAGTCCCACTGTCCCATGTGAGGAGCCCAGAGCTACTTGTGCACAGGTACTGAAGGGTCCTGGAAACATCAGCTGAAGCCAAGGTATCTCCCCATCCTCCAGTCTCTTGCTGAGACTCTCACAGTCTCTACAAGGCTAAAGGTGAAGGCGGTGCATGTGGTCACAAAACTGCTTCACAACCACTCCACAGCAACACAACAACTCAGATACCACCTCACAAGCACTGGTGAGCTGCAGACAACCAAAGCATTTCTTAGCTCTGTAATGCAAAGAATCCTGGTGCAACCAAGACTGCAAAACAATCTACACTGTCTCTTTGAATTGTGTGAACATGACTTATTTTTATTTTATACTTTGCCATTGGAACTTGGACTATTAAGCAGTCTTTATCATGCTGGTGAAATAAAGTTTTCTAACAGTCCTCAAATTGCATCTGTGTTTAAAGTTATACACTCTACACATTGATTTACTGACTTTTCCCACCCTCATCAGGATTTTGCTTCATGCTAATTACATCCAGGTTCTGCTATTGTCCTCAGCAGCAATGAGCATCAAGAGGAGAGGTAAAGCACTACATAGTGAGTGATGGTTGCAGGTTCTATCAATAACTATGTAATTACCTGTATAACTACATTTCAGCAAGCACGTTGCAGAATGACTAGCTGTTCTGAAACAATGGAAAGCAGACCTTCGTAGTTTGAGTGACATAGGTATTCTATCATTCCCTGCTTGAGAAGCACTAGTTTGTTGCAAAATCTTCCAGAAAATAACTGGTTTCTAGTCTTGCAAGCGTTTCTTTACAACTCATGAAATAAAAATAAAACCATAACCAGACTTCCAGAGTCTATACACAGCCTGAAGGTTTGAGAAATTCAGCTATTTTATCCATTCAAATGATTTTCTACCTCTGAAACCTAATGATAATGATTTACAAAATTTATGCTGATTTGCTTTATATCTCCCCCCTCCATCCCCCCCCCACCCCCCACCCCCCCAATATCAACACAACAGTTTTCTCCTTAAAATGGCAGCCAACTCTATTAGTCACCAGGAAATCAAATTTCACCCTTGAATGGAGGTTTCCCACTCTCATGGCTCTGTGAAACAATGTTATATTTTGAAAACCAAAATCTAGAGTAATTCTAAAACAGAAAAACTTGAACTTTATGCTACACATTTTTTTAATTTCATGTGTTTTTCCATAATTTCAGGTGACATATGAGTCATGTGCTACAAGAATCACACACTTGGCTACAGAACTAAGGTCCAGACCATGGCAGACTTTGCAGATGGTTTCACTTCATTTATTTTCAGTGGCAAATGTCTAACCCTTTTCTTGGGCAGCACTGGAATAGGTTGCCTGGAGAAGCTGTGAATGCTCCATTCCTGGCAATGTTCAAGACCAGGTTTGAACAGAGCCCTGATTAACCTGGTCTAGTGGCAGATACTCATTGCAGGGGAATTGGAACTAGATAATCTTAAGATCCTTTCCAACCCAAATAATTCTATGATTCTATTATTCTAAATGCAAGAGATTTTTCATCTATTTCATGTACTTCAGGAGAGAGGCTCCAATAGTAAAGATGAGTGATTTCCTTTCTTTCATATTAATAACTCACCTTTTGTAATTTGACAGTTGGGGGCCTGAAAATGTGGTGTGCTGCTATTGACTTGACTAGATTTAATCCTGATGAATAAGGAAGTAAAAATAGATTTAGGCTACATGCTAATGGCCATATCAAATCCAAATCAATTAATAGTATTTATCTAATGGAAAGTGCTAAATACCAATGCAACAATACTTATCAGCCTTTCACTTTGTGTTATGAATTAATGTCATATCATGTATTATACTGTATTTAATCTTCTGCCCCAAACAGTTTATCTTGTGAGAGTGTTAATAGATAATTAGTCTCCTTGTAGCTTACTTGCTCCTCTAACAG